>OX337247.1:73700909-76100909 GCA_946965025.1 Blera fallax
GATTCGACCTTTTTATGACTTAGCTTGTTGCATATTTAGGGCGAGGAATGTGTATCTTTGTATCATAGACTTATTTATCGGACTTAAAGTTCGCTTTTAAGACTTTGCAACGAAACTGAGTTGCTTATAACGTACTAGAGCGACCAAAGCAATGACCAAATATACAAATAACAGATAACGATTTACATCTATAGATGACTACAATAATCACATCCTTTTCATCTGTCAAGGCCCGAGCGATATTGAATATGTATTTTTTCTAACGTCGAAGATGAGAGAGCGTTGTTTACCCTGCAAGTCAAAGGACCTTAGTTCTTGCAATCTTGATGAAACTGTCTAAGTATTAATCCGAAGACTTGATTACTGGCTCAAATATTTCTGTTTCAGTTTTTTGTTTGTTCGGATACATTGCCAACCTTAATTTTTCGTTGCTCAATTAAGGGGTTTGAAGGTGTTACAAAATCCAGATCGAGATCAAAATTTACAGCCGCTGTAGGACATGATCTTATTTTTCGTAGGATAGGCATATACTACGGGTAAAGTTTTGCAGTTTCTCAGACTTGATTTTACTTATCTCTCAGACGTCATTTCCATCACTGAATTCCAATTACAATTTCCAGTTTCACACACGGTGTTAGCCCTCTCGTTTCTTATGACCTTCGACTGAACACCTTAGCCTTTTTAGAGTAGTAGCCAAAAGTGAACCGTTGATGCAATTCATAAGTGTAGGCAATCAACTAGAAGCCTAATTCTGTTCTGTTCAGAATCTCATTTTTTAAATGAAGTTTCATGAGTCACAGGGTAACTTAAAGCAGAATGTTCTTTTACTGGCTCTTATATCTTTTCATCCAATCCAAATGGCTTTAATGAAACAAAGGATTTTCTTATCTATTACCGTCGACGTCTACTTTACTCGAGGTTGTAGGAACCGTGGTAAATAGACTGATCTTGCATACGAGTGAAGGTCAGATACGCTTTACGGATGACGCTAGTCTTAGTAATTTGGCCGAAACTTTTCTCAAATGTAAGGCAGTAGTGGTGGTGATAGACTTTAATAATCTTTTTTCATTTCTACTGCATTAATAGGTCTTTTTATTAGCATTGTCTATTTCTTTGACTTTGTCACTAATGTCTGACTAATAGGTCTGGAAGATTTCAGTTGAATGGTGTCTTTTTGATCGACTTTTAAGATAAAAATAGCGGTCTCTCATTTTAGCAATTGGCTATGTATCCAAGTGCCAGACAACTTTTAGTTCTTATATTCTGCCTTTTTGTCATTTTTGTAGTAAGGAAGGAGGGGTACCATTTGAAACTGATTACTGAAACAGGAGGAATGTGTTATATTCCAGTCAAGCCTTTGGTACATAAAGATCCATTTTTTTGGTAAAATTTAGTCGCAGTCGTCTGTGGTATTCTTTTTAGATCTCGGGATAAGCCACAATGACTACTGAAAAAGTTGCAGGAATGATAAAGATGTGAAAGACATCGAAATATATCTCGTTTTTCAAAGAAATGGAAGTCTTACATATGTGTGTACAAATAGAGAAACGCCAGTGTGTGATACTTACTCACAAGTTTGACGCTTAGCCTAGCGTAGCCTAATAGAACTAGAATCTTCTGACTCCCGCTTTCCGTATAGCTACCATCTGTTTTCTTACGAAACATTCAGGCTTCCATATTTATCAACTCGTAGCACAGACTTTGAGTCGTCTGCCGATTGCAATTAAAAATCTAGCAGTGTATACCATCTATGATTATGAAAATTTGCTTTGTTAATGTCATATAGACTTTAAAGAAGTCTTGTCTACTATTTCTTAGCCAGTTCAATCATCAGCTTCGTGCATAACTCAGATTCTCGGATCAGTGCAGAGCATAGCCAATCTTGATTAAAATTCTTCCTCTGATGGTGGCCGAATCATGCTCACCTAGGGTTAAACCAATTGCTACAGGAGGAGACAACGTTCTATTGTCCGTCTGCAGATCCTTTCATTCATTTATTCGATGAAAAGATTCTCCAAAAACTCACCTGGAGCGTGAGCTTGGCAATTTTCTTTCTCTGTATCGTCGTCTTGCTTCATGAGCTTATGGTTTGGGATGCAATTTGACCACGGTCACCGGCAATCCAAAAGCCTTCTATTTATATTGAACAACCACTTTTCTTAATTAACAAAATAGCTTGGGCTCTATTTTGTATGACAAACTGCGTTGGAAGCTTCTAGTGTTCGTTAAAGTCGCTACTATTGCTCTCTATTTTTGTATAAGAGTCATTGAAAGAGAAATAGCACCATAGGCATATGTACGAGAGTGGGTCAATAAGTCCCTGAAAATTAGAAAAAGATGGCGTAACCACCTCAAATCCAAGATTTTGTTTGTCATGAAGCAGCTTTCAAAAGAACGCACCCAAATTTTCAGACAGATCTGTCAAATAGTTTTGTTGTGACTTTGATACAAACGCCTACGAGAATTTTCGTAAAAAGTTCTCTTCCACCAGGATAAAGAACCGTCCGGGCACAGTCCGCAGGCGCAATGGCGAAATTGCATGAATTAGGTTACGAATTGCTCCTCATCCAGCATATTCTCCAGATTTAGATCCCTGCAACTATTTCCTGTTTCCAAACATGAAAAGATGGCTCGGCGGTAAGAGATTTGAGCCGAATGATGAAAAATACGCCCATTTTGAGGGCTTCGAGAAATCTCATTAGTTGGAGGGCATCAAAAAATTGGAGAAACTTTGGACGAAGTGTACTAAGCCAAAAGGGAAAATAAAACGTTTTTTTGCCGAAAAGAGAGTTCCTTATTTCAATTTCAGGGACTTACTGGCCCACCCTCGTATGACACTGTTAGGTTAGCGGAAATGATATTTTTCAGAAAATGTGGGGGGATTTCCTGATTGCTGGTAAGCATTTGTATTTGCTACAGAATCCTTCTATCAGAAATAGGATGAAACTAAGTAATAGAAAAATGTGGGCTTGTATGATCTACGATAATAACTGTTTTACACCTTTTCCCCTTACCACAACCAACGCATATTCTACAACCTTGCATATCTTTCTGGCATCTTAACATCAAAAACCGTGAACAAATAAAACTCTCCAAAGAAATCTGAAGTGGATTCCAGCAATTTCAGAGGTCCAATGAAAAACTCTTCTGCTAGAGTTAGATAAAAGGATTAAGTAGATAAAGCAAAACCAAAAAAAAAACCCTATTCCTATACGAAAGTACACAAAGGCAACGAATTATTCATTCCAAGGAGTTAAGAAAAAGAAATGTAAAAAAAAAAGATAAAGACGAACACTGAACAGCATCATCATCATAACGACCCCACATAAAATTCTTTTAATTCTTTTCCCCTTTTATTTAAAAGTAAAAGAAAAACCGAATTACATCATTAAATCTAGGGAAGTACAAAGCGCGGGGGTTGAAAGTGACTACGCATTTTTTTTTTGTTGTGTTCACCGTAAAACGTAGATACTTAAAATGGCCCTCCCCCTTGTCCCGCTTGGGTATATACTAAAGTGCAGCCCTAAATCAACACCGCATCTAAACGCACAATACCCAAACATTAAACGAAAACTTATTCCATTCGGGAAAAATCAAAATTCAACGAATCCATCCCATCCATGCCATCCATCCATCCATCTATCCATCAGTCGAGCACTCGAACTAGAAAGAGAAATTTCATTTACACAGGCCACCACTTGATGGGGACTTGCGCGGGATAAATACGGACGGGACGGGCCGAACCGAACCGAATAAATAAATGTATCTGTTAGATTCATCAATAGATTTGTACTTGGCTCTTGATTATATTAATATTGAGCGGGAGGGAATTCAAATTGAAACCATGGTCGAAAGGGATGAATAGACTCCATGGATAGTGTGATGGAACGTGTGGCAGATATGCGATGCGCGTCTTTGTTCGTAACGTTGAGGTTTTGTAATATCTAATATCTCACACTGTATTGCAGGCAGGAGGAAAGTGTGAGGATAAAATTTGAAATTGAAAGAAAAGAAATCATTTATTCACTCACGGTTGTCTGTCTATCTATCTATCTGTCTGGCTGTACGTCAACTTTGTCGTAAATATATGTACGTACATACGTACGAATAATACATTTAATTCTCTCTCTCTTTGGTTTTTATATTACTTTTATATTTTGTTTTCTATTCCATTTACTTCCACACTGGGTTGTGGCACGACATTCGTTTAGTGGTTTATACCTGCTTTTTGTCTGGAACGTACAATGTAGAGGTAGATGGAGTTTTTTTTTTTTTTTGTAAGAATGTCAGCATTTAATGAATTTTAATCACACTTCAATACGCCGAAATAAAAGGAGAGAAGTTTCTTTTCTTACAGATACGAATGTGCTTTGTGCTGGCGACAGAATGGATTTTAGGTGAGATTTTAAACACGAGTAGAATATTTTTATGAAGTTTGCTGTGAAGGAATAAATTCAAATCTTAGAGCTTCATCTCGAAATTGAATACAAATGGCGAATACAGATACGCTGTAGAGTGTTGATAATGATGCCCAGATGAGGCAGATACACTTGAAAGTCCTTAACTCACCCAAAATCTAAAGAAATTTCCTTGGTTTCAAAGGTCTAAGAGCGAGATTAAACGATGATACACCACTTTTTGCACGTGTTTACTATACCGGAGGCATTTGGAAAGGGGTCCTTGCTTATACCAGCAATAAACGGGCCTCAAAATCATAGGCAATTAGCTTTTATGTACTTTTTAGCTAAGCACAATGATTGATTGGATTATATTGAGAATAGAGATGGGAACGTGTCACCTTATCACTGCGGCCATAGATGGGCCTATTTTTTTTTTAGGTCCTTTGAACACTCGTGGGGCATATGGCGTCAACAACGCCTTCGCGTGATCGTGTTTGTAGCTTTGCAACGCGATTGAGCTCCCTCGAAGTCATCCCCAATGATCTATAGGTAGATTCCCGTCCTTCTCCATGTCTCCCTAGGGCCCACTCGTCTGCCTGATTGCGTAAGTGAATTTCGTTGCATGGTGTAACTCGCAATGGAACTGTCTTCGCGCCGTAGGATGTGACCAATCCACTACCACTTTTTCCTCCGTATACTGACGTCTATTGGCTCGTGGCTATCGCGTGTAGTTGGTCGTTCGATATACGCTTCGCCCAGACGATCCTTACGATGTTTTAATTTTCTCCAACTAGAGCTCGCTCATGATACCTGAATCATGGTAGATACATATGTACATATGTGCCTATGTATATGCGTATGTACATTACCTAAGTGACGATGACATGCTCTGCTTGAACAGTTAAAGGGACACGCAATGTGTCCTGCTGATTCTTCGTTCTCGTTGCATGTTCTGACGGTGTATTTTGAATTATTTCCACAGTCATGAGGAGTATTCAGGAAGAAATCCTCTGACTATTCAAATCTAAGTTCTAGTTAGTCCCAGAAGGGGTTTCGTGGTGCAGATCCTTGTCTAGCTAGTATGTCTCCCATTTCATTGCCTATATGGGCGTGGTATCTTGGCATCCAAATGAGATGAACTCTGTACCATCTAATGATGTGAGTAGCTGCAGGCAGACCCATACTAGTTTCGATGTTATTCCTGGGCCTTGATGAGGTCTTGATGACTAGAAGTGCAGTTTAGTTATCGGTTTGTTCATATTTTCTCTGAGACATATGTATATACATATCTACATAATATGTAGTTCTACAGCAAGGATTTTGAAATACGGATTTACATCCATCCATGTTTGGGTAGATGAATATTTTCGCATTCACACTCGACCCCGACTCCTTCATCTGGTTAGTTCCTTAATTCTGAGTGCCTTTCGATGAACTATACTTCTATCCAAACAGGTCACTAGGTGGCGATTGGGTGGTTAATATCGCTGATTTTTGGAAGCATTTGCTTTTATTATGAAAGTCATCATTCTACGTGTCCTAGTTTGAAATTGAAGTAAATGTCCACTTCTTCAGGTTAGGTTCCTCCATTGACTTTCGCTGTTTGTGCAGAGCCCGGACGGAAAAAATTGACAGTGACTCTTTGGAATGCTGCTTCTATTCTACTTTATTTGGTTTCCATTCTTCTTTGTTTGGTAACCTAAGGTAAAATCTGAAGACGACGGTACGTCTGAAGAGTTATGGTATATCTTGTGTATTTCCTATAATATTTTTGTGGCAGCAGTAGTGTAACATCCATGTTCCATGTCCATGTTTGCCACCTATTTAGTTTGGGGGTTAATAGCTAGTTCCGAAACCCTTCCACATAATGCGATTTTTAGGGCCTTCTAGTGAATGTGAATCTGGTCTGCCTTGGTTAGGCCAATGCTTAGGCCACAGCTATCAGTCGATATGACTACTTTGTTGAAGCTCTGAGCACTTGCCGTGGACTGAGGTAGCGATACTGACCGCATGTGATACAAAACGGCATCGTTAGTTTCAAACTTCAAAGCTGAGCGGATAGTACAGTTGCCACTAAAGGCACACTCTAGGTGCACTAATCCTTCGATACCTCCGCAGGTAATTCCATTGTTGTGTCCTTTTCATTTTATATCTTTAAAAAATATATTTCACTTTGGGCGTTGGGCAACACGCATTGTGGCACTGAAAGTACAAATTAAATACAAAGTATGTAGTAAGGGCACTTCCTTAACCTTTACCGTCCTCGAGGGCAATATGACACTTTATGTTCGCCACCTTTTTTTACACCGAAATTATTTGACGTCTTTCTCTTCCAACCAACACGATATTCAATAACAACAATAGCTTTTCACCCTTTAATCTTTAATAATACGCACACGCAGTCACCCTCTCTTTTCGTGTACAAGAATGGCCATCGTCAAGCCATGTAATTTAAATTGGCAACTGAAATGCTAACACCCTATTCATCACATGTTCGTTTCATTATCCTCTCAAATTTAGTCTTTTCCAACCACTACCACATTTCCCCCATGCATACAATCATCAAAAATAGAAAGCTTCAAATTTTTGCCCACACCTCCCACTGGGTTCGCCACATTGCCTCCCTGGGATTTGATTGAAATCTGGGTTAACCCTCCTTCCAGAATTTTCAAAATATCATAATTACATGGACGACCTCTGGAATCAGTGGACATAAAATGAAATACGATGCTAACTGGCTACACGCAATGGCTTAAATATAAATTCAACTTGAACCCTTTTTTTAAATTATTGCAAAAAATCAAAAGGGGTAGGTAGTCTTTGTCTTAAAGATAAGGATCTATGGTTTTTTCCTATCTTTATGTAGTATGCAATTAATTTGATTATTTACTTTCCATCGAGCAACAAAAGGATAACCGGCACCCTTTAGACGAAGGTTGTTTTGTACTCCAGAGCCCATTGTCCTTTGTGGACGTCTTTGAAAATAAGTAGGACGAGAGCGGCAATTTGGGGTTACTTTTATGCGAAGTTATTATAATCTTTAAGAGGTTTGGTAATAAGGAGTTACTATAAATTTGTGTAAGCAAATTGATGCCTTGAGGTCTGTAGGAAAACCAACTAGCTTGAAATCGTTAATTTGAAAGATCTTCGGTATTTATCTTTAAAACGCCGTAAAGCGAGAAGCTAGTTACTATACCTGGAAATCGCTTTACAGATGAGCGGTTTATTTCGAGTGTGGAAGTGAATCCTTCAGAGTTATGGCACGTCATTCGTAGAAAACGGAGAAGGATTGGCAGTCCCTTTTGAGGTCCAAGAAATCATTACAACAAATGCTTCGTTTTCTCAAATAATCTTTGGAAAACCAATAGAAATTAAGCCGCCTTGTTTAGGCTCTTTCATGACATGGATTCCAAGTGATGGTTGTTATAGATTTGCAGAAACAGCTTTTGAAGACCAGTAGCATTGTCTCCCGCTTTTGACTCAATAAGGGATGATCTATTCGCTAGGAGCTGCACCGCAGTGGACATTTTTTTCCTTCAATGTGGTTTCAGAAATCGGTCATGAAGTTTTCGAAAGCATTGAGTGGGTAATAGTCTTTCGAATTTTGTCTGAAAAGCAGAGGGAAACACTTGTCTAAAAAGAGTTTTCCTGGGCATTTTGGTTTGTGGCATCGAGCTCAAAACTCGATTTGTTAAAGAGCGGTTAGAACTATTGCTCTTTACAGAGCTGTAAGCAGTTTTCGAAACTAGAAACTAGACTACTGACACGTGCATGCAGTCATACATTTATTTTTGTTGCTAATGTTGTGCAAGATTTAAGTGTCAACAGTGTTCGCGGAATGAATTGTAATTTGAACATAGAAACTTATAAATCAGTTCCTGCAAACAAAATGCTTGTTACATACATTTAGATAGTATTGTGGGAAAGATACTCATATCCACATCAATATACGTCTTTAACTCGGTGGTCAACATAGGTGGCTATGGATTGCCTGCTTGATACTATTTCAATTTTTTATTCCTCTATACTAGAATAAATCCGCGAGAAGGTATTTTAAAGTGTAGGTAAGTCATTGTCTAGTTAGCAGTTGGTGGACTGCGTTGGTATCTAAGTATTTAGAATCTGAGACTGCGCTGTCTTATTCGATTTGCAGCTGTCTAATGAGCTGGTTCTCGCTGCAATTCTATTCGCGGATTCCAGTGTATAAAGATTCAGCGGAAATAGTGGGGACTTCAGCGTATTCCGTGATGACTTTGAGGAGGGTGTATCCATCTGTATCCGTCTAAGGAGCAACAAGCCTCATATTATCATGGGCTTCCTCACATTGGCATTGTTAGTTCAGTGTCTGGTAAAGAGAGGTACAGGGCAAGTAGCTGAGATAAGAGTATGTCGTCTCCATCCTGCGCTAAGACCAACAGTCACATGAAAGGGAACTCATCAAATAGAAAACCGAACGCTTCTAAAGCAAGAGGTATATCCCAGGATTCTCACGGGTCCAACAAGACAAAGAAGTGAACACGAAGCGAATCAAAGCTGGTATTTCACCCTTCCGCCGAATGGTATGTACGGTGACACTAACGTTGAGCTCTTCGTCGCAGTGGTAAACGAGCAGGAACCGTCTGATCACTTAACTGGCAATCAGTGAATGGACATCGAAGATAAGTTTCAGGACACTGTATTGAAGGCTTTATCCTCCATGAAGAGTAGTTATCTTCAATATATATTCAATTTATTGGGCTTGGCTGGGCTAGCGACTACAAGGTTATAGCTGGAGAGAATATAGCGTCCTCTGATTTCCTAAGAAGGTTCCTCTTGAAAGTAGTTGAGTGCATTCAACTAAAGTTAAAATGATAGAACTGGCTAAGTACGTTCTGCTGAAAGTATGAGTTTGTATTACCTTAACAATTCCCGACAAACTAATTTGCCTCCTCCATTTTCATAACAGAAGATGGAAGGCAACGCTCACAAGGTGCGGAACACTGGATTACGGAGTGAACACGGGTAACTCTTTTCTTACCTGGAGAGGTTTGAAGGTATGGCGCGATGTAGTCTAGGTCGTGTGATAATCAAATTGCCGTCTCTGACAAAGGGTGTCGAAGACCAGGTACCAGCAGGCCATGATGGAGTTAATGGAAATCAGTTACTGCGACGTTTATCTGAGTCGCCGGGGACATTATTCACATATTATGCGAATGCCAAGGAATAGTTCGCAGTTAATTTTAGGAAGTACGAGAATCCTGTTAAGTCCTATGGTAAATATTTTCAGGATTAAAGAGGATTATATTTGCACTTAAATTAGTGTTACGCCACATGTTCTGTGTTTTCTCTGCTTCACAGCCCTGCATCCTAACCTAGAATCTTTTTATATTCCATTATTCATGCCCTCGATAGTGAGTCACAGCAAATAGCATAACTCATGCTTTGCTCAAGCGCATAAATTTTGAGCTACAATTTGGATTGGTAATCGAATTTAGTAGAATCCCCGAAACCATTTTCGGCAACTTAATGAAATGCTTACTAAATTTAGAGCTGCCCGTCATATTGTAAATATTTGTTCATATTTCACAATTACTCACACAGTTATAGCTGGATGATGAATGATGGTTGTCTATCGATTATAAGTAGAATTTTAAAATCTATTGCAATGTGGTTCATATTTCTTTTAAAACTAATTAGCTTCACTTTAATACCGTTTCTCAGACAAAGAAACAAATTACCAAACCATATCGTATGTAAATTTCATTGGAATGAACATTATCAGGCCACGACTAAAACGTGACTAATCTAAGCTAATTAACTTTTACATAATTAGCGCAGTACGTGTACAATTTAAGCAAACAACATTTGTGTACTAATTTTTCAATGCAAAGGTGTAAGTAAACATGCAAATGAGTGTACCGCCCGGTGTGCCTTCACCGTCCTCGTCCTCGTCGTCGTCGTCGTCTTCGTCGTCGTCTCAGTTTAAGTAAAAGGGTGAGCTGTTTCACGTGAACCAACCTAAATTACTGGAAACTAAAAAAGAATGTCTGCCTAAGCTAATTAATAATCGTTTGCGACTATTACTCATGAAATCGACTTAAATGTGAAAAGCAAGCGGAAAACTACAAACAGAAAAATATCTGAAACAAATGTTTTGGTTGTGATAGAGTTGGATGTGGTTTCGCCCCTAATAGCGTGGGCGCCGGGTGGCTTGGGTGGTATGGAAGGAAGGAACTACAAAACAGAATGATTTTCTGGTGTAGCTGCATGGTTTTTGTACGTTCTTTTTTTCGCTCTCTTCGTGCATTCTCCATTGGCACCCGTCGAACAATGCAATAAACACGTGCATAAGTACTCTCTTGGGCTATTGGGCAGTATGTGAAGCGATTTTTGTTTTTGTGTGCAATTTGTTTGTCAGAAAATGCCGGTTCAACACATTGGCATTCTGCAGTATCAACAACACTTGTGTGGATTGTTTTCATTTTGTTTTGATTTGAATCTTTACGAAACGTGCAAAAGAGACTGAGAGAGAGAGAGCTAAAGAGAACTTTTTTTTTTTGTGGGTGGTGTTTCGGTGCTGTGGAGGTAGTATTTTTGGTACTTTTTTGTACCAAATTGTTAGGCTTCCTAAAATTGTATCATTTGCAAAGCTGTTGTAATCTTTGTGACAAACCTCAGGTAACTTTCTGGTTCTGGTAATGCGCTGTCTGAGCCATCTGAGAAAACGAACAAACGTTATATCTTAGTACATATCATTAAATTTGGCTTACATTTTCGGAACAATCGAGGAATATCGTATCAGGTTTTATAATGTAGAATGTAGGCATAACGTAGATACTGTAGGGATACCAAATAACTTTTGCAATAAGCAAAGATCAGTAAGAACAAATAGAAATTTGTTTTTATTTCAAATATCAAATTTCCCACACGCGACGAGTGGTCGTGAAAAATTATGCCTTTTACAGACAATATGCGCCAAATATTTTTGACTTAAAAAAAAAATACTATTTAGCACGTAGTTGATCCCAATCGAAACGTTCTTACTTGCTCAGGCCACAAATGCTCAATGCTACTTCGGTCTGGCAAAAGAAATAACGTCAAAGTACTCCTTACGCGGAACACAAAATGTTTACATGTTGGACGATAAGCAGATATTGAGCAGATATCTTCGTCGAATTTTTGGTTTTGTGTCCGAATGAAGGAGAAGATACAACCACGAAATTTGCGGACTATACCAAGACGTGGATGTCGTGCAAAAGATCAAGATAAGTGCATCAAAAAAAACCAAACATTCGCTTTAAAGACTCTTTGTCTTTGGAAGGTTGCCTGTCTCAGGCAGAGACTCTTCACTGTTCAGGAGACCGTAAGTACCCATTGTCATGTAACCTATGTACCTACTCGTACCTTTCACATTCAATGGCATCACTCACCCTACTCAAAGAGTACAAATTTCCCCTCTTGCTTGCGCACTCTGCATTTAAAAAAAAAAACCTATTCTACACATTGCACCACGTAAAAGTTGAATAAATAAGAAAAAAATACGTTCCCATTCGGGAAAACCTCCATTCATCCCAATTCATTCATTCAGAGGGTGTCCCCACAACATCTCGAAACCCTGAGATAAAATTAAAAAAAAGAACACAATAACCCGACAACTTTGAATTTCTGAAATACACAATCGACCTCGTTAGGCACGTCTACTAAATACGACTACGAAAATTCGTATTCCACTTCAGATACACAGAATATTATTCACCCCGATTAAAGTCGCATTTTATAGTCTAAACAGGGTTGTGCTACTTCCACTTACCACGTTACGTCCTTTAAATTAATCGCCCCTTACACGACGTAAGGGGGTTACTCTGGCTGTCCTCTAACGATTTATTTTACACTCGGAAGCTCAAATTTTGATTGCTGCGACAGCTGGCTATTGGCTTAAGGCAAACACTCTGACACACAATAATACTCGTATCTAGAACACAACACACACAGAATGGAATGAACTGCAAATTATCAGTTTTAGGGGAAATCAATTCTAAATTTGATATCCGGCCGCAATCCTCTCCATAGAATACGGTGGTTGTCTTGCCTCGACTAGTAAGTCGCACACACTAAAATCGACGACTTTGTCTCCTTCGAATTGCGATTTTACTAAAAAGAAACAAATAAACGTGCAATCGTCGTCGTCGTCGTCGTCGTAGTCGTCGACGTCGTTGAAAGAAAAGCAGATACTCAGCTTTCGTACATTAGTTTTTACACTTTGTCTAGGGGGGTGGCAGAGTATTGTATGTATGTGGACTTAGTGTAAAGATACAAGATACTAAAACTTGAACGAATGCACATTTGGATATTAGATACTCTACGCTAGTGCGCTCTGTGCTCTATCATGGATGGCATGGAACCAATCGACGACGCTATGACTTACGTTTGATTCACTTTATTATCTCTTTTGCTTGCGATTCTCCATTATATCCGTTTTCTACTTCTTTTTAGTAGTTAGTAGTATCTTATTTCTTGGATTTCTTTGTGTGTGCATATTTTCCACTTATTTTCGAGTGAGGTTATAAATTTTCGTTTTCCAAGCGCAATGTTGTTGTTTCTTCAGAATCTTTCAGAGTCTGGGGGTGGTGTTGCAATTGATTTAGAGTTTGAAATGATAGGGATTCTCCGATTCTTTGTGTGGGAGGCATTCGAGGAAGGATTCATGTTTTTACACTTGCGACTATGAGTGGAGTTGAATTTAGCGAATCGATTTTTGGGGATTGCTAAGGGTTTTAAGTGCATTTGTTGTAAGTTTGTGGTTTAATGCCACATTTTCAGGAAAATAGTTGAAGGTGACACTTTTTTTGGGGGGAAATTGAGCATCATTACTTTTACAATTTCTAATATCTACACATTTTTTTTTATCAATTTTTAATGGGACAAGATATGGGATACTGAGACCGTCATCGGTAATTAACAATAGTTTTTGTAGAAATTATGCAACTCATTAAGTCTGCTCTTAAACGGTGTAGCGTGGGTTATGCCGAAATATTATGAGTGTTATGCATAGGTTAGGTTAGGTTAGGTTGAAGTGGCTGCCAGCTAAAGTCGCCAGCACACTTAGACCAAAGAGGTCCGTTGTGATACCACGTGGATCATGGGAGAATCCTCCCTCCACCTACTCGTATTAAAACCAATTAGAGCTTCTTATGAAGCGTAGGAGGCTCTTGATGTCAATATTCATCAGGTCGCCTATATCATTATAATAGGGAGCTCCTAAGTGGAGTTTCCTTCTACGGGAGAGAGCTGGGCAGAAACAAAGAAGCTGAGGAATAGTTTCCTCCTCTTCTTCATCCATGGAGCTTCTACAGAAATCGTTCGCGAAGAGGCCCAGCCTTGTAGCGTGCTTGCCTATTAGACAGTGTCCAGTGATGATACCTATTGTGGTGCCGATATGCAATCTGTTGAGAGAAATCAAACTCTTAGAGCGTTTTAGATCCAGCTTTGGCCAAATCTGTTTTGTCGCTAGACATGTTGAACCACTTGTCCACCTAAGATTTGCACTCTCGATAGCATCCAGCTTAAGTTTAAGTTTGCGAGTAGCGATTGGAATACCTAAGGTGCCGTTGTCCGGCAAGATGGGTAAAGTTGTTCCTTCTTTGGCGAGTTCATCGGCCTTACAATTCCCTGGAATGTCTCTATGCCCCGGCACCCAACACAGGTGAATTTTGAACTGCTCATCTCCACAAGAGACGAACGGCAGTCTAGGGCTACTAAAGAGTTTATAGAGGTCGATTCCAGGGATGTGATTGCTGCCTGACTATCAGAAAAGATAGCAGATATCACGTTTTTCTTTTAACGCCATTAATTCCGCCTGGAATACGCTACAATGATTAGGAAGACGGAAGGAGAGCTTAAGATTAAGCCTATCAGAGAAAACACCTGCACCAGCCCCGTCTTTGGTCTTTGACCCGTCTGTGTAGAAGTGAATTGATTCATCTTCTAAAAAAGTATCGTCCTCCCAGAGTGATCTGGAAGGGATTGTGACAAGGAAGTTCCTTTCAAAATTTAGACGTGGGATGGTGTAGTCCGTGTTTTCGGGAGAGATTTTGAATTTATTCAGAATAGAGGCGTGGCCGAATTTTTTTCTTGACCACTATTGGGTAGCTTCAAAGCGAACGGCTGCAATCGCTGCCATTTGCTTGCTATATACATATATCGAGGGGAGTGTTATGCATAAAACTATCGCAAATCATGTGAAAGTATGAAATTACACAAGTGGCAGTGTACTTAATCAAAGGCTGTGATAATAGGGCTCATCATATCTTTGCTTGGTTAGATTTTATCAAACTTGAAACCTTTTTGCAAGCGTAATCTAGACCATCCTTTAACACAGTAGGTAGAAATTATTGTTTTTTTTTTAGTAAATTGCAAAAATCCATTTCACTTAAGCCACTTATGCGTCCAATTTGATACTGCCTTGCCTGGGCTAAGGAGTAAGAATGGATGTCGTTACCATCAACCGTCAATGAATTCAGGATTCCTTAAAACTATATGCTCCTGACGAAGTTCCTGCTTCATAACATAAAAGTTCTGTCATAATTTGGAGTAAACCTCTAATCTTGTGAATCAAGTCAATTTTTGTTTCCCAAGTCTGGGAAAGCTAATACGATCACCTCCAAGGCCTACATACCAATTAGTTCACAGCCTCTTCGAAAAGACATTGCATCATATACGATTCTCTCGAAGAGTATGCACGAGAGCTTAGCAATTGGCCGATAACTAGAAACTTCGCTTTTGCATCCTTTTGTAGATAGGGGTAATGTGACCGTCCTTACATACTTGAGGAAATTGTGTGTATTAAGAGATTGAAAGCTGAAAAGGAGCATTGGGGTCTTTTACATGGTTAGCGCATTTTGATTAGATTTTATAATATCTACTATGGCGGGGATAGTCATCCTTCAGTTGGTTAATCTTATTAACAATGGTGGGATTATGTCCTTAGGACAAGAAAAGTTTGCACAGAGTTGTTTAAGTAGCAGAAATAATCAAGGTAAAATTCAAGCACGTGGTCAGCGAACAACTGGCCGAAAAAGTGAGCGAATAGGTTTGCAATTATTTTAGGGTGAGTCAAAGAAGAGTCCGAAAAGAATCGACTACATGGATGGTGTGACGTTTATAAATTGAAAAATCTCTTGGAATCGGCTATATTAGCCCTTCGTAGAGCTCAGAGAAATGGGTATATGCACAATTGTACTTATAGAAGTCACAGTCAGTATTGGATAAACTATGCCATATTTTGTTTCCATTGTTGCGAAGGGAGAGCAACTCCTTGTTATAGCAGGGTGGAGAGGAAAAGTGTTTTATTTTGTAGGTAGGTATGACACGACTTGGACAAAACGGGGACAGTGTAGAAAATCGGAAAGACATAGTCGATGAGTAAAAGTGTAGAGACTATTACCGTTGCTATCTTCGTCTTGGATTGCGAGATCGTACATCGTTTTTCTCTTCTTTTTTCAGGCGAGTCTTCAACTTCAGCGCTGTGGTTCTCCTACCAACCTCCACAACTCTTAAGTTCTGCAAATGGCTAGGAAGAGCCCATCTACTTGCGATTGATTTTGTTCTCTTAATACTGATTGGCTGTGAATCAAGCCATCTACGTGCTTTCCTCTCGGCCTGACTGCTGCTGAAAAGCTTGACGGATTTAATTTCCCGCGAAATACGCAATTCGCCACTGATCCTGATGTTTTTTTCTACATGAATGATGTAGTTGGCGTCAAGACTGTTAATAATCCTTCCAAAAGTCGTTATAATAGTTCGGTATTTCATACGATTGAAAACCTTCTGTGTTTTTGGTTTTTGGACGCCCACGGTTGCTACTCGAGCTTTGATATGAGCTGCAACAAAAATTAGGTACTCTTCGAGTGTGTCTTTGATTTGCTCCTGCGTGGTAGACTCTTTTTATTACAATGTCCTCTATAGGTAGTTACCTGTAGCTTAAATCTTCGTTATTTACGAATTTTACAAAATTTGCCTTAAATTGTATCCGTCGCTGAACAGACTTCCTCTACTGATTCGCCATCAATTACGTCAAAACATTTTCGCTGTCTTATTTATGAAATGTGACAAAAAGTTAAATTCATTTAACTAAGCTTTATTGAATTTGAAAAATAATTAATAAAGAATAAAACCCTCACTGTCTCTCGATGGCGTATCAGAAATACTTACATCACATGTGCACACGAGTACACATCTATTAGCCCAGCAAGGCGACCCCTTTATTGTACAAAAAAAAAAAAAAAAATTCATCTAATGAATTAAAATTAAATTCTATTCTATCCAAACGATATATAGACGTGAGTATCATCTCGATACCAATATACAACAGGCGTATAGAGAGAGTATCTAAGCTATTAAGATGCTTACGTACAGTGTACTCGTACAAACTGTGAGACATAAGTACGATAGAATTTAGAATAGGCGCGCAGTAGACGCAAGCAACAACCAACAACCCTTTACCCCTCGCTGAGACACTTACTAGTTATGTACTGTGCGGCTGTAGCTAGCTGATTTTTTATTCCTTTGCGTATTCTCAGATACTTTTGCGTGGCATTATAATTCTTTTGATTGCTATAATTTATATTTATTACATGCGCGTACACATTTTGATTTGTATTAAATTTTTTTGTTATTGCTGCTTGCTTTGAGATTTTTTTTTTGTTTTTTTTGTTCGGGTTTTATTTTGGATAATTGGGGTGCGGTTGTACGTTGTACGCTATGTGTGTGGTGGTGCCACAGAGTGAATGAACTAAGAATGTTGTTCTGGCAAATTTCAAACGACGCGCGAACTCGTGTGAAATATTGAAGCGAATATTTGTCTTGTAATAAAGTTTTATTCTTTCGTAACAGAGATTATAAGAAAGTCTGAGACTTACATGAAGATGGCATCATTTGGGAGGAAATCTATTTTAAGGCAAACATTTCTGAAACAATTTAGATCTGTTGAGACTTCTAAGGTTTAATTGCAATTGGTTCTATTACCTCATCACTTTGAGATGAAAATGTTATGAGATCAGTTTCAATTTTTATGAAGAGCATGCTAGAGAGCATTAATCTTTCAGAATTAGTAACTTCGCCGGGTCGTACAAAATTAACAAACATTACCATTACAACTATGGAAATGGTTTGGCCTTGGTTCCAAAAGGTAAAGCTGCGATGTCTCTATCAAGGGAAAGGGATAGAACCATTCCATTTTTTTTCGGAGAAGAAAGGAGTAATGTCGATAAAAAGGATCTAGCATTTTCTACTATGCGACAGCTATTATTTGAAGTGGTTACGGATGGTATATGAAGGTAAATATCTTGAAGTAACAAACTCTATAAATGGCAACCTCGATCTGTGGTGATCCCAAAATAAACTCATTCTACCAAACCTGGTTTTAAGTTCGGCGAACAAAAGTCTTGCTCCAAAGATCAACGATTCTCCCCTTTCTACCAAACAATCGTCGCGAGGCTTGACCTAGAAATATCAAAAGAAATGTGTCTTGAGGACGGAAGGTAGATTTGGCGATTTGCGGTTTGAACTTAGAAGAAGTTTGTATAGTTTGTACCGAGTAAACAAAGTATGGATGAGAATGCTCCTCGACTTTAATATTAGGGACTGTCTGATTGGTTTTGGAAAATCCGTGATAATTGGGATGAAAAACGTACTGGAGTCCAAACAATTTCTGTTTTTGCTAAGAATATATACCAACCATCATGTTTTTTACCCACAACACCGTATTTTCGTCCGCCGCATTTTGGGCGCCGTGGCTCAAGTGGTTAGTGCGTTGGATCGCTGAGCGTGAGGTTCGAGGTTCGAATCCCAGAGAACACCAAAAAGTTTTTCACGGTCCCACCTCTCGCGAATGTCTGACAAACATCCGAGAGTAATAACTGTCAAGAGAAATCTTCTCAATTTGCCTTTCGGATATGGCTCTAAACTGTAGGTCCCTTCCATTTGTGTGAAAAATATAACACGCACAACACGAATGGTCGCGAGAAGCTAGGCCCTGGACCACATTCGGTCCGTTGCGCCAAGAATTTGTATTTTTTTTTTGCATTTTGGATGGTAATGCAACCCGCATTGAATCCAGATGTCAACTGAAAAGCTTGCACCCAGTTTTGCACAAGAAATTCTTAGACATTCTTTCCGACTTGTGTGCTCGGTCTTACTATTACTGCCTTGTTGTTTCTCCACAGATTAGAAGACTATGTTGTTAATATCCATTCGCTCTACATCTATACCGCCCTGCCATAAGATCGATTAACCTGCGTTCATTTATAAAAGTAACACAATTTCAGCGGTTTTTTCCACAGTTCACTTAAAGATAACCCTTATCCTTAGCATGACATTGACAACATATTCAGCAAATTCCTCGTAAGCTTTGTTGAGGAGCTAGTAACCGTTGGTGATATTGTCTCTAACCCAAGTTAAACTAAAGAGTAAGGTTAGTGTGTTGAAGTTAGTGAATTCAGCCTTCTTGTGAACTCAAGACTCGAGACTTTTTGTTTCGATGCTCATCATATTGCGCCTGTTACGGGTCCGAATTGTCCACGCGCAAATCCGAAGGCCATTTTCCTTGTGTGTATCTGTTAATCGTCAAAATATAAATCATATTTGTCTTCTTTTTTCGAATCAAATAAATAATTTCAATTCAAAGTGCAACCCTGCAGGGTTTAGATGGGAACATATAACACATCCAGACATACTAGTTGCATTCGATGGACACAAGCATCGCTAAAGGTGTTTGCAATTTTTGAAGGTACCATGAAGTGAGTTTTTACAAAATTTTCTTTAATAATAACCCGTTCTCCTAACATACTTCCTTATCAAGAAAAACGCCATAAAATGAAAAACAACAGCAAGTAATACTAACGCTGAACAATCTGCAACAAATGTGTAATTTTCTGTTCTAAAGGATCTCCGTTCGAGCACTTCTACGCCAGTTTGTAGACATGGATGATTGACATTTTCCGAACACTCTGAAACGAAAGTATGCTGATCATAATCTTTTACAAGGACACATCTTTCCATCCTCACCTATGCCCTGAATATCAATCCAATAGTCATACATCAAGGCTTCATTGGCATAAAAGAATAAAGACAAGTATTTCAGAAATGGCAGTGAGTCAACGTTATAGTACGCTCCTCCAAAGATCAGAAACAGCAAGTCAAACGGCGCAGCCATCTCCCATGCCAACCTCTCCTTTTCAAAAATACTTGATATAAAAATTCCGTAGGCCGTTGCTGCTATTCCTGACAGGCTTAATGCGAAACCCATATGAAGAAACGATATCCAACCCTTTGTGAATCCCACTGAGGCATAGATGACTCCAAGGAACAAATAGCTTTTAAAAAAGGCCACCGGGATAATTGACAGAATGGTAGCCACATAGTAGGCCGATAAGCTATAAGTTCCTTCGCCCACTTCACGCCGGATAATTGGCAGTGTGGATGGGAAAATGTACATAACTCCATACGAAGCGGAGAAAATTACTTCGGTGGTGAAAAGGAATATTGAACCGGCGATGTCCTGAACGGAGATTTGATTAAGCTGTGAAACTCCAGAGTACATCACTGCTATGATAACTGATGTCGTCTATGGAGTTGAACGTTAAAACAGTTAAGGAATAGTAATTTGTTTGTTTACCATGTAGAAAGCTAAATTGGTGAGGCCTTCCTTTAAATTCCTTCGTTCCTCCGTAATGAAGCGCAATAATAAGAGGTATACCTGGAATATCCATGAGATCTTTTCACTAAAAGAAAATGCTTTAAATAAGTTCTTAGTCATGGAGTGTAAGAGGCATACTCACAAATTATTTATCCTCTCAATATAGTCTACACTGTAGCTTTTCCGTAACAACCAACTACCAGTGTATAAGCCGGCGGTTTCTGAGTCGAATCTAAGTTTAACTGCGTTGCCATTGCCATTTGTGTTGTGACTATCCGAGATGGTTTTCAGATAAAAGTCTGCAGGATTGCAGTTCTGTGGAAAGTGAAAACCTAATCTGAAAGTGAAAGCAGGAACATAGTTATAAAAATCGTTGAAAGGATACAATTTTCTCCGTTTCGAGACTAAGCTAGTTGAAATGACTGAATCCTTAGTGACAGCATACCTAATGGTTTGGGAAATAGTAAAATTAAGAGACGATGAACCAAATCGAGTAAAAAAGTCTATATTCGAACTTTTCTTCATCTTACTGAATGTTGTTGGAAAAGGATGTTGCTGCTCTCCCTGGCGGACACCCGAGGAATCAGTTAGCCAATGTGAATCTTCGTGTGCCTACGGGCTTACATGGTAGTGCGCCTCGGCTAAACCCAATCAACGAATAGTAATCAGTTATAGTTAGGAGAGTAAGAACAATCAAATCTGTTACGACTGTCAAGGAATCGGTAAACAGTCGAACACAACGTTCAAAGAAGAGGAAAGTCATACAACTAAGCACTGTAGTACGAACCGAAGGAATTGGGCACAAGGCCTCGAGGCGATGCTGTTGGTGGTGTAATCCCAGCTCAAATCAAGACTTGACTCGTCGAACATGGGTAACATGTCAGTGTTTTGCTCCGTGTATACATATTTCCATTCCCCAGATCCTATCTTTGCGATCTAGAAAAAAGTCTTTGGGCAGTAAATGAAACGCCAGAAACAATGTTCAGATTTCATGTCGCTATCAAGCATCTCGGCAACAATTCCACTTATGTACGTTGCGAGCTGAATACAGGAATTAATTGAAAAGGTTTGCTATTTAATCACGTATCGAAGTGTCCTGGACGAGTATTTTCGAATGAAAACGATGCAATCAAAAGGGAGCCTAAAAAACTAAGCTAAACTTTGATTAGAAGCTACATTAAGGTTGCCGTCTTGGTCAAATCGCAAAGAAGAGATAATAGTGTCCGTAGAGTGAATCCTTAACATCAGAAGCTTTGGGAAGTATTCAGAAAACTTCGTACTTTGATTGGAATATCAATGGACTTACATAAGTGGAATCTTGCCTTCTGGATAGTAGTAACCGCAAATCCGACTTAAATAACCTTGGCCTTTAAAGAAAACATCGATACAGACTGTACAGTTTAAGGATATCACAAGATCGATTGCAAGCGCATGCGCTAAGACTTGTTTCACCATCAATCTTTTTTTTTGTAAATCGGTTATCGTCTTCTATTTTTGTGTGTATACTCGTATCTATGTGATGGACCATAAATTCGAATAAAAGAATTCGGTAAGAGTTCTACGTGTATCCAGTTAAAACGGAAGGAATTCATTGAAGCGTTGGGGATTCATCTGCAAAAGCAAGACCACTTAATCACTTTGCACTCTTTTAAGCATTTCTGTGAGCTCTTTGGCCTCTGAATAGGCCTTTAAATTGCTAAAATTACCCATGCGAAGTTCCTTCCCCGTGTATAAATTTACCACAATTGTGCCAAATAAACATAGAGCTTATCACAATGACGATTAAGTCGTTTTCAAGATAAGCCTTCTAGACATTGTTGCACAAACACTTGCTGCTCCCTCATAAACAGCATCTCCCCCAACCGATTCTTATCTAAACGTAAGATAAGAAATCACACGGTCCCAAGAATGGTTACAAACTAGAACTCACTTTTCAAAGAATTGAAGAGCGTCATCCGTGGTTCCTTGATAGATAATACGGCCGGCATCCATGAGAATCACGTGCGTAAACAATTCAAAGATATCTGATGTGGGTTGGTGGATGGAACATATAACACTTTTACTGTATTTGCCTTCTAGACAGTTCTCCGTGGCACTGTCCAAAGAGGATGAGAGAATTTCCATTTCAATCGATGAGCTGGGCTCTTCCTTATGTAGGCTGGTAATGGAAGATGATTTTGTACTAGTACTGCTAAGGCGCTGTCTTTTACACAGTTGACGAAGGGTTTTCACAACGGTGTAAGCACTATAGCTATCCAGTCCTGTAGTTGGTTCGTCACAAAATAGAAATGGTGGATCGGTTATAAGCTGAGGGGCCGAAAATTTCGATTAAACTTGTAAAACAAGCATTTCCCGGTACCACTCACCTCTTCGGCTAAACTCAGTCGCTTACGTTCACCACCAGACAAGTGCTTAATCCTTGTGTTAGCAGAGTCCCTTAAGCCAACTATCCGCAGCAGATCGTTAACCCTTTGATATTTTTGTGCTTTGTTTGTTTTGCGGTGCATTTTAAAGTGGGACTGAAAGAAAATTTAAATCAACTTTGTTGGTCTAATAATTGCCATCCGATTACCATGAAGTATAAGTGTTCGAATGCGGTGAACGTCTGCACAGTTATATCGAATTGTGGCAAAAAGCTGGAGATGCGTGTCATTTCGTTTCTATCTATCGCTATCCCATTGAGAACAATGTCCCCGGTTAAGCTACCGCGCAGTCGTTGTGATATTGCAGCGAGAAGGGTGGTCTTTCCAGAGCCACTGCATCCTAGAATGGCCACTAGATCTCCCGTCTTCATGCTTCCACTCACTTAAAAAAAGTAATTAACTATAACCAATGGATAACTATATGGGTAGTTACTCCTACCATTGTGCAATATTCTAATCTCCTTCGACTTTCGGCAGGACTGCCAAAATTTAAAGTTATTCTCTTCGTGAGTTGGCACTGAGAAATTGATTTCCTTCCACTCTAGGCACAGGTCCGGAATTGATTGCATTTTTATTTTATGTATTTTTTTATTTTACTAGATTCATTTATAAAGCACAATGAAATCACAACTGCACGAAGTATTCACTGTTAGATATATCAAATAAATGAGAGATTTGTCTTATTCCGTCTTAGCTGCGTTTCTTATCACTTAAAGAAATTCTTATCTATGATTATGGCAAAGTCTATCTGAATATTTACAAAACTTAACTGAAAATTATTTATCACAAGAAGAAACGCGTATCCAATGTGCTTCACGGAAGTCTACTCCGATTGTGAACACTTCAACCCCATCGACCCAATTCAAAGCTACTTCTCCTTCAATGGAGAAGACGGAAGAAGTATCTATCAAATGTCAGCTGTGACTTGGGGTGGCTTCTTCGTACTAGTTAGACCAGGTAGATGAGGTGGTAATGCAACTGGTATACATGTTTGTGGTGCCGATGCGCTTTTTTTTCTCTCATTTTTTACTTTAAGGCTACACCAGTCGGATGGAGTTATTCTATTTAAATAGTCATGTGAGATAGGTGTAGAAAAAAATAAAAAATCGTAAGGGTTTTGTTAGATTAACAGGTTTGATAAAGACGTTAAGCGTCTTACAGAAATGGGACTAGAATCTTTTATATTATTTATTTTTGTTGATTTTTTACGGTCTATGATTTATAATTTTTTGAATTTGTATAGATCAGCCCTGAAGACACTGCTCGCATGTCTTGATAGTTCCAGATCTGATTAACGTCAATCCGTCAGAATAGGAGTGAGATTTGTAAAACGGTAAAACTTATTTGTCTGACCTATTGAAGTTAGAGGATGGAGTGATCTTCAGCGGTCGTCTTTCACATATTTTTTAGAACACATCCAGAAGTAAAAGGGGGAGGTACCACTCGATATTTGTCTGAAAATATCTATCATAACAACAAATCCATCCTTCTTCTACTGGATTCAATTTATAGAATATGTCCTGGCCGCATAATGTACGAGTAAGTTCTTTCTTTTGAACAGTCCAGTCTCTAGTCTCCACTGAACTTGCATGTTCTGAACATTGTCGATGGTTTTCGGAGTGTTGGCAGGAGCATGGCGTCCCTTATCCTTGATTGAAATACACCTAAACATTGTTAAAACACTGTTTTTCAGTAACCAAATATGATGCTTCATCATCGTTTCAGTTTTCACTTGACTTGGTGAGTCAAGCAAACCTTTCTTTTAGCGTGTGGTAAATGGGACGTCTTTTAAACAATATTCGAACCGCTAAATCTACATATGTAAGTATAGAGTGCGTGTACTATTTGGCGAGATGTCCTTGTTCACTCGTAGTGTTAATCGCTCGCGTCGATAACGCTACAATATCAGATAAATACCTAAAATTACAAGAATTTAAAAGACCGGCCGGATAGTGCCATAAATGTACATATGTATATGTATGTGCAGCCCTCAACACTGATCTCGAAATATCACGCTTTTGAAAGTCACAAGCTTCATGACGATATGGAAAATTCTCGCGGCTATGTTCCGTCTGTTTCGAAACCTAAAAAGCACTCAACATTCGGACAACAAGAAAAACTAACAAGTACTATACCGATGCTTTCACTCAATTGTAAGGATCCTTTAATTGTTGGAGTGAAATTCAGTAGAAGGAAAGCCACATTGCATGCATAGCTTTAAAATGTTCCCGTGTGATGTACAATACACTAAGTTCCCTGTGAGTGTGCTGGTCCTTGAAGTAGTGAGCAATGAAAATCGTTTTATGTAAATCTTTCGATTTTCCTTATGATTTTTCTAACATTTGCAATAGAAAATTCATTTCGAACATTTTTTTTTTATTTCACAGTACCAATTAACAAGTTAACACTACAAATACAACAAACTGACTAAGTACATAGGTGAAGCACGTGGTTTTCAGCATTGCAGAGAGACGAACATAAACACAGTTAATATAAATATCTATTGCAGCTTCTTTTTAACAGTTAAACAGAGCAAAGTTTCGAATTTCTGTAGGACTATTGAATAACAGACACGTCGCCAAGGCTAGGTAAAACCACGGCAAAAATAAATTGATTGTGGCATTGAGCTGAGAGGTACATAATACCTACTCCCTCATTACTCCACATACTGAAATGGTGCAGCAGAATAATTTTTCTTTCTATTGTCCTTTTTAGCTTTTGGTATTTTTCTTGATACCCGATTTTTTGCTTTATGTCTTGCAAATGCAACTACTTTTTGGAATGGTTTCCAGCATAAAAAGCGGGTAGCATTCCAAATGCCCGCAAACCCATTGTACGCCAGTACGTTTACAATCTGTACGATGGAGACGACACTAAAGCCGAGAAAAAGGGCGAGAGTGCCTCCGAATGATACTGAAAGTGGTTCTATTAGTAAAAATGAGATTGGATTTCTATGTCATAGTTTACCTAGAAGATCTTCAAAGCTGAAAACTACATCTCTGCGTAAGCGAACTTTTGGTGGACTTACTTCCCAGCGGAATGTTGATGTTACTGCGTCTGCTTTATTTGCGCCTTTACCACCCCTAGAATAAAGTATAAGGCTTGTGAAATTTTTAAGTTTTAAGATATGTAATCCTACCAAGATCTACGTTTTATAGACTGAAGACTGTATTGAATTTCAGTGCATGTGCTGGGACAGTTACAGATGTGAAGTGCCCAAACAGGCCACTTAAAATCTAGAAGACACTCGAAGCCTGCAGGATTACAGCTTGGACCTTCTAAATACACATAATATAGAAAAAATAAATTTTAAAATATTGTCATCAAACAAGTTTAATGAGTTCCATAATTTAGCGATAGCCGTCAGACTGACAAAGAATTTTAAATTTTGATCAAGAAATCCTTTCGGTAAATAAGTCCAAGAGTTCTCGTTGTATGTAGGGACTTTAAATGTCTGGTTTTGATCTTGACAGGTCTTTATGAAAAGAGAACTTACGAAACTTGTTTGCATTCCCATGTCTTGAACAAGAATCCCGCCGTACATAATACTTACCTACATATGGATAAAAGAACGGCACACAGTTGCACATTTCGAGTGCCATAACAGCTCTGCAGCGGGCTAGACACAACGTTTTTGTATAGATCTGAAAAAGTATTCGAACATATGGAAGGTGTAAATTGGAGTGAACTTGTTGCTCACGGGTAGTTGGGAAGTCTCTTCGTCAGGAAATACACATTTTCTCTGCTTAGGCGTTAACTCACGAAGTTTTTCACTGGCTCTAAAAAGTAGATAAGCTATGAGCTCTCCTGCTGGGAACTGGCATATGTACATATGTTTGTACTTACACAGTTTCAGTAACTTTGTACGAGGCAACCACTTCATCTGATTTACGCAGTGAAATAATATTGGCATCACTGGCTGAGACTTCGTAGGCAGAATGGACGTCAATCTGGAGGATCAAGAACAAAAGGAAAGATTGGACATTTTGTGGTTCACAACTTCACCCAATATAATTTTCGTGGGTTTTAAAACCCGGGACAAGCTACACAGGCGAGTTCCATAGTTTTCGAAATAGCTCGTCCGGTGAGTTTCTTGTTGTCTAAGGCAACCTCGAGGGAAGGGTTTCGTGTTGTCCAAGGAGTTGCATCTCTTCTTTTACAAACCTGCCTTAACTAGGTGGTTATAGCGTATTTGATCGTTTTAAAAATAAACCTAGCCGTATGCATTTTTTTATATTTTCTCGGACAGTCTCAATAGTGTTTTTGTATTCCCTCAGATGCAATTAATTTGTCCGTTTTGTGTCTTATATGATGGCTAGTATATCCAAAGAGGAATTTACCTCAAAATAGAAGGTTTTCTTAAACAAAGTCAAACGTGTTGTAAATGCAATCGAATTCAAATAAATGAATTGTAGTAGAAAAGTGCATATAGACTCAAAATTTCGTAAGTACCATCCCTTTAATACTCACAGTCCCGGTACTCTCAAAGATATCCATTTTGATGTAGCATTGTTGTTTTCCAAATTCACAGATCAGTGGGTGCTCAAACTCTTCTGATTCCTCATCACTGTAAAATTAATTTAGAAAACTCTCCTCGAAAAATATAACTTTTAACAAACCCTTCCTTCTTATCCGCCAAGATGGCCGATATTGGAGAATTAATTGCATAACAGCGTCCTCTCTCCGTCATCACTGGATTCACACTGATCTTGAACCATGGATTGAAACTCACTAACGTCTGATCGAATGGTCGATCTATCACGTTAATAGCTTCATTAAGATCCACATCCTCGAAACGTTCATCTTCGGCAAACCGGGCCAAGTCCACGTAATTACTAGCCGTGGCATTCACAATGGCATACAGAAACTCCATGAAGTAGAAGTATTCCTCATCAGCTATTGATATGTTCCACTTTGACTGAATGTATTCATTGGCCTTAAACGAGTCCAGGTGGTCATAGTAGCATAGAGTTACTGCCGGCATTGTTCCTCTCCATCCTCGGTAATCGCGATCCAATGAAACCACTGTTGGTGAAACTATGTAACGATTCAGTTGTTTTGAGCTGAGGAGGTAGGCCGAAAACACCGACAAAATGATCAGAGATAGCCATAAAAGTCTGTGATTAACAACAGTCAGGTCGACATTCTCATTTTTTCAAGGCTCACCTCTCCGACCAATGAAGTGTTCGATTAGCTACGAGTCTTACAGCCAATATTCCAGTTGCTTCACCAATTTCTTCCAAAATAGCACGGGTCTTTGCTACCACACATTCCCATATAAACCTTAATCCAGACCAAATACCAAGAGTCACTACCTTAAGGGCTCTTCGAAGTGATACCTTCATGACGACCCGACGGCTGAAATGAAACTCAGTTGACCCAATAGCATAACTCAGTGCGATATGCATTTGCCTCCTTAATCGGATTCCATTAAGATGACGAACGTGATTGTGTTCCAACATTTTTGGGACGAACAATTGAAGTCGCATTATGGACAGAAAAAGTATCGTTAATTGTACAATATATTGAGATGGACGGTTGGCTGATTCTGTGGGGTTATTGTTTGGTAGTCGGCTTTGTGTGCGAGTGGGCTTCTTGCTTTTTCCATTGTCTTGGGTTAATGGATTTGGTGAATCCATTTGGTGCGGTGCGGGGGTATGGATATGGTGTTTTTTGATTGAGCGGTGAGATTGGAATTCCAAAGTATTGTTAGTTATGACTACCAAGTGAGGTTCATTAGAATGTGCGGCATTTCATTTTTGTGGTCAGGGCAGTTCAATTGTGTATTGTGTACGGGAAGGAGATGTAAGTGCTTGCTTCTGGCAGAGAAAATTTAAATCGGTGTTGTTAGAGCAGTGCTGTGAACGTTAGTAAGAGCTTCATAGGTGACATCGTACTGAATTAGGAATATAACCAAAACTGAGATGTTCTCAAGTAGCTAAAAGGATGAAATGATTAGAAAACTGTTCCATTCTATGTTAATAAGGATCTACATGTATACCGATCTAACGAAAGACATATTCAACTCTACTAAACCGCAGAGAAAACGAGCTCTTGAGTCGACCATCAGCTGAAGAAGAAATCTTCTAATCTGAAATGAAATTTTAAAGTATTAGAAAATGATTAAAAAGTGGAAGAAATTAACTTAAAACTAGTACAATTTGTATTTGAATATTAGACAAGAAAAAGTCTTTTTGGATGGCTTGTTAAATGAACAACACCGGAGGTAAGCTTCAAAGTTTTTTCGGTTCAAAGAAGCCAGGGTTAGACAGTCTTTTTTTCATGCATTGCCATGAGATATCTTCAAAGAACAGTATGCGTTTCATTCACGATATGTATGTATGTATTTCATAATTAAAGCTGTTAGTTCTGCCGTTATATTGTAAGCGTAGGAACCTCGTAGTCAAATAGAGCGACGACAAGCGAGAAATCAGCGCTACGAAATACTTACTCGCATCCCTTTGTTGGGTACTAAGTCAGAGGGAGTTCCTAGACAACTGGGAAGTGTATGTGACTGCTAATAAGGCATATATGTACATGTTATAAATTTTTGAAAAAAGGAGAGGTATTTGAAAATGGCCTTTATGAGGCCTTATTTCTGCAGACGATGCTGATATTAAATAGAGAATGAAACGTCTACCCGTCTTCTAATGGTCTGTGCATAAAATTGAAGAAAATAAAGAAACTATTTGATGGTGAGTCATGGTGACTCATGGAAAATTGAGAATATGTGAAGGTGGATGGGTTTATCCTAGTCTATAATTAAGTGTTTATAAAAAAAGTTTTTTTATTTCCTTACCGTAATTTCCATTCTCTCATCATGTGGGTGAATATCATTCAATACCAAGGCGATGTTGTCCTTCTAAAACAAATGTCTGCGTTAGAAACAGTAAATTACATGCGTTTTTATGAAAAAATAAACTCACCTCCAAAGCAATTGAATGATTGTAGTACAAAATCAAAAACATTTTTCCAATATGCATTGCAACCCATATAACTGAGTACATGGTCCAGGCAATGTTTATTTCGACCTTCTGATCCACATACTTATAGATTAGAAAAATATTTATACTTATATTAATGAAAGAACCAAAGTAAATGCTCAGAATGGAAAATGAAAATTCCGAATTAACTTCTTTCGTAAATATCTCCAAGCAGGAGAAAATCTCTCGAAGACAATTTAGTACTTTCCGGGGATCCTTCAGCTTGGAAATGTCATTTTTGTACTGCTCCTTGAATTTTTGCAATGCTTCAATAAGTGATATAGATCGCAGATGAATCCCGTACAGTAAACCGTAGTATTGATTCATCGACATGCTGATTATCAAATTTGGAACTAAATACACAGTCATACTGCGTAAGAAACTTATAATCTCCATTCCACTGTAGAAGTAATCAACGGATGCAGTAGCTGCGGCGTAGATTACCAATAACAAAATGTGCATGAAGAAAAATCTTGTAAAAGCATCATAACATGGGCTGATGTCAAATGCTATCAACTGGCAATCAATAGATACTAATGTTTGGATGCATCTCCTAAAGCTAGCTCGCTTATAGTAGCAAGCTGTCATGATGAAGAGAACGTGGAAGAGGAACACAAGATACTCGCTGAAGTAGAGTGGCTTTTGGATAGTCGGGAGAGATATGTTGAATATGGTGTATTCCGTGTAAATGCTTGATGATAAGCAGAAGTAGACCACAGCGCACCATATGAAGTGTAAGTGGTAACACCACGAATTATGATGCTGGGGCTCGAAATGATGAGCACCTGCTGGTGCAACGCAGAAAATTTGAGAAATCACGAGGAATGGTGCGATGGCTTTGTAGAGCTTATGTTCTAGTTTATAGGCTGTGTTGAAGGGTTTCTTTAAGCTGTTCATTGTTAGAACTACTATTGTGTCGAAGTAGTTTATACTCTGTTTGAAGGAAAATAATTATCGTGCGTTAATTGATTTTCGGTTGACAGTGACAAATGGAGTGGTGGCATTTATGGCAGCTCTTGCAATCAAAGTGATTTCACCGAGGTCAACCTGAATAAGAAAGATCACGTATATCGATAAAGCACTCATAATCTGTGGAAAAGGAAGACATTGCAAAAATTATGAAATTACATATATCAATGCGAACTTACTCCTCCAAGAAACGTCATATCTAGTTCAATCATCCCACATGCCATACGGACACTCTTCTTTACTATCAGCTGCAACAAAAATCGATTGATAGCATCTTCTATTTGAGACTCCACTACGTCCAGGTCGTTCAGAATTGTTCCGGTATTTGCTTTCTATAAGTTAATAAAGAATATTTTAGAATCTCTATGTTATCTTCACACTGAACTCTGACTACCTCATCTAACAGACGGCTATTTGCCTTCAAAATGAAGATAAACTTAATAGCATGCATTACTACCCACAGTAGCGCGTATAACAGAGATGCCCAAAGAGATTCTGTCCAACGATCAGACACTTTATATAACACGAAAATTTCAATACTCAGAATTAGAAAGGATGCGAGAAAGTTTATGGTGATAGTTAAACCAAAGACACTGTTGATATCCTCCACCAAAGTATCCAATTGTGCAAAGATACTCCTTAGATCATCCAAGATAATTCCAAGATCCCATCGTGGTTTACTCTGACTTTTCAAAACTTCTGCCAGAAGTGGGCAAGGAATTGTCTGACGAGCATTTAAGTTCTTCAGGATTGAGTTGAGTACTCTGTACCGCAAGGTGATAAGCTTTATTAGAACCCAGTACTGACCAATTACAAGGCTAATGGTTATGTTTGGTAAAATATAGACCGTGCTACTTCGAAGGAACAATAGGACATTTTCGGAATTATAGAAGAAATCGACGAAAAGTGTTCCTACGCAAAATAGTGCTGCAATTAACGCCACAAGCATAACTTTTTCCTTAATTCCGCACGAAGCCTGTTGATAGAATGCTTTGGATTGGTAAATTTGCGTCCTTCTTTGAATTTCCTCAAGTCGTTTTGGAAATGTTCTGTAGCAGTCCTTGTTGTAGTAAGAAGATACAATAGCAAGAAGGACCAGGCCATTACTGGCGACATATTCACTTAGGTATAATGCCTTCTGTATGGTGGACATATTCATTTTCAGGATTTCTTCTTGGGAATAAGTAGCTGAGAACACGGATAATAGAAAAACGGTGCACCAAGTGTAGTGAAATTTTACTAGAATATGCTTTGAATGGTGTAGAACTGGTGCTGCACAAAATATCTGACAAATTACGAGAAGAATTTTGAAAACATTGACGGATTTTTTTCGGAAGAGTTGTCCTTTTGAAAATTCTTGGACTGGAAAAATTGTGGCTACCATTTTAGAAGGTTTCTCGGGGGAGGTACTGAAGAAAATGTAGTGAAAATGAATCAATGTACACGACATTGGTGGTTTTTATGAGAGTACTCGTATAATTACTGTCTTTCAAATTGGGAAGGCAATTCAATTAATCGTCTTTAAGTGGAATGAATGTCAACGAATGATTTATGAAACTACAAAAGTTAAGATAAATAGTGTACAAGTAACTATTGAAATTAATTAAGGTGGTATCAAGTATCTGAGCCGATGATTTTATAATAGACCCACGGGTGGCATACAATCGTTTATAATCCAATTGTCTTAGACTATTTTCAATTTCAATTTGTATGATAAAAATGTGAGAAGTATAAAAGAATGAATATTTGCTACTAACAACCCAATATATCACATAGTTCTAGCAGACATTAGTAAAGTTCATGTTCTGTATTTTGTTAGAAATATACAGATGGAAAAATTGCCGTGGCCTGAAACAATTTTCGTAAGTAGACACACGATAATAGTACTGCAACTGTAGTCTTAAATTACTATTGTAATTGCGTGTTATAGGTGAAACACATAAGCACAGCAATAGGAAACAGCAAGTTCTACAGCCAACAGCAAACAACAAATGCTGTGATGACACGGCAAAAGCACACAGCGATATTTAAAGTAGAACTAAAAAAATGATTGTGTCGTATAATTTCATGCAGATATTTTGTATTTTCAGATTGCTAAAACTGAGAAATGATAGACTTTATTAACGTTGCAGTTGGTAGTGTGGTCTGTTCCATTGAAAAGCATTAGTTTTAAAATTTTTGCTGTCGCTGTGCTATAGTGTTTCAGCTACTAACCTTTTAGGCCACAATGGTTTCGAAAGGTGTCAAAAGGAGTCTTTCATTTCAGCTTTCTCAATTTCGTTCTTCATAATATCATATAATACAGTCCCATGTGAACGACATGGTTGATTCTTATTTTGTAATTCTTAAATTGCACCAGGGTGTTTAGTCTGAGAAGTTCTTAGGCTTTGCGAGTTTTTATTTAAACTTCATTTGTTGTGGTTATTTCAATTTTTTTATGTTATAAAACTCAATTTGGACTTCAAAGAGGGAAAAACGGATAATGCAGTTTTCTAACAGAACTGTTTACGATCGCTGTAATAACGTAACTTTGTTTAAAATAAGTCAGCTTGAAATCTTTAGCAAAATTCCCTTAAGTTCTTTGTAAATATCAGCAACAAGAATTGCAATTGACACAGATTTTTATAGTATTTTTCAGTTGTGAACTCAAGTTAATGTTGTCAACTTTAATATTACCATGCGGCAACATTTCTTTGGAGGAAAAATAAAAAAAAATAAAAAGTAAAAGTTGTTTTGCTCTGTTTTCAGGCGTAATATAATGTTTGCACGTATTTCCATATACATATGTACGTACGCAACAGATCGAACGCTGCGTATGAAACTGATAGCTAGAACGCTGGGATACTTGCTTTTTGAAAATGCGGTTGTTTTAACTAAAATTAGCAAAGACTTTTTTTTTATTATGACATTTTAAAAACATCATTGTGAACTACACTTGAAGTCGACTTAAATACCATCCGCAAAGAAACACACCACAGCCATCTGTTATGCAATTCGAGTATCACCACTGAACTGTCAAAATTTCACCGCACATCTTAACCTCGTTCATTTCTTTTCTGGAATTTTTTGTGAAATTTCAAATAATTCCAAAAACATGAGAAAAGAAAAAGTTTCAAAAAGATTCTTCACCTATTTTACCACACCAAACGGTCGTAAAATAGTTGTGTTCGCTGCAGGAGTGACGACACTCGGCCTGTTCATTGGAAACTATTTGCCGCACACATTCTATCTCAACAAGTATCAGGAATTTGTTCAGTGCTATAAGTAAGGATTTCTGTGAATTACTGAATGAACTTGATTTTAATGAGATCTCTGTAGGGATGGGATTACACGTCCCGTACCAGAAACGGTGAAAATACGGTTGGAGAAAGCCCTGAATGCCCTCAAGGTTCCTGACTATGAGCGACGAGTTTTGAAACCGTTTACTGTTTATGGATTCGACCTTTTTTTAGCTGGTGGGTGGTCAGTTACAATCAATTTGAATAGTTGAACAATCCTTTTTTCCAGGTTCGACGAAAAGCAAATATGGTGGCCTCATTGGTATCCCGACAAACTACTCGTACAACACTATTGATGAGATCAATCGAAGTGAAATTCGTTTCCGTAATGAACAAATCCAATGGAGCTCGGAGAGTGGTCAACTATTGCAGGAAGCTATTGTCCTGAAAGAAGACGAACAGGTTTTTGGTTTGTGTAAGACCATTTTGCAGCTGCAAACGAACCGCGTGTTGCTGAACTCAGTCTTTCCCAGTGTATCCTTTATAACTGTGTACACAGTCGGCAATTATCTGAATCAGAGGATGAATCTATATGTCAAACCATTGGCTGTGAGTGGATGTAAATTGGTGGGCTGCTTTTTTTTTCTAATATTATTAAAATTCCAGCTTCGCGTGTTGATGTACGGGATTCTGGGTCTCTTTGGCGTCGGCAGTTGGTCATTCATGAAGGACTACAACCAAGTTATGTATGAAACGGAAATTGACAAAAAACTCTGTGCCTTGGGACCCGAATATGTCGATGCGGGCAGACGTTTTTATGACAAACTCCTGAAAAAAAATATAGCTCTGCGAGCTCTTATCGGTGACGACACGTACACGGCCAAAGGGAATGAAAACTTCTTTCTGCGGCAAAAGTCTCTACCACTCACACTACACAAAGCCTTTTTCGAGGAACAGTGGAAGGCGCTAAGAGTTGAAACGGAAGAACCTATTCCGCAATAAGTTTTGTTAGTCTTAAGTCATTTATTAGGAAGAAAATAAAAATATCAAAATGCTGAAGTTCCTTTTTATATCTAAGGCCTTCCTAGTGGAATGATGAAACTTATATAGTCACCGAAAGCGCCCCACTCAGCGCGCTTCGATTGGAATATAGAAATCCACGTAATGATGGCTAGCAGCCAAAGAAAAGCACCCAACGCAGAATAAATCACATCTGGAAGAAAGTTGGTCAATTACAGTAGAGGTGTGGCTCCTAATCTACTCACATCTTTTGATTTCAGCTTGCTCCTTGTAGGTAGGCTTGCGGAATGCTTCATCGAAAAACCAGCAGAAATTTATTGCCCAAACAAAGGGGAGTAGGGCAAATCCGGCTAAAATAATGGAGTACATTCTACAGATGCAAATAAATTCAGTGTTTCATATTTCTTACCTCTAAAATACCACCGGCATAAGAACAATTTTTTTTCTGGGGGTGCTTTCGATATGTCCATGGCTTGCTAAATTTTATATTTTTCTTAAAATGGTGAGTGGAGGCGTAAAAAACGTAAAATCCAGTCGCGTCTCGAACGATTTGTCAACAATTTATGAACAGAAGACAGATGCTTTTGACATCTGTAATGAATATCGATTCTCGAAGTCGAAAATTGTACTTGAATGTAAATTTTACACAGATGCATGTGCTTCCGTTGCATACTTCATTGTTGGATACGGTGGTTGTCCTTGCTCAGCAATCAAATTCGGAGCGGAATATATCCTATTTCCTAACCGTATACAAAGGTTATCATCTGCTCTCTCTATTATTTTACAGCATATTTTTTGGCTGTATGAATTCTCGTTATTTTGTTGAAATTTGTGAAATCAAAGTTTTAAAATCAATCATTTATAGGTAATGAGTGTTTCCTTTTATTATTTTGAATGCTACTTCATGCATATTGAAAGCGTTTGCTACTGATATTGAATTGCATGATCTTTCAGCAAAGGGTGGGTTGCATTGTGTTCAAGCTAGGTGATTGGCGAGTTCTGGAGATTTGTATGGTGTGAGTGAGTGCATTCAGCCCTGATTATACCGGAAATTGCTATCAACGTACAAAACCAAGGCGAAACTTTGACTCGCATTCAAAATTTTAGTACAGCGTAGGAATGAAAAAAAAAACATGTTTGAGGATTCATTTCTACACGTATGTTTGTACCTGTGTACCTATGTAAATACATGGACATATATGTTCATAGTTGTGCAAAGCAAAAATTCTGATAAATTAACATTTTGTAAAAATCTATAGCTCGAGTTAGGCTAGTTTAGGTCATAGAAGGGTGTGTGACGGATAAGAAATTATAACATTCACTTGAAGGCCCAATGGTCCATTGTGAATCCCCTTTTGTGTGGAACGTAGGCGTTGTTCTTGTAAGGCGCGGAGCGTCATAGCAGATATTGGATTTTCCACTTCTTCTTAATCGTAGCAGCTTCTGCATAAATCACTGGACTCTACTCTTCATTTGCGAAGCACGGCTCCAATACCGCCGTATCCTGTGATTACTCTAGTTAAGTTGCGGATGGATCATCGATCAAATGCCAGAAGTCTCTTTGTTGTTCTGTTTAAATTCGGCCATAACGTACAAAGGTGGCACAGTACATCCTGGATATCCAGGATGAGTTAGTATCTCTCTCTATTTGCCGATCGGTGGCAGCATGGATGGGTCAACTTCGCTAATGTCGATTGCTAACCCCATCCTTGCCAAGCATTTGTTTTTCGTTCTCCTCCATAATACTATTAAAATGAACCTATTAAAAACCCATTTGGAGGCTTTTAAGTTCGCCAGTCAGATGACAGGCTAGACCATGCCTACATGTAAATTAATCTTATTAATTGTCTTTTAAATTAAGGAGAATGCAAAGTTAGCGCACCTAAATTGATTTTAACCTATAGTTGCTATGAGAAGTTATTGAGATACAGACCATAAAGTTGCATGTGACTAGTACCAAACTGAGTCGAACGTGTTCTTTTTCCCCTATCCTTAAGTAAGAAATTGGAACTTCAGATATACAGAAGCTTTCCGAAATCCTTTCATATGTGTACTGCCATTCTTCAACTTAGGGCTTAAGACGAAATTTCGCATACATATGTACGTATAAGCTTTCTAGATCCGAAAGAAGTATGATACACGTGCACAAATTCCAAAATCATTTATGAAAATACCATTCATAAACTAGAAAAAATATTTTTTGCTTTTCCATAACGTGTTTAGCTGATTCTTCGATGCAGTGATTAACCTTTATATTGCTTTGAGTACACTTAATTCGAATAGGGCTGAAATATGGCAGAGAATTGTAATCTCATTCGAGTCTATAACTAGCTACTTACCAGCTTTTAACTTCCAAGAACCAACTTCTGTTTACTTTTTTTGAGAATTTGTCGACCATTAAATGACACCTAATTGATGTCATGCCAAGTCTTTTGCTAAATTATGGCGCCACTTGACAGAGCGATTGATACTTTGACATTTCTCTATGCCTTTATATTCCATGATTCTCTGACTAAAAATTACCATCTTTAGTTACCACTCGCTGGTTATCATTTGTCTTAAAATAGAAAATCTAACGTCCGCCTTATACACATTTTGACAAGTAGAAGGTTCAACTTGAACCTTTTACGTGTCATAGATTCTCACATTCTTTCGCTTCTTATTCCAGTATTCATCACAACAAAATCAATTGTCTATTGAAAAATAATTGTTATTTGATCAGCCTTTGATTTGAACCGCCTCGAGGATCAACTAGAATAGCAGTCTGAACCGCCACTGGTCATTTGCATGCAAAAACTCCTTTCACTTGGGCACCCACGATCCTCCGGTGCAGCCTTAGCATTCAATCCAACATTTCCTCCCATCAATATTCCACTTTCAATTTGTATTCATCCTCCAGTGCAACGATCCGTGCGTCCGTCCGTCTGGGGTATTCTCAATGGATCAGTGAATCGGAAGCGCATAATGGAATATGACAAGTTGTGCGTTGCCAGGTTGATGGACTAGCTCCAAGCCAGTCCGATTTTATTGCTTTGTTGTAAGTGATCATAAATGAATAATGTTCGACTGCCGTTCATTCGAATCGCACGTTTCTGGAATTCTAATTCCCTTCACCTTCACGGTCTGCGAAAACTGAGAGATTGATACGATCGCACGTCGTTCTGTGCGTGTGCACAGTAAGAGGCAGCAAAGAATGGTCTAAAGGTAAACAAGTAACGAGGGAGCGATATTATTTTCCTATGAAAAGTGTCAACCGCAAAAGGCTTTGATTCCATGAATTTTGGGTACAAAGCGATCATAGTCAGTCTTGGTTAAGCATGGTATCCCGAGTGCTAACTTCGAGATAAGATTTTCCATTTTGCCAGTGGAGTTCGTGCGGAAATTTTGAAATTTAGCAGATGATTGATGGTGCAAGCAGATGTAATCAGCTTTTCAATGGAAATGTGGGCTTGAAATGCAGGCAATGCAGGTCAAGGATATTAGAAAGGCACTAGGTTCCCTTAAATTGGATATCGATCTATTCTTGTAATGCGTGTGGGTCTAGAGGTGCACATGTTCTTATTACAAAACTTGATTTGTAGCCCGTGTTGTTTAAGGAAATTTGCTAAAGTTTTCCTTCTGCGATATGCGTCAACGTTAATGGATGATCTCGATGAGTAAGGAGACATTTTCAGTAATCTAATCGGACATGATTTATGTTTTCAAATATTGAGCACAAATATTTGTCGAGGGTTCCGAAGATGTAGTCGGTAAACAAGCTTGCATTAAAGACACCTTTTATTGATTTCTATCCTTACAGTATGAGGCCTAGGACCTAGTCTTTTTTCGCATGAAAAACTTGCAAAAGGTGGGACGGTGAAAAAAGTGGTTGGTGTTTTGATTTTAACGTCGAACCTTCGGCTAAATAGTCCATCTAACTCAGTCACAGCGCGGCACCCAAAAGCATCTACTTTCGTGTGTTAAGTTCTTTGAGTCTACGTGAAGGCACCACCTTAGATAAGGTCTTGCCTAAATGCCGAGTCCCTTCCGACCGAAACGTTGACATTTGTTCGCCTTAACCTCACATATTCCTATGTTGTTAAATTTGTAACCCTATACCCTTGTTTTTATTTCCAAGAGAAAGAGAGGACTTTTTTTAGATTTCTACAACTTTCAGGCTTGTACGTCATAGAATAACGTCTGAAAATAATGAAGTCTTGTGCCAATTTTCAGTATTTACAGCGAAGGCAAAGCTTACAACGACTTTTAGAGCCCGCCATATTTTTACAAGTGTGTCAAAGTCGTCGACTTACCAAAGGCTTGTGATTTTTGGTTTTCTTCAGCGTATTAGTTTGCTTAAGAAATTGTCTGACATTACGAATGATCAGCTTGAGGTAATTGACGACTTTAATGAGATGGTGACTGGAATAGGTGGGCAGTTGTAGCTCTGTAAAACTCTGTAAAACCAACTTTTGCTCAAGTAATGTTAGACCAAGCCAACGTAGTCCTATTTCTGCAGCAGCTGGAGACAAAAAGCAATTCGATACTGAAACTAATCGTTGCCCAGATTCAAATTTCGTTATCAAAAGACCAAGATGACATCGAAAACATACCGAAAAAGTAATTTATGTGACGGATTTGTAAGGTCATTCTTGAAGGTGGTTTAGCTTAATTCTGTTAAGTGGTTCCATCAGCGAGTTATAGGACTTTGAATTTTACTTTTACTGTGATGTGCTCAAAACGTAAAGCTTAGGAAAAATAGCTTCTAGCCATAACTCCGTTTATAAATAGTGTGGAAGTATTGTCGGCCTAGATAGCTTGTCAATTTGGCTATTTTTTAGGGCACTGAAACTAAGTTCAAAGTCACATAATTTGCCTACTTTATCAGGCACCAGCATTACTTTAAAAATTGGTTTGAAACTCAATCTACGTCCTTGAAAGCACTATGACCGTAAATGAAGATTACCTCCTTGAGTCTTATCGACCTTAGGGCAATCCAAGCTTAAGAGTTTCTCAATCTAATACTAATCTTTCCGTGAATGGAATCCTCGTTTAGGATTCTGTTTATTAGTCTTGATCACGCTATACTTGTATTAATGACTCTTAGCCTTCGAGCATTAACTTCAAGCAGACAACATGGCTTAGCTAGCGTCAGCGTAAGCCTTACATCAGCAAAAAAGGTTCAGGGCCCAGTTTGTTCATTCCTTGGAAGGCCTTGTTCTTCTCATTGAAATGAGAATTTGATCCTTAGTATAATGAAGAGAGAATCAGAGTTTTTGTTTCTATTCGAAATGCCTATCGAGCCCGGCATTCTCATGATTTTTCCTAGAATGTCAACCCTCACAGTGTGTGAAATTTACGTAACGTGCAGGCATTCATTTACATTTGCTGTCCAACTATGGAGTCTTTGAGTCGCTTTTGCAAATTCATTGCTCAGTTGCAAGAGGATCGCCGCACTAATTGCAAACTAATTTTAGAAACATAAATTTTCCAAGAAAACATTTATAACAAACCACACTGCAACTAAACGGAATCAGTACGAGCCTACAAGGCTTTAACCAGCGACCAGAAAAAAACTCCGAAAATAGTTCAAATGCCACACTCTATGTCGAGACTGCATCAGCATCTCCATCTTCAACGATTTAATCGATGTTTCAATCGGAATCCGAGCCGATGTCGTTGCATTGATAACACCATGCCTAGCACGGTCTTTGCTTGTAGCTTCTGTCGAATAAAAATTCATCCGCACTCGGGATCGGGAACAAGCGTGGAATGTTTATCCGGTCCGATATGGCACTAGAACCTCACCAGCGAACCCCCCCGCGAACATTTATACAACCTCGCACCTCTTAATGAGAAATCACTTTCATTTCTCATCGTGGAACAGGCAGTTCTTCAGCTTGAACTGCTGCCTCTCCTCGTGTCGCCGTCTGCTCCAAATGCAACAACATAGAGTCCATCGTCGCATTGTCAGTCACTTGTTGGTGAGGGGAGTGCCAGTGCACCTCACCGATGGCCTTACATCAGCGGACAATGCGCGTACTCCAACGTATAACATCATCAGCAAATGCTGTTGACTAGTGATGCGTATGTTAAGCGGAATCTAGGGGAACGCGCATCCACAACAACAAATACCTTTCAACTTAAATGGGGTCGAGCACTGACTGTGGCTTTCCAGCCGGCTAGCAGCAATCATCCGTCTCTGGCAAGTAGTAGAGATGTTTTGAGATTCGTTTCAGTCTGTCCAGTTTGCTCTTGGCTGGAGGAATATCGGTCGGCAGCCGTCAGACAGTTTCACCGCATGAATTCGCAAACTCTATGCGAGTCGAAGTGACAGGAGGAGTACGCAACAGCACCAGCAGCAGCCACAACAGCATCAGGAGGTGGCGCAGGAGGAGGGACTGGGTTTTCCTTGGAAAAATACTTTTCTGAATGGTAAAATGGTCTCTGCGGAAGCTCTGGTATTTAAGATATGGGAACGTGTTAATGATTTTAATGACATTGGACGTGTCGGTTTTTCATCGTTTACTTTACCGCTTCGAGATACCCTACTCCGTGCGCTGTGTACATATTCGAATAGAGCATTTAATGTTCGAATAGGAGTATCCTGGTGATAAGTGGGGCTGAACGCTTTTTGTGCCAGTAATGGTGGTGATGACATCGCTTGTCCTTGTCGCCTGGATTAAGTGATGGGAATGACCACCAGTAGCAGGCGAAAATTGTAGACAAATATGATGTGGAGAGAGCTCTTTTTGCATTGAGTTCATGTGACTGGTATGCTATCGGAGGTGCGATCAATTGATGGATGATACGCGCAGAGTTAGAGAAATTTTCAAGCACTCCTTACCAGCACTATGCAGTGAAGGAGTCTTGCTTTTATGGCTTTTTCTGCATGAATACTTTTATGGTTAAGGCTAGCTTGTAAAACAGGAGTACGAGTTGAGCCTAGAGACAAATCCGAACTATGACTAACTAAGGCCGTTTTAAGTCCTCCTCTCTTTGCAGAGACAGGTGTCAGGTTCAGATTCTCGACAAAACCCATTAGGGGTATCGGTCACTCACAAATTTCACACTTTTCTACCAAGGGCAACTTTCTTTTATTTAATGCTATGATGTCTCGGCATAAGAGTACTTCTGTTCCAAGTAATTCAATTTCAAAATACATATTTTGAAGGAGCTTGTCAGAGATGACATAAGCATACTTTTGTGGGATAGAAATACTCCACTGGATCACTCAGACGTAACTGGCCCATTGTTATGCAAGGAAGCTAGCGCCTATTTGAACCATTTTAATGGATTCTTTTCGTCTTTCTTTTCATAAGCGTCGGAGATTGTAGTGTGACATGTTATCATCATAGTCGTTTAGATCCAAAGACCTTTTTCGGTAATAAGCCTATGCCTTAATAAAACCAGACTTAAATTTCTAGAAAATGCCTAAATAATTGATAGAACATAAGAACAATGGATTCAATACGATCCTTGTCTGTCTCCTAAGAGCTTGTCATTTTTTCAACCTTTAGACATACAGAGGTAAAGTTTTCCAAAAATACAAATATTTGGCGCAACAGACCGTAAGTGGTTCAGGGCCTAACTTCTCGCGACCATTCGTGTCGTGCGGATTATATTTTTTCACACAAATAGAAGTAACCTACAGTTTAGAGTCATATCCAAAAGGCTTTATTTTTCTCTTTAGGAATCCTCCTCGTGGCTCTCTGTTTGTCAGACGTTTGTCAGACCGTGCAAAAACTTTTTGATGTGTTTTGGGAATCGAACCTTGAACCTTCTGCTCAGTAGTCCAACGCAGTAACCAATAAGTCACGGTGCTCTAAGGCCGAAGATAATCAAGAAAAAATTATTTTTTGGTTGCGTACCTCAATCAAGTTCTATTCCCCATCAGCTGGTTACTACAAAAGTAATTAAGATTCACAAATTCGACTTAAGCGCAAACTTAACCTTCATAAGAGTCCGTTGAGTTAGGCGACTACACATTTTATCTTTTCTTTCCTTTTTATATGGTTTCGACGGTGTTCGAATGTACCTATGAATGTAATTCAACTTTCTGTTCTGCTTGCTGTTCTCCCTACTGGGCTCGAACTTACATCGGCCAGGTCACAAGCGGATACACCGTGCGCCACTTTCGGGCTTAAAAACCAAGTTTCATAAAACTTGGCTTTGTGTTCTTGGGTTAGGTGTCTGAAAATGCAACTTTAAGGATTCTTCAAAAGAAGACTAGCCTCAAACGAAATAATTTTTAGATAAAACTCTCCAGCCAAATTCCAAAATTGGATTTCCTTAAAATATTCAGCTGTTGTTGTTGAGTTACTTGGGTCTTACTTGAAACCTTTAACCCTCTGTAGATTAACTTCCGAGTGGAAAAAGTGGAAAGTGGTAAAAGTACGAGCAGAAATCTTAAAAATCTTGAAATGGTTGTCTGAGACCATATTTTCGGCTGGTAAAAGCGTTTGATATTGAAAACTTTCGTGGTGTTTTCTAAAATCTACTGTCGTGCAGGTATAGAGATAATTAATCCTGCCTTCTTAAGCCTCTAAGATGTATACTTTGTTATTGTTGAGTTCTTCAAAGACGTTATTGTCTTTCTGTATTCAACACCATCGCCTTCACTGTAAGGTGAATGAGAACCTTGCATATGCACCTGGACACAATTGCTTTTTATTTATAAGTTAATTTTGAATTCAAAACTCATAAGCAACTGTTTAATGTCCTCATTGTAAGGTTACATACAATGTATGTATGTATGTATGTGATTGAAGACGGCGACACGGCAAACAGACAGAAAGACGGACACCATCGAATGACTTTTGGCAATGCGTCCCAGCAACGTTCCCAACGATGATCACTGATGACGATAAGATTCCGTTGGCTGTTCTAGGCTCCCTCTCACAAGTCACAATACACCACAGAATAGAAATGGGCTCCAATAACTAGGAGCAAATACTTTGCCTTTCTCGGCGGAGTACACAACGTGTCGTCGGGGGAATTTCGTCGCTTGTCCCTGGCATTTTTAAATAAATAATAAAAATGAGCGATAATTATCTCTGTCGCTGCTCCACGGTCACTGGTGGTACGGTGGTCAATCGAGGAGCAGAACTATAAAAATTATATTAAAACAAAGTGCGGACAAGAAGCGCGGTCCGACTTCAACCGCGATCCACACGCGCGCTCACAAAAAGCCCAGACCCGAACACGCCGACCATTCTGACCATGTTCACCATCCTGACCATGCCGACTACGCTGTTCCACATGATGGAAGCATTTCCAGCGGCAGCAGCGCGGCGGTGGCGGTGTGGCGACAACGGAAAACATTTTCCAATTTATGAAATCTATATTTCTCAGAAGTTAATTATAATACCAGCAAATGAAGTGCATACTGAGTATTTGTGGCATTTCGATCGGAATATGATGGCTGAGCGATTGTTGTCGTGGTCGTGGTTGTCGTGGTTGTCGTGGTTGTTGTCGTTGTTGTCGTTGTTGTCGTTGTTGTGGGCATTTAAAGCGGAAGGGAGGCCCCGGCCCTTGGTCGGGTTGATTATTTTGTCCTTTGGATATACTCGTAGTGTGTGCGATGTAGTACGTGTTTTTATGTTGTGTTACTTGTTTGTTAGTTTTCTTTTGTTTTTGTCCGTCGTCCGCTGCGAGAGTGTTATTTCCTGTGAAATGATGTTCTGCATGCAGTGACATATTTAGAACAAGATGGACGCGGTTTTGCTTGTGTTCAGCGAGGATTGATGGAAGCGTGATTGACACTAAGTGTTAAGCTAATTGGTTTATGTAGAAAATTGACATAAAGTATGAAAGTGTTTTGTGCGCTCAAAAATGTTTTATTGCCTTTTATGAGCGGGTTTGCGATGTCCGATGAAAATAGTTCCGCAATTGTCGGATTTCACTGATGTAGCTGGACGCTGGACAGTGCAAAGAATGACATAAATTCATGTAAGATGTGGTTTTTCATGTTTGTTGAAGACAGGTTGACAGCGCTTTGGTCTAACTAGGTTTGGCTTGGATTCCTGAAACTAGAATGAGAACGTTTGAGATATCTATGCAATTATAGGTTCATTAAAATGTAGTTGGTACTGACGTACCTAACCACATGAAGTTGAGCATTTGAGCTAATCATTGTTAAGGGAATCGTTCGCGATGTTCTGGAGTATGTACGCATGTATGTAAGTGCACATTTGAAGGGGTTGCTTCAAAATTGTCTTGGAAGGATTATATATGCGAATAATTATGGAAATCGATTTCAAAATTTGTTGAACCTTATCAGATGTCTTTCATTTCATTTCATTTAGTTTTTTTAAGACTTTCATTATTGGTGGAACCAAATCTCACTTCTTTTACTGCTAAACCTTAACGAAGGGCACTTCTTAGTCGTATGTGAACCTCGCTTCCTCAGAAATTCAGGAAGGAGTATCCAATGAACTACAGAGCGGCAATGAACCTTCGTGTCCTTATTTAGGCTGGAAATAGTGGATTGTCTTCGTCTGTAACGTGAGCTCGACTACGTTACTGTAAAACCATTTTTAAAATAATTTAAGTCTGGGAGTATATAGTGTTACATATGTAGCTAAGCTCACTGAGTCGTTGCTGGTTTCTGCCAAATTTTTAATGTCCCAACCATTTAAGATCCAATTTCTTGTACACCAAATTCTTTCCACCAACAGAGGATTGCTGACGTTGGTATAAGTAGTATGGACCAAAATTGTTTCCTTGTTTCCTTTCAGAGTTCTATTGCTATCTGCCCGGCTAGTCATCGCGAACGTAAAACATTTTTTAATCTGTGTTGGTCATTTATAGAAGCTAAGGGTTTGATCTTCCCTTAGGTCCCTATTGAGTTTCTCAGGTTTCCCTTCGTTTAGTAGCTGTGTGGTACAGTTTGGTATAGAATAGTGTGATTTTAAGGAGTGTAAGTGTAGCTCCCAAAAAGGCTATATCGTGTAGTGATGAGTAAAGCGTTTTGCTGGCCTGATGAAATCTTGAAATAGGTATATCACGGATTATTTCGTGCAAATTGGTCTAATAGTGTTCCGGCATTAGACCCTAGAGGTCTAGTTTGGTTCACAGACGGATCGAAAATGGAATCTGGAGTTGGAGCTGGTGCCTTTGGACCCAACACCAAAGTCTCGATATCTATGGGAATGTGTCCCACTGTATTTCAGGCTGAACTCCATGCCATTGAAATCTGCGCTAGGTTAAACCGTAGTAAGGGTATTAAGGGCGCTAGAATATATATATTTTCAGACAGTCAGGCAGCACTCAAAGCGCTGTCGTCCAATTTAGTGGACTCCATATCAGTTAAAAACTGCTACGATGCACTGCAATCCCTGGCGAGACTAAACAAGTTAAACTTGGATGGGTCCCCGGCCATCAAGGGATTGCAGGTAAGGAGCTAGCAGACGAACTAGCTAGGGCTGGCTCAGAATCTGCGTTCATAGGACCTGAACCTTACTGTGGCATTAACTGGTCATTCGCCACAGCGCTGATTAGTAACTGGGAACACAAGCTTCGCCTGGACCACTGGGAAAATGTCCCAGGGTTGAGACAATCCAAATTACTAATCAGACCCTACTCCTATAAGGATATACTTAACCTTAATAAGGAAAGTATCAGGAAGCTAGTGGGCTTTCTCACGGGCCATTGTGGCTTGAGATACCACCTTAACAAACTTAACCTGAGCTCAGAGACGGAATGTAGATTCTGCTCGGAGGAGGACGAATCATCCGAACACATTCTCTGCAATTGCCCAGCTTTACATTGGTTAAGGAGACGTATTTTCTATAAAGAAATATGTACGCCAGCGGAAATGAAAAACTCTGCTACTAAGGACTTACTATCCTTCATTAGGGAGGTAGATCGTCTCTTAGACTAAGAACACCCTTATGATACAATAGATCTTTTAGGTCGCAGTGTCTGCCACATGGGCAAGGGTTATATCAAAAAAAAAAAATTTTGAGTCATAAGCTGCCTGTTAAAGGACAGTGGCACAGGGAGTATTTCTCATCTCCCTTTTCCTCATCATAGTTAACATAAGTGGTTGTTTCCGTCAGTCCGAGTCTCAAAGTTTGTTAGATTTGTTAAGCTTTCAGTCCCATCATCAATATTCTCTGTAATGTCCTATTCGTTCGTCAGTTACAGTCCTAATAATTGTCAAAGGGACGCCTATTTATGCCGTCGTGTCTCTATAAATAAACGAACATTGTTGCAACTGGCGGGAATGTTTCATTTTCTTGACGGAAAACTTGTTTCGGAGTTTGGAAAATTGTATGAAAACACCCTTATTTGCATAACGGATTAATATCGTAGTATCCTTCATTCACTTCATCTAAATTGATTACTCTTAAGACTTACTTTCCATCCTCAATTCATGGATAATCCCCGATGTTATTTACGCAAACTTTATTCAAATTATTAACTAATGTTCAATAATTCCCTCTTGCTTAAGCCGAATCTCAAAACTCAGCGGGGATACTTGCGCTGCAATCACCTGCAACGAGTTTTGTACCAAAAAACACCCAAAGAGAATTATCTCCTCCTCCCGATTCGTGACGAAAAAAATGCCATGCCATCTGAGGAACTCGAATTAAAGTGGCAGGCAGCTTGCACACAATTTATTCAATGACTTCGTCTTACAGTCGTTAAATAGTTGACAGACACCCGGCTCGAAATTACTCGCTGCGCGTATCTTAACTAACCAATCACGCGGCACTCATGAGGCGAAAAACTTATCTCAGTTATAAGCGCGTTGCTAATGACGCTCGTACATAGCGACTAATCTAGATTTACCTGTCACATGTAAATTACAACCAAAGCAAGCGCACTGCGTTGTAATGAGCCTTTGACGCCAATTCATTTCGCTTGGGGCTGCTTTTCTACACCCGGATCGGGAGATTGCAATAGGGGATACATAAATACATATGTATATATATTTTTGGGGCTACATTCTTTGGCGTTTATTAATAATAGTCCAGCTGCAGGGCTTTTATCCACCAACCTCCGTTGAATGGGGGGCCGTTCCTTTTGATTGGAACTATGACTGAGCCGGAGCAACTGGTTCGCCGACAATTGAGTCATTTCAAGCACAGCACTCACCATTTTAATAAATGATTACAATTCACCGCACAGTGTTGTTGACGCTGGCCTCCATCAAACGGTCAATTGTAAATGTCAAATGTTTTGAAGGTTGTCTATTGAGATATATCACCCACAGCCATATACCCCATGACGCATGCGTTAAATTGAAATCGAGATACCCATATTTATCTCAATCAAATAAATACTCAAACTTATTGGAAAATGTTAATTTGTCTATTATGCGAGACCTAACAAACCTGTGTAAGGCCCGCCCCTGCTCACGTAAACAAAACACCCATCTGTTGGCAAAAAAAAAAAGATGAAGACTAAAGCCCCCAATCCCGTAATTGCCTAATAAACAGCAAATCTCCGTAAAATACAATAATCGACGGGACCACACTGCGCGACACCCAACACTACACACTCGCGCGCCTATTGTCAAACTCGAAGGCAAATAAAAAACTTGACGAATAACTTGTATTTATCATTCCATAGAGAGAGGGAGAGGGAGACCCGTCGACCCGTCTCCCTCCCTGTTCGGCGCTATAAAATGTCTAAATTAATGCGATCTTGCCGGATATTTGCATTTGAGGTACCGATCGAGCCGTGTGGGCTTCCTAAATAGCCATACACAATCGAAGCGATGCGACTACGCGACGAGGCGACGAGGAGAAGAGTTAATCCCTCGGATTCATTAATCAGCCGTTTAGGCTATTATCATTGAAATTACCAAAAAAAAAAAACTTCAAATAAACATAATTTTTTGTTTTGTTTTGAAAGACAGACACATCTGGCTTTGATAGTTATGATGGACCCCTTCACGGTTATTAGCCGTTTAACCAAATTTAGATCGCGCGATTGGACGATATCGGTGGTGGTGGTATGTCAATAGAGAGGTGATCAGCTGAAGAGAATATGACACCTTTTGTATCTGGTTCAGGAGAAAATAACATAATCTGCTGAACATATCACTTGAATATGTAATTTTTCAGGGCGTGTTTGTGGATGTGTGGGATTCCGAGTGTCACTCCCTGAGTGAAGAGGGAATTTTCCAAGAAAATTTTTCGCTAACACCATGTTTGCGTAATGATATTCACGTGTATTTTTGATAAGTGGCTTCGATGAATTTTGATGGATTTCTGTGGCAAGCATAAAACACGTCATAAAATCAATTGACGTGGGAGGTGACATTTTTGCAAGCAAATAAATTGACTCTCCCATTCATTAAAATACCTCATGTGGTAAGGGCATTAAAAAACGTTATAAGTCTTACATAAGACGTAATAGTGTTGTGATTAATACAGCCACTAAAACGATTTTCACGTGAAAGAATTTGGAAACGTGTATAGGGACTGTCAAATCTGGAGAAACCAGATTTGCGAGATGTATCCCATTTTAATAGATTTTTTGCTTAAAATAACCTTTAAGCATAGGCTTACGTATAGCTTTGTTTTGTTATTTATCTGTGCCGTGTTAAAAACAGTAATTCCGATCAGTATGGCTTCTCATCTAGAAATGGCGGAGCATAAAATATGGGTGGACTGAAATGTTAGCAACCTGATCCAGAAAGCAAAATCGATGGTTTACAAATTACTTTTATTTTTCAACGTAATCCCTTTCAAGCTCAATATGTAAGTACTTATGTACATACATATGTACATCCTTGCACAAATGCCATTATTTCATACGCCGATAATAATTGAACTTAAGCTTTCTTGAAGGCTGATGTTCCACATCTTTTCCATTCTTTTGATTACTGTTGTGAACGCGGGTATCATCTGTCATCAGAAATATATCATTTTCAACGGTTTCATGCAGTTTAAAAAACTCGCGAAACATTGGCCATTTATTGCGTCTTTTTTCAACTGAAAGCAGTTTTGGAACTCATCTTGCAGAAGGTTTGAAGAACTCAAGTTCGATTCAAAGGTGCAAAAGTTAACTGTGATGAGAAAACTTCTCAATTTGCCTTTCGGATGTGGACTTAAACTGAAGGTCCCTTCCATTAACGCGGCGTGGCTCAACACGAATGGTTGCGAGAAGCTGGGTTTTTGATCCTAAACAGTGTGTAGCACCAAATATTTGTATTTTTTTTATAGCAACTTGATGAATGGCTACGTCGGCATGGAAAACACCGTAATGTTTTAGGAGGTTGAAGGAGAGATGAATGCCCAGGTCTTCAGATAATACCTCGGCACCGACTTCATCCTCGGTTTGGATCCATCCGTGAATATAGGCTGAATTTTGACGTTAAAGACAGCTAGGTATGTTTGAGGGCTTGTAGCATAAATTAACAACTTGTTCAGCAGAAAATTTGAAACCTGAGGTGCTTTACAGAACTCCTCTATGCTCCTTGAGTGGTAAGAGGATTTAATTAAGCAACGTTTTACCTTACGTTCACCTTTTTCTAACTTCATCCGTTATCTTGTTCATACACATTCACCAGAAGAGTGTGACAATTAAGAAGCATACATTGACAAGTCCATTCAGGAGTAAAAGGAATCATATCGCACCTTTCGACTCAATGTTATTTAGTCACTCTGTTATGCAGGGAATACGCGGTAAAGCGGCATTTCACCTCTGGTGGTGGTCAGATAAAAAAAAACTTCAACTACACAAGTGTGTTAAAATAAGTTAGTTAGCTAAGGATTAAAGCTGCTGCAGAAGATTAATTTTAGCTTTACCATCTAGCAGTGGTGATCGTTACGCCTTATTTTAAATATTTTGTCAGAATTTTTCAAGCCAGCTACGCCCACTTTTTTTTCAATAAGAATCAGAAAATGTTCACTTAGGAATCGAGGAATTCATTTCACCTAAATCGTAAATTTAACATTGTTGCTGGTAATAAGGAATCGCACTGTTTTCTGAACTTACTTCAACGGATCTGATCGTAAATAAAGAGTTACAAACACACCTTCGCCCACAAAGTCCTTCAGTCTTCTTTGGAATATACTCGTGCATATTTTCTCATAGTCAACTCAATCACTATAATTTTTAACAATTGGTTTTGGTGCCCATAAATTGTGCAGTCGATGCATTCAATTTTTCTGACTCGCGCAACCACAAGCACAAATTGCCTGAAAATGAATAGACTCACTTAAATGGAACTCTTCAAGAACGATGGGGGTAGTGATAAAATGTAGACACCCGTCTACAACCGCAGAAATCATTTACAGAATTCTAAAGTCGGAGTCGTTAAAAGCCTACACCCAGCATAGTTTTCGCTGACACTGAGCAAATAAATTGATTGCGGCTTACATGTTGCAACAGCTGTGCAATTGAAACAAAAAACCGTTCTGAAGACTGGTGAATTGGCATCGTCAAGGGTTAACTCCTTTCAAACCGCAGCGACATATCATGTCGAAACCAAATACAATTCACACATTTTGATTAAGTCTTGATTCTGCAATTGATCCCTGCGGTCGATGACAATCCTCAGAAATCCGATCAATAAGGAAAGCCGATAAGTTGGAATAACTATCTCACCGCCATCATCCAGCGAGTAGCTCCTGCATTGGTGATGATCGATTCCTTTGTAAGTCGTTCGTGATTACGTGAAACTCGACTCCCTTGTGTCAACTGTGGTGCATTTGTCGCGGATTACATGTCACTTAACGCCTGGCGTTTGCATTTGCATTCAACTGGAGCCGACCAACAACAAGATGACTCAGGAGATGGATAAACACATCCAGTGATGTGTTAATTGTTAAAATGGCATATTGAGCAGAAGCAGAAGGAGCAGCATTGTGGCGAATCCATTGAGCTCTGTGGGTAAATGTGTTAATTTGCGGTTAATTAACAGAAATGCGGTTTTTAACGCGCCATCAAAAGGCAAAACAGGATGCGAAATAATGTTTACATTACGCATTACTGTTTGAGTGTAAACTCTGCAGTGTTTAGTGTCAATTTGCAGCGGGTTCGTAATGCATTTTAAGACACTACCATCACGAGTATGCATTGAAAAGCAGTCTGTGTAAGTTCGATAGGAAAAGGATTCCCAATGGAGCTCTTGGGTAGGCTAAGACCATAAAAGTGTATTTTGTAATGAAAGACAGGCGGACAGGAAAGACAGGATTCTTAAGTATCAGGGTTGAGCTTAGGCTTTAACCAACAGACGTTTCCAGTTTATGAGCTTAGTCATTTGCCAATCGTCTCTAGTTAGGTACTCTAAGTTGGTTGAGGTGCCCCAAACCTGCGTGTCAAGGAAAAGTAGGCTCTCATCGCTTTGTATACCTAACTGTGTCAAGCTCTCAATACAAAATATTGTCAACATACAATCCATACAGTTTGTCATTGAATCACTTTCTTTATGCATCGTCAACTTGCATAGACTGTAGAGCGCATGTTTCACAATTTTGATAAACCGCAGACTCCTGCTCCGAACAGAAGGAGTGGTGTTGATGAGGGTTGCGTACAGCGCTCTTTAGTTCTCTAAATAGTGTCTTGCGACTCAACGTTCCGAAGCTTATAGAAAATCAATCATCGCCAAATGTCATAGAGAGAATTTAGTCTTTAGTCAATGCCTAGACTGGCAAAGTCCATGACTACACTGGTTATACAGAGGGTACCGCCATTGCCCTGATGGATCAACAAACGTTCTCCATCGTTATAAAAACTAGGCGTGATGTGATGTACTCGTTCATAGTTCATCACTATTTACGCTGTCATATCTACGTGGCTACTAAATCTATAAAAAGGTTTAAGTATCAGATTAATGTTCTTGGGTCCCAGAATTTGGTGTAAAGTGGAGATTTGGTGGATTCCTGATTTTTCGAGACTCCATGGAGCTGCCAGTGGCTTCAGACGCTCACACATTACATCCAGTGCGATCTTGTGGAGGACTTAAAGCTCTACACTTCGCGCTTATGACGTTATCCACCTTCTTTAGAATCGTGTGATTATTGCAGACGGTCCAATCATCCGACATGCTTTTATCTCACATACAAGGTGATGCAGGTTCTTCACTAGTCTTAAGCAGTTAACCTTCCGATGGCAAGGCTTTTTATTTTCTACGTGAATAGCAGAAGTAATGGGGTTATGGGTGATTCCACTTATAGTCGGAAGGTTAAGCGCTCAATGGATCAAGCATCCATTTTCTCCTTAATGCAAAGACAATCGACGGTAAATTATACACACATGTGTACATATCTCGCAGCAAGGACTGTGCCGACGCATAGTAGTTTTACTTTAAACGAAAGAGTTCCCTTCTACGCCAAAAAGATGCCTTAACACCACTAATTGCTTCTGTTGTTTTTTGCAGTCAGCAAAAGTTATTTTAAAAGTTACGAAATGAACAACTCCAAATCCAACGAAACATAACGAAAAACGTTAAAACAGTTGGACCAACTTTACAAGCATTTGCCAACGCAGTCGAGAGTTGGCTATTCTTTAAATGGTGATGAAATATATTTTTTTGGTCGTTAAAATCGTCTACAATTTTTTGCGTTCCACAACATTTAATGCAATTTTCGGACACTTTTAAAATTAGTTCGTTTGCGGGGTCTACCCACATACCAATTCGGTCGGTTTTCTTTGGTAATAAAAAAAAAACAAGAGCGACCACCATCAACGGACAATGAAAACCAACCTACTCATCGCAGATAATTGTTGTGAGGCCATCATTCGTTGACCAATCTCTTGCTCTGCTGCCCTCATAGTACCTCATACCTCACGCCATCAATAAAAAGTCACCAGATTCTAATTTTATTGCACGCCAGCAATTATCTCGACTTACAGCAACTAGAGCTATCCCTGCGGAACATCACGTAGGTGGTGGTGGTGGCGAACCGAACTGAAATGCAGCCTCAATCTCGGCCGCGTCGCTTCGCGTCGGCCGAAGGCACATCCTCGAAAAGTGCTACATAAATTCACCATTAAGGTTCCTACACATCCTCTATGCCTATAATTTTCCGCCGTTGACATTTATCACTTTGCTCGACTACAGAGAGATGGAAAGTGGCACGAAGGGACCAAAATTGTCCAGAAAATTTATGAAAAAGTCCTAGTCTGTGGCCGTTGACCATTCCGGTCTGATCTGAAATTTAACTAGAACTGCTGCGACCACATGTAGATACATCACAGACCTTATACTCCACATCATCATCATCGTCACTATCATCATCAGCAGAACTACAACCCTCTGTTCGAGTTCTAAATAAAAATTTTCATGTGGCACCAAAAGATATGTCCCGACATAAATTTCCTTTGCGAAATTTCCCTTGATTTCAAATGGTGATGGCATCTTGGGGGGGAAATAAGGCTGCGACTGCGATTAAGTGCGTGTGCCCCGAGTACAGGATTGCTTATTGAGTTGAGTGATAAATTTCATTTGATGTCACGTCATTTAATGGCAGTGGTGCAACTCATAAGTGAAAAGTTGAAAGCGAAGGCGCAACGACACGGCGACGAGGACGACGACGACGACGGCGATGATATCGTTTCGTTTTTGTGCGCGTACTCAGTTGTCATCGATTAAATTGGATTTGATCGCGAGGTTTAAAAATCTGCTGCTTGGCGGAGGCTATTCGTGGTATTTCGTAATGAGATCGAGGACGCAGATGATTGGATTGCATGAAGGGTGTAGCACGCATCAACTGAACTTTGTTGCAATCATAGAGGAAAGGCACTCGTGCAGATGAGGTTTCTGTAGTGATCCAAGTCGGAGATACGAATTGGAAATTCTGATTCCTAAAGGAAAACACCAGTATACCAGTACAGGACAAAAAGTTGTGATACGAAGACTATAGCAGGGCATTAGGAAGCATTTAGATGAGCGATTTTGAATAAGATTTGGAAACACTTAAAAGCGCCTTATAAATAAGAAATCTGTAGCTTCCGTGGCAAAGGTCTGAGTGGAAAACGCTTGCTTGCTTGAAGGAATACTAAAGCTATCGTGTAAGTACTAAATTTTGTCTGCCACAAGTTGTAAGCAAGCAAAGTAGGAAAAAGGAATCATCATCCAAGAAAAGCGTTTCTCCCACACTCTTGATTTAAGGTAGCTGTGCCAAGGCCTGGGCTTTCCTTTTTTGACAAGCTAACTGAACTGATGGAAAGTATGACAAGAGCAAAGCTGGACGCTACCATTACCCATCCACCTTTGCCATGGAAAGAGGGCGAATTCACGTCTCTAAATTCTGAAAGGAGAGGCTAAAAAGAGAAAGCTGCTGCCTCCATTGAACTACATTTCGATTATGCTGCAGAATTCTGGAAGTGCAGCCTTAAATCTTTCCAAAGACAGCACATGTAAAACAGGATCTCGCTGAACTCGAAGATGCCATCAGAAAAGAAGTGGCCGTCAGTTCAAATTCCAGGGCATCATTAAAGTCACATTTATAGTCTCCGGGACTAACACTGATGGATAGCTCTGGTTTAAAGACAACAGATTGAATTGATGAAGTAATGCTGAGGGTTTGGTAACTTTAATTTTGTTACCCCGTCTTGAAGACGGCATTTCAATAGCGTGCCATTGCATAAGATCATAAGTGCCAGTCAGAGTGATAGTAAACTTCGGTACTATCCAAGCGGATACTGAGAGGTTCCATTCATGAGAGGGGAAGGGCCTTAGAAGAAAATGAATACGATATTCGAAACTTAGATAAGAGCAGACGTGCATATGTACATGTATAGTAAATAGGCTTGGAACGAAGACACACGGAAACAATCTTCACAAAGACTATATGATATGACAGTGCGCGCTCTTAGAAATCGCAAGATTATGCAACTTGGTCATGTCAGCAGCCACATCGGCAGCCACAAAGCTGTTATCAAATAATTACTCATTCAAAAATGGTTACGTGTAGTACCTTGATAAATTTAGCAGCTTATTTTGGACCAACAATGTTACTCTACACTGGGTACCAGTGGAGGGCAATGAATATAAAGAGGTGTAGGTAAGCATTTCTTTGAATACAGAATTATAACTCCTCTGTAGTATGAAAGGACATGCCATGAACAAAGAATGTCAGAAAAAAGGAAGGAAGGAAGAAAATAAATGTGAAGTCAAGCTCTGGAAAAAACCAAAATCCTTTAAAATTTTGTATGCAAAATCAAAAAACACCTGAGGATCAAAAATAGTTTTCGTTTGCCTATGAGTTTTAAATTTAAGAAACTCCTTAGATAGCAAAACATCGCCATCTACCCCGAAATTTCGAAAAACAAAGCCAGACTCATCCAGACTTCCCCATGATATTGTGGAATCGTTTCAACGCTAGAATTAGCTTGAAGAATTTCAAACTTTGGCGCCGTTGATCAGTAGCCTATCAAATCTTTTTTTCTGCATATTAGTAATATGTGCGTCTCCACATAACACAGATACAACCAAAAGGTAACATCGATGTCCCATCGCCCCATCTACCGCTATCTATCCATTTGGTTCATACTTCGCTCTTTTTCGCATAAATGAGTCGACTACTTCTCAACAATCCCCAGTACCATTCCCTTGACTGAAGGAGCAAGTAGTTCAGGGCCCTAAAAATTCAAAGGTTGACCCATACTGTAGTATTATTTATGTCTTCTCATCCATGTTAGTATCACACATGTTGCGGTTCAAGGACATTTTTGGCGTGAAATATGCCATTCACTGAAAAATTTCGAGGTCCTGTATCAGTACGGACTGTATCGCCATCTAACTAGTAAGCCACTGACTATAGTGCCATCTCACAAAGTAAGCAAAGTGAGCCAAAGAATGTTTAGGAAGGAAGATTCTTAGAAGGACTGAACAGAGCTGGTACATCCCTTAAGATGCGTCGGAACTTAGGTCGCAAATTCAAGCGATACACGTTACGCTGAATTGCTTTGATTTTAACAAATTTCTTGTACCGTGTTTGTTAAAAGTCATTCTCACAAGCTCAGATCCAATTATGATTGCACGACGGCAACCCTCTCTATAAACTCGCTGGCACAACACCACAACGAACTCATCAAACCATAACAATGATTAACCAACTAAAAACATTGCTAGTGTCTCGTTATCTATGCTCTCCTAAACTATCCATGTCATCCCCCGTCATTCAGCGTCCACATAGAATCAGCACCGTGAACAACAACAATTAAAAGTAATTTGTGATTATTGCCATAGATCAGGCCATGTTTGGTCTTTTATCGCTGAGTGTGCTCTAAATTGGCCTAGGCAATGGCATACGCCAGAACGCTTTATTAGCTTCATATTCCATGCAATGCATCCAGCTAATAAATCTCAATGCTAATTGTTCCACTTTTTTTCTGAGGTGTTTCCCAGTTGCCTGTCTCCAGCGAGTCAGAAATTAAAGATCTGTTCAAAGTCTGCACGACTTGGTAAATTATGGTGACGCTTGCTCGGTGTGTGGATGCATTTTGTCTAATAGCCGATGCTGCGGTTCTGGTCGACCATTTCGCATCGGAATATCATTAAATCGAAACTAATTTTGAGGTTTATATAGAAATTCCATTGCACCCTACCTCCAGCGCTACCAAACTGGAACGCAAGTTGAGCTATAGATACACCCGCTTCAACCGGTAGTGGTGGTGGTGGTTACTAGAATCAACGACACTGCCACAGAAAATGTCCTACGATAATTGCCTGGCAATAAAAATTAATTTAACAATCGAATATGGTCATATGGTGGTAGTTAGCGCTGCAGAGTGCCGCCATGTGGGGAAATTAGATGCCAGAAGGAGTTAAAAGTGAATTTTTCAATTAATTCGTACGACATATTTATGCTCGCATGGTGATCGTTTATGGTTATGGGAAATTAATGCAGCATGTGTACATATGCACATATCTGCTGCATTGATTGAGTTTAGTGGGTGGGAGATGGCGGGGGCTGCGGTCTGATCTGTTTGCGCAGATCAATCGAACTGGAACGATTGGCATCAGTGTTGGGTTACATTACTGCATGAATTTGTGGCTTATGTTTGCAAACAAATTTAGATATAATTTATTGTGCACTTATGGCATCGACTTTATGGAGATTGTTTTCTAAGAGAAATTGAATTTTGATGGCTTTTGATCCCACGCGCAGTTGGTTTTGATGAAATTGAAAAGTATTGGAATTCATAGCGGTATCCAAACGCATCGGGGTTCGGTGGAGTTATTTTGTACATAACCTCTAATCAGTTGCTTTGACAGCTTTGGAAAATGTTGTGGAAGCGCACCATTAAAATTCGATGTTTTCTAATTATCGGCGGACGCTGTTTTGGACATTATGTTAACCCATCTGTTATGGCTATACAACATGTATCAATAGTAGGTACTGGAATTACAAATACAAATTCTTGGCGCAACGGACCGTATGTGGTCCAGGGCCTAGCTTCTCGCGACCGTTCGTGATGTGCGTGTTATATTTTTCACACAAATGGAAGGGACCTACAGTTTAGAGCCATATCCGAAAGGCAAATTGAGAAGCTTTCTCTTGACAGTTATTACTCTCGGACGTTTGTCAGACATTCGCGAGAGGTGGGACCGTGAAAAACTTTTTGGTGTTCTCTGAGATTCGAACCTTGAACCTCACGCTCAACGATCCACCGCACTAACCACTTGAGCCACGGCGCCCACAGGAACTGGATTTAGAATGAAAATAAAAACTGAAGACAAATGTGCCCCGTTTAGCCTTTTTACTTTTTTTCTTTCTCTTGGGGTAGGAAAAATTCCACTATAACACTCAATTCAAGCAAACTCTATTTTCGCATTTTACTGGAACATCTCCATCTTTCGTTGAAAGCTAAGTTAGCGGTTCAATGATCGGGAGCTTACATCAGTATCGAAGACCTACCACCTAAAACGAGCCATAACCGCAGATTGTAGTGCTATTTGAAAGCCCTAACTGTGCGTAATGGAAGGCCTAATAGGCATTTCAAAATAAAAGGACACGCTAGCCAACTTTTAGGTTAAAGAAGATTTTGAGTTTCCCAAATAATGGTAACAAGTAGTGGAAAACTTACGTCCACAAAAATTACAAGTTGGTACCAGACAGACTTACCAGACTCAGACTACTTGCTTCCACATTAACCCGCTAAAATCAGTGTCTCTTGTCTCTGCGAGCAATTCAGCAAAACCTGTATAGGAAGCAGCGAAATTGTCTAATTTAGAATGCGAGGAACCCAAAAGTGATTCAATAGAAGCCAATCCATCTATCCATCCACCATGCATCACTGTTGGTACAATTTTCGGGCCATTGGAGTAATTTTTGACGTACTTCTTTGAAAATGCGGCTGGAAATACAGTCCCAGTCAGAACGATTTTGATCGTAAAGACATGTGGTCGTCGCTGTGAGGAAAATTGCCAGGTTGTGTAATGGAATGCGTATAAGAATTTGCCAGTAAAGATCATGGGGTTCAACACCATACGAATTCTGTTTTTGAAACTTTTTTAAGTCACATGTAAGTAGTATATATGTACATACATACACATGTACAAGTATGCTAACAAATTACATGCAATACCTGAGCTTAAGGCGGATATCCAACGTGCTATTGTCACTATCGAGCCATAATTATGCACAAATTTCATCAAAAATTTAATCGAAACTGCAAGAGTTTGGTAGAGGACGTTTTTCGATATTTAATTAAATATCATTTTTTGAATGAATAATATGTTTGATATAAGAACTAAATCCGGACCTCCTCATGGTTCTTTTCTCCACTATTTCTTCTACCATCTCCTGAGAATTCTGTGATGGTAATGTCATTAAAATGGCAAGTATGGGAAAAAACGTGGGAGTTTCTTCGACTTATTAATAGGAAACCCATTATCCAAGTTTTCTGTTCTTCATTATAATTTAATAGTCACTTTAAAGATTATATCCGAAACGTATTGGTATTAAAATTGGTTCCTTTTGAAAGGAAATAATGGACCACAGGGAAAAATATTTGAATAAATAAGCAATTAAACCTATAACTGGGCTGGTAAACTATGAAACCCACCCCCCACTAGCGCAATAAAACCAAACCCATTAATATTCATTTTGACACCCTAACACACTATCCGATGTCATCATCTTCAAATACCTTTCATTTAATGTCCACTATAAATTCACCCCTCAGCCAACAGCAATGCACTTGACTGTGCCCCTGATGCAATCTAATAGATAACGTCACTTTTATTTATGAAAAGATAAAGGATTCGACTAAAGTTATTAATAAAAAAGAATTATACGAATATGTATGTATGTATGTATGTACGACAACAATTACCATACTGGCCGCGGTCATAAACCAGGCATGCACCCCACCAGGCTAACATTATGTCTTACAACCATGTAAGCAGATAACACCGAACCGATAACCGAATCCGATTCACACCCAAACTGTCAGCCATGTGTGCGCGTGCGTGTGCGTGTGCGTCTGCTTAGGCAAGTCACAAGGCATAGCCAGCCACTCAAGGCGTACCTAGACGCTGACTGATTGAATGACGTGAGTTGACTTCTTTAATATTTAGTAATAGAAGAGGCGATCCCAACAAACTCAATTAAGTGGCCTTCCTGCTCCATCGGCCAATGGGTACTTGAAAATCCTGACAATATGTCAGCAAAGATACTTTATGATTAATAACTTTACACTTGCGTAGCTGTTGTGCTCCGAGAGAAGAAGACGTTGTGCCGTCAGAGAAAGCAAGGTGTTGCTGTGGCGGGCCCTTAATGAGAATGTCACCACGCCGCGTCGCAGTGAATACGTGCGTTGAACAAAAACAAAAATTATCAACGCGTCGTTTTCTCGTTAGAATTTCTCGGGCGAATTGAAGCGGGCGGGGGTTTGTGGCTAAGTAAGGTGGTTTTAACACCTATTATGCGTTTCCGTTCACAAGTATTATATGAGGAATCCATAAAGCGTAAGATGGAAGTGCAACTACTACCTGGGTGCCTAATGAAGTCGCAGACATAACGACCATGTTTTCTTGGACACACTCCCAGGCAGCATTCCTTTATTATTTTTATTATTATTGTGTCCGTTTGGTTGGGGAAGGGCGGTATTGCGCATATCGTCAGCAAGGTGTGCGAAACGCGCGAATTTTTCCTGATAAGGCATTGAGTTAGGAGTTCTCCTTTTTAACTGGAATTCATCGACGAAGCGTCTCTAATGCGGTTCGTGGAAATGTTTCCCCATTTGAATGGACCTTGTTCGAATTCTACGGTGTATTAGTTCTGGCGCTGATGGTGGTGATTGTGTGTTGGTTTATTACCCCGTTGCAAGGAAGTTATTGTACGGTCGAGATGAAGTGTGTGCTTGTGCAACACTTAATTTTAGTGGATGTGTACACATAAAGTGGATTTTGCCAGGTAAGTACTTGAATGCAATTGTTCTTAAAACGCGCCAGTTTCAGGTGGAACTTTTCTCCTTCGTTTGCGAGGATATTATGAGAGACCTCCTTGTATGGCTGTGAAGAGATGTGCCTCTGAAAGAGGTTATTATTGAATCAAATAACATAAAGGAGTGAGTCCTAAACCAACTTAGTGGTAATGGTTGACTGAAGGTGAAGTCAATAAAACGCAGGATGAAGTACAATAGAGCAAGCTTGTATTTTGGTGCCACGAAAGGTTGCCATTTTTCACCTTTTATATTTATCTCTACGTGGGTTGCTCCTCATGCCTCCTATCTGTCCATAAATCGGCATGCAAATGCAGGTGGACAGAAAAAAGATCCGCCCGAGGGTTGAACAGGAACAGGATAAGGGTAAACTGATATTATTGTTGCTCAATATCCATTGATAAAAAAACTCCGAGCGCTCGGTGGTTCTCTACGAGTATTGTTTATGCCTGGTGCATAGAAGGTCTTATAAGTGATTGTGATTTCTGGTCCTTTAGTACTGGTGGAACGCTTGGTATGTACTACGTCACTGATTTTATGTGCCTAAATCAATGAGCGGAAATAGACAGACTCGTCATTGTTGCATCCGCCTACGCCTTGTTGTATGCGTTTTGGAGGCATTTATTTTCAGCTCGATCTCTTTAGAAATTGTTCAACTGTTCTGCCAAATATACCTAGGCCATCCGGAAAGTACTATATTGCAACTATTCTGCTAGGAATCAAGGACCACTGCGAAAAATCGTCCAAGTTTATCACTCAATACCAAATACCAAAAGTGCTCTTCGCTGCGTTGTTGATATCGTTTAAGTAGTCCTCTGTTTGACTTCCTTCTTGTCTGCCTATTTAGCTTCACAGTTTTGGGAATAGGTCCTGCATGTGGCCTTTGGTCTAAATAACCCCGAACCGAACGCTGAAACTATACGATATTAGCACTTGGTTTATGACTTCACTAGAAATTCGATTTTATGTTAGGATAGGTTAGGTTGCTGCTCAAACTATGGCAAACCTATTTTTAGACGAAAGAGGAAGCCATCGTGATACTATTGATGAGTAATGCCACTCTTAGCCATTTAGCATGCAATTGGCTTCAATTAGACTGGTCTAGGCGGCTTATGATTCTTGGACTAGGACTAGGTAACCACAGTTGTTGGTCTCTATATTCTACTAATTCATAATTTATACAGCTATTTGGGCTCGGAGGCAAATTCTCTACTTTTTTATCGATTCTACTTTTAATCCTGATTTTATACATACATAGTCGACTTTAAAATCATAGTTCGAGACGGTATGCCCTTTCTAACTTACACTGTAGAGTTCACAAGGATCCGCGAGTGTTTAATTGTTTCGGCAAATTGCTGAGATTCCTTTGGTCAATATGCGCCCAAAACTAAAAATGGGGAGAAGTGCAGCTTCTGATGTTGCCCTCATCTTACCTGTCATTCTGATACATACAAACATGCTAACCTCTGCATTCATTCCAGAAGAGCAGTATAATAGTTGTCCTTACTAGTTCTAGCCTCCCAACCTAAAGTTTCATATATCAGAATAGTTAACACTATTCCTGTATAAAATCCAGGAAGCTAAACGATAACCCATTTCGGGTCATGCTTATAAGGCAACTAAGTGCGGTATACTCTGTTTGCAGCTGAGTTTTTTATTTACAATTGCTTTTATTTTTCTACGTAGTTCTTTTTCAATGTGCTTTGTTCAACGTTTCTCCAATAAATGACTTCTATCCTTGAAGTGTGATTCCGGAAGGTCTCGAATATATTCATCTATTCATCTACGGCTGCTACCATATCTCGTGAGTAAAGTGGGTGTTCCACCATGTCTCATCCAAATGCGGCAACAATCTTGCACAAAGTTGTCCAATATTTAATTGTTGATGTAAAATGTACTGCATTTTTGTATCCCCCTTCGGATAGGGGCTAGAATATATCCGAGGTAGGCATGCCTGTCGTAAGAGGCGACTAAAATCCACAAAGCGGAGACGAAAACTTCGCAAAACTTGGAAATAAAAAAAAAAAAAAAACAAATGACCCGGTCCTCCTGGCAGGGGGTTTGTGTGTAGAAATGACTGTACTACCCAATAAAACAAATACGGTTACCAGAACAAATATGGCAATGAACAAAACAAACGATAGAAATACCCCAGGTGGCAGACCAGGTAAACTGGAAAATCCACCCTCCTTGGAGGTCGGTCCCATGGATTCTGGGGGGGACCATTTATTGCTACATAAACAAAACTCAAGAAGGAGTTCACTAACGCCGAGAACTCCACCAAAAATGATAGCGTCAAAAAGCCTTAGAGCCGAAGATAGCGCTGTAATTGTAAGTATTCCGAAAATACAAAAACAGAAATCTGGAACTGAAACCAGTATAATTGAAAGTGAACCTAAAACAGATTCACAAGCGAAAATAAAAACAAACAACTATTACAATGAATGGCAAGCTGAACTTAAAGCAAGGAAAAATCTTGAAGCAATAGTTGCAAGTTTGCAAAACCAAATAAGAGAGCTGGAAAAAAGGGTCACCATTCTGGACTGCTCTAACAATTGTCCGGCCCAACCTGCCCAGCAGGGTAGAGAAAAGGAATACCTCACAGATGAAGAGGAGCTCGCACTGGAAATAGGCAGCCATCTAAAGAAAAACAAAAGGCCTACGAAAAAACGCAAGGCAGAAGACAGTCCTGAATTATCTGCAAGAAGACAGGATGCTAAACAAGCAAATTTACAAGGTAAGACAAGTGATAAAAGGCTTGGAAAGTTAACCACTGGTTTGAAAAAACAGCCATTACCACCACCAATAATGATCTCGGGAGTGGACAGATTTGGTGAGTTAAAAAAAGTAATAGAAAAAAAAAACGAAAAAGTCCTGTGAATTCACATCCTATAATAACAATAAATGGAAAATAAATGTTGATGACAGTGACACATATAGAGAAATCACTGAGGAATTGACAAAAACAAAGTTCCAGTGGCACTCATATGAAAATAAAGCTACTAGACCAGTTAAAGTAGTAGCCAGAGGCCTTCACTTCTCGTGTGATGAACACGATATCGTCGAAGACTTAAGTAATAAAAAATTTAGGATTTTGGAAGCCAAAAACCTAATTAAAAAAGAAACCACACGAGGTAGTGATGGGCGACCAATGACAATAAACAGAAAATTATCTCTTTTTATGCTCTCTTTTCATAATCAAGAAGAAGTCGAAAAGATATATAACATAAAATCAATAATGGGTATTGTTGTTAAGATCGAGCCACTTCGAAAGAACTCAAACTCAATACCCCAATGCAAACGATGCCAAGCTTTCGGGCATACGCAAAGTTACTGTAAAAGAGATTTTGCTTGCGTTAAATGTGAAGGAAAACATCCCACAAATAATTGTCCTCTAAAGAAGGACGAGAAAGCAAAATGCATCAACTGTCATGGTGATCACCCAGCAAATTATAGAGGCTGTCCGATGGCAAAAGAATATCAAGAAAGGAAAAGTAAAGCTACTAAAATCAACCAACGAAATACATCCAATAATAAAAGCAAGCAACAAGTAAACGCTGAAAACAAGAAACTAGACAAAGTGCCAATTGCTGCTAAAACGAACATACCTGTAGAAAGTAAATCATACTCCCAAATTGTGAAAAATACACGAAAGGAAGAGGAAATATCGATAAAGGAAATGCTTATTACTATTATCCAAAGATTGGATAATCAGGATAAAATTATTAAACTGCTAAGCAAAGAAGCAGGAAAAAAAAAACAAAATATTAATGATTAAAAATAATCTAAATGTCGCAACGTGGAATGCAAATGGTTTACTCCAACACATCCCTGAATTTCAGGTTTTTCTATGTAACGAAGATATTTTTGTTTGCCTGATTTCTGAAACTCATTTCAAACAGGGAACTAAGATTAAAATTCCTGGGTACCTTTGTTTTCCCTCTCCTCATCCAGCTGACAGTGCCAAGGGAGGGAGTGCTGTGATCGTGAAAAGTACTTTGGATCATTACGAATTGCCAAAAATAGCAAAACAAACAATGCAAGTAGCGACAATAAATATAGAAACTAAAGGCAAGGAGTTTAAAATAGCTGCGATATACTGCCCACCCAAGCACTCGCCTACAGAGGAAGACCTAATTGATCTCTTTCAAATGTTAGGTAACAACTTCATCATCGGTGGTGATTTTAATGCAAAACATACATATTGGGGGTCAAGGCTAATAACAACAAAAGGCAGGAAGCTCTACAAATCAGGGCGAAATTTTAACTGTGAATTTATTTCGACTGGATCACCAACTAATTGGCCATCTGACCCAGCGAAAATACCAGATGTTATCGACTTCTTCATAACGAAAGGTATTAATAGAAAAGAAGTTAAAGTTAAAAGCAGTGATGATCTGTCATCGGATCATACACCTATAATCCTAACAGTCAATGGTTTATCGATAGAACAGATAAAAAACCCACGACTAACAAACAAAAGAACGAACTGGTGTAAGTTCAGAGAACTCATCGAAGGTTTCATTAACCTTAGGTCCCCACTAGTCACAACAAAACATATTGACATTGAAACAGAACAATTCATTGCCGATGTGCAACAGGCAGCAGAAGATAGTACACCGACTAATCAACAAAAAAAACAGGCTTCGGTGAAATACCCCGCAGAAATCAAGCAACTTATACTTGAAAAGAGAAGAGCTCGTAGAAAATGGCAAGCGACAAGATATCCTGGCGATAAAACCATTTTTAATAGACTCAATAATAGGCTTAAAAAAACTATTACTGAATTCAAAAATGATTCTCTAACTAAATACCTTTGTAATCTAACAGCTGACAAAGTCACAGACTACTCCCTTTGGAAGGCTGCTAAACGTTTAAAGAGACCTCAAGCGCAAGATCCCCCGTTGAAAACATCTGATGGGAAATGGATCGGCGATCCAAAGGAAAAGGTTAAACTCTTTTGTCAGCACCTTTCAAATGTTTTCAAACCGTTTCCACCTAGGGTAGCAAATGAAGATCTTGATTTCTATAACAGAGTAGACGAAAAGGAAATTCCTTATGTTTCATTAAGAGAGATCGAGACATGTATTCATAATCTAAATAATAGAAAATCACCAGGTTATGATCTTATAACTGCTCAAATTTTGAAGGAACTTCCTCCAACTGCTTTGTTGAAACTCAAGCTTATAATTAATGCTTGCTTTAAACAAAGGTATGTCCCACATCACTGGAAGATAGCAGAAATTATTGTTATTCCTAAACAAGGTAAGCCTTTATCAGAAGTTACCTCATATAGGCCGATCTCACTTTTACCGTTATTTTCAAAACTTTTCGAGAAACTCCTTCTTAAAAGGTTAGATCCAATTATAGAGCAAAGAAAGCTTATCCCTACCCATCAATTCGGGTTTAGGAATAAACACTCGACGATAGACCAGGTGCATCGTATAACTAATGTTATAGAAAAGGCACTGGAAGAAAAACAAATTTGTTCTGCAATATTCTTGGACGTTGCACAGGCTTTTGATAAAGTTTGGCATAAGGGTTTAGAGTTTAAACTTCATAGGGATCTACCTAGACAGTACTATGAGATCCTTAAATCTTATATAGGTAATAGATTCTTTAGAGTTCGTTATGGCTCAGTGTATTCTGATCTTAAAGAAATACAAGCAGGTGTTCCACAGGGAAGTGTTCTAGGACCCACCCTGTATTTATTATATACGAGTGATATACCGCATGCGAGTGATACCATGATAGCCACATTTGCAGACGACACTGCTCTTCTATCAACAGATGGATGTGTGGCTAAAGCTACAGAAAAGCTACAAAATTCAATTAACGAGATATGTGATTGGACGCAGCGATGGCGAATTAAACTTAATGAGTCAAAGTCCATCCATATCAATTTTACAAATAAAAAAATAACGAATCTTCCAGTGGTTATTAATAATCAAGTAGTTCCTTACTCTAACACAGCGAAGTATCTCGGTATGAATCTGGATGCTAAACTGAAATGGAAGGAACATGTGAAAAAGAAAGTAGAAGATCTAAATATTAGATATAGAAAACTCTATTGGTTGTTAGGATATAACTCAGAACTGTCCATTGAGAATAAAATCCTATTATACAATCAGATATTAAAACCCGTTTGGACGTATGGTATCCAATTATGGGGTTGCATCGAGATTTGCAGATTGACCTCGTAGAAGATACAATTAAAAAGTACGCAATGCGTCACAACGAGCGTTTGCAGATGCATATCAATCCTGAGATAGACGATGTCTTAAATGTACGAAATAATATTCGTAGGTTAAGAAGAACCAAGCCCCATGAACTTTTTTGACAATTATGAGAGCCCGTATTTAAATTATAATACCTTCTCAAACCCAACTAAACGTTGAAAATAAAATCTTTGTCGATCACTAGTTGATTGGTTATGATCAAGGAGGTGTTTTTAGTGCGGTTAGAGTCCCACACTACTTTGGGTTTCTAACCCCATTGTGTCTTTCAAGATTTTCACCTTCATCAACAAAAAAAAAAAAAAAAAAAAAAATTTTTGTATCTGATATCCATATGGCATTAGATTTTATTGACGATCTTCTAATACCATATTGTTCGCCTTTACGATGTTTTTTTTGGTCGTCTTTCACGCGGGAGGATTGAGCCTACTTTTCAATCTATCATCACTTTTATAGCGCTAAACTAGGCTATGATACTTTTTATCAAGTGGCATTCACCAGACTAACATTTCGAATGATAGAGTAGGTCTAACTACTGCCATATACAACACCTTACTATTGATTTTTCATGGAGCAATACTAAAGGGCCAGTCTTTTTAAAGGAGTAAGAGTGTAGCTTTATGAAGTGGGATTCGGAGGTTTCCATCAGACAATGCCTTGTGTCCTCGAGCAGCATCGTAACATGGAATTGGTAATTGATCCTGATCAGGCGCATACAGATCTCTTTGTCTCAAGTCCACTTACTTTACTTACTGAAATCCCTTCATCCTCCGAGGAGCATAGGGTGTCAACAATAGCTGCCATCTTTTTCGGAGTACTGAAATGCGTCAAAGCAACCTCCAACTCATTCTCAGAGAGCGTGATTCGTCTACAATTATTCTGCTCCATGTTTGACTAGGACGTCCCACAGTTCTGTCTGCCTGGATGAGCGGATTCTGTTGCATGGCATATTTTGCCTGTCCGCCATACAGTGTGTCCAATTTATACCACTTTCACCATCGAGTTCCATGGTTACATTTCAACAATACTACACGGAGCTCATCGCTAATAACTACCAAGGACAACAGAGGTTTGATGAGTATCCCTCTTTTCTAATCCTGCTGAAATTACTTGCCCACTTGACCAAGATATGCAATGTACATACATACATAAATCGGCACCACGGAAAGTAGGTATTATAGTTACGGGGTTGAGGTTATTGCACGTTTGTGAAATGGTCTTCTGCATTTTCCCCCTCCTAGCTGATCAACCACACGCGGTTTGGTCAACGAGCATATATTTCACTTAAACATCCGTAAATCATTGTCCTTCATACAATCCTCATCAAGATTGAGGTCATTTTTTTTTAAAGGACATTGGAGGTTGTTCGAAATATGAGTTACGAATTATCCGCAACCTCGGCTGATGACAAGCATTTCAAAACGAAAACTCGTTTTCACTTGGTTGCCAAATCTCTGATTTCAATGCTTTCTGTATCTACAGCAATAAGTTCAATCCGGATGTGTGTACATAAATAATAAAACTGTTATATTCACGAGTTTCTTGATTTCTTATGGTCATAGCTTGCTTTTCCCATTTAAATGCCGTCAAACTCATTTGGCCAGCATCTACTCGACTATTTGATTTGCTTTCTACTGCTAATTGGTTAGCAAAAAAAAAAATAGAAAACCGGTCTCACTTACTGAACCATAATTGGTCAACTCTGCTTCCTGGCCAACCCCGAAGCAGTCACAGCATGGCATCCCTGGCAGTGGCAGTCGCTGCAGCGACTTAGCCACGCTTCATAATGTTTAATTTCACACAGCCTACATTGTATTTTATCTTTGGACAATAATTGCTGTAAAACTTTAAGAGTCCCACCAATGAAAGGCTGCGCACTACGATTGAATTTAATGTCCCATTCACCGGTGCTAGCGCAGTGTCTTACTCGCCTTATACCACGGATAACCGCGAGACGCACGAAGGACAAAAAAACGAAAAAAAACATCTACGAGTATAATGAAAATTCCGCAGGTCTAAATTACACGGGAAACATTGCACGTGAATCAATTCGGGGAATTTTCCTTTAGTCGCAGTCGAAATTGCTGGTCCTCCTGTGCTACGTAGGATTTCGGGGGACACACTGAAGACGCTGCGCGGTCCTTCGCGTTTTCTGTGTGTAGTATTCTTAATTAACATCTTACAATGTTTGCGAGGTAAGAAGATTCTGTCGAAATTCTCCAACATCATGTTTATTTTTTGCTGTCTGTCCGTCTGCTGCGATTCGGTAGCGCGTCTAAAAAGAGGGTCTGCTCGTACACTGGGCAACGGACGGATTTGTGGAATTTGTCATTGGCTGGCAAAATGTGGCGAGAAACCGCTTTATTTCTTGCTAGTGATGGCAGCGAATGGCTGAACTTATTGCTCAACGTGTCGTTGTCGGTCAGAGCCGTAGTGATGATGATGAGCCTTGAACTCCTTGAAGTGACATTGTTTACAGAAGGCTGATACATGCATGTGGCGTGTATGTCAGACATTTATTGAGCACTTTTGGCCTTTTACGTTGAAATTGTGAGAAGTATCTGGAGTATTTGGATTAAGGAATTATTACTGTTGACATGGAATATGCGTGACAGTTTCAGCTGGACGAGAATGTTTGTTTTTTTCTTTTGTTTTGTTTTTAAATGAGCTCTGTGTTGAGATAATGGCTTCTAGGAAAAAGGTTAATTATTTGGCAATCAGTTGGGAATGAACAGCGAGAGTAATTAAAATCGTTGAAACGTTGTAGCTGCTGCGCGAATTACTGCTTACAGCATTTGATGTTCAATAAGTTCAGGAAACTTGACGTTCTTCTAGCCAAAATGAAACAAATAAATATTTGGCGCATCAGACTGTATGTCTACACAACTGGGAGGGACCTCAATGCCATATCCGAAAGGTCATGACTTTCTTACTCTCAGATGGCTGTCTGACATTCGCGGGACGAAGGATCATGACAAAACTTATTGGTATTTTCTGCGATTTAAATTCGGAAGCTCCTACGCACAGCCCACTAATTGCTCCACCTTCACTTCTAGCCTTTCACCAACCCCTTTTTTAGCCACGGTCCGAACTAGATGTTAGTAGTAGAATCAGAAAAGTAGAAGCTGTGGTTGGTGTGCTGAACAACATCAGGAGCAATGTTTTCAGCACAATGTCAAAGCTGCGACTGCTATTCAGCTATATACGACAATGGCTATACGATGAAGGAAATGCTAGGATATTGATTGCGAGGAACATTCCTAAATATGACATGCAATGGAATCCGCTTACGAGTATTCAAACCGCTAAAAAAGTGGATCGCTTAAAGCGATCACTCGGTGAGCAGGTGTTGAGGAGGAATCAAGAACGCTGAGAACTAAAGATGCGCAGGCGTTATTTACTACCTTCGCCCACGGACTTAATTGTCAGTACTTCAGTAAGAATGCAGCTAACTATGTCGATCCTTACCCACACTAGAGACCTGAATGAACATAGTTATAAGGCAGTGTGTGTGTTCATTTGCTGGTTATTAGTGGCTTGTGCCACAAGTCAAGACGGTATAGCTTCATCTATTTGTGAAATTCGTCAAGTGTTGCTAGTTACTATGCAGTGTTCCTTTAAAGCTGTTTATTTCTTTAGGAGAACGGCACTATCAGATCTTGCGTAAGTATCCAACAATATTGTGGTTTTCTATTTCAGGCAATTAGGTATGCTCAATCCGTACTTGTAGGTGCGTACATACCCCTTTTAAGCATTGCCACCTGCAAGCCTTGCAATTTACCTTTCACAAGATCTTCGATTACATAGAAAAAAGAAAAAAAACATCTCAACTCACTCAAGCGAAAGATCAAATTATACAACGTTACGCAATGAAACCCCATCGTAGTTTCATGACTCTCGTTCACATCAACCAGCAGAGACATGTACGATATGTCGTACAACTGTCGGAACTGAATCCGACATCAGAGTCACACCACAATTTAGCGTAATGTTTCAATTACCACAACCAGTGCGTATCCATTTCTCGCATTTACAACTAAAGGACTGATGTTAAGCCAACAATGTTGCCATTTGCAGCTCGCTGTTCGCAATGCTCTAGTAGGCAGTCTGCGCGTATCTATTGGCGCGAAAGTGAAAATTAGAACTCAATCAACACCAGTGGCGGGAAAAGAGGTTTTAAATTTCCTGACACGTTTGTGAAACTTATCTTCTATCCAGGGAAAGCACCCACTCCACTGGAACAACACCCACCACTTGGTGGCACATTTAAATATTCATTGCCGCTGAAACAAATGAATTCCTGATCACTTAACAAACTCGATTACAAATTAGCCACAAGAGGTCCCACAGGAGGAAAGACTACGCGGCCTAAATTTATGCTGAATCTTCTAGTCGCGCATCGTCTAAATAAGAGCGAGCGCAACACACCATTCAACATTTAAGAGACATAAATCCCCAACAAAACGCGGGACACGGGAGACGGTGCACATGCGCGTTTGCCGGACACTCGTTCCTTAGTGTAGTACATTGTCCGCATAAGGAACGCACACAGATAGAGAGACAGAGTGTGGGGCGCGCGTCGCGGATGCTTAGGACGAGCGAGAGAGGACATTATGCATATGTTAACATGGCCTGGACAAGATTACAATTTTATTTGAGCGAGAGAGAGGGACCCAGCTGTTTGTACACGACTAGAGAGGCGCGGAAAGGGAGGGGTTCTGTGTACATATCTCTGTGGAAGATAGACTGGAGGTTTGATGTGTGGTTTCCTATGCAAACATTGTTAAGGTCTCTCCTATCCGAAGGTGAAGTGTCTTGGAGCGAAGTTCTTGACTTGAGATTTAGGGTATTTGTGCAGCAAGTTTCTGTTCGACGGTGGATTGGAAGGTGTAATCTGTTTGAGTTGGTGAGGGTGGCGGGAATCTATTGATTTGAGGTGTTCTAGTTTATAGAACTCGTTTCCGGATAAGTCCTAACAGTGATAAGCACGTGATCTAGAAATGAAAAAAGGAAGTGTCATTGGTTTCCCTTGCATCATAGTATGAGACTCTCGATCTGTCGATCAAGGAAGGAACTTAAGTACCAAATTGGAGGTAGCCTAACTAGAATATTGGGCAGAGGCTTCAATACTTGGCAAAGAGGATAACTTAACGCCTTACACCGAAGTTGACGTAAAGCTTAGAGGCTTGTGCTGATGATTTTGATCCATTCCATGATCATTTGTCGTGCAGTATTGCTAGTTTTAGGGGCAAAGTGTGAAGACTTATTCTTTGTTTCGATAGAGTTTCTCCTTCGAGGAGAGTGTTGGCTGGACCATTTGCATCCGTTTGCTGAAATCCTTAGTTTTCAAAATCTTATATCTGAGTTAAGGTTATTGAGTGCAGGTAAATGATCGTGAATAATGTGAATAATGCAATGAGTGTGCATTAGAGAAAGACGGTACTTATATTCTTGCGACTCAGCTTAGAGCGAGAAACTCTTCTAAAAGAACTTAAACATGTTCAGACAATATAGCCTGAGAATCAGTTCATAGAAGACTGAATTGGTGGCATTCACCAGCAAGAAAATATTTCAAAAATTCAAACTGCCTGTTACAGAGCAAAGTTCTTTAAAAATTGTTGGCAGAACGAAATATTGAGAATCAGTAGTTGAAACTGAACCGGAAACTGAACGTCAATGAAAGGTTGAGAAATCGAATTTTACACAGAAATTGGGCACGAAACTCTGACATCATGCAAATCCTTAGACAGCACTTATGTACATATGTACAACAACCTAGTCGTCCTTCTAAATGATAACTTGGATTTTCACAGCTGGCGGGATGAGAGAAGCTTCAGCACCGAGGTTGATGGCTCCAGCTTTTTAATCGAAGATTCTGAGTATGATTATGAACAGCAGAACACTATCTATGAAGAGTCCTTTCATACGTGAAAAGTGAAGAGGTTGAAAACTCTCTCTACGAAGTAAAATAATATAGGAACCATCAAGATCCTGCACTGGCCACAATCTACGGTGAAATTAAAGTTACATGAGGGTGTACTCTGCAGATGGAAATCTTAAGGTCTGAATGACCGTGCTGATGGTATTCGCTCATTTAGGCATGTCTTCCAAGGAATCTCTACAAAGAAAATGGGCTATATCCTCATGCATTTACCCGCCATTGGAACCTATACAAAGGTTTACCTCCGTTAGCCGACATTTTTCCATACGATGCCGCAAGGTTTTATGCCATCCTCTCCAAAGAATAGATGGTGATTTCTGGTCATTTGGTATATTGCTTGATTCGGGCTCCGCGCTGGGTTTTTTCTTGCCATTTGATCAGCTTTCTCATTTCATAGTAGAACTTCATGTCTAAAGAGACAGCAAGGGCTGAGGATACACCTGATTTTCCTTGCGATTGCCTAAGTACTTGTCATCTAAGAAGCAAAGTATTAAGATGCTGCTAATTTCATGGCATTGCAGAGCTATATAAAGTCTTACTATATCACATTTAAGCATTTTCGAAACCTCTGGTTGCCTATTGCTGACGTACCGAATCCGATTTACTTCGATGGCTTTTGCTCGCAAAACATGGACCTGCACAAGTGTGTGACCAAGGATTTTATATTGGATATTACTTTAAGAATAACCATAAATCTTGAGTGCAATGTCGATATGTGTATGAGGAGGGTGTAGCTTGGTACTTCTTTATTTACTTAGTTAGGTGGTGCTAAAGTTCACGGTGAACCCGGGTTTCAACCAACAAGCTTCTCCATTTAGTCCGGTCCTTAGCTATCTGCCTCCTCTTGCGTACTTCAAGTTGGAGAGCTAAAATGACAGCGCATCATAATAAATCCATTTTGACTGGCTGTGTAGCTTGGTTGCTAAATGGTGGACATTATTGATGAAGTGTGATATACTACTTCAAGCACATCAAGAGCCAAAGAACTTCTCGAGAACTATAACCGGAAAAGAAGTACGGTCTGTATAAACATCAGCAAGGACCGTCTGTGCTTCCTTATAGACTTCCTAATGGGTAACTGTAGACTTAAGGAGCACCTCAGGAATCTGGGTATTGAGCAAAGTGGAGACTATAGATACTGCGGAAATATTGAGGAAACCCCCAGGTCACCTTCTAAAAGAATGTAGAGCACTGATCCACAAAAAAAGAAAACACCTGGATGCCTACCAACTATTAGAAGAACATATACCATTGTTGGATCCACTCCAGATACTCCGATTCATCAAGGAAATCGGACTGGAGGAGGTGCTCTAAGTCGAGTATCTCATCATCGACTAGAGCTCCAAGTCAGGCTAGCACAATAGATCTATAAAGGTCGCAATGCGCCTACACCACTGCATCCAATCTACATCTACGTCTACATGTGTATGAAGAGCATGGTCAGGCAATTCAATATCATGATGACATCACTTTGCCTGGTGATTTGTTGGCTGGCCTCCGACGTTGTATGATTTCTCAGGAAGCACATGAACCTTAAAAGTTGCCTGCTTAACGAAACGCTACTCACTAGAATTCAAATTACCAATTTAGGCGAACTGCAGCTAAAATCGTCCTGTGAAGACTCGCGGATCCATTAATTAAAGCCAGAAAAACATTTTCTGACATAAAGTCTAGTGTGCTTGATTGTACATCAGCGTCTACTGCTTATATTATCCACATCTTCCTCCAAATACCTTCCACATACCCATTGTACGAGTATGTACATTAGTTGTAGCATAAACTGTGTCAACCGTGTGCATTGGACAAATGGCAAATTCCTTACTGTAATCCGCCAAATCATGCCAATCATTAATTCACGTTTTATCATCATGATCCCTTCACCTGCAATCGGACGAATGTCGTCCAAAGTCAAATTCCACGGGGCGACTCATATGCATCCATGTTGCAGCACTTTTTTTTTTCATTTCAGTTCACCTAGAGGGCATGGGTGGTGGTAGTGGTGGTGGTGGTATTCCCATCTGAAACACTACACTCTGTCCCGAAGTATTCCCGCGCGCTGGAGAATAGCTACGTCGGCCGGCCGGCCGTGTGCTTGTTGCTCCGTTCCCGACGACCGGACTGTGCGACAACACAAGGAGGAAAAACCTTCGAGAGTCAGACTGCGTTGCTGTGCACACGTTATTCCAGAAAATGCGTGCAACATCAATAAATTTGTTTGCAATCAAATCAAATGAAGTGATTTATGTGAAAGTCGCCCACAAAACAGCTTTTCAGCCACTTAGCCGGGGCAGGAAGAGTGTATTTACCTTTGAGGCAGCAGTCAGGAAAGTGTGGAAAGGTGAGCATAGTCCCGCTCTTTGATGGCGGTGACCACGATCGGCGCAGATGAGTGTAGTACATGAGCAGAATTACTACAAGCTGAGGGCTCTGGTAGAATTATGAGGGATATTTGTGTTCATTTTTGTTTTTGTAAATAGATTGCAGTTTGATTGCTTGACATATGTCAACATGTTGGCTGAGAGGGAGAGTTCTTATATTATTGGTGCAGAGTATGCTAGTATGCTACCCTAGCGATGCTTCGGAGTGACCATTGCACTTCCCCTAGAAGGTTTTGGTGTACACCTTTTTAACATGGACATGTCAACTTCTTGTGGGCTATTTAGAGCGCAGGAGAAGGATATAGTGAAATCTGTGGTAATTTACCTGACACAGTGATAACATTGTCATCCGCAGAAAATCACTTTGATTTCAGTCCTATCCTATCCTATGAGTCCATTTAGCAGTTCAGTAACCACAAGACTACGAGTACATATGTACATATATGGAAGTGGGGAAAGAAAACCATCTTGAAGCATGTTTACAATTGTTCGAGCAGTATTACGTTGATGTTAAAACGTTAAAAGTGTTAAAAGTCTTTTCTGTTCTGATATCCGCGAACTAGTAGGAAATCAGGACGTTTAAGCTGCCCACTCTCTTGCTACATTGACCTATTGAAAGTACCGGCAGTTAGAGTCCATCTCTGGAATAAGGCCGAATATTTTTAAGTTTTCCAAGCCCGGTTTGTCAGCCGTCAGAAATACAAAAAATCCATTTAACCTCAAACACGAACTTCCACCGTAACTACTTGCCGTTAATCATCCAATCACCTTCAATCTCATTCGAGACGAAAAATTTTTGGTCAACAGTATCTTCTGTTGCTCTCTTATGGGATAGCCTGGTGTTCCACTTTACATTATTGTCCATTTCAAACCGATCGCATGAATCAAACTGTCGTTTATTATTATGTAATACGCTGCATCCTTGTTACCAAGCATGTCCCAACAAAAGAGGCGCATCTTTCTCACTTAATTCTCACATTTTGTCCACCGATTACAAAATGCAACAAACTTGCTCAATGCCACCACCACCACCACCACATCACTATCATCACCACCGGGGACGTATGCAAATTTCATTCCAAAATTAACCCGCAACTCGGCTAATTTGCATTTTTCGAAATTTATTCTCCCAAACGGAGTCATTCATCATGGTCCAAGCATGAACCGGTCAAACGAAACGGATATGTGGGCGCCGCCACCACATACCGGTTTTTAACAAATTCTTTTTATTTTTGTTTAAATTCCAATATTTTAGCAAAACGTTAAAAAAAAAAATCTGCTTCACTTGTTGGCGAGCTTCAATTAAACCGAGCTCCCTCCTAACTCTGGGTGTGTTTCGTGTATCCTATATGCAAATGCGCAGCCACATCACGTGCTAGATATACTGGTATTCGGTTCCAAGAGCGTATTGTAAAATCACACCATAAATATCTTAATTTTGAATTTAAATCAATCACAACAGCATACAGGCCCCTTATCGCGGTGTCAAGATCTATTGTGTTCACCTCATTTTGTGTTTTATTTGTCATAAATTTACATCGACACACAGTCAGAGCACGACCAATGGGGATAGAACGAGAAAACTTCATAATCGCGTCGGCCGAATCGGTAGAAACCCGTGTATTAGATTTCGTTTGTGGTAATAAATTCGTCTTAATGAGTCGATAATTAAATTGAAGACAATCCCAGCACCACCGTTGTTGCGGCAGTGCGGCGGCGCAGTAGTCATCAGCGAAGCCACCAACCAACTTCCAGCTGTCAACTGTCACATGCTACTGTAGTCTCGAGTTGACACTGACAGCTCTCTCTTTGTCAGATGGATTTGCTGATGACGAAGACTTTCCCTGATGGAAAAAAAAAAAAAAAAATTAGTCGGGAAGATTTATATCGGTATTAGATTTTTATTAGCTGACAAACAACAACACGTACTGAAGGTGGAGGCTAAGAGATTCATCGAATTATTGTCCAACTGATAATGAGGTACCATAAAAAGCGAATAGATCACTCGGAGTCAGAGCGTAAGCTCGGTTCGGCTCGGCCCGGCTCGATATTTTGGGGACACAATGAAGAGGTTTTGTGGGGGCATTTGCATTGGAGATCGAACAACAAAACAATTAACGATGAGGACCCAGCTCCAAAGTAAACCATAAAAACTAATTTTATTGCCGTATTCGTAGAAGCAGTGGTCGTAGGCCTCTAATGTGGGATTCTACGTTTTTATTGCACACTTTGAGCGATGGCAGATACTCGTAGCTTAAATAACATTTGGGGGGACAACAGTTTCGGGAACAGCAACTTATTAGTGAAGCGTAATAGATGTCGGGTTCGATTAGGAGCTCGATGTCTCGTGACCAGATTAGTGGGAAATATCGGGTGTAAGTCGTTTAATGACACAAGGCTTCAAAATAAGATTGCTTGTAATGGAGCGGGATCCGATATGAGTCACACAGTTGGAAGGAGTTTCATAGGGTGGAATAGGAGCCCGTGGTGATTATCATTTCAATTCGCTTGTCGGTTTATCGCTTATCCATTTGCTTCGTTTATTCTTCCACTCAATTAGTGCCTATTTCCTGGCAAACTGAAGCTCCTAGTTAAACGATGGTTCTGTACATTAGGCCAGGAATACCCTGTCGAGGTATAGGCATATCTCAAAATACTGTCAAAATATGTTTCTCTTCCACTTCAGTAGAATGCATTTCCTTGACCTTAAATGTCCTCTTTAAATGACTGTGGTTTTTCTGATGCATGCAGATTCCTAAAGAACAGAAATACCAAAGTAAGCAAGCTGCTCTTAAAGTTGCTTGCTTCGATGCTAATTACTCGTCTTGTTGCGATCAAAGCAAATATGGTTAACGGGCTTGATGAAATTCCGGGGAAAATCGGCCAAACTTCCACGTCCTTCAACTTCTTCAGATACCGAAATCGTCCCGGACCCAAACTCCAACATATGTAAATGCGCGTGCTTTTTGCAATTATTAAGATAAAAGGTAAAATATCTCTTGAATTCATATAGGAACTCCTGAAGAACTCTCTATATAACGACAAAACGTAGTCCACGTAGTTAAGATTCACTTAGACCAACTAAGGTCCATTGTGCTACCACGTGAGCCGGTTATTTCCGTTACAGAGATTTCGTATCTGCAGTTCTATGGGTAGATGCAGCCCTCCTTCTGCAGTAGAGAGCTCCTTTTTTGTACCATATATTGCTAATTCGTCAGCTCTGCCGTTACCTGAAATTTCCAAATGGCCAGAAATCCAGCACAGAGTGAGATTGCAATAATTCGATATCCTATTTAAGAATGCGCGTCATTGCTTTACCAATTTGGATCTTATTATTGGTGATTCGAGTGCCTTTAAAGCTGGCTGGCTGTCGGTGTAGATGACTATGTATGTGTTCGATACAGACCTCATCAACAACCATTCAGCCGCTTCACGAATAGCCTTAACCTCCGCATGGAATATACTGGAACATACGCCGTAGGAGTTGTGCGACACATGCTCATCGCCGACACATGCTCATCGCTGAATCGTACTTATGGACCTTTTCCATGCAGTCCACCAGACTAAAATTCCGTTCATGAGTATTGGCCTTGGTTTTGCTAAGTTAACTGTATTCCCAATGAGATTTAAAGGACCTCACACACCAGAGTCGTACGCGGCACAGCGCTGCCGCGCTTCTACCGGTACCCGTATCATGACTGTGTATCGCTCTAGCGTGTGAACTCCTTAAGGCTTAAGAGCAGTTGTTTCTAGAAAGAGGAGTGAATTGAATCTTCGTTGATGTTGATGATGGTTATTGGTGATCGGATATGATGATGGAAGAGCTGCATCTTGCTCTTCGCGGACTTTGCTTATATGAAACGACCGTGACTCTTCCTTTCAAATGTAAGACTTCCTTCCTTGTTGAGGACTTGTTCTTTTCCCTTGGATGTGGACCATTTAATAATCCTCTTCCACCCTAGTCAGGTACTCTTAAATTCAATTAAATGGAGATTATTTGCTGAAATGAATGTGGCTTTTGAGATCCGTAATGGCTGTCTTCTCTTCAGTCTACCTTCTTTGTAAAAGGCTTGAGTCGGCTATGGCCTCCACAACTTACTACTGCCATGTGATAGAAGTCGATGAAACCGATTTCAGTAACCACTTTAGGTGATTGCTGTGGAGTCTTGTCCCACTAAGTCTTGTCAATCACTATCCCAAGCTTCAAACCATGACACAGTCTGGAAAGACCTTATAGACCTGAGCTCTGAAGACGTGGTCTGAATGCACTTCAGTTAATCAACCTCACTGATAGAGGACGCACCATAATAGATTGGAGACATGGAGAATTCTTCTGCCTAGATTCAGTTGTTTGACGATTAGTCTAATTTTTTCGCCCTAGTTAAGCTAATTTGTTAACTTAATTATATCAATCCTTGTTCGATACCTTTTGCAAGAGCCGCTTTGTGTGATGTTATTGCGTAAAGTTTTCTAAATGGGATTCTTAGGTGCGGCAGGTGTAATTATCTCTCGCATAAGATCTGTGTCCGTGAGGTAACACCGTGTAGCTACCATTTGTGGGCATTTTTTAAGACCGTTTTTGGTGAAGAGTTGAGAATGAGCCAATTCTTTGGAGCAAGTTACTGTAATTCAAGGTGACTCCAATTTGTCGACAAGGTGTCATTTCAAAACACTCACAGCATCTAGTTGATCGTTTTTTTGGTATCTGCGAATGCCTTTCTGTTGCAAGAGCTCTCCGACAAGCCTTTGATATCCCTTCTAAGTTCAAGCCTATCTTAGATCTTTGCGTACATCCCATTTCAACAACTATTCGCGATCGCAATTAACTCGCCGCATCTCTCGATTTGATCGTGCACGTAAAATGAAATCCAATACATATCCCAGATCGATACGAGGACGATGCAACACCGACGACCGCCAGCTCGCCAGCTTGCCGATCCAAATCGCTAGGCCAATTAAACCATTACAACATAGTTCAGGCAATTAATGCACATTCATGCGTTGTCGTGTCGGCCGTTCGCTCACACCTGAGCGGTGTTGCACACAAGCTAATTGAAATCATTACACTCGTAAAAATGCTAATTCAATTAGCTACAAAGGATCGGTGCGGCGGCGAAGGAGAAAACACGAAAAAACCAAACACAAGAACCAATCCAAAGAGAAGGAGCAAAAAGCGCCTGGAAAACAAGTATCCTCTCCTCATCATTGCCGTCGTCGGCGTCGTCGTTGTCGTCAGCATCCCACATCTCGTAGCGCTAGCGTGTTGTACATTTGAGCCGCACTGTGTTGCCGGTGACCCACAACAAGTTCCGAACGATATTGATTCGGAGTGTATGCGAGAAGATATCCATCGGGGATGCCAGCCAAGCCAGTCAGCCTCCTGCCTGACCAAGGCACGACCCAACAAGCTGTATGCAAATGTTCGACAGTTTTACATGCATGTCGATCCGTGCGGGGGGTAATAGGCAGCATGCAGCAGGCACTGTTCCTGCGCTGCACACATAAAGTTGTTCGGCAATCGAACATATGGTTCAGGAGGAGGTTCCTCCTGGTAGTGGTATGTATGTACAACTACTAGAGGTCGCTTGTTACTCGTGTCCCCTTGATGTTGCTTACAAATTTTCATATTTGTGTTTCTACTCTTATCACCTGGGAATCTTAATTTGTGGCCGAGGAAGCTAAGTGCATCTCCTGCGCCTAGCTGCACAGCGTAATCCTCCGCAGGGTAATAAAAACGAAATCAGAGATGGACACATTTCCTGTCCAGCAGCAGGCAACGACCGAGCCGCAGTTGCAGCACACCACCGAGGAAGGTGTGAAAATAAAGCGGCGGTGACGCCGAGATTCTTAGTGCGAGTGCGTTCCACTGGTCATTTACCACTGGTGTTGTGGTGACCACCTCGGCCACCCTTTGTGGCCGATGCATCTAAACATTTTTATGGTAATTACCCGAGTATCGATGTCTCTGATCGCTTTCTTACACACAATCCGTAAACTTGCACTCCAACTGGGGTGGGTCCTTATGAACCGGCCGCCAAGCCGTATACCGGAAAGCAGTTGAAATGCACATAAAAAAGCAACGAGAACAGGAGGAGGACGATGGGAAAAACTTCTTTGCATACCCTGGCAGGCGAGTCTGCGCTGCTCGCGCTAGATGCATGCAACCAGATGTGAATCATTTCTAAGTTATTAGTGGGTGTAAACCTGTGAATTTACGAGTTGATGTAATAGTATCGGCAGAAGTTATCGGGCACTGCACGATGTGCGATGGTGGCCGATTGGCATCTGTGTGCTGGTTAAAGGAGGCGCCAAAGAAAGGCGGACGACCTGTGAGATTGTTTCAATTGGAATGGAAGCGGTAGGCTACGATTGGATGCAGGGAACAGTTCAAAGGCTTCTAGCTGTTGGTAGTTGAACGCTTCGAGTTCATTGAGAGTTCGCGTAAGGATGCTGCGGCTAGAACTTGGTCGAAACATTTTATAAGACGTGAAGACAGAAGGGGCCAATGGCCATGGCAGAATGATCTCCGTCTAGGTATCGATTTAAGCTTTACTTTCTAGATTGAAAGTAAAGAAATGTAGAAGCAGTTTGACTCGTTGACAAGGATCACGAAAATGGTATCGGCGAACGAATTTTTCTTGGATCAAACCAATTTTGGTCAGTGAAAGACGTGGCTAATAGTTAGTGGAGGACAGGTGGAAGGCATTAGAGATAATGCTACATGACAGAGCTCTTGCATTCACTACGCATAACTCCAGCGAACTGAGAATGGAAGCAGACTATAGCAATGAGTCTTAAAATGGGCTGATTGCAGGTACCAGACTGCAGACGCGGTGAATACAGTCTTTCGCTGAGTTGTTCTCATAGACGTACTATCAATGGCGGCTCAAAGAACCTGCTGTCTTCTTATGTCAGATGCAGGAAAAGAAGGTAAATGCGTTTGCCTTGCATATCCTGTTGTCAGTGATGTTTTCTGGCGACGGGTCAGTCTAAATTATAACAAAAGCTAAGTATATCCTGGGAGGCCAAGGGGCTATAAAGCCATTAGCGATTCAGATACAGCGTTTACTTGATTTACCATTGATCTCCGAAAGTAGACCCTAGTGATCGGAGTATAGATGAGCAGCATAGAAAGCGCATATTTGTGGTCATCAAAAGGTATCTATCGAAGTTGTCAGCTTATGCGCCTATCATCGGGCAATATCGACATAGTGTGCGTCTATCCGTTCCATGTTTTACCTAAATCGTCGCAACATTATTCGGTTCATGATGGGTGCGTTCTACGCTAAGGATAAGAGTCGCAGTTATCTCAGGAGACAAATTTTAGATATCTAGTCTGCCTTCTCCATCAACTTTCGAGCAATATCCATGGCCCGCAAAGCCCGCAGAAATAGCGAACAGAGAAATGACAACCTCATCACTACTGCTATAACCGAGGGCAGATTGGCCAAGAGAATAATTTTACCTGGGTAATGAGTTGGTATGTTGGTAACCATATGCAATGACGTGGGCATTAAAGGCTGGTGGCTGAGAAGGACTTTCAAGATTGACGCAAGCAGTTGGAAACTCTGTATCTGGCCAACCAAAGAGTTGCCACCAGTTTTGGGAATAAAGTAAAGTAAAATCGGGGTTGACACATTCGGTGAGACTTTCCTTTGGCGCCGTGGATCCAGAGTCCACAGTGGAACGTAAGAACGTTGATATCTTTTTCTCTACATACGTGTGAGATATTTATTTGTCCATGAATTTGACCTTTCCACGCTGAATACCTCTTTGGTTGGTCTAGATCCCATTCTTATACATAAGACGTCGAAAATGACAGTTCCGCTTAATCTCTCTGCGCGGCAGATCCAAGATAGCTAAGATCCTTAATCATCCTTAATTCTTGCTATATCTTCCTTATTTCTAACGAGTATACTGCTGATAACCCATCGTCGTTGAACATGAGTAGCTGCACAGATTTTTAAAAGAGCGTACATCTGATGACAACTTTATGCAATTCATTAAAAAATGCTTAATCCTTGTGTTAGACTTAGCTGTCAAAAACTGTCAGTGATGTTGTATGTGTTTGTCGTGAAGGAGTCTGGGAGGGATGCCAAAAATAGGTACAACATGTCCACAGCTCATCTTTATCAACGTTGTCGTAGCTGACTTCAAGATCTAAGGTCCTCGCAAATGCTACTGTTGTTTATCTTCCTGGAACAAGGTCTGCAAAGTTCTAGTTATTATAAGTGTGTAGGGATGGAGGGTTAAAACCGCATAAACACTTTGTTCATCTCCTGTTAGGATTTAATATCAGGTCCTTTTAGAATGAGCGAAATATTTATTCAAATTTACGGTTGGATTCGACGGTCAGAGTGAAGTCCCGCTCCAATTTTTTCAATTTGTCATCCGCTATTGCGAGGCTTCAACAAAAATAAGGAAGACATCATATCTCAAGGAGCTTTAGAGTATGAAAGAAATTGTTACAGAATAACCTTGACTCAATGCATAAGTCGTTCAATCCAAGGCCATAGCTACGACTGCAAATCTTCTGGAAGAATACTCAGGAGTAAAATCCACCCACGTCAAATATCCTTCAAGTAATTTGGAAGATAATTGGGGATATAACCATGTTTAAGTGCTCTGTCAGACAATGCATGCGCCGCACAACCTATAGCTTGGCAACGCCACCCAGAGTACACTAAACTTCCCTCAAATCATACTCGAATGCGGTGTCCATTTCAGGGTCTATGTGATCAAGGGGTTCTCCGGAGCAGATACGTATGGACCTGCGGTTGTGGACCAAGTCCTGTGCAACTAAGTCTCCGGATTACAATTTCTCTAATGGTGCTTAGCTCTCAGTTGAAAGCCCAGAGCTGCTTTTATTCTAGAAGTGAATCTATTGCGCATTCAAACTTATGCGTACTTTACATTGAAGGTTGTTGTTACATTCAAAATGCTTGTGTTGTTATTAGCTTCGATTATCTGGAGAATAATCTTAAAGTCTCCACTTGGAAAGGTTGTCGGATAGAAAGACAAGTCCAAAGGATAACGACGAACGAATATGTCCCCCTATAAGAAAAAATGTGAGAAGTTATTTTTAACCTAGACTACATCGCACCAACTTACCTTAGCTGGGCATTTATCCGGAAAGGATCCATAGTACTTCCACATGGGCAACATGCGGCTCACCACATTTGAGCGTTCAGTTTTATCAAGGACCTTGCATAGATCCTCGCTTGAGTTAATAACAAAGTTCTTGTAGTGCATACCTTCCTTCTTGAACAGAGTGAACTTTATCTAAAAGGATGAGACATTCTATACGTGTCTATCGTACGAGTAGATTTTACCATAAGATTGTCCAATTCGTTAGGGAAATTGCAGTCGAAATTCAGAACTTGCATCTTCTTCCGAATTGTCTCCACGGAACATGCCAAATTGCTGCAGTACACTTCATTTCCGATACAGGTGAGCGAGTCAATATGAATAGGAATCGCTGCCATCTGCAAAGACAAGTTCTCTTATCACACAATTCAAAAGACACTCAACTTCATACCGACCGCAGCTTCGAAGCTGATAAAAAACAGGAGCACAAACCTTTTCATGGTTATTCGCCGAATGTGGCCAATAACCACATTCATTAGAGCTCAAAGTCTTTGGCTGCGGTTCGATAAATTTGGCGGACCGCAAATGGGTTTTTAAAAGCCACCAGAGTGCCGCAATTATTTTTCAATTAAACCGAAAGCGCGTTCCCATTTGGCGACACTCTCCACATGCGCCCCTCTCTTTAGGCCCGCTAATTTGAATTGATGAGGTGAATCTTGATTGAAAGCCGTCACTAATGGGATACAGCACGAAAGTCGTTTGGAATGGCAAATCGATTATTGGCCACAAAAGTGAGCGTGCATGCAGCGCTGCACTTACAATTTCATTACATCAGTTGCAGTTAGAGCGGTGAACGTTCTTTGAACGTTTACGTGTCCCAACGAGAGGAATTTTCAAAAGCGGTACGACCAAGCCGCAACCATCAGTAAGAAGGTATTCTCTCTCTGCGAAGGTCTGTTATCTTGGGCGAATTCTTTTGCAAGAGCACACACAGCCCATGGGACAGGAGATACGGCACGACAAACAGGAACATAAAAACGGGAAAGCGATCTTTGCCGCAGTACCACATTGGACATTGGTCGCCGTTTGGCCGTTTGGTGGCGAATTTCTAAAAACTCCAAAACCCCCCCCTTTGTCGCCTGTCTCCTTTGGGTCTGTCGTGCAGATACATTAACTTTAAGTGTGGGTTACTGATAAGAGAAAGAAGGTCCACGTTGCATGGTCCGCGTGCGTTCCTTCTCGGAGGCTTTCAAATTGACTTCAATGGATCTTCTCGGAGCTGGTTACTCTTCGTCAAGTTTTTGCTTTTGATTTGCATCTTCGTCGTCGCCGTTGTTGTCGTTTATGTGTATTTTTTAATTTTGGTTCATTTGTTGCGCCAGAAGGATGTAAATGGCAAGGATGAGGTGCGTTGTGTGTGCTTTGTACAAAATTGAAAATTACTGGTGGGATTGGAGCGTGCGTTTGGAGACGTGTAATGGGCGTGTTACTTGTCAGTTGTAGTAGTTAAAAATTGTCAATTGATTTGTAACTCGCTCTTGCACTACTTATCACAGCTCGAACGTTTCGTTTCTTGGAAATGCAGTTATGGTCCTATTCTCAAACCAATTGAGGGTCACATACCTCGGAAAAAGCTTTTCAAAGTTTGCAAAAAAAAGAAAATCGGGACTTGAAAGTGTCCAGCACCGAAGACAAACCTAATATAGGGCTTAAGCCCGCAATGAGAAATTGGAAGAAGCTATTTCCGATAAATGAAAGGTGCAAAGCCTGGTTCTTCTGTCAAAAGGCAACAAGGCAACCCAAGATCCTTTATCGTATAGACTGGGTTGTAAGCTGGACATCATTAGGTCAATCGTGGAGCGACTTAAAAGCGATAAAGTAAAGGCAGTATCCAACTCCAAAAAAGAGTGGCCAGACTAATCGAATGACACACAAAATCATGTTCAACATCCAAACTTGGAAAATTTAACTTCTTCGTGCCCCATGCATTAGCTGGACATGGGTCCTTCACGGCATGGCTTCTAGTACGTACATGTGTGTACATCGATGCAGACACAACAACAGCTTCAACTGTCCAACTTGCTCATGAAGGGCCCAGGCTGAAGCTCTGACTGGAGTGCCACGACATTCAGATTCAGTTCTGTATCTTTCGTCAAGTTTTTTACCTACCAACCGAGGGTAAAGCTTCTTAGTTCGGTTTTCGGATTTGGCTTTAGACTATAGGTCGCTTCCATTTGTACCGTGGACTGGTATAATATTATAATTCTCGTTCAAAGCCTGGCTTCCCGTACTGTGCTTGATATATTTTTCGCACAAATAGAAGGACCCTGCAGTTTAATGCCGTATCCGAAAGGCGTTATTGAGAGGCTTCTCCTGACAGATATCCAGCTTTCAGATGTTTGTCTGACAGTCGCGATAGATGGGACCATGGTAAGACCCTTTTAGGATTTTCTGGGATTCGGGCGCTAACTTTTCGCTCAGTAGTCCAACGTAGTAACATTTAGGCTACGGCGCCCATAGATATTGTGTAAAGTCTGCTTAATGGATGGCTAGAGTTCAACTTCTTTGTCGCAGATGTGTACCTACTTACTTTACTTATCCATTGATCTGTGATAGGATGTGCTTAGGGATAAACGTCTATCACTTTCACAAGGGCAAGAAAAGGTGACACAATCGAGCCAAATATTGCACTTCCTTAGATAGGTTTTGGCTTATTCTTTACCGCTATCAGTAAGACTTTCACACATAAAATCGATAAAGTTCATGCGTCACCTGTAATGGTAGAAATTGTTCCCTCATTTCCGATCCACAACTTTTATTAATGACACGAAGGACGGATAAAAAGTGCAGCAGCAGCGACGACCAGAATTGTAGTGCTCCTCTACTCTGCTTTGGCATTTGCGTTCGTTTTGAGATCCATCTGTGTAGTAGTGAGGTATCAGGGCCCACTCTTTACTTCAAGTAGGTACACTCATATCTCAAGCAGAACACATGGAAAGAAAAAGAAACTGTAAAAAAGGGTCCAACCAACTCACAACTGATAAGAAAGACGTCATTGGTTGCGGTGTTCTTGTTGCTTTGCTTTTTCTTGACGATGCTCATGCGTGAGGAATAGTTTTGCACAGCGAGTTGTCACACGTAAGGAAAGGTGCTCAACGTCCCTTTTTTTATGCGTTTTCCGTAAATTGATACGGTAAAGCGAATATTGGTGTGACATAGAACTGGTGGGCAAGAATATTGCAAACTGAAATATTTCGCGTGCAGAGTTTTATTTCCCTTTAAACCAAGTCTCTGGAAAGTCCTTTGTAAACCATGCATTCCCAGCGCCACAAACTACGAGCCTGATTACTACAGACTAGGTCGTCTCATTTTATCAGTTTGAAAATAAGTGATGAGATCATAATTGATTCTTAAGAAACGGGGCGAATCAGAAAATCAGAAAAGTAGAAGGAATGTCAAAAGCCCTGTAAATGACAGAAGTATACAAAATAAATTCGTTCCACGAGAACTTGGAGTCCATTAAATCGGCAACCATAGTACGGCGTGGATATTGGAGCATAAAATAAATAAACATAAAAGGACAGAAATTAATTGCCAGTCGTTATCGGAAATTATAAATATTTTTGCCCGTGAGTAGTCATAAGAGCCAATGAAAAATGTCGCGATAATTATACAGTATAACTGGTCCTGTGGTGTTGTTATGGAGCACTTTTATGGTAGCGGTTGCTGATGTACGCTTGGGGGAACTGGCGATGTTTTTTTTTTTTTTCATTTGGTAAAAATTGTGATAAAATATTTTTGGTTTATTTTTTTTTCGCAGCAGACTGTCGACAGTGATTTGATGACATAGTCTCACTAAAGTGTGCAACCATTCACTTGGGATTTGTAGACTTATATCTCGAGGTCAAATTGGAAGACCGACTTGGAGACCGCTTCATATAAATTTTTTGGAGCGTTTGATTATTTAGTATAAACAAAACAATTAAGGGACAAATAATCTACCTACTTCTACTATTTACAAAGGTCAGGCCATCTGTTGGTTGGTTAAGGCTCAAGTTCAACACGAACTGTAGCGCCAACTAAGTAGGTAAGACCCTGAAGGCGCTGAAGAAGAAATATCATCTTGAAAGCGTGACAAAGATTCAACGGGCAAGCTGCCTGGGGGTAACGGGACCGATACCAACAGCAACCTTTTTAGCAATTTAGGGAGGCCTGACTATGGTTAGCTAAATCCCTGAACCGGTGGAATATATCGACACTCCGGATGGAAACCGACCACAACATCCCAATTACAAACTGTAATCGGAGATTACCTATCAGAATTCCGTTCTCCTACGATGAAGGGTTAGTCTGTACCAAAAATGAACTGGCTATTTATACCGATGGATCTAAAATGGATGTTGGTACTGGTGCTGATGACTACTGCGGGCCACGAAATACAAACCGGTCCTTTAGAATTGAGGACGATTGCAGTGTTTTTCAAGCCGAATTTACTGCCATAAGACAAGCTGCGGACATGATTAGCGAGAGTAACATCTCTGGGCAGAGTCACATTTAAGCGCCTCGCAGGCCCTTCAGAGGCTAGCACATCGCTCAGCACTTTGAACAGAAGGATAGACATTGAGTCCAACGAGGAAGCTAAAAGGCGTTGGTATTGACTATATACAAGTGCCATAGTCAAATTGTTGTGGCCAGTGACAAAAGAGATCCGGAGATCTCATGAAACTCAGTCGCAGGGATATTCGTCGGCTGTCGGCGTCGTGACGGGACACGGTGTGATATGCAATCATACAACACGGCTTGGACTACCCACAACAAATTCTGTAGGAACTGCAGGGACGAAGAAGAAACAGAATCCATTCGCCACTTGCAATGTGATTTTCCAGCACTAGTCACCAAAAGGAAGGACAATCTTGGGAGCTACTTCCCTGCGGAGCTGGGTGATCTAAGAATCATTGAGTTAACAAACTCCTGAGATTCATACATATATGCGGCTGGTGTAAATCAACTCTCGATAATGAAATTTAGGTTCTCAAGGCCTACTAAAGGTCACAATACGGCACCCGTATACCTAACCTAGCCTATGTAAGTATGAGTTTCAAAATAATTTTCGGTCGAAAAGAAGCTGCTTCAGTGGTTGCTGCGGTTCATTAAGAAAGTTCGTGAAACTATGGATAGCAAAAGCTACCCTCGTGCTCGTTCGGTGAGCACAGAAGAAAGGATTCCTGGTATTGCCCAAAGTGCTCATGAAAACCCAAGAACCGCAACAACTGAATTTACAGTCACATTTGTTTGAGATGAGTGAATGTTGTATAAAAACATCGAATAATTTGCTTGCAAAGTCCAACCACTCAAGAGTCGAAGCAAAATGGCCATCTACTTCCTTTCTAAGGGACCTTTAAATTCGTGCTTTTTAAAAGCACTTTTACGTGCCAGAAATTTTTAAAAAGAATTACGACGCATTCTCATCCACTATGCTTCATGGATTCGCAGAGTCCCAGTAATTTTAAATCTACTCAGGCTTAATAGATTGCTGAACAATACTTATGAAAGTTCTTACATGGCACAGTCTTGTTGTGGTCAACGATCAAGGATTGATCTAAAATATTCGATCAGGAAACACAGGAAAATAAAAACTACATCAGGAGTATATGCATCATTTTCAGTCAATGTTGGTGTACATCAGGGTTCTATACTAAGTTCTTGGATATTTGATGTAGTTATGAACTTCTATTGAGGGTAAGAGTGTAAGATCAACTTCTACTGCAAGCATTATGTGTTGCAAAGAAAAAGTTGTCAATACACATAATGTGTATATACACGACTTCTTGAGAGTCACATATACTCCCGTCGTCGTAGGATTCCTGGATTGGGTTTTCCCCAGAATGTTTAGCATTTTGAAATTATCCAATTGCCATCAACTACCTCAGTAGAAGATGCTGGGCTTAATGTACCAACCATCAAGAAATTTGTTCATAAGCGTTTTCCTGCAAATAGAATCTTTTTGTTAAGGAGTTCTGCGTCCACCTCGTAAGTGCACCGCACGATAATTTCCTTCTTAAGGAGAGGAGTGGAGAGCTTGATATAAAATACTAATTAATAAAAATAAGTTCAGGTTCGGATTCGAATAAGATTTTTGTCCCATTTGGCGTATTCATTCCTCCATATCCTCTTTTTTTTATTAAGATCATGAGAGGCTAATCCCTACTTTCGCGCATACGTACTCGGATGCACTCGGATGGCCCTAATTTTCGGTGTCAAGGAAATACGTCACTTCGTCATAACGAGGACAGTATCCAAACCTTATCCCTCCTTTTTGCAACCCCACTGAAAGTGCAGTTTTTCCCACCCGACCTATCCTAAAATGTGACTTTTGCCACGAAATTTGCTTTTCATCAGCCCACCGTGCCCGGCAACTTCATCCCACAACGCATGTCCACCTCTAAGTGCACGTCCATCAAAGCGGATATGAGTTGATCGCCCAAGCTGCTCTTTCCCGATCATCATTTGTTGTGCATTAAATGCTTCCCCTGGCTCAGCCGATTTCTTGAATTGAATAAATATTTAGCGGCGTGGCGGCGCGGCAGCCCGCCAGTTCAAGTAGGTGTTCCATAGTGCTGATTAATGGGCGGGATTAAGATCTCGGAATCACAGAATTTATGTAAATGCATGCTACAGATATAAATATCATATTTATGGTCGTCTATTTACATTTTCCAAATCATAACACCACAACAAGAATGGCAATGACCACACTCCTAGCCTCGGCGGCCTCATCTTACACTGCTCCAATCGTTGGCGCAGAAGCTTATACTTCCAGAGCCGCATTGGTGTGTGTGTTTGTGCCCTGCTGATGTTTTGTTTAACCAGAGGTAATGGATATGGTCTCTCGCGTGCGATGAGTGTGGTCCAGGCGGCTGTGAGTGGTGTTGTCTCGATGAGACGAGGTCTTTTCGTGTTGTCTACGTCTCTCTATGATGACATCAAGTGGTAGTGGATGTACCACTTGAAAACCCAAAAATGGTCAACAATAGAGGAATCGAAATAATTTCACATTAATTCCATCGGGATGTATCAATTCGATAGACCGTTCGTTTCAAATTTCTTCATCTGGTCAACTTGCAGCGGTCACTAAAGAGCCCATTCCCCTCGCGACCATTGATGGACACCCGATGATGACAACGCGTCGATTTGTGTGTCGCCCCGACACCAGCAGTGTTTAATCTCGAATAAAAGGTGTTGGTATATTGCCGGATTTGGAGCGGGCTGCGCGACACTGAATATTAATCGTTTAATTAGACGTGGACCGCTCATAGGCTAATATAAGCATATTCTACTCGTTAGAGTTGAGTATGTGCCACCCAAGTTGCTGATGAACTTTCCAAATTCATGTTTCAGAAGCTGAGCTCTTTTAGCTCAGAGAACGGTATACAAATGCAAAGCTTTGGCTGTATCGATAGCGATAAATCAATATTAGGTGAGAATGGTTATCGACAGTTTGAGGCGCATATTTGGCACTCAAGGTGTGTGGTACGGCTATTTGCATAAATTGTTGATATAGTCGATTGTTTATTGGTTAAGTTAAGGTGAACATGGACTATTGGTCGATTGATGTCAATCTTTGTTGTTGTTGAGTGCTTGAAACCGTGCTATGACCTAATATGACGCATTTCACTTCAAATTAAGTCACTTTCTAGTTGGGTGATGTGCTTCTTATTCTGGTTCTCTATTTGTCCGAAAAGGCCTAAATTTATTTTTTCTTAAAAAATATTTTCATGTCGATTGAAAGTTGGCTTGAGCTACTCTATTCTGAATCTGGAGTATATGTGTGCTAGTGAAAGGCTCCTCGATCGTACAACCATTCCTATTATAGTGGTACTGTGACTAGAGTAGGAAAAGGTGGCCATCATTCAGTCCAATGCCTTGACCTAGCTTTCGTGATATAATAAAAAAAGGAAACATCGTCAACTTCCTTGATAGTGCACTCAATGTGACTGCAGATGGTGACATTATCATCATACCAGTATTTGAAGGACGCCTTGTTGTACACAGCGCCTTGTTGTACACAGGAATGTGTTATAAAACCTTTCAGAAAGTCAGTTGAGTAGCAACGCAAATAATGTTTACTCAAATCTATTACTTGACAATCAGCCAAGGTCCTTAACGATTTGCAAATACGTCCAAAACAGGAGACAAGTCCATTATACATATGTATATCGTGTTGCGCAAAAGCCTTACGAATAGACCAACAGACTAAGTGTTGTTCGAGCTAAGATTGTCCGCAGGAGACCTCTATACCGGTTTCAGTAATAAGAAAGTTTGCAACCATGTATCCCACTTTCCAGTCCTTATTGTCCGGGATCAGCCTGTGCATCTAAAGGCCTTTGGTAGTTGTGTCCCAACGTTTTCTGAACGTCTACTAGCGCTTATGTTCTTTTTCTTCGTTCCATAGTAGGATCCCTCCTTTGAACCTGGCAACAGCAACTGAGCCGGTCGTGCTCCAATTTTTTCGATATGGGTTCTTTGACGTGAAGGCTTCTTCGGATCTTCGATCTTCTAATTCGATCAAGCTTTGCTACTCCTGCCGTCATGCGAAGCATCTTCATCTCAGCTGCCCTTCATACTTTTTGTACATTGTCCAGTATTGCGAACCGTAGGTGACGAACAACTGCGGTGTAGAACCTTCCTTTTAGATAAGAGGGGATTTTTCCGGTCACAGAAGACAGCAGAACTGTCCTGGCACTTCATCCACCCTACGCCTATGCGATGATTGATATCGTCATCATAGATCCCAGTCTTAAAATTTAGTCTGGACTGGATCATAACTCCGAGGTATTTGATAACCGGTTTAGATTCGATATCAAATTCATCTATGTCCACTCTGATCGTGTTTCTAACTTGCCTACTAGCAATAAGGACTACTTCGGCTCTCTGTGCAGCTAGTGTAGGCCCTCTTTTAGTGCTTCCATTCTAGGTCACGTTTATTAAATAACAATGAAATGCAATCCCAAAAACTGTTGCCACTAATCTACGACATTTCGAAATTTCCAAGCCAGCATACGATGGATGCACCCTGTCGCATAGTCGCATTCCATGCTCGCCACAAGCTTCATTTAGCAGAGCCACCACCCTCAGCTGAGACTTGTCACCACAGTTGCTGCAAAAATGCCCCCATAGTTGTGTGAACTGTGGAATGTTGTCCACTTCCCGAAACGCTCTGGGGCACTTGTTGCCACATTGCGGCATCGTTCCTTTCGTCATCGACGATCTGATTTATTAGCAAAATTACACCGAAGCATTGTGTTCATCATTATGTACGAGTGTCTGTGTCCACTAAAAAGAAAAGTACAAGAGCGACCCGGGCAGCATTGCGTTCGCATGCAAAATTCCATGCACTTTTGGAAAGCTCCCTTCCGGAGGCCCCCGACTTTTGTGCCTCACTTGTGTGTGTGTGTGTTTGTGTCGTCAGTAAAAGCGGGCACTCTCTCGCTCTCTCCGTTCCTGTCGGAGTGCGCATACTGTTTACGTATCTGCAAACAGCAACGTTTTCAAATTAACCAACCGACGACGAAGGCTGAGATGATATATGCCCAAGCCCGACATTACCATAATGACAATGTACAACATCTCGAACGGATGACGGACGTACGGTCCGCACGCACACCGTGCGCTTATTTATGACCAATTATAAATCTAAACGCTGCATTTTATGGTGGGCACTGGGCACTACTCTTATCGTCGTTCTTTTCCGTTTTTCGTTGGTTTAGCGCGACCATTCTTTGGGTTGGATGCTGTGTGTGCGCGGATATGTGGGACAAAACCAGGGAAGCCTGCGCGCTTGCGCCTGTGTAGAAAGGAAGACAAGTTTGCGACAATTCCATCATTTTTAATGTAGTGCTGCAGTAGTAGTCGAGAGCATTTGGAGAGATTGTTTCTTTGGTTGGGCGACTTTTTTTTTCTGGCATGGAAGAGTAAGAGCTCCGAGATGGGAGATTGTGACATTAACGGTATTTAGTGAGTTGTGCTGTGCTTGCTCTGCTGTAAGTCGTATGTGTTAATTAATTACCAACATGTTGCGAAGTGCAGTTGGCAAAATGTTTGCTTTGGGTTGCGATTGGATGCCTAAGGCTATGGAAAGTCAGCCAGCTAAGTCACGAAATATTTCTTTTTTTTTTTAATAAAACGATTGAAGCTACATATAATATTTGTGATGGTGAGTTGCCACAGATATGCTCATTAGAGGTATCCTTTTGGAATATTTTCGTATGTTCTTCAGGAAGTAAACGGCTTTGTTAGGTATGGCCATGTCCTAGTAAATATTCTCATAAAATGGACACAGTCGTAATGGGCAGTATTGGAAAATATCTACGTCAAGACGTGGTATGTCATCTGTCCTGAAAACATCCACAAGTTCTTGAACAATATCGTATCGATTGTCCTTAAGAAAATCTCTCCGTCCCTATAGCATGGAAAAACGTAAGGAAATGAAAAAGAAAATGTTTGCTGTTCTTATGTGGACGATAGATCCCGTGTGGAGGAGGTCGTAGAACTATCAAGGGAAAAAAATATTCTCACATTTTCTATCAAAGAAGAAATATAACTGCCACATGACACAAGAATTACAAAACAGGGTTCGTGCATAGATTGTAAGAATGGCATCGATTAGCACAGGTAGATAGGATCGAATGCATTATACTTGCCATCTTTTTACCCCAAAAAATGTGGTTGTGAAAAAATGTATCAGAAGAAAACTTTTTCCTCTCCTCTGCGAATGTACGATAATATGCACAGACAGACATCACACTTAAGGAAGGTCCTTTCTCGATAACCTGATGACTTTCAAGCTATTGTAACCAAATTTTTGATTCAACTTCGGACTATAAGCCCACAGGTCACGGTTCGTCGTTTGAAGGAAATGCAGTCAGCCATGTAGGTTCCAATCCGAAGTACTTACGAAGGCTCCACTGACATCACTATCTAGCGACTTAAGGATTTTGCTCCTGGAATTGGCATGTGAGCTCTGGACAACTCTTTCAAGAACGATGGTATGGAAATTACAGATAGCATGTCACCTTGTTAAATTCATTTTTGGATCTCGAAAGTTTCGATGGGGTTAATACATACCATGGTGGAGGAGCGTGCAGAGATGCTGAAACTTGGCATTCGGAAACCAGACTGATACGATATCGGATTGTTAACAAAAGCCTTCTGTCACGCACAAAGTACTACTGACAAAATACTGTTCATGAAATTGACGAGACTTATACATCTAGTGACGAAGTTCAGAGGATCTCATTTTTCAGTGTTTCCAGTTGCATTTTACAAGACTAGCATGCTACTTTGCTTTTTAAACCTACCTACCACGTAGCTACCACAGATGCCTTCAGAGTATTCCCGATGAGAAATCCTGTAGGTATACGAATTCAATTATAGTTTCCTGGAAGCGCCTCTCTCAGTATTTGGAGTTTGGATTTAATTTTTTTTTCAAATATATTTTACAGAAAGGTTTTGTGGAAGGCTTTTGTCCATACAAACGGATAGTGTCTCTTTTTCCTGCCAATCGGTGTTCACTACAATGTTGCCTGGCACCTTTGAGTTTACACATGAGATACATATACGAGGCGTTTCTGGCACCTCTTCTAGGTTTTTCGGGGTACATTGCAACTAATTTTATAGGAAAGGTAGAGACGAAAACGAAATAAAATCAGATTGGCGTCGAGCTTATAAGTATTCTGTTCTAGTCAATAGAAGACTGAGGACTCCCTTCTGTACAACAAGCCACTTCTTCAACACCCTAGAAAACTAACGATGCGTTGAGCTCGAGTCCAATTTTTGACAGAACAGGGTGCTTGCCCTGAATAATCTCGGCGTCAGAGATGAAAGAGCCGTTTCCGGTGGCTTTGCTATGCGCTGTGCCATCTGTAGTTATCGGTTTGGGGGTACATCCAACGACTCTTATGGGAAATTTAATACTCCCATGAAATTTTAATACGCGACTGAAATCAAATCAATTGCATGGAATGACGCTTGTTAGTCGAACTTATCCATTAGAAAGACAGTTAGACTAAAGTGCCAATTTCCTTGCACATGCTACAGCAGTTCCTTGACTTCAAAAATTCGACAAATTTGTACTTCACCAACAGCGAAGCCTATCTTCCTCATGTTAGGACCCGGCATCTCAGCCATTGAACTAACAAATTGTCCACCAGCTTATGAGTGAATGGACAGATCTACTACTTCCGACATTTAGGCTCTGCAGTTGTGATATGAAAACAGTCTCTGGACAATTTAGCGGGAATTATAAACACCGAAACTGAAACATGCTTTATCGACCTTCTTGTGGAACTAAACACGACCGTTACCACCATTCGTACCCTATTCTCAACAAATATCTTCCACTAACCTTGATGCCCAATTTGTCATTTCGGTGAAATGATCAACATAGCATTCCGAGCAGCTCAAGAATTTTTTTTTCCCCGTTAATACAAATTAACCACCGTAACGAATTGCGCCAATTTTTCAGCCACCATTCTTACACCTCACACAAGGTTGACCTCTTCAATTGGCCGAAACTATCGCTCCATCTTGACTTCGATTAATTGGATCTAATTATGTTTGGGTCACTTTTCATTCCCTCGTCCGACAAAGACATGCTATTCGTCTGTGTGTGTCCCGTTTTTTTTTTTTCGGTGGGGGGCTCCATCCGCAATACGCCGAGCCGCCGCCGTCGAAACAATGAACCACTGAAATACTATATACACTCATTGTATTCGTTTACAAGACCCCCTGTCCTGTTAGCGTGTGTGTAAAACTGACAGATACTGATGGTAATCAATTAGCATAAATTGCTTTGAAAACGAAAACATACAGACGGAGAGTTGAGCGGGAAAAAAGCAGAAAAAAAAAAAAACTTGTGAATTTCCGACGATTGCCAATTAGTGATAGATTGGATCTCAAGCCCTCAATACAAATGTTGACCTATCGGCTATAAATTTGGGTTTCGCTATACAATGTATGGGGTCAGTCCGGCTGAGAGATGTGTTTGCGGTGGAATCTATCTTTTGTATTGTAAATGTTGTAATAGAGGCTTTAAATGATTTGGAGAATGGTAGGCATGTGCAGGGAACGAATTAAGAAATTTGTTGGAGCGGAATTGAAACATTCAGTGGCTTGAGATTTAATGCCTTAGATTCTTAAAATATGAGAGTAAAGTTAATAAGCAATTGAATTGTAGTAAGGGATATGAAATCTTGCCTAAACTACCATAGACCCATGGAGCCTGCGCCCTAGCTCAGGGATAAGTGCTTTGGATAACGGGGAGGAAATTTCAAATTTCACGAAAATGGTTGCCCGATAAAAATTTTTGAAGTTAATTTCATGGCGTTAATATTTGAAAATGATTTCCAGTACCTACATTACCACCGCGGCTGTTTTTGACGAAATGCGTCAGAAATGAATCAGCACTATTGGCTCTCAAGATGAAAACTATTTCTGGCATAAGCATAAACAAGTGACGAGTTCATTCCTCAAAATCAGGTTATCGCTGAATGGTGATATCGATAAGTCTATGTTTTCGACTGTGCGACTTTTGATAGTCAAGCTGGTATCAAAGCTTCTAGTTCAGTTGTGCAGACTTTAAAGCTATGCAAAGAAGAGCTCACTCGGCTAAGCTGTAGATCCTTTCTGAAATCGAGGACAAGGCTATGTGGAAGGGAATGATAATAGTGCTTCACAGATTGGATGCTAACGAAGTCCTGCTGGAAACGATTAATAGTAGAATTTTTTTGTATTTTCTACTAAAGGAAAGAAATAGCTCACCTATTACACAGTTACAATAAGCATCAGCAAGAAGCTGCTGCGCACCCTTGCAGGTTTCCTAACGCGTCACTGTAGACTTAAGGGGCACCTCAGGAAACTGGGCATTGAGCAAAGTGAAGACTGCAGATTCTGCGAAGATGTTGAGGAAACCCCAGGGCACCTTATCAAAGAGTGTAGAGCATTGATCCACAAAAGAAGAATACACCTGAATGCCTACCAACTGTTAGAAGAAGATTTATCATTGTTAGATCCACTCCAGATAATCCGATTCATCAAGGAAATCAAACTGGAGAAGTACTCTAAGTCGAGTATCTCATCGACTAGAGCTCAAATTCGTTAGTCAAAATATCATCAGAATAGTTCATATGTTCACATTGAGAAGTTAGTGGATGAAATGTAAATTTCAGATGCCAAATAAAGTTAAGTTATGGTTATTGAAACGGCACATAAGGACTAATTGAGTTCTCGGAAAGATGCCCTGAACCGTCATAGCTTGGCGATGTAAAAGGTTATTCGTTCGAAGTTCTTTGACAAGCAGTCACCAAGCCTATGATTAAGTGAGAGCTTAGCTGAGTGTTTAGTACCACTACGAAGTGGGAACTTCAGGCTCGAAACCTAGGCAATATCAGATAGAGTGGCTTGTTAATATTTGATCAATCCCAGAAAAGAGTAACTGCATTCGTTAAAAAAATGTGTGTGAATGGCTGAAACAGTTCTCACAAACTGTTAGCTATAAATAAGAATTTATCTTATGACTTGATTTGTATCGACCCAGTTTACATACAAAACCTGTCTGACATGCTGATAAACATTCAATAACATGACCTAGGAAGTTGGAATCAAGAAAGACTCCAACCATAAAGGACACACAAAGCACTTCCGTCTCTGGCCTTTTTAACTTTTTAAACTTCTGTACTATCTCAACAATCTTTCAAAAGTCTGTGCAACTACTAGCTTACGCCAACGACATCGGCAGAACGCTGGCAGAACACAACGGGCTGTCACTAGTACGCCAGCAGTCACCTCAGCAGAAATCAAACGCAGAATAACTCTTGCCAATCGCTGTTTTTTTGGGCTGAGAAGGCAATTGAATATTAAGGCCCTATCTCGAACAAGCAAGGAGTCTCTATACAAGATTTAAATCATCCCAGTCCTGCTTTATGGCACTGAAGCATGGTCGTCGCTCAGTCATTTCGAGGGTAAAATTCTTCGTAGATATTCGTTTCCGTTTGTGTTGATGGGCTTTGGAGGGGAAGGTTCAACGATGAAACGACATCGACCTTGTCAGAAAACTGAGATCAGTCGTTTGAGATGGGTAAGACATGTAGACCGAATGGACACGAATGTTCCGGCCCGCAGAGTCTTCAACCGGAGGGACAACACAGTAAAGGAAGACCTTGCCTAGGGTGGCGCAAACAAGTAGAAGGAGACTTCAACCAACTTGAAGTGCGTAGCTGCAGACAGTTATCTGAGGACCAGACTTGGCTTAAAAGGGGTGCAAACGCTCCAGATCAAAATTCGATGTTCTTATTTGGTTCCCAACGATCGTCAATAGTAAGTCAATCCATATCTCCTTCTCTTCGTTGTTTCGTGACCAGTTTTTTTAAAATCCCATTCGGAGGAAGGTTCACTTCCGCGGTTAAAATGAGTGTTTAGGAGTAGACGTTGAGGCAATCGGCGAATGTACTAAGATCAGACAAAGTACCACCACTGGTTGGGATTATTTCCAATTGAAAATGACAAAAACGGTCCTTTTGAGTACCACTGACTTAAGTCGATACTATCTCGCTCTCATCTTTTCTTATCAATACCCAATCAAAGCTTCAACTTCTACTAATACTCTGCGTATAAGTCCCTACATTCACCAGCTCCATGTCTATTATTTATTCTCAACTTGTGGTTCCATCTTGCGACTCGCATTAAATGCTCAGCTTAATGTCAGCTTAATCAAATACTTGTCTCTTCAAAGGACATCTGAGGCTAACAATGAACATCTCCATGTCATGTTTAACTAAATTACAGCTGTCCAAAGGTGACTCCAATGGCAGCCAGGCATCCCGTCTAACCGAAAAAAAGAACCTGAACTGAATCGTTGATTCGGTCCAAAAAAAAGAGAGGAAAGCAGTAGATACAGCGAATACATCAAATTTATCGCTGATTCAGAGATTGGAATCAGTAAAAAGAAATCCAAAAAAAAAAAAAAAATATCCTTCGCTCGCTCTCTCACTCTCTCTCAATTAAATCCTTCTGGCGATGCATCAGATCACCCTTACTTCACTTTTGCCTTTATTCCTTTTGCGTAATAACTCCGTTGTTGCCGAATAATCACTCTGCGCGAATGATTGATCAGACAGCGATTGAAGGATTTTACGAAATGTGTTCGCGATATAAATTAACCGGAGCCCAGCCTCTGGCGGAGATGCACAAATTTTTTTTGTTCCTTATAAACCTACGTGCGAGTAAGCGCATCTCGTTGGTATGTCTTTCAAAAGCTCTACCAATCGATTTGGTAGAACATGACTTCGATGACCGAGTGGGGTAACGTGGGAGGTTTTAATCTTGGTCCGGCTAATTATGAAACAAAGCCGAAGATGCTGATGCTCTCTCGGGTCATTCAAAGTGCTTTGATGCGACACCTTTTCAATCAACGGCTCTCGGTCGGCTTATCGAACTGGTCCACTGCTCGAGAAATGGGATACGAAACTGGAGATGACATTAAGTTTATCGTTAAATATGCAAATGACTCCTAAAAGTGGATTGTTTACACCAATAAAATTGGCCTAATGGGACGAGGCTTATGCTTTGACAGCGCTAATTGGTTTGGGGTTTCGAGTGACTCCGGTGAACTTTCTTTCGCCGCCTATCTGAGTCGTTCTAGTTTCAGGTTAATATTATCATTTTGTGAGGGATACAACTAAATGCATTCGATTTGCATAGATGAATATTCAAGAGGGAAGTCATTCGGAGATCGCTGGGAATGTCGATGTGAAGTTTCAATTTCTTCTGACTGAAGTGCGTGGGAATCATTTTGCATTTATCTGTTCTAGGCAATAACTTTATGGTGAAGGCTTAATGCAGCCTTTTAGTCTTTAGCGATCGAGAGAGTCATATAATTTTTGATGCACATACTTGCTCTGCTACAATTCACAATCGTCTGCAGCTGTCTTGACGTAGCTTTGAAAACCCGCATTGCGCTGTTGAGGATCTGATTTGCTATTTTATCCCCGGCACTATTCCTGCATTTGTGCATTTGTTTGGCAGGGTTTATTGAAGCCTCGAATATTTTAATAGATACATTTCGTCTGAGTGGCGAACAGGTTGTCAAAAAAACAAATGTATCTGCCTCCCACGGCTGAGGCCCCTAGTGATATACATTTGTCACGGCTGGAGCCAGAGGAGCGCTTTCACGATTAAGTAAGATCCAACCGTATGAGCGTCGAAATCTCTTGTAGATAGTCATCATCAAGTGTGTGCAATGTATACAGACGCACTGGAACTCCATGATATCTCTGTTATCTGCCCCTTAGTACACTGCGGCTCCTGGCCCCCGAACAACGCATTCTGCGTTTGTGGCAAACATAAAAGTTCCTTGCTCGACCAGCATCGAAGCTTGTTGACTGCACTCCGATGATGGAGTTTGACAAGTCGATCGTCGTCACTGATGCGCGTCTTCGCCTGACGGTGATGATGATGGGTCTTTGTCACTTGCTTCGCGACAGCAATGACCAAAGCAACTTTTTTCCGTGGCAGTAATAGCGCGGCATCGCATTACATAATATGACGATGACGACGACGACGACGGGTTTGATGGGATTCTCTGCAAGTTTTTACCGTCCAACCAAAACTACAGATTCCGTTTGGAAAAAGATGGTGAAAAGTATAAACTTGTCATACAGCGTGAGCAGTTATTCGAACTAAATTGATGCCGGAGAACTGCTGTGCTGTGTTTTTGTGGTATAGCCCTTCTGCAGAGAGTGGGCAGCGATTCGGGAAATGTGTGTGTGTGCTGAAGGATTTGAATTAACTTTTATCTGACCCGAGAATAGTTTTGCATAGTGTGGGCGTGCAACAAAGGCAAACTGCCTCACGCAGCAGACAGATTGCTTTAGTTTCTGTGCTCCCTTTGCAGCGCGGTCAGTGATCTATGCACGACACATTTGAAACAATAAATCTCCAAATGTATCGGTGTGCTGTGTGCGATTTGTGTTGTGCGTTTCGCAGTGCCACACGTCGGACTGTCCGTCAAGTTTTGCATCAGAATACCAGCAGCGTTTGGACACTTTCTCATTGACTCACCACACCATACCGCTGGCGTCCTCCTCCGTCCTCCGTAGTGAGTTATGGTCTAATGTTAAAACAAATTTTATTACCTGGCTAAATGGATGCCTACGCTATGCTCTCAATCTCTGAAGCTGTCACTGGCCGGCCGTACTTTTGTGTGTGTGTTCTTTCTTATCGGTTGCGCGTATAGACAGACGAGTGTCTGTCAGTCAGATAGTTCTGGTGCCTCGGTGCTGTGTGTTTTGTGCTGATTCATTGCCACTTTTGACAATGGAACGCATTTTGTTTGTTTCCAACAGGCACTGGTCTACGGTATTTCTGTGCCGGACGCGGCCCCTCTAATTGGCGCTGTTTGCATTTCTGACTGCGCGATTATTCGCAAATGAATGGTCAATAACCTGCTGGACAAATATTTGAAAAATGTCGGATTATTGTCAACGAGATGCGGTACATGGTAGTATGGAGTTGAGATGTCTTTGAGTTAATTTCGAATCTGTCAGATTTGCGCTGGAAATATTGATTGATTGGTGGAGTGGGATTTGCGCAAATGCGAGCTGGTGATCAAATTTCACCTCGAAGACGGTTCACATTCTACTCCTCCACGAGCGGCAATTCGAATTTTTGACGCTTTCAGTACTGAATTGGTTGGAATGTGTGCGTTTAATTGAGGTGCTGCATCGAAGGATAAGTACATACATAGCTGCCTTCGATTTCAAAATACGATCGATAGCTTGTAAATCGTGAGCTTGTTGATGATGTTGTACTGGAATTGAATTTTTAAATCAGGATTTAGTTTATGTGTCTAGTGTTACTTGGCAGTCCGAGGTGGACCAGAATACTTACCAATAAAATTCTCTGTAAACCTAGGTGCCACCAATTCCGCACACCAAGCTACTTACTTACTTACTTAGGTCCTCTGACCCCTAGTGAGGCATAGGGCGTCAGCAACGCCTGCCCGCCATCGTGTTCGGAGTGCTGCAATGCTCCCTCCAAGTCATCCTTAATGATCCGGAATCCTCCTCGACTGTCCTTCTCCATGTCTGCCTAGGGCGGCCTACTTGTCTGCCTGATTGGATAAGTGGATTCCATTGCATGGCGTCTTCGCGCCGCAGGGTGTGACCAATCCACTGCCACTTTCTCCTGCATATTTTGACTTCTATTGGCTCCTGCCCCGTTATCGCGAGTAGTTTCTCGATATACGGTTCGTCCAGAAGATCCTAAGGATCTTGCGAAGAGATCTATTTATGAAGGCTTGCAGCTTCGTTATGACGGTGTTGGTCACTTCCCAGGTACTACACCCTTAAAGTAGCAAAGCCCTCGCATTTAATCGGAATAGTCTCAGCCTGATTTTTGTTGCTTTTTCATATTTTAGACGGCAAAACGAACGACTTTGCTTTACGAATTCTAATCACATCCAGTACAGTACCACCGTCTTCCGAAGTTGTTTCAGGTAAATTTCAACTGTGAGATCTTCTTAAGTTGGTAAGACTGTCCAGGCTGGCGCCATAGCGTCCATGCACTCAATCTGTCCTAACCATTTCATCTGATTTTATATTGAATCTAACTGCGGAACCTATAGGATAAATAAAGTCCTTAAGTACCTCGGAGGTATAATTGTCTCCCAATTGTCGATGCCGTGTGCAGTTTGTTGTGCCTTCATTCACGACCAAAACTATCTTTGCTACTACTTGCGAATGCCTCACTGACAGTTTTCTGTTACAATGTCAATATCGTCGGCATATGAGAGAAGTTGCCCAGATTTTTGTTATAATACAATTCTCGAGTAACTTTACGTAATATTTTAAACGAGTCCCAGGAAGGGCGTCGCCTTGTTTTGAACCATTACGGACATCAAAAGTTTGACTTATCCTGGCAGAGTAGCCTGTGTTTTAATCGTCGTCTTGCATATACCGACCTTCTTCGCAGGTACATACCTATACGATATAGGACCTACGGTCTACCTCTTCCCAGCGCTTCGTGTGATGTATGTTATACTTTTTTCATGAATGAAATGGACATGCAGCCATATCCGAAAGGGATAACTGAGCAGCTTTTTATGCCAGTTATAACTCTCGGACTTTTGTCAGACATTGACGAAAGGTGAGACTGAGGAGAAAACTTGTTGGTGTTTTATAGGATTTGGGCGTTGAACTACAAAATGATCCACGTTGATATTACAATGTCGATGGTCGCTAACAAAATTAACAAACTTAAACATAATTACTCTACTGGATCCATAATTTAAGAAAAAAAGTGTAAGCCATAGTCTCTTCCCACCGCCTGATATAACCTACCTTATTTGAGACGAGCTGGTACCCTCTCTTTCTTAAGTTGTGATGTGGGTGTGGTTGAGTACTTTATTTCTATTCATCGAATTGATAAAATTATAAATAAAACTCGGCACTTGACGTTGATCCAAGGAATTCTCAGATTCATATGTCACAAAATTACTCTATTTTACGTTTTTTAAACTCGTTCTCGAGTATGCCAGCTAAGTTTGGTCACCTTATCTCGAAGTCTATATAGAAGAATCAAAGCGCGGGCAGCGCAGATTCATCCGTCCCGCCTTATGTGTTTTTGCATGGACTGATAACCATAAGCTACAACTCTGGCTTGATCATCTGAAACAAATTATCCTTCAGCCGTTGGAGAAATGTCGCTATGTTGACATCTCTTTTTCATCAGCTGTTGGCTGGGAATACTGACTGCTCTCTTGCAATCAATTTCGGAACCTAAGGTAGGTATAGGTACTTCTTATTCGCCTTGTTTACCACTGCATATGTGCTGCGCAAATCAAACAATTCCTTTTCCGATATGAGTTCAAGCTAAATTTCCCTACAAAATGCGCTGCTCTCCTGACCTATCAGACCCTTAGCCTTTAATTATCCTTTGTTCTTAATTTACATAGTTTTTAGTTTTTTGTTGTTAGCCTTAAGGTACTGCGCTTATACTAAATATATTTCCCTCTCTATCTGATGTGGATTACCTATGTTTGCTACAAAGCAGTCCCAACATTTATTTAAACAATATCCTTCTACCGGTCTCCATATTTGAAAATACCATTGCCCTTGTCGCAGTGATTCTAGGACTACGCTTTCTTTCTTAGGGCTTTGCAACCTTGGCATGTTTCTTTCACCCTTCGAATACCAAATCTTTTCCTTGACATTTTCTCTTTACTCCTCCGCGTCTATGTTTCCTCTTTCTTTCCATCAGGGCTTGCCAACTTTTCTGTATTCTCTTTATATTTTGGTAAGACAGCTTTCCTGTTATAACACTTCTCCATTGCCTAGGTAATCCTTTTGCATATTTAAAAAATTAAAGTTCCACATGTGCTTTTTTTTTTTTTAAAAAACTCGAATTTTATGTCTTTCCTTGAACACACAAATTTCCATTGGAATTGGTGTTTTAAATTCACCTGGACTCAGGAAAATTTTTCATTTGATCTTCATTCCAAAATGCATCGTCATATGACTGGACTCTCTCCACTTGGAATATCTTACTTTGCAACCGTTCGTCAGCAAGTAGTCGGTCTTAAGTTGGCGGTCTTAATGACCTTACCTTCTAAACTCCCGCGATTGAAGTGGATTGGGACCATTAATTCCGATACCCTTACCATTAGGGTGTGACCGAACTACTTCTCCCACAGAAACTAGCTTCCCCATAGCAACCTATGTTTGCATAATCAAGGTCATTCTACTCGAGATCAAAATCGGATATAAGCTTAATTTCAAGTGGTGTTCTCTTTCCAGCTCACTCTTTGGTCAACATTTCTGATTTTATCTACGAATCATTAAGAACACGTAAAAATTGCCTAAGACACGTGTTCTTAAATCGCCGCAAGGAACTCCGTTTCGCCGCTCTCAGTAAACATTTCGAAAAGCGCAACCCCTACGGTTCTGGCTTTCATACACACTCATGTCAGTTCGATTCAATTTCAAGTTTGATGAATATGATCGCAAGTGCTTCGTCAAGTGGTGCTATCAAAGGCAACGAAATCAAATCCACTTAAGATTGATTTCTCGTAATTGAATGCGCGATTGTTAGAGAGGCCAAGTCGTTTAGGGTCTATTGTTCCCCAGAAAAAAAAGAGTCCCAGGTCAAGCGATAACAGGCATTCGCACAATGGGAATCAAAACAAACGATCGAAAGCGAATTGAATTAATTAATTGCCTTCCAATAATTGTTTCCCCTTTTCTCCTCACCGCTATTTCTGTATAAATCACCGCAACAAGAATGAAGAATGATTGAACAAAATACAGGTGAACTATAGCAACAAATGGCCGAGAGTGCTGAGGGTTTCTGCCTGAGAATTGGGTAATTATACGCAGATCGTGAAAGACAGAAGGTGGGCCGTTGTGAGGTGCGCGGGGAGAAAAGCTTGGTTTATCGCGCCCCAGTGATGGTTATGGTGTGGATATAATTTAAACCACCCCAAATCGAATCGATGCAAATTAGTTGACGCGCAGGCGATGTTTGGACATCGCTTGGGTTTTTGGCAATAAATTAGATAGATAAATAGAGATGTTGGTAAGGTTTTGTGGAGCCTTTTAGGAGGTTAGATACAAGCGAGATTGAATGTTTTTTCAGACTGGACTGGCTAGAGTGGATAAAATGCTTATTCTCAATGCGTGGAACAATTTATCGAGATTCTGATAAGGGGTTGTAAGCTGTTACATGGTACTATAGCTGAATCATATGCGTGAATTACCAGGGACAGACTTATGACAGTTGTCTGAAAGCTTTGAAACAACTACGAGTAGTGGTCTTATAAGACTCGTCGTTGAAGGAGTTTCACATCCTGATTCCTTAAAGGATTTGCCCTTGCATTGGAGCACGACCGGCGCTCTTGGTATTGCCATGTTCAAATAAGGGATCCAATGAACCCTGTCAAAAGACAGACACTTTCTGAAGTCAAGTCGGACCAGAAGGGATGCAGTAAAGTAGGAGGGGTGTGATCCAAATAGTCCTGATTATAGCCTCATCGAACAAATGGAAAGAAGAAGAATAAGTTTAAAACCTGGGTGCCTTGGAAGGCTTCTTTTTTTAGGTTTTCATAAATCCGTTGTACACTCGACTTGATGGAAGAGCTGCCTGCAATGTACGTCAAGAAACATGGTTCTGGCACATTACCGTGCCGTTCATTTGAAAAGACGATAACATGGCCTGACGAAGTGGAGAAGTGGTCAAGTCGGATCAAATCTTCTTCACTTCTACGTAAGTTCGATGAAGTCTAGTACAGTGTGGGACAGAAGCAGAAAGCTTTCATCGGCATCGATTTTTTCGATGACTGCCAACACACATGGTGTCTGAGGACATTGTATTGTATCTCCCATTCTATGACTTTTGCCGCTGGAACATATAATCTTTGAGTTTGAAGCTTGCATACTCCTGGAGAGCTATGCCACCTTCGATAAACCCAACCCAACCCAACCAATGGAAGCCCTGACCAAGTACGCTGGCAAACTCATCGTGGGTTCAGGCCCTGAGAAAGCTTGATGAGATTCAACGAGTTCAGCCTTTTTTTTTTATAATTTGCGCGCACTCAAGGGGTTATTAATACCCTTTTACATGTTTTCACATGGTGCGGGCGTTAGAAAGATAGATAGAGAGAGAGAGAGAGAAAGAGATTGGTGTAGAGGTTTGAAACTCAGATGTATTAGGTTTCACATTAGCCTTTCGGTTTCGCGAACTATTTTGGAGACGGTTAAAGGGTTGAGTAGTGCAGTAAGAGCAGCCCGACTATCGCTACATAAGCAGATATTTCGCCTCTTCCACATGTTTCTCACATTTTAGTCCGCAGCCATCAGGATGGCATACACCTCTGCCTGAAGACAGATGCATGCCTTCTCAATGAGTAATGAAGCCTAATGTTGTCGTATTCCACAAAAACACCAGCGCCTGCCCAATTTTGGAGCCGTCCGTAAAAATGCGACTACATTCCTTTCCTGTTTCAGATTCAGGCCAAAGTCAGTCAAGAACATGAGAGAACGTCAAAGTTGCATAGCAGCCGTAATTCTGGTGTCATTGCATCAGATGGCATATCCTTTAGACCGGGGTCACAGGACAGCCGTCGCGTAAGGTCATCAAAACTCCAGTGCAAGTTGTGCCAGAAACCACTTCTTTTTAAACGGAAAATGGCTCTGAGTGTAGACCTCATGATATAAATATCAAGGAGGAATTTTAATCAAAGCGTCTAGAGCAGAGCCAGGCGTTCTAGGGAAAGCTCCCAAGCAGCGTAGACAGACCGTTCTTTGGAGTTTGGTGAAAGCAACAGTGTGACGTATTTGTGTGAAAGCTTATTCCACCACACAACCTATACATATGACAGGAGAGGTCTTATCATTGTCGTGTAGATCCAGAGGACTTTCCTTGGCGATAAGCCCCATGTCTTACCAAAGGCACCCTTGCACTGAAAGAAGACTGACGCGCTTTTGTTCGACATGTTTCGTCCAAAGAAGTTTAATATCCAGGAATGCTCCTGAATACTTAGCTTCCTTGGAGAGCTATTACGTCAAAAAAAAAAAATTAAACGGATCTCTTCGGCAATTATCCGACAAGACTTTCTTTTCTGACCAACACTGGATTCTATTCAGTTTCCAACTGAAAAACTAACCCGTTTTCTAGAATTTCGGAGTGTTTGTGAAACTTCATCATTTATAGGACCTCAACTAGTTTTCTTTCAAGACTCCGTGATACTTTCAAGACTCTAGCCTGGGGCACTCTCTCGATCCTGTAGAAGACGAGGATAGAGATGGGGTTGGCAATAATGGCAACTTTTTGGTGTTTTCTACGATTCGAAGCTCGAACATCCCGGTCAGTAATCCAAAGTGCTAACCACTGAGCCATGACGCGCCCGCATTGCCAACTGTCATGCCACTGGCAGACTATAAATCAGGTCTTTGATTAAGAACTGGTAAATTCTATCCTGTTTATTGCTTTCCCATTAATCCTCAGATTCCTAACTCCACTTGCCTTTTCGAACTACTTCTGTTCAGACCCTGTTCCTCAGATTTAGTTCTGAAGTCTTTTATGCTTTTTACTTTCATTTTTACGCAATTTTATTGTCCAGGGTTGAATTTTTATTACTCTTCTGTATTCGGCGAGAACGTACGCACAGCTAATCCCTATGACAAATGCCACAACCTCCCACATGCCATTTTAAAATATCTGTACTTTCAAATCTGCACGCGTCTCCTCCTCTAGCGCCTATCAGCAGTCGTAAATTCCACATTAAGATCCAATTTGCAATTTATTGAAATGTTAGTTTTGGTGAACTGAATCGCATGCCCCACGGCGTTTAATTGCAACTTCGACTCGAGACCATTAAAATATACCACCACCGCGGCGCTGCATATATCCGTTAATCTCAATTAAATTATGCCACAAGTGCTTAAGCCAAAATAAATAACAATCCTGCCAATGCGTGGTGGGTCTGGTCCTCTGGCACTCGAAAAATAGTAAGACTCTCTGTGGGGTGCGCACATACTATCACTATCACAGGCGGCATCTAAACACGGCGATGCACTACTTTTATCTGTGGCCTGCCAACACACAAAAGCTTCCCAAATGCGTCGTGTCATAATTTCACCTCTACCTTATGACGCGCATGCATGCACCGCGCTCGCACACATGCATTTTACCGCACGACACTCGATGCTACATCATAGGCTCTCGGGATTACGAAGGGGCGACCCACCTACCACCATCCCAATCCGCAATCCGCAATCCGCCAAGTACGCGCAGTCGTAAACGTAAATTTTGAAATTGCAGCGCAGGCAGATCCCAGGATTTGAATACGCATAAATTCGCGGCAGTTCATGTCAGTCAGTCGCTGCGGCACAGCAGTGCAAGAAATGGGCGTGTCCCATGTAATCTCCGTAATGACTTGTGATACAATTCGCATCATCAGTGCGGAGCTGCGGATGTTATTATTGCCAACTCTACCACCGCCGATGCTGCCGCCATTCATAAACTCTGCAGTTGAGATATGCAGTTTTTTTTTTTTTTTTTTTTTATTTTGTTGCTCCTCGAGAATAATCTGCAAATATAGACGGACATCGTAGTCATCGGTCGGATGGACGCGCAGGAATATATAAAATTCCCGGGACCAGCCCAGATGATAGGATCGCAAACGCCCGGAGACTACTTGCGCATTGAACCTGTTGTGGTGCGTTGCTCTGTTTCATCCTCGTCGTCGTCGTCGTCGTCGTCGTCGTCGTCATCATCATCGTTCGGCTCCAACCTCTGGTCTTTTGTGGGCCTTTTTTGAAGGGAGTCGCATTAAGTCGTCGGCTGATCGATTGGGCGGTGGCTCTGATATAACTGAGTAATGGCCATCTGGGCCCGCAAGGGACAATTTCCATAATGTCCTTAACCTGAAAAGATCGGTTGTGCGCGCTCTGTTTAACAGCGCAGCGGTACGGTACGGTGCACAGCCGCAACGAGTAAGTTACATGGGTGAAAATTGTTTTCTCAATTCGAATTCGACCATCCTGACGGGCAGAATGGTGATCTGCATTCGACTGCACTATGATTTTGTGCCATAATGGGATGTACTCATCCTTTCGATTGTGTTGTATACGATGACGGTGCTTTGTCCTTATTTTTGTTTATTATAACTATAATTAGATAAGGGGAATATGTTTGAATATGGGTGATGGTCCGAGCATTGAGTTCCGGGATGATTGCACATGAAGTTGGCTTATACTATGCAGATGTGGCGCTGTTATTTAGTTTAACAGGATTAAGCGATTTCTTGTGAAAACAATGGTAGTGGTTGACTTAGTCGTTAAATGAATCGATGGCCGAGGCTAAAATCTGTTCTCTATCCGTGCTGCAGATATAGTCTCTCGATGAAGTGCGAATTGTTCTGCAAGCATCCCACAGATTTTCCTTTTTCGGTGATCATTCATGGAAAATGATGAATTTTAGGAAAACCTTTAGATAGGATGTCGAAATTTCTCAAATTTGTTCGACTTCAATGTCAGGATTCAGATCAAAGGACCGGTACTTGCGAAAGATGTGTCACCTATAAATTCGACGCTGGGTTACTGTAATTAAAATGTAACTTAGCAGATCGTGTACCTTTCAATCTTTCGAGAAGTCTGTCACAAAACTTGCCACAAAGCCATCAAAACTCTAAAGCAACAAAACGTGGATCAAAGGAGGCAGATAGCTGCTAATAAGGAAGAAGGCATATGAGGGGCGGACCAACGAATCGATGAAGATGTGTTATTGCAGGAATTGGGTTTAAACTAGCCCCGAGGAGCACCGTCCAAGGGATTAATAGAGAATAATAGAGTCAAATGTAGTTTGCGCTGAGAGAACATTTCTGCATACTGCTACTCGGCGGTGGTAACCAAAAATTTGCCACCAGGGTGCACTTAAAGGCACTTTAGGAGCGGAAGTGAAGGATGACACAGTAAAACGTGGTCAACCGGAAGTACATATGCCCAGTGAATGGAATTTTCTCTATTCATTCAGGGGAGATGTGCTCTACTTTGTGGTGTGATGTGGTGTGTTTTGTGCGAACGTCTAAAACCGTTCGCTCGCTCCCCGATTGACCCTTATCATTGCGGCTTTAGGCCAGGAAACTTAACCCGCTGATACAATTTTCGCACTTCGGCAGACCTTAAGAACTTATCCAACGTATGTGTGACTTCCGGCCCGGCAGATCGACAATATACTAAGTTTTCACACTACGACAAATCCTGGAAAGGATCAACAAATTTCAAGTCGAAACTCACCACCTATTCATCGGCTTTAAGGCCGCTTATGACAGCATTAATTCTCTCGAGTTCTACCACGCAATGACTCAATTCGGGATACCATCAAAACTTATCCATATGTGTCTCGTAACGCTGGAAAACACCCGATGCTCTGTGCAACTTGGAAACAGCTCTTCTGAGCTCTTCCCAAACGTGCACCGGATTTCGGCAAGGAGATGCGCTGTCGTGTGAATTCTTCAATATCGTGGAAGCAATGTGCCCGGGACCGCAGTGAATGGAAGGCAGAGACTCTCCAAGGGTCGGAAGCCGTTTAAGTAAGTAAGTACATACATACGTATGTGCATATGGCTACCTCGAAAATTGAACCATGAGATAGTCAAGTTCGGTACTAAGTCATTAAGCTTGGTTTTCTATACCCCTTATATGGGCTGGGATAAGGCTTTTTTCTCTTGTCTCTTTTCAAACTTTTTCGGAGAATCTGTTAGCCATTTCAATGAAAGAAATTCTAAAAACAAAGCCAGTAAAAAAAGTCTCATATCGACTTTACCAAGCCAATTGTCTGCTTAATTTCTGATGTGCCTGTGAATATCATTAAATTGCACTAAAATTTCGCCAAGGCAGCGCAAGGCCATTATTACTTCCTGCTGCAATCCGACTCATTACCATCAGTTACATCCGCGTAAATTCACCGAAAACTCAATTCAACGACGGAAAGTTTAATGTCACTTGGTATTTACGTTAATTTCTAGGTGGTCAGGTTCGGACTCTCAGGGTAAAGTCCCTGGACGATCCCTGGCGAGTAACCGTGACAAGAAGACTCACTGCCTCCACGGGGCGGCCACCGGGCAACGAATACCACAGCGAGATAATCTGGCCTAGTATTGCGGACGTGCACAACTGAACGTATGGTCTATTGCGCACGCCTGCGATGCACGGCTGGTGTTCACGTCTGTGACTATTCGTGAGGAGTAAACCTCTAGAATAAATCTCTAATCCAAGGTGGAACAGCATACGCCAGGGATGCGTGGCTAAGAGAGTGCTTAGTCGCTAGTATGCGGACTCCGAATACCAGGCTGCCTTCGGTTTTAACCAATGCCTTCCCGTGCCGTACCGGGCTCCGACATGGGTGACTCTTCTTTCCCGGATACTCGTGGGAATCATTATATCTCAAAAAAATTTAAATTTACAGACTGATGCCTCTATAAGCGCATCAACCTCTGGCGTTGCCGTTGGGCAACCAGAGGCACTCCCCAATCGGGTAGCCACTGGGCTCTCGACGGTCGACATTAATAGTGCCTCAGAGCACATAACGGCCTCTACTTCTCGGTCCGCCATCGGGCAACCGAACCCTACATCCGATTCAGAAGGTCTGGCCAAGTGGGCCCCTTCCGATCGTACGGATTGCTGTGACGATAAAGCAGCAGCGGAATCGTACACCTCTGATTCCGACGCGTCCACACTTGTTGACACCTGCAGCGTGATTACCGAGAAATCGGGTTGCTCCTCCATCGGGAAGAGTTTTAGCGGGCTGCAAATACAACAGAGTGGTTTTGTGAAGCTGAATAGCTTCCAAAACAGACGCTTTAAAAGCGCCCTGCGGAGAGGAATGGACAGAGAAAGTGCTCTCATCCTGGCCAAATCCGCTGACAAAGACAGGCCAGACATGAAGCGAGTCAGATCCGAAGATCAAACTCCCCCTTCATCGGCCGCCAAGAAGATCAAGAGTGGTCCCCTACCTGATGTTCCCACCTTTAGCCAGGTGGCTAGCCTTGTCAGGTTAGGGATCGTTCCGACCGACTTGACCAACCATCCCCTCTCAACAGAGCAAATGGCTCTCGTACAAGAGGCAGTTATAGACACCTCGATCGAATTGAGTAACTGTGGCGTGTGGGGTCACACCTAAGATCGGGGTGGCTAATTTTTGTCTGTGGAGACAATGATACAGCAGGGTGGATGCGCTCCAACTTTGAGAGGATCAGCACTAAATGTGGTCTGGACCTGATGTTGGTGGAAGAGGGTTCATTCCCAAAAACACACATCGTCCGTGGATTCTTTCCACAAAGTCTGGATCTCTCAAACGAGAAAGTGCTTGCCACCCTCGTATCTCAAAATGCCAACCTTAAGGCCAATACGTGGAAAGTCATCCAGAGAGGGAAGGAAGGTGCACTCCTTCACCTTGTGCTAGGCATAGACGACAATTCCATGGCTAAGCTCCTCGAACTCAAGGGGAAGGTCAACTACCGCTGGGGTCAGATAAAAATTATCCTTAAGAGCACCGATAAGGTTCCCTCATCTGACAGCGGTACCCCTTTAGAGGAAGAGGCAGCCAGCACTCAACCTTGCACCGGAAATGTGTCCGATTGTAAGGATTCAAGTCAGCCCACCTCAACTAGCTGTGCCTCTGGGCCATCTAGCTCTGGTGGCGGTAAGACGACAGCGGTGTCTGTTCCTGTGGATCGCACCCACTCAGCCTCTATAGGCAGTAGTAATGCCGTTGGGCATGCTACTGCGGGGGGTTCTGGGAGCGGCACTAAGGCTACGGCCACCGCTTCGTCGGTCCGCCCTAAGCTGCAAAAGAAGGGTACACAAACCCGGACAACTGGCAACGTGGCCGGAAATCCTCTAAATACGGCTGAAGTCAGGCACAGAACAACAGGTCGTCCTGGACAAGCCGCCTGCCGCAGTAAGAAAGGCCCTAAAAAAGCCCAACTACTCCCCCAAGCAAAATCTTATCAGCCATGATTAGCACCTTCAAGGTGTTACAGGCGAACCTGCATCATGCTAAGGGCGCGTCCGCTACCCTTAGCAAGCGGTTCGCCGATGAAAAGATAGCCCTAGGACTGTTACAAGAACCTTGGGTTATTCGCGGACACATCAAGGGTCTCGGGAATGGGGTAGGTAAGCTAATTTATAAACACGATGAGCAAGTGCCAAGGGCGGCCTGCTTAATCGACCATAATATAAACTTTCTTCCCATTCCAGAATTTATAACAAAAGACCTAGTAGCCCTACTAACAGAAGTCCCGACCGAGAGAGGCACTCAGAACATCGTGTGTGCCTCGGCGTATTTCCCTGGTGATGACGACAATATACCGCCATTGGAGGTCCAAGCGCTCATCAGCTACTGCAAACGTAGTAACCTACACTACATCATTGGCTGCGATGCCAATGCTCACAACATGGTATGGGGTAGTAGCGACGACAACAAAAGAGGTGAGTGTTTGTTAAATTATCTTGTTAGTAACCATGTAGATGTCCTCAACAAAGGGTCTAAACCAACCTTTATAAATGCCATTCGAGAGGAGGTACTTGATCTCACTCTCGCCAGTCCATTTATCTCTAATTTTGTCATAAATTGGCATGTGTCAGATGAAGCCTCGATGTCTGACCATCAGCATATTAGGTTTGACATACCCGGCCAACTGACACAGGCCCCAATTAGATACGATCCCAAGTCGACGGACTGGATTATGTATCGGGAGCTAGTCCTCTCTAAAATGGATATGCTTGTCTCACCAATTGAGTCCACGTGGGACATTGATGAAGCAGCATACCAGCTGAATAAAGTGTTGCTAACTTCATACCACAGTAGTTGTGTCAGTAAAACCAGCCCGAGTAAACGAAAGGTTCCCTGGTGGAATGGCCAGCTTGCTAAACTCCGGAAGAAGGCTAGGAAACTCTTTAATCGAGCCAAACGCACAAAAATGTGGGACGAATACAGGTTCGCTCTCACAGAATTCAATTTAGAATTGAGAAGATCAAAACGAGCTGCATGGAGAAGATGCTGCGAAGACATTACTGACATGCCTGTAGCGGCACGTATCCACAAAGCTCTTGATAAAGATCATACAAACTGTGTGGGTTTACTAAAGAAAACTGATGGTACCTACACGTTGGACCGAACGGATACGATTAACACCCTACTTCAGGTGCACTTCCCCGGTTCGACTATCCATGAAAATCATGATAACTCTAACGACACTGACCTTAGGGTCTCCATAGCCAGCAGAGTTAACAGTCTATCTGGCAAAATCTTCAGTCCAGATAAGGTAAGATGGGCAATCGGCTCTTTCAAACCTTTCAAAGCCCCCGGTGGTGACGGCATATTCCCAGCCCTTATTCAAAGGGTTATCGACGTCATACTGCCGGCAGTTATCGCTTTATTTAGAGCTAGTTACAACTGGGGTTACATCCCATTCACCTGGAGACAGGTGAATGTGATCTTCATCCCCAAGAGTGGCAATAGGCCTAGTGAACTGCCTAAATCATATAGACCTATCAGTCTAACATCATTTGTTCTTAAAACTATGGAAAGACTTATCGATGTTCATATTAGAGGCCAGATAGAAATATCTAATCCTCTACACTCAAGTCAATACGCGTACAGAAAAGGCAAATCCACTGAGAGTGCTCTTCACTATCTCGTCAAAAAGGTAGAAGAAGCATTTCAAACCAAGGAAATTGCCCTATGTGCCTTTTTAGACATTGAGGGTGCTTTCGATAATACCGGATACGACTCGATAGCTAGGGCAATCAGTCGTAAAGGTATCGAAGATTCGACCAACCAATGGGTCAGAGCAATGCTAGAAAGTCGAATCATAATAGCCTCCTCTGGTGGCGTGTCGGTGTCCGTAACGGCGGTCAAAGGCTGCCCCCAAGGTGGGGTACTTTCTCCCTTATTATGGACACTGGTCATTGACGATCTTTTAGTCAGTCTCCACAGACTTGGCTTTAGCGCCATTGGTTATGCAGATGACCTGGCGATCATTTGTAGTGGCAAGCTTAACGCAACCATTACTAGAGGCATGCAGAACGCATTGCTTCACGTCTTAGAATGGTGCACTTCTGAAGGATTATCTATTAATCCCAGCAAAACTATTCTAGTGCCTTTTACTAGAAGGAGACTGGTTAATTTTGAACCTATCACCTTAAAAGACACCACTTTGCCTTATTCCAATGAAGTCAAATACCTCGGTATTATCCTAGATAGGAAACTCAATTGGAACTCTCACATCAAGTCAGCCACAGAGCGTGCCACTAGAGCCATATGGGCCAGTAGGCGCCTCTATGGCAGAACTTGGGGGCTTAACCCCAAAATGATATACTGGCTTTATATCATGATGGTTAGACCTATCATTACGTACGCTGCTGTTGTCTGGTGGCCTAAAACCCTCGAACAATCAACGGCTAATAAGCTCCAGAAACTACAGCGTATTGCCTGCCTAGGTATTACAGGTGCAATGCGCACCTGCCCAACTTTAGCACTTGAGGCTTTAATTGGACTTACACCCCTACACATCTTCATTAGGAAGACGGCTGCTAGATGCGCTATCAAACTGCAGCTCGAACTTAAGTATAAAACAGATGGCCACGTGGGACACCTGAAAATACTTAACTCAATCCCAAATATAGAAATGTTTCTGTCCATCCCAGACATTATGGTTAGGGAATACAGTTTTGGGAAACTATATGAGGTAGAAATTCCAGACCGTGCTAAATGGGCCAATGGGGCTCTGGCACGGGACCCTAGAAGTCTGATCTGGTACACTGATGGATCGAAAATGGAATGTGGAGTTGGAGCTGGTGTCTTTGGACCCAACACCAAACTGTCGATACCCATGGGAAGATGTCCCTCGGTATTCCAGGCAGAAGTACATGCCATTGAGATCTGCGCCGACTTAATATCCAGAAAAGGTATTAAAGGCGCCAGAATTATTATCCTTTCGGATAGCCAAGCAGCATTACAAGCACTATCTTCCAACATGATGGACTCTATGACAGTTAAATGCTGCCACGATGCCCTACAGGCCCTCGCCAGATACAACAAGGTCAAACTTGGATGGGTACCTGGTCACCAGGGTATTGCAGGCAACGAATCGGCGGATGAACTAGCAAGGGCTGGATCAGAATCCGTGTTCTTAGGACCAGAACCGTTTTGCAGAGTCAACTGGGCTTCTGCCTTAGGTCAATTAAACGAATGGGAAAATCAACTTCGTCTAAACCACTGGGAAAATGTCCCTGGTCTGAGACAATCCAAACGTTTAATTAAACCTTACTCCTATAAGGAAATCCTTAACCTAGATAAGGAAAGCATTAGGAAGCTGACGGGCTTCCTAACTGGCCACTACGGCCTGAGATACCACCTTAACAAAATGGATATTTGCGAGGACAAGGATTGTCGATTCTGCCTCGAGGAAGATGAGACATCCGAACACATTCTTTGCGAATGCCCGGCACTACATTGGTTAAGGTTACGTACTCTCCACAGGGAGATACTTACTTCAGTGGAACTCAAGGGATCCGCTACCAAGGATGTACTTGCCTTCATAAGGGAGGTAGTACGTCTCTTGGATTAACTCCAACCCCTCGATACAATAGATCTTTTAGGTCGCAGTGTCGATGCCATGCGGGCAAGGGTTGTACAAGAGGAAAAAAAAAAAAAAAAAAATACGTTAATTTCTACACGAACGTGTGCATCATCCTTCCCTTCGATTGCAAGTCCGAATCATTCGGATCATCCAAATACTCCCATCTAGAAATGGAGACATCACCATCAGCGCAATTAGTCGGCCATACGCGCCAAGTTAATTTATGTTAATCGCTTGTTTTACTTTTAATTTCGCACTTAAAACCGCGTAAAACCTGTTCAAGGATACCAAGGGGACACTCATTCTGCACACAGCCAACAGTTCAATGTCTCCTGATCACCGTTCAATTAATGAACGATTAACGAGTTACAGCGTTCCCAGCAGCGACTGCAGCGGCGACAGTTTGCACCCCTCGAACAAAGTGTCAGACTGAATTTTTACTGCCACACTTAAGCTAACCCGGCCAGTTTCTGCGAGCGATACGCAAAAGGACACAAATTTACTATCCAGCCTTACAGCTCGTAAACATCCGGCAACCAGATGGAATCGCTACGACAGCTTATCCGCACACACAAATCGCTCTGCAGTGACTTGACAGTCGTTTATACATCAACGCCTCCTCACCACAAAGTCCGTGTGACGCGTCGGACCAGGGACAATTGCACTCAGTACCGCACCACTTAAGCCAAATGGACTACGGCCGGGCGATCTGTGTGTGACGCCCCATATTTCCATTGATCCCAGATATAAAATTGAATTTATGTCCACTTGGATGCGAATGAACTCGGCCCCGAAACCAGGTCGAAGTTATTGTCAATAACTTACAATAAAATGCCAACCGCGAGTGGTAGTGGCGGTGGCCACGTTGGGAATACGAAAAAAATACGAAAAAGAAATACTCGCTAAGGTAGCAACGCACACATGTGTGCCACGAACGATGATGATGAACAGGGGCCACGGCCCCGAGAGGCCCGGTCATGGCAAATTAAAGTCATTTTGTACAAACATGACATAAATTACCCATCGCCAGCAGCCAGGAAGACAAACGAATCATCAGCCGGGAAGGTATGGTGCGTTGGACTGTTGTTGGGTCGCTGCTGTAAGGCACGGATGCTGTACACCTATGCGATGATGCTTTGTTACTGTGCATCGTCTCATCGTGACTTGGGCTTTGGAGGTTTCGAAATCAACGGAGCACAATCAGAAGGATGCTTAATGCGTTAGCCAGAGAAAGTCCCATTGAAACGAACATAGAGACTTTTGAAAGGATAACCATCGATTGGGTGGGATCGTTTTACCAACAGAAAAAAAAACATGTCTACAAGGAAATGATGGTAGGGGAAGAGGGTGCGTGTTTAACATCGGATCGTGGATTACAACTGAATCTGCTTGCTGTTCCTTGTTTTAGGAAATCTGGTAAAATTTTAATTTTGTCCCACATTGTCGCCAGACACAGCAACCTCACTTTGTGTGGTATGGAACTATTACCATGCGTCTAGCAGTTCCGTCCAAGAGCAGAAAGTATCTACAGAGAAAAAGATGGTCAACGCAGTTGACGCTGATCCAGGTACTCTAGGACTATAGACGACAGATTACAGTTCTATCAAATAAATAGTAAATCAAGGCACGATGTGAGTCTCACTCAGTGCTTGTATTCTAAATTTTTATTTGTCGGGATAGCAAACACTCCACTGGAACACTCATGGTCCATTGTCATATGAGGAAGCAAAACTTTTTTTGTACCCATTTTATTGGCATTTTTTGACCTTTCGAGTATACATTTAGTGAGGAAATTAGTAATGAAAAACTTACTACATAAGCACTCGACGTATCAGCACCGAATATCACCATCTGATATGAGCAACCAAATCCCAGAAGCACTCAGAATCTATACGATTCATTGTACTTCCAGGCGGTAACTCCTTTTTGGTGAAGTAGTTATGGAAAATCAGATTTTATTCGTTTCTCTGTTGTGTTTTTTGGCCGTGATTGCTGGTCCCCTGGCGGGGCTTGAACCTACACCGGCAAGGTCACAACCAAACACACTACGTACTGCTTTGTGGCCACCTTCGTTTGTGTCACTTAGGAATAGGATTAGGACAATAATAAGCTTAGCAAAAGCGGAGTGTCCCATTACAACACCAATAAGATGTCTGCAGTTCCCTAAGTCTTCAGTTGGAAAACAGAAGTGTTCCTTGCTAAGCGAGTAGTGAAGTCTTCTGTTGGTGTCCTCCTCGAGGATTCAGCACCAGATCCGTGACTGGTTTTAAAATTTGTCTACTGCCCAATCTTGGCTCAGACTCCGGCCTAAGCTTGTCTTGAACACGAGGAAAGTCGACTTTGAACTTGCACAGCAACCGATGGTATATCCATGACACCAGGGTAAGACAGAATGTGTCGACCAAAATTATCAAAATTTTAGTGCGGGTACTACTTTAATTTTGCTTTAATAGTACATCCCATGATGTAAATATCAGGGGGAGGTGGATCTAGCATAGCATCGTACTAGGATAAGCTCTCGTATAGCAGTGAGAGGCGGTTCTTTGAAGCCTAGTGCAGGTGACATTCAAGCAAAAGTCCCTTCTACTAAATAATCGGGGCATAACCTAGGAACGGTCTTATCGTAGACGTATAGATGCGGCAGTAAATTTAATGAATTGTCAAAAGAACCCTTACACTGCTAACACACTTAGAGAGCCCTAAATATCTTCGACATGCTCTGACGAAAGAATTTTTTTTATCCGCGATCACTTCTGAATTATGGTCTTTATTGCAGATCTGAATAACGACACCCTTTAGCAAACCTCCTTCTCGAACAGTCTCAGTTTTTGGATGATTGACCGAAAGCCTATTCCTAGCACACCATTTATTGAACCTGTCTATGGAAATCGGTGCACAGAATGGCTCTAGACAGTGTGTCTAATACTATAGCAACGTCACCCCTATATGCTTAAGTGTGGGCGTTAAAAGTCGACCACATCCTGATAAGAATTATGCTTTTTAAGGGCTTTTTAATTTAGGATGGAAGACCTGATACGAACTCAAAGTTTCATGAAAATAGAAAGCACTCCCCACTATCTTCACAAGCATTTGCCAGAGACAGATACAAAAAACTGAATAAGGGCTAATGAGCTCTAGGTAAGGCGTTATGTAGCTTGAATATAAGTTTCAGAGGACCATGTGGTTCACCTGCAAATACTTAACTCAATTCCAAATATGGACATGTTTCTTTCCATCCAATGCACTGAAGTTAGGGAATACAGTTTTGGGCAACTTTTTGAGGTAAACATACCAGACCGTGCCAAATGGGCCAATGGTGTCCTTGAACGAGACCAAAAAAGTTTGACCTCGTGCACTGACGGATCGAAATTGGATTCTGAAGTTGGAGCTGGCGTCATTGGACCCAACACCGAACTGTCGATACCCATGGAAAAGCGTCCCACGCCATTCCAAGCAGAAGTCCATCCCATTGAGATCTGCGCCGACCTACTATTCAAAAAGGTTATCAAGGGCGCCAAAATTCTTATCCTTTTGGATAGTCAAGCAGCACTGCTAGCACTGTCTTCTAATACAATAGACTCCTTGACGGTTAAACGCTGCTACGCTGCCTTACAGACCCCGGCCAGACAAAATAAGGTTAAACTAGGTTGGGTACCCAGTCACCAAGGTATTGAAGGCAACGAATAGGCGATGAACTAGCTAGGGCTGGATCAGAATCCGCCTTCATAGGAGCAGAAACGTGTAGCCCAGTTAAATGGGCTGCTTCCTTAGGGCAAATCAACGACTGGGAACACCAACTACTTCTTGACCACTGGGAAAATGTGCCTGGTCTACGACAATCCAAGCGTCTAATTCAGCCTTACTCCTATAAGGAAATCCTTAAATTAGATAAGGAAAGCATTAGGAAATTAGCAAGCTTCCTAACTGGGCACTGCGGTCGGAGATAACACCTTAACAAGATGAATCTGTGCCAGGTTACGGATTGTCGAATATGTCTTAAGGAAGATATAACATTCGAACACTACTCTCCCCTAGGAGACACTTATTTCAGTGGAACTGAAAAGATCCAATGCCAAGGACTTACTTACCTTCATTAAGGAGGTAGTACGTCTTTGGATTAAGGCTTTATGCAGCCAGTGACTGTGACTGAAACTTGAGGTCCGTAAAAGGCCTTTCACAGTATCTTTTGTATTTTCAAATTGGTGATTGGCATTTATTTTGATGCAACAACCTAATTTTGCTTGGTTCCAGGATGTTCCGTTCAACAAAACTTTGACCTTACCTCTCAGAGTCAAATAATTATCTCATCTTCCGAAACATCACATAGTCGGGGAGTGAAAATCAAAATAAATTGCCAACCCAAGTCATTTATATTATCAGTTTGGAGCATTGGTTGAGGTGTTCTTGGTCATAGTAATCAGCACCACTCATGGATCGGCCTGCCGTCTTTAGGTAGTACTACTGAAAATATTGAGTGTAATCACAGCTGAATAAATCCGACAAAAATGACACAACGGGGACTGTATTCAAATTATTTTATCGCATCTTCACCCAAAAAAAAAACTGTTCAATGACCAGTATCTTAGTTCCAGTATCCCTTGAAAATGGGGCTCGTATCTCTATAAAGTGATTCCCCAAAGCCAATTCTCTTACGAAATCAGTTACAAAATAATGTCATAGATACACGCAGTTGGTTGGTATTCGAAAGTAAAGATCGGTCGATGATGATAGATGCAATGAGTAAACAACTCGAAAGCGAATATCAACGACAGAGATAGAGACCTTCTCATACACTTCCCTTGGGCAAATGAAATCCGAAAATAAATACCTAAACCTCTTATGAAGCATACATACACTTACGCTGCTCCTCAAGCCTAGTAGATCATCTCTTCCGATTGTATGGCCTAGCAATTGAGTCAGTGGCTGGATACGAATATAATAGTGCCATTGTAGCTCTCCCCACCTCGGAATATGATCTCTGTCAATTGATTGGCATGATTGGAGCCCACAATGGACCCGTGATGGCCATTGGGTAATTGGTGATTTGTGACTTTGTTGTCGTCCCATACGAATCGAAGGGAATTCTTTTAATGACAAGCAACTAGAATATCTTTCGTCGAATAAAACAAATGCGGCCTTAGGCTCTACATTTTCTAATGACAATCCGCGTAGATATGGTTTCAAAGCATTGTTTGTGGTGAGATCGGCATGCGCGTGATATTAAGTTGGACAGTATTTTATGGGTTTGGCCTTTTACATTTTTGTATTTTGAAGGTGAAATATTGTGTTGTATGTTTGTACGTGTTGAATGTGGTCTTTAGAAAGTCAGATATAACAAGACAGGTGAAGTTATTACGTACTTAGGGTTTCCTGGAAGCGGTTGGTGTTCAATTTGTGAATCTAATTGGTTTGGATACTTCTCCGTGGCGGTGGTTCACATAAGTTGGTCTAAATTGCTTTCCATGGATGACAAGTGCCTTTGTGTGCAGCACAGTAGATTTGCAAAAACGAGAGCCCAAGTGGTGTTACTTGAGATAACAATTCGAAGATTAGGCTCTAGTGTTATAAGGCAATTTTTCCAACAGTTGTTAATCTGATTGCTGGAAATGTAACTTTAGGACATTCCCCCAAGCCTCCTTTTATGCCTAACCCACATCCATGAGAGCATTCGTCTATAAAAATTCTTTAGGATTTACTTTAAGGAGACGCCTTCAATCCACTTATTTTATTTTTTTATCTAGTTCGTCCTGTCAACTCAAGTTTGCAATACATTATCGAAAGCTCTAAGGGTCTATTCTCCTAAAGTGCATCAACGATTCTTACATAGAATTGCTTTCTTCGCGGCAAAAGTCGGGTGGCACATATCTGGATAACCAGAATTAGGCCTTCTGCCTATGCCTAGGAAGGCCAGACAAGCACTGCGACCTATAGAGATCTTTTGCGTTATCCCTAAGTTCTCCTAGTAATGGAGGGAGTATTTATCCCGAGCAAAGATCGAGGTCGTGGAGGAACCTTACGATCGTTTTAGCGGGTGACTTGTTGACTATGTTTGGGGAACTGAACTCCCTTCCAAAGTGTCTTTGCCTGCTCCGAGCCATGGTGGGACAAGTCTGTCTTCTCTCTTGAGCCTCTTGATCTTCCAACCAAAATCGGCATATGTGGGTAGAATGAGTGAAGCTCCATTTTTATGTGGCTGGTGGATAAGCTGCAAAAGTCTGGCTAGCTCATCAGCAATTTCATTGCCCTCAATTCCCTCATTTCCTGGAACCCAATAAATTGTAATTTAATTGTGAGCAGCGAGCTGCCGTAGGGCGTTCAGGCAGTTCCAGACGAGCTTGGACTCGAAACAGAAGGAGTTCAGAGCCTTTATCGCCGCCTGGCTATCGAAAAAGAAGACAATTTGTTCTCTATGGAGGTTGCGTCTGATGCACTATCTGGACAAAAACTCGGCTTGAAAGGCAGATGTGGAGAAGCCCAGAGAAACTGCTTGTTTGAAGTTGGGGTCATACCAACGTTTCTTAATCGTACGCCATAAAAAAGTCAAATTGGCACGAAGGCAAAGGAACGTTTTCAAAATGACCGGTAAAACGGCGGCAGAACTTAAAAAAATCGATTGTTTGACGGCTGGAGTTGTACGTTGCACCATCTCGATGGAATAAAAGTCCGTCCAAGTCAAAAGTTTCTGTCATAATGTTTCAATTTTGGCAATCCAAGGGGACATACTCTTCGCTCTTTTAATACTCTATGGCCTTAGATACTCTACGTCAACTAACAGATGATTTACATACACACGCATGCATATATACATATACATATATTATTACGAGAGATGAATCAGACTACGGTGATCGTCTCTTTTTCACGATCCATCTTAGCCTGAAAGACTCTCTGGATTGGTCCACAGTTCTTCTCTGGCTTTGATTTCTCGTGTCAACGCTATCATCTGTTGAACAGAATCTGGTTCATCTCGTGAGTGGCGCCCCAAGACCTCTCTTCTTCTGCTGGCTAATGCCGGACATTGAGACAATATATGTGCCGCCGCTCCGTCTCGATTTCCTCTAGGCATAGTTCCCAGGTATCATCCCCCAGAATATCCATCTTTTTTAGCTAATACCCGAAATTTCCATGTAGATAACGTTACCAACCACCTATTTTAGTGCTCTTGGCTCGAAGCTTAGAACTTCGCTATGAGTTGTGCCAGTCGGCATTTTGAAAGCCATTTAGCCTGCCACCCTTCCACGTTTGACCACCTTCTCTGGTGTTTCGCCGAGGCCCAATTGTTAATCAGGTGCTCCACCATTCCTCTTCCAATTGCAGCACATGGTTCCGGATCAGAGAACTCCGACGCTGACCCTGGCTTTTGACAGATGATTTACTTTGATAACCTATTCTGTAGCACACTAGGTGTGCCTTTGTAACTTTAACGGAAGTATGGTGGAATGATCTTCAGAGATAAATGGCACAAAAATGGACTGTGGTGGCCAGAGACTCTAGGAAAATTATCGATAAGATTCTATGGTGTCCAGCATATGTATAACGACGTCATGGTTTGCAGCACCGCTCTTAGGAATATTCCCAGTGCATCAATGGCGCTGGGATACTCGTTTGCCTTTTTCCTTAAATGGGCTGAACCATTCCCTTAACCACCACTTTGAGGATATGCACATTGTCGATCTGTAAGCTTATTTTTTTAAAGTGCAACAAAGTCCTAGAAGTACATAGTTTCTATCAGGTCCGTCGTTTTCTTTTTTTTTTTTGGGAAACTCAGATTTTATTCGTTTCTGGGCCTCTTTCCCGGCGGGGATCGAATTGAAACCGGTCAAGACACAAGCAAATACACATCCTACAACTCCGTATGCCACCAGGACATGTAAGCTCAGCCATGTCATGATCATGATAGTTGCATACTTGTTCATATGTTCAATGAAAGTCCTGCAATTCTTCAAGCTTCCTCCTCCCTCATTGGTGAGCATGTGTACGTATAACATTTCACGCGTTTTTTTTTTTCCAAGGAATCCTCTTCAGTACGTGGAACCTTTCACGGTAGCATAATCTCTCTGCCATTATCTTGAAAAATTCTAATTGGCTGGGACGCATAATTTTTGCATTTTTCTTCCATTGTCTGCCACTTAATGCGGTGAGCTGCACCTGCAGAATGCATTCTGTCCCTTAACACGCTTTGAATGCTAATAAACTCTCTCTTCTGAGGGAGTGTGCGAATTTTCTCGATCCATCCACTCAGATAATCCAAGGGGACAAGATAATTGGCCTCAACTCTCCGGTGGCGGTAGCCTCCGCCATTGTTGTCTGCCTCTTAATTGTGTGGGAACGTTCAAAGTGTTGCTTTAAATTTTGCTATCTTTTAAAAAATTTCTTCAAGATGAATGTGAGTGCAGACTGACATGCAATGTTTCGAATAACACCTCAATCTATGTAGAATCGACCAGGAAATCCATGGAGTTACTTCAAATACACGAACAACGCGAAAGAAAATGAAATATTCTGGAAAAGGATAGGTTACCGCGTGTATGGTCAGAGCGTGAAACCGCTCAACAATGGAGGAGCAAGGTGATGGCCGACAAGAAGTAGGCAAACTACAAACAGCGCGCCAAGTGCTGCTGTTGCAGTGCTCCTCGTGGTGCATACCCAAAACCAAATCGATTCGAAATATTAATCAGACAGTAAAATATGGTCCGTGGCCCAGCGTTCGATTGGAAACGATTAATTCGCAGCGGGAAGCTCCAGTGACCTCAGTGTGTAGCGTGGAAAAGGGAAGGAGTCGTTGTCGTTGTTGTGCGCGCGTTTTATAAAGTCGTTTCAGTGGTTCCATAAAGAATTGTACCCCACCGCCAGCACCGTCATCCGCAGGAGAGTGCGTAGATGCCTTAAACGCAGAACGCTGGAAAGTCGTTCTGTTGTGTGTGGGAATCACTGCAGCTGTTCTCTGCGTAGGTATACCCAGGAAAGGAAGACCCAGCGTAGCAGCAATGCACATGCGTGAATTAATACACTAACTGTCAGAGTTTCTCGAAATGGTCAAAATTCTTAAATTGTATGATTCACGGTCACTTTGGTGGAACTTTCCATGATCGGTATCTGACTGCTATTAAACTATCCATAAACAATCGGTTAGCTTTGGATGAGTGTTGCTAAGTTGAATACCTTTGGTCACCTTATGAAAGCCAAGCGTGTTCTTTGGATCATCAAATCCCAGATTTTCACAAAAAAAGTATCCAAAATTGTACCTGAGGGTCTTTCGTTTCATGTTCGAAGCTTTTTTTCAGCCGGTTAAGGCCAGAGAACAGCAGTAGAATTTTATGAAACGAGAAACTTATGATCGGGTGCGGTTACCCCAGAACGAGTCAGAGTTCAGCACAACTGAACTGAATGCTATCTGAGGCAGGAAACAGCTTGTAATGTGTATGCTCTCTCTCTCTCACCAGGCCTTGATAGCATCATGCCAATTATGCTGCAGAATTCGCAAGACTAAGCAATTCCCTGGCTTGTCCCGATTTATAGGAGTTGCTTAAATCTGAATTACATTCCCCAATCAGGGAGCCGCGTCAAAGTTGTTTTTATTCCGAAAGTTGGACGGCAGGGTCATGAATCTGCGAAAGGTTTTAGGCCCATTAGTCTTCTTTTGTAATGAAAGCTTTAGAACGCATCCTTGATTTCCACATCCGTGATTCCTTGGAAAGTTCTCTGCTGTCGAAATCTCAACGCGCATATCTCAAAGGGCGCTGAGACGGGCCTCCATAAGATTGTACGAACGGCGGAAAAGACCCTCCGTCATAAGGAATATATTCTCGCCACCTTCATTGGCATAGAAGGGGCTTTTAACTTGGGTTCTTCCTGAATCACCACTTCAGCCAACCAACCAACCATGCTCTCTTCCAGGTAGACGAAAATTTTGGCTATCATCGTCTAGCTTTCAAGGATCATTCTGCCTGACAGCGGTATGTTGGTATTCGTCGCCGGTAAACAGTGCAGGCTCTTATAGTTTTTTCCATATTCTCAGCGCCAACTGTGACTCTGGTACAAGTTTTCCTTCTTCGTTCAGAAGGAAATCTGTTCAGCAGATATCTGTTCAGCAGTATGCGGATGGCAGTAGAGTGATGTCTATCCGATCAAATGTCATGCCAGTGACTCAAGTCTACTAATCGCTTTGCCCCACCTCTAAGCTTCCTAAACTAACATAATTTTCTGACAAAGGTCCTCCAAGATTTCTATACTAAATTGAATGATCAAAGAAGGGCTGCAAAATTGTTTGATGCCAACCAGAAGCTACCATCGCGTCGAGGCACAAAAACCCCAGTCCACCTGAACAAAGACAGGCGAATAGCATTTAAATAATTTTTAAATTTATAAAGTTCTAAGAAATAAATATTAAAAGCGAAAAAAAAAAAAATAGTTTTCCCCGTGACCACCGCTCAGTGCGTAAAGAAGGCCAACCGACCGGCCTAAGGAAGCTGAAGTTAATTTATATAGACATTTCGATTTATTGCGCCAGCTGGAGATTGGGAGTTTCTGTCGTGTGGCTTCCGCTGCTCTGTGGCAAGTTGTCTCTTTATGCGTGATGATTAATTTGTTTGATAGATGGTCGCCGATGTAATTTATAGGAATATGTAGGTTTTTGTTATAGATGATGAAGGTAAACATTGTGCCTTAAGAGTATTGAATGAGGTTGGCTGGCTTTCACTGTTCGGGGAGCCAGTGACTAAGACTGTTTTCCGGTGACAATAGTTTTTGTATGTGGCTCAGGTCTATGGTAATCTCAGGTGCCAGCTACGACAATACAACTGGCGCTGTCTTGTACCTTAAATTCCAAAAATATCAGTCGAAGTATGGGAAAAAGTTTGGACGGAACGTCACAGTCGACAGCTATAACTTCGAGGTAATTAGGGACTTTGTCTACCTTGGCTCTGCTATTAATTCTGACAATAACATCTCGGCAGAAATGAAACGAAGAATAACTCTTGCCAATCGATGTTGCTTTGGGGTGAGAAGTAAGGCATTATCCTCGAACAACAAAGGAAACTTGAGACAAGACCACAATTATTCCAGTCCTACTTTATGGTGATGAAGCATGGAGTCTGTCGAAATCTGATGAAGATATCCTGGGTTTGAGAGAAAATATTTTCGTAAGATATTCGGTCTCGTTTGGGCGTTGGATCGCTGAGCGGAGGAGAAGATTCAACGATGAAATTTATGAGCTATACAGCGACATCGTCGATAGTCAGAAAAACTGACATGTCTTAGCCATCTTAAGCCATCAATCGCATAAGACGTCTAATGATGATGTCTGCCCAATGCTCCGGGCCGAAAAATTCTTCCAATCTAATCCGGGGGACAACGCAGCAGCGGACGACCTCGCCTAAGTTAGCACTAAGCAGAAGGAGACCTCAAGTAACTTGGAGTGCGCAACTGGAGGCAGTTAGGCAAGTCCCGCGCTAACTGGAGAGGCTTGTTGGTTGAGGCCCAAGGTCACCCCGAACTGTAGCGGTAGTAAGTATGGAAAAAAGTTTGTTTGGCACCATGCATGGATGCTATCATATTCAAGAAGTATTTTCACCGAATTCCTTGAGCCTAAGGAATTTTTAAGACTTATGATGTTTTATTTGCAAGAATTTGTGGAAAGTATCAGTAGCTTGACAGCGTCTGTGTAACTCTCGCTTACATTAAGTAGTACTACGTATAAGTACAATTCTTCATCATGATGTTGGCTAAAATGGATTTAGAACACGATCAGCTCATGAATAGGGGCTATTATCTGTGGACCAAGCAAGCAACATAATTGCGTGGGATGATAATGTATATGAAGGTCGAATGTATGTATGTGGTATTTGGGCCAAATCTCCACACTGTGAGTATGTTCATGCGAAATGCAGTTCTATCTCAGGAGTTTGAAAGCGTAACGAGACGATGCAGTTTCCTGGAAGTTAATTTCCAATATTACTTAGCCAATGGTCGTCAACAAAGTATCCGTCCGTATCGGAGGCGCGTGTTGCCGTTTCGGAGCAATGAATGCTTTACGGTTACGGCTTGCTAGGACACAGACTGCAAACTTTGCAATTTCCGAAGAAACTCCTAGGACGACTTACTAGTAGTGCTGTAGGCATCATCTCGTTTTTTTAGCAAACCAGCATCGATTGGCTAATGCTGGTTCTACGAGGCCCACTACTAGTGGTTTGCCCCCCAATATTATTACCTCCATTGAATTTAGCTAGAGTCAATGTGCCTTTTGCCATTTGGGAGACACATCAAGGCGATGTATGGGAGTGTTTGTAATATGAATGATTGTTGAGATTCCGTATTTCTAAGTATGTCAGCCATAGCTTCACAGCATTGCACCAAAGGGCTTAGCTTCGAAGGCTAAGCACGTTCTAAAGTCGTTGTCATTGTTTCAAAGTAGCAGATTATAGAAGTTTAGTTATGCCCGGTGGAAGTGTGCTATGAATGTAGATTTTTGTCAGTAACTCCTTGTGGCTGGTGGATGGATTTAAGTCCGAAACTTAAGCTCTTTGCAAAAGTGCAAAAATATTGACGTAGATGTATTTAAATAGCACTCGTATCAGCTGTTATATGGCCAACAGATAGAGAGGGTGATTGGGTGAGAAACGAATTCAACTCTAGTGTCTGAAACAGTCGGCGTGATTATTAAAAATTTGAAAAACAGAATAGTTGCCGGTGGGGTACAATGACCTCATCGTTAGTCTAAGTTGAGCCGTTGACAGTCTTCTGTCAACTAGGGCACCCATCTACCTAACTTAACCGGTTTTGGTTACTTCGAATATTTATGCTCTCCTTCTTACAAAGCGTTTCTTTTCCTTTAAGCAAAATTGCGTCCGTTTTCTAGCGTATCATACATTAAGTCAACCGTTGCTAGCTGCTTTAAGATTTTGGCGGGTATTCTTCAGTTGCTAAATTCAGCGAAGAATTGAGGTCCTTGGACTTCTACCTACATTTTGTCCAACAGCAGTAATGATTTGGTCTGTTTACACCAGATAAGCACGCTGATAGCTTTTGTTGTCCATGAATATGTCAAGTTCACGAATGGTCACCTTAATTTTAGCGCTTTACTGTATTTCCTGTGTTTATTTCGCTTTGAACTTGTACACCGCTGGAAAATTCTGACCTAGTTTTGTACCTTAATCTCATAAATCTCTTTTCAAATGGAATTCTCGAGGTTGAACAATGACTCAAATTATCGAATTCTGCAGCGGTATACTTTGGTTTGACTCTTGCCACTTGCCTATTATTCTTATGCAGCAGGCGTGTAATTGTTACCATAAGACGAACTGCTCCATATCCTTTCATAAATTTGAGCCTAATCGTTTTCGCCTTAAAGGCTTATAGACACGTGAAATCTTCAATTTTTCTTTTGGCATCACTAAGTTCTGTAAACCAAATAAACCCACTTCTACAAGAGATAATAAAAAATTTGACAGCGATTATATCTATGGTGAGCATAATAATATTAAGTGCATAACTGTAGAAAATACCTGGTCTACATTACAAGTACGTGCTCTATTAATATTCGTATGTGCATTGCAATTGTTCCGCAGGCCAGGGTGAGTGTGTACTTGTATGCATGTTATGAAGTATCTGAGGAACACTAACTATCAATTACTGGCCCTGAAGGTTTAGCAGTTAAAACCAAAATTAACGACATTAACTGGCAGAAATACGAATCTTAATGATCTAGACGACTTGTAAGAATTCTTTACCGTTCTTGGGAAACAGCTCAAAAGCTTTCCTTGCCAGCCTTTTCTGTCAATAGAATATGTGTACAGATATGTGTATGTATCTCCAGATATTAAATCATGTACCAGATTCACAAGATGACATTCATTTGTAATCAACCAAATTTTAAGGACCTATTTCCCTTTTGGGTTTGTAAAAGGTTGTTGCGTCTGATTTTTATAGCATGTCAAACTATGGGCTTCAATCAACATTTGTAGACATTCACGTTCAATCAATACTACAAAGATTCAGGTTGCACAACCCAAGTAGTTCGGGTTATATCTTCTCCAAACACCACTTAAGTACAGGTTAAGCTAGGTTAGATTGATGTGGTTGCCAGCTAGGAGTCGCCAACCCACTTAGGCCAATGGATCATGGGAGAAAGTTATTTTCTACGTACTTGTTAAAACCATTTTGAGATTCTTATGAAGCGTAGGGGGCTCTTAATGTCAGTATCCATCAGGTCACCTACATCGTTGTACTAGGGGGTTCCTAAGTGAAGCTTCCTTCTACGGAACAGAGCTGGGCAGAAACAAAGAAGGTGGTGAATAGTTTCCTCCTCTTCTTCATCCATGCAGCTTCTAGAAAAGTCGTTCGCGAAAAGGCCTAGCCTTGTAGCATGCTTGCCTATTAGACAGTGTCCAGTGATGACACACACAGTATACCTAAGGTGCCTTTGTCCGGCAAGATGGGTATAGTTGTATCGGCCTTATAATTGGATTTAGCTTCTTGCTACCATATGTGTTGTGCGTGTTATATTTTTTCCCATAAAATGGTAGGGACCTACAGTTAAAAGCCATATCCGAAAGGCTTTTATTTTCTTAGAAGCTTTACTCTCGGACGTTTGTCAGACATTCGCGAGAGGTGGGATCGTGACATTTTTTTTTGTATTTTCTGGGCTTCGAACGCTAAACTTCCCGCTCAGCCACCCATTTGAGGGACGGTGCCCACCTCAAGGTCTGATTTCAAAGCCTGTCATTATAACTTGGATTCTGAAGTGCCACATGAGCAACTGTTGATAGATCCCTATTCTAAAGGTCGTAACTGACGAACGATAAAAATGTGTCAGAGGCGACTAAGAAGCAATGAATTACTGTCTAAGCTGAAGCCAACCGGTAAATGGGAGCCATAACCAGGTAGAGTTAGTTTTCTACTTGACAAACTTGCCAATCAGCAAATGAACTCGACTTTCTGGAGCTAACCCACGCATCCTGCTGTTTATATCGCAGGTCTCTAACTTGATGGATGAATCTGTCTCCTAATGAAAGGCTTAATCCCAATTTCGCCCAAGGATATCCTCATCATAATTAGTTAATAACAAATTTGTCGTTGACGATACCCCTTTCCCGCCATCCAGCTTTCCTATGGGCGCAACAGAATGACGTTAATAAATAAATTATAGGTTGTTAATTGAGCCAACCTCCAGCTACCATTGTACAGCAATCTAACCACATCCCAGAGAACCCTCTCCGACCAATCTAAACGAAATGAACCACAAACACTTTTTTGCATACCCAGTGCGAACAGCCCCCTTTTCCATTTCTTATATTCCAGTGCACTGCCACAAGAAGCCGGGGCTTACTCAGGTGGAATAACAACATCTGCCTCGGCCTGTCGTCTGTCCGTCGTTCGATGTGTTCTTTTTCGTTCTTCAGTGCCCTGATACCGCTCCAAACCACTCCGACACGTCACACATCTTCATATTTTACTGCTTTCTCGATCCACCCGATGGATGGATACTTGTTGACCACCACCAAGGAATTTGTTGCTGAAACATGTTACTCGTTACACTTGACTTCCAGCCATCACACCACCATCGCCGCTGCTGCTGCGAATGTGGTAAGCCAGCAAAACCTGGCAAAAAAAACGAATCCTTACCACAAGAGGTGGCATGGAAGAAATTGCGCAAATTACTCCGAGAGATACTGAGGCCAGAACACAAAAACAAAAAATATGGGCGGTGGCAAAATAGTGATAATTATCTTTTTGTTTAGCCTTTCTCGCCAGTGCGCTGGACGTAATTTCATACCCAACTAGCAGAACGACAATTGGCAGAGGCCAGAGCCCGTCGCACCGCCAACCAACTATCTGGCTGTCTTTACATGTGTACGACGCGCAATCAAACGGTTGTAATCAACTACTGGAAGTAATTCGTACACGGCCAGCAGTGCAGTGCTGCAGTCTTCTATCCTCGGCCATCGTCAACCATCGGCGCAGCCAACCAGTGACGACGGTCTCTCTCTAGATGGCCATGACGATGACTGACCATGTGAAGTGCAGAAGCCACCACAACTGAAACCGAAGAGTGTATTTCTCTCTCTTTGTGTGTTTTTGTACATTTCTCCTCTCCATTGTCATCGTGGTCGTTCGTCAAGGATCGTGGTCGTCGTCGCCAGGGTCGGCAGGGACCAGTGTAAGCTGGAATGTGTACATGTGTCCCAACATGAGAGCGAAAGAAGCCAACTGGCTAAGAGCTGGCGATCCACCTTAATCATTCATATAATTTTGATCGGTCCTCATCTTCCTGATGTTTTTGTTGTTGTTGTTGTTGTTTGGTTGTTGGCCTCTTTTTTTTTTTGGTTTGCTTGTGGGTTTTGAGAAATTGGTGTCAGACCAGTGTTGTGACAACCATTTTGCAGAAACACGCTGAGGTCTGCATACACACTGGACGTGGAATGAAGTGGTCTGCGGGGTGAGGGGATCCGATTGAAACAGCAGCTGAGAGATGGACACCACCAGCAGCAGCAGTGCAGATTGTCTCTGGACGTGCATCATCATCATCATCATCGTCGTCGTCGTCGTCGTCGTCGTCGTCGTCGTCGTCGTCAACATGGTAGAATGGAAGAAGAGGACAAAAGGAAGGAAAATCTTTTATTTTTTTTTGTTTAAGGTTTTTGTAGTGTTTGTAGCCGCACCGCGTCAAAGCCCGGTCGTGTTCTTGTACAACTGATGTCAGTGTGATGTGCTTTTGGCTTCTGGTGGTTTGCTTTGGTTCTTTTTTTTTTTTTTTTATTGTTTTGTGGGTTTTATGTTGGTTTCCCATTTGTCCCTAATACGCTGTTGTATGTGCTGCTATCCTCCAGTCAGATATGGGGGAACCTTTCCTCCTATTCCTCGCCCTTTTCGGCCTTCCTGTCAGGATTAGTTTATTTTTGCATATTTCAGTGCATGATGGGATGTGACAATCAGTCTTCTTGTATTTTCGTTTAAGCTGCCAGTTGTTGGTGGAGTTCTTTTTTGGTTTTTTGTTCATGCTCTCCTTTGAGCCATTCAGGGGTTCCCTTTGGATGCATGTCTACTTTGCTGGAACGACATTTCACACTATTCGGTTTCGACGGGGGCGAATGGGCAGGGGAGTCACCCGGTTTGCTGGTTGGTGGTGTTGCTTGCAACACGAGGTCTGCCGAAACAAGTCATCGAATTTCAATATCATCTTAGAAAAAAAATTTTTTCAATGCGGTGTTTTATGGGATTTTTGGAGGTTACAGTTTTTTTTTTCAAAAGGGTTGAAGGTATTTAGGATTGCTTGGAGGCTTCACTTGGCAGTTCTTGGTGTTTGAATTTCTGATCCTCTTATTTTATCAGTCTTTAAGGTTCGATGCCATTTTGTGTACACTGACGTCTACTCACGTTTATTCACGTTGTTAGAAAAAATATTTTTCGATACTTAATTTTACAAGAAGTAAAGCTTTGGCGCGATAGTAGACCTTAAGAGGACCGGTAGGCCCAATGAAGGCATTCAGCTAGGAGTCGTAAAATCAATTACGAATGCCACAAAGTGCTTGAAATAGATGTGTAACATTTGACATACTTGGCATCATAAGTGAGTCTAAAACTTTCATGGAACGAATGTGTAACAGATGTGATCTTAGCTGCGAAGTAAAATATTCAGGGAGGCTGTGCACTGAGTTGGACGGGCTCAGCTTAATCGTTTGTACATTGGTCAATCGCTTTGACTGATGGGCCTGCTATTTAAAGTGTGAGCTATTTTTCGGTTCCATTTTGGGGTATATGTTATTTCGAGTCTGGAAACAGTGATTAGCTTAAGACATGGTAGCGAAAAGCTCCGCAGCGTAATTTACGCCTTGATAACGCTGGGAAATATTGAAAAATTATTTCTAAATTGTGTTTTAGGCGAAATTTGAAAATGAACTCACTTCAGCATGTAAAATTCAGTTGGAAAATATGCTGATTTAGTCGTTAAAGCATCTCTTTGAATAAAGGCTTTATGTAGTCATTGAGAAGCCAATACGTCCGCTAAGACTGACTACTTGGTGTGACTTTCGGAATGGTAGCATAATTGGCCCACACTTGTTTGGATATGAAACTGGCAACAATGTTACGGTAAACGGAGTGCGCTGAGGAGAAAGGATAGCTGATTTTTGTATCCGCAATTGGACAGGGTTTGCTTCCAGCTGGGATGTCGCAACGTCCAGACCCTAAAACATCGGCGTCACATTTTGGTGATGTGATTTGACAAAGTCGGACTTTTATGGGGGGGCCGTCAGGGAATATTGTTGTTTAAGAGGTTTATTTAAACTCTTTTATTTTTATTTTCCACGATTTTACATTTACTTCTTTAAATGATTGCTCTACTGCGCCCACCACTCGTTTTATGTCTCATCGAAAAAAAGGAACAAAAGAAAAAGGAATGGCCGACCCTAACTTGAAGTTGACTTGCGGCTCGGCTCGTTGGGTAGGCATTGCCACTGCGCTAGTAACTTCGAGTACAGGCCAGACCAAAATAATTTTTTGAATTTATTACTATAGTTGCTAAAATTCTTCACAAACGATTGACGGACTTAAGGAAAGAGAACCACTATCGACCATGTATTATTAAATTCGGTTGACTGTTTGGGCTACAGCTGCAGTGTATACTCTTTATAATAAAGGAAATATCGTTAAAAATATTGCAATTCAAAAGAAGTATTTTCAAAAAGATAACAACAGATGGCCCCACTATTTATATGAACGGGATCTTTTAAGCTTGTTTCCACTGTTTTTCTATACCGGAAACTATTCCCTTGCATGAATATACTCTAATCGGCTGAGGGACGAACATAAAAACACATACCTTGACCTGTTTTTCAAAATTTCTTTAAATTTTTCAACTAATCGAGGGAGATTTCGACAGTATATTACCATCTTAAGTAGCATAAATCTGAACTTGTGATAGGAAGATCTCATCATTCTGTATGTAACTCATTTTATCAAATTTCATGCGTCAGTTTTGCAAAATTAAAAAGCTTAACTAAATTCTTTTTTATTTTTATTTTTATTTAGGTGTCACAACTTTCAGTGGAAATTGGTCTTAACGAAACCGCTCTGACCATCTCCTTTTCTATGCAGTCCTTTCTAATAGCGCAAGGCAAGTCCCTTTCCACTTCTTTGTCCGACTTATCCAGAGGCGTTCACCTACAACTCTCCGGTTTGATTTCAAAATGGTTGTCTGCATCGATCCATCATCATCAAAATGTTTTCCACGTAAGTCTTCAAATTTGGAATGATCACCGTAAGGTGGGTGAGTTAATTCTTGGAAGCCACATAATTTTATAGCAGACACGGAAATTTAAGGCTTGTGAACCGGTGTAGGGTCAATGAGGTAAGAACATACTTTTTTAGTCCCTCCTCCTTTTTGCTTTAATATGCCGCATTAGAAAGTTGCCTGCACATGTACATGGCTTAAAATTTAATTTAAAAATATTAAAATTTTAATACATCGATTACATCTCACTACTTTGAGTTAGCATATCTATTCCGCTTAGATCACAACCGTAAATGGCACTGATTGGTTAACTTCTGCGGTAAATATTACGTAGAGCGGTTAATATACTAAATATTTGCGATAGTAAGAATTTGAGAAACGCCCGTGCTACTCCTTTCAAAATTTGTCTTAAATACTAACATTGTCCCTTTCCAATCGTTCATCACCTCCGTTTGTTTTATGGTTTGAGTTATCCTGATTCAGCAAGTAACTAAGATCGTGAAGTGTCAAATATTCAGATTAAAAGATTAAGAAGACAGGACCATTTATTTTGAAGGCAAAACTAGGAAGTCTAAAGAAACTGCTAAGTCCTAGAAAATCCAAGGAGATTCGGATACTAGAAAACCACAATTAAAGATCGTTGTACTGCCAGTAGATGAATATATTCGCACTTACATATGCATCTATGTATATTTTCCTCTGCGTTCTAAAGTCCTTGTTGCTCGGTAAATAGAATAGATGTAAATGAAATCGAACAAACACTACCGTTTGAACCATGCAATCTGCGGTCTCGGCTCCATAGGGTCATTAAATTGCATTAATCGTCAGGTATCATGTATTCAGAAAAACACAGTCATTTTACTCCTAATATATTTCTTGATAGAACGGACCAATAAACAGAGATAATATTTTATCCTACTTGCCAAGTCTTAGAGTTTACAGAGTCTCTGCTCGGAGTTCGTAATGAATAAAATGCTTGCTTTCGTAACATTATTTCAAAACAGGGGACAGAGTTGGGTGAACGAACAATCCCATCAGAAAGTTCCCTAAGGATAAACATTCTCCGTCTATATTTTCAGTGAGCTGTAGTGCCAGCTACATACGAGTATTTTTATTTTCTGTGCCTCTACATTCTTTAGATATGAAATCTAGAAATCATAACATTCAGGTTGTGCAGTCATTTCGGAGAAGCGATCTACAAAAGTAATATTTTCAAAACATTACAAGTAAAAATATTTTGGTCGCAAGATTATATTCAAAAAGCTCAAGCGTGGATCTATTTTCTATTGATAAACATGTTTTTCGCAAACTGGATAAAAAAATAGAGTTTCAAGGGAATGCTAGTGTTGATATTAAAAAGTTCAGAGAGTATCTTTGACTATAAAAGAAAAACAAAAGAAGAGCCCATCATGTGGCCTTATTCTACATGTTTCTGAGTGCGATCGAAACAAAGGTAAATATCTTCAACCATTTTTAAACTACACTTGATTGTGTTGAAAAGGATTGATAAATTCCCTAAAGAAAGCCCTCCATACCCATAGCCGTTTTTCCCATTTTCACTCGGAAAACTGAACAATCGTCGATAAAATGCACAAATATTATGCACTTGTGCGATAGAGATCGGGTCGGAATTTGCGTTTCTGGCGCAGATCGTACATAGGAACAACACTCTTAGCTATTGCATCTATATGTGTTTTTTACAGAAAAACTAGAGTTCTACCGGGATTGTTAATCGGTGGATATGACTTACCATCCAGAATTATTTCTTTTCGTCAATGTGCCAAAGAACTGTGAAAATGGGTCCTTCAATCTGTGCCATGTGAATGCTTGTTAGACTAAACTACTGTGCATTCCATGCACAACAAAAAGCAACCTTAACGATTATAGCTTCGAATGTACGTCAGTGTTGAAATGTATTTTGTTTCATTTATTGCTGCAGGCATTGGGGCATCAATATTTTTGTCTGCTATAAAATAAATCGGTTTGCTATTGGGGGTCAGGGAAAGTCAGGTATTCAAAGCAAATATCAGCCAAGCTATTCCTATAAAAGATGTGTAAAACATGGGCTTTAATAGGCATTTTACGACTTCCGTTACCAGCGGTCCTTAAAATTGTGTATAATAAGCAAAAACCGACATAAAAGTATGCCACGACTGGGTTTGTTAAGTATTCAATCATCTTAAGAACATGTGGGTGGAAGCAAACATTTTGTTTTCACACCTCTCAATTTGCGCACACCTTGTTTTCGTGTTATTTTATGACTTTTACATAAATATTTTCATTGTATCCACTCCAAGATCCATCAAATTGTCAACCAAAATCAAAGTGAATTCAATTAAGTTTTAGATTAAATTAGAAAATACCACATCACTTCTTATAGTAGATTGTGCAATAAAAAGTCAAATTCCAAGAAAAAAAAAAGTAGAGACACTTCGTATACCACTTGGTTGTCGAGGGACCACTTGTTATATGTGTGCCTCAATTTTCATTAATTTCTTTTATGGGACATTTGATTCTTAACACCTTCCTTTTTATTGTGTACATTAAAAAAAAAAAGGAATTAATCTGTCTCTCCCCCACCTCTCTGGCCAGTCTTCTTATATTTCAATTGGAATTCTTAAAAAAAAGGAGAAAATTTACCAGAATTTTTGTAATTTTGGCAGCCATCCGCAACGCCACAGGAAGATGTTTGCATGTTATATGTTCATGTTGCCGCCATTTTAGATTCATTCTCAAAGCAGCCATATTTACGTACGTCGGCGTTGTCGCTTGGGGGTTATTTTGATAAGCAAAGGTGTGGATGGCATCTACTGGTATCTTCTGATGCATGAAATAAAATTTGTATATCAGACACCACTCAGGGATGATATCCTTAAATGAGAGTTTTAAACAACCGAAAACTAGTTTTTTTTTTTTACAGGTGTACATAAACACACTGCCGACGGTTAAGTGTCAGACTCATGCTGTGATGTCATGTGATATCCTTTTTGGCTTCGAAACACACTAATTTATCGTCCATTTTGAATAGTGCGTCCCCATTTGATGTACGATTTGGGGTTGCATCATGAATTCACTTGATTCTTGCCTCAGATTCCATTGAATTTGCCCTCTCGAAACGGGGCGGAGCATACGAGGCGGCGAGGAATAAGTGCACAACATACTCGTACATGTAGTAAATGCATCACGATTGTGATTCTCATGATCTGAGGCGGCAGTAGCGCAGTGGCAGTGGCACCACCATCAAATCAACTGGGACAAGATGCAAAAACGAAAGAAGCACAGAAGTAATCGCGCTCGAGCACAGAGAGAGAACACGAAAAAGAAAACTCTCGGGAAGATGCCAACAAAAAACCAGAAAAACGACAGCAGTCCTGATAATCTTGTGGTTACCATGTCGAACGTTGATGAATCCAACTGAGATACGCCAGGGGAAAAGTCAGCCGTACTTCAGAGGTAGCGAATGAGATGTACCAAGTGGCAGTGGAACACAAGTATTACGCAGCTCTTGTTGGGATCGGCTGCGACATTCAGATTTTATGCAAACGAAATTGCAGAAGTCACTACCACTACCAGCATCGGGCAAGGAACTCGATGGCGAATGGATGGACCAATCCACCGCGAGATGTCATGCATTGTCAAATGATCGATGAAAATTATGAACAAACATGATTTGGAAAGTTTTCTGTTACTTTTGGAAAATGGTGTTTTGGTATTTATAATCTGAAGGTAGTGGAAATCTCTTGATCTCGTGTCTTGATTCGTGTAATCCTTTATTTTGTTGAGGAAGAAAGCATTCATGGAAGTTTCATTCGATTAAATACGACATTCGTGATGAAACTTTCATTTTGCTGCACGCCATGCTCTTTACATTTAAAATCATTGTAAATTCGATGATTTTGTGAAGGTCCTATAGAGAAAATTTATTTTGCAAAGAATACTTCTTACACTTCCTGGAAGCAGAATTGTTTTGGAATACTAAATTATAGCAAAGTTATTTGGGTTAAGTCCTTGCTACATAGCAAATTTAGTTAGATAGAGCGTCCATCTCACTGCTTCAAGAACGCCGTCTTTCATTGATACTTCATTTATTTTTCTAGGATCATGCAAATGGAAGGAAGCCATTTGTATTGCCGAATATTAAAGCATTTATGAGAACTCGCTGAAAGGACTCCAAACATGCTGTGCTGTGTACATAAAATAGTATTCAGACATTCCACACGTTAAAAAGTGTCAATGCAGTTTCTCCTCAAATTATTTTATTAAATATCTGCTATCTGGGAAATATCCTTCGATGTATGTATGTAGATCATCAAGAAATTAACTGTGAACTTTAGAACAATCTACAAAGTCCATACGTTTTGCTTAGATAGAAAACTGAGGTGAAACTTGCCGAAAGCTTAAAGATTCATTGTTCTAAATCACCATCTGGCGACATCTGGTTCAGATTTGTTTGATATGCAATACAAATTTGTTGAGATTGTTACTTTAGCTAGAACCTTATCTTACGTCACAATGACGCATTTCCTTCTCCTTTTATCTTTAACTGTCATACTCGATCCTTAATCCGTGCTCATTTATATGCAAACTCCAACTCGATAGCAGAAAATTTTATAATCGAATTGAGAAAATACTATTTCAATCCAATCTACGTTAATATGGCACTCGGACCGATTTAAATCAGGGTGACTCAGTAGTGCCGAGCCTCTTTAGCAAGAGATAAATCGTTCTGAGGTAGAACAATGCTGGGAGAAGCATCAATTCATTCGTCTTCAGCAGATGACGAATAAATTGTTGCTGTTGCAAGAAATGTGTTTGAAAATCCAAGGAGCCCAACTCCTTATTTGCTTACAAGGTCCATTTGACTCAAGAGCTGTCGCAGAATCACTATCAACTTCGTTATCGCTTCTCTGTGAGAGTTTCAAGTAAGTTGGAAAATAACGCAGCCTTCCGTCACAAAATCATATTTGGAGGACTTTCTTTTAACTTGAAGGCAACATCAACAAGCAATACTATGGTTCTGGAGAAGCCAATCTATCTGCACAATGTGTGACCGATTGGTGTGGTGAAATCATTAGCCTCTACTTCTTTGAAAACGAAGCCTGCACCAACGTTACGGTGAACGGAATCAACTACGAGAACTTTAACAAAATTTTTGTGGCCTTATATGGGCGATTTAAACTTGGACGGGCTTTGGTTAAAGTAGGATGCCCCCCAGTTGTCAATCACTCGATATTTTGAGCAATGAGTTCGTGGTAGGTAGGTAGGTAGAAGTGGTGGTTTCAGGGGTAAACCCGAGCCGTTTAGTTACCACGACTTTTGGGACCTATTGGTAGTACTGGATGTAAATAATGTTTAGCTAGAGAAAAATCCCCACTAGCCACTAGATCCAGCCTGTTGAGGTAGAGTAAAAGATTGGCAATTCTTTCTTCCGCGAGTTTACCAAGGTTCTTGAAGAAGGGTTTGCCTATACCGCGGTACCTAGCCCTAACCAGGGTACCCGCAAAGCTAGTGGTCAAGGGTTTCTTCCTCGTTCACATCTTTGCAGTTGCGACAGTGGGTGTTAAAAGGGATTCCGAGTCTATCCGCATGATGGCCTACAAGCTAATGACCCGTGCAAATCTCCACAGTTCTGGCGATGTCCGTGAGACTCCTAGTAAAGAGCTTGTTTGTTTCCGGATGTTGTAAGTAGGCCACATCTTTCACGATATGGTACAACTGTTTAGTTCACTTCACTTTGTCTGAGCTTTTGATAGATAGTGTGAGAAGACTCTACCCTTAACTATTTGAAGCCGAATGTTGACACTTTCCGCTACGTTGACGGCCTTACCGTTATCGTGAGTATCAGTTTTTTTTTAGAGACTTGCCAATTAGAAGGCTGACTTAATGTTAAAATAATATTTAAACAACTTTTAATGTTTGCTTTGCTGTATGGATCCAGTAAATCGCCAAACGTCCTTAACCACACAAATATTTAACACTTAGATAAAAAAAAAATGTATCATACGACCAACCGCAATTACTACTCTAGTTTACATGTCTGTCTGAAAAATTTGAAGAATTCCATAAAATAACAATCAAATTTCTCAATTTTATGATGTCCTTCCCGTTTATATTCTTTTTCAACGATAATTACTATGCCACTCCTCAAGGAAATACCAACGATTTCCTTATCCATCGATTGTACATAACATTGAGGTCAATAAAATGATCCATCGGCATTTTGTAGAAAATTAGCAGGTCTCTTGTATGTACATATGTCCATAGCCATATATATGTACCCTCACAATGTATTTATATGCACCTCCACGCATGATCGAAAAAGATTGTGCATTTTATTAATCCATACCATAACGAATCGATGCTCTAAATTCCAAAATACTAACTCCGCCTATATACCGATGCCGTATGTGTACATAACGTAACTCAAGAGCACGATTCCTTTTGTGCTCTAATAAAATAATCCAACATTTGATCAATCAAACTGTTTCAATTAACGAATCATGTTCCTCTCTACCCTACTTGTGAATTATTGGTTCAACTTGAATTCAGTTCCCATCTAGAAGAACCAGTTCTCATATTAAATTGTTCGGAATCCTAAAAAATTATCGACCCGAAAAGAAATAATTCACGGTGAGTGGTTCTTTAAAATGGCCACCAAAAATGCAGTCGTCGTTCCTTTCAGAACTTAAGTTGGGCTGCAACTTTTGCACAGAAGTTATCATAATATTCAGCTAATTATAGCAAAATTGTGTCATAATTTCGAGACTCGAGTATTCTCCGCCATATTTTCAACCATTAGAAGCATTCTCTTGTAAGGTCTTAATTATGTCGCATGTTGTTATGCTTTGGACATTAAAAATTGTATGTTGTCCTCATTAATTGTTGTGTAAACATAGTTCTTGTGAATTTATTGCGATGCCAGACTTTGATAACTACCAACAACTTTACTTGTTGCTGCAAGTCATTTTATGGACTCAGTCAGGCTGACATCCATCCGTCTTCATTTGACACCGAGTTGCATATCAAAGTGTCAAAATTGACTTGCCAGTGATTCGTAAGTAAGTATCTGTGCTGTGTGTGTGGCGCATTTAACACTTCATTGACATGACAGTTCTGCTATGCCTTACAGCAGGACTCCAACTAATCGATCTTGAAAAAAAGGAAAAAAAAAAAAATTACAAACAAATCATGATGTGGGTCCATCAAACCATCCATCCATCCATTGGTCTCCATAAAAATGCCTCTAGGATGTGGAATAAGTATAGGATACCATGAAGTAGTTCGCGTGCTATCTCTCAGTCAGAGAGATGAGATAACAGAAGGAAGGAGTAGTGTTGTTTTTGTTTTCTCCAAGTTCTTGTCTAATGTTTCAAATGGCAACACGAGAGGACTTTCACGCAAAAAGTTAGCCCAACAAAAAAAAAATTGTTTTCCTTAGCAGACTAACAGACCCCAAACATGACAGATCAGCAATTTCCATCAATCATTCGATGTTTGGAACGGCAACTGCGGCAGGTACACGGTAAAGATCCAACTCAGGATCCTTGTTTTGTTCGCTTTCCTGTGTCGTCGTTTTTGTTGATCAAGCTGAAAGCTATTAATTTAATTATAGCGACCTGATGACCGAATCATCCGCACGCAAGCATCAATCTCTTTGGATATGCAACCGCAGGGGAAAGTTTTTAAATGCGGAGTTTTGCAAAAATTTACTCACAAAATGGTGAATGCGTCGATTGTGATGATTGTTTGTATCTAGATTAGGTTTCGAAGCATAGACGGGGAGTGCATGTCATGAAATTTAGACGTCAAATTTTTTGTGGGGCACGAGTTTAAAAGTTCGTCATGATTTTTATCTCAATTTGTTGTGAGATACTTTTTTTTTTTGAGGGCAAATGATCCGAATAACCCTGAGCTCTCCATTAGAATTGCTGTGTAAAACATGACGAAGCCGTATCTACATCTACTCGTGCAAAGGAATATAAAAGTTTGTCAACACATATATATGTACATCCTCAATAAAAAAGGACATTTTGAAGGTATCTATCACATTTTTGTGGATACGTATTTTTGAATGAAAGTACCAATCTAGGAGGGGGGACAAAACTTGCGATGGCTTTGAAATCCAGCTCTATTTTGGGGAGTTAACCGCTACTACTTAGAGCCCTTCAACAGAAATATTGATTCCGAGTGTACTATCTAGTGGGATTGATAGAATTCATCTCCTTAATCGAAGATTAATGTGAACTTATGGTACCAGTTAAATATTTTTCCAGGAAAACTGAAAATGAGATTCAGAACTGGTAGGACTACCACAGAAATGTATGTAGTGTAGGCCAGCTTAAAGAAACGCAACTGAAGCAAATGCTAAATTTGAGGAGATCTCACTTTGCAAACCTTTATAAGGAATCACATAGCTTTTTCCTGTATTATGTGGAACTCTAATGCTCAGAACACATGTGCAGAACTTCTGCAAGCAGCGCTGCGTGCAGTAATGCAAATGAAGCAGATGTGGATACTTTTTTGACATGCAGCGCATCGGCTTCTGTCGCTTACTAACAGGAGATGTGTTTTGAAAACTGATCGAAAGTCATTTTTATTTCTTTTTCATTAATCTTAAGCAATTCCTCAGAGAACAAGATGAACTTGAGACAATTCGGAACCTCCTCGACTGGTTAGTTAAGTGTTTGGAGATTTTGAGAATGCTTTCTTGCTCATTCACAAAGAGAAATCCTTAAGCAAGTTCAAACTACAGACCATCCAACAATTAATCTGCTCCCTATAAACATCACAATCTTTATTATTAATTCGGGGAAGGATAGTAGACAAGTGCATATAACACTGACTGTGCCCGGTATGGTTAGCTGTTTAGGGCACTTAAAAAATGCAAAAAGAAAACAGCAAATCACCACAATCCTGACGAACATCCGAGAAGAAGCTGTCATAAAAAAGTTTTCCATAGCACCTTGCGGACACGACTTATACAAACGGTCTGGTGTGGAATTTTGAATATTTTTTGCTAAAATTGTTGCTTGCTAAGAATCTCTCGCCGAAAACTCTCTTTCAGAATTCTTCAGATTCTCATCTTTTCTCTCGAACAAGAAGTCCTTCAACATTTTTGTAAAGCGCTGACCAATGACTCAATATCATTGTCAGGGACATCCTCGAACGAGTACAGCCCAATCGTCCTTTCTGCACTTCAATCACTGCGAGGAGAGTCTACTACGATGCCTCACATCTGCCAGTATCGTATGTTTTTGAAATCGTAATGTGTTCATGGCAGTAGCTGCAGGACAACCGTAGTTTTTTTTGGTGTATTTTAACTAGCGCAATAGACGAATTCATAGGTTAAAAACGATCACAAAAGCTGTCTGTTTTTAGATGCACTGTGTCGCTCCATGAAAACATTAAAACTACCTATACATGCTTAAAAAGAAGGTCACATCGTTGTAGGGAATTTTTCTTACCGCAACTTGTTATTTTTTGTGGGTAATGCTGCCAGAAACATTTCATTTCGTTGAGTGGCGAACAATTTTTTGACTACTAAGGATGAAATTCAATTTCACATCTCAAGCTCCATTAGAATTTATAACTATTTGGGCCTGTATGACCTTAAATATATTTTAATCACTTTTCAAGAAAGATGTTACAAAATATTAAATCTTTGCATAACTTAAACCTTGTGGCATAACTTATTCAACTCTGCCTTTTGCCTATAGATATAGATATTAAATTGGTCGAGTATTGGAAGGAATGACACTTCCCTTTCGAATTTAATAAATAACCAACTAGAACTTGACAAATTAATCTTATTGGAACTCACTTGATGTCCCTTTCTCCCTTAATTTTGGGTTCAAGATTTACGGCAATTTAATAAAATGGTACTCATGTAGAAGCTTTGATATCCACATGCTTATGTAGGTATTACAAGGTATACTTATTCAAGCGCCTTCTTATAAGCTTTATGAATACCTAACCTAATCATCATAGTATCGCGTATAATATCGTGTTTTGTACATCTGTGATGCGGACGGATCTGTGTAAAATATTTTCATTTCAGCATTCGACATGACGCGATATCGAATTCTAAGTATCGAAGACGCTAGTTAACGAATATTTCGGACCATGTCCTCAGAGGCTCAGACATACGAGGACTGTGCAGACATTGGAATTTTCCTTTTACTTGTAAATTTATCCAGTTATTGACTTTACTCGTGAGAGACGATATGGTTTTCTTAGAGAAATCGTAGATGCTTGGCATATCAATTACCTCGACAGCTAGTGAAAAACGCAATATTACACTGCGTCTGGCAGACACTCACAATCCTTCGTTCCAGCAATGCACAGGCGATACTTAATAATCAACGGTCGTATCCACCACCCAAGTTATCAGTTGATCAACGGCATACCAACACTCGGAATTTTACAATAATTCTCCTCATTAAGTCAGTCAACTGGTTGTTTAAAAGGTGTAAGATACACATCGGTGACAAGTGACTTAATTAATTAATTAATCGGTGTTTCCCCAACCTGTAGCTGGTCCCACTCTGAGTGCGTATATGGGTTATGCAATGTTCAGCACCTACAATCGAATTCGAGATTCCATGAGTACACCTTCGGTGGGAAAATTGCAACTATCTTGAGCTTAATTCCGATTCATACAATTCCGATAAAATTACGAAAAATATCGTAAAACTATCAACTGTTTCGCCGGCAATCGTCTGCGCTAGATAACGCAGAACTCGAAATTTATCACTTTTCAGGTTTTCAAGTAGGCACCTACATAAGTCATAACCAACCGCCGATCGACCGTTCAAGACCCCGTAAAGCATCGCGGCGGGTTAAATTACGCGTCACCACTCATAATTTGTGTTGGCAACGAGTCAATTCGCCGAAAGACTGGCATTGGTGCGGCTCTTCGAATGCCCGACGTAATTAAGTGGGTAATTAGTGGTAAGTTATTGGATTCAATAGAAGCCGTATGCGATAAGATTACTTAGTGCCGCCGCACCGAAGTTGTTGTCTGTTGGACCAACCTAGTTGACCGGCGAACATTCATACTTCAACAGGGACCCATTTGACTGGTGAATGATGAGTGTTGCTGTTGACTTGGTTGTGATCTCGAAGTAGGTTAGCAATTGAAGGGGTCTTTCTGCAATCGGCAGAGAAAAAAATATGATTTGTGGTGATTGAGATAACGTTGACACGGATATTGCATCATGGCGATAAACAGGAGTGACTGTTGGCGGCACTGGACTTTCACTTATGCAGTCAATCGGTTTGAGTCTAGAATGTGTTTGACACTCGATAAGCTTTTCTAATAAACGACACTTTTTTCAAGGCTTTATGGCGCTGGTGGTGCAGAGCGGATCAGGATTTCAATATTTTTTTTTGTCATGGATAATGATTTGATTGTTCATATGTCGAGTGGCTGTAGTTTTCTACCTCGCTTGAGAATATAAATGCTTTTCGACATCGAAGAATAGGCCTTTCTGAGATGTATTTTGGAGAAAACAACACACCCCACTGTTACTTAAGGCAGACCCATACGTAGAAGGGCTACCAAACTTGTCAGGTGCTGACCGTTTTTGGCGTTATCAGGTTTTTTTTTTTGTTATAACTAGGCATGGATCCCTGTATATACGTCGTAAGTGTAATCAAAATGCTCTGCGTTCAGAAAGCCGAAACATTTTCTCTGCGAAAAATATATAATCAACTGACTAGTTCGGCTACTAAACATGGCGTGTACATATGTATGTATTTGCAAAACTTACGTTCATTGAAGGAAATATTAGATGTGAACAAGCAATCACATTTGGCACATACACGCTTACATACCTGCCGTCTGACTGAGGTTCGAATTGAGATTCGTTGTAACCCCTCGACTGTTTGCCTGCCACCGTATGGAATCCTGAAATTGAACCTAATATCCACCTGTTTCACATCAAACCTTAACATGGTGTAGTTGAAAAAAGGTTGTGTGGTTTACTAAAAACTCACCAATCTTACAACCGGAGAACAGGAAATGTTGTGTTCCTTAAATGTATCATGTTGATTAACGATAGCATCAAACTGGACATACCTAAGTAGTCGAATGTGGGAGACAGACTGCTGGTATTGATACCATGGTATAGCAATACTACGTTCTATACCACATGTCTGTCACTGCAATAACACGTTAAAATCTAGTATTCCATGAATAGAACCTAGAATTGAGATTCGCAAATTTTTGGTGGTATACCACCATCTTATTGCTTGCAGCGCCACTTTCTTTCTGTTGGTGGTTCTTCATAGCTTCTTTGACAATTCAAAAGCAAGCAATCACAGCGAAAAATGTTTTGAAAATGGATTAAGGAGGACAATTTTATCTGCATTGGAAACAATGAAGTAAGACAAGTTTAGAGGAATTATATCGGCGAGCTACGAGGAGCAAGACGCAATATTGGAGTGTTGCAAAAAATGTGTAAGGAGCTGGAGGAGGCACATCCCAAACGTCAAAGTATACCAAGTAACGCAAAGTCAACGTATACTACGAAGTGCAGTCTGTCAGGGGTTATAGTATTCACTATACCATGGTATCAACACCAGCAGTCTCTCTCCCACATAATAGGGAGGTCAAATGCTGCTTTCGGAATTTTGTCTAAGATCCAGGAAACCTGTGCAATAACCCTGAGCACAAAGCTATTTATAATTATATGGAAGGTGACTTCTAATGTCACAAGAAAGGTGTAGTGCCAGAAACCATGCCCGATGTCGCATTCTAAATGTTATAAGACTCCAATTGGGACAAAGGATCTAAGTTAGTCCTATTCATAGCCATCTGTCTCGAACTCCTTTTTTTTATTCTCTGTTTTTAAGAGCAGGGTGAGGATGAGAATCAAAAGTCTTATTTCCATTTGCCTACAAAAAAGGGCTTGTGATGCCGTCTGCGACAACAAATCTTGTCTTCAGTATCGTTGATTGGGTTCTAGATCCCAACCTCCAGTCCTTGGCTACTATATGGATGGATTTGTTTGCATTCGGTAAGAACGTTCATTGTTTGCGCAAGTGTCCCTATTTCAAAAACTTGTCATATCATTAAAGAGAAATACCTTCGATACATGTCGCAATTATTTGAGATATTTCTGACATTTTTGGCATTCTGTGAAATTCATTTCTTTTCTTTTCTTCTGTTAAGAATAAGTATCCTACGAGTATTTATCTATAACTGACTCTCTTTTCCCGAAGCAAGCTGTGATATAGGTCGTTCGTATACTGTCCTTCATCACGCATCTTCCTGTTGTAAGAACTTACCCCTGAACATTTTTCTCCGCGGACCAACGCACTACACCCATGACTAAAAACCAGATAAACCTCTACCCCCACAATCCTTGTCGTGAAACCGCTGAGCGAGTCAAACTTACTTGAATGGAATTTTTGTTAAGTGTCGTCCAAGTGAGGTTCTGGCGTATATTATGGTCACAAATGTCCGAAGAGCCAAACAATAAACTAGTGTTAAAGAAGTTGTTAGTTGTTGTCCTCCTTAACTGTGCACAAACATTGCCTCACCGGAAATATCCATGAAAACACAAGCACGACCGGACTGACCAGCTCACTTTCTTGCCTCCACCTCCCATATTTCTATGACACCCAAAAACCGAACATAGCTGGTGGCGATAGAGAGCTCCGCACAGTGTGGCACCATATTGGATTGTATTCCGCCTTAGATCACTCCATAGATACACTTTGCCAGGTTGGATGGGATGCGCTGACGACAAATCGGAGAGTTATTTAATGGATGTGAGTTAAGTCCATCCTTGGAAAGAAATTAGTTGGGCGTAGGAGCTTCTAGCTAATTGCAGGCACTCATGGCATCGATCAGGATTTGTGGTGACAATGGTGCGTCAAGTGGTGTAGGATTGATTAAAGTAAGGTCTTGAAGGAGGGTAAAAATAATTCCCAAGAAAATACATATCTCCTCAAGCATCATGGGGTTCCTTGTAAGACATAAATAAATTGTGTTGCCTTGGAATGGTGCAACATTGTTGCAGAACCCGTGGCGTTGATTCTGTAGAGTGAGCATATAAATTACGATGGCATTGTCCGCGGATAATACTTGTTTCCTTTAGATCGGGGATTTCAATTATATATTTAGAGATATTTTTCACCACACTAAGTACTGACTGAGGGCAAATGTATGATGGTATCGTGTTGGGAGGACCTTATTGTACGATGAAGATGTTGAGGTAAGACCATTGTGCAGTAAGTTGAACAGCAGTTCAGGTATTAATAATCGATATAAACTAAGAAAAGGTGGGACTCCTTTACACCTCGATGAGCATGGGCGACTGGGTGCAGTGTCTTTCGACAAGAATTTATAATTGCTTGAAAGAAAAGTGAAACAACTTTAAAAAGTCACATTACTCCTCTGCAAGTTTAAGAAGGCCATTATAATGAATATCAAGGAATAGCAAGGAATGCAATAGGAAAAGTTAATTAATTATACAGCACCGAAAAGGTCCTGCTCTAGATCATTCAATCTTACCAAAGGACTAAGAGGAGTCATTAGAGCCATTTTGCATCGAAGATTGAAATACTATTTCCATTAAATGATAGGCTAGTTGCATCACCACTGAACTATTTGAATCTCATTTACTGGGATTACGGTAAATGAGTTTGCTCAGCAAAGCTCAGAGGATATTTTTTCAGGACTTGAACCTGCGCTGGGTCTTCCCGCGTCCTCGGTCCGGGCCTCCATTGATAATTGTGTGTGGAAGGGCTCTCCAGGATGCAGGTGTACGAACTGCTCTCGAACGCTTGTAAAAAAGCAGCGGCATTCTTGCTGTCTCTCAGCAGAAAAGACTGTAGGCAACTAATAGGCGTTCTCACGGGCCATTTTTCATTTGCTAAGCATCTTAGCGTGCTAGGCTTAAGAGACTCCTCTGTCTGGAGAGGGCAACGATACCTCGGATGTAACACCCTATAAGAAAACAGCATATGTAGCATATCTTTGGATGAATGCTTCAATGCTTCGGCTGAAGCTATTGGACAAAAATCAACTAAGATTTGTATTCGGCTTCTATATAAAATCGAAGTCGATGGTTAGACGCTCAGAATTGGCTCAGCGATGGTTTCAAATCCAGTGACGGATTTCGAGATAACACATTCGATCAGTGCGCTCCTCACGAGTATTTTTAAGCTTTTGTACATAAATCAAGCGGTTACGGATGCTCTTCTAATGGCTATAGGCCACAAATGAATGATTTTCAAATATCTGAGTGTCCCTTATCAAGCCAGGTCGACAGTCTTAGCCACCAGGGCGCAGTCTTAATCCTCCCATGATGTGGGGCTTAAACTGTTCCCACTCGTAGAGAAAAGTGTTAGTTTTAAGCCCACAAATATCAAGCGATAGAGATTCCTTCGGCAGGTATCTACGTTAAACAATTTGCAATAAGGATTTGCACTTTTGTACTTTGGTTCTCTTTCGGTGGCCTTCCAGGTTCTGAGCGCCCGCTGCTCATGTCAGAAATCTTATTAAAACCAATAAAATGTGTGAAATATTCATGTGAACAGTAAGTACCACTCCTTTTCCACATTTCCCAGGAACTCGATACCGCAGATCGGATAATAATCTAAATCAACACTTTCTCTCCCGCAAAGGATCTCAAACTGCTGCCGAGTTGGTTCCCATAAACCGCTGATGACTCACACACCATCTGAGGAATGCAATTCTACACAAAAAATCACACACAATTTTCAAGGACTAATCTCATTAGTTACATAGCATCGGCGGCTTGCCTTTTATTTATTTCTCTATTTACCCTCAGCATAGATACACCGAAGGATACATTCCTCACGCTGACCAACCAACCACGTAAAATCCTCTACCTAGGGGCTATATATTTCCTCATCGAGAGTGTTACGCAATAAAACCCGAATCGTAATATCACACCTTGAACCTCTTGAGGCACACAATTGCTCCAATTTAGCCGGACAATTCCCGCCTCTCGAAAAACCAAGAGACCCCGACGATGACGACGACGACGCTCCAAATAGAGTCCCTAGTGCACGCATTTTATTATTTTTTTCTATTACTGACCACTCGCTAATTGAAACCTAGTGTTAGGTTCAAGTGGCGGAAAACAACTTAACACCTTCGGGGCTACTCTTGTTTACACTACCCCCGAACGTACTAATTGCGCGTTGATATCCTTTTAAGTGACCCACCATTGTCTCATCTTCGGGTGCTCTGCGCTTCTGGTGTGAAGTCGTAATCTCGGCTCTTTTGTGTTCTTTTTAAATTTTCAAGTGCTATGGATCTTTTAGAGGTCCGTCGGTGGCTTGGGTCACTGAAAGCCGTATTGGCGTTAATCGAATCGAGGTGTGAAGATTTCACATTTTATATGGGGTCCGGTTTTTACGCCGACACATCCGATTGGACGGTCCTGACCGGCTGTTGGGGGATGAGAATTCTATCAGAGTTTTATTTGCTCTATCTCTGTGGAAAGTGTTAACATAGGGCGGGTCCTTAATCAGAACCATTTTGGGGTTAAAAATGAAATCGATACTGAAGGAGGCGAGGTACGAGTAAATTCCGAAATTTTCGAAATTACAGGCCAAGTGCGGACCGGACCGCAATTAGTAATCATTACTCTGGCATAGCACCAAGTACGAAGTGGCGATGCTTATCGGACAACCAAACGACCGAACAACTTGTTCGCCTGCAGTCCAACCCCTTTCGAGTCGATCTTTATTATGATTATCATGCGTTTGGGAGGTTGTTCGCGCGATGTAACCACCGCGAACCAGCCAACCACCAGAGACTGATGTTCCATAGATAAAATTTACGTTCTTGGAGCTTCAACGCACACATAAACTTGGCGCAGAATGAATGTCCATTATGATGTTTTATCGAATTGGCCAACAACAACTGCACAAATTGAAGTAGCCATATCCAGAGACCCATGGATCAAGTGCACCCGAAGGGCATCCACATGCAAAGTTGGCAGAGTGAGACGGAACGCTAGACCCTTGGTGTCCTAATCAAAAGGCTCCGATAAAAGTCGTTACCACAAATTACGCGCAATACAAACGGGGTTGGAGGGGGTAGCAAACAGGGCACCATGGTTGTGGATGCAAATGCTCCTTGAAGAGTGGTTTATCCCTGGAGAACTTTCGACCGGATGAATATCAATAATCGCTAATAACAATAATCAGGTTGTTGTGTTCGCATACACTCTGCGCGGCGAGGTTGGTACTCGCCGTGTAACATTGTACGACAAAGATGTTGCTGTTGATGCCACTTGGTGCTGCTGGTTGTGCTTCTGCAATATGGTGCAGCACTGTGATGACGACGTAAAGTCGCTCAACCTCGAAATGGGGCGAATATCTGTTTTTAAGACGCCCTCCGGTAAAAATTACCACGAAGACAATTTACATCGTCGTTGCAATTTCAGCGATTGATGTGTTCGATGTTGGACGACGCAACGACCGAAGCCACTGTTGCTTTTGTCAAATGGCAGCAGGACGCAGCAGTTTCTGCTGCCAGGGCCTAGGCTGGAGTAGAAGAAAATGGCTTCCGACTACCAATCGATGCGAATCTAGGAGGAAATGCGATAAGAAGAATAATTACGGTGGATTGTTGTTTATGGTGGACTTCGTGGAAGGCATTGGTCTAGAACAACGTAAGGTGGCGCGGTTAATTTGAATATTTTCGTTCTTGGGGTTTAATTCCATCCGGGGATAAAACTAAATTGCAGGGCTTATCTCCGCTTGATATAATCCTCCTTATCCGCAACGATACATCGCTCCATGGTAACTACGATTATAATAAGCGATATTGCAGCTCTTAGGAGATTAGCAAGCAGAGGACTCCAAGTATAGAAACTTAACTCTAAGTGCTTCAAATGATAAATGTTCTGCAATATCTTAGGAAAATTATTAAATTGTTAACTGATCGCGGTAAAGAGGTGATCGTACTTATTGGAAATTAGTGGCAACACTGTCGTAATGTGTATGTCGATTGCGTTCAACAAAAGAGAAAGGTGATCGTTTAGAGTTGAAAGACAGTACATGTTGAAGCATGAGGGGCGCACCAGATGCAAATTCACCCCAGATGTATCAATTTTATATTTAAATTTTCGAACTCAGAGTTCAACATGCACCATTGAGATATATGTGAATTTCGAAAGTTTGTAAAGTTCTACAACAATTTGGTCTGGAAATAAAATACCAGCAGTCTAAAAGCGTTTTGCCCAAGTAAAGATAAATTCGTGAGGGAGTAGATTGTAGCTTCAATTCTGTTACGTAATCGGTGCCTAGTAGGCATGTCAATTAGATAACCCAGGTGACGATCTTGCAAAGAAGAGGCTTCAAAGCTACTTTCCATCAGTTAAGGAGTGGTATTCATCTAGCAGGTGAATAACAGTTGAACTTTATCTCTGCAGTTCTTCTGAGCATGTCTACCAGAGGGTTATTGCATTAGTTGTTGAGAAGGCTACTAACAGAGTTTCATCAGTCCTAACCTAACTAACTTCTCTGCTGAGTACCTGGCTTAGTTTTTACTTGAAGTCTATGTGGAAAGTAATGACCTGTGCTATCAGTAGAGTAAAATATTTGTAAGTGCTTGTAGATAAGGTATTTCGGGTTCCTTGATAGATTTGCCCTAAGTTGTATACGCTCTAACAGCTAAACAGATTGTAAAGAAATAGGTTTAGCTTTACCGAGCATATGTCGTTGTTAAGTATGCCAAAAGGGCTTCCTCTTGTCCGCTAATCGGAATATGTAATTATTTATAAAACTCATGTGTAGCCAACGTTATTCCGAACCAATTGCTTGTAACAGCCAAACAGACTAGACACCCCACACGTATTACTCAAGCGCCACAATTGCCAAGAACGATCCCAAGAGATAAATGCTTAATTGGAAGCAATTATTTTAACACAACCTTCACGCTTAACCTTCAATAAAACAACACCAGAAGAAATTAATTATTCACCCAATGCCGTCACTAATGTCGTTAAAAACAAAAGAGTTGACCAGCGAACTTTTTGCGACAGAACACCTATTAAATGTCTTTCTCGTCTTCGGTCAACACTGACACAGTGGGTTCCATTAAATTCTAACGGTACAAGTGGTAAGGCAGTCTTAGGTGAGAAAAATCGTAATAAATCGCGTCTCAGCTCATTAAGCAAAACGACTAAGGCAAACACAATGTCGGAGTATCTTCCTCACGAGGATGCACTAGCTGATGGTGGGTACCCTGAGTGCCACCTAGATGCGATGGCAACTCATTTACGCTGACTAAAACAAACAAATACTCAACGTAGAAAACCGACATATAATTCCTCATTTGGTGCACCACACTCTCTAGGCGCATATACGTTTACCTCCAGTCATGCAAATTAAATTGGTCAAGGAGGCAGAGCACATGGTAACCACAGAAGGAACACAAGTCTAAAGTAAAACGTGGAATAACTGCAGCCAAACCAAGTGTTTTTTTCGAGTAATTAGGCAAAAAAGTTCACACAGAGAAGACGGGAAGATAAAATGAGAAAGGCGATCCTAAGCGCTCTTCTGTCGTAGAAATATCGACCGTAAGGTGCAAGATCTCTTTTTTGTCTTCCTCTCTATCCCGTTTTGGGTATTCTCTATCCTGCATGTCGAGTAACATTGAATTTCACACTTGCCTCCTGGCTTATGATAATAAATTGCGAAATTACATCCTCTGCGAGCGGCGGCGGAGTACACGGTCCGGCGCGGCCCCATAAGAAACGGATGAGAAACCAAAGGCAGGGTTCAAACAAAGTAATAATTTTGTAATTTTTATGACGTTTGTCGTGTTAAATAAATGGCCAACAGTTTTCGAGGTGTGTTTACACTAGTCCACTGGTATTGGATGTGCTAAATATGACAGCGGTGGTGGTCGGTGCTGTGGGTGACTGGCTATATAATCTCGTTATGGTGAAAACCCATAGCAAGAGAAAATGTGGATTAGTTTGGCAAACTGTCCATCAATTCGGCAATCTTATGGGAATTACTTAGACCACAGATTAAGCAAAGATCTACGAAGGGCAATAAAATTCATCGAGTTGCATAGAACCAAAAGAACATGATATCCATGGTCTTATCTTATTTGAGAGATGGTGAGAGACAAGATTTTCCAATAGCGACCGCGCAAACTATCCCACTTGCAGGTGTACATTTGACAGTTGTCCTGCAAATTTTATTGACAATAAATCCTGTACACTTGTTTAGAATTTAATACCTTCCATCCGAGCTCATTTCCTAATTCGCTATTTAATACCCAAGCCACACCTCGTAGACGGTTTTACAACATTTTTAGTGTCGTAAAAATTCTATAAAATGACACAAAAAAAAAAAAAAAACGTAAATAATCTGAATCTGCATTTTCCAGAAAACAAGGAAAAAAATGTGAAGCATTTGTCCTGCATCGGTCGAGGGACTTTTGTTGGTTTGTTGGTTTTAACTCATAAAATCAAATCAGGTCTCTTCGCGAGTTATAATTAAAGGTTGTTGTCACATTTAATTACCACCTTGAAATTTCAGTTATACTCGTACACTAATAAACTGCGCTGTAGAAAATAAAGTAACGATTTTATTGGACTGCATTAGAATAAAGTTTGCTGGTGGGTGTATGCGTAATGTGATTACTTTGAGTCATTAGGTAAATGCATTCAAATTACTGGAAATTGTTCTTGTTTTGCTACTCGCACTTCTCGAAAAGACTGACAATAGATTCAGTTTTTTTTTTTAAGTAGGGCCACGCCACTCGACTTGAGACTGCACCTTTTTGGCATTTTTGGACAATGCGCTACTAAATTCTGCTTTGATCTTGTAGTAAGTATCACTAGGGTAGGTAGGTAGAAGTGGCTGTTTCTTTAATTTGAAACACAATTAGCTCTAGAATTCACCGTTTTGATACCACAAAACTCATGTAACCTGGTTGTATAATGGAGTTACGGTTGAGGTGAGAGTTATACCACACCCATCCTGTCGAGTTCAGGTTGAGGTTGAGGGCTCCAATCCTTCTGTTAGATATCTCTCTCAGGTCGTCGAAGAAGGTTTTACCTAGAGTACGTTGTCGGGTTCTCGCCAGGGCCGGACACCTGCAAAGAAAGTGAAGAAGAGATTCTTTTCGTTTGCATCTCTGCAGTTTCGGCAGAAGTTGTTGTGCCAAGCTTGGCTGCATGGTCTCCTATTGGCCAGTGGCCTGTGCGTATGGCTACAATTCTGGCAATATCTGGTCTCGATCTGCCTAGTAGCTCATTTGTTTTGGGCTTGCTATAGCTGGGTCATGTCTTTCTTGATACAGCGTAGCTGGAAAGCGTGATCCAACCTAGGTTGGCCAGCTTTAAGAAGTGATTGTGAATGTTACCCTTAACGCCTGCTAGCGAAACATTGACTCTTTCTGCCAGTGAGCCGCTAAGGGCTAACCCATGCCTTGTCAGATCGTCTGTCCGTTCGTTTCCTTCATAGTTACTGTGTTATTTGATTGAGCACCCAATTGGTTCAGCTCTTTCCGGCATTATTCTACCAGTTTTAAGGATGTGATAGCTGAATCAATGGCTTTGATAGCAGCTTGGTTATCAGTGAAGATAGCAAGATTTCGATTCGGTGTTGAGAGAGTGTTCAATGATCGGCAGGCCTCACGAATCGCGAGAAGCTGTGCTTGAAAAACACTGGCGAAATTCGGTAGACGGAAGGACTAAGTTACTTTCTATTCAGTCTGGCTCAAGGCGTATTTAGGAGAAGGTCAGCATTTTGGACGAAAGCTATAAATTCGAATTTAGGCTTGTTAATAAATTCTCAATAGAGAATCTAAGCCGCTGAGTGGGATATGGGTCAAGAAGAGCCATGTTGAGAAGCGTACGCGCACCAAAACTTAACTCTGTTGTTTAACTCGAAAAGGAAGCTTTTAAAATGAACCCAGCACCCGAGGGAATAGTTGCTATTTTTATTTGCTCCTACTCGAGCACTGCATTACAGAAGCCTGGAGTGTTCAGAAATTTTTTTTAAGATCACTCAAAATTTGTAGGCAAACGGCCTGAATTCCTTTCAGTCAGTTGTGCTAATGTGTTCCAACTGTAACTAGTGACGGGTGCATCTTTTAAAGAAAGCGGCTAAACAATTTATGAGGAATCTTCAAATGACGCAAAGCAAAACTCCTTCAAATTCAAAGTTATGAACTTTCGTCCAATACTGACGCAAAGTCCCACCACCATTACCACCATCACAGATCTTAGGACATAAAAATCTAACAGATAACGCATAAAACGTCTTCTTCATTGACAAGAATAAAATTGGAAAATTATTGCGCACTTTCTGGTTAAGATTCTCGTAAAACAAGCCAACGCCGACCGACAGACAGGCAAACAGACAAACCCAACACCAGCGCAACACCAGAACCGACAACTAAATATCATCCTCATACCGGTCTCGCCGTTTGGTGGAAGGAAGGCGCGCGTTCGCGCCTGCACCTTTTTCAGTTGCTTAACGATTTTATGTACCGAAGTTCATTTCTTCTTCCTTCGTGTCGCCACCATCATCTCATTTGGTGTCCATTTTCGGACCGACCCTCTGTCGCTGTATCTCATCCCTCCCCGTCAGGCAGATATGCGTGCACGACGGCCACGGCGACGGCGACAATTCCAAAGTGCGAACGATTCGAACGCAGAAGTGTCCGCCGGCTCGTAGAGCAGATTATTGTCAGCGTAACCTATATCGGAATCGCACCTATGAACGTCAATAAAATCAGAGAGTTTGTACAGAATAGAAACTGTCCAATTACATAAATCTCAAGTTAATGGTCCACCAGTGGAGCTGATGGTGGTCGAACGAACGGACAGACTTAATTTCGTTTCAGCATTTGTTCGCACTAATGTGACACGGGGAATACATAGGAAATTCGTTTATAATTTAGTGGAAGGATATGCATACCCACCGGGACCGGACACATCTTTGTGAGAGGTGTGTGTTATTATTTGTTGCTTGCTTTGGCCAAAATTGGTTGTGTGCATGGTGAGGCTGTCGATGATGTTTGCTCCTGCTGCTGACGGTGATAGTGGGGGATCAACTGCATTCCAGGAAATAATCGAATACCACTTTGAGGGATTTTTACGAGGCCATAAATGTAATGCGGTAATGGTCTTGGGTGTATTGGAAGAGTGTTATGTTCTATGATGGGGTGTAATAAAATCGAGCCTTTACGTGTGTCAAATCTGTTGCAGATTAGTTATTGTACGCTGTGTCTTAGGTGGGGATATTTGTTGTTTTGCTGGATTGCAACAACCGGTGCACGGAGTCGAGTTTTCTGCTTCTGATTGAGGTCAAGCAAAAAGCCAAGATCCCAAATTCACACTTGGATTGGAGTAGTGTCGGCTATTTCCACAAACGGATATTGTGTTGAGTTAAATTCTCAAATTTATGTAAGTAGTTCGACGATGAAATATTTCAGTGCAATGAAGGCAGTAATCCTTAACAATTTGTTTAGGGAAGGGAATTTTATGATGAAATGCTTTAAGGAATTGAGAATAGGCTAAGCAAGTGGAGGTCAAGAGAGGTTAAATAGCAACACTTTTGGATGTACTTTATAACGAATCACAAGAGTATAATGTGAAAAATGAGAAACAGAAGTAAATAACGTTGGAGGGACTATAAAAGGAAGTGTTGAAGCACAAAAATGTTGTTCACGTGAGTACATACATAAATGAAATGGTTTGTCGTTGACTTTAGTGCTCCTTGCAAAAGGATTGATTGTCATCGCCATTTTCCCAAAAAAATTGTTAAATGTACAGGGCTAAAATATAGGAAAATAATTTAGAGCCGCCATTGCGTTGTCCTAGCCTGTAAAAAGCAAGATAAAAGTTTGTGAAGTCAGAAGTTTTTAAAAGAAGGACAACGGTCAACGCACAAACTTAGACCCTTTAACATGGTCCACTGGTTCCATCTATTGCACATTCACATATTTTATCCTGGAACTTAAAAAAACCAGCAGCTTTTCATGGCTATGTCAAGCCTTTCTGCTAAAGTGGATATGGTGGTGGTTTCATCGCTTACTTCTGTTCTCAGTAAATACTCGTTACTAGTATAAGTATGTTTCGTAATTAACGCTCATTGCTCGGGACTAGGTTTTCCATTACTACTATTGTCCATCCCACTGCTAAGTACACGGAGTACTTAGGCATTATTCTTGACCCAAAGCTAAACGGGAAAACAAACATGGAACAACGGGTTAAGAAAGCCTGCATAGCCTTCTATGCATGCCATCGAACATTCAGCAAGAAGTTGGCAAATTACTCTTTGGATGTATACAGCCGTAGTTCGGCCGATCCTTACATATGGGTCACTTGTCTGGTGGCCCGCGTTAAGGAAGGCTTACAACATAAAAAATGAAAAAGTACAGAGAGCTGCGGCTTTCGGCACCAATGGCGCGCTGCGTATTTGTACCACTCATGCGCTCACTGTTCTCTTACATCTGCTTGCTCTAGACTTACACACTATCTGCATGGCAACCTGCACCGCGGCAAGACTCAGAGAATCCGGTTGTTGGATTGCTCTGGTGTATGGACACAGCAACATCCTGAATCTACTACTGCGAGATGTGAAAGCATCAACAACAGATTACATTCCCCCTAAGCTAGACTTTAAAAAGTTCTCAAAACTCTTATTTCAAACAGAGTGGAATGGAGAAATCAGGTGGTAACAAAAGACCATGACACCCTTTTATTTACCGATCGGTCAAAAACAGAATCTGGAGTGGGCTCGGAAATTTTTTCGGAATCTCTAAAAATTTCAAAGTCCTTCAGACTGCCAAGCTTCGCTAGCGTTTTCCAGGCAGAAATTCTAGCAATTCTTGAAGCCTGTCGCTCTCTTAATAGCAATCCTACAACAATTAATAACGTGGCCATATGATCTGTCAGCCAGGCAGCAATTATGGGGCTTAAATCACCAACCACATCCTACAAGCTAGTAGAACAATGTCGAAATGATTTCGCGTGCCTACGCAATCGACTGTCACTTGTTCTAGTCTGGATCCTAGGATACAGCGGCATTGACGGCAATGAACGAGCCGATGAACTCGCCAAGCGGCTAGTTTGCGTAGCGGAAAGTGTCCACATTTCGCTTGGAATAGTTAAGGGCGGAGTCTTTTCACACTAGCTCCTTAGTAGGAGTCGCACGGACATCGCCAGAACTATCGCGATTTGCATGGGTCTTGGCCTGTAGGCCATCATGCGGCTAGAATCGGTATCCCTTTCAATACCCACTGCCGCAGCTGCAAAGGCGTGAACGAGGAAGAAACCCTTGACCAATACCTTTGCGGGTTCCCTGCCCTGGCTAGGACTAGGTACCGCACTTTTGGCAAACTCTTCTTCAACAGCCTTGGTGAACTTGGAAGAAAGAATTGCCAATCTCTTACTCAGGCTGGATCTAGGACCTAGTAGGGACTTTTCTCATGTTTCTTCTGTGTTTAGTTTGTCCACAACTTGTAGGGTTACGAGTAAACCATCCATTCCGTAGAATTCCACTACAATTGTGATTCTGACTTATGAATCCCAGTGGATTCAATGGATAATTGTCGCACAATGTTCTCACCAGTGGAGGTTGCATTAAAAGCCAACTTCTATTGGAAGCAGAAATGCTTTGATAAAGCAGCTATCCTTAAAAATTTCAAGTGGAAGGAGGTTGGTGCAAGGACATAATGCACGGTCATTACATTTTATCTGTAACAGAGTTTTCTAAACTCACGACTGAGTTTTCATACGCGGAACACAGCCACTGTTTCGTTGTGTTTTTGTGGAACAACCTATAACAAGCAATAATGGATCATGTCGTATCGGTAGGCCTTCCCTGCAGAATGAAAATAATATTCTAATCCAACCTAACCTACATAAATATAAAATGAGACAGAGGTGGATGCAGAACATCACAGAGGATCAGGCTAAATATATTTTGATCACAGAACAAAATATTCAACGATGATTGGTTGAAGCGGAGGTTTACCTTATCGAAAGGAGTATTCCTGAAAAAAATTAACCAGGGCGAGTTTGCCACTATTTCAAATGGTGAAGCTGTCATTTTCCGGGCGTCATGGGTTGTGCGTTAGATAATTAAGCGGTTCGAAGTTCGAATTCCAGAAAAACAATACATGGACTTACCTCTCGCAAATGTCTGACAAACGTCCGAGAGTAAAAACTGACATGAGAAAGCTTCTCAATTTGCCTTTCGAATACAGCTTTAAACTGTAGGTCCTTTCCATGTGTGCAACAAAATATAACATGCACAACAAGAGAAATTAGTCTCAGGACTAGATAGACCCTATGTTACGTCAGATATTTGTATTCATTTTTATTTGTAAAGCTGCAATTAGTGCATCCTAAGTAATGGGTTGGAAATAGCAAGACAACCTCAGCACACTGGTCGAGATAAATAATTTCCGCACCTGGAGTAGAGTGTAAGAAGAATCATCTTAAAGAGTAAAATTGCAGATCTTATGATGAAGTGCGTAATTATCGTTGCAAATTAATGCACGGAAGACAATTTTAAAATTCATCTGGAACTCTCATGGAGAAGCCTTAACTTTACCTTCTACTGAGCCGTTCATTTCCCTTTTATTTTTCGCACTCAGTAGATGCCGTTCCAGGATAAGAGTCAAAATAGAATCCTCTTCATTAGGAGTAAAGTAGTTTTAACGTTAAATGTGTACTTTATGCGAAAAGTTCTAACTTAACCTAGAAACAATCTGTCCGATGGCAAACATGTGTTTGCGTTTCCATTCTGATATATTTGGGCACAAAAGAGAAACTCTGTCCACAGTCCTTTCGGGAAACTTGCTACCGCATATCTGTTAACATCTCTATTTCTTCTCCAAAAAAAAAAAAAACAGATTTCCACAAGAAAGACACCCATTCCATCTAAGAGAGAAAAAAAGCCATCATCACACCATCATCATCAATTCCCACATTACACTGCACCGCAGATACACCGCGAGCGCACTCCTGCGAAAGTATCCGTTATACGATCCGCGAACACAACTCCATCGGGACATCGCAGCATTCGACCATCGCAGACCAACCACACATCCCATATACACCGCCACGAGCACGACAACATAAATAATTTGATCTACAAAATAGTACAAGTTCAAAGACATAAATTACATAATATTAGGTTAACTCGCATCACACTAAACGCTTCCCAGTTCCAAAGAGAGTAACAGCAGCAGCCGCAGCGGATACAACACAGCACAGCACCAGCCTCTGACATCTAAGCCCAAGATCAGATGCTGGTTGCTGGAGCGGCAATGAAACCGCCGCGCCGCCGTGATCGTCGCCACGCAAGAAATCTAGCCATGCGCAGCAGCACCACATCAGGAAGACAGACAGACGGACGGACGGTCGGTGGTTCTTTTTGTGCGTATCTAGTGAATCTGCTGGTGGCGGATGCAACCATGTGTTGCGCGCACGGTAGTAGCTACAGAGATCATAGATCAGAATTTTCAGCTGAAGATAGACGGCTGGAAGTCAACTTGGTCAAAACCATCCGCCACACAATTGAATTCCATTACAAATATTTATATGGTGGTGGTGGTGGTGGTTTGTAGAGCGGTATAAACGTGAAGAGAACCTGTACCAGTGGCAGTAGCAGTGCCAGTACCAGTACTCGTTGGCCAGGACAGACAGAAGACGAACCATTAAATTTCCCAATTAAGAAGCACTTAAAGACATCATGCGAGGATAACCTGTCAAAAGAGATTTTCGTTTTTCTCGAAGCGCTTGGCGCTGTCAAATTGTGGTCTACCTCTGAGGAATACTGAATGAAATGTGCGCGCAGCGAGGTCCATGATGGTGGCAGCAAAAACTCTGCAAACTCTGCTCAACCGGCCGGTCAGTCACTCAGTCAGTCATGTGGACTAACAGGACGTCTAAACCTACAAATGGAGGTTTGTGCCTCGTTTGACAAAAGAGTTGAGTTGCCTGCTGTTGTTCTACCACTACACCATGGATTCAACCAGATGGATACCTGCGCAATCCATGATATCTGTCTCCAGATACGTTCGTTGTCTCAAAGAGACGATTGCATCTCTCTTCGGCTGTTTTTTTTTCTGTTCACTTTGTACTCTATTTTCGCTTTTTTTGTTTTGCAAATTTCACTCTCGAATGAGGAACTCTTTGGTTACTTCCTCCAAATCTTGCATCGCTCGTCGTTACTGCTCCTTGTGAGGTTCGGTTTTAAATGAATCTCTCTCCAGTTTTGTTTTATTGTACCATTTATTGAGTCTGCAACCGTTTCGAAAGAAATAAGGACGGGATAGGTAGGGGAGGGGAGGACACAACCATTGCAGAGTACGGCACTCTTTATAAATCGAGACAATGAGGTGTGAACTGAACTAATGGATGGAGAGCAGCCCTTTTGAGAGGGCGTATTGTGATGTAGATGGTTTTTTGCATCTTCCATGGGAAAGAGGTTTTTTTTTTCTGCTCGTCCTTTGCTGAGTCTGCCTTTGTAATTGAAGGTAGAGGTGTGAATGTCGTTGTTTACAAAGGATTTGGGAGGTTTTCTTTTTTTCCAGACTGATCGTCTATGAATAACTTACTCTGCGTGTTGATCGGTAATGGGAACTATATTGTTGGGATTGTTTTCCTTAAAGTTTGGACTTTGAATTTGCAATTTGCAATCGTAGCACTGCGCTTTTGTGTACATTTGCATAGTGAAATCAATTTTGAGTTCCTATCGAGCTGTTCTAGAGTCCGGATACGTATCTTTGCCTGCATGACACTGAAATAAGGAATTTGTCGGGACTTTAGAATAATTGCAGTCCGCAACTTATACGAAATACCATTGGCAGTCTCGAATTATTGAAGACCAATAAAGTGGAATCGCGGGGAACTGGAATTCTTTATTATAGTACGCGTGTTTAAAAGTTACATTCTGTTTACAATAAATTTGCCGTATTTTAAGAAAGTCATCCCATCCTTTCATATCTTACCCTGGAAACTATTAGCTGCTCGGCAAATGTATGCTTTTAAGTAAAGAAGAATTGCTTATCTATTCATAGGGCAGCAGTCATAATGCTTGTCAAGTGGTTTAGAAAACCATACTTGAACTAAGTGCTGAGTCTAATTACTGAGAAGGATTTGCTAACTATAAAGTAGTTTTTAGGTTCGCACAGATGCATTGAAAACCGTGTGAATATAACTAGAGCTGCTGCAGTTAGATGCCAAGATTTTTGTTGCGTAGTGATGCTACGAATGGTTGCTTCAATTAAGGAGTCTCTAAAAGTCTTAGTTATGGCATTCGTTAAAAATGTGACCGATTTTTTTGCGTGTTCCATGGTACGGCCAACTGGTAAAGACACTCTGCACATTGTTGTAGATATTCATGGATTAGTCTACTTACAATATCAGTGCTTACTTACTTCTTACTTAGGTCCTCTGACCCGTCGTGGGAAATAGGACGTCAACAATGTCTGCGTGCCATCGTGTTCGAAGTTCTGCAACGTGCCTTGAGGTCCCTCCAAGTCATCCGCAATGATTTAGATTCCTCCTCGACTGTCCTTCTCCATGTTTACCTAGGGCGACCCACTCGTCCGCCTGATTGGGTAAGTGGATTTCATTGAATAGCGTACTTGACAATGGAACTGTCTTCGCGCCGTAGGGTGCGACTACTCCACTGCCACTTTCTCCTCCGTATTTTAATGTCTATTGGCTCCTGGCCCCTTATCGCGTGTAGTTGGTCGTTCGATATACGGTTCAGCTAGAAGATTCTTAGGATGTTGCGAAGACATCTATTTATGGAGGTTTCCAGCCCATAAAGTAGCATTGTTTCCACATTTGACTGGAGAAGTCTCAGCTTGGTTTTGTGCTAAAAACAATGCTTTTCCATGTTTTAGACAGCATACCGAAGCAGCCTTACCTTTACGAATTCTGCTGTCCACCTCCAGTTCGGTACCACTGTCTACCGAGACCATACTTCCTAAATACAGAAAGCTGTTTATTTTCTCAACTTGTTGTCCGATAATGTTGACTTAGGCGGCGCTGGTGTTTTCCTGACGAATTGAAGTGCTTCGGGCCTTTGTTTTTGCCGTGTTTATTTTAAGCCCTAACTTGTTCGCGTCTGACTCCAAATTGTGAGAGCAGGCAAACGTCGTCACAGCATAGTCAAGATGTTTGAGATATGATGTCTTTATCCATCTTACTCGTAGTGGATAGTGGGTATCAGATTAAGCACCAGTGCACATGGCACGAGTAATCTCAGGGCCGAATTTTTCTGCACTGTAATGCATGCTGTACTAGACATACTATCTTCGGCTACAAAAATACCGACAAGTAGGCAAATATTGGTCTGATATTCATTATGCACAACTAATTTACTACTGCAAATTGCATGGTTTTCTAAAACAATGCAGTAGGTATTGATTGCCTCGTCTTATATATATGTATCTCGTCCACAGATTCAATGGATAATTCTGTTCCATGCTTTTTAACACATGGAATCCAGTATAGCAGCCCTAGGTCGACGTTGATACTCAGAGTATATGTACCTCATTTCTTTCCGCCTGTTCTTTGCCTACTAAATAATGCTGTGGAGCTCATATTCATAGGATCTACCACTCTGATGCACAAGCTCCTGTCTACTTACAAGTTTATTTTCCATTCTACCGCCTTGCTATATTTTTCAACCACACACTCTAAACTTTGCAGCAATGTTAAACAATGTATAAAAATGTAGCGACTTTAACATTGCACCAAAGAGAGGACACATGTATGCCCACAAGCTAAGCAAACATTACTTATGATATCACACACGCTTTTTAGAGGACATCTTTTTGCCATCAGGAAAATCGTATCTTCCCTTCATTCACTGTTCGGTTGGCTACATTAAAACTTAGCCAGAGATCTCAGTCAATAAATTCTAAGTACTCAAGCGACCTGGAAAGTGCATCGCAGGAATAATATCGTTGATATCCTGTAACCAAAAACCATTGGACTTTTGAAGAGCATTCAGTTTGGTTCTGTTTGAGGAGCCTTGGGTGTTATTGTTTTCCATTCAGTCTCGGCAGAATATTCTCTATGATTTGTGGACATGAGATTCTACCGGATATCGGTAATCTTTCACTTTTTCGCCTTTTGCTAACCCTTTCGCTTTGTGTGTAGGTATAACAGCTAATAATAAGTTATCTAACAAAGTATTGACATTCTGTAGAACCGTCCAGCCAGCGGATTGTGACTCACCGATACTCCCTCACAAATTCGCGTTAGCCTCCTAATCACTCGTCAAACTTGTGGGCTTGCAACAGAGAACCACTTCTCTGCAAGATATGAAAAATCAACGAAAGTTGTTCCTGAGATAATAAAAATGCCCATAAAAAACCGAATATGTAAATCCAACAAAGGCGAATAATGCGTAACACAGAATAAGTTTTTCCTGCATCATAACTCAGACTTAAGCTCATAAAATCCAATAAAACATGCGAAGTACATACAACCAACAGTAAAAGCTGCATTGACTTAGCCCCGACAACAAATACGATCGCTCTGCGTACGAGTGCAAGTACTTCAACTTCAACTTCAACAATAAACCCAGAACTGCCAGACACACCGCCATGTGCATTGTCTGTGTCTGTCTGGCGGCTCAGACCGCCATACCTCGCCGCGCCGTTGCAATATGAGTTCCGAAAATTTATTTCTGTTGTTCGGTTTTGATTTTTGCGTGGAGTCTTATTTTATTTTTATCTTCGGGTGCGTATATTATTCATTAAGCATTGAACCGAGCGGAACTGTGTGACAAGCTGCAGACGCACGTGGAATATGACATAAGTGTCTGCGCGCGGCCGCCATGGGTGCATGTGGTGCTAGCCGTTGTGTGGTTGTCAGTTGCATGTTCAAGTTGAACAATAGACCGCCCACAGTAGTGACAATTGCGAGGGGGTGGACCGGGAGCTGTTTCTCAACAGAAAATCAAATAACCATTCAATCGATGATTAATGACGTAATGTTCTGTCGAGTAGTTTTCACAAAGAACCTACGAAGTTGTATGCGTGGAAAAAAATCAATGGAAGGAAGCCGCATATGCATGTGCACTACCTAAGCCTCCTCCTTATACGACAAGGCCGATGTAGATCCCTTCAGTGAATTCTATTTCATTTTCACTTTCCCTTTCGTCTGCACCTCGCTTTATAGCCAGGTGGCTGCTTTCGTTACCCGATTCTGCAGAGACAGCAAAGCTATTTTGCAGCACTTTCACTGCGACTCGCACAAGGGTAGTGCATTGTTCCTTCTTCTGCCAAATTGCCGCCAACTGCTGGTGTCCTAGTCACTCAGTCACTCACTCCGCCACTCACCAGTCATCACCAACCAACAATAACAACAACAATCCTGAATCCCACACACACAAAAAAGAGCAGCGCCCAGCAAACAACTGCCTTCGTCATCGCCATTGCCGGGTCTCCTTCAATTTCAATTCCTCAACGACGACGACGACGACGACGACGACGACGACATAAAGATCCCGTTCCAAGACGTTGCACCACACGTTGGAACCGTTGCTGGCTGCCACTTCAATCTGACACAGAGTACAAAATTGTTAACAAAAGTTGAAGTCTGCACGACGACACGAGGCTAGAGGAGGTGGTGCAGATGTTTGGGTATTTTTGTTCTTTGCCGGTCGCCTTTTTGAAGATGGAGAGGCAGGCTGTCAGAGGGACAACAATGATATAACAAACCCAACAACTGGGCTAGTAGTGTACCTACGAGTAGTCTGCGTGGAGTTTTTTTTTGTTTTATTTTTTGGCTTAAGCCTATGACAAACTCCCAGACTGAAAAGTATTTCAATCTTTTGCGACAATTTTCGATTATAAGCCGCGTCCAGTGTGGATGCTGGAGCTGACCGGCACGTCGGAGGCTTTCCACGCGCAGCAAATTGTTGTAATTGTCGTCGCTGTGATGGAGTTTTCTAGGTTGTCCGTCGCGCTCCTTGTGCATGTAGTAAAGACCTGGTGAGGCTAATAGCCATTGATGCATTGTTTTCTGGGGTAATAAACAATTTCGCAGTCAGCCGCATTACCGAGTCGTTTAAGCGGGGAAGTTATGTAAAATGAGAAAACCACACGGCCTAGGACTGGACCATTCTTCGGGGTAATTTGTTTGGGCATTGCGCAGTCATGCTGGAGCGTTATAACTCCTTCCTACGCGATACTATGGCCCGTTGGTATTTTTTGGGGAATTTTTATTGTGCGTTGCAATAAAAATTCCTCCACCCAGCGGTGGTGGCACTATTGTGCGTTCGACACCAGAAGTTATGGAATCGCATGGGGTTAGATTGACAAAGATCGCATGGGGTTAGATTGAATTATTATGTATTTATTTTTATGGTTGCTTCTAGGCAATCTTATCACTAGTTACCACAGTCTACCAAGTTCCTTATAAAACATATGGAACCGAGTAAATATGGTAGAATACTGTAGAATTTAAGTAAGCGTAGCAAGTCCTTTTACCATTGAACACTACTCGAAGATTCAGAAGTAAAACGTTATCGATTAAGTTACTATTGTCCTTCGATATAAAGAATGCGTGATAAAATTGTTAGCTGCTTTCCGTAGGTCTAAAGTTGACAAATGGGGGCTTAATAGGCGATGGTTAGGTTAGATCAGGTTAGGTTGGCTGTCCAGATGAGAGTGCAGACACACTTAGGCCAGTACAGGTCCTTTGTGATACCATGGATCAAACCATTAGGCCACTCAGGGACTAACAAAACCAACCGGAGCTTTTGATCAAGCGATGGATGCACATGACGCCTAAGGACCAAGATCGCCAAGGTCTTCAAGGAAGGGGGAGCCTAAATGGAGCATTCTTTTATGCGACTAGGCTGGAGGAGGTGAATGATGGTTTCCTCCCACTCCTCGTCCCTTCAGCTCCTGCAGAGGTCATTAGAAAAGAGGCCGAGTCTTTTGGCATGTTAGCCCATAAGAAAGTGTGCAGTGAGAACACCGACAACGCAGCTGATCTATGATCACTTTAGTTTGACCAACTCGGCACTACGTTTATGGTCCACCCTAGGCCAGATCTGTTTCGAAATGTGACACGTTGAGCCGTTTTGCCATCTAAGGTTGGTCTTGCTAATAGCGTTCAGCTTTAGTAGATGCTTACATGTAGCAAAGGGCATACCTAGGGATTGCCTATCAGGCAGAATCCTTAGAGTAGTACCCTGTCTGGCGAGCTCGTCTGCCCTGCAGTTACCTGGAATGTCTCTGTGGCCTGCCACAGGTGAATGTTGAACTGCTCTGTGATCTCCATAAGAGGTAGACGGCAGTTGAAAGCGGCCTTTAAAGTAAAGGAGCATGATTCCAGGGACTTGATTTCCGCTTGGCTGTCAGTGAAAATGGTAATATCCCTGAGAGATAGTACATCCCACTTCAGCAAGGACAGGGCTTCCTTAATCGCCATGATTTCCGTCTGAAAAACGCTACAATGATCAAGGAGGCGGAACGATATTCTCAGGCTGAGTTTTTCGGAGAAAACAACACATCCCACCTCACTTTGGTTGTGAGCCGAGCTGCCGTCGATAGGGGGAGAATTGTCCCATTCATCCCGTTCAGACATGCTCGTGCGGAAGTTACGGTCAAATATCAGTTTCAGCGAGGTGTAATCCGTATTTTCGTGTTTGAAGTTGAGGAGATCAAGGATCGAGGAGTGGCCAGTATGATAACTAGACCACTGAGAGGGGTTGTGACCGTGGTGGTAGGCGATAAAGCTTAAGCATTTCTCGAATGACATTTATTACAACAGCTACAATGAACCCAGTACTTTGCGTTTTGTATAAAGTTCTCGGCAATATGAGACTTAAATGAGACAGTTTTGACTCGTAGTACGGTAATGCATTTACCGCTAAAAGAAGGCTAAAAGAAGAGACGTGCTTTGAGCTCTATGCGTGTAGATGAGATTTTCAAGTAAGTATATTTCTAGCTCTTGTACGAAGTGTGGTAGAGACTATTGAAGTCGAGCTTTGATGCTTAAAATAAGGGCATTGAGTATGCCGACAGTCGGATTCGTATGTGTCGAAGGGAAAAAATTTGATTTAACAGAGGTCAGCATTAAAATTTGATGTTCTCTCGATCGATAAATGTGCATCAGGAATGACGTTCAAATGGATGGTAGCTATACTTTCAAAACTCTGCAACTTAACGTTTCATCTGAAGAGGATGTGCCTTCTTAAAAATGGAGGATACAGGATGATACAATAGCAATCAGTATAAGACATTATTCCTGGATGGGAACCCTAAAGATTGTTAGATGTGAGAATGCTTCGGTGTAAGGTCTAGTACACGTGGCATGGAAGGTGACTTTCTTGCTGTATCCATGGCAGGGTAGTCATTACAGTCATGACAATTCAGGGATCATAAGCATAGAAAACACGATAGTACCTTGTGTGGTCGCAGTCATAAGGTGTGCGCTCTCACCTCTACCCTTACTCTAAAGTCCAAGCCTAAATCTCAATTGTTTTAGCGTTCGGTTTAGCTCATTATTTGAGCCTGATTGCACTGTTGAAAAAGGGGTTGCTGCGTGGTAGTACAATGAACTGAGATGGGCTTGAGTGCTCTGGTCTGATTGCTCACCTGAAAAACACATGCAAAAGTTGAAGGTATTATGGGTTTGTAACTCTTTGTACTTTACTGGCCAGAAAAGGTCCACCAAAGAGGTTCAAATATCTTTTCCCTTCACAAAGTTGTCAAAGATTCTTATGACAAACCATCAAGCTAGGACCGAACTTGAATTCAATTATGCTCCAGACTCCACTTCCATTTTTTAATATGAATGAAGATACTACGAATCACCTGATTCCTCAGCTCATATTCGTAGTTCTCCTGCTTTCTCCACGCCGTCCTCAACGTGATGATTACCAAATATTTAATATCGCGTGGCATACCAACCATCAGCTTATACAATTTCTCTCATCGCCTTGAATGACCTTTAGCAGTCCAAACAATGACAGCAGACATTTCGGAATTCGAAAACAACTTCCGATTTCATTATTCAACAACACTTGTACTCGAAATAACTTTGCATTCAAGTGATCATCTCTGTATCATAACCACACACACCTAACCCAGATATTTTCAATGGGAAACCTTCGAAAGCGGGCTCCTGAATTTGCCAACCTCCAGCCTTTCATGAACGACGAAATATGCAAATCTGCTTGATTAAAATAAACAAACTGGACAGAGGCCACTCGAATCAAATGTTGCAATTCAATGTCTTCGCAGCGGAGGCCTCTCCTCGGATGTTTTCTCAATTTCTTGAAATAATCGAACTGAAGAGTGAACTTAGCCAAGCACAGACCCCAGACCACTTGATCGATCGTTTGTTTTGTCAAAATACCATATCGATGGCGCATACTACGACGGGAAGTAAATGGAACTATCCACGAGCCCTCGTAATCATCGTCATCAGCAGCGGTCTCATGCCTAGTGCTTATCCCCTTGTCTTTGTCTTCGAAACAATAACGATTTATCTTCGGAATATAATTATAGCTATCTGTAGATAACATTAGCGCTGATTACTTTCCAATCGATAGTCTGTTATTTGTGTTCCAAACGTTAGGTAGGCGCAAGTGGCGTACGGGATCTTGAGATACTTTTCGCCTCTATTTGTTCAGAGTGACTAATGGCGCTTCTGGGCATGATATGGGTTTGAATTTAGTCGCAGATGCAAGATACTCATCGTGCGTATGAGTAAGAGTGCGGCTCTGCAAATATTTTTCGAAAAAATTTCATTTGGCGCCGATGTGGTCAACATTCTGCACAAAGGTTGCTATCCTGACTGCACTGAGACATAAAGAATGCGTACAGATACAGGTGATGGATTCTTTGACTGCTATGTGGCTGGCTGTGAGCTGTGTTGACTCAGCGCACCAATCCTGCGATGCAGTCGTGTATCGAGGTGACACTATGAGCGAGTTTCTGCGTCCTGATTGCCATATTTATGGCCCGAACGAATAAAGTTGATTCATTGTAATTATCAGGCAGACTTAATGGCCAACAATCAATATGTTTATCACCCCTGAATTTCGGCTGGTTTCCTGTCCTCTTGGGTGTGTGCTGTTTGCATTGTCAATTAGCGAAGACTTATTCCGCTCTCCGAACCACCACTTAATGAATAATTTTTTTTTTTCGGTTTTCTCCAACTTTTTGTTCCTGCTTTATTGGGACCACAACTTTATCAGTAATTCATCAGGGGTAGTATTTCTTGGGAAGCATTTTTGTTTGTTCGTATGGTTCCTGTTTTTTTTTTTGGTTTCGTTTTAGTTGTCGAAACAAAATCGGCTGTTAAGTGGTCGTTATTGGCGAGAGGTCTGTTCTGTGGCCGCGATTTTTGGCAGGGTTACGATGTGTGTTGCACAAATCAATTCATTTTTAATGGAGCGCAGGCATGGTTATCTCTGTAAGGAGGCAGAGACGAAACGCAGGAGGAACATATGTGATGAAACCATAACGAAGATACCGAATGCAAGCGTTGCTAATTGATTTTTGATGTCCTTTTGTAAACTGAAAAAAAAGAGGAGACTTTGATGGGATGTGAAATAAAATTTCCACGAATTTGGTTACTTTTTGGGTGAGAACTTTGCTGGAAGACGAAGAGATATTGGTGACGATTTCCTACCCAAAAGAGTATGGAAACAATAAAGTTTCATTCTCTCAGTAAACCTGTAGAAGTTGCTAAGCAATACCGGATGTGGTTGGAGCTACTTGCGCCGTCTGATTCTAGGCCAAAACGAGTTCTATACTCACATCACATCCAATCGATGGATTGTCGATGAATTAAAATTTTGAATGGAAAATATAAACAAAATAATTGCAGTTAGCCAGGGTTTGCTCATGTTTCAGTTATACCGCATTCGACTGCTGAATGAGAGACTGAATTGAATTAATTTTTAGTCGCTGCACCTTCATTTGCCTACAACATTCCCAGCTTTGACTGCTTTTCGACACGACCGCAAACTAAGTGCTGTATTTTGCCTTCGTTACTTATTCTTTCTTTCTTTGGATCATGCCTCCTTTGTGGACATACGTACATATTTATTGCTAGTGCTTTTGATGCGTCTACCTACGTACGGATGTGAACTTAGCTTAGTATTCTTCCATTTGTTCATCGAAACTATATTTTTTATGGTTTTACCAACATTCTAAGCCCAGATATTGGTGCTCGTCTGTTCAGCTGAACCGCAACGAAACCATTGGTTTGTCGAAGAATGCCAGCAAACACATGCAACTAAACAAGATGGATACAAAGCGGAGCTGCATAGAAGATCCACAGTTGCAGCGAGCTCTACGAGCAGAAGAGGAGAGAAAAACACTGGCTTCTCAGGAGGAAACAGGAGAAACGCATGATCTAGGAAAGAGAGAGATGCTACTGCAGAAATGCGTCTCAGAACTTTTACTAAATGGTAAAAAAAAGCTTGTCAAGGTTACGTCCATCGGTGCATATCGGTGTTTTATGCGGTGCATACCTGGACTCATGTCAGAAAGTCCAACGGCGGTCAAATATTCATACTACAGCAGATCTTAGAAAAACGCAAGAGCTTCAAATCGATGCCACCATCTTATCATCGATTTTAAGGCTACACAGGGCAATGTCCAGTTTTGATATCCTTGCTAAACTCGCCAGTTTGAGCAGGATGAGGATGGAGAATGCACTCTGCTCTATCGAGAACTCACCGATACTTTTGATGTCAATAAAAAATTTAGACAAGACGATGTACTGTCATGCGGCTTCTTAAAGTTCGTTCTTGAAAGAATAGTGTAACACTCAAGCGTTAACACCAGAGGCATAATCTTTCAAAAGTCCGTCCAGTTACTCGCATACGCCAAAGAGTTGACACAATCGGAAGAAGCATGATGTCAATGGCGCATTCGGGGCTATTGAGACGGAAGCAGCGAAGATGGGTTCATCGGCAAATGGGGGCAAGACCAAGTATTGCGGTCAATACCGACGTCTCGGACAGAATATCACAGTACTTTGTGTACTGGAACGCTGGAATCAAACGTAGAATAACTCTTACCAACCGCTCCTTCATTAGGCTAACAAGCCAATTGAGTAGCAAAGCCCTCTCTCGAACAACTGAAGTGAGGGACGGCGCATTAGAAAGAGACCGCGACAGGTAGTGAAAGGGACCTCAACCAACCTAGCTTATGGGAACTTGGAGACAGCTATCTGAAGATTGAGATGGCTGCAGACGCTTGTTGGCCTAGGCTCACCTCGCACTGTTTAGCGCTACCTCAAGTATGTAAGTAAGAGTGGTATGGTGTAGAAGCCAGGGATACTTTCAAATGACGAAAATTATCAGTCTTATAACCGTTATATCATACTAAAAAATAGAAACGGACTCAATACAATGGTTCACGTATGTTTCACTCGCCACTTTCTTTATGATGCCTGTACGTAGTGTGGATTTAGTAATAACATTCCACATATGAAATATTACATAACTAGGCTTTCTAAACCGATACAATTCTATTCACACGCATTCGTATGTACATCTCAACTCATGCGTCTACTGAGTTGCAGAGTCTCAATGAAATGATTATAGTCTTAACAGACAACCCGGTCTTACACCGGAAACAGAAACTAGTGTCAGAACATAAATAAATCTCAACTACTTCTCAGCCATGCCTTGTAAGCTAAGTACCTCTTCAATGCAATATGACAAATAGCTTTGAAATCTGACAACTAACGCTACGAGTATCTTAAAACAACAAGTTCTTCAACTTCAGCACTACTTTTCTTATCTTTAAGACTATATTTTGCAATTTACGGTTTCTCAAATTCCTTGCAGTAGTTTCTCAAAAATATATTAATCATAGCAACGAGAGAGAGGACTCCACCACCACCACCACCATAACCAATATGATCCTCATTGAAATTAATCATGGAATTATATTCTCCTCCGTGTGCTGTGCACTTCCGTCTCATACCTGCGTACACTTAACACGATTTCCAATCCAATAAATTAAGTCACCGCAGAATTGTCCCATTTATTCGAGCTGCCTGATTGAAGTAACCAGAGCGCGCCAGGTATTCCACTTCTCTCTCTCTCACTCTGTCTCTATTTTTTTTTGCTATTGACTTAATCCACTTTTGTACCACACCTCGCCTAAGGATGAGAAAGTGCTGTAGCTGTAGCACTTTCATCCACCACTAGACTAGGCGCAGCACCAGTTGCAGTTGCAGTTACTGATGGAACACGGCCTGTAGCATCGCTTTGCATAGACTACGAGTAGTACAAGAATTTAATTTAAAATTAAAGTCCCACTGGAGCTCTAGACTTGTAAAATTAGATCAAAAGTGCGCTTTGAGAACCTATTTGCGCGCAGCCCTGATTGATGATCATTGGAAATAATTCTGTAGTCTCACATCGCTCGAACGATGTGGGCGGCTGAAGTAATCTGGTTTCCTTACGCGCATTCCACTGGAGGCCATCGGTTTGGGGGGTGGTAATGTGGCGGCATTATCCAACCAAAGCGAACCGCAGGGTCAAAAGCTGTTTACATTGCACTGGGGCACCGCCAGTAGTAGTAGATACCTAGATAGCGCACATTCGACTTGTAAAGTAATTAAATCTGCACACATTGGCGAGTGTAACTGGAGGAGATTCGATTTGCGTTGCCTTGCTGCCAATGTTGCACGATGTGTTTATGGTTCCTGAGTGATGAATGGAGAGAGGATAGTGTTTCATGCAGCAAAAGTGGGCCAACATATTGGCGATTTGTTTCACGCATGTGATTATGTTGCGTGTGTTTCGGGCCGGAAAACATTTGTTAACAACAAGAAACTATAGCTGATCAGAGCGCTTGACGGCCTCCAACTAGCTGGATGGCTGGCTAGCACATCATGATGCTGTCGAGGCCCGGTTGCATGCCGATCGTTGGAGTTTCAATTTAAGTCGATGTAGTTCATCGGTGTAACTCAATGTGTCAATCGATTGGAAATTGAGTTTCTGACTGAGTGTGTCTGGAGGTAGAATTTCTGTTGTCAATGCGTTTGGGGAGCACGAGTATTTATTGCTAATTTGAAAAATCAAACTCCAAAGTGGGTCGTGTGGGAAATTTATATATGACTTAGGCATCGGTTTATAAAGACATGAGATACATACAATCTACAATGTCTTAGGCATCGGTACATACAATCTGAAAATTTATCCCATTTTCAGGTATTTTTTTAAGTGTAGAGTTAATTGGAAACTGATTTAGTCTACGATAAAAGGAGGTTGACATAGCCAGGTCCATGTTTTGTAATCTTTTTTCGACTTGGCTTCAATATACACTATGATCTTAGTTGATGATGTAGTTCTTCATTAACCCCTGCAGTTGCTCTCAAGATACAACTTAAGATTGGATTTATCGAGTAAAGATGTTTCTATTTTCCGGCCCAGAAATAGGAATTTTATTATTTATGTAAGTGTCTCGTACAGGGGTTAAAGTTGAATGTGAACTGTTCACTTTCTATAACATTAGATAAGTACGACTGTAATTGATTCTTGCATAAGGGTGCCGCTTAGGGACCTAAGCTATTAATCTGCTTCGTTTCTTGCGTTAGGGTGTGCCACTAATAAAATTGTTTAACGGAAAATAATGAAACAATTCAATTTTCCTTAAGTGCATGTCGTTTAACTGCTGTAACTTAAAATTTATGTTTTTATACTACCGACTGGATTAACAATAGTTGTAGCCTTTTCAATTATATAACCTCTGCAAATTTTTTCATTTCGAAAAGAAAAACTCCGCATAGTTCGTTAAAAGTTAAATTCACAAAACCGTTGAATGAAACTAGATAGTTTTGTGTAGATACATAATTGCACATAAGGGATATTCTTAGCTTTTTATTTGTCCAGTCCATTTCAAAGAGTTCCTTTCTCGTCCTGCTCATACTTACATATTTACTCTTCTTTTAGTATACAGACGGCAGATAGACAGGCACGCGAAACTGATTTTTTTGTTGCATTATGAGTGTAGACCTTTGAGTCTATCTTAAAGCGTCTAGCTTAAATTTTTTATTAATTCATAGAGTATACAGATTGGGGTTATGTATGGAATAGCACATCGGATAAATTGCCGACACGGCTTTGCTGGCAAGTACGTATTCTTTTATTGAAATTTTCTATGACCGTTTGAATTATGATTAATGAATTTGATTAATACGCCTCCCAATTTCTTCTTTCAAGGCGTTGGTGGTCGTGGGCTTGTTTGCATAGTCCTTCGACTCCGAAAAACCCCAAAGAACCCCCCCCAAAGAGACCAGAAATTTTACAAGCACCCTTAACAAAATTTTGTTTTCCACAAACACCACAGCAAAAGCGAGGCCTCCCGAAGGCGAAGTTGCGAAGAGCTTTATCATGTCTTCTGCTCATTCTAAGTCAGTAAATCACCCCTCTTCTGGGACTACCTGGAAAAGTATGAAACAAGGTATGAAAAGCAGCTTAAAAGCTTAGGCTCTCTGCGTGTAATTCCGATGACTCTTAAGCCGAATCTTCAGATTTTAAAGTTTTCCTAATATCCTCCCGATACGATTTCAGTCCAGCCATGCGTCTCTTCAGTCTTCTTTTTTAAAAAGACAGCCGGCAAATAATCTGTTTACGTGCTAATCGTAAAAAGCTATCGGTGACGTTCTTGGAAATTGGAGTAGTACAGGTAGAGGGCATTTTCATCAACAGGTCTATTGTTTTGTTTAGTAATCTAGACACCGAGTGGGATATATTTACTTTCAAGGAGTTTAAGGTCTACATACAGTCCTACATTCGCCCTTATTAAGGACTGTCAAGTGCAAGAAGGCTTATTATCTTCTGGAAATCTTTCGAGCGCGCAATTTGTCAGTTTTCCGAGTCTGAGTCAAATTATGTATGTCCTGGAAAAAGAGTACTAAATAAGGGCATTCAGGGCCTTGACAGTATTTCAGCAAGGATTCATCACCTCTGTGTCAATAGTCAACGTACTCGTGTGTGCTTTTACCCCAATGTGTGTTCTAAGAGTTTTAGTCAGACCTCTCTCTAGTAACTGATTTTCTATTAAAATGTTGACTAGCTGCGCTGTAACTGCTTGACATGTCTGCGTTACAGTTGACTACGACATTCTGTTCTTTTCCTGAGTGGTGAATAAAAGTACTGAAATGTACTTAAAGATTGCAGCCATCTGGCCTTCATTTGGTGCAGACTATATCTCTTAAGTAAACATCTAATTTACCAATAGACTCCATTTATAAGGTTTTCGAAAATCGTCCCGAATCCTCCCGATATGAACCAACTTGAGTTGATGTCGACACCTATTTATGGCAAGCCAGCTGACAACCTGCAAACTTGTAAACTTCTTCAGCTGAATTCCATTTGGAGAGAAGGTCTTTTGTTGGCAAATCTACACTAACTGCGACGCGATAGTAATCTATCGCCGCAGTTTATCTTTTCCTTCATCGAATACAACCGCAGCCCCTAGTCAAAACTAGGTTGACCTCTGATCTCTGCACAAATTTATGAACACCAATCGAAAGTGCCTAGCCTCGGCATCTATACATTTATCTCCTATGCAAGACTCTGTGGGTATTCCGGTGGCATGAAGAATTCAATTTGTTAACTCTCTGTAGAGTTTCAGTCAAACTTTCCCCATAAAGTAACCGGATTGCCAGGGTATTGTCTTCCTCACTCTAGCTGCCGCTAAATTTAACTCTTGTAAGCAAATATTAAAGCAGAAAAAAAAATCAATTATTGGCTGCCAAATTAATTGGATACTTAAAAAATAATAAATAAAGACTTTGGCTTGGGTTGCAAAACAGCTCACCTCCGATTGAGCAGTAGTGCAACGGCAACAACAAAAAAACAGCCAAACAAAAGGCATAAACTCAACAAGCAACAGCAGAGAACAGAGGAAATCACTCACCACTGCATCTCTCCGGATCTCGGTTTTGGTTTTATTTATATTTATTCAAGACGGCGCGGCGGCGGCGGCGGCGTCAGACAGGAGCTCACAGTTACCTCCTGCCAGGCAGTCAACAAGATCTCAAAGTACCAAGTCACGAATTTGAATATAAAATAAAAATCAGCGTGGTGACTTATTAAGAAATAAAAATAAGGAGGAACGAGACGCTGATGCTGGAGCAGAACACCATCGACAATAGATCAGCCCACATAGAAAATGAGAAATAAAATCTCAGAAATCGATAGGGAATCTGGGTCAAGACATTTTCGAGGCACCGAACACTGCAGTAAAACAGCCAAAGATAGATTGCTCGGCGGTCTGGGAAATTATTTTGGAATTCTAATAAGAAGAAAACAAAGAACTGAATTCGGTTCTGGAAATTATTGTGAAGGAGCAACTTTAATGAGGATCAGCGCGGCGTATGTGGATCATTTTTGATGACGCAGCTGGCATGGTAAGAAGTAGTCTGGTTTTAGAAGCTGATTTTGATGGGTGAAAGGAAATATTGAGTTTGGTATCTTTCGCAAAAGATTTTTCTATGATAATGCATTTCTATCTTGAGAAAATGTTGAACCAATGTGTGTGACATATACATACGTCCTTTCAATTCTCTTGATCTCTATGTTCCTTTTTCTAGCTTCAACCAGGAAGTTGAATGGGAAAGTGATTCCCAAGTGCGAAAAGTTCAAGTATCTATGATCTATGATCGATAGCGAATCAACTATTGATGACGACATCAATCATCGCGTGAGCGTAGGGTGGATGAAGTGGCAGGAAAACTCTGCTATATTCTGTGACCGAAAATTGCCCGCTAAGCTGAAAGGAAGGCTTTACACCACAGTCGCTCACATGCGGTTTACAATGCTGGATAATGTACGAAAAGTATGAGGGCAAATTAACGGGAGCTGAGATGAATATGCCTCGCATGACAGTAGGAGTAACAAAGCTTGATCGATTTAGAAGTTCGAAGATTTGAGGAAGCCTTCACGTCAAAGAACCCATCTCGAAAAAATTGGAGCACGACCGGCTCAGTTGGTACTGCCATGTTCAAAGGAGGGATCCAATGTACCCTGTCAAAATGGCAATTTCAATCAAGGTTCCTATACAATCGCGGAAGAGAGACATGCCATAAATCTCCTGGATCACCCTAATGCAAAAACAGCAGCATTTGATCGGCCTCAGTGACGAAGTGATCCGAAACCGGGAGGCCTGCAGATAATTTCTGAGGTCGAATCGGCGAACCGCACAAGCGGACCAGTAGGGATGCAGTAAAGTGGGAGGGTTATGATCCCTATAGTCCGGATCATAACCTCGCCGAATAAAAGGAAAGAAGAAGAACCAAGAAGTGTCACCCATTTTAAAATGCAGTTCTTTGCACGTTTAGTCGCAAATGTTCTTCCAGAGCTAAACACTCTTGCACTCTCTTTAAATGATCAGAAGTGTGCAGTTCTCAAATGTGACACATATGATTTAGGTCCTCCGAGAAGCGGCTCGCTTCGAAAGCCCTTTATCGGTAGACTGTTGACAGTCAGATTTTCGAGTAAGAATACTAAATTTCTTAAGTTTTCCCTAGAAACTTGCCTTGCTGTTTAAAACAATAGACGATTGATTTGAGATCCACTAACACAATATTAAGGTAAAATTTTCTACTGAGTAGCGAATCAACTAACAAGTTCACCGGTCATTACGCAGCTACCTGAAGTCGAGGATATAAGCATGCTTTCGAGCATCGCAAGAGCTACAGATATGTAATCTTGCTGAAGTTGCTTAAATATAATAGAAGGTAGGTACTAATTTTGTACGAGATTGCCCCCAGACAAATAGGAAATCCTAAAGAGGAGAGGCCTGAGTACATTACCTTGATGCACGCCGACATTGACCGGAAAGTTCTTATTTATTTTTGAAGTGCACTACGCTCTGGTCCCCACATTCTTGTACACGTTCCGGATGGAACTTTCAGCGAACTTTTGAGTAGCCGTCTCAGGAACCATACTGCAGATCATCTTAGGTGTCTTTAATGTCTTGGCAACTGAATTTCGTTCATGTCAGCGTTGTGGGCTTGCTCAAGATTGTTCGGAAAGAAGTGGGATCTAAAACCCTGCTATCACTCACGCTTCACTAGTGTGTTAAGAAAAGGCTCAACAAACCTCCACCCAATACGCACTCCAAAAAGTTGAAAGGTTCGCCTGCACTGGCATCACAGGTGCTATGCGTTCGTGTCCGGCAGCAGCTCTGGAAGCTCTTCTTCATTGCACACAAATATCAAGAAGTCGGTGACAGCCACTGCCATCTTTCGTGCAACTTCAAACTGGGGGATCTAGTTGGGCATCTAAAAATACTAAAAACAATTCCTCTGCTTTCCAGTCCATCGCTTTGTATTACGGACTTTATACCCTCTCGGATGAACTTCGGGACGCAGTGTATGCCGTTATGGGATTCCAACGTCCTTCAGTTCCCATTCTGTGTAGTATATCGATGGCTCAAAAACAGAAAACGGAGTTGATGCAGGCATATACAGCTCCAACTTCAAACAGCCAGTTTCTCTACGCTGCTCCACATCTGTCTTCCGAGCCGGAGTTTTTGCAATTGAGCTATTTGCCAGAGAGTACATCAGACGCAAGCTCGGTAGAAAACAAATTGTCATCTTTTCCTGCAGTCAGGCGGCGATAAAGGCTCTGAATCCCTTTTGTTTGAGTCCAAGCTCGTCTGAAACTCAACTGTTCACTCAACTACCATCTTCACACGATGGCAGATCAAGAGACTGCCGAGCACATCCTGTGCGTTTGTCCCGCCATGGCTCGGAGCAGGCAAAGACACATTGCATAGTCAACCAGTCACCCAAGGTTCCTCCACGACCTTGATCTTTGCTCGGGATAAATACTCTCTCTATTACTAGGAGAACTAAGGGATAGCACAAAAGATCTTTCTAGGTGGCAGTGCTTGTCTGGCCTTTCTAGGAATAGGCAGAGGGCCCTTCAGAGCCTAATTCTGATTATCCAGAATAGTTGCTCTGCACAACAATGCTTTTGGGCATGCGGTATTATAATACTGATTGACTTGTCTGCATTTTAATAACCAATACCAAATGCAGCACTGCTGTGAATCATTATAAGGACTCGTCTGAGTTGATCGCAATGTGTCAGTTCCAGGCTCTGCGCATTTTTAATGTTGCATCTGAAACCAAGAAAAAAGACTGCGTACCACTTATCCAATTTGTCGTCACTTTCAGTTGTCTATCTTGAGCTTGGAAGCAGGGAACATAGTTTAGAAGAGATTATCCATTCATATGTTTAAACAAATTTTATCATTCTAACTTGAAGAGGTGGATATGGTATCCTGCAATCCATATCGCACTATAGTTTTGCGTGGTATGTTCTGGTAATTAAATTGCATTGCATTTGATTTAAAATAGGAACGTATCCTCGTTTTCTTTCAGCGTGTTATGCCCTAAAAAACACCTCTTTACTTCGACTTTATAGGTGAAGCTCAATGGCCTTACCTTTCTTATTTTTGTATACTTGGTGTATCCAAAGTCTCTAGTCTATTGCAAGTCATCTCTGCCAAAACAGGAATCGTCAATATCGTAGTAGATAGCAAAAACTATTATTTCCAATATATTCCTTCCTTCAAAGAACTTTTTCAATTTGTTGCATAGAGCTCCTTGGGGGGTGTAAGATACCCACCAGCGTATACTTTGAATGACCCCATTCCTGGTGTCTCATTAGTAAACCCCATTTGCTCTAGGTGCAAATCCCTCACAGGCAAGGTTTATTAGCCGGACTCACTGGTTTGGAAAATTTACGATCTCGCTATGTGCTACGCATTCAAAACATCTTAATCAAGCTGTTTCGTCAGATTTCTGCTCTATTTGCAGTCGCGATCCATATTGAAACGGTTGCCACTTTAGCAGACCATAAAAGCTCACATTTCTGTAAGGCACGTCGCAATTAATTATCACATTAACTAGCGATCGACCTTGCGTATCCACGGATCTCTCGCAGTTAACCACTTGGAAAGATCTTTCAAAATTGCATTTGTCCATATGTGGCGGGCGTATCGATAGTGATCAAGTGTTTGTGTGTGTGCATGACCTAAGCCCATAGGAATTGCTACGGAATACCTGTGTCTGGCGTTGGTGGTGAACAACAATGACAACGGTCATTGGATATCGAAATTATAGCCGTGCCGTTTCGCCCTCACTCCCGATCTGGATACACCAATTAATTAAGCAATTAAGTAGTTGGCACTGCGCCGGGTACAGTGAAAAGGTGGAGTAAGCAAATATCGCGATTTGTATCGCACGACGCCGCCGCGCCGCCACTGCTGTGGTGGTAGAGTCAACGACGACAACGCGAGATATTTTCTTTTTATCGAGAATCGAGAATCGAGAATCACTATTGATTTGCTTACAGGCAGCGGATGAAGGTTTAGGCAGAGTCACTGCTGCTGGTGCTGGTGCAGTCGGAAGATTTGACATTAGCCTAGCTGAGTGGAGAGGAGATGGTAAAGATACACTGCACCGCAAAGAGATGCAAACGAGGACCAGACTGAAATAAAGTGAAAAAAAGGGAAAAGGTGTTCCTCTCCATGGATGTAGATACAATGTGTAGATTGAGATGTCGCAGCTCCTGTACGCTGTGTCGCGGTGGTGTCGCGCGCAAAGTCAACGGTGTCTGCTGAAGCACCCTGGGTAACATATGCGAAATTGAAATGAGTGTTTCTGTGCGGGGGTATTTTCATTTCTTTTTATTGGTGGAGCATCGTGCTGAGTGTGGTTGACGTTGGAGTCCTTGACTTGAGACACATTGTACTTGGGTGTGCGAGATGTTTTTTTTTTGTCTGTGTTATTAATAATTGTTATTGCCGGGAAGTCATTCGAATATATAATGGTTTTGCACTGATGTATGCACAAGAGAAATTAGTCCTTAATTATGCAGAGAAATGACACTCGTGGTATGGAAATTGTTTTTTTTGAGAAGGTACAAGATGACGACCCACAAAGTTTTAGGCGAGTCCGCGTACTGGGGACACGTCATCATCCGGTGATGAATTGAGGGAAATAGAGATGTGGGCTATTTATGGGTTTTGCGGTTACGTTTTCTCGATTCTCGTTTATAGTTTGGCGGATTTATGTGGCTGGCATTTAGTGGAAGGAGAGGAAGTTCGAAGCTAAGTTAAGTTATATCTATCGCTGCATTCACAACTGCGGTATTTAGATCTTGTTTAGCATTTTAATGCCAAGAAGTGTATCGCAAAAGATGTAAAAGCTGTTACATACTTGTGACTCATTGGAAATAGAAAACACCTATGATGTTTGCGATATTTCACTGAACGGTTTCGTTTCATGTTTCCTTAGAGTGACCCACTCATCTGCACAGTAGTCTCTAACCTATGTGTCACCGAATAATGATGAGTTTGCACTCCTGATCACCAGATTACTTATTTAAATTATTATTCCGAATATCTCCGGGCTAGTATTTCTCTTTGGCAACATGTTGAATAATCAGGAAGTGGTAGATATCACCATTCGATGACGAAAGTGGCACTGGATTGGCACTCGTTTCGAAAAAGATTCAATTCCAAATGTAACTACGCGATGCAGTCGGATCCCTTAACTCAGGATGGCAGAAAAGCATGTCGGCTGAGAAATGTGCAGCGAAGAATAGTCGAGAAAGAGTCATGGCAACTAGGGAGGAGTTGGAGAGAGCTAAGACACATTTGCAAAGGTTGGATAATGGAGGCACTGGGACCCACAAGGGGAAAGTAACCATTTAAGTTTTGAATTAAAAATTTTGAATGAAAAAATGGATTAATACAGATTAGCAGATATACGGTCAAATAAGATGTTACTGTCTTTTATATCCCCCATCTTTCAATTTCATACATCACTGATAATGAGACTCTGCAATCTTGTCGTATCCATCTTTTGAATTTAAAGCCTTTCTAACGTTTGGGGTTATTTTCGAATTAGGCTTCACTCCCACAAACATTCTTTATGGCAAGAATTGTATAGCGGCGGCCAGCTAATTAGCACACCCTGCGATATTTTTCTATTTTTTGGACAGTCTTACTGGTACAATTCCTTTTAAGGTGGACATCTTACGTAGGTTCTTCCATCGGGTCCTATTAAGTTATACTTGGGTTCGTCGATGACAGAATATGGCCTGCAGATATAGCATACATGATTTTTGGCGAAATTTATGCGTTTTCTCCGATTTACTTCTGGAACCATTAGCTTCTTCAAACTTTGCAATCCTCGAAAATTATTTGCCGGCAATCGAGCTCTTGTCCTAGATGATACCGTTACAGTATAACTTGCTACCATTCGAGCTCTTATTTTCACTGAAATAGCAAAAGGCTTCCTTAGAGCATACTTCGCTATCAGACTGTCCTCTCGCTTTGGTGTTTTTCTTGGCCTGGATTGTTCCCGATTCACAAAAGTACCAGGCTCTTGAAAATACTTTATGGCATTCTACGTACAATTTTTGGACCCGCGAGGCCTTCCCAAACTCCTTACTTTGCGTTATTTCTGACCACCCTCCAGCTTTTTTGTGTCGCTTAAAAAGATACCGAAGCCTATCAGTCGCCATCTTAGAAATATAAAACTTACTGTTTTGATTCAATACGTTGCCATAGCCATCATACAATTTTTATTAAATTAATCCCATTGCAATGTTAACCCCACGAAGTTTTTATTGCGATTCCCAAAGCGTTCGCTTTGCCGTCCAATTAGTTTTGTTGTGCTTATCCAATGGCATTGAAATTTCGAAATTTTTTTTTCTTATCTAGAGTCTAGGTAGCTAAGCGGAATACATATGAATGTATGCCTAGTTCAAAGTGCGCTTAGCTTAAGCGCAATATATACTTACTTACTTACTTAGGTGGCGCTACAGTTCGGGGTGAACCTGAGCCTCAACCAACAAGCCTCTCCAGGTAGCCCTGAGCGACTGATGCTCAGTTTTTTAACACGTTCGTTGTCGCTGTACAGTTCGTAGATTTCATCATTGAATCTTCTCCTGCAAAGCTCGTCAACGCAGCGGGACCGTATATCTTCTGAAGAATTTTTCTCTCGAAGCGACCAAAGATATCTTCATCCCCTTTCGAAAGAGTCCATGCAGTACATATATATTGCTCACACTGAACCCTAGGCTTAGTTGACATTTAGTCACATGGAAAGTCCTTACATCCCGATATCTCGCTAACCCACTCCTTGCAGAGTGAAAACTCCAATGTTATAACCGCCGCTTGGTTGTCACTTTAAAACAATGATCCTTGTAAGTAAATTGGCATCTACCATCTGCCTGAAGGATGACATTATCATTAATTCGATGCTAATCATTTTTGATTCTGTTTCGAGTCAATACTGGATGAGCCAGTACGGATGTCTAAGTCCTCATTTTCAATCATACAGAGTAATAGACGGTCTATCGACAATTATTGCGAAAGCTTAGTATTTGATTGTGATGAAATTGTTTAGACGAATAAACGTATTGTGCCGCTGACTATGGCCCGTGTAGCTGTTCTGTTGCTAAGGAACAGATTAAGAGTGATGAGATTTAGTTTAATCTTCAACAGCCGATATCAGTGATCTAGTGGCCTGAATGCAAGTGACTGTTGCCAGAATCCCAGCAATATTAGGAAGCCAGCAGTTCTTTTTAAGTTATTTCCATTAAAACGGTTTGCACAATTGTGAAGGACAATCAATGAATTGTGTTGGGACTAATTTGCATCTGTAGAAAACAAAATATGACTACCAACTTACCTTTCAGCCTAATGGTGATTGGGAGTTTCTTCAAATAGGAGACATCATTAGGTTACTCTTTTGGCATAAGTTACACAGAACTTACTCCAAGGGTTCCTTTCGGTGGTAAACTTTACTGCGGTAAACTATACTTTACACTGGCTCGGCCACGAGCGAATGGAAAATAGTGCTCCAGCTAAGAGGATCTTCAAATCTCAGCCTCCAGGTTCGAGAAGACAAGGAAGACCGAACCTCCGTTTTAAGGACCAAGTTATTGCGGATGCCAGAGTGCTTGGTCTGGAAAACTGGAAGCAGTATGGAGAGGATCGAAGAGGATGGAAGACTGCTTTGTCTCAGGCAGGGACCCTCCATGGGTTGGGAACCCGTTAAATAAGTACATAAGAAAGTAACTTTTGCAGACATGTATTCCTTTGACAACAGCGTTAAAATGAAACTACACATTTTTACATTCCCATTTACGTGCATACGCATGTACATTAGGACACTCCATCTCTCATTGAAATCAATCTTGCATACATACATACCCTCATCAAATATTTTAGAATACCAAAAATTCAGAACACTTCTCAAAACAAGTGAGAGTCAATACCAAAGTGACATAACGCGTCAAGACCCATAAATCATTGATACATCTATCGAGATCCCAATTTCGATTTATTCTCAGAATTACTATCACCTCTATCAGCCTGACTGTCGGTTATTGGTTCACAATTGTTTCGGTCTCCATTGTTTGACAAGCGACGACACGTTCTCCACATTCCATTGTATCTATTAATTTGACCAGGAGACTTGGTTTGGAAACTCTTTAACAAGACAGGTAGTTGTTCCTAGCAACGCACGCAATAGAAACAACCTGAAACAAGAGAGCGAGCAATTAAATGAATCTTGCTGTGGAATTATGGTTATCGCAGATGCTAGAGTGCAAAGTGGAATCATTAAATTTGGACTACACCAGCACATTACAATGAGCACAGCAGGGTGCGTATTTGTTCTTGCTTGTTGTGGATCTTTGAGTGGACATAAAAATAGTTGTTGATTAATGATTCGACATGGTCATGGATAGGTTTCGAAAAAGATCAATAGAGGCAGATTGTTATGATGGATCTGGAAGTGCTTCCATTGATGTTTAAAGATCCAACATTCCTGACACCTAAAAAATTAGACTTGAGTGCATGAGTTATGAAAGTAAGAATACCTTTCAATCGCTGTTTGCGTCTGTCTCTTCACCGAAAAGTTCGTTCCTTTTTAATGTTTGCCGAAGTCCAGTGGAGACTACATTCCAGCAAAGCAATTGCCACTCCTCGATGGAATCCCGTCGCTTATCAAACTCTAGCCATACCACACTTACTGTCGTCCACATAAGTTGCATTGCGTCGTCTCTCCTTAATCTTAGCCTGAAGTTTATTTTTTCTGTTCACTACTATAGCCACAGCGCGTCGACTAAGGATGCTGCTGCGTCTAGTTGAAAAAAAAAAAAAAAATCTAATAGATCTTTCCCATAAAATCCGGGATAATTGCGCGCGCACAACTTAAACTGGCGAAATACCACCGAGTCACCCTTTCAATTTTCCTCTGAATCTGACAGCTAGTGTGCGAGCGGGTTCGTTCTTTCACCCCAACCCTCTCGATGCATACCCAAGTTCTCTTTGGACAGCAGTAATAATCCTGAATCAACATCACTGCCCACAGAGAGGAAGCGAAAAAAAAGGAAAAAAAAAGGAAAAAAAAACCGAAACATCTCCAGTGGCTCAGGAGAGAGAGATAACCCTGTAGACGACCGCGACGACGTAGGACCAATTATCGTTGCGTCATTCCCCATATTGAACAACGAAAGGCATATAACCTAAAGTAGGCTCAAAAATAGACGTTGTAAGCATCAACCTCATCATCTCGAGGTTCGGTGACGATCGCGACAATAGTCGCCACTTGGTTGGTTACCTTGGTTACCTTGGTGCTTGGTGCCTTGAGAAAATGTTTCCAGAAAAGGGAGATTCTATCGCGTGCGTTATCAGCGTAAAGTTGAAGCGCATAAAGATTGTCCTTCTTGGAGATGTGCTGTTTTTTTTTTTGTTTTGTGGCTGGGACTCGTTAAAGAAGCGTGAAAAGTCCCTGAGAAATAAAAGGGATAAACATCAGAATAAGAAACGGCGAAGGAATGTCCTTAACTCGTCTCCTCAATGAGTCATCCAACAACGACGAAGAAAGAGAGGAGAAAACAAATGTCTTGGAGTCTCCACTCTCCAGTCGACGTTGTTCATGGCAGAGACTCTTGCGATGACGAAGGCGATGGTGCTTGCAACTGGTCATGGTCGAAAAGCGAAACTGGTTTGCCCTCTTTTTTTTTTTTTTTTTTGGTCGCATGTGATGCAGTGAAGATCTTTACTGTTGGTTCGGTGTGTCTTGCGGTGTGCTGGCCGAGTGTTTTTTTAGATGGTGTTGTTGGGTGATCCTTTTTCTGCTGATGGTGCTCTCCTTCCTTGGCCTGATTATCATCGACTCATCCATTAGGTGATGGAATCAGTTGTTTTTACTTCTATTAGACACAGTTGTGTTGAGTTTCTGTGGGTGAACTGTGAAGCCGGATCGAATTGATGAATCAATTTCCAGGGAGTTGAAGTAATTTTCTGGAGATTTACTCAAATTGAAATCGTATCTAAATCGGTTTTATTTATTTTTTTTAAATATCTTTTATGGTGGGATAGTAATCCAAAGATCTGAAAAGATTAACTGGCAATCTGGCAAGTCCCATGAAGTGGGCTATATGAGCTCTCATTTAGTTCATTTAAGATTCGCGTTTATGATTGCATCCAAGGAGGGCATCTCAAGTGGAAATTGTGCTACGATTTGCATTGCGGGCTATGAAAACCTGTTTAACCTTAAGCGAACTATAAAAATGCAGAAGTAGTTCATTTTCCGTTTCATTTTTCAATTCGAGTATGATCCACACGAGCGTTTTCTACTGTCTTCGTCAGTTTCGAGGCACGATCACTTAAACAGCAACCATATCCTATCTCATTAAGCTTAAAGCTCATCTGTGTGATGATGTTTGTCAAGTGAATCAAGACAAATCAAAATCTGCTCCGACAGCAGAATAGCCTTCGTGTATCAAAACCACTACAAGTCAGGGAATTTGAAATCAAATCGAAACTGGTTTTCAGTCATCATACACGTTGCGATGGTTGACAAATCCTGACGAACGAACTGGGAAGATCTACAAACGGTCATGATAAAAAAGTCGAGTAACGACACCGCGAAACGAGTCCTGGGTTCTTTTTTGATGGCGGGACTACTGACATGAATTGTCTATCTGAATAAATTTTTTTATAGGAGAGCGCTCGACAGAAATAACAATCAAATGTGAGGAGGCAGAGAAAACGTGGAAGCTAATACTCTAAAGCAAGGCAGCCTATACTGGAGAAACTAAAACTTTTCTCCCCATGATCCAAATATCCACATAATTACCAAACTGACAAGCGAGGAGAATACAAGAGCCCAATGGGAGCTGAAATAAAAAGCGAGAGGTCACCCTTTAAAGCTAACTAGCCTTACAACTTTTATGCTTACCGCTTCAAGAATTTTGCCTTAAGTTTGCTTAAGTTATGTAGAGTGCCTACCCTTCGCATTGGTTTCAAATAGATCATAAAATGTTACTCTTGGGACGAGTTTGTTATTTAGCCTTAAAGTTTTATTGATATTCGGCTTTCGCAAAAATAAGAGCGCTCCAAACCACAGTGCTGGCGATAAATTAATTCCCTCTCTCGACAGTTCATTCATTCAATACACAGCATGCAACTGAGATGAATCAGGCATGTGACAAGGACGACCCTACAATGACAATGATTCTGGTGAATTTTACATATATGCCAGGTGGTCTTGCATAAAAATAAATTATAAGGTCCTTTAAGGTGCATTTAATTAAATATTTTAGCCATCTTGCACTAATGAAATTGAATGGATTTTGCATAAGAAATTTATACTACGAGAGCTAGGCATTGTCATCGATGTATCTTTACTGAATCAAGCTTAGGGGTCACTTAACCCTAAAATTAATGAAATATACACATTCCACCATCGCCGTCTGACCCTTCAAACACTGCGAAATCTAATAAAAATATGTGCGTATGCAACCTGCCTACACTGGCACATCACAATGAGCTCCTTCAAAAGTTGAATCAAAGGTAATATATCAAACCTTAAGTCAAAGATACAAAACCACCATCTCATCGTCATCGATACAGTTTCCGTAAAACCGTTGGCTTATTTATGTGTATTTCTCTATTTTGCACTGCGGTTCCACGATCCTAGACAGCGGTCACTTCGCGTCGTGGGTGAATGGAATGGCAACCAAAGGATTTTTGACACCATTCATGATCGTCGTAAATCATATCACTTTTTTCTCAAATCTGAGACCGCAACGAATGGATGTGATTCCTGCAGTCCAACCCGAAGTCCATCTTGTCTGGGGTTGAGTAAAAAGACGTTCAGCCGTGATTTAGGAGCTCTTCCCAAACAAAAGATACCCAACTCCAGGGCGCTTACTATTTCTGATTGAGATATATTTTTCACTACCACCGCCACACCAAACATCAGAAAATTTTTCCATTTTTCCTGGATTTTTTCAACGGGACCACATCACACGCTGATCACACAACCAAGCGCGTGGGGAACACTAGTCCCCTCTTTAGCACGTTAGTTCGAAACATTTCCCAATGCAACTCGCCATAGAACCGAACCGAACCATTGTGACGGATTGATTTGTTGGAATTTTACAATTCTACAATTGAGGTCTGGATTCGCGGACACACATAATCTCTAGAGTGTGGGCCCACACTTGCCCCACACACGTATGTACTATAGGGGTTCCGCAAACAACACCGCGCTCAGAATATTTTATTGGCAACAGATTTTAAGATATGACGTAGGTTAGAAGAACAAACAGATACAAGAAAAAAAAAATTCGAAATTTATGTTTACACATATCTTGTTCCGCCAAAAACATAGGTACATAGGTAGATACTTCCTTATTCAAGACGGCGTGTGAGGGCTAAGTAGTTAATAAAAAAAAAAGGACGATGAAAATTTATTGGAATAGCGAAAATTTGTGTTAAGAGCATTTTACGATTCTGCGGACAACGTGTCATGTGCAAATGACGGTCTAGCGTTTCATAAGCCGGCCAATCAAACTGGTGGTCTGCAGGGTGATGGCTAAAGTATCTGTCGCATTTCTAAAGAAGAGTTTAACGATTTTGTTAAGAGTTATACGATTAAAATTAAATGAATAAAAAATAATGCTCGCATGTAAACTGTGCCATAAATCATAGAACGATGATTTTAAATGGCTTCTCGAGAGCCAGACCAGTTGGGGTTAACTATACACAAAGTCGTGCCGTTGTGGATTGAAAAATTGTTAATTGATTTCTATGCGGGCAGCTTATACAAATAAGAATAGTAAAACACAAAAAATAATCTATTTAAAGGTACCTACACTTAAGTGCTTGGAAAACGTTACTTTTTTTTTGAATATGTAAAAGCGGAGAAGCGTGTAAACAAATAGCTTTTTGTGTGTTTGATTATTTTAGTCTGATTTCTTTTCGAAGCACTCTCGAATTATAAAGCTTATTTTCATTTATAACGTAGCAGTGGAAGAGGATGCTGTGCTTTGATCTTGATCTCGTAATAATCTCTTAACGAATTATCTGCTATTTTTCGACGGATCTCTGCTGAAGTTCACCTAAACTTCTTCGAAGTCATAACTGTCAACAGAGATCTTCTATCCTGTGAAATATGATCTGGCCCTCGATGAGGTACACTTAGACCAAAGTAGGTCAAAGATGGGTCACTTTGTCACTTTGTGTATTAATGTTAGCCGTAGAGGCGTTATTAAGATCATTGAGACCATCTAACTAGTAAAGACCTAGTGTAGTTTTCCTTATATTAGCCAGTGCAGGACACGTGCACAATAAGTGAGAAGTGATTCTTTTTCCTCGTCGTTCTGCCTATCGTGCAGTGTCCGGTTATTACGTTGGGAAGAGTAGAGAGGGTTCCTCTATTATGCTTAAGAAGTTCGTTGGATCTTCTTTGGTCTACTTTTGGCCATAGTTGCCTAGCGATAAGGCACCGGCCAAGTTGGCACCATCTATGGTTAGCTTTGTTAAGCGCATCAACGTGAATGAGGTAGTTAGCATCTGCTTAGTACCGTAAGTTATGCTTTTCCTTCAAATGTCTGGAATACTCTTCGCCTGTCCAATGCCGAGCTGATCGTGTGGGTCTGTATTGCATGGCTTGGTGGGTCTTCTGGTTATCACCATTTCACAGCTATAATCTATAATCACATCTGTACTTTTCTGCCATGTCCTCTTGAAGAGTCCTTTGCCCCAAAAGTTTTGGCCAGAACAATGATTAACAAAAGCTTTCCACTTCTTAAAGATTCATGTTTCAGGGCACTGAACTGACTGACTTCACATTTGAAAAGCACAGTTGAGATTTATTTCTAAAGCTGATTTTACTGCTCCAGTTCGGTACCACCGTAAATCAAGCCAGTACTTCGAAGGTACAGACAAATTTGTACTCTTTTAACCTATCGTCCAGCGATGCCTACTTCTAAGGTTGATCATTTGTTAGTAAAAATCAGTATTTTGGGTTCGACAGAGTTGATCTTGAGCTCCAAAAAGTTCTTTTTGATACTCTACCATATGAAGTAGATATCTGTGACGTAATTCAGATATTTAAAATGGGTTCTAAGACTCCATTGAATTCCCTAGCTTCGTAGAATCAAGAACATTTTCAAATAGACTTTTTGCATAGTACTTCGAATTCGACATTCTTTCGACGGCAGTCCCTTACAGCACATGGCACTTCATCACATCTTAACTTACCTTGATTATAGGCATCAGCGAAGCTCTACGCGACGCTTTCTGTGTTTCAGTATTAAATCGCGCACTCAGCTGCTGCGTAACAAGGCCCTTCCCACTCCGATATTCAAAAACTTTACATTTATAAATGCTGAAATCTGCTCCAAAATGGAACTTGAAAACACGTTGAATAAATTTGTGCTCTTAAAGTCTAAAGTGATAGAAATCTGCAGCAGTATTTTGATGTTAAAACAACGAAGGCAACTGCTGTAAGTGTAGAGGGAAGGGAAAGTTTGTAGTGTTCAACACGCTAAAAGATAGAAGGTACCAAGCCAATTCCTAGTGAAATTGTTACACAATCCTATTCCACATCCGCGTAACTAGCTTTAGCCTATTGCGACTTTCTAGGCCTCAGACATTCCTGCATAATTGGCAGTTCTAAGGGTGTGCCCGCAGAGTGTGTTTTGTAGCTGTTTCATTTTCTTTCGTCATTAGATACTTCCAAATCAATTTCTATTTTATTATAGCAATTTGTCATTCATTCATTAAACTGATGTTGCTGTGAATGATTTTTTTTTATTTTTTTTCTTAGATAAAAAGATTGCGGATAAAAATTATCTTACCATTGATGACCACCTTATTTCTATCTATTAACTCATTTCCTTCCCAAATTAGATTCCAACCAAACCACGAAAGAAAAAAAAAAATTCTCATTCGTTGGCCACTTGAGAGTATTTATCTTTCCATTCCCAGACTCGGTGAAGCCAATCACCTTTAAATCGGCCCTCTTGCCTCGGCACCAATAGACCAATCAGAAACGTCAACACTATTTCAGCAATTAGCATATTTCTCCATCTGGCAAAGCCCACGAAAACCATTACCTCTAGCCGCGAATTCCCAGCGAGTCTTTTCGGTTACACTACACCTGACCAGCATAGATCAACATATGTAGATCTGCTTAAATTGGACCGCAAGCCGCACACATGTGAACATACGCGTGTGTAGGTTCGTGTATTAGTGTCATGGTGAGATGATGAAGATGAGAGTTTACGCCTTGACAGACAGTGACATTGCATGTGCTTTGGCTTTATCATGTTTTCATTTCTCTTCGCCGTAGCTCTCCTTGGATGGTGTTCTTCTGCGGCGTTTGTTCTTTTCTTTGGTTTTTTTTTTTTTTTTTTTTTTTTCATTTTGTCATTGTCGTCTCTCCGCTAGTTTTTGTTTGAATCTTATCTCTTCCACATGATGTTGATTATTATTGTTTTCTTTTTTGAGAAAAATCATGTCTCCAAGAAGGTGATGAAGATGAAAACCAGACGAGACAGCACAGCACAGCACAGCACAGCACACCGAACAACGAGCGAGGAAGAAGAGACGATAATGAAAATCAAGTTTGTCGCTTAACGCTTTTGTTTTGATCCAAAACTGAAATAACAATAAATTGTGATATTGTTGATATTATGACAGACGGAAACCCTACCATCCATAGATACACACCACCCATACATACATGCGCGTCTCATTGTTATAATTTATAATTCACTTTGATTACAAGTTATGAGTGTGCGTCGAGATGTGGTCATAGATATATGTACACCACCACTCTTCAGTTGTAGACCATCATAATCATCATCGGCAGATAGATGATGCTCTTCAAATGTGATATGCTGTATTGAGTTGTGAGCGCAGCGCAATAGTGCTGGTGAATCACTATACCACCTCACCGGGGGGAACTGGGCAAATAACCAAAAATTTTTTATTCATTTTGATTCGTTTGTGTTTAATGAGTAACACAATACCACCGGCTCAATGGCGATATTCGTATCTATGGACACATTCTTAAAATAGTTATGATAATCTCTCTCTCTCTTTGGGGATTTGGTTGGATTTTCATCTTTTTATCTTCTTCGTCTTGTGTGTATCTTCTTGGGGCCATTGAAAGCTACTTTTCCCACATTGGAATTGGATGTTTTCTCGGGTGTGTATATTGTATGTCTCTTTTCTATTCAATGTTTTGGCGATTATATTTTGAAGTAACTTAATTAAATGATAGTTTGGTTAAGAGGTCATTTAAATGGTTGTTTGTATGGGCAGCGGTGATATTATGATGGTTATTATATGGCTATTTGGTGTTTGTCCAATGGTTGGTGGTGGGTAGTGGAGTAGATGGAGGAAGTGCTTTTTTTTTTTTTCTTGAAGAGTTTCAGCTTTGATTGGTATTGAAGAGAGATCGATTTTTGATACGTAATTGATAGGGTGAAACGAGATCAAACATAGGATCTGCATTTATTAGACAAGATGCCATTACAAGCGATTACATCCTATGGCCTATTATTCTTGAGAATAGATGCATAAAGGAGCATTCTTTGTCGGAAAGGGATTATAAGTATGTAGGGTTGGTTAAGAAAGGAGACATACCCTTTTGTGTGTATATCTTTGAGTGAATTGCAACTTTTGCTTTTGATTTTGAAGATACAAATATTATTCTCTTTTTTGAGTGGAAAATAAAATAAAAAAAAACTTTATTAGATGGAAAAAAAGATCAGAGGAGACTCTTGTGTTAGACTCAAGTTTTAACCAGACTGGCCATTACACATATTTGGTGCAACTACCCTTTTCGTGTTGTGCATGCTATAGTTGTTCACACAAATGGAATGGGCCTCCACTTAAAGTTATATCGGAGAGGTATATTAAGAATCTTTCTCATGACAATTATTACTGTCAGACATTTGCGAAAGGTGAGACCGTGAAAAACTCTGGTATTTTCTGAGATTAGTCCAACCACTGAGCCGCGGCCACTACTAGTAACAATTATTCCAGCGTTCATGAAAATGTAGAGAAATAATCTGTCATCTATGAGTAGTTCTACAGGTCAGTACTGTAAGAAAATGTTGTCATGATTTATAAAATAGCGGTTCAATATCCCAACTTAGTGTTAACGCGTTGACAAACGCACATTTCTTACCTTTGAATCCAGAGAGCGCCTAAAACATGGGTTGGATCAGTAGTGAAACAACTAAGTTCATAGTTAAGTTAGTTTCTGGTATAAATTTGCATACATATGTATGTATGTACAAGCTCAATCGATGTGGTACTCAGCAAAGGATTTGATTCTGGGCGCGGTCATTGAATTTGATGGATGGCGTCAGATGTCTGCAACATACGAACAGTTTTATGTGGCATCTGTGCTCTCGACACCTGACGAAAGAATTGAAGTAAAAAAGACTACACCGTAAAAATAGATACTTTTACAATAAATACTTCTTTCTTTTGGTTTTTAGAGAATAGATATCCGAATTTAAATACGTTCAAGTACAGTTCAGTACCTTGTTAAATGCCACAGAAAATCGGGCTCTTGGAGCTCTCAGAGCCTATTTGATAACAAATTTAAGAAAAAAATGCAAAAAAACGTTTATTGGTATATAGTTTTATGCATATACAGACGTACATACGTACAGCATTAATTCGCGACTGAAAATGCGAGCATGCTTGATCTGAAAAGTCCTTGTTGATGTTGGCCATCACTAGTTTTATCCAAAAAACTAAAATCCAATGGACTTAAGTCTGGTGAGATAGATGGCTATAAATTTGGTGTTTTGTGATCATGTAATTTGATCGAACCATTCTCGAGTCATCGCGGGTTTCTTCGGTGGCACAAAATCCTGATAGAACACGTACAGTGTTCCTGCGACCACTCTATCTATCTAGAGGTCAACAACTGCCTCTATCACCTCGATGTATCCGGCAGCATTCAGTCGAAGGTCCTGTGCGAAAAATTAGGGATGCATACAACTTTTTTTTTTGCACAACATAACCTACACTGTGGCACAGTGGTTAATGCGTTAAACTACTGAGCGAGAGGTTCGAAGTTCGAGTTACAGAACAACACCAAACGATTTTTCACAGTTGAGGAGAACAAACTGTTTTTTTTATTTATGCCTTCCCACTTAAAAAGGTCATTTCCGATACCACAACAAGTCCTGAGCTTTCCAACAAGTTGAATGTTTATTATGTTTCAAAACATTCAAAACATTGCCGCCATATGCATGCGTCTCAACGCAAAGTTGTTAACTTTTTTCGACAATTTTCCAAAGCTTGATATATGATAATCATGACTTTGAATTTGTCAAATATTGTTGAGAGAAAGTTTAAACTTAATTTTCGCTGGCTAGTTATCATGCTAGAGGCATCGAATTATTTATGATGTAAACATATTTGATATGTTTGGCAAGGGCACAGTGCGACCACTCGATTGTAATCGAAGAATAATTTATTTTTGGTTAAATTCTACTACTTTCACCACAATTGTTCAGCCCTAGTTGCTTCCGATTGGCCTTTCTCAGAGGTCTTTATCAAACCCACCGCTGTTTTGAGTTGCAGAGGGGAAGTTTAAAATATCTTTCGCTATTTATACAAATTGAATGTAGAGCAGCTTATTCTGGAAGCATAAAGTATTACCTTGTCTTGGCTATCCAATGACGGCGATAATATGGGTTTTTGGAACGATCAGATTCTGCTCGACTATTGGAGCATCATAATTACGAGTAAGGGCCACGGACAAAGTGAAATCATGACGAACAGAAAGTTAAAATACAAACATTGTTAGCCTCCAAGAGAAATATTACCGGACGAATAGTTTTTACCAAGTTAATCCGAAATGTGTTATGTTAGGCCACTTGCATGCTTGCCTGTGCTTATGCCTTTCATGTGCTAGGTAACACAAGTGCCACTTTGAAGTATTTCGGTCTTGGACGTCGTAGAAATGTTTTTGCTCTAAATTAAAGACCAGAATCATTGAGAACTTAAGTTATGCACGTGCCAGTGCTGTAATCAATAAAATTATAGCTTCCGGACGTCATGTAGATATAATTTTATGCAACTTAATCCTGGAACTAATTGAATTCTAAAAATAAATCCGAACTTTCGAGTTCACTTAACAAAGTCAAATACTCTTATGACGCAAGAGCAAGAGAAATGACTCAACATGATCACTTTCTTGTTCTTTCGTGGCCTTCCATTGAAAAAGATTTAATTTTAAACGGCTCCCATTGTAGGTCTGACCGAGAATAACAAATTGTGGTCGATTCTTCATTTGCCCTCATGAACATATGCTGCATACACCGTCTCAGACTCTTGGCCAAATAACATCAACATAATGACGATGGTGAGGGAGAAGACAAAACCCAAAGGTACAGCCGAAGCCTACCACCACTCAATACTTATGGTATCCATACTTTTGTTGATTTTTTGTTTTCTTTTTTTTTTTTTCTTACTGAAAAGAAATGTATGATTAACAATCAATCAAGTTCACCTCACAGTCATTGTTCTCAAGATAAAAGTTTGTCGTTAATTTTCCATAGATACGCGCGCGTCTGTAATTTCAGATACATTTTCTGTCGAAAGTAAAGAAACGGTTTAGGGTTTCGTCTTTCGGCTTTCGTCTCAGCATAGACAACAGGTGACAAAGCTGTGGAACTATTTGCCACATTAATCATAGGCGAACAATGAAATTTTGAAGAAAAAAAAAAGAATTGGAGATGGATACTTGGACAAGTGAAAGAGTTCTTCGGTAAATATGTATTCAGCAAATATCTGTGTGTAACATGTGCTAATGTGAGATATGCTTCATCACACATCACAGTAAGTTGTGTGCGCAGGCGCGCACGCTCACATCAGCCAGCATCAGTGAGAATCGGAATTATTTATGACAGGCGATTTGGTAATCAGACATCGCGCTCTGTTCTTCGAGCCCGCTCGATGGGTTCTCCTCTTCTTTTACGAGGTCTATTTGGTGATGTATCTTAAGTGCACAGTTGACTTGTTCTCCCTTCTTTTTCATACACACATAATGGTACCTGTAAATAGATTAAACTGGCTTCACTTGCTGCGGCCCCGTCATCCATTTATCTATCCATCTATGTGTATCTGTATGTCTGTCTGGGCCTTGGTTATGGGTCTGGGACGACGAGGGACTTAGGATTGTCTGTTCATTTGTCTGCTCTAGTGGACAAAATTGAAATTATTTATTTTTTTCCTTCTTCTGTTGATCCCTTCTTCTGCTTTGAGTGCGTTCTTCTTCGTCGTTGTTGCATATTTACTGTGTTCGTTAATGACTCTGGGTACACTCGGAGTACATCTGAATGAAAAAGGAGGCAAAGTGAAAAGTTATCACATATTTAAGAGGCGAATTACTTTCTTTTCTTTTTGGTTGCACAACGGGGCACATGTGTGTACACGGTGTACATGGGGCTATCTATTTAGAGTTGTCCGGCTTATCCGCCGTGTGGCGGCATATACTCGTAGATGTGTGTGACAGTGCACCAGGGTGAACTGAACAGACTACAAGTGTATCTGTGAGAAGATGGACACTCTGCAGTGGTTTTGAATAAAACACAACTGCAATCAGCGATTTGGAGGGCTTGACATTGGATCTGGTTTTCTGTTAGGTTTGAGAGGTTTTTCTTTCTTTTTTTGTTTTGTTCTTCGTTCGCCTTCTTTTTCTAGGTTAACACCAGTTTAATTTATTGTGTGTTGTGTTGTTATGCTTTGATATGCGTTTGGGTTTATTTTTGAAGCATTAAGAGCTAAGTTAGGGATTTTTAATCAGTGAATTACTATAGCGTAGAAGATCGATTTAATTTCTTATAAATTGGGATATTCATTAGAACCCGGACGCGCCGCACCGCACGTGTAGCAGGGAGGAGGAAACTCAAATTGAAATGGACTGTTTTCGGTGATTGGAGAATGTCGGAATATGATTTCTAATTTTGTGGGTTTAAAAATGTATTTCCGCAATAGTCATTGATTATGTATCAGCTTCGCTGTAAAGAATTCATTTAGTAAGGGAACTATAACGGAAATTGAAGAATCTTTTGACGGTTGAAGCAAAAATAAAAGTCGAACGGTGATTCTCAAGTTTAAAGAACTTTGAACCAATCACATCGCCGTCGTGACGTAGGTAAACAGATTCGTGCAGTTGAATCGGCTACAAACGAAGCAATTGTCCCGGATAAAGGATTGGCTGTCAGTCGCCGGACTAGAACTTGCCGACCATAAAACAGAAGCCCTTCTCATTAACCCGTCGAAAAAATTAGAGTGCGCCAACTACCAGGTTGATAACCAAATTATCAGGTCCAAAGAAGCTTGGAGTAATGCTGGACAACACACTGCAGTTCAAAAAATACGTGGACTGTGTAACCAAGAAAGCATCGCAAATGCAGAAAGCTCTCTCGCGCATACTTCCTAACATTGGTGGACCTGGATACGCAGAAAGGATCCTACTCTCCATAGTTGTCACATCAGTTTTGTTATATGCCGCCCCAGTCTGGGCGCAGGCATTAAGGACGAAGGAGACCGAAAGGAAACTATCATCAACATACAGACTCTGCGCACTTCATACAATCAGCGGCTTTCGAACCATGTCAGACGAGGTTGCTCTTGTTATAGCCGAAATGGTCCCCATCGACATTCTTGCAGAAGAACCTTGAGCCAACACGACGCCTATGGAATGATAAAAATTGAGGAAAAGGCAGCATCAGCCGCTATGTGGCAAGCTCTTTGGCATAATACAATGAAAGGCACATGGACACACAAAGTTAATCCAAGACTGGATGAGTCGTAAACATGGAGACTGCAAGTACAACCTTCCGCAGTTCCTATCTGGTCGCGGCGGGTACCGCAAGTATCTCCACCGATTTGGACACGACAGGTCACTATCTTGCCCCGAATGCCCAAATGAAGATGAGGATACGGAGCACGCAGTATTTTATTGCCCACGCTTCACGGCATGGAAACTGCTTTGTCCAGTTCGTCGTTACTCCTCGACTATTTGTTGGAGTTGGATGAGATTTGGCTACGGAGAATAGAAAGACTAAGAAACGGAACAGCAGAAGCCTTAGAAATAGAAACTTTAGAAGCAGAACAACGCGAATAACTAACCAACTCCGCGAAGTGGATTAGTACGTAGGTGCATTCCTGGTATCGATTATTCGGGTTTGCCAATCGCGCATGCTAGTAGCCCCGGCTAGTAGTAGTTTTGAAAGGTTACCACATCCCTTGGCGCCAAAAAAGAAAAGTTATGTATAAGGTCTATGCTTCCTGGAATTTCCGATCCAGGGGGTTGAAATTCTAAGAACCTCTCGTCTAAAGACTTATTTTTCTTTTACTTGAGGTTTCTGCATTGACTTGTCTAAAATCAAATCTGTGTACAGCTTGCGCTGGTGTAGTTTATGTTAGACTGGAGATGGATACCAAAGCAAATATCAGCCGCTAGAAATACTGTTAAGTACTGATTCTTCGATTGATTTCTGTGTTGATATCACTAGTAAAATTTTGACAGTACTTAAAAATTGTAAAATATGAATTAATATGCTCAAATGGTCCACGCAATTACAATTTAGATTTAATTAGAAACATTTTGAAACTTTGAGAGTAGATGCTTAGGCACCTCTGAGTATGGAGTACCCCAACTGTTTTGAAAGGAAAGCTTTAGTTAAAACGTTATTTCTGCTTACCTTTCCCTAAATCTTGGTCTAGTTTCATTTCGCTGTGAAAGTTCCATTTCGCTTTTCTCCAGTTTACCTTGTGCGGGGAAAAAGTTCTCAACAACTAAACCATAAACTTCAACACTCACTTTTCAACTTCACTGCAGACTCACAACATCGGACCTCAAATCATTCATAGAGCACAATAGACGACATTGATTGAAATTTATTGTCATGTAATCGATGTCTGCGATGTTGGAACGTCTACTTTCGATTGCCATTCGTCAAAATGTTGTTGCATGCATTTAACCTAAATCACGATCAACGGACTTCTCTGGAGACAACAATTCCTCATAAATATTAAACTACTTGAGCATATACATATAAAAAAAAAAACTTTTCATTTAAATACCGCTGTGGACAAAGTGCCACTAACAAACTAAAATTAATCGAGCATTAATTACAAATGATCGCCTTCACCTTGAGATCACCCGTTCCGCTCCCATTTTGCCCACTCTCCCCTACTATAGATACAGATACAAGAAAAAACAGATTTTTATGCCAATGGCAACAAATCTCACGCCCACCACGCAACATGCCACTGTCTTGCAAGCGAAAAATTTATTCGCTCACCATTGTCAGTGTCGTGTTGTTTGTTTTTGCATACAAGTTACTCGATGTACCTTAATCCGATACTTTAATAAGCGCAAGTCGATATATGTAAACTTCTGCCCATGGACCTCGATAATTATGCAAATCTGAATTATGAATGAATTAATAGATACAGCTGGCGCTGCCGATGGTGTTTTGCATTTGTATCTGTTTCACTGAATTTTAATTGTTTATGCGGTTCAATTATAATTAACGATTCCGATCTCCGTGGACTGTAGTCAGCCGTCATTACCGGTACTGGAGGTGGGAAAAAATGTAGCGAAATGGCGCCAGTCCATTATTATGATGTTGCGGAATTTATCACTAAACGCCAACGCACTCACCCCAGCGCGTTGCTGACTTTGATGGTTATATTGCAGTTTTATTCAAATATATCTCGAAGCGAGTATCCTAATAAAAATAGCTCTCACTTTTATGCGTTCTAAGATGACCCAGCTACTCTTTTGGTAGCGGTGAAGTTTCTCTACCGATGTTTTACAAGAGTCCAACACATGTGTGACTGTGGTAATTGGGGAATGTGAGGAGCCTACCTATCTTCTCTCGGAATAATTAGCCGAATTTGATGTTTATTCAAATTTTCCATCCACTCCGCTTCGTCGCTTCAGCGTCCAGCTTTTCGTGATTTATTATGTGCGAGAAACTTAGCGTAGCCTACCAGTTACCATCATCAGTGGTTCCCAATACTATGCGCGATGGCTGGGACCACCATAGATCTGCATTAAATAGTTGCGTTCTTCTTGTGGTGGCATACCAGTTTGGAGGAAGTGTGTGTGTTAGATACTAGATGCCCGCATAGAAGAAGCTTGAAGCTTTTCCATTTTATTTTTTTTTTTTTTTCCAAAAGAAAAGAGGGAACCTCACCATAATTTTTTGTAGGCCTACTGAGACTGGTAGGCCGTGTGCGATATAATTTATTGACGAATGGACCTGGAGTTTTTTTTTTTTTTTCTTTCTCTACAGTCGAGGTACTTATTAGTGTGGCTTAATAAATTATTAAGTTTATTTGGTTTTTCAAATGGCTGCCTGTGCGACGTTCGAGTCTATTTCACATCAGCTGTCGCTGTCGCTGTCGATGTTTGTTTTAGGGGAACGACGCGACGTCGCGCTCTCTGGGGACTGGGGAAGCGATTTTCGATGTCAAACAGGAAAAAGCGTTTAAATGCAGATTTATTTGACAGTTTACGCGATTAGAATGAGAAGGTGAATGCGTTTGTGTATGTGTAGTGGGCATAAGATAGGTTTAAACGGCATTTATTTGACAAGACACAGCAGAGCAATAAGTTGATGGGAAGTTAGGAGTTTATTCTCGTCGAACTATGATTTTGGTAACGAAGAACCTACTTTCTTATTAGCTGTTCTAGAGTGAGTAAAATTATTTTCATTACTCTTTTAAGGAGTATATTAATCTGAAGCCTTTTTCATACATGGTCGTGAGGGATATTTTATGGAGGTATGACTTGATGTTTTATTGACAGACCACCTGCAAAATTTCAATAAATATTACCGGGTATTCCTTATTAACAGCATCTAACATTATAGATGATAGGTAAAAATTTTATCTTAATACGCTTAACTGTGCGTTACATTTAAGTATACAAAAGGAAAAGGAAACCAGAGGAAACTTATGACAGAGGCCATGAGACCACAGGATCTACTCAGGTAAGTTGTAATGAAACAATTGGATTGTTATACGTATCAAAGGTATTTTGATACTAGAGCACTCCTTTAAAAGAAAATCTAATCGTTTGCTCTAAGCTGGTTATATGAAAGAAATTTTGGTTCCACTAATATCATTAATAGGTCGAAGTAAGACCGATAAGACTGGAATACTATGCTTTTTAACTACTGATCTTACTGACATGGATTTACACATTAAGCTTCAAGTTTGCTGCTAGACTACCATCCTCTTCCTTCTAGTGGCTACGTAGTGAACGAAAGGATACTTGAATCTTTCCATTGAAAACATACATACATTGCACAAAAAAAATAAATATTCCAATGCCGCCACAAATTGTGATCATAGCTCATCCATCCAGTTTGAAGAAAATCCTTCAAGAAGCTTGGACTGCAGACCTGGATGTACTACAGAACACCTACTGTTTGCAGATTCTTTATAATATTTGATTGATTTTGATCAAAATCCCGAGATCAACATTTTTCAGGAAACCCCCACTTGTACTTTTTTGAGTAAGCGTCAATAAAAATCTGAACAGATTCAGACAATAAAATTCGGCAACGAAGTTAAGTTAGTCAGGCAGAGTTTTACTGGCAGTGACAGAATACTTTGCTAACTGAAAAGTGTGCATATATATCAATTTTTTATATTTGTTTGGTTTTACATAACCTTAAATCGTAAGAACATTTGATTAAAACTATTCACATAAGTAATACTGGCACATTTTGTTCCCTCATAGTCTGCTGTGGAAGTGTGTTACTAGATGTAGCTACGTACAGTTAATCACTTTCAATGATAAACGGTATTCGTTTCTTTTATTTTTATGCTTTTGTAGAACCATTTTGCCTTGTAAATCGAAGCAAGGTTTTCAATGGACCCACCTCTCTGTCAAAGCGGTTTAATCGCTCTACCGAGCTTGATTAAGTGTTTAAATCAGACTTCGTAAAATTATCTTTTTATTCAAAAACATGTTGGTCACCTGGCAATGGAGATTTGATGACTATGATGCCTGCCATATATCAAAGATAGTTGGTCCCGTAATCAAGCAAAGTCGTTTTGTCCAACGTTTGCAATTATATCTAAGGGTCAGTTAATTTCTGCAGAAATAAATAAGGATAACCTCAATAACCTCGGCGAACCCCACAGACGGATCAATAAGGATGCAATAAAGTGGGAGGGTTAACATCTCTATAATCCTGATCATAATCTCGCCGGACAAAAGGAAAAGAAGAACAAGAAGAACCTCAATAACCTCAAGTATTTAAAAATTATATCTGCACATTCATCAAAGTTTGAGGTGGTTAGAAAGCCAAAATCGCAGGGGCTTATTTCAAATTCTCTGAATCATGAGACTGTATGAGGACTGGACTGGACTTATAAAAATGTCAAATTCTTGCTTACTAAAATACCTCCATTTAACAGTATTAGTACTACAACTCAGTAGGTCTTATCTAGTATGTATTGTACCTGGACCGAATGTGGTCCAGGGCCTAGCTTCTCGCGACCATTCGTGTTGTGCGTGTTATATTTTTCACACAAATGGAAGGGACCTACAGTTTAGAGCCATATCCGAAAGGCAAATTGAGAAGCTTTCTCTTGACAGTTATTACTCTCGGACGTTTGTCAGACATTCGCGAGAGGTAGAACCGTGAGAAACTTTTTGGTGTTCTCTGGGATTCGAACCTCGAACCTCACGCTCAGCGATCCAACGCACTAACCACTTGAGCCACGGCGCCCACGTATTGTATTGTACATTCAATCTCAAATATATCACGGTTTGAGGATGAAATTGTTCTTAACTGAGTTGAGGCAGACATTTTTGTTTTTTTTAGTCGATGAACTATATTTCTATTGCCTAAGTCGATATTGGTGTTTTTGAATGAAGTTTAAAATTTCGTCTTTGACGAACGTTGTTCTTAGATCGCTTGGAATTTCACATTTCGGATATACCACGGTGTATTATAATTCGCCATACCACTTTGTACAATCGCAAAGTTGTACATCATCCTTTCACACTGCTTTTAGCACTTGCTTGCATAGAAGCAGTTTGTTTTGAATGATGAGTTTGGAATGTCACCCGAGCAACCAATAAATTTCTCAGTATTTATTCTCTAGTTGTAGACGTCAAGAAATACAGACCTTTTTCCTAGACTTTTAAGTAAAGGTGTAATACCCCTTTCACAACTAAGATATCTATGAGATTGGGTGTTTTATTTGGATCCAAAGGGCAGAAGGTTCGATTGTCGGTAGAATACAAATCGCAGTTGCACTTCATTCCCGCATAAATGTATGTATAGTGCTGTACCCTTCGTTAAACTTCAGAAGAAATAATTCGTGTTAAAGTTATCGCCAATGAAAAATTTCGGCCCGGGTGAATCAAATACATACGTGGATGAATTCGCCTAAAGTGTCTGTTTTGCACAAGTACTGACGCTAATTGCACTGATTTTAACTCAAATTTTATTTTTTCTGAATGTTCAGTCTAGACTTGAATAAGTAGGGAAGTCCTTCTCAGGAAAGGTAGAATGCGTTGCAGGGACTAGAGCTTCTTTTTACTTTCGATTGCCTCTTAATATGAGTTAATATAAATATTAATATAAATATTTCGAACGCGTCTTTGTTTTACAGAAGCTCATTGTTCATTCCTTCAAAATCGAATATCTACATATATAAAGGCTTGCATTGAAACGTTGTAACAGAAAGTGAATATTTTTATTAGGAAGGAATATTGTAATTAGAAAGAAACTTTCTCAAATGATCATATTACCGACGGAGTTGATAATACTTTTCATAACTAAGGCTGCAACATGGTGAGCTTAAAATATCATCTTTGAGTGATAATGCTGTGTATGGCCTTGATTATGGCCGCCGTTGTGCAGTGTTTAGTGCGTTAGACTACTCGGCGGAAGAACTAAACGCTCTTTCACAGTCCCGACTCTCACGAATGTCTGAGAAACGTTCAAGACATGGAAAAGTTACAAAAGTTTGAGCTGTAGATACCTTCCATTTGTGTGAAAAAATCAACAAACGTTTACATAACACGCACAATGCGAGTGTTCCGAGAAGCTAGGCCCTGGCCCGCATACAGTTTTTTGCGTCAAATATTTGCACTTTTTTTCCGACAAAAATATATTTTGATCGAGTGATGGAAAAGTTTTTCTATAGTATCTATTTGTAAGCATTGGGATTCTTAAGTACTCATATACGTTTACAAGTTCGAATAGCAAATTTAAATCTTGTGCTGCTTGCTGTAGTTTTCGTTGGTAAAAGAATTGTAAGCTATTAGTATACGCCGATCTTAGTACATAAATGGTCACGAAAACGTTGTTCTCGTTGCCGATCCAGTAATGAGTCAAGTGAGTCTCCGGAGCACCTTCTGGAATCTTTTTTTTTTACGCGCGCACCAAAGGGGGTATGAATACCCTTATACTGAATATTCAGGGCACGGGCGTTTGGAAAGAGGGGAAAGAGGAAAGAGGAAAGCGGCACTGACCCACAAAAGACTGAAATATCTGAGCAAGTACCAATTATCAGATGACGACATGCCAACCATTGACCCGCCTCTCATACTTAGATTCTTAAAAGAAATTGGTCTGGAGAGAGAGCTCTAAGGTGAATTATTCTCGCCAAGGCAAAGCTAGAGTATATGGCTCTCAAACACAGTTCTGAGGAATTACAATGCGAGGGGAACTCTTACTCCAAAGCGATAGCAGGGGCTATAATAGACCATTAGGTCTCAGTGCAAGATGACACTACACAACTAGTAATCATTGACACAGATTGCGACTGACCCAATACAATAAAAGGCCATTGAATTGAACTATATGATATTTATTAAAATCGAACCAAATGCACAGAAAACTTTGTATTTTCAATCTGTAATTTTTTTATTGCTCTGAAATAAAATGCAAATAGCAGAAATAAAGTAGAATAGAGCCACGTACTACACTATGTCTTCGTTGAAATTAATCTTGTAGATAATTCAGATTACTTTAAAATAGCAAGGACTTGTGTAACTATTGCGGCCTGATCACTGCCTTTCATACAACTTCGACGAAAGTTACCACGAAGTTCTGGGTTTTTAAATAATGATTTGGTGTTTATAACACTTCAGCATTAGATTAGAAATTTTAGACAGGGTAAAATATATCTCTTAAGATGATTAAAACAATTTCTTTCGAAATATTTCCAATGTTGGAATATCACATATGTATGTACATATACCTAGTACAATTAATCGCAAATTTGCGTCACTGTTGTTAATGATGTACTTTCAATAAATATGAGCTTTGGTTCAGATACTCCTCAGAGTTGTGATTACTTAAGCGCTGTCAATTGCCTAAAGAGTAGACGTAGTGTACTAAGCTAAGAGTAGTTGGTACGACTGGTTGAACAGTCATTAATAAAGCAAACTCCGCGAAGTTCCAAACCATTTTTTCGGGTACACAAAATCGAATATACTGGACACGTAGGTTAGCCATGCTTTGATGAGGTACTCATTGTAAATTTTGAATTAAATCAGTTGTATCCCGTAGTAATTTGTAGGGCAGAGTGATTTGATCCCCGATGGAGTGATATGTAGCAGTGCAGCGTTGATAGATACTTATATCGAAGCTAACTGATTAAGCATTTTACAATGGAATCTTTTGTCAGAGCCGTTGAAAAACATAGATAAATCTCGTGGGCTGTTATTGTAAACACAAAGTGTTTAAACAAGAAACACTAATGCCAATACGGGTGTAGTACAAAGATTTCCTTGGTTCCGGATTTCAGGTACACCTATTGACCATTTCTCTTTATGAACAACTTCCGTTCAATAATACAAAATTTTTAAAGAAAACAAACCTCTATCAACCCACTTCTAAATAGATTCTCCTGTTATAATGTTATAACCACCCAAAAGCAAACAATTCTTTGTTTTTCTACCGCCGACTACTTAATTTATTACCAAATAAATTCCAAAATTACACAACTTCTCAATAAAGGTCTCCGGCAACAAGATGTGAACGAAAAAAAAACTCAAAATATGTGAATGTCATTTGAAAACAAAACTAAATTATTTTTTTGACGGCACACTCCCAAAGAGGAGACCCGCGCACCTGAAGAGAACACAAAATACAACGCGTCGTTGTTCCTGCGGTTACCCATGCGATAACAATAAATTCTATTCTTAACTGCGATGCTTGTTTTAATGTGAAAATAATGCGGCGAATAAATGTTTTAACCAATTTTTGTTTTCCTTGCATTTGTTGCTATTGTTCTTTGTTTTTTTTTTTTTTTTTTTTTTACGAGCATTTGTATTCTCTGTAATCTAAATGGCGCGTAAAAATGAGATACTTTTCTCCTAAAACGAAGTATCTGTGCTTATCTAATTGAGACATCCTTTCAGGTGACATCATAAATAGATTCCCATTCATTTGAAATTTGACACCCAACGTTGACTGGAACAGAGGAATGCGTACGATGACAAATTACCATCGTTAACAGTCGTTTGAATATAAAACAGCAAAATATTATTTTTTAATTGTGTTTTTTTAATGGATTTCCTTTTTTCTTTTTCTCGGTTTTCTTTTTTTTTTTTTACATAAAAAAATAATTACATACATCATCTAAAATATATTAAAAAAATATTTTTTAATAGTATATCACATTGATTTACATATATACATGGGGTTTTATGTATTTTTTGTTTTATTCTAATTAAAATATTATTACTTAAGATAATAATATTAAATTATGTTTCCTTATATTTCTTTTTACAAATTGATTTTCATTGATAGAGTGTGCTTTAATACTTAGGTGTCACTTAAGAGAAAACAGTGCTTGTAGTGTATTTTATTTGTTATCTTTTAAAATTATGACTTTATTTACAAATTTAATTTAATTTTGTTTATTTCTTTACAATTACATACATATTTTAATTATTTTTGGCTCCGTACAAGACATTTTTTACATCGCTTTTTGTTTTAACATTAAACATACATAGATAGATAGATATTCCTACTGTACATACATATTGTTGATATTTACATGCATAATTTTGATCAGTCCTTGATTTTTATTTTTTAAATCTTATTAAAGTATTCTAAGAACAGATTTGAAGGAAAGGTTTTTTAAGTTAACAATTCTTGAATCTGTTAATGAGCAGTAATAGAGTATTTTGTGTGAGTTTCTAAGGTTTGATGGGATCCGTGATATTGACCCTTTTAGTTCGTCTTATATTGTAGATGTGGTTTTCCTACAGAAAGAAGTGGATATCTTTTGAAATGTTCACGCCCATTCCAGTGGTAAAAAGGGCAAAAGTGAAATGCTTCAAGGTCTTAAAATTTATTTATGTGGCTTCTCCCTAAGTTGGTTGTCGTTTGACGGGTAAATAAATCATTTGGACAGTCATTTGTGATTCATTAGCTGCTGATTTTATGACACTACCTCATCTGAGAAACGAAAGTTAGACGACATTTGTGACAAACTTGAAATTCAAACCAGAGACAACTGGAATTGAAAATAAAAATGATATATACGAGCATTGCCACTGATTTAAAATATCTTTTTAAGATGCCTAGCAGCTACTGAAAGGCGGATATACTGGTTAAGTGTGGCCTATGTATGTCGCATGTGTCGTTTTAGTTATTTTAAGTATGAATACCCAAGTAGGTTTAGCTCTTTTAATTACCTTAAAGCACTGCCAGTGCTCCACTGCCTGGGAAGTTATATCTTTTGGACAGTATCACGAAAGAAATAACCGTTGTTGATCAATTCGTAGTCGAATTTATCAATCCTCAAAATTAAATGAAGTGGAGTGGCCCATCTTATTGCGGTCGATAGTGAAAAGTTTCACACAATTTCATATTTATATCTTGGCGGTAACGTCATTTTCACACATCTTTGCTAAGGAAATTGAAGTTGATAGATAAAATTGCTCAGATACATTTAATGGCACTGATGGTCAAATGGCGCTGTACAATTATTAAGTAAAGGGTTGAAGGCGCGGCGTTTTTTATAGTATTTTACAATGGAAACCTATGAAGGCGGGTTCCAATCAAAAGAGCTGAGGTGCGAACTTGATTATGAAATTTCTCAGCTTTCATATTTTCACTTCATTAATTTTCTTATTAAAGTAGTTTATTCGAAATGAACATCTACACAAACATGAATATTATCAGGCTCTCCCATATTTTCTAAGGTCGCTATCTAATAACTAAAGTCTTTCGCTTGGTTAATGAAGACCTTTTGATTTCCCTGAAGAGAAAATTGATTTTTATAGATTTTTTATTCCCATAGTTCTTAGTCTATGTTTAAATGGGAATAACCGCATATCTCCCTAAAAGTAATAAGGGCGTGTCCATATTTGCATGTATGCTGACATTGATGTAAAGTTCTACGAGGAGCAAATCACAAAAATTCTGCTATGAAACTTGAAAATCGTATTTTGCATGTCGATTCCTTCTATTCCCAGTTTCAAAGAATCTACAGATGCAGATACAAAATGTGAATGAGCTGGGACTTACTGAACTCTCATCATCGTTCAGTCTTTGCCTGAGTTCGATTTCAGGGAGAAGAATAGTCATTCTGCCTCATGGAAGAAGTCCTCTACTAGTTTTAGCGATGGCAATATATTGCATTAGAGTGGAAGAAAATGAATGCATGCGATATATAATTTTGAATAATGTTTAGTGTGGATTTATGGATCGATTTCAAGGCTAATTTTTATTTTCATTCCACTTAATCAAGTGTACTTATGCTTTGACTCTTCTAGAATTTATATCAGACATCTCCTTAGCTTCCATTGCCACAAATGACTAATAACGACCCATTCCCTTCAAGCATACTGCTATCATTAATCATCATAACAAGAATGTATGTCAGACATAGAAAAACTGTTTCCAGACATATTAGACTTAAAATCAGCCTTTCGATCAGTGGCCTAATAGTGATAGAAATTTAACTGATTCAGAGAATTTAGACTGTTGTAGGTCCATCGTAGTCTCTCTTTCTAACTTCTCGTTTCCTATTCTATACTGGAGTTATAGTTGTATGCGATACGCTTACAATGCAAATAATACAACGGTCTATGACTTTCCAATATCTCATCTTCTTTTAGAACTTCTATCATTGAACCTATCTTCTCCTCACAAAACTACTACTCACCATAAATAAAATAATTTATAAGCAATTTTCAAAATACTAGTTCCATCACTTTTATATAAAAAAACAGCAACATTATCGTTCTCATATCTTATCACTAAGCAAAAAAAAAATGTATACCTTATCCTACTCAAATCATTATCTGTCCGAGAATAAATCTCTACACTTTTGTACTTGCCCCAGTACTCGATCGATACGATCGATTAGTATCTTTATCGATTTATCCGGTAGTGATGGCAGAACATCGCGTATCTGATGACTAGTCGATCGTTCGAAGAGCTCCTGCAGTCGCTTTCCTGGACCGTATTCGCGTAGATTCTTTAACGCCTCAATGGTTGGCCGTCGGAAAACACACAAATTGTCTAACAGTAATCCGTGATAGGCTTCGTATTTTTTTAGCAAGCGATAACCATGCAGTAGTCCAGATTCATTATCCAAAAACACCAGTAACTGGGAGTTAGTTTGTCGTGCCAAATTGTGTGCTGGTGCAGCCATGATGTCAGCGTTCCACTGATAGTTGTACAAATTGTTGACTACCCGATCCAGATTCGCAATTAAATAATCGAACACGATGAGATCGGACCATTGCGCCAGCTCGATTAATCGATTCAGCACCGTCGCATTCAAATGCAATTCGTCTCTGTCAGTTGGTGCTTGATACGATGGATCAGATGAAGTTGCTGCAGCAGCAGCAGCTGATTGTGATTGATTAAGACGAGATGACCAGTTGTTGTATTTGTTGTCGTTGTTGTTGTTATTTGTGATGGTGGATGGGACAGCAGCACCCAACCGTTTGAGTAATCCTTTTTGATTTGCATCTTGATCGTTCGAAGTGGACGATGATGATGATGATGATGATGATGTTGTAGAGGAGGATGTGGTGGTGGCAGAAGTACCCAGCGTGATATTCCAGACGTCATATTTATTCAAATGACGTTCGAGTGGTTGGAAAGGTTGTGGTATGCCGGCCGGTTCGAGGTCAGGTAGCCATTTTGTTAGGACCACTGGCCGTGTGGATTTCCACTGAGAATTTGTGATGTCCTGGAGAGCATTTGACCAAGTTGCAGATTCAAGATCGATCACAGATGCAGCACTAGGAGCGAGGTTTGTTAAATTCAGCAATTGTCCGAGGTAAAAACTAAAGAGTTCACCCTGGATTTGATCGGTATTTTGACGATAACGCGCACAGGCTTGAGTACCATCGGCGAATATCACGAGGCGATTTTGCATTCGTCCACAGCCGGTTTCAAGACGGGTTACCACTCCACTGTGGACATAATTATTCCACGAAGCTGCGTCGGTTTTTGAAAATCCTTTTGGTAGCGCCTCTTCCACCAAGTTGCCCCAATAGATGTCGCTCTCAATTATGCCGCTGTTGTGATTATTTTGAGCATTACGAACTATTTGCTCAGCAATTGGCAGAAAACTAATAGATGCGTCATTCAGAGCTAACTGTTTGTCACTAGGCAGCATTTGCTCAACTACCGACGGCTTTGACAATCTCCTTTCAGGGCCCTTTCGGAAAAGCCCATCGCTCGTTCGTTGCACTCTGAATTCCTTAATACTTCCGTCGCTAGCATCCAGCTTTTTCACAATCATAGCATCCTCGGAGAGTTTATCCTGCTCCAAATGGAAAGCATTGCGAAAGACTTCCTCAGCGGGAAGCTCCTTCTCCTTAATAAAAGACACCGAAAAGAGATTCTCTCCCCCTGTTGGGGCGGTTGTTGGTGGATGAATTAGTTCATCACCACGCAACTCATAGATCGTGGGAAAATCTGATGGTGGATGCAATGGCAGTGCAGTTCTATTTGCCACAGCGGATGCCGCCACCGGTTGCACTCCCAACACTTCACCAGCCATGAAGACTCCCGATATTCCTGACATCATGGGCATAAAAACGCCCAGCGTCAGACCCAAGATGAACGCCGCCAGTATACTTAGTAGACACGCCTGCCGTTGAAATATCCGCCGACGCCTCAATGACACTTGCATTGTGTCCTCGTCCTCTGACTGGCCTCTCGATCCCTGACTATCCGCAACTATCGGTAATTTGATGGTGCTAATGGAGTCTCCGCTATCGGATATCTGTTGATAGTGATCGAAGTAGTTTGTTAATGTTGTGTGATTTTTGTTATCCGCTTTTCGACCAAATTCGATTGACTTAATGTCGTACATGGTTTCCGTCGAAAATCGAACTCGAGATTGTTCTCTAAAGGGGAATTATCCTCTTTGTAAATATGAGTATATAAGTCTATGTGTATCCTTGAGATGAGATACGACCTCACCGTAACATTGTCCTCGAATGAAATTTACAGCACGACTGACTTTTCACGAAGGAAGTCGAAAACATTTCCACTTTAGTAACCGAAGCACAATTTTTTTTTTCTTGTAATTTTTGTATCTTTACTTTTTTAATTTATTTTCTTTTAAATACACGCGCGCTTATCGATCTATTTTGTGCACGATCACTGGTAAAGCACTATTTTTCTTTTATTTCTCCCTCAATAAGGCTGGGGGATTATTTTTCAATAAATTGATTGCCTTTTCGCGATAACACCACCACCAGCGCGCAAAGAGAGAAGTTGCACAATGAAAAGATACACCGAACCGCGCACAGAGGGGTGGGTGAGGTTGGCTAAAAGGAAAAGCAAGGAATTAACCTTTTTCCCTGTTGCCGACGTGATTTTCGATTTATATATTTTTTTTTTTTTTGTTTTTAATCCACAAGGAGACTACTCCAGCTCCTGGTATAGTTGTGATGTTGACGGTGATTTCTATGATCTTCCACTGTTAACAGTGTTAAATTGGAAGAGAATCTACACTCAAAACCTTTGGCTTAACACTTCACGCGCGAAATTATTGTCGTTGTGGGATGTTCCCTCTTTTTGTGGCTCTTTTTTTTTGTATTACCACTGAAACGATAATGAATACAACCAAAGGACTAAGACGCGAATTCTTTCGTTTTTTTTAATTCCCGCGGGTTTGGTTCAAGTTTGTACACAAACGCTTGTCATAATGCAACTCCTACACTATTGGTTGTGTTCGTGTTGCTTTTTGAGGCTTAATTGATTTTTCGACCGAGAGAGATCCGTTCAGGGACACGTTTGCATGCGTAATGAACTTGTCTTCAGACTTTATGACACTTTAAATAAAAACATCACTCGATGCATATCCTTAGTGACACTTAATTTAGATTTTTACCGGCTATGAATACAGAGGTATCCGTTCAAACTTTTTGTCACGTAGTCTCAATTCGATGACAAATCTTAAAGATTTTCGACATTCGCTTTTAGATTCAAATAAGAAATATCTACAGACACTAAATCCTTGAGTAAAAGTAAAAAAAAAGTGTTTTCTTTTTTTTTTTTGAGAGCCAAACGTTAAACCGCACCGAACTCTCTGAAATGTAGCTACAGACTGAATTGAATGTTGCAGTGCATGTCGTAGATACTCTGTATAGTGTGCAGAATGCGAGGATTGGAATCCCAGAGTGGTGTGAGTGTGTGTAGAACCAGTCTTTCGTGAATTTGACTTTTGTTGGTGTGAATTTATTATGATTTTCTTGTTTTACTTTTTTTTCCTATTTCTTAAGTCTGGATCGATGGTGAGTAAAAAGAGACAGAGAGAGGGAATGAGAGAAAAAAGAAAATACAAGAATGAAGTCTGCTGCAGAAGTGAAGTGAATAAAATGAGAAGGTGCAAAAAATTAAAAGCCTGACACTATAAAGTGGTTCTTGGCTCACGTATACGTGATGGTGGTGGTGTAATATGAAGTGAAATATGAGAAATTTTTTTACTCTCATAGAATTCATTCCTTAGCGTAAGTCGACGAAAGCATTTGTTCTTTTTTTCTGCGAATGAATCATCTAGAGAACTGCATTTTTTCTAGAAATTTAAAAATAATGAATAAAATAAATTTTTGAGGATATGTGGTTATCTCTTTAATGGTTTTTTTTTTGCTCTCCCGCTCTTTATGCCACTTTGCAGACTCTCTTTTCAATACCAACACGAGGTTTTATTTCTCTTTTTTTTTGTATTTGGTGAGTTAGAGCCCCCACATAGCTGAACGCCACTGAAAGTCAAAAGCGCAGTTAAAATTCCAATTCATACGAACGACGTAATGCCATTGTGGTAGTTTTTGGGAATGAAACTTACTTTGGGTCATACTTAAGTAACAAATGCTATTCGCATTATACACGTCATTTTGTGTTTAAAATTAAAGGATGAAGGACATTGAAAGCCCTATTACGAGTAAAAGCGCCATCAGCAACAATTGCATTGAATGTAGCAAACAACTCTTCTAAAAAAATACACTCTTGCGCTGAAGTATTGCTGCACAGATTAATAGAAATAAAGCCAGTACTTGGCCTTCTAGATTTAAGTAAAAATTGACCAGTTTTATTTAAGTTCGTAGCCCAACGTTCTTAAGAACGTCTTATTTGAACTTTGGCGGTGGGTCCCGTGTTTATGCTTAGCAGTCTCTCTCTCTTACATACTTAACAAATTTTGACTACCGCTAATTTATGCATAGATGTATCCCAACAGCATCCGACAGTCTACTTTTAATCGAGAAAAATTCAAGTCAATGGCCGTAATAATGATCTTTTATGACTGAGTAACAATTTTATTTCGCATTTGTACTTATGCTCACGATTTCAGTTGAATAAAAGATGCTTCTCCATAAGCTCTCCTAGTGAGGAAAAGCTAAAGTACCTCAGTGCCTATAGATCCCTGTTCAGTTAATAATGACAGTCTCTACTTTGCTTGGATCAAGTTGAATAGTCGAAGTCGTTGCAGTTGGCAGTGCCGAGTAGTGCTACAGATTTTGTGTATTGTACACACTTCATTTTGGATTACGAGCAAATTTTTGGAAAGGTTTCATATTCTTTTATAAAAGAAACTCATTCTGAAATATTTCCTATTAAAATAAAAGAGTTGGTGCACGAACTTGGTTTGTGTTGAAACATGCGTTAGGAAAGTCTTGTAAGGAAACACAACTTAATCGACCACAAGTGGTGCCTTATAGTAGCAGATTTATTATTATTAGGATAAATAAAACACAGCGGTTAAAAATCCCAAGAGAGAACTTAACATTGGCAACACCTGCAGCTTACTCCATTAACAAACAACATCAAAAGAATGTCACCTACACTTGTTAATTAATAATAATATGATCTCCGAGGTTCTTTTTATTTTCATTGGTGCAGCCTTGTTGGTATTTGTAAATATTTTTTTCTCTGTTTCGCTCTCCCTCTCTTTTAAATTTTCTTTTGCCTTCTGCAAAGGCAATCCTCGATCACAGAGTCGAAACATGTGCTCTTCACTCTCTTGCTCTCTTTGTGCAGCATTTACACTGCGTTACACAGTCTTGCCTGCGCTACAATTACCCTTTTGTGTATTTTTTAACCATTCAAATCTATATACGTTCTGCTTGTTCTTCTTCTTTTTCGGTTATGATAGTGTGCTTAAGTGTCGCGCACATTTTGTTTGCCTAGAGCCAACACGCACACACGTTCTGCACCATGTGTGCGCGCGCACGTTAAACGAGCATTTTCTATGTCAACATTGTCATTTTTCCATTGAATTTCAAGAATTTTAGTCTCAGAGACTTGTTCTTCGTCTTCCTGTTGCAACTTCGCAGCAGCAGCATCAGCAGCAGCAGCATAACAGCAGCTCCTCTTCATTGCTTCACATTCTGTGCGGCCGCTGGTGGTGTTGTTGATGGTGCTGGTATTGCTGTTGCTCTCATCTCATTTCATATTTCATGGTTTTCTCATGAATTTTCTAAGTGGATGTGTGTTTAAGAAGCAACATTTTTGATTTTGTTTTTTTTTTTTTTTTTTCTTTTAGCTTGGCTCTCCATTTTTGCCTCTTCGTGGAGCAGGAGGCGACAAGAAAAAAAAAAGGATAACTCTCTCGTTCTGTGTTGGAGAGTGTTTAAACTCATATCTCTTTGTGTTGTTTTCCACCGATGGATTGGTGAGCTGAGTTAAGCAGAGAAATGTGGTTTATGTTCGTTTATGGTTCGACTTAGACTTGGCCTCTACAGTCAAAAGGCCACAAGGAATCGCGGGAAAAAAAACGAAAATACTGAGCTGGACAAAATGCTTAGAGATGTTCCTTTTTTTGTTTTATCTTTTGCACACATACACCCATGCCATGGCCGGATCCTTAGGAATTATTAAGAAATAAATGTAAATGACGAAGAAGGAAGGCCACGGGAGAAGCAAGAGGAATGGCTCCATCTTCATCGGTTGGCCAAAGAAATTATATTCTCAGATGGAACAACATATTTCTTGTGTGTTTGACGTTAGAAAAATGTGTTTGTTTAGTGTTTGTCGCTGGACGATGGATTCTGTTGCAGTATTTTTTACTTTTTTCTTTCATTTTTTTTTTTTTTTTGCTCTTTCGTTTTGCTCTTGCGTGGAATTCGTCTTCATAACTAAACGGAGTGTTGTGCTGGACTGTATTCTTTTTTTCTTGCTTCTTCGAAGATTTTTGTTATGTATTTCTTGTGTGTTACCTTTGTCGTCTGCGTTATTGCTAGCTAGACAACTTGCTGAGAATCCTTCTACATATGAGAGCAAAAGAGAGTTTTCTGCAGAATTGTGTGTGCTCTGCAAAGTGATTTTTTTATTACTTGTGTGTAACATTTAATATATCCAAATTTACCGGTAAATTTGATGTGATTATGGTTGATTTGATTGTGTTTCTACTGAATTCCGTTTAAGTTTAAGCTGGTAAAAGAAAGATAAAATATACACGTCACTTAAATAAAAGAGTTGGACACAAAACCCCGTGTTGAATGAAACAGCGTGTGTCTTTTATTTCACAAAACAATAAATCACCACTTTGTTCTATAATCATTCATTCATAAGTAGAAAAAGAAGACGAAAAACGAAGAAAAAAAATTGTTCATCATGCATACATACATAAGAAAAATATTCTCACAAAAATGAAACTAGCTCGATTAATTAAGTACTTCCCCCCAGGCCAGTGAATATAATGATACCTTAGGAGAGAAATTAATTTAAATAATATTTATACAACGTGTATGCAGAGAAAATTCCAAAAGAAAAATATTTAATGGTCTCTTGGAGATTCCGTAAGGGTCTCAATTCATTTATCTTACTCTGGGCTAATTGCATATTTTCGGAGCTTAAACAAATTGAGTTTGAAGGGGATAGCGCTACTGCAATTTAGTGGATTTTGCAATAATCTTTTTTTTGCTACAAATTAGTTAATTTATTTAGACTTGCTTAGCAGAGTCTATGTACATTTATTAGAACTAATTTCCCACTATGATTGAGATATAACGTGTTTGTATGTCTTTTTAAGGTACTGATGGCAACGAAAAAAGAAGTTTGTCAAGGTCAAATTGAACAGAGCCCATTGCTACAGGCCTTGTTACTTATCCTATGGCAATCAATTGCTTACATAGAGCTTGCAAGTGTGGTATTAGAAATAGAACACCGTCTCTTCATTGGTTATACATATGACCATAACGTCACGACTACAGCACTATACTGTCAACAGGTTTAATTGTCATTTAGAGAACTATGTATACTGAGTAAGGAAAGTTGGGAAATTCGTTGGATTGTAGTTCATAAGTTCAGCTTAAAGTGTGCACTAAGCGAAATATGATTCAAGCTTCATTCAGCTTTGACCATTAGCTACAGTAAGCTAGCAATATCAAATAAATTTAACAGCTTGGTTATCAGTCCTTCTACGTAAATTTCACAAGGAATTTCAGAGTCTGGGTCAATTGAAAAGAAAATGCATAAGGAAACAGGTTACACGCAACTTTGTTAATAGCTGGTGATTGCTGGCTTTTTGAGAAATGTTTTCTGGAAGTTTACTCACAGCAAAGGACAGACAACCAGTTTGAAAAGGATTATATCATTCAATATCATTTTATTTGATTACTTCTTTCATCAATTCGGGAATCCAATTTTATTTGAAGACCACTGGGTATAAACTTGCAGAAATATTCATGAATATATTTAAAATATACATACATATGTTTAATTAGGCATTTTGACGTTCTATTTTTACAGATGTACATAAGTAGTTCAAATCTTGTTACTTTTCGAATAAGTTCAATTCTTAATGAATGAATGCAAAAATTCCACACTATACCTAGTTATGCCTTAAATTCTGTTACAAACATAAATGTGGCATAAAAAAATAAGTGAGCATTTTATATACATTATTGTTTCATTTATTAGATCACAATATTGATTATTAAAAAAAATGTATTCACTCAAAAATCCTGCCTTTTGCCTTAACACTAGCTTTCGACACGACTATAGTGGCACACACAGTTTCCATGGACATCGTTGACACTGCTGCGGCCAGTGCTGCTCTGAGTCTTTCCAAATTTCTGTAAAGAGTCTTGTAGGCCACGTTCACGTAAAGTCATTAATATTGACCCTAAGCCAGTCCTGCATAGTTTTGGCTCTGTGGCTGGGGCGTAGACCATCAGTCTCCATTGAAAAGGGTATTAGTCAAACTCTTTACGACATCCTTTAGCACATCTTGTTGGTTAACTTGTGCACCAGTTTTCACGCCAATTTTGCAGAAACGGGGGGATGTGACACCTTGGTGAAAGATTTCTCACCAAACCGTTACGGAAGCGGGATGATGGCGACGTGGAACCCTTGGAACCCCGGTTTTAGCAACTCAACAATTTGGCCGGCACTCTTCCCGTACTTATGCAACGCTATTACCGCGACACGATTCTCTTTTATGCCCCACTCTATGTTAATCGATCACAGGCTGAAACCAAACTGGCTAGTGCAATGCATGTGTTCTAAAAAACAAGTTGACGATTCTATACAAGATGACGATAAGCGCTGGAAATTGTTTAACAGAACTTATGGTAGGACTAGGTACATACCACTGACGAACTTAAGAAATATATCCATGTAGCCACAAGCAATCGTCAATGTGCTGTAAAACTGTGTTAACAGGATGGGTTACTGCCAAGTCAGCGCCTGGAACCATTTGAATAAAAAATTTTTCCATAGAAAGTCGAAAGGGACTCTCTCTTCAATAAAGTAACAACCGTTGAGAACCGTATAGTTTTCATCGCAATTTTTAAAATGAGTCAATACATGGGCCAACCTTCACTGTATTGTGGCCACCTAGTAATAACTTAAAATCGAAAAAGGGTAAGTGTTAATTTACTCGATTGAAAATAAGAAATAAATAAAAAAAGGAGTCCTAAATATTCGATACACGGTGTTCAGAAACGGGAGTGGGCGATAGTTTTATACAACATTAGAGCGCCGCTTTAAAAGATGAAGGGGTTAGATGTTTCAGATACATATACTACATTTGCACATACATATGTGTTCCTCATCGATTGAACATATGTAAATAGAAGCGCAAATGATTTGCATTCTACTCCTCTTGTGAAGAATAAGTCTCCGTCTATCTTTAGTTATGTGGCGTGTTGTTTGTACGACGGATGTGTTACATTCACAGAAGTAAGAATTTCCCACAATTTTCACCAAAATTAGTAAATACATAAACGGAAGTCTTTCGCATCACACATCCAGTGATTCCCTCCAAATTCAGAACCACACATTTTTCAAATACTACAACCACATACTTTTGGTAACTTACCAAGTAAGAAAAACCGTTAAAACATCCACTTAGCGTGAAAATTTAAATAATTCCTTCTTTTACATCCATATTAGAGCCATAAGGAGAAAAACAACCCCGTGATTGGGAAACAAAAAAAGAATACCAGTTTCATGCGAAAAGATTCAAAATTCCGTGCTCAAGCATTTGCACATTGAGGGACTCAGCCAAACTATATGGATGCGGTCCATATCCCAACCAATACTATCATTAAATGTTAAGGCGAAACTGGGCACACATGTATCAGGAGCCCCACCCTAAAGTCCATCGATTAAATTCCACTTTGTTAAAGTAGCTAATCATTTTGGAGGTTTCTGCCTCAAGTCTTTTGTTTTTCATTTATTTTTATTTTTTTTATTGAAACTCATTCTTAACTGTAGAGCGAAATAATTTCTATTTTTTTTTTGGTTTTGGTGTAGGCCGGTGATACAACTTTGTCCAACCAAATCGAATATTCCACAGAGAAACCAGCAGCAACATCCATGCATTAATTTATTTAACTTTTTGTTGTTTAACTTTAATTGTTCTGAGAGGAGCCGTAGCATAAAAAAGTCCTCTCCTCCTGATGAGAGTTTTAACTCAAGCCACTGCCAAAGAATTCATTGAAATTGTAGTCGTCATCTGAAAAGCATAACAACTGCTCCATTCCGTGCATATTTTGGTGTTTCACTTCGACAAAAACAGCCACATCGTACGTTTCATTAACTTAACACACACACACACACTCGTATACTGGCTCGCTTACATGTGTTCCGTGCTACTATTGACATGCATGCGCTTACATTGTTCGCCGGTACTTGCTCCCTTTTAATCAGCGCAACATTTTTGTATCATTATCCTTTATCCGAATATGCTCAGTTCGACTGCTGCAGTTACTCCTCGAGAATTAAGAGACAAGGAAGCAGACAAAGAATAAAAAATGAATACCAACCATTTGCTTGATTTTTAATTGACCAACATATAGTCGTGTAATTATGATGAATCTGTCCCATATCTATCGTTGTGATTCGCGTTCTGCACACACAGCGCTACGTGGATACACTTCGAATTTCAAATTTTTTAGCCGAAAAATAAAACAATTTCTCCGAAAGAATGACATAGCGCGACGAGTACTCAAGAACTCAGAGGACACACACTCGTACACAAGATCACAACCTGAATGATAAGAATAACAGCAACAACAACAATCGCCGCTGCAACATGAAAGATGATGATGATGATGACGACGACGACGACGAGATGACCACGAACATGATGATGACGACGATGATGATTTTGATTCAAAATTCCATCTTAAGTGGTTTTAATTATCCAAAAGAATGCAGGCTTTCTGACTCTGGAATCCTTGTTTGTCATCATCGTCAAAGCATAGTGCAGAGGCATCACCAGCCACCGGAGTAACTTTGCAGCTACCACAGCAGTAGCCGAAGTAGCAGCAAATGGCTGCAATTTACGAATTTTCTGCGGCGAAAGGACAAAAACGAAAAAACTTTTTCATCCCAAAACGGAGGTCGCCGAAGTGGTGTAGAGAAGCAGAGGACACAAAAAAGAAGCAAAACTCTTTGGAATGAAACCCAAAGGAAAGGACCAACAGACATTTTGATCAAGCACTCGGTTTCTTGTTCGGCTACTGTTACTAATTCCAGTAGGAAATATATTTTCTTTTCATCATTTAGCATATGCATTATGAGCCGGAGCTGTTTTCAAGAAATGTCAAAATTCCTCATAAATATTTGAATGGAGTTCCTTTCTGCTTATGACAAATGATTTCGGGACACCTTTCAAAATCCCTTTTGAATTCCTCTTCATCTTGGGCCCAAATGCAGAGATCTGATTAGCAATTTTCACCTAATCACCATGCTCATGTTTCAAGGATTCCTATTCAACGAGTCATGATGTATAATTCGTAGAATATGGTGAGGGTATTGGAACTCTATAGGGGATAAAAAATAATTCTTAGTTCCTTAGAGAGAACCTTTTTGTCGCCTTTATTTTATTCCTTAGGGTTAGTGTTAAATTTCAGAATAACTTCATGAGGTTTTAACACCTTTTCTTAAAGTGCACGAATGCGAATGTAATAGTGCACTTTGAGGACTAAGAGTACAAAGGAATATTCGTAGGACTTAAAGGAATTAGCACCTGGATTTGTAATGCTCCGTGCTATTTCAGGAACGATAGTAATCATTTCCAGAAGACGTCTCATTTCATACACCTCTTGATTCTTTTCAATGAGAAAAAATTAATGTCCACATAAAGTGCTATTTGGAATAACACTTTGCCCATATTCTATCGACAGTTAGTCATGGGCTGGGCAGTAGTACTGGGTCTTATAAAACGAAGCTTGATATTTTAATTACTTCCGTTGACAAGATGACTTGCTCAAAGCAGGACCTCCTAATATCTCGGAATATCGGACAAATCCCTATGAAATGCGTGACATCTTAGCTTTGTGACATGTGACACAACAAACATAAAACCGGGACGTCTCCTCTATGTGGCACGAAGTTTAATGGTAGTAGCTCTCCCCCTGCGCTAAAAATTGTAGAGATGTATCCTATTTTATTCGAGTCTCTAAAGTAGTTCAGCGAGCCAAGGTTGAACTGCAGTGTCTTAAAGATCTCCCTATGGGTTGACGCACTCGCTTTCTCAGTATATTTTAGTCGAATACATGAACCTAAATGCGACAGGAAGTCATATATGTAGTATATCCTTCCAACTATCTCGCGCATTCCTTATTGCATACTTGGTAACGATCCTTGATAATCGTTCTTCTCCCATCCTGAATGTGCTGAGATTATAATTAATGCTCAATTTGAGTGGTTGTAAGAGCAGTGGGGCAAGTCTTGTTTCAATCATGGGCAAGTAGTTAGGTGCAGCTGCAGGCTATCGATATGTCCTTCGTAGATTCAATCTCTGAAGCTTTTCTAAAAATGAATTGACTTTGAAACTGCTTCGAATACTTGGTACTGTGAGGTATAATGCGGTTTTGAAAACAGTTTCTCCACGTTGAACTAAGTAATTGCACTTTTAGATTGCAGAAGTTCTTCAGCCAAATGTGGTTCCATACTCAAATTACTGGAGATTATAGCTCCAAGATATTTGTATTGCTTATCATTTCAACAACCTCGCCGATAAATGTTCACCTTTCCAACCTTGTCTGTCTATCCCCACCTCTTCTGAAAATCATCATTTTTGATATGTTCAAATTTATTTGTAGACTGCACATGACACTGTAAACGTAAAGTCGATTTATCATGAGTTGCAAGGTCTCTGGTGAACTTGATAATAGGACCACTTCATCAGCATACAGAAGAGCCTCAATGTGGGTACTGAAATATGAAATCCCCACTGGGAGGTAATCAGTGATGTCTCCAATGTAAAGAGCAAATAGTGCCGGGCTTGCGTTGCAACCTTGTCTAACTCCTACCTCTGTAATGGACCACTCGGACAAACTGTCTCTGTTCCACACCGCTGCTTTTGTGTTCTTGTACAAGTTTTCTATTACCTTGCCGTATTTATGAGATATTCCGTATTGATAAAGTTTGTAACAAATAGTTTTTGTCGGTCTATGGTATCAAAAGCTGCTCTAAAGTCTATAAAAAAAGGGTATATGTTCTATGAAAGTATCTACAATATTTCGTAGCACAAAGATATGGTCAACCGTTGAATAACCATGTCGAAAACCTTTGCTTTAAGAGTAATATGGCTACGTATTCCATTCAGAGAGCGCATGCAATTTTCCCATAAATAGTTACACATAATTTAGAAGCAGGATCACATAGGAACACCATGACCGGAGAACGTAAAAAAAATTACCCTAATATTGTTCCTTTCGCAATCGACCACAACTCATACGTTTCATTAGAAATGGTAATAACTTATCACGGGTCATTTGGCAACAGCAAAAAACTCTTATTCTTCTGAATACCCTGAATATCTAGGTCTCAAATTAGTTCCATTCCCTACTCACTGAAAACGATAACACTATCAAATCCGGAGAACTAAATAGATTTCATCGCTGACCTTTATCCATTTCTAGGGCTTTTGTTCCACTATAAAAATTTATTTACTTTCCTTCAATCTTTTGAAAACATCTGTCCCGTTGTTCCATTAGATTCTATTCATTCACTTCACCCAGGTAGGTGACCATTGTCAACGTCTACTGAATGAACTCTGAAAGGAATTTCGTAATCGGCTTACGCACAATAATACCAACCATTCCCGAGCGGTAGCACACAAATACTCGTATCCTTCATATCCGAAATCGACAAATCAACGTCCCATAATGGTCATAACGCACATGTGTAGGTGCATATATCCTTCGCTCGTTTCCATTATAAGGTTAAGTGATTTATCACTTTTGTTTACCCTCTCGAGAGTTGGAATTTCCAATAAGTGCAGAAAGTATTATTCCAAGTGTAGGAATGCTTCATAGTTCATTCGCCGAAGAAGTAGGAGATTGCAACTTCTGCAACGCGTCACTCAAGTTTCAAGAACTCTTTTGGACTCCCACTCGACGAGAACTCCTGTGAAATGATTGTTTTCTTTAGTTTTCCCGTACAGTTTGTAGAAGGGACTTGCATCAGGACTTGTGATTGTTGCGAATCTTGAGAAAAGTATTCCTAGAACCGCCAACTCACTATGAAGATGGATGCATCTTTGCATCCACGCCACTTGGTAATAGGTGAAGGAAGGCTTCAGCTTCAATGGTCCATCGGAATAATTAACAGAAAATTCTCCACTCTTCCAACAGAGAACCGAATCCAAATCTTTGGCAATAATAATTCGAACCATTCGCTCGGGTACCTCAGCCGCGCATGACACATCTCGTTCAAGTGGTCACGATCATACAGAGTGGTTAACTCATCGTAACACCGCGCAACACGGGGAATCAAAATAAATCAGAATGAAATGTCATTGTTTGCACTTTTTTGGATTCGATTTAATTTCGAGTACGCAAGGGAGGTAGGAAGCCGTGATAGGGGATCACAACACCATGCAGCGTCGCCATGGTATTATCCGAGTATGGGCGCGGGCATCTGCTGGAGCTGTGGAGTTCTCGAGTGGCCGCAGGCAAGTGCGATGGTGATTCTTTTGTTTATTCAATCTGAAAACTCGCGCGAGACTCAGAACGCCGAACTCAGATGCTGTGTGGTTGATTGTGGATAATTGTTTCATCATGATAATAATCATCAGCATCAGCACCACCGTCGTTTAAGTTAATCAAAATATTTTCGTTTACCCAGACGAAAAAAAAAAAAGAACTAGGAACTCCTTTCTAAGTGGAGAAATATTAATCTAGCGTAATGAGACACAAGTGTGATGGGTTACGGTCAAGGTGCGGCGCAAACGAATGGATTTGGAGTGGGGGCTCTGAACTAGTTCCAGGAAATCGTACTCCTCTACAGAAATATTGTGCAGAAGAACTCGGGGGACACGTGGATAGAAGCCAGCGTAGACTATAGGAGTGGAGCACAGAAGTCCACGAAGTTGCAGTTGTAGAAAAATTAAAATAAATTCTTTAGTAAATTGGTTCATGGATATCACATTCGATGGCCAAGAAAATTCGTCTTGACTAACAATTCTAAATTTCGACAAAGAGCTTCAATTTTTTTAATGTGATTGTGGGACCGCATGATATTAATAGAAATGATGAGCTGTTTGAAGAAAGGATTAAGGAAACAAGTATGACCTCACTTCTTCCTTTTCCTTTCTTTCTGGGAAAGAGTGTTCTACCACCATGAAATTCGTTTAAATTTCACATATGTAAGGGTCGAGACTAGGGTTCCTGTTAACCACAAAAAAATGATCCCCTCAAGGCATGTTTTTCCGATGGGAACGCATCCCCAAGTGGTGGATAGGGGCTCCCTATAACTTGTTTTTAAGTAAAAGTCTTATTGCGAACCAAACCCACAGCAACTATAATGAAATAAAAGCCTCATGCTCGCCAGTGACCTAGGCAACAGATATGTAGGTATAAACATCTGGTATGGTTCACAGATGGATCGGAAATGGAATCTGGAGTTAAAGCTGGTGTTTTTGGACCCAACACCAAAGTCTCGATATTTATGAGAACGTGTCCCACGGTATTTCAGGCTGAACTCCATGCAATTGAAATCCGCGCTAGGTTTAACCTTAGTAAGGCTTTTAAGGGCGGTAGACTATATGTATTTTCAGATAGCCAGGCAGCACTCAAAGCGTTGTCGTCCAATGGACTTCTTATCAGTTAAATGCTGCCTCGATGCACTGCAGTCCCTGAGACACAACAAGTTAAACCTGGATGGGTCCCCGCTCATCAATGGATTGCAGGCAACGAATTACCAGATGAAGGGTGGCAATGGTGTAGAGGTAGTGTTATCGTTTGTCGAGCTGATGTTATTCTGGACACCACCCCTGGAGTTAATGTGAAACCTAATAATACCTGAGTTTCAAACCACTACACCAATCTCTTTCTCTCTCTCTATCTATCTTTCCAACGCCCGCACCGTGTGAAAACATGTAAAAGGGTATTCATAACCCCTTGTGTGCGTGCAAATTATAAAAAAAAAAAAAAAAAAAAATGAACTAGCTAGGGCTCGCTCAGAATTTGCGTTCATAGGACTTGAACCTTACTGTGGCATCAACTGGTCTTCCGCCATAGCGCTGATTAATGATTGGGAACACAAACTTGGGACCACTGGGAAATGGTCCCATGGTTGAGACAATCCAAACCACTAATCATGCCTTACTCCCTCAATGATATACTAAACCTAAATAAGGATAGTATCAGAAAGCTGGTTGGCCTTCATTTTAACAAATTTAATCTGAGCTCAGACACGGAATGTAGGTTCTGCTCGTGGGAGAACGAATTATCCGAATACATTTTCTGCAATTGCCCAGCATTACATTGGTTAAGGAGACGTATTTTCTATGAAGAAATATGTACGCCAGGGGAATTGAGAAACTCTGCTACTAAGGACATACATATAATCCTTCATTAGGGAGGTAGTACGCATCTTAGATTATACCCTTATGAGATAATAGATCTGGTATTGACAACCGTAGCCCCAGCAAGAGATTATTACTCTCTAGGTGGGAATAGACCTCGGGTCGGTTGAAGTCCTTAAAAGTAAATACGCCATGTGTCCTTACCTACTTATTCTTTGGGAAATGAAGTAGAAGCTTGCCTTGTTCAACTTTGACTGACGTCATATTCACTCAAGAATTATTAATTTAAAAAACCTTGGAAATTGCGCACTTCACCAGGTTCGCTCCGCAAATATTTCATATCTTGCCTTTCTTTTAAGAAGTAATGATTTTCAGCTCCTGCTCCTGCATCAGCTTTTGATTTTTTTCTTTCTACGATAATATTTTTGTATTTCATTATGCACACAGGTTTCTTCTTCCATAAAACATTACTCATCGAACGGCACACTGCCATACATCCTGTCCTGCCAACCACAACTCCTCTGCTGGTTTCTTATTTGGTTTGCTGACTTTGACACGCATTTCGCGATAACTCAATACTCCCTTTGTTTATTGGTTTGTCCTTACGAGTACTCCCCACCTGCCTTACCGCCGACACACTTGTTTACCAATCTAAACCTGGAACAACCCATCTTCTCTGCGAAGTGCAAAGAGAACCAAGCACTTAGGCGCGCACTGACTCTGGGTAGAGACGAATCCGACTCGCTAGCGTATAATTTTCATAGGTGTAACATATCATTATGAATTTCATATCCAATATGTGTTTATTATACGAGGTTTTGCTTCTCTTCTGCACGAGGGCATTGTGGGCTAAAACGCTCCGAACATGCCCACCGAATGCATAGTGTTGATTTATTATTTTATAAACTGTTGGTAATGTGCAATTTTTCGCGCTTTTTTTATTGAACTAAACTACTGTTAACTTAGTGCGCGGGGAGCAAGGCACAGGTGATGGTCTTCAAATTGAAAGTGATTTCTGTGTTTATGTTCCGTCTTCGGAAGGAAACAACGAGTAAGTAATACAATCCGCAAAATACTGACCGCAACAAGTTTTTTTTTTTTTTGGTTTCTTTTCCGGTTGCCTTTCTTATGCCGTCTGTCCATCCGTTCAATCGTTTTATTGCTTTAAAAAAAAATTTAATCGTTGATTTATATTTGCAAACATTTATCTGATCAATTTACTTATAAATGTGGTTTTGCGTGCCATTATCCTTTCGTTTCTCAGTTCATCCGTTTCTTTTGAGAGAAGGTGAGTGGAGAAATAAATCAGAAGGAATGCACCAAAATATCTACGTACGGTCTCAATCTCGCGATATGCAGAAAACCAGGTAACATGTCAGTAGACTCAATGTGAAGTGAAAATGACCGATGTGGTCGACTGCGGGACGTAAATGAGTGGATTAATTTGAGATTTTATTTCGAAATGATGAAAATGAGTAAAGCAAATTTATTTGGTGAAAGAGTTTCGACTATAAATCGAATTTTACGTTAAAAACACGCCTGAAAAATAGTATTGTATTTTTCTTATCTCTGTTTGTCGAAGCAAAAATGAGCATGTTATTCCCTTTAAGATCAATTACTGTATTGTCAATCTGCGTGGTTGTTTCTGCCGATCCAAATTGCTGCCTGTGCGGTAATCCGTCTGAAAGCCTCCTCTCAGTGGTCTAGTTATCATGCTGGTTATATCGTTCCGCCTCCCTGATCATTGTAGCGTTTCTCAGGCGGAAATCATGGCGATTAACGAGACCTGTCCTGGCTGAAATCAAGTCCCTGGAATCGTGCGCCTTTACCTCAAAAGACGTTTTCAACTGCCGTCTATCTCTTATGGAGATTTAACTCCAGGGCAGACGAGTTCGCCTGACAGGGTACTACTCTAAGGATTCTGCTGATAGGTAATCCCTAGGTATGCCCCTAGCTACATGTAAGTAACTTCTTAAGCTGAACGCTATTAGCAAGACCAGCTTTAGATGGGAAAACGGCTCCACGTGTCAGATTTCAACACAGGTCTGGCCTAAGCTGGACCATAAACGTAGTGCCGAGTTGGTCAAACTAAAGCGATCACAGATCATGTGCGTTATCGGTGTCCTCACTGGACACTGTCTTATAGGCCAACATGCCAGAAGACTTGGCTTCTTCTTCTTTTCTTTTTAATGACTTCTACAGGAGCTGTAGGGACGAGGAGGAGGAGGAAATCATCCTTCATCTCCTATGTAATTGCCCAGCCCAGCCTTGTCGCAAAAAAGAATGCTCCATTTAGGGTCCCCCTTCCGTAAAGACCTTGGCAATCTGGCGTCCTTAGGCGCCATGTGCATCCATCGCTTTATCACAAGCTCCGGTTGGTTTTGTTAGCGAAATGGTTTGAACCATGGTATCGCAAAGGAACTTTACTGATCTGAGTGTAACTGCACTCTCATGTGGATAACCAACCTAACCTGCCTTGCATGTATTTAGGGTTTAACTAAATATATAATTTCAGAGTCGTTCAGTGGTTTATTAACGTCTCAATATTTGGCATAAGAGAGTATGCCTATCGATATTTGAATGAAAGGGCTCAGTACTACTTTTTATTCGCATCGGTAGAGTGCACAGATACTTAATTTATGCTTTTTGGCACAATCTCTGCCAGTATGACGGGTGGTGGCTTCTGACGAATACATGACCATATTGGCTAGTACTTAGAATAGAGCCAGTGCTAGTTTGATGAAAGAATACTGCTTAGGGCCTCATTTCTATCGACTTTTTTTCTTGTTGTATTGATTTCGCTTAATATACGTACCTGGTGTTTGCGGTGTAAGTCAGTGCAGTTCTTCTCCGCAATTTGAACAGAAGCACCAACATGTCAATGTACAGACCTTAAAAGCACCAACTCCAGCTCCATCCCCATTTTCCAATATCTCTCACTAAAGGATGCTTCTGCCATGAATTCATTGCTCTAAGCTTTATTTCTTGTATTTTTATAACAAAATATCATCAGAGCTCTTGTGCCCACTTATATCTGCCAAATCGTCAATCCACCCAAATGCTACCTGCCAACGTCTATTCCCCGCTGTAAGACTTTAACAAAGATGCAAATTCCTCAGAAACTTGGTCTAACTAAAAAATTCCATCCCACTGACAGTGCAACATACCTGTGTATACACTCAACTGCAAACGGCGCTCGTTCGCAAATTGTCCATCTTCGGCAGACAGTAGCTGATATGGGAAAATGGAGACTTGACGGTTTAACTGATTGCCTTACGGAATACAGTGAGCTGAAATAAGTCATAATTAACCACTGGGTACAAGAGCGCACCACGATAAGAAATGATCAACGGCACCAGCAGCAATAGACGAACCACCAGTACCAGCAGTTATGCCACTGCCAACAAGTATTTCTTGGATTTCCCACACGTTAACTCTAAGCCAAAATGACATCAACGTTAGTAGAGATGAAGAAGTTGGTGAATTGCTGCATATCTTCGTCTCTCCCCCCAAACTTGTGCACGATGCATGATAACTCAAAATATGTGTGCGGGAGCTATATGCTTAGTATTAATGGAGAGTAGCATAATTGCGTAAAGCTTTGATCTTGAATTTAACCGGATCTGAATATTGTAGATAGAGAATCCAGCAAAACTGGTTAAATGCGTGATATCGTCAGAAGATACCGTCCCATCAAATTGATTGATTCCAATGGACGATGCGCTATTAAAACATCAATTAAACCGACCTAAGGCACTTGAGCTGCAACGCTGCCGCCAGTCCACTCTCACTCGTATCTGAAAGAAACATTCCTACGGTACTACTTCCACTATAAAAAATTTCCATACCGTCCGGTTTACATATATTTATCTAACTAATTAATACGTCATTACATGTATAGATTTAAATAATTCAAATTTCAGTATCTATCATCGCTCATCACATAGAATTTTGATGATGATCATAAATTTTAAGTTCTTCTTTTTGTCAAAAGCCGTAAAATTTGGCAAACCCCATTTTGATTAATTAACGGAAAGTATGTGTTCTTCACTGCTAAGCAGGGCATACATAGTGTCATTTGCATAAACCATAAAAAACGCATTTGCTTAGGAGCGACAGTGGGTTTTATCATTGCCTCCATCTGGGGTAATGAATAATGCATTGGACCGGGGCATTTCAGTGTGATTTTGGTGAATTGAATTGACTGATAATTTGGTTGTAGATATTTGCATTTCATAAAACTTAATTATGGAACATAAATCAATTTTTTCACTACTTTGTTTTATTGCTGCATCTCGAGATACCCATCTTAATATATATCCGTAGGCGGTTTTGATAGTTTATTGACAGTGTAGAAAATTCGCTCAAGGAATGTTGTGTTTCTGTTTCTCTTATAAAGATGACATACAAATTTTATTTGGAAACAAGTGGAAAATACCATAAAAAGTAAATGTTACTGAACACTGTCGCAGGAGTAAGAATACGGAATGGACTGGGTCTGAACAAATATGAACACCTGAGACTTGTGTTTGATTTAAAGATCAAAATGGAAATCAAACAAGAAAACTTCGAAACTGAAGGTCATTGAAAGTGATATTTATAAGTCAACTTCTAAATAGTATAAAAAGAAGGGACCCAGGAGATTCAGTAATAATAATATTTTCGTTTTGTGGCTTATTATGCTATTGCAATAAGCTCTTGAAAAAAAAAATACAAATTTTGGCGCAACAGACCGTATGTGGTCCAGGGCCTAGCTACTCGCAAACTATTCGTGTTGTGCGTGCTATATTTTTCACACAAATGGAAGGGACCTACAGTTTAGAGCCATATCCGAAAGGCAAAATTGAGAAGCTTTCTCTTGACAGTTATTACTCTCGGACGTTTGTCAGACATTCGCGAGAGGTGGGACCGTGAAAAACTTTTTGGTGTTCTCTGGGATTCGTACCTCAAACCTCACGCTCAGCGATTAAACGCACTAAGTTATAAGCTCTTCAATTGGATAAAAAGAAGGAACCCAGGAGATTCAGTAAAACAGATATCAGTGTTCCTCCATTTTGCTGCAACAGTACTTTCGATTAACATGTCAACACCTTAAGCGCAGTCGTACGAAATTCTTATTAGAAATCGATTTCGTTTCCAGAAATTTTATTATTGGATTCGCAGACTGTTCCACTTATGAATGAAAAACTGAAACATGAATTTAGTTGCCTATTTGTCTCCGATATCTTGCAATGAATTCGCTTAGAACATTGAAGACTCTGAGTGACTACTCCTGAAAAAGGTAGACTTAATGCACTGTCGTCTATAAGGTCCTTAATTTACAAATTAAACTATAGAAAAAGTCTATCCAGACAGTCAGGGGGCATCTGTAATAGTGGCCCCTGCTTTTTGCATGCAAAGAGGAGATCGTAAGTTGTATAAATTCTTTCCTAGGTCTTCAAGTTCCAATTAAGTTTCCCATCTACACTGCTCAAAATAAAATTTATCTTTTACAGAGAACGTAAACTCTGTAACTAAAGTAATTAAAGAGCCAGGTTAACAGGTATATCTGCAGGCATCTCGGGACGCTTATTTATAATTCACTTACGAGGAAAGACTACAAAATAGTTGACACAGGTCTTTGCATAACTACTACCCATGGTTCCGCTTACGTTTGTTCGAGTATGTGTAGCGTTAGGCACTTTGACGTCATTTTGTGTATGCATTGATAACCGTGAAATTGAATTTCTTAAGATTTTTTTAATTACCAACACTTCCAACAGGAACGATAGGGCCTTTCTCAACCGCGTGTCAATAGCAACTATTTAGCTTATGGTTTGCCGAGCGTGATATTGGTGTTCGTAATACTAAGCATCTTATTCAGCTAGTGACGGACTAATGAAGCAAGTTGCTTGCTCACTTGCAGAAGCAGTAAACAAAAAAAAAAAAAAAACTCTGACGAACATCCATCTGACACTCGCTAGGGCTAGACGACGTGCACTAAACCAACCTTGAATTCACTTGACGAGATCTTATAAAAAAATATTATAGAGCCATCGAATCTATCAACCTACCTGTGCATGTATGAATGTTAGGCCATTCTCTACTTCTAGATCCTATAGTGCATGTTTGACCGCGCTATAGACAGCTGAGATGTAAAATTGAGCCTTCTTAGGGGTTGCCTAAAGGAAATATTAAGAAACAAGAAACTATTTGCCAGTCCAGTCAGGTAACGAAAAATCTAAAATTACTTTCAAAATATTATGGAAAGGATCAGGCAAATAGGAATTTAATTTGTTGAAAGTGGGCTCTTTTCATAGTGCCGTATAGATTAGGGCAAGGTAGAATCTTTTATTTCCATTCCTGACTTTTTAAGTTAATGAAGGCCCTGTCGTTGTTATGTGGAATCCATCCTAGAAGACAATCCCGAAAACAGATGTTTATCGTGCTGTCTTTGGCGTTCTTTGAGAAATATGTATCAACGCAGTTAAACTCCTCCTTGATATGAGCTTAAGCCGCGTCAGTACGAGCATGTACGGGCATACTTACTTTAGGTGGCGCTACAGTCCGGGGTTGACCTGGGCATTAACCAAGAAGCCTCTCCAGCCAGCCCGGTCTCAGCCAGCTCGGTCTCAGCCAGCTGTCTCCAGTTTCGCACACCAAGTCGGTTGAGGTCCCTTTCCACTTGAGCGCGCCACCTTAGGCGAGGTCTTCCTCTACTACGTCGCCGTCGTCCCTTCAGGGCGGATTCGAAGACTCTTCGGGCTACTCTTCGGAGTACGGGCACGTGCACATGGAAAATTGATGTTAATGTACATATACTTCTTTGATAGTAGATGACAGAAGGGCAATCAGTTATGAACAAATGCAAAGTTAAAAACCTAAGTGATCTAGGTATTCTTACATTTTTTGACAGTCGTTGTAAATGTTAATCGTTGTCATATTATTGTTCCATTGTAGCACGACCAGGAATACAATAAGAGTCTGCAAGAAAAGGTTCGACTTCATAGTAGCACCAGGAGTGTTAAAGGTCGGAGTAGATCATCCCGGGTCATATTCCCCAAAATTGATTCATACAGCATTCATTATGGACTTTACCTTGAGGTCGAGCTCGTCTCAATTTTGAAAACAAAATGTACATCTCAGATCCACAATCATATCACATTACCTCACAAATCTACCAAGAAATAAAAGAAAGCAACCTTATCTCGCTGCGACCTTCAGTATATCTAAATTAAATCCTGCCTCTCATCTACCTACCCAAGAGCACGTGTGTGACAGCCACAATGATTTCATTTTCATAATTAATTGCAGCCATTAAAATTCTTCTTTCCTTCGCTCTCCATCTCTGTGTCTGTGGTCGCCAAGCGCAGGGAATTCATATCAAAATAAGAATCCCGCTCACCTTCAAAATTTTACCGCTGTCAAATCCCGTAAATAATGTTTGATTCTTCTGTTGTCTTGTTGTCTCACCCAGTCCCGGTACTGAATTTGTCGAATGAAATCGAAAATGGTTCTCTTCCCTCAACACCAGCATCTTGTCCAAATAAAGTTCTCAAATATCATCTCGCTCTCCGCCCCCACCCTCAATTACAATCCATACATTCCCATTGCTGTCATCATCATCACCACCACCAAGTTGATCTTGGGCAGGTTGGAACTGTTGCAGCAGTGACCACATCCACAGCTACAGCAAATCGAATTCGATAAAATAACAATAAATTATGCTCAGGATCATTTAACCATTGTCCTCCACCTTCACCTTTCGAAAATCTGAATACGACGAGTATTCAAAAGAAAATATCCAAAACACCAAAGGAAATCGCAACAACAATAAAAAGAGCAATTCATCGTCGATCTGGACACACTGGACAAGTCCATCGCCTATGACGGTGACCACCGATTCATGATTTCCATTTCGCTTTTGTTGGATTCTTTTCGCGTTTTTGTTTTCGTTTCCCCCCTTCTAAACGAAAAAAAAAAACCGAATTCAACTTCATTTTCAATTTACAAAAACAACTTGGGGCAAAGGAACGCGCGCGCAGAGATGCAGACGAGAACTCTCTCAAGATCCATATCGCTGTGGACAAAACGATACACGCGAGGAACACACCGGCACCGGTCTCCTTACCTTGGTCTCCTCGGTCTTGGCCGCTTTAATTATGGTGTACAAAAATAATCACGGGATATTTATTATTTTAAAAGGGTAATTCGTTTTTCGGGTCGGGAACCCAAACAACACTTAGTGTCTCATCCCTCCGTGGACGGCGACCCCGCCGGTGAGGTATTGTTGGGGAAGAAGGTGATGTGAAAGGATTTTCTTTTATTCGTTTTGGGGGATTTTGTTGTGTCTGAAGGACAGCGCGGCAGCCGCAACAATGTGAGATGGGGCTCAAATGAATCGCAAGGCGGTAGCATTAGTCAGGCGTGAGTTTTGCCACTTGCTCTTGAGGTTGTCTTGTTTCATGTGCTACGTCGCGGTGGTTTTTATTTGGAAAGGAGGCGTGGCAATGTTGTGCGGCAAGTAATTGATATTTCTTGAGGTGATGGAACTGTGCGCAGCTCTGATGACGCAACGTCAAGGGGATGGCCAGACGAAGCTTGATTGATTAATTTGAAATTGCGGAAGAATTGGATCCTTTCGAAGTGGATTTGCTTAAGGGGACTGAAACAGGAATTCCGTAAATCGGGCTGTAACAAAGGTTAAATAAGCTTTTTCATAGATGATTACCAGGATATGCTACACGCTCCCAAACAAGAACGAAGTTTTCATTTCAGGCTGAAATTTTGACTGGCATAAAACAGTTGAAAACATCATGTCACTTGGGAGTATCTTTAAGTACTCTTCTTTGGGTGTAAGGTAAATATTGAATACTATTGATTTGTTTCAGAAGATTAAGGATCCTTTAAGCCAGTTGGCTTGTCCTTCGGTAAGATGCGTATTTTGAAATCATCTAAATCAATTTGCTACTTCTCCAGTACGATGTGTATCGGCTAAAAATCTTTCAAGAAACTGCCTATCCACATGAAAAGATTAAGACAAGATTGCAATATTGAAGTTGAATAGGAAAAATGTCATTCGAATGGATGAGATAGTAGGCGATCTATTTAAAGCAGCAACGCATACCCCAGCGAATTATCAATTGTCCCTCAATTAGAAAGGCTTACTGGTTTACGTCCAAATTGGCACCCATAAGACATCAGCGAAAAGCTAGGCATTCGTTCGATTTGGTGCTTATTTTCCTATCCAAGAGTAAGTTTGATACTAAATAGATTTAGGTAAGCGCCACCCTCATTTAGCTATATACTGTTACCTGTAAGGAGCTTCTACTTTTCTATTCCGGAGTTTGGTGGTATGGTACGGTAAGAGGGACGCGCAACTGTAACAGGTGCTTTCACGGGGGCCAATCCGCCATTGCACCTATCGGACAGTGTCCAGTTAGTACTCCTGCAAGTAAGTTCATTTCCTTGGCCATAAACTGCGAGATATGACACAGTCTGCTCTAGTTGCCCAGGAAGAGTTAACCATTTCTCTTGTTTTAAGGTCTATTCTTCTTTTTGGTACACCAATAGGGATGGCTTGTGATTTTTGGGTGAAATCCTCATTTAATGCTGTCCCTTTCCCTGCATCTGCTGCTTCGTTTCCTTCTATATTCCTATGTCTGAGAATCCAACAGAGAGTTACTTCGTGAGTGTTGCATTTTCTGATTATAGTTTGTTGGTATGTCGCTACTGCTTTTGATCTAACTTTGACGCTGACTATTGCCTTGACTGACTCCACGAAGATTGTAATCCTGGATGGATTTAGTACCTTAGCGTGTATCGTCTGTGCTGCGTTTTTCAATGGCGAAGACTTCGGCTTGGAAGATACTACAGTCGTCCTGGAGTTTGTATGAATCGTTGATATAGAGTGATGCACAGAAAACTTCAGCGCAGATTCCTATGTCCATTTTAGACCTGTCAGACTAGAGTTGAAGGTCCTGTACATTGGTTAATGAATTGGATTCCCACACATATCTTTCGGGAATATAAATGGAGTATTTCTTATAAAAGTCTGTATATGGTACTACATAGTCTGGGGAGTATAGATCCGTGTCCATAGGAGTTATGCCTCCATGTGCTTGATTGTCTAAGACGGATCGCGCTTTTGGCAGCTGCACTGCATATGAACTCACCCAGGTTAAGCATCACTTCCAGCCCTGCTTGAGGCGTTGATCTCTGTGTTCCCGCTATGCTAACACATGTTAATCTATGTAAGATTGTAAAGGTAGCTAATTTTGTCCGCTGCATTCCACCATACAATTGCTCCGTAAGTACGTATGGGTCTTTCAGTCGCGGTATACATCCAATGGATTATGGGCGGTCGTAGTCATCGCTTACCGAAGGTTTTCTTGGACGAATAGAAAGCACATTATGCGTTTTTCATCCTATCCTCTGTGTTTCTCTTAATTTTTTTTACTGCTGCTTTTTCATTAGATATCCACGGATACTATCTTCGGTGAATTCTTCACTTGCGATTGAAAACAGTAGGAAAATTCCTACTTTAGGCAAATATAAAAAAAAAAAATTTATTCAGATAGATCTATCAGGTAAATCTCAGTGAGTGAAGGGGGTTTGAAATTGTCTTTGCTTTGCGGATTCACATTATTGATCCGACTGTAAAAATCACTTCGAATCGTTCGCTTACCTGCTCTGAGACCGATCTTCAAAGACTCCCACTCAGCCTTCCCATTCATTCCCACATTACTACCATTTAAGAGCGCACACTCCCGTGAGAATGTACCATTAATCAATTTGTTTGCTTGGACTCACACAAAAGTTAACATTTGCAAACAAATTCTCAAGCATTTAATGGCTGATTAGAAATAGTCTGCCAGCAATTAATCATTCATCTCAATCAATACACTTAATTACCTCCCAATAATGTTGAATCATTTAATCGGGAGAAAAAATTGCATCATCATCGGTCTCACGACTTCCACACCCTGTTCCAAAGTCGATTCAAACTTTGAATTTGGAAAAATAAATAAAACAAAAAAAAAAAAAACACAGACAAACCATGAGTGAACCATGACATTCAGATGACACCAAAACAGGCACATTAGCAGAATTAAATCCTCAAAAATTGCAACCAAAACAACTCAGCGATAATAAAAGTAACCCCAAGGAGCAAGGTGCGCACGGGGGTGGAACGGTGAAACGTTAAATTGAAAATCCCATCTCCAGGCACAAAAGCGCATAACTTGATCAGCTTGACATTGAGAACCAGAATCATTGGGTCATTAATCAACGAATTACCCGTTGCGAGCGCGATTGTGACTAAGGATTCCGAGAACCAGATCCGATTTGTTTGTCGCTGCTGCTGCTGCTGCTCCTCTTCACTTTCTGTTTGCGTGTGTATTTTGGTTGTTCTTTTTTAATTTATTGTTTCGTTTATTATTATTGCACACTCCTACGAATAGCGAACCGAAATGGATGCCATAATCCGAGTGCGAGAGCCATGTTTATACCTGAGTGTCCATGGGCGAATTTGGCATAAAATTAATGGATTACGGATCGGACGAGACTTGCGCAGGCATTCGGAGTATCCAGCATCCAGTTTGGAACAACCAACCTTTGACTTGCAGCGCTCCTAATGGACTTTGGCGATTTTGTCGCTCTTCCAGCCGATATAGTCGACGACGACGACGACTATGACTCAATTAAGTTGGTATTTTTGGTGCGGCCGGCGCGGCGCGGTGTCGCGCAGCAGTGGATCCTCGAGATGTAGACACGATCATGAACGGACTCGCTAATGCTGATCCCATCGCCCAACTATTTATCGATCACATGGTGCACAGGCTAGTGTGAAGTATGTCACTCAGGTGACGCGACATATCACATTACGCGCCGTTAAGATAAATGAAAGGTACCGCCCAGGAAATTGCCCATAAACTATCCCATGATTGCTTAGCCATGGTAAAAACAAAGACATCACGCCATGTTTACCAGAGGTAAATTCATCTTCCCTTGAAAATTGGAACCTTCCCTCACACTCCCAATCTGGCGTCGTTGTCGTCTTTAGAGCGTGTGTTATCACCACCGACCTCCCCAGAGTGCTGCTGTTATCTCGCGTGTCTTTCACTATTGCTGTGAACCTTTTTCGGTTGATAGTAGGTAAACAGTTTTGTTGTTGGCCAAAGCTGGTACGGTACAGAGCACGAGACGGACGGCATCTCAGTGTGTGTTATTTAGGAAAACGGCAAAGTAAGGCACATCGCCTTTGTTTGTTGTTTGCGAGCGAGCGAGTTTCTTTTTCGAACGAGTCCTTTCGCATGCGGATCATTTGTCGCACAGCGAGGAGGCATCTTTCATGTTTTTTGTTTGCTCAGCAAATAGAATTGGATTACTAGGGTTTTGCAATGTACATGCATATATGTACGTACACAGATCAGGTGGTGTGACGTGTGGAATTCTTGGACACGAAGCGGGCGAGCCAGACTTCTAGAGAAGATGCTCTGTGATGTTCCCGATACTGAGATACTTTCCTCTTCCTGTGAATTGTCTTTTAGAACTGTGTGCGGCAATTTTAGGAAACAACTCTATGTATTGAATGAAATTTTTGAATTCCTGCTGGCAACTGGCTGATTAGAATTAAGGAATTCGTATTTAACTTCCCAGGCGTTGAGAAGACAAAAGCGCCAGCTAAGTGATAATGGAAGATTTATGGGAAAGGACAGATAAATTCCTTTTATCAATGAACAGAATTTGGAAGGTAGAATGGAATGCTCACGTTTGGTTTGTATTTGTAGAGCAATTAAAATGGAACTTTAAAGGTTGAGGAAAATATTTAGCTGAGACAGAAAAAGGTTTACAGACTGAATGGATGATGCTCTTCATATTCTTGCTGATCTTCAAAGTAGTGCTTGGGCCATATGTTGGTATCGTTTTGTTTGTTAATTGTTATTAAGAAGAGAGTACACCTTTAGATTATTTTTGGAAAATAACGTCATGGCATAACCTATCCTGTCAATTGAACTAAAAAAAATGGGAACTGCAATTGAAGGAAAAGCAAGACCTGCTTAATGTGCAATTAAGGAGCTTTTATAACAGAATAACTTTCCAGCATCTTCAAACTCACGAGGAGGTTGGTCCTTGAGTAAAAAGTCTCCACGCTGACCCATTGTGTTACCCATTAGGAGAAGAAAGATCGTACCTTAGTTGCTGTAACCCTATATCCATATATGTATGTATGGATGTACACATATGTATAGTTACACTACTTAATTTCTGTGTTACCTGTTTTACGGTCCTTAACATATAAACCATCTTGTGGATTTGCTGAATCTCATCAGAGTTTGCGTGGCATACTGGAGAATTCCTCAAAGTCATTGATAAGGTGTCTCCACAGGAACTTGTAGCTTGAGTGTTGGAGGCCGGGGCAGTTGCATAAGAAGTGGGTTCTATCCTCAATTGTTTAGTCATCCGCACGGCCTCTACAGAGTTACTCTTCCGTCAAACGCAACTGTCCCATGTGATACCGCAGAGTGTTGTACCCTGTGATGATACCCACGAGGGTAGAAATGGATTTCCGGTCTTTCCGAACAAGTCTCTCGGTTCTAGCTTTATCAAAAGTGGGCCATAGTTTCATTGTGATAACGCAGGTTTCTATGGAGTTCCATCTGTAGTTCGCCTCTCTCGTGGCTTTTTTCTTTGCTTCAAGCGTGTACAAGGCTGGATACCCACGAATGGGTCTATCAATTCAGTACAACCTTGTCGTGCGTACCAAAAGCCTTAAATTCTTCGAGACACCACAGAACTGCCTTTAACGCAGACTCACGGATTGCTGTTGTCACTGCCAGTACTTCCGCTTGGAAAACACTGCTGTGGTTTGGGTGTCGGATTCATCGTGCTATTCCCAGCGGTTTAGAGAAAATGCTAGAACCTACGCCAGTGTCCATTTTGGAGCCTTCTATGAACACAGATATGGATTGCGCATTGGTAAGTGTCCATTTTTCCATTCTTCTCTGCTAGGGTAAGTGCAAGAGAACGGTCTCGTGAAGTCTAAATATGGCATGATGTAGTCCGTGATAGGTAGCGAATGTATTTTCGTAGGATCGTTGAGTGGTCGTTGAGACCCCACTTCATTCCATTCCTCTTGTTTGGTTAAAGAAATTCCATTCACGCTTGGGGTAATGACTTTATAACAAATGACCTGAAGTATGCAAGTGTAAATTTCGATAATTTTTAGTTTAGTTGCTATAAAATCTTTGCCAGTTAATGGAATTTTCATCCATACTGTACACAAGGCTTAAAACAGGTTACTTCTCAAAATATGTCATAAATCATTTTTCATAAAATTAAATAAAAGTCATCTTGTCCATTCGGTTTCGTCTGACAAATTATTTTCCCGACACATCAAATCCAGTAGCAATTTCAAATTAAATTACATAAAGGGAAATCCGAAAGCTCACTTACTCAGCAACAATACGCCCCCGCGTCTATTCTTTCATCAATTAGATCAAGCCCACCTACAATATACCGCCAATGAGGCACTACACTCGAATTAACAACAACCTCTCACCTTAAACAATCCACGCTCTCCGTCATATGCGTAGGATTTAACATCTCGAAACTGTGGCAACATGCTTCCAGCCATCAATTCAAATCACGTACGCACTTTAAACCATCAAAACTATCACATCGCGGACATTGATACCATTCAACGAGTCTTGTTAAGTAGCTCCAATGTATGAGTATACACAAAAAAAAATGCAAAATAAGAGTTACATGGCTCCCCATCAAATAAGACTTCGAGAATTGATGGATTTCGCCACGCCTTCTTATTCATGCGAACTGTCACTTTCGTTGCCTTCATCCTTCAAAAAAGCGGCAACCTCCAGTCCACTTGCAATATCTCGCGCACAACATCTCATCTCTGATTAGCGATACAAAACAATGCGCCATCACTCATGCGCACCCTTCCTTGAAGATGAATTTATTTCCAACCTCCGACGACTGTGACAGTTGTAAGGGAGCCCCAAATTCGTCCAACTGTCAAAAGATCATTTTTCTCTCCGCCAACAACGGATGACCCCTCGTTTCCTGTGCTGCTCACCAGCGCTGAATGAATGGGTTCAGTGGTCAAACTTAACACCGCATCGGCGCGGCGCTCAGTGGTCACACCGGCTTCTCGGTTGTGCGCTTTGGATTTAAATAAGTAATTGGAATCGAAACTAAAGGCAACGAAAAATTAATTTGGACTTGAAGTTGAAGTTGAAGTTGAAGTTGGAGAACTTCTTCGTTTAACTCTCGCAGGCGGAGTGTAAATAAAAACCGAAAATGGTAAATTTTTCTTCCGAAAATTATCATTTTTTGAAAATTAATCAAAGTTAACCGAAAGATGTCCGTTTTTGGTTTCTCGGCTTTGTTGTGTGCAAGTTTGTGAGATAAATTGCCGCAGCCCAGTGTGGGGTACTTGAGATACGTGTCGGACGTCGTCCGTTGAAAAAGTAATTCGGCGATAAACGGAGAAACGTTTGGGAGAGGGTGCGCTATCTCTTCCGTGTGGTACTATTTCTTGAACAACTTTTATTCGGTGTTTCTTATTTAGCTGGGAAATTAATTAATCTTTTTAATGTTGTCTTAGGACTGAGCTGATATCTTGACAACCACCACGGGTACTAATTAGTGCAATTAGTGTCAATGCAGTGTAGATTAATGATGTTTTCTTCCCTATTTGATGTGGAAATTCCATGAATTCACTCGTAATTTGAAATAGTATTTAGCAATGGTAGAAATAAATTAGTTCTACTTACTGTTCCGTCCATCAAATAGCTTCAGTATCCCAGATTTCGCAGCCCTACTTAAACGTAACACACATTGAGATATGCGAAAAAAGATGTAAATCTATGGGCAAGCTGGCCAACGCCGTCTATGCTATACTACTCACCCTTCAGTTTACCTCCAAAGAAGCAGCTCCCAGGTACAACAATTTTTGAGTTGAGGATATAAGAACCTAGATCCAGCCATTATCATGACTACTAAGCTGGGGGAAATAATTAGGTCACTAGTTGGCCATGAACTAATATTTATTCCAGTATCTTTTGGGTTTGTAATAAGGGAGCAAATTTTGATTTTAATATTCAGATCTGTCACGACCCATTCATACGTCATCTATGAATAACGAAATCCTTGCGAACTTGTGTCAGACTTAGATTTTTACTCCCTACTTAAACGTAATCTAGAAAAAGCTCTTTTGAAGAGCATCAAAGGTACATATGTCATAGTGTGGGGCTTAAGTAGAGCTCAGAATGCTTAGGGTGGTAATAATGGACCGAAGAGATTACGTTGAAGGAGCTCAGAACCCAGAGAAAATGGCCATACTTACTGCCATAATCATCACATTTTCCTGTCAAAGGCCCTACGTGTTATTTACTGGGCTAGATTGAGGCGTTAATAATACCATGTCGATGTTCAGTTCATTTGATTATATAAAGGAGGCTCTATGCAAATTCACCAGCCTTTCTATTCCTACTCAATGGAACTTAAATTTCTAAGCAAACTTAAAAACCAGTACTCTCAGTAGCCTTTGAAGTACTTCAAGTGTGGATAACTTAACAATCTCTCTTCGACAAAAGCACCCCTGAGTTGATTACTGCCAATAAAAGCCAACTTGCATATAAACCTTCTTCTACTCTGTCCGACTATTGAAACTATTGGTAGCAGGTCTCCACACCACAAAGCACCAATTTAAACACCTACAACTGAGTAACCTGTAAACCGAATCAATTCCTTGGCAGAACTATAAAATAACCCTGCATAGATACTCACCTTCCTAGTTGAAGGTCTGTCTTTAAAAAACCTGGTGCACTACAGTATGCCCAATGTTTGCACTTCAGACTGTTACAGGCGATAAAAGTTTCTTGTTACGTAAATCCACTGAACTCACACTGAACGTTCTGAAAGATTGTAAGTATTCGGCGAACACTTTCCAAGATATTTGCGAACCTATCTCCTAGGTTACCGAAAATAGTGAAGTCAACAACAGAGTAAACTGCAGAATTTAGCCAATATCCTCACTATCGAATCACTTACGATTAGAATGCCTTATGCAACACAACAAATAGACAAACGAATTCAACTCTCCTGATGTCAACAAAATTGTTTAGAATATATTTCCGTCAACGCGTCTAAGAATACCGGTACAAAATATCCTTTGTTCAAAATTATGCAAATTGAATACCTTTCGGATATAATGATGCAAAGTTTGTACTATCAATTCTACTGAGATGTGACCGCTTAAGTCAAATAGCAGGTTGTTTATCTTCAGATGGCAACTTCAATCTGCTTACGGCTATCATGAGCAAATTCAGAAAAAAAGTGGAAGTCCAAAAATCGACAAACAGTTTGTTCCCTTGTTGGGCAAGCCAGTCTGTAGGCCCTTTATCAATCGCAAAAAAATACACGAATGCCTCTCGAAACCTATTTTCTGTTCCGGCATTCTTGGTACCAATTTACAGACACAACAAACTACTCCTCCACCCGCATCGCATAGCACAACATCAAACTGCGAAATTAATTGATTCTATCTACCAAATTATGCCCAACAAATATTATCCCAAATTGGTTTTATCTAACTTTTAAGATGCACGAATACACTGGCGTTGCATGAAAGCGTCTCTGCCAAATCGGTCAACCATTCTTCGTCCCAAATTCAGATCACCATTATGCCATGGGCTTTTCACCGTTCATATTCGTATTCGTCCTCCTCCTTCTCGCCGTTGTTTGGTTCGAAAATACTGTAAGAGTTAACGTAACAAGTTTCATAACCGATAAACAAAAGATTTTCGCGGATTTTTCTTGATTTTTCTTTCGATTTTCCTCTAACAGAGTGGCAACGTCGTAGCAATCAACTCCTTTGAATGTATCCAAGGCGAGGTGCTCTGTGCGAATATGACTTGCAGTACTACTATGTCACGTAATGGAGTGCACATGATAAACTGTGGCTGCTTGTTACCGCGTCCTCTGTACAATTTGACGGTAGTATCGGTGTTTCTTTGTTTTTTTTTCTTTAAGGATACAAAACATTTGTTTTTTTATTGTACATAGGTGGACCTTCAGTTGCAACGAAAAAAGGATGGAAAATATGAGACTTTAGTGCGTACAAAGGAGAACATGTGCGATATAGTTAGAAGGACTGTTCGTTCACAGGTGATGACAAGGATATTTGAAAACATCAAGAGGTATTTCACCAACTTCAAGTGTCCTTTTCAGGTGGAAAATTTGACATAATTTGCCTTCTTATCTGAGTCCGTACATTTTTAGGGCAACGTGACCGCAACAAATATGCCGGTGAGCCTGAGCTTTGCACCTGGATTCATGCCAGCAGCACTCTATCGTGTCGTAGTCGATATTCGAGACCTCAAAGAACTAATAATCGGAGTTGAGCTAAATTTTTCTATCGGGAAAAATAAATTTCGTAGAAATTGAAAGTTTTCATAGGACATGGTTAGTTTGTGTTTTATCTTTTCTTCGATGGTTTAAGTGATGGTGGTGTAGATCTTCTCACAGTTATTTGGCACAAGATGATAGGCAAAAATGTTGGGCACAAGTAAAAGGTTATGTCGTGGTTTTTCTTTATCTTTGCCAGCCAAAATGGTTAAAGATATTAAACGGTTTTGGTTATGGAATGTTGTATTACGTCACAGTATAGATTGGAGTGCTCAAGCAAGCTTTACACGTGCATGAAAGAAAGGCTGGGAAGTGGTTTCGACTCGGCCATACAGGGAGGAGACTTTTTCTATAAATTTAAAGTTTGCTAGAGGTAAGGTGTCAATCTTGTTATAAGTCCCGCTCTGCTTTTTCAATCTAATTTGCAACTCATTTTGACACTGATAAAGTAAATGAATTGAAAAATTCTACGGCATTTGAGAATGAGGTTCGATGGTCTCACTTCTTGTGAATGTCTGACAAACGGCTGGCATTTGCAGGTATCTCAGAGCACTATTGCCCACTCGAAGGTAATTGATAAAGTGTTTCATGACTATATACTTACTGAAAAGCTACAACTTGTTCGAACATCTTGGCCCCATAGATCTTCACAATGATGTAATAAATTTAAAAGCGGCTGTCGTATGACAGCTTTTCTGCTACAAATTTACCGCCACTGTGAATTTTTCAGAATTTATTGCCAGTTTTACCAATATATACCCAGAAGCCCTATCAACGGAAAAATAGTCATAAATTTCAAACTCAATTCAAAAATGTTAATGTCTATGACAGATAAGCTTGTCCCAAATCAGGATTCTCGACAAAAAGTCATCCTTATCAATCTAATGCATTGCATGTGCGTGGTGTAGGTTAAGACTTTTTTAGAAATAACTCATGCAATCGCCTTCAAGAAAACTCCTCCAAATACAGCCACTTAACTGCGATGTCATCTCTTCAAATCCCGATCGCATTCTCTCAGGCTAACTGGTATTCTACAAATTGCTTGGCTTTTTCCTATAAAATAACTGACAGTCTCGCAAAAAAGAAAGACTTCTTAATTTGTTGAGTATACTCTCCGTATCTAGAGTCGCACGCGCACCAAATGTGCCACTGCCAGCCACCTGCGGTTTTTGTCCACCAAACAGAGACACCTCCATTCGGATAAGGAATGCGCCTTTATATGAAATGAGAATATAGCTCTTTCTCGCATACGTCATTTAATTTATAAACGCATCCATTACGCTCATGCTTCCGTGGTAGTTAAGTGCTATCTCACGCACCCCCAAAACCCCAAAACCCCCTACAAACGAAAAGCGTATGAGTCTGGCGTTAGAGGAACACATCGCCGCACATTATCACCCCCGACTTGATATCAAGTAAATTGAAAAGTGTTAAATATTCTTAATGTCAGGTTTTTATCCGCGCATTCAAGCGATGTGCGATTTGCAGCAAGGATGTGCAGCCAGCAATATGCGTGTTTGTCAACCTCGCCGGGCAGGACATACACTATCTCTGTGGCTGACACTTAGTTTTGCAATGGCTATGACTACGGATGGAGGTGTATGGTGTAAGTGAAATAAATTTGATTGTGAAAAAGTGACCGCACGTCATATAATTTGTGTGTAGCATGTTGTCCTGCAGTGGTTCAATAGGTACGAGGTTCTTGGTGTCTGTGGTGGTGGCGACACGGGAGGTGCCCATTAAAAAGTTGAAGGCGGCAAACTATAAATACCTACAACCATTAAATGTTATTTTAGCAACCAACATAATATTGGACAGATTTCTTAATAAAACTGTCAATCGGGAAATTTATGCCGCATGGAGAGTGGCGATGGGCGATGCGTATACCTCTGCTGGGAATTAGCGTTTTTCAATCGTCAACTTGCAAAATTCATTACCGTCAAGTGGCGCTAGATGAGTAAGGGCATGATATGGTGTTGTGTGTGTGAATTGGAGGAGGAGTTTGACTAAGAGAAGGAATGGGTATCCGGAGATAGAATTCCGTATCAGGTCAATCCAAGAAACTCGCCAATAAAGCTGATATGTACATATATGCACCGATTTGGGGGCTCAAATTTTACGTGTCAATAACGCGATTCAACTGCAAAGATTCACTTCCAGTGATGTGCCACCTAATGCTTGGTTACGTTTGTCTCTTTGAACCTTGGTGAACTCTGGTCATTTCGCTGATAAAATGTCGACTGTCACAGGTCGAATATTTATCTTTTCTAGTTTCATATGGGTTGCCCTTTTATTTAATGATGGTAAGTTGGTTACTAAATTTGTGGCATAAACTTGTTTATACTTTAAGTACCTGACCCTCCTGATGAAGAACAGAGAAGAATAGAGACACTCACCTCTTACCTCTTGCCCTCTGACCAAAGTGAAAATAAGTTAAGCTAAATCTTTTCATACAATCAATATAACCCAGAGCTAGTACCTTAGACAAAGCACCCAACCACTTCTTTTAATAGTAGCTCTACAAAGCCAATTCCTGGGGTACATCGTTTTAGGTTGTTAGTCTCTACGCATCAAACTCCTATAAAAATGTATCGCCACTTTCTGAAGTACCTTATCTTGCTCGGGATTCTTGGTCAAACTGAAATCAAAGGGTTATCTGCCACACACACAAACAACAAGCTCCTTTACCTTAATTGATTCTGAATGCATTTCAAAACCATTTCACTTATAATATAAAATAATCAACCATTTAATAAAAGCCTACATCAACATCGGTAGCACCTTTCAATTTGCAAGCCACAAACAATTGCTGGTCCATTACCATCAATCCACCATTACGGTCTACCACAACAATTCCCACCGCTGCGCTGAGCTAAGACTTTCGACAAGACTCTTGAATTTTACGATTGTGTTGTAAATTCATCATTTTCATATTAACCCGAGAACATCTTCAATTATCCGTTGTGCACGGAACCCCTAATTTACGACGACGACGAGGAGGCTCACTCGATCGTGTCCACACGTCCACATCCACTTCCACATCCATATCGACATCCACTACACCACATCGGAGCACAGCGCAGAGCCACCAACACTAGGACCAGGTAATGCCTTTATGATTATTTCATCCAATATAATAATGGGTTAGCGCCAGTGCCGCCATCATCGCACTGCCACGCGGAAAGTGGAAACAGGAACCAACGATTTGAGAATTGGACTCACCCGCCGCCGCCGTCTATTTGGTTTGGATATCATTGCCTCTAAACAGTTATTACCAAATTAGTGGGCTACCTCATCTCCGTGTGGCACGATTCAATCGTCATGACTTGTTCCGGCACCCGGGGTAAACGAATGCAGCAGTTCCACACACTAAAGGTAATGCTATCGCGCGCATACCCTGAACGGGCCTGTAATTATGTCGCCCGAAAAATTAGTTGGCCAACGAATTGATATTTAATTTGAGAATCTTTGTGTTTGATGACCGTGAAATTGGCCACTTTTGGGATTTAATTTGGTCACTTGTGCAGTTGTCGGCACTGTGGCTGATTGGCGCGGCTGATTATGGGCGTCATAATGAGGTCGTCAGGAACAGGCGGCCCAACGCGGCGGCCTGGTGATGTAGCTATTTGCAGAGAGAATCGCAGAGAATTGCAGTAAGCGGTCGATGCTGTAGTGCTGCCGATGAGGATGCGTGAAAGGAGACGAGTGTGGTGATTGCGCTGCGCGTTTGTTGTTTTATGCGGCAATAGTTGGTTAAGTCAAGAACGCCTAAGTTCGGTTTAATTGAAAGAGGTGGAACAACCGCTGATGAGGACGTGAGAAGACGATGGGCACGTCGCTGTTTTATGAGATCATTTTATTAAGATTACGACGCGTGATTGGATGATGGAAGCAGAGCCAAGTGAGCGGTAAGCGAGCGAGCGTGCGCATGATTCTGATGAAGCTGATGGGGAGGACGATGTTTGCTGCGATGGTGATGGCAATGTTGATGATGATGATGAGGACGGTGGTGGTGATGGGTCGAGCAATGATGATGAGGTGTTAGCGGTGTGTTTACAGAAAATTGATAATTTAATGAACAACTAATTATTTGATGTGGGTTCAGTGTTAAATGGGAGCTGAAATCCAAGTAGTTTCATAATGAGGAGGAGTTCCCGATAATAAAGTATATTAATTGATCATCCACAAGAAAAACGGACGAGGACTAATAGAAGTAATGAACTCCTCAATATTGATGATGTCAAGAGTGACAACTTTTTAAGCATTTCCTGCGAATTAGGATTTAAAATCATAGGGTACTAGCTACATATGTACTACGAGCTATTCGTCAGTAAGTTTTCGAATAAATTTCCTACGTCAAAAAAATATTTTTGCATAAAGGAGATATTCAAGGATAGTATAAAAAAAACTGTGATCAAGTGCTGTAAATATCGGAAGAGACAAGGATTAAAATAATGGTCTTTCAGATCGCTTAGCCTAACGCCAAATTGGAATTCTGGAGGAGTTCATTGAGGATTATATTTCATCGCATTTACAGTGGAATATGGACTAGCTCGCAAATAGACTTTGAGAAAGTGGCATTCAAAAAATTGGTGCAGCCATCTTGACAAGAGGTAAATTGAAGAAAGACATTGCAAATGTCATGAGCATTTAAAACCGTATCGATAATAGTGCTTAAACATTTATACCCAAAATGGTTCCTAGAAGCTAGGTTAGCTCTTACCTACTTTAATACTTGGTACTGTCATTGAACCGGATATATTGTAAAAAAGAACTCAACGCATGTGCATCGGGATAAATTTAAACAATGCTTTAGAAATCCTGATAAAATATTACCAAAAATAGAAAAGCTTTCTGTTTTACACAGAAAATCAATTCAATAGTGGTTTGCCTCTTTAAAAGAAAACGAATCACCTTTTTGATTACTTGTGTGACGGTATGATAAGTTCGCTTCTTTTTTTTCACGTCTAAATATAAAAATCTAGGGACTTCTGGAATTATTGTCTCCATTTCTAAGCTAGTCAAACATCGTTCTATTGACCACTTCTTAAATGAATTGATCCGTATGAAACTCATATTTAATCCCATTACTATCACTAAACTAAACCAAAGATTCACAATCAAATCTTGCATTGCTTCTGATACAGTAAATACCAAACGAAAGTCCCTCAGATTTCAAGCACAGCACGTAATCCTCAAATGCATACAATGTCGTCTGGGCTAATACTACCCAAAATCATCAGTCATTGCAATAGGTCCCGGTAATTGGCATCGTTTGTCAAATTTGGTTGCAGCTTCAAAACCTGCTAACGCCAGCAACTCTGATCAAACACAACACTGACAAAAGAAAGAAATAAAACAAGCACAACTCTGTGAGCATCTTTTTCACGGCAATAAAAATTAACTCGAACAGAATTCCAGATCCCGTAAATGGTATAAATGGACACATTTAATGGACATTTTAACATTTGCCAAAAGCAATTTACTTTTTAATTGATAATTTTTTGGTCCTTCACCTTCTCTTTGCTGGCTTTCTTCCAACATTGGTCATGCGTTTTCTCACTCACTTGCTGCGCGTCCTTATCGAACCGCATTCGTGTGTGCGTATTGCATCGAAAAGGGCTTTCAATGAATTTTCGTTTAAATATGCACAAAAAACAGGAACGAAACTGACAACAAAAAAAAAAAAAAATTAACTTAAATCAACAAAAAATAAACAACAAATCGACTTTTGTCAAATGAGGAATGAGATTAGTGATGATACCACGCAGGAATTTTAAAAGTCTCAGTTGAGAGAACGAACAGGACAAGCATGGCAAACAACAAAAAATGGAAATCATGCTACGTGTATGAAGGAACCGCAAATTAATCGCCCAAAATATTTGTATCTGCAAAATGCTTTCAGCACGGCCGATTGATTTATTCCCCGAATCCAATAATGTGACAATTTGGTTATCGCATAAGCGACCCAGCAGCGGTGCGGGAGTGGGTGAGTGCAGGCATGATGAATTTCGGGATACCATGACGATGCAGTGTATGCGCTGCCTCTGGCTCTGCGGCTTATCATTTAATGCAAATTGAGGTAACTTTGGCGTATACAATGTAAGTCGATGCTTAAGTAATTTCGTTGGTGAAAAATTTTTCCCGGTTGACCGATAAGGATGTGGCCAGGTAAGGAGCTAATTTTGGAAGCTGTTGTTGTGGGCCGATGCATTTTTTTCTTCTTTTTGTGATTGTAGTGACTACTGAATCAATGTGAATCTGCAATTGAGATTTCAGCAGCCGTAATTCAAAAAGTTCGCACACCAGCTCTTTTGTTTTATAATCTCCAAAATTTACCTGGAGGCCAAGAGAACTCAAATCACTCGTTAAACATTCTTAATTACTTACAATAGGCCTCGAAAGTAATCAGTGATCACAAAAACTGATTATCTTCCCAGGTCACATCATTATGTTCCACAAAACAGTCAAATTTTTGGCCTTTTCTCGTCCGATTTGTAATTTTCCTTTGTTCGATTTGGAAAATCACTTTAATTAATTACCGTCTCATTTGACAGCATTTGTACAAGCAATAAATAATATATTGATTGTATAAATCATTCTTGGCTCCCGCTAGAATGCCCAGTACTCTCTTTCTCACACAAAACGCGGAGCGGACCGAACGCAGCGCAGAAGGAGAGAAGAAGTAAAATATACCCAAGGCTCTGAAAATCAAATAACAATTTGCTTAGAAAAATGATTTACTAACATTCTCGTGAGAACGACAACAACAAATACACGATTATGATGATCATGATGATGTTGTCTGTAGGTGCGTCTTGCCCATCTTCTAGTTTGAATTTTCATCTTCTATGCACACACCATTCGTCGCATTTACATGCGGATTTTCCTCGTGATGGTCCTTGTTTCCGTCTGCGCATTTGTGGCGAACTAAATGCTGGTAGGTTACATGTACTTAATTGTTGATATCACTGGCACATGTGTACACATATGCTGTTACAACGGCAGCTAGGGTATCGCTGGACTATCTACATGTCCATAGTTTTGCATAAAAATCCCTGACATCATGTTATCTTGTTTCCTCGGCATTAATCGGCTTGTAGCATGCGAGCTGGCACCCGATGGGAGAAGTCGGCCGCGATCACTGATTAAAATGCACACTCTCTTATAGGTTAAGCTGGGTGAGAAAAACCACGAAAGAGGGGGAGTTCTTAGTCGGTTTCTGTGCTGGACGAACCAGGATTTGATTTTCCTCATTTTGCCATGTGTTCTGTGCCATTTAAGTTATGCAACTCTGTTAGCTGATTGGACGACGAGGATGACAACATGCGTACAACAACAACAACAACATAGTAACCATCTTCATTCCATTTATGACCAAAGTTGAACTATTTGCGTTTAGTGCTGCCGCATCGATGTATGGGCCCGGAAGTGAAATGGCCACTTTCACGTAATTAGTTAAAAATCAAGTCTGCATCATAAGCGCGCCATTTGATCGATAGACGAATCATAATTTTCTGATCATGTCATTAATAATTCGCGGCGAATTAAAATGGATCCACTTGGGTAACGTATGTTGTGCCTGCGAGGCATATCTCCGCAATCCAGCCACACAGCAAAAGAGGGGCAGATGAGGTTAAGGTGGGCTTGTAGCTAGCGGACTATCCATTGACATATGAGACCGCAATTACAATTGAATTAGATTAATTTTTGTTGTATTGTTTGCGAACGCGCTCATTGATTGTGGAATCAAAACGTCATATGATTTGCGGTTTGCGATAAATGTGTTCAGGTTGAGTGGTACATGAGTGTAAGCGAGCATGTTTGGTCACCTCAATTGGTTGTCCATTACCGGTGTGCGATGCCTATCGGAATGAATAATTGAAATTAGAATGTGCTCTTTGTAGCACAACGGAGATGCAGGGAGATTGGACGAAATTAAGTCATTGTTTGGTGGCTAACATGGAACAAGTCATTTATTTTAAGCGGTTTTGACAGGCACTAGGAATTATTCACGGTAATTTAATTTGTCTCCATTGCTGCGGGGGCAGATTTAACTTTTGTGCGCCGATTGAAGCAGTTTTTTAACGGGTCGTTCGGATTTGTTTTTTTTTCTTTTTTCGGAGTCAGGCGCCAAGAAGTTATTTAGTTGACGGATCTATGTGACAAGAAGCAAGTACCCATTCGAGCGAAAAATGAAAGTATTTGAAATGGAAAATCCTTAATCAGATAAGGCCTAGCGTTTGATCTCTAAAATACAAATATTTTGCATGTCCTCAATCTCGACATTCACATTGTACGGGTATATCTAAACTAACCTAGGCACCTGTTCGATGGTCCCTGATTTAAACTATATAAGACTCTATACTCTAGGTACCTTAAATTTTTGCGAAGAAATATAACACGCACAACACGTGTGGTCATGTGACGTTAGCCCTGGACCATAAACGGTCTTTTGTGTCAAATATTTGTTGATATTTTTGTGTAAAGCTTACGGGAGGAACGTATCCGATATTTACATTTAGAGAACTTCACTCTTCGACTTATTCGATTACTGATCAAAAATTACTCTAACTCGGATACTTACAGTACATTCAATCTCCATTCTCCATATAAGAACTATGAAGCCAAGGCAGAACTCGTTCAACGGCATAAATGGGCCTTAAAATCTTACAACACAGGACACCATATGGTTTATATGCATTGTATCCATTCAGAATTATCATCACAAAGCAATAACGTATCTGACCACCGAGATAAATTGATCAATTTTTCAAAACTCGCAATATTGCTCCATTCCACTTCCTTCTTCTCTGTCTGATTAAGAATTAACAACAACGGATCACAGTTACACAAGTTCCATGTTCACCTGACACTATCATGCCGTACTTCCAGGAATCCGTCTTCTCTCACCCAATTGCAGTGATAATGCCGCTCTCCCGCATCGATCTTCACATTGTATACGTATGAGTATATCCCTGCGCCAGTACTCTGGATTCCACTTCTTATGCAAGCCACTTACCACACAGTCCATCCGGGCTAAAAACACACAAAACACAATGTATGACGCTAACAAATCGCTAACAAATGGCATAAGGAGTCCCCCATTCCATTGCTCCAGAGAGTTCCGTTCCCGAATCCCGAAGTTGCAGTGTACATATGTACACGTACATATGTGTGTTGCAGAGTTTGCGGAATTATTGATTCGTATATAAATAAAATGTCAAAATAATAAAGAAGTAAATTATGGCCATCGGAATGTGCACACAGCATGGCCGCATATCCGTTGAGAGGGGCGAAGCAGCCAAACAAAAATTAGTCCGCACACGGATGAAGTTGCCAGCGATTCAGCAGGAAGATTGTTGTTTGCGCAGTTTATTTATTGATTTCGTGTTTACCGAAGATGATATTCAATTGAGATTTAGGCGCATCTGCGCAGTCGTCGTCTTCGTCGGGCGGAGGTGTGCCCTCACCCTCGCCATGCCTTAGATATGTGTACACATCTCGATGATGTTAGCTTAAGGAAAACCAATTATTTTCATAAAAATGACCATTACTGTCCGTGTGCACATACAAGGAGAAATTTATGAGCGAGTAAGTGCTGCGTTTTAATCCTGCCCTTTGTTCCATTCTGTGGGGTACACTGTTGTTGGTCCTTGGGGGGTGTGGACTGTGGAGGCCAGAGACTATCGATTTGGATGTAATCAGAGGGAAATTGGGTCAGATGAGATGAGATTTGGGGAGTTCCTTGTGGGATTTAATTTCGGGGGATTGATGATTAATACACGGCTACTAGTACTTGTCAGTGAAATTGGGATACACTGATCGTTGGTTCTGTGCACGGCTCACCAAACATGGTACCGGGTAATGGGAATAATTTTGATCTCTCTGCAGGATGCTCTGTCTCTTGGTAGGATGAAGAATTTCAACAGATGATTGCTCAGAGAAATCGAAAATTTTCGGCCCATGCAATTATTGCGAACAGTTTACTTTCGTTTGGCACTACTAACAAGGGTTACACTGACAGTTACAGTAAGGCTATGTTCACAATGTCGCTGTCGGAGATAAATGGTAGCAATTTGATATTTGAATTGTTTTTCTCACAAAGATTAAGTGACAGGATTTATTTATGTTTTGATGGCACCGGAAATTGATTGTGTTAAGCAATGGACTTACAGTATGCTTGTAAGCGAGTTTTGTGTCAGTAGGGTGCCATTTTCAAGAATGCTAGGGATTTAGAATTCAATGCCTCAATTCAGAAAATATAAATATACGTATATACTGAAAGACAACATGCTACGATCTGAATGGAACATCATAGTCTATTTATGTATGGCAACTTGTGCCATTAGTTTACCACAACTGGCGAGAATAAGACTTTTGATTGGCACGGTTTATATATAAGACATGCTAAGCAGATCTCCGGTACTATTTCGACAACATACTCATAGTCGGACAATATACTCCCATTCTTTGTCGTGAAATTGCTTACTACATAAAAAGTGAAGCTCTTCAAAGGCGAACTGTGAGTAAAAACTTTATTTTAATATTAACATGCTTATTGCTGCCAAGAGGTATAAAAATCAAAAGCAACCAAATCCCAGAATCACTCGGACTCTATACAGTCCATTTTACTCCCTGTCAGCAATTCCTTTTTTGGTAGTAGTGGTTGAAGAAACTCATATTTTGTTCGTTTCTCGTTTGTACTTGGTGGCTGTGATTGCTGTTCCACTAGCGGAACATAAGCAAACACACTACCTTTTACTCCATTGCCAGTAAGAATTTCTTATTTGGGAAAGTGGAAAAGTTCCATAAGCAAGACCTCGAACATGCTCTCGACATCATTTGTTCAATAATATGAAATGTTTCCGTGCATCTGGGATCATGGCCAATAACTTTGATATTGAAAAAGTAATGGGGTAGCCTTACTTAGTCTTTACTAGCACAATCAGTGTGAGTTGGCTTCTAGTAGAGTAGATGCACTTACTGTTTGGGAATATTTTTGGGGCTGTCGGGTGAAAGAGAAATGGTCTCGATTCGATATTTGCACTCTTCCCAGGTGGGTGTCATGCATTCACAAATGTTGGTAGGACCAGGTTTAAGCCCAAGTCCTTCGCCCAAATGCAAATAAACTTTGATTCAGCTCCTATTAAAAGTCCCCTGTTGGACCGCATGGGCAGGCTAAGGGTTAAGCAAACCAGATTCTGTGGTCCCTACTTCATTTGCGTTGTACTTAATCAGAAAATCGTTGTTATCATCTGTTTTTGATATTTCCTAACATAATGCAATTTCAAGTGAAAACTTCGCTACTCCGATAGCAGAACTTTAACCCATTCTTAGTCTACGCCTCATACAAATGGATGGATACTTCGGTTCTTGGAGCCCCTAACTCAGTCCTGAAATCTTTATTGGACTGTGTCATATGTAGCTTTAGCCTTGACTAACGGCGCGGCGTGGGTCAGTGGTTAGTTCGTTGGACTTCTAAGCGGGCGGGTTTAAAGTTAAAATTCCAGATAAACACCAAAAAGTTTGTTAACATCGCAACTCTCGCGTATATCTCACAAGGAAAATAACTGTCATGGAAAGCTTTTGAATTTTCATTTTAGATATATCCATTTGTGCGAAGAAATATAACATGAACAACACAAAAGGTAGCGAGAAGCTGGGTCCTGAAAACCATATCGTGCGTTGATTTGCATTTGTAGATAAGATTTGTAGATCAGATAAGTTTGTAGGTTGCTCAATATCCACCGCGCCCCTCGTTGGATTACTGAGCATCTTTAGTCAGGTCACAAGAGTCGTCCAATTAAACTAAAACAGTCCCAATATGTTTGATGTCATTACTGAGTTCTAGCATATAACCCAATGCATCATATCTGATGGCTTTAAAAACGTGTCTTTTCTTGTCCATTGAAATTGAGTAGAAATTAATGAAAACACTTTCTACTAAGGCATAGCTTCAAAGATACTGAAGATTGTCAGAAATCTGTAACATTACCATGTATGCAATATTGTCGTCTTTTATCATTACCACCCTCCGAGTTCCCATACCAACCGATCTACTAGGAAAAGAATGTTGTTAACGTTTCTCCTATGAGTGTGCTAACCTATTTTTATGAAACCCCACTATTAATGTACTCCTTCAAGGCTTCGACGTATTTCTCTCTATTTTCACCTCAATTCCACTTAAATTGGAAAAACAAACAAACAGCTCACCATCCCCTTTCGCGCTACTAAACTAAACTAATCGCCTGCGCCTATTAATCTACTAATCTAATTGATTACGCCACACTACCAATGGCGATATGTAAAATTTACCAACCATCTGATGTGTGTACTCTGCCCTGTGCACATGTGTCCACTTAAAAAGCAATCTATTTTAGATTCTGTATCTGCGCGTACACACAGCGCCCATCTAACATCTGTGCGCGAAGCACCTGAAAAAGAAGACATCATCTCCAGCTTCGTTTCTCATTCGTATTCGCTTTTTGTTTTCACGAATCTCTCGCCTGCTCTTCTTAAAGTCTACAACCTCGTTCAGTTTTTTATTACTCTCGATAGTCCTCACGAGACCGTGGCGCATTTGCATTTTCTGGTCATCGTCGGGCAAGAGGAGAGCGGCCTCCATCCACCACACTATGCCTGCTAGCTGCGATGGACCATCCGTTTGTTCGCTGTGTGTGGATAACGTGTGCCCATGAAATATCTACTAGAGCACCGATGGAAATCAGTTGGCATTGGCCACAGTATTCGCAGGCTGCCTCTGCCTCTGCCTGGGATGGATTCCCATAAAAGTTGTCAATGGTGGAACTCCATAAACAATTTCGTAATATTAAATTACAAAACACCTCTCGGACACAAACTGAATGTTGAATTGATTTACAAAACGTTGAACGTGGTCGGGATGCTGGAAATCCAAGACGAAGAGGAGGGGGAGCAGCAATAAAATAAGATATGTGCGACCACACGGTGCAGGGTGTGGAAATGATTTTAGTCCTTGGACATTTATGATAATCTCTTCGTTGGAGCTGTTCCAGCGGATTTTTGCATATTCACTTTGTTTGTTTTGTGCTGCTCTCCTGGGATGTGTTTCTCCCTCGATGAGAGTATGGATGTGTCAAGTTAGCAAGGATATTCCCCACTATCAGGCGGATTAAATTAAACATCAGACAATATGTGTGACACTTGCAGCTAGATGAGAATTTATGACAAAGCTGGGCAACTCATGTTAATTGGTGCAAATCAGGGAACCACAGCCCTGAATGGGAGTTTTTGTTATTTGGCGTGGTTTGTTTGTACAACAGAGGTGTCCAATCAGGCTGTAGTTAAGATAGTCGATTTTATGTGCCTTGTAATGATTGCAGTAGGCCAACGTGTAGTTGTAGGAAAGAAACAGGCGAAATAAAATGAAAATAATCCCTAGCAGCTGCATGTGAATCACCCTTGAAGTGAGCAGTTTGAGAGATAGTTGGTCGAAATGGTGCTCCCATTTTGATTTTGGTTCACTGTAGGACTTCTAAGGATGACATTTGGGGAAGAAATAGCAATAAAATATACGAATAACGCTTCTCCGATTTGAGTAGGTTTTTATTGCAAGGTATTGTATGACATTTAGCTGGAACGATCCTTACTTATATAAAATAGATACACCAATAACAAAATCGTATAAATATAAGATGTTGAAGTAATGAGAGATACCTATTCGCATTTTAGATATGTTTATATGAAGGAGGAGCTCTAGTGGTCTCTTTGTTCATTGCAGATGGATGTTAAGATACAACACTGTCCTTTCTAAACCAAAGCATTGTTTCTGAAGTCGAACTTGCTGATTCAAGAACTTCATGACATCCAATTTCATATTATACTCGGTTAGGTGAAACTCTTCATTCGAAATCTTGTCTTCGTCGATGAATGCAATTACTCATCAGTATTTGCATTTTCTCGTCACAGTTCTACAGCCTTTCACCAATTATCAGAGCAAAACTTTCACTTCCGAAAGTATTAACACTAATCAGCAAGATCGAGAACACTACCACTGAATTAAAAAGCTTACATATCTCACCATGTCCCAAATGCAGAACTTTCAAAAAAAACAAAACTCTTTTTCCTAAGCTACCGGCACTTCCAAATTGAAATCTCTTGGAAAACAAAAGAGTTGAGCTACGAACTCGACATTTGAAATAAATCATAATAAGTCTCCCAAGAGTATTAATCGCCAAATCACTCCTACTACTTAAGTTCCTCTAAATCACAGCCCCACATACAGCAGCCTAAGTCACCGTACAGTAGCTATTCCCGTTGATTAATGTGATCCGATAAAATATGTGAAAACGATCACATTTGTGAATGTTCCACCGAACCGACGACCGACCGACCAACCGATCGACCGTACATAGCAGCGCTCCCGACAAATGTATTTAACTATTATTGTCACTAATTAGTTGTAGCAACATTTTTGCTGAGATTAACATGATTTAAGCATTACAGCGTGCCAGTTCAGCGTGTAAGTCATATGCTGGGTAAATATCAAGAGGCGAATTGAAGCCGCCGTGGCCGTCCATCGTCGCCCGTAGTCGCGTCGTGAACATGTGTGTCTCTACCACTGACATTTCAGCCAAGATTATTGAAATAAATCATTTTCTTTGGACATTGTCGCGCCAATTGAATTTAATTCTCTCGACAGTCGTGGCTGCCGCTGCTGCCCAACGTAGGTGAAAGAATTTAATGTCTCTCCAGCCAATATGCAGATCAATTTGTATTTCTATTTTTGTTCAGCGGTCTCTGAAATGCTCTACCAATAATACAAATTATCTCCAAGTCGGTTTGTTTTAGCTAATGAATTGGCAGGTAGATATCAAACTGATAGGGACCAAGGGGAGTGCCAAGAACATTTGCTTGAAAAAAGTAAACATGTCCTGCTTACAACCAACCTTACAGCAACCATTTCACCTGTCAAATAGAGCCATGCCTTGGCCACTTGGCCGCTTGACGCCAGATAACGATGAAAACCTATTATTAGAACAATTATAATCTCGCCTTTACCATAAATGGTATCCAAGAATGTTGTCAGTCGCGACATTTGACACTTCAGTCGACGCCAGCAGTGAGTGGTAATTTGCATGCACGATCCAATGTCTCCTATGTAGGTCAGGATCAAGAGCCACACGAGCACATGGTAATAAACGACGACGCTGCAGCTATACAATTTTCTTTCCATTTTACAGTTACTAATTAATTACGCGCTAAATTTGAATTACGATTCTTGCACCTACACTCTCAACTATGGCGACTCTACCCGCGCACATTGGTTCCGTTTCAACGAAACGACCGCAGAAATAAGATTTATTGGCATTTTCTGCTAGTCGGCTACGTCCAGATCTAGTACACATACACACTTACCCTGTACATGAAGCAATTTTCCAATGTTGACACAAAAATTATCACATTTTAGCGGAGTTGAAACAGCAACAAGAACACAAGAACACTGAAAAAACACCTTTTAACGCCATTTTAATGTTTGCATGTTAATTTGTTAAGGCCAACGTGAGATGGCAGCTGAAGTGGGTTCAGCAATTTAGCCAAAGTGGTAGGAGTCCCATAGTGGGGCTTACTCGAGAACGACTAATATACCTCCACTATCGCAACGGAACGACACAACAGACTCGCCAAACGCAATAAATCGTGAGATTTACCTGCATTTGCTGCAGACCGCCACCATCATCAGTAATGCTGCTGCTATCTCTTCTTAGCATTAAGTGCACAGCAGTCAAGGTCTGTACGAACGGTTTGTTTGTTTGGATTTTTTATTTATTTATTTATTTTTGGTTTTTAATGAAATTAGCTTTATTCCTGTGAGACATCAAGTAAGAAGATGAATATACTAAAAGTAGTCTAGCGGTAGGCTTTTAGACTTATTTTGTTCGTGACCCTAAAGTAATGGGGAAAATTCCAAGGGTTTCCAGGGAAGGATGAAGATTCGCGGAGGATGATAGTGGCAGGAATCCAATGAAACAATATTCCTCCTAAAAAACGTTCTCTCTGTCAGTGGCATTATAAAGCTGATTAGTAAAAGTCTTTAAGCCTGAAAATTCGTTTGAAGAGGTACAGCTTAGCTTCTCCAGCCATATGTGTAATCAATGCATTGGTGTCATTATTGGCATCGCTCTACATTTCTTTATTCACAGAGACTTAACCGAATTTCAACAGGATTTCTTGAAGCAGTAGTATTTCATTCATTTCCACAACAACACCTTTCCATGCAATTCTTCAATTACAAATTTAATTTCTATTAAACCACAAATATTTTCAACATCGATTACATAATTTAGTCGCAGCATTGTAGCCACCAAATACTGGCTACTCAAGTGGCCATTGAACTAACCGACATAATCTCTACACATCTACATCACAGTTTCCTCTCATCCACTGCGCATACCCACCCTTCTCACTTTTTTTCATCCGGAAAAAATTGCTGTATTGTTCCAATCGGGGTCTTTTGAAAACCATAATTTTCCCTGGGTGACTAAAGGTTTCACGGCAAACGTTACGCCATTGAACTCCAGCAACAATCTACAGACCCTAGTGTACTATAGAATACACAAACAATAAATACAATAACAACAACTGTGCAAAAATGTATCCACCTTTCGCTTACTATACTCTTTTTTTTTTGAGTTCCCGACAATATCCCGACGGCTAAATTTGGCTTTTACCGCGCACTAAACCAACCACAGAAAGAAGTAACAACAGTAGAGAAACAACAACAAAAATAGTTTTACCAATTCATCGATATACATAATTTGAGCGGGGGGGCTAAACGATCGATACCTTCTCCAAATCGCACCAAACCACTACCAACGATATCTCTCTCTCCATATCCACCTTGCGCGCACGCGATCGATGGAAAAGTGCAAAAGGAAGCCACAACCAAAGTAAAAGATGCAAAGGAAGATGCAAAAGGAGACGATGCATAAGGCAAAGAGGTGGATCTGGATGACCATTCACTGATGCACTCTCATGCAAATTTTTCCGCAAAACATTATAATTTCATATACAACAAAAAAGAAAACGAAAAAAAGAGACATCCTCTCAAAAGGACGAACAAAACGCAAGAATGTCTGTTAGCGTTTTAGTTTTTTTTTTTTTTTTACAAGTATTACTCCTCTCTGCCATGGCTGTGCATTGTTGCTTCCTGCTGCTTCTTCTTATGGCTGACTATGGACAGAATGGAATTCCAATTTTGATACACTTCCACCTAAATATAGATCAACCTTTATGGTGGACTTTCCGAAGACTTAAGCACTCTAAGGTAGCGCGAAGGAACGCGCTCACGTCCAACTTTTGAAACGTACTGAGATGATCTTGATTTTTGTTCCGCTCCTGCTGATGGTGCCTTTGCTGAGCTATAAATAATCAGAGATGTGTTTGCATGGATGCAGATGACGCTAGGCCATCATTAAGATCTAGTTCGGTTATGGTAAACACTTTGGTTTTGGTTTTTGCTTGTGAAATGGAAACAATCATTTTCCAAGGGAGACTAAAGGAGCTGACCGGCTTGCCGCCAATGGTTGGATACATGGCCTCAAGTTAGTTGCAATCGAAACAATTGATCATGTCAAATTATCAACTCTAGGACTATGTAGCTGGTGGTGAATTGCGTTTAAATTGCATTGATTGATTTTGTAATAGAGTTGGTGGACAGAGGGCATGAAATGATTAACTGATGAGGAAGTAAAATGCAAGTTCGCTGATCAACTCTTTTGTGTAGGGTGTGTGCTTTTGAATTGGTTTTCTTGCTTTTAACAAAAAAAACACAAAAAATATATATTTCAACGACATGTATACAAGAATGTGTAATGAAAGTATTTACTTTCTTTACTATCCCGGGAACTCAGAAGGTGTCGCTTGCACATCCAAGCACGAACTGAAATTAAGACTTTTTGAGACATATATTATGGGCTGTGGCACATCCGTTTAGTAACATTTACCTAGTCCGTCATAGTCAATATAAGTGCAAATTTGTATGAAAAAAGTGTTCTGAAAGTGGAACAATCTTTTTCATTTTCAGGCAATCTATCAGCAATTCCATTCACTTGTAATATTTTTGTATCACATTTCTAACCTACAGGTCGATAAAATTCTTCAAAATTCCACAAGTGCTCTTCAAGTTTCAGAACCATTTCCATAATTTTACTTAAGAAAATAAATTAATCGCCCATTAAATACAAATGGAGTTCTATTATATTCTTAATTAAAGGCATTCCATCTACGAAACTTCTTCAAAACACCCTGTGTAAACAAAACCCAGAAAAAAAAAATCGACAAAAAATCCCAAAATATAAAAAAAATTAAAGAAATGAATAAAAGTGTTTCCAGTCAATCAAAACAGGTCTCGAACCGATTTCGATTCTCAAGTACTTCCACTCTTCATTCATTCCCGGCAGCGGCTATTTCAACACGACCAAAAACCGATGAAGACCAACACGTCTACCTATCTAAAGCTTTTCAAATGAAATTCTAATTTTTTCCCAATCGAAGTCCCAATCCTCTAGAGAGTCTTGTCCAAAGAAAATATTGAAAATGAAAAGAAATTGACGAAATGGAAGTGGTGATATTATAAGTGCTACGGCATTGGAGAAGAAGACGAAGAACAACAACAATATGAGTGGTAGATACCCAACCCAACATTGGTACCGGCCATGTGTGAGAAATGGAAACAATTGTTCCTCGGTGGTGCGATTGATTCACTGGAAAAACGCTGTCACTGAGTTGCGTTTCTTTTATTCTACTCACTGGCTTTCATTGTGACAGCTAAGACTAGGAATAGGAATCATTTTCTGGTTTCTAGTTTGTCAAGTGTTTACCCAAATGACCCGAAGAATTGATTGTGTGTGGTTTGGTGTGGAAAAGTGCTGACAGCGCGGGGACAGAAGGGCAATAAGCGAAAGCAGTACTTATCTTTTGTGCGGGTATTCAGATGGAATGGTTATTCGGTTATTCTACAAGGGTGTGACCCATCGATTCGTTGACGGTGGTGGTGTTGGTAGAGAGACATCATAACGCTGTTGACTCGAATTGTAACAATTTGTTTTGTTTTCGTTAACGAACCGATGCCAAGTCACTATCAAAATATTTAATTTGGAACAATTACAATCACCGGTCGTCCTCTCGTCTTGTTGGGGCAAACGAAGAGGGGATACGTATCGGGGAAAGTACCTGTAAATGAATAGAGGTAACAAACTCAATTAGATTGGCCATTTGATAATTTGATAGAAAGTAACTGATACAGATATTTGTCGAAGGCGTGTATGTGGTCTTAATTATTATGTACAGCTGTTGAAACTGATGCAGAAGGAGAACATATATGAAAAAATCAATTTGACAATGCCTCAATCAGATTTTTTTCTTTAAATGCAGTAACTGCTGCAGTAATCGATCAAACACCTGATATTCATAGTACTCAGAGCTTGTGCAAAGGGGATAACTCCTATTCCTTTTAAATCTGTTTCATGCTTTACGCGCATGTTGCAGAAACGGACCAGTAGGGGGGCAGTAAAGTGGGAGGGTTATGATCCCTATACTCTCGATCATAACTTCGCCGAACAAATGGAAGAAGGAGAAGAATATTTTTTTAAGTCCTAACTTCATCGCTTAGGACTAAAGTCCTTTAAAGTTATAAACCCATTGTTGGAGTGAAAGGAAACGGTACAGGGAAGTTAGAAGTTTGTGGGAAAAGGAAAGAGAGTTGATCTTGAATCTTTGCAAATCATAATTTGCTCGAAACACTGAGAAGGACAAGTCGGTTTACATATGTATGTCTTGAGTAGCTAAAGAACGAGCTTCTGAATTTCACCGTGCGACCCAAAATAGGTCACAGATAAGGGTGTTCGGAAGAGGCCACTCGTATAATACAATAAAACTGACGGACATAACTATAGATTCCATCCGAACAACTGTGGTGGAAATATTTGTACACGACCGATAAGCATCCAACATTTCGACGATGCTCCAACAAAGGGATTTGTTTGCAAATTGACAGGTCACCGATCACTCTACATATCGGACGCTGGACTCAATCTAACAACCTCAAACAAGTTGCGGAGCTCCTTGGTTTATTCTAGTTTCGAACGAATACAAGCTTTATAGTACACCTCTTGAGGAATCCGAGACACATAGCGCCACTTCTCGCAGCTTCGGAAATCTGAGGATACCAGCGAGGGTAACCTGTACGCCAAGCATTGACGAGCCATTATATTCCTCAATATCCGCTCCATTCATTTTTAGTTGTGCTACACTAGTATCCCGCTTCAGAGACGAGAGCCAACTCTATATTTAGTTGAAATCCAAAGTCTACTATAATCTTACTATAATCATACGTCCGTTGTTGTAAACACCTAGTATTCTCAGACTAAATCCAGTCATTGCTTGGGTATTGCCGAGAGCACATAGAGTTGGCCATTGGAGGGCAGCACTAATTACCTAGAGGGCCACGTACTAAAAAGCAATGGGGAGCGTAGTTTTCGCTACAACCATACAACTTGAGATCTTTTAACTAATGTACATATGTATGGACGCCAGCTATAGAACTTTTAGAAGAAATTTGTATCACTACTGTTCAAATTTTGATCAATAAATTCGCTGTGAAGTTTGGAGTACCTCGAAGATCTATATTTCCCCAATGGCCTGATATAACGTAAAAGACAGCAAATTCTTTAGCTTTGCCAATGGCAGCACCCTAATATAAGTATTACTCCTAATCTACTCGATAACTCACAGAGATGACCAAAGAATACAAATACAAATACAAATACTTGCCGCAACAGACGTACATATATGGTCCAGGGCCTAGCTTCTCGCGACCATTCGTGTTATGCGTGTTATATTTTTCACACAAACGGAAGGGACCTACAGTTTAGAGCCATATCCGAAAGGCAAATTGAGAAGCTTTCTCTTGACAGTAATTACTCTCTTACTGTCAGACAGGAAAAAACTGGGACTGTGAAAAAACTTTTTGGTGTTTCTGGGAGTCGAACGTCGAACCTCCCACTCAGTGATCTAACGCACTAACCACTTGAGCCACGGCGCCCACACAGAAAAGCAAAAGTAGATTTCAATCGCCAGCAATCCTACTTAACTCAGGAGCTTCTCCTAAGCGAAGATTTAGAAAATAACTCAGTGCTCACCAGCTGTGACTACAATTAGGCATATCAAGGTCACGAGAGTCAAAGAAACTACCATAAACCACAAATGGTGTTAAAGGATTATTACGTCTATCAGCATCCATTAACGGTTGACAGTCTGAAAATAAGAAAAACATACAAGTCTCCAACTTGTACAAGCTGACCAAAAAGGAGTACTCCCAACTGGCATAATTCATATCACAGTAAAATAAGGAAGACATGCACAGCACATAATATGAATTTATGAATCCACATTCCCAATGCCATGACACAACTTGAATATACAATGAAAGAGAAAGGCAGTATGGCACGGCATATCGCAAGTGATCTAATAAAGTCATTGTCGGGTATCATTATCCCGCAGCAAAAGCGCGACATGGAACCACACAGCAGACATAATATCACCTGTGGCGAATATACCTACACACACACACAAATACACTCGTAATGTCATTGGAAACACCTGTCAATCTTTGATCATAACAAATCGTGACCCTTCACTTTATTGGTAATACCTGTGATGTCGAGTGACTTGTTTAGTTCATTGTTCATTCATGACTTTGAATGAATCATCACGCGTGGTAATCATTCTGCAATCGACTTCCTGTGTGACATCTTCCTCGTAGTGCCACACCTTCTCACAAGTAATCTTCCCAAAATCATTTCGCAATCCTACAGAGGCAACCGATCGAAGAGAAATGTCACAATGAATCTGTCTATTCCTCATAAAGATTGAGGTGCTGCTGGCATTCGTATTCAAATGACATCAGATGACGAAGAACTTCATTTATAACAGTTCGCCGAAGATTTATAGCTGAAGTAATATTTACCATACAAAGATTGATCCGGACTACTGCCATCAAGCCCGATCCATAGTGTCACACCTTTGAGCTGGTTCGTCTCCCTGGGGAGAGGCAGATAGTGAGTGAGATTCTCTTGTCCACCTACGCTGCTCGCACGCCTCTATCACAAGGGATACAGATGACGATGATGATGTGATTTTGCTGCTTCTGGCGCGACATGAGGCTGAGAGCTGAGGTATTAAGAACAGTTTTTTTTTTTTTTTTTCTCTTCCTCGCTTTGTCTATTGTTACTGAGGGATACCGTTCCCGAAAAGAAAGATCATAACCGTGATGTTGATGAGGGAACACGAAATGAGGGTTATCCGTGAGGTGCGGCTACCAAATGCAATTGACCCACATTTGCATTTGATCGGTGTTGATCCGTAGATCTTAGTACTCGCCGTACTCACGTCATTACGCAGGGGGACAAGGCGGATTCTGGGATTTTCAATTATCGATGTGATTGTTCGGTGGGATTAGATTATTATGCTAAATGCATCTGGATGACGCATTCATTTTCTAATGCGTCTGTAAGTTTGGCCCTTTGTTGAGAGATTGTTTGAGATTGCTTTAGGGTCTCATAGAAGAATTTAGAAGGAACATTTTTCTTTCGTATGTTAATTCATTATTTCAGATTTTATAAATATTTAGTTACCAGCGGAGCTCTGAATATAGCTGCACAGAGCCACAAAAAAGTTGAGTGGAGAATACATACGTTCATCCACACCGACTACATTCCAATTGCATGGCAGTAAGGTGTAAGATTATCATCCCTCGGTTTAAAAGTATGTTTTTCAAAATTCAATTCAACTGTAAAATATTCCCTTCTTTAGTTTTCTCCAACAAAGCATATTAAAATGGTACTCGTGTGAAAAATACGTCAAATCAACAATCCATTCAGTTGACGCCGCTGACCGTCGCGTCTTTAGTTTCTGCCGTTCGTCTTTCCGCATTAATTCACATCGCGCATCTATTCGATGAGCGGCCTCACATCTTCCCTTACCTCATGCTGAAGCCGCCATCTATTACGCCGCCGCTCGAGTACAAGAAAAAATCTGTTTAAATAATGTCTTCACACTTCTGTGGTCAACAAAATAAAAATGCGGACAAAAAACTGGACAAATTGGACCACAGTAGGACAAGGCATCAAAGACAAAAGGAATCTTAACGAATGGAACAAGTGGTCGAGGTATAAGAGCCCAAAAAAGGGCTCAGGCGACCGGTGTATGGAATTCGCACAGCAGGATGCCACCACCAGTTGCCATCGCTCTGAAGGTTAACCAGTAAAATATCCGACACCTCCCCCGCGCCTAGTGTCCCGATAACATAGTAAAAAAACAAACTGTTCTCGGTGCCATGTCTGCTGTCCCATCATGCAATGAATGGAATGGCTTAGGTTGTTCGCTTTTTTTTTTGTACGCCCAGCTTGATGCCTGTGACGAGAAGAGTGTGTTGTTTATTTTAGAGATGTCAAAGTTGTCCTCCATTGACAGAGCATAGAAATGCAAAATAGAGCTTTGGATGTCCATTAGTCACAGATAAAGGTCCAAACATCATGTAACATTGGCCAGATTACATAGAATTGCTGTTGGATGCTCCGCTCTAGTGGCGGAAGCTCCCATCGGTGGCTGTATGTTGTTCTTGTTGTCCGTCCTCCTGCGCATCTAATCACTTGTGGTGTTAAGTCCGAGCAGGCGAATGTAATTCGATTATTTCCAGACGAACTAACGCAATCGGTTCTTTCTTGCAAAATGGAATGTAAATGGGAATAAAATGGACGTAGGGGTTGACGGTGGCGGTTACCGATCTTGTGGGACAATTATAAACAATTCATTTAGCACGAATGTGGCTCCAGTTTTGCTTGGACAGAGGCCAGTTGTTTGTTACCTGAACGCGTAACGATATCTGCTGCTGATGGAGGGGATCGCTCTCAACCGCAAGAGACGTCATCATCATTATTCCTTTGAAAAGATTCCTGTCCTCTGTTTTTCTTCTTTTAACCGAGACCTTTGCTGTTCGGCTTTGTTAGGTGATTTTTTTTTCTTTATGTGTGCACCCATATCCGGTTCACACCTCAAGAGAGCGTCGAAGATTATTTCACACTTTTGCAACGACAAAGCAACGTCAGGAGGCAGTAGAAACTTCAAGCGAATATAATTTGAATTGTGGTGATGGAAGAAAAATTGCAAGTGATGTATCTTGACATGTCCCGAACGGATAGGAGCTGTGCATATGCTTCCATTTGGAATTATTTGCTTTGGCGCGAAGGTTGCAAATATACAAACTTTCACTTATCACATTCATATGATTACGAATAGAAATGTATCTAATAATTGATTACAGTGTACCGCGGTATGTATCTTATCCATTTTTGAAGTGTGGTATTTAAAGTTTTGTATCTACAGATGGTAGACCTGGTCATTCGAGAAAGCCCATTTCAATATGTCGTGCCCATTCTACATGGATCCTATAAAGAGAAAATGCGCTTCTACACAGAGAAAAAATGAAATACAGTAAGTACCTCCACATTTCCATGCATTTCCTAGCATTATTTCCCAAAAAATTGATCGTCGTATCGCATTTATCTCTAAATACTGATAAACTGTAAAGGGCCTCCGGAAATGTGGGTCGTCGCCAAATGCATTCGCAGATAGTCATCAAGGTACCAGAATAATTACTGCGAATAGTGTCGAATTTCTTCAAAAAAGCGGACTAAGCTGCGAGCAGGATTCCCTAAGCTTTTTTGGGTCTGATACGCCATGAAATACATGACTGTGTTGTAACACATGGCAAAAAAGTTTTCACTACACCGTCGAACTAAATAGAGGTCAATTGAAGGTGGATTGCGATATATTAAGGCCAGCAACAAAAATGGTTAACTCAAAGTATGTAGGATGTACAAAATTTGCAAAATAGAGATCGAAAGATAGCCAAAAATATTCGTAGATCTGTCCAACTAGTGGCTGAAAAAAAGCATATATTAGAACGCACTATCTGCAATAAACTAGGAGTAACTATTCAAGACAGAATAAACCAACACTAGGGTTCGCAAATAATATGCTGAGTTGATATTATGATCGACATGTCTCCCAAAGGACATGTTCAAAGGCTGAAAAGGAACGTAAAGAAACACTTTTCGGCTTTAAAACTGCACCTAAAGAGTTTCACTCCGCGAAGCTTACACTTATCGTGAGTTCGAGGAACCAATACGTTTCCCTTGTCACGCATAGGATCTTAAAAGAGTACCCAATCAAAACTCGAGTTAAATTTAGGAGCTCCTTCTGTGAAACATTCCCGAAAATGATAATGGACGGTTCTGCAAGCCACTTAGCCATTGTGATAGTTGCCACTCTGACCCAAATAAGCTTGACACAAAACTGAAAAAGCAGAAAAATGGCAGAAACAGTTTCAAATTCTGGAAAACAATAATAGTTAAAAACAGTAATTTAGCCTGAGACTTTCTTAACCCAAAAAGATCACTTGAGTTTCCAGCAATATTTCTTAAATCCGTATTTTTCGTTTGAGTTCCTGGACCGCTAATTCGCATTTGTAATTTGTTTCTTCGTCGTCTCCCGTTAAGTTTCTTTTATTTCTACTGCACTCTGCAGCCATCTTAATTGATCATTTAAACGAAGTGCAATTAATTTCCCTCTGAAGACACCAAATCAGATTCAGTCTTCCAAATTGCGCGCATTAACTTTTGAGTGCCGACTCCTAATCGATCAGAATCACGACACGACGACTGAACATGAGAGGCGCTTTCTCGTCCTTTTCTCTCTCTCTCTCTCTTTCTCTTCGTTTTGAATCTGTTTTTTTATTTCTTTCTCCCTGGAGTGCGCGCGAGATTTTGGTCACAGGTTTTCATGCACTGCAGCTTGAACCGAACCATTCCATCGGCAAGCACCAGTAAAACTTGTGGACCATATCCGACTACGTGCACTCCAAGTCGCATTTGCATCTTTTCTCCTTTGCCTCGCCTCGTCCTTGCGATGGCTAAAGTTTAATTACCAATTCGAAAAGTTGTCAGATTTGTATCGAATCACCATGAGATGGTTTCAGCCGAGATCTGCGAGCACCATAGTCCCGATGTAAGGGGCGATCGGTTAGAAGGTAGGTTGGTAATGTCACGACATTATACCCATCGAGTACGAATCGGGATCGTATAGATGGATGGCAGGGCGATGTAGGGGTAGAGGAAGTGTGTAGTGTTGCCAAACTCAGCATAACTATGGAACTATTTCGAAATTTGGCATGCGGACTTCCAGTTGAGTTTCGATTCAGCAAGACTTAAAAACTCAGTTCTAACGAACAAATTTAAAACTTTTTTCTATGACTCAGAAACTCAGGTACTGCAGCAGGTGTACACGGGCACTGAACCAAGTACTTGGAAGCCATAGGAACATACCCCAGTATCTTCCAAGCAGAGGTCTACGCCATTGAAAGATGTGCCCAATTCAACCTCGATAAGAAGTATCGCGGACAAAACATCGCGATACTGTCGGATAGTCAGGCCGCCATCAAGGGGTTAGGCTCTCATGAAATCCGATCTACACTGGCTTGGGAGTGCCCAAAAAATTAAATCGACTGAGAGTCACCCTCTACTGGGTACCAGGTCACGTGGCAATAGAGGGAAATGAACCAGATGATGAACTAGCTAGAAGAGGCTCAGAGACGACTACCTTTACCGGTCCGGAGCCATTCTGCAGCCTTGGACCTCACACGATATGGGGGGAACTAAAAAAGGAGGAGGATTGTAAAAGATTCAAACTTAGGGAAGAATCAACAAAACGGAGTCAGGCCAAAGAACTTCTCGGGAATTATAACCGGAAAAGAAGTAGGGTCTGCATGAACATCAATAAGAACCGATTGCACATCCTCACGGGCTTCCTAACGGGTCATTGCAGACTTAAGGACCACCTCAAGAAACTCGGTATAGAGCAACGCGGAGACGGTAGATTCTGCGGGGATGTTGAAGAAACTCCAGGGCACCTTGCTAAAGACTGTGGAGCATTGATCCACGAAAGAAGGACATACCTGGATGGCTATCAGCTATCCGAAGAAGATCTACCATCGTTAGATCCACTAAAGATACTCCGGATAATCAAGGAAATTGGACTGGAAGAAGTACTCTAAGTCGAGAATCTCATCCACGGGAGCTCAAGTAGGGCACACTATAGACCTACCTACATAAAGGGTCGCAGTGCGCTTACAACCATAATAAATCTACAATGACTCAGGAACCACAGAAGGAAGGAAGGAATTCCGATGTCCAATTGTCAGATGAAGTTTCTTCACAAATATCGATTTCAATATGGCAACACTGACTCCACTCTAACGATGCTGAGACTTCTGCACGCTGCCGATGCATTTGAGGTGACTGCATCTCTACACTGGCTCTGCAAATGAGCGGCAATAACATCGGTGACGTTGTTCGACGTTGTAGATCGCCAATCAACGATGGTCGTCGCATTGACACAGGCACACTACGTCTCCAGAGAGAGGGGCGCACAACATACATACCTACTTTGTAATTACAAATTGATTTCAGTGTCGAACATGGAACTGTCAAATTAGATGAATGTCTAGTTTGATTTGCAAATGACTTAATTGATGTGGATGGCTGGAAAAGCGATCGAGTCTTTGCAATCCATTTGGGTGACATTTGATGGGAGATGAAGATATCGCTGTTGATTGGTAATTCCTTGAAGAGCACTGAGATTGCAGAGAGCTTTTCCTGGTGTCATAATCCTTCTGGTTTACTGTTCCTATCTGGGGTATTAATGTCAGTTGCAGTAGCTGGTAGGATAAGGTTATAAATGTAAGTGGAAGTGGAAGTATGAGCATTTGAATGACATAAGTTGTATTACTAACGGCGTTAGTCAAATTAAAAAGAAAAAATGTTACCTCAAGTCATCGTCCTATCCACTCGAACATGAATCCATATGAATACTAATTGTGTTAAGCTTTGCACAGAACTCGCGCTTTAAAAAAAATTATAGTCATGGACTTGGACGATGCCGATGGGCTGATAGCTGAAATAACTAAGTTCTCCTCTCAGGAATTAGGGAACTATTTAAAGCAGGGCCATAAGTCATATAAGCTGTTCACCCCGTTACCCAATAACCCGAGGAAAGTAGTCTCATTTTAATTCTATGTCCGTAAGAAGAGTAAGGACAACAATTGAACTTTTGTGCTTGAAAGTTAGGCTCAAGAGGGAGTTGGAAACTGAATATTCAAGGCCGTGCTAGGAAAGCCTCGATTGCTCTCTATTCATGTAGGAAGGCTATAGGCCCAAACTGGGGTCTATAGCCCTGGATGTTTCACTGGATATGGACGGCACTGGACAAGAAAAGCAACAATGCAATACTTGAGAATGTTCAAATGCTATCCTGCGTCTGTAAAATGGGCGCCCTTAGAACAACTCCTACAGCTGCACTAGAAACCATGCTCCATCATCTTCCCGTTGATATCTTTGGGAAGCTGGTGGCGGTCGAAGCAGCATCGTGGAAATATGGGCCACGCAAACATCCTAAATAGCCACAATACTATTCCCAGTAATTCGGACTACATTGCCTCCTATTTGGACTTTTACATCAAGTACAATACCAGGATTCCTAGTAGAAGTGCTTGGGAATTGGGAAATATTTTAAACTGATCTGCTATAGAGATTCACACAGACGGATCCAACGCAGCGTCTGGAACAGATGCGGGAGTTTACTCTAGTGCATTGGATATCTGTTTCACCACACGACTACTGGACCACTGTAGTGTATTTCAAGGAGAAGTTAAAGCAGTCCGTGAAGCCCCGACCTGGCTTTCAATTAACTCGATAGAGTGTAGCGCTATTGTTTTCTACATAGACAGTCAAGCTGCAATAAAAGCCTTGGAATCGCCAATAATTCGATCGAAGTTGGTAAAGCAATGCTGTGGATCTCTTAATGAGATCGCTGCCAGATGCGACGTGCTGGGTTCGGGCATATTTCAGGCAATTGCAAAGCGGAAAAGCTAGCTAAGGAGGGAGCAGACCGGAACTTCCCTGACAATAGAGGGAAGCCGTCAGCACCTATTAAATCGAAGGTGTGATAGGCAACCATTCCAGAAGACTTGGTGCTCCCTTCAACGATTTCTGTAGAAGCTGTAGCGACGAGGAAGAGGTTGAAACCATGAAATATCTTCGGTGTACCTGTCCTGCCTATTGGATTTGAGAAGAAAAACCCTACGAGAAAACTTCTTCTAAGATCTTAACGATCTAGCTAGACTCGACTTGAGCAAAATAAAAAGCTTTGTCTCCGGGTCTAACTGATTTAATGCCTAAAAGGCGAATCATGCCTCTTCGGCATGGGTTCACACCGAAATCGGTTGCCTTGCCTTCTGTCCCATTCTCCTGGGAAGTCACTATGTTACCATGTCCGGTTCTTCATAGTGGTATCACAATGGACCTTCTTTGGTCTAAGTGTGTCCCTGCTGAGCGGGGATGTCTACCCAACCCAACCCAACCAACCCTAAGCTAAGGAGAACGGGGAGAGACGTTTCAGACTGAATTCCATACTATTGAGCTTCAGTTGCAGACCCATTTTTCCGGTCAAATTTAAATACTCAAGTAACTGACTGCCTGGAGGGGCTTGTTGGTAGATTAACACAAGTCTACCCTGGCGTAATGCAGTTTGATCTGTAAAAGACAATGAAGAGAACCAAGCTACTTTAACAATTTTTTTAAGAATTTTGACTACGCACAATTACAATTTGGCACAATTGCCAAAAAAGCAGGTTGAAGTCAGAAGAGGTATGACCTTACTTATGAGCGTCTCTCCTGTGTAGTCTTTCATAGTAATATGCACAGACTTACATAGGTTTATGTAGAACGATTTTTCTCTGGTTCATCATTATCTAACCAGAGTTGTCGGCCTTAAGTATCTTTAAATAATTTACAAGTATCTGGATACATTCCACTCCATTAATGGAAGTCCTTTGTACTTATATTGATTGATTGGGCGTATACGTTTTTAATCTACCTGACCCCATGGAGAACTTCCAAGCTGAATAACTAAATATTCCTCCCGCACATTTTTAAACCTTTTTTTGGATTCCAATTCATTTACGATCAAGCAACGGACTCTTAGTAGTCCAAGTACTTGAGCTTGAGATCACGGACTCAGGTAACAGCTATTTAAAAAATGCGGACAGAGTTAACTCTTAACTCGGGAAACTCAAGGAAAGCAAGGACATCTAATGCGTATGATACTTTTCAACTTTGCAACCGTTTTTCACTTTTCTGAAAAAACTGTGGAACGAGATCTGTTATAGTAGGACTAAGCACAAGAATTTTGCCCAAATTTGCTCTACAAGACCATGAACTGGTATATTTATCACGGTTCAGACCTTGTTGAGGCACCATTAACATACTCTAGAAATGTCACATATTAGATCAACAACGAGCTAGGGTCAGACTCCGTCAAAAGTAGATAGGCTATCATTCTGTTGAAAGAAAACCGAACGCACAACATATTCCTAAAGTTAGGCATACCTTACCCTGCCCAAGAATTGCCATAGCGATGGCATTGAATCATCATATTTCATAAAAAAGGACACTATTCATCCATTCATAATGTGACAACGATGTTGCATAATTCCTAAGATGCATTCCATAATCTATCCGACCTCCAATACAGACCATCACTATCCGTCCCAGGCAGAAATTCCAAGAGAAAAATTAAATAAAACGCTTTGTGTTGCAAAATATGGTGGCAAAAATCCCTTTTGCCGCCACACACCCAAACCCCAGGTAATCCTCTCGTTTTCATTTATAAGACCGGTTTACACCGGATCCGATCTCAGTAAACAAACCAAAAACCTCTAGAAGACTTGTGTGCACAATGGGAATTCAATGGCATACAGACAGAGGCAAAGAACGAACAACCAGAATACAAGGCATGTCATGTCAATGTTACCACCAAAAATAAATAAAATATAAAATACCGCTGACCACTTCTTTAGAGAAGTTGTGTTTTTTTTTTCTTGTTATCAAGGAAATGGAAACCGAAAGGACACAATAGGAGGGACTGACACTGAATGGTTGATTTAGTTTTTATTTAAATTTTTCACGCGATCCATTCTTTCAGGATACACATCGGATCACATTTCAAAGAGACCAAGTGTAGAGGAATGCAAACTTGAAGCAGAAGGCACAGATGCATGGGAAGTGTAGTTAAATCTCGTTTGTTGGAAAAATCCATACAATGTTAGAAATTCAAATTTTCGACTTTTACCACCCTACTTGGCTTCAAGCGATGACTTGCAGTCCTGAACAACAACAACGTGTCAACCCCATACTCCTTTTCTATAGGTTTTCTGATACGGTGTCCTTATTTTGATGTTTCGCCACTTGATCGAGGATATCCATCCATCCATTGCCTGCTTCTGTAAGCTGATACGCCGTGCCGTGTCGTCCCTTTTTTCTAACTCATTGCTTCTGCCTTCTATCCTTCCCAGGGGTGTGTATAGCACCCGACATACCCTCACATCATGTCTGTTCTTTTCTCTTGAATGGCTCTGCGGCTCTTTCGAATAGCGTCCTCATCAGACAGACACCATCTCGGTCTAGAGTTTGGTTTCGTAATTCCACGAAAAGGTGTTGAACAGTGATGTACCGACAGCGAGCAGCGCATAAGTATCGGTTTCATCTTCCCCACACACTCGCAAGCATACTAACACACATAGTGACATTGGTGAGTGTTAGCAGCCACTTCTGACCCCCAAATCGATAAATTCCATTCACCACCATGATTCTTGAGAAATCCTAAAATGTATTCCAAATCGATTCGGCATTCCGATGTAATTTATGTCAAATCACTTTCAAATCAGTCAAATCGACTTTTATTACATTGTCCCAGGGGACGAACGAGCGCTACACGACTACGACTATCAGCCAAGCCAAACCAGAGCGGACATAAATATAACCATTCTCCATGTACATGGACTGATTTGACAAGTGTCTTGTTGCTTATTAAATAATAAAACGTTTATGGTGCTAGCTGCAGAGACAAAAACCGAATGAATGGCTAGAGTAGTGGGACAAACCACGCAGTCTCAATGAAAAAATCGAAAAAAAAAAATAAAACAAAGCCGGAGACTTGTCCTGAAAATGGGCAAATTCCAAGATCGATGGTGGCAACTGTTGGCTGTTACACTTTGTAGCCAATAACGCGATGGTAGGCGACAGTATATAGAAACGCCTGGCGGACAGTTCAAACACTTTGCGGGTTGAAGCTGAGTAAACATATCGATCTCTGCCACAATTAGCCATAAAGCGTGTTGGCAGATTTGTTCGGCCAACACTTGTTGATGGTAATTTTTGGTGCTATGGCAGCTTGTTCTCTGCTGAGTGGTAAAGTTGTTGCACTAAAATCGGTCATTAGGTGTTAGGTCTGGTAAGATACTGATGTCTGGGTTACGGTACATGACGGCAATTGATGGCTTTATTTGCGGGAAATGAGGGATTATGATCGAATTTATGAGCGCTCGTGGAATAGTAATTAAAGGCTTAGAGGTAACGCTGCAATTTGCAGCTCCTTTGTCAATGTTTTACGTTAGGGCTTGCGTGCTTCATGCTGAAAAGTCTTGGAGACACCCAACATAATGTACGCCTTTCACATTAAATCTGAACAGTTGCAATATTGTGTTTAAGCTTCCCCATCTCTTAAACAGCATACAAATTGAGCTCTAATATATTGGTAGATGGTAATATAACGATGCTTTGTAGATCTATTGTGCTATCCCGACTTGGAGCTCTAGTCGATGAGATACTTGACTTAGAGCACCTCCTCCAGTCCGATTTTCTTGATGAATCAGACTATTTGGAGTGGATCTAACAACGATAGATTACACCATCTAGTCAGCATCATTGAAGAAACTCTGGTAGAGAAGGAAATCGCCGTATGTTCTTTTCTAAACATCTCAGGTGCCTTTGATAACACGACGTTTCAATCCACCAAAAATGCTGCTGATGCTAAAAATATATTTTTTTTTTTTTTATAATTTACCCGCACTCAAGGGGATATGAATACCCTTTAAATGTGTATACACAGTGCGGGCGTTGAAGGAAGATAGAGAGAGAGAAAGATATTGACCCGCAAACCAACGGTTGGATATGCTCCATGCTCATTAGCAGAATTATTACTACCAAGCTCGGACAATTTTTGATTTCCGTAAAAACTACTAAAGATTTATCTCCTTTGCTTTGGTCCTTTGTTGTGGACAAAATCTTAAACGACCTTAATAAGGATTTCTCACCCAAGACTACCCAGACGACTTAGTAATAATAGTAAGGGGCAAGGAAGAATCCAGTATCTGCGATCAGATGCAACGTGCCCTAAACAAAGTAAGCAATTGGTGCCAGACGTAGTCATACCTTTCACCAGGAGGAGAACCTTAATTATCCGCACGCTATCACTACGCAATGTACAGATAAATTTCTCTAAGAAAACAAAATACCTTGGGACAACTCTAGACCAAAATCTAAACTGAAAACCTCACGTAGACAGAACCATTGAAAAGGTGACAAAAGCCTTCTGGGCCTGCTCCATGTTTTTCAGTAAGAATTGGGGATTAAAACCTAAAATAATCCACTGGACTTTACTCACAATCGTCACGCAGATAATTACCTATGCACCGCTAGTATGGTGGAAAAAAGCTAACCAAATCACCATCCGATCTGCCCTACAAAAGATGCAACGATTAGCCTGTGTAGGTATTACGGGTGCAATGCGCACCTGTCTTACAGCTGCGCTGGAAGTTGAATTAGCCCTTCCACCACTGCACATCGCCAACAATCTGCTCCTCGGATTTCATGCCAAAAGAAATCCATTTAATCACCCCTTCAAAGTCATCATAGCGGACCGCAGGTTTTGGGATAATCCTCTCATCCTTCAAACCACATCTTCACTTGATTGGCATACTAATGTTCGAAAATGTCAAATGGGGCTGCAGCTGGTATCTTGGGTCCTAACTACAAACTTTCCACTTCACTTCGACTTCCTACTACCATCTTCCAAGCAGAGGTCAATGCAATAGAGCTATGTATCAGAAAATGCATCAGAAGAAACCTCCTCTGACAGCCAAGAAGCTCTTATATTCAATTGTGAGTCTAAGCTGGTTTGCAATTGTCTGCAAGTACTTCTGCAGCTTGATGCACACAATAAAATCACTTTTGTCACTAGGCATAGGGGCATCCCGGCAACGAATCTGCTGATGATCTTGCCAGATTAGGTGCTCAATCTCTGCTTACGGAACCTAAACCTTTTTGTGATTTACCTACAAACCACATAAAGATAGAGCCTAATCTATGGAAACGACAAGAAATGCTCCCGTACTGGAACTCACAAAATGATTTACCACACACCAAGAAATATAAAAATTTCTCAGAAGAAGATCTAGAGACTTTCTTTCAATGAGCAAACCCAAGGCTAAGATCCTAACTGACTTCCTAACTAGACATTGCTCTCTCAACTATGATCTCAAGATAATGGGCTATGTCTCATCGGAGCTGTACCGTCTCTGTCTTGAAGACACCGAAACAGCCCATCATCGTATATGTGCTGTGTGAATCCCTGTCCATAGCTCGGCTTAGGCTTAAGCACTTTATCAACGGCTTTACATCACCATCTGATGTCACATCCTCTTCAGCTGAAACTATCTATAGCTGCATCAATGAATTAGATTTCAGCTAGAACGCAAAATGACTAACAACTGTTTAGGGGACAGCACAGAAAATCTTTTCAGGTCGCCATGCTCATTAGGATAACCATTCCTTCCTCAGGAAAAAACGACAGATCTTCTTCTAACAGTTGGTAGGTATCGAAGTGTTTCCTTCTTTTGTGAATCAGTGCGCGACTTTCTTTTAGAAGGTGCCCTGGGGTTTCCTCAACATCTCACAAAACATATGTAGTTCCCGAGAAGTTATTTGGCCTGTCCCTAGGCAAAGGGATTCCATCAAAGTTCCACTCTTTTACATCCTTCTTCCTTTCTTAGTTTTTCTGTTACTGATCCTTCTCTAGCAAGTTTGTCAGCTGCTTCATTCCACTCTACTGCCACGTGACCTGGTACCGAGTAGAGGATGCCTCTTTTGTTATCACTTAGTCGGTTTATTTTGTCAAGGCACTCCCATACCATTGTAGACCTCATTCACAGGAGCTACTACTGTATTGGAAGTTTTTTAATATATCGACCAGCTGTCGTTGGCGTTTGGAAGGATGATTTACTGTGCAAAGTTGGGTTTAAATTTACATGATTATCAAAAATGCTTCCACTTTCCTGACCCCGAAGCACCATAGGTGCACTTTGTATAAACAAATTCTTGTCTGCTAAAAGGTGTACTAGGCACATCTCCGACCTAAGTACGTTTTCCCCGTCCAAGGTATTACTGGGGAATGACAATCTATGCCGGATCTCACTAATTGTGAAACAATCCAAAATTACAGCAGATGAAAGTAGAATTACCCAACAAATAATCGCCACGAAAATTTTCGCAATGATTTCACCATCACTGCGCAATTCATTAACTCTTTCCAATCTCGCTCATTAAGCCCGAAATAATCCGTTGCGCGGCGCGGCGGTGTCATTATAAAATGAGTACTTTCTGGCAAAGTGAGAGCATGCAATTAAAGTCACAAACAGGTAACAGCCGACAGACGCCTCCATAGCGCGCCCGGTGTCACAATTAATGGAAACTTTCAAGATCACCTCATATTCATTAGGACATGTTTCCACACTGACAACCATCAAGCTACCATAGTAACAATGCAATCACGGCCACTTTCCTCCGGCTCCCTGCCACAGAGAGCACCCATCCCACAGGAAGGATGTAAGTAATGCGTTAAATCGCACAGCGCACAGCGCACAGCGCACACCAGACAACACAACGACTGCTGCAAGAATTTGCCTGTATCAGTGGCCAAATGACCAAAGGTAATTCAATTGGTGAAAATAAATGTCCTGCAGTTCTTTCGCATTTACCAAACGCCACTTACTAATTATTCCTAATTAATTAATTAAATTGACTTGTCCAAGCGAACCGACAGACAGAGAGAGAGATCGAAACTCTAAAGGCCTGTTTGACCATCATCGCGATGTTCCTCTCTCTCCTTGGCGACTACATAAGGTTGTTACCATAGCTGCTGCTGGTGGTGCTAGTGGTGCTGGTGCTGCCGTGGCGGAGGTAATCATTTAGCGGATTGGAGCATTCGGTAAATTTCTGTAATCTATTTGAGTATAATCTTCGATCATTTCCTTTTTCTTCTTCATGATACCAAGCAGCCAACTAGCCGGTGTCTAGGGGGAATCTGCCTACGATGCGGCCAGCAGCATGGGCTTGTGCATGCGGTCTTAAGTACCAAACAGCTCTCCCTCTGCTTGTCGAGATGCAAGGCAACGATACTTACGCCTTTGGATGGGGACATTTAAATCGATTGGAATAATTAAAGGTGTCGTACTTGCACTCGGCGGCAGCGGCAGCAGCAGCAGGAGCAGTGGATTCTGTTGGTGGTGGCGGTAGTTGGTCGTTTGTGGCAAGACCTCGGCAGATCGATCCGTAGATCATGTATCTACTTTGTCCTGGTATGCCGGGATCTTGTGTCACACATCGATTGCATCGCATCGATGCTGCATGTTAGGAGATTTTAATGATAATGGGAATTTTTGTACTTGCCGTGAGTTGAGCTGATGGCCCTCGATAAGAAGGGGACACTTGTTGTCCTCATTCTTAAAATGCAACTATGTTGGCTTCCCAGCAGTAGTTTCTCTTGGAATGTTAAGTTTTGGTTATATTGAATCGAATGTCTAATCCGGAGATTTATCTCAGACTTGAATGGACCACCCCATCTATAGCTAATAGACCACCCGTACCAAGAGTATGTGCGATTCCTGTTATCCAATCACCACAAGTGATAATTTTCCACCGAGAATTAGTCGCGCGAGCAAAAACTGCGAAAACCAGATACCATTCAGCCATTAGAAGTGCTCAGCTTCAGCATTAAAATTCCACCGGCATAGATCGTCTTGATCTGGAAAAGCTCTGTACCACCGCAACACACATGTTCCGGCGACAAGAAAACCACCTGGTAGCCATCCGTATTTGGTGTCCAATGGCGGGGGGGTACTACACTGCTGCACCAAGTCGGGCAGCGGAATAAATTCCGAACTTATTCGATTGTGTGCTTGTTTGGTTGACTGCACTTGTCATAAGCGTAAGCGCAGTTGCATGCTAAGCAATTGCTCTGCAGCGCTCTGTCTATGGTCATCCTCGTCATAGTTAAGTCGAATAGTGCGCATATTAAAGAGCCTCTTGGCAGCATGTGTACGATGGGCTAATATGGCTGGCATTGCAAATTGTTTGCATATTTCGAAACACCTTTGGTGGATAATGGAATTCATTGTGGGGCTTTTTTGGAAGCGGTCTTGGGTAGGTGTTTAGGTTTGTGTTGCGATGCAAGGTTTTGGAGATGTTGTCTGATGTAGAAAGCCTTGGTGGTCCGAATTTTCTCATGCTTCCAAGATGTCAAATCCACTTTCAGAATGACCATAGTGAGACAAGAGGTGCAAGAATAATTTGCAGTGGTTAACGAGAGAACCATAGGAAGAGAAAAACATGAACGAGGAGGAGTGATTATAACCGAAGCTGCTTATAATAGAGACCATCCATAATTTACCTATTTAGGTACTGATTTGAATTTGAACTATAAAAAAAGGGAAGTCACAAAGTTTACAAAGAACTGAAACGTTATAGCCACAAGACTCACCCAACGACAAATATTTTATGGTGATCGGGTAAATGAATTCCCTATGAGAAGAGGTGGAAATCTGACCAGAAACAGTAGGAACTGGAAAATCACTGCTAGAATTCTGCATAGATACTCAATCCTCACTTAATCCTCATTTTCAAACTGTAGCAATCTATGTAACACTCTTCTGCTAAGCTTCTAACAATACATTTTCCAAAATCGGGGACGCGTCCTTAACATTCCCCAACTAACAGCAAGCGAGGAAATTCCTCGAACAGTCCAAGAATTCACCGCGTTAACACTCTGTAGAGTCGAAAAGTGTTCGCAAGGCATGCAAATTCTCCGTCCACTTCCAACACCAACAGCCAACTCTACACCGATCTGCGATTTTCTTTTCTCCATTCGTGCTACATACTACTAACACAGTGCTTACTCATGCAACCGATTTAATGGTCCACAGACGACATTGGACTTTGAAAGGAATTCGCATGGAACAAAAGGGATTTGTGTTTCTGCCGCCACCATCGGCTCTTACCCAAGCCAACAGACGACAACGACGACGACGACGACGACGACGACGAAACAGCGACGTCAACCGTAAGTGGAGGTCGCAATTTGTTTGCACCTTTTGGACAAATTTGTGTTTATTGTATGCAAAAGAAGAAGATGGGATTCCCGAGAGGATTTGTCTCACTTTGTCCTGACATTGTGACATCAAGAAATGCAATAAACTGTCAAATCGAGCCGGAAGTTGACGTGTGACATTTATTGTGCCCACCACTGTCATCGAAATGGTATCCGCTTTGATTTCGATCCGCTCAAAGGAAATAACAAAATTTATTATCCTCCTGGCTAATTTTCAACCTATAACTTGGCATAAGTGTCACATAATCGTCTACGTGACTTTCATTTACGAATTTTTGTGCAGTTCCTGCCCAAAAATACCGCTCACATCCTGTGTACCAACTGTGTACATACATATTGCCGCCCATTTGGTGATTCTTATCTTTTTCTCTGGACTGTCACCATTTCTCTTGGATGACAGAAATGAAAATTTATCGGGATTTTCTTTTCTAGTATATGGAACGCAGTGAAGGAGGTAATCGAAACTGAGAGAAAGGAGGGCTTTTCAGACCTTCAGGTAATGAGTGTCACATGACTGTCCCCTGATAAGGCCCAGAGTTATGACCTCTTACGAGTAAGACAGACAAGGAGGGAGGAACGTTTCTTTTTTTTACTCTCGATATCAATGCCAGATGATACCGAAAGGAGAAGTACAAATGGATTGCTATCGCTGTAGCACTGCGTTCCATTTATTTTGGGGTGCGTTTTAATGGACACGATCAGATGAGCGACATTTCTACCTGTCCTTCTGACTCGAAGTTGTCCTTCTGTCCTTTTATTACTGAGAGTTTTGAAGAAGGTAAAAAGAAAAATAAGAGAATTGAAGGAATTCGTTTCGATTTTGAGGACGCGGAAGGTTTTTGTGTTTTAATTGTCTTTGTTACGATTGCGCTATCAGGATGACTCATCTGTCTAGGAATCCTGGGAATTGAGGGATTATTTTTATGTCGGCTATCACTGTTTTGTTGTTATAGTCTCGTGCATAAGGACGTCGAAGAAAAATTGGTGAACATTTTTCTTATTGGTTGAGTGGGACCACCCGATTTGAATTCGACGTCTAAACTAGCAGACGACAGTGGGAAAGGATTAATTTTAAGGTTATTATTTCAACAGACAATGTTTTTTTTAGGTCCGGTTGAAATTTTGTATAGAAATTAGGTGGACATATGCAAGTGCTGGCTTTAACATTTAATTTTGGTGTTAATACTAATTGAATGCATTTTTTAAGGGTCTCGTGGTGTCCTGGAAAAGACAAATAACCGATGTGCTGCGCATCTATACGTCAGACGAAAGTAGTATTATAGAAAGGATACTTGCAACTGAGCATTAAACGTGACGGGCTACAACTCCAGGATAAAAAAAAGTAGAGTTCTTCAACGAATTTTAAAATGAGTCGGGGAAAATTTGTCAACGTACCATCCGTCAATTTAGGAGCGTGTGCTCTAATATCATTTTAAACCAACAAATTCTTTAAAAACAGGTGAATACCCGTCTACAGAATCTCTGGAGCACCCATATTGTGCATCGTAACACTGTTTAAAGTAATCTTTCGAAAGGAAGTAGTAATCAGGGAAAATCTGCGTTCTGATGCGATTCGACCATGTTATCAGCCTCTTTAAACTCGTCAAAAAATCATGGTGTGACCTAAGCGCAGCAAATGAAGTTGTTTTCCAAAAAAGGAGCCCTGAAAAACGTAAGGAAATTGCCGTTTCAATTTTTTAACTTCTTGCCTCCTCGGTATTCTGTTATTCTGTTATTGAAGTGCCATGTCACGATAATTCAGTGAAATCCTGGTCTGAATTTTGCAAGCCAATTTCAGATCTCATTTCCTGAAATTTAATTGTATGCAACAACCCGATCATGTAGTTCGAACTTACGACCAAACTCAACCTATTTAGAAAGCGTAAGCATAACCTGGCTGTCGCTACAAACATATGTAGGTACTCGTAACCTGCCCTTTGCCTAATGGCTCTCTGTAGACATTTCCAATCCATGATGAATCGAAAATACTTCATTTCAATGGGGAGTCGGATTGTGATTGAGATGCCTTTCAGCGTTGATTGAAATCAATTTAATTCCTCCTTTCCAACGCAAATAATCGCATTTTTGAAATAGAAAAATAGTATAGGAGAAGGATACCACCTTTCAGGCAGTCCCTTTTAAGCTCCCAATTTGCCATTGTCAGCCAATGAAATGGATCTCCAGTGAAGGCCCAATATATCCGCTACATTGTACAAATAACCTTTTGAACAGCCCTAAATTAATGTCAGACGGCTCAGCAAAGTTTAAATTCAAGCCAAATTGGTCTTTTGTTGATCAGGCAAAACAGATAAAGTCAACTGCTAATGTATTATCAGTCCCACCTTATGTCTCTTGTTGTTTCTCTTCCATTACTCTCAAGACTTCTCCGGTCTTCAATAACCTCGATTCTTTTAAGCCTATTCTTCTGCACTAGCTAGTGCCAATTACTATGACAATATGTACATATGTGTTCTCGGCAGCAATAATGGACTCATCTGCTTGTAGTTTGCATAATAGCATGCTTTTCCGCAAAATTTTAGGAACCTATACCAATTTAAGGCACAACTTCCAAAACTAGTTGAGCCGTAGAACAGGAAAGACCTACGCATCGGATTTTGTATCGTTTATTAATTTTTGTTAATTTTTTGTACTTTTTTGAAATTAAGTTGCAGTACTGTTCAGAGGTTAAAATTTGGCAGGTACGGTCTTATATGTACGTATACATGTTTATATACCTTCCACGGAAATGAAATTCAATCCTCTTCCCTTACATTGAAAATTCCATTCAAGCGGAATTTTCACTTTGACACCCTATCTATCCGATTTCATCATTTGACATATGATTCCGATTTGTCCTCTCAATCTAATTGGTTTCATCTTGATCCTTTTCAGGTTGTACCAATATATTTTCAATCCAAACCGAACCTACAACTGACACTCGACTCCCACAGCAGTCGATCAGAAAACCAATCCGATCTTCAATCGCATCCCGAAAAATCTCTCGGATATTTGTCAAAATTAACATAACAAAGCCTACAGCTTGTGTCATTTCCTTCTCCCATGACACTCACGCAAACGAAGAACACTCACGTCCGACATATTCCCAAATCGCACCGCGAAGTGAATTTATCAAGCATTCAGCTCCAAACAAGCAAAAGGACACAACAATACGATGTCAAAGAATGACCAAAACAACTGTCAAAAATCTCATTCGAAACAGAACGCTGATCATTAGTCAGGGCAAGACGAGGACAAAAAAAAAAAACAGTCCACGAATTCCAAGTAGTTTGTCGGGGGTTGTGGTGTGTGGTGGTGATGGTGGTATGGCTGATTATTGCATGGTGGCATTATTAGTGAGGTACGTGCCCGGTTTTGTGTTGCGCAGGATCAACTTTTTCGGATGCGGTTATCTAAATCAATCTTTAGGGACCGAACAACCGACGGAGCGGGACCAAAACCAAAAAAAAAAGAAAGAAACACAAATGGATTTTCGGATTCAGATGGAGAATAACGTGCGCAGTCATGAATTCCATCGATTTGTAACTTTTTGTTGCTGTTGTTGTTGTTGGAGCCAGGACTGCAGCATTGGTGGGAAAGTTGTGTGGCAGGAAAATGAAGACGACCGACGACCGACGACTGACGATTATACTCGCACTTGAGTCACACTGTTAGTGAAGCAGCAAAAGAAGAAGGATTAATCTGCGTGGCAGTGGGATGGAGAGTACCTGTACCTGCTTCTGCTCTGGTGCTGTTACTGCCACCAAAGTCATGTGGAGGGATTATACTTCTTGACAACTGAGTTAATCATTCCGAGTTTTTTTTTGGAGATTGAATAAGAAGACGCATGGTGAGGCCTTTGAAATATCAATGAGCGCGGTTAAGTGAAATAATTTTTCATTAACTTTGTTCTGCAAGCCTTTGAACATATTTTTTCATCTTTTAGTGGGGGCTCATTAGTATGTCAAAAAGCGCAACAAAGTTGCCGAAAGTGTGTTTGAAGAATGGTTGTTTTAAAGTGGTTTCATAACCGGTCACGAAAAGGAAGAGTTTTCGGCCTTAAATGATGAGTATGACATTTGCACACTTGAATAAGGCAAATTCGTGGATTTTTTTTAACTTAAGGTATCCTTAGCCTATTACAACAAGAAAAATGCTGGGTAGTCAAAGACTTACAAATTGCATGACATGATTTGAAAGTCAAGAGAGAAGAATTCAAGTCGTCACTCCGAAGAATTGACATTCTACACTCTTAATAAAGTACTACTCTTGGCGCAACGGACCGTATGCAGTCCATGGCCTAGCTTCTCGTGACCATTCGTGTTGTATTTTTCCACACAAATGGAAGGGACCTACAGTTTAGAGCTACATATATCCGGAAGGCAAATTGAGAAGCTTTCTCATGACCGTAATTTGTGCCAGCAGACTCTCGGGCGTTTGCCAGACATTCGTTAGAGGTGGGACCTTGAAAACACTAACCACTTGAGCCACGGCGCCCACTCCCACAGTCATAGGTTCAGATTATTTAAGCCCATGTTATAGATCTTTATAAACAGGAATCTGCAGCTAAAAGTGCTCTGAGAATCAGCCAATCAAGTAGCTGGAAACTGCACGCAACAGGGCATACTCAGATCCTGAATAAGTACATGGGCAATGTAGCAACAACGGACTACACAACGCCTTACCTAGACCCTTCTGCAGTCTTTATCCAGGCAGAGAGGAATGGAAAAGCAGGAACATACCTGATACACAAACAATAGCGATCTACACTGATGGGTCCCAAATGGACACGGGTGTAGGAGCATCTCTTCTGACAAGTTGCGCCTTTCCAATTCAGTCAGACTTCCGGACCATAGCAGTGTTTTCCAAGCGGAGGAGACTGCGATGAAGGCAATACCACGTAATGATATCACCTTTATCATCGAAAGCCAGGCGGCAATAAAAACAATTTCTGCTGTAGAAGTGAAATAGAAGCTTGTGAAGTGCTATTGCAAAGAGCTTATGGTTCTTGGAACACAGCACAAGGTAAAACTGGGTCCCTTGGCACGAGGGCATACCAGCGATTGAGAAGGCTGACGAACTGGCTAGGAAACGCTCCACGCTGGGCCTAGAGCAGGCCGATAAATCAGTAAAAATCCCACCGTACAAACAGACGATGGAGCTCCCTAGGGACCTGTACTGTAACAAAGAAACTATGACCATTATACATACGTATACAACAAAGCCAGAACTGAGAAACTACTGCAGAAAGACAGAAGGATCCTATCAACCCTTATAGGTGTGATTGCAGGGCGCAATACTCTGCGGTATTACATGGAAATGCTAAGGCTTAGGAATGATGACGTTTCTGATACAACCCATTTTCTCTATCATTGTCCAGGCCTCTACCACCTAAGACATAAAATACTTGGAAGACAGTTCTTCTAGGATATTGAAGAGAACAAGAAAAACACAACACAAACACAAATGATTTATGTAGGTTTATAAAAGACTCAAAATGGTCTGAAACCAGAGAACTTTAGTAAAAGATTGTTGATGAGGAACTGCTCCACGAGCAAGGGTGGCCTATGGGTATTACAATGGGTCTATATTGACCTGAGTGTGGCGTAGGGGAATTTCCTTCGCCAACCCATCCACCTAGCCTAACCTAAGCCTATGTTAATAAAAAGGTTGTATTTCTCTAATGACCGATTAGGGTGTACTATTGCCCGTACACAGCTGTATTTTCTTTCCCCAATACACTGAAATAGGGAAAGACTTCTAACTGACGTTGAAGTAATGCCAGAAGTATCCTACTGCGTGCTGTACTGCTTTCAAAAGTATGTAGGATATCCTTTGCTATGTATTTGGCAGAGCGACCACTACATTTGATATACGAGTATAACTGATTATTTTACGAATTAATACAAATATGTACCTGCGCGCAAGGTTACAGATTTTTAGATACAAATTTGACGAAATACTTACATTGGCTGCAAATTAAATGTGCTACTAACTACCTTGAACTCGTCCATTCAACCTACACACCATTGCTGACCGCTAAATCGGCCTACTCCGCACACATCAGGGTGGCATCTTCACAGCAGCTCTCCCTGTCTCCCACATTTGCCACCAACTCCCAATAATTTTACAAATGGCTCCAATAAATTTATCCATTATTGGCCCGAAAATAAAAGGAAACCCCCAACAAAATTCTTCAGCTCTCCAAAAGTAACCGCAACCATTGCCAACGTACGGATATGTCCACCCAAACACTAATCGCTGGAACTCCAAACAATGCGTCCTCCTCCAGAAGCACCACCACTCGACTCACATTAACCCTGCGAGAAAAATCCCATAAATGATCGGAAATTATGTTATAAAAATTTGTATTGAATACTTTATATAACAATGGCGACCGGCAGACCAACCGACGGACACCACTGTCTGCCTGTGTATTTGTGTAGAAATTGTTGCCTGACGTGGGAAGGGGTGACCGAAGAACCTCCGTCCGCTTAAAATATGATGTTGTCCTATAAATTATGAGGGAGAAACCGCGCGCTCCCAAGAATGGGGCCCTGCTGGGTTTTCGTTCTCTTTTATGGTATCTTTAACCTTTTTTCTTGTCTTCTTTTCGAAAATCTTTAAAGGAGTTCTTAAAACACAAAAAAACAAAACAAAAATACATTCCACGGGTCAATGCAATGGTGGCTTTATCAAAACACTATTCCTTACATACCTACGAGTATATGCATAAAACAGAAGCTGGGGCTTCTGCTTCCGAAGCACTATAAAACATTTTTTTATGTGGGGTTTCCTATCATTCCGATACGGTTCGGTAAAGGCCTTGCTCTTGTTATGGAAATCAAAAGTCTCGCCTTGACAATGCAGTCGCACTTAAATAAGTAATAATACTAAGTAGGAAATGGTAAAAAGTTTTACGACGATTGAGTGCATTGTGGCTGCTTTCTCAGGGCTTACCGTCCGTCGCGTCGTGTATCTAGAAACAATAAATATTTTCGGAACCGTGATGAATTTTATCGCAGTTATTGGCCACTAATCTGGAATTATATGCTGTTAACCTATAAATTCTAAAATACTAACTAGCTCCGGGCCGATACGGATACCCAGATGGAAACGTGAGTGTGCGTGAAAAGATCGTTCGCTTTAATGTTCTCGATTAATTGCTAAGCATTTAACTTTGTGGTCTGCCTACTTATGCTATAAAAACAGGAAAAATATTTCGATTTGATCAATATGATATTCGATTGATGGAGTCAATGGAAAAAGGAAATAAAAGCGATTGGAGTATAAAAATGGACATAATACTATGTGGCGCAACAGTTGGTCGTGAATATTCAAGACCTTTAACCAACTCGCAGAGAAAGAAGGCACAACTTCTGTAACCAATTGTGGTGTGTCTTCTACTTTCCTTTGAAGAGAAGGCCTCCAAATATGACACTGAATTAAGAAGGGTACGGAAAAGTAGTTGCAATTACAGGCAAGCTTTGTCTGTTTTTCGGTTGCACCCGACCTCTTATACTGGATGACGATACACGTCAGCATAGCTTCGATATTAGATAAAAAAGATTCAACCGACACAAATGGACCGTATGCCAATTGGTTCTCATTGGCGATAGATATGACCTCGAAGTAATTAAGGAATTGAGAAATAAGCCAAATATATTGGCTGGTCGCATCGAGCTACTCGATCAGGAACGCTACTCGGCCTAGAAAACTGGAACCTATGAGTCAAGAACCGAAGAGTGTGAAAAATCGCTACTTTAGAAGCCTGGTAGAGATGAATACTGGTTTGCTTGCTTACTTACTTAGCTGGAGCTACAGTTCGGGGTGAACCTGGGCCTCAACCAATAACCTCAATCCCCAGTTGCGCACTCCCAGTTGGTTGAGGTCCACTTCAACTTGTGCGCTTTACCTTAGGCGAGGTCGTCCTCTACTGCGTTCTCCCTTCGGGTTAGATTGGAAGACTCTGCGAGCCACAGCATTGGTGTCCATTTTCTAGCCATCTCAAGCTATTGATACCCAGTTTTTGACACGGTCGATGTCGTTGTACAGCTCGTGAATTTCATCGTTAAATCTTCTCCTCCAAAGCCAGTCAACGCAAACGGGACCGAATATCTTTCGAACAATTATTCTCGACCAAGGATATCTTCATCCACTTTCGTCAGAGTCCATGCTTCAGCGGCATAAAGCAGTCCTGGGATGTTTAAGGTCTTGTACAGAGTCTCCTTTGTAATTCGAGATAGAGACTTAGTATTCAATTGCCTTCTCAGCCCAAAGAAACAGCGATTAGCAAGAGTTATTCTTCGTGCTGAGGTGTTATTGTCAGAATTAATAGCAGAGCCAAGGTGGACAAAGTCCCTTACTACCGCGAAGTTATAGCTGTCAACTGTGACGTTTCCAATTCGTCAATGTTCTGTATCCCTGTTTGTTGATAGCATATACATGGTTTTGCTGAACCCATTTTGGCGGCCTCTGTTACAATACTAGCGAACGCACTACTGACAGCCCGCTGTGTTCTGCCAATTATGTTGATATCATCGGCGTTATCTAGTCGTTGCACAGATAATTTTTTCAAGTTTGATATTAAAGAAGTCGCGTGACAGTGCATCACCTTGCCTAAATCCTTTTTCGACATCGAAGGTCTCTGTGAGATCCTTACCGACCTTAATGGAGCAACGTCATCCTGTACAGACGAACGAGTTTGGCGGGGATGCCAAAACTAGGCATGGCTCTGTATAGCTCGTCTCAATAAATGCTGTCACATGAGGCCTTAAAATCGATAAAAAAGATGCTGAGTATCAATTTTGATGAAATTTGCTTAAGGGAGTTCATGCTCGTTACAATGAACAATCTGAGTCAAGTAAACAGATCACGCTTTTATTAGTTCGCTCAATGAACTAATTCGTCTAAAGGCTTACCACTACCTCAAAATCCGTACCATAATACAGAATAGAAATCGGGCGGTCAACTTCATAGATATCCTGTCAAAACAGCAACCGGAGAAGAAATCACACTAAACCCTCAGAGTAACTTATCAAAATAAATTCAATAAATTATTTCACATATGCAATTGCAAGAGAATCTCCAGTATCCATGTATCTTTGAAGTAAAAAAAAAAAAAAAATGACTCCTCATCTACTCAGTTTCATATGAATCCCCCATATCCCCGCTGTTCTTCTCAACCACTCAATGGACACTGCATCTCCATAGCAGCAGAGAGATCCTCTTATCTATGCATTGATCTTTAATTAATGCTCGATAAATAATCGAAGCGAATGGGTGGATGTCATTATTGGATTCCAAGGAAAACCTAGATCCCGACGAGCAGATGTTGTACAGGCTATTTTGAGTCGTCCACCACACCGTACCACATTGTGGAGTACGCGAGTGTTAGCTTAAATGGCCTGATTGTCGCCTCTCCATGCCATACAATACAATAAAAGTCTCCTCGTATGAGCGTACACACGCACTCCAGAGGCGGCGAAGACCGCCAACCAAAGCTAGAACGAGAAAGCGTGCGAGATCAAATAGAGAATAATGGGACTGAGTTTATGGGAAGCAGGCAGGCTGCAGCTGTAGTGCTGCGGTAGGCTGCATTTTAGCCGCTAGGTCTCTGCATCACACCGCACCGGTGTAACTGGGTGGTCAATGTTGTACGGTGTATTGGGACATTCCACAAATGATGGGGGGGGGGGGGAGGGGGGATTTATTGAAAAACCATGGAGCTGAACTTCCCTCAAATGTTTCACTCGAAATTTATTTTCTCTCTAATGAGTTAATTTGTTGTTTGACAGTCTGACATTGTTGACACTTACTCTTCTTCTTCAGTCGCTTTTCGTTGGACTATCCATTTGTTGGTTCGCTAACACCGAATTCTCATTTTACGGTCAAACACGGTCTTGGAAATGTATCTGTTGGTGGATCATTTGCATGATAATTAGATGAAATTTGTTTGACAAAATTTCTTTTTAATTTCTTTGATTGTATTCTTTAAATCAGACCGTGGAAACGTTAGACAAAATTAACCAGAGCAAAGTGATATTTTGTATGCATATCAACGAGGCCCGAATCGGTTTTTTTGAAAGTAAAATGGAACATTTCACGCGCGTTTAATTAATTACCGGCAGGTAACATGACAGTAATTGAACTCATTTCGTTTTTGACGAGACTGAGAATTTTACCCATGTATTTTGCGTCATATGTAGAAATCGGGACATCTCAATATTGTAGGTATGACATTATAAGAATTCCCAAATGTGACAGTTGGGCATGGGATCTTTAGGCATTTGCGGAGATTTTTTGGTGACCCTAAATTGATTTTTGACTTGTGGTATATTTAACATTTTCGCTCGTGCTAAAAATCTATCAGACAAGCTCACGTCAATTTTTCTTTTGAATAGACCTTAAAAGGTTTCAGGGCGAGCAACTCTGCGTATCCGTAGATATTATCACTAACTAATTTTGAACGGTCGAGTCTAAATGTCTGCTAAAAAATAAAGCTGCGAGTGAAGAAAGATCGTCAAGACTTTAATGCCTGAAGTAAATGGTCTTGTGGATGTAGACCACGGTAGAACGTCGTATCCTTGACTATGGATGATTGAAAAAAATGCAAGGAACTGAAATAGCCAACAAGAATGACATGCGATCATGTCCGCAAGAAACTCTGAGTGCTCCTTTCATACATCTGATACAGAGAATGAAGGTGCTAATCTGAGAAGTTACGAATATGTTTATGATTCTTTAACAAGGGGTGTAGCAACGACTCTGATTGCTTACGCAATACAAAATTAAATTCTACAAAGACGTCGCAGTAGCTTTCCATCCTGTGACAACTGGGTAAAAGGGAAGTGATAGACACGTTTAAAACAATAATTTACCCGCTGATGGTTCAAAGATAGACTACAGATACATACCGGTATCTTTATGGATAGTCAGGCCTGGATAGTTGGCTGCTTTATCCTCTCAGCTGGCAGATTAGTCTAGGGAATAAGTCGCCTCAAAAAAATGGCATTTTTATTTTAATTCACATGTAAAAATCATCCTTCCTTAAGTCCTAGCTCAAAGTAACAAAAAAGACAAAAAAAGGCTGATAAGCAGCCCAAGCAGGGATCGTCCTTAATACATACATACATATGTACCTCTTAGAGAAAGTCTACATATGTACACATGTTCCACTGTGAGCTGTCAAGAGAAAATGTGCTCACTTTTTTCTATCAAATGTCAATTACAAGTGGAATTGTCTTCAAAACTGTCTCGTCAGTGTTTCAAACAACAACTGGAACGGAATCCATTTTTTTTAAAAAAAATTCGTGAATTGTGGCGCCGTGGGCTAGTGGTTAGTGCGTCGAGCTATCGAGTGGGAAGTTCAAAGTTCGAGCCGCAGAAAACACCATCTGCACGGAATTACCGCTCATGAAAGGTTCTTGAGTGCCTCTACTTATTTGAAGTACTACATATTTTCAACTGTGTATCACATGCTTATACAGAAACAAAAATGTAAATGTAACTTTGCCACCGACATTGTATTTTGGTCACAACTTTAAATGAGGTACGATAAAACTAGGCATATAGCTCTCATAGCTTAAGAGCTAGAAGTTGGTAACTGAAAGACTGGCAAATGGAAGACCGATCACACAGGCATCTATCATCATAAGTTTCTATCATCACGGAACCTTTAAAAGGACTGGTGTATACATTTTGAGAATTATTGCTATCAGAACAGGTTATATTTCTGTCAAAAATTGCAAGGTATTCCATACTATCTAGCACGTACGCCATTTTTGATGGAAGGCTGTACTGTTGAGGACTAGTATATCTGGACAACAGAATAGAAAAATCATCGTCCAGGTGTTGGATTCAATGAACCCCCCAAGACTTCTCGCAGACTGGTCTCATCCTACTCGTAAAAGCTCGTAAGTATGCAGTTTCCCAACCCAGATGATGTAATCTAAACGAGGAAAGTAGCCCTGTCAACTGGACATTATTTTTAGACTCCATAAAACAATTCCACACTCTTCCTGCCTCTTTCAGTAGTTTAAACGACTCATAAGAGATTGCACCTCACCCAAAAAAGCATTCTTAACAACTACCATGAATGTCCACTACCGTACAGGTACAGTTTACCCCAAAAACACATAATTTCGTTAATCGGAATTTTAAGAATTTTCACATCTCCCCAACACTTTGTTGCAATCCTCCTGCTGCGGAAGCACCATTTGCATGAAATCTCTCAATGAGTCCTAATTTACCAACGAACCGTTGATTACCAGAAATTATTTATGTTAACTGTATTTACAGCAATCTTACCACTGCAATCAAACCGCCTCCGGGCCAGCACTCCACCTTTTTTGACAAAGACCCCGAAAACGCTCCCATATCATCCGCGGCAATCCATCGCGTTGCCATCTATTTGCATGATAAAAACACTACACGGGTTGTTGGCGGCACCGAAAGCTTCCAATTCGAGACGAGTCAACCAGTAAGACCCAACCAACCAGCCGACCCACCATCCCTGCCTGTTATCTTTAAAAGATACCTAATAACATTAATTTCAGACAACCCGCACCTTCAATTATCCATCATAAAGCAGGGCCTCGAGTTTGGTGCGATACGAAAGTATCTGCCGTTTACATCTCGTGTGTGAGTGTGTGGGGGAAGGGCTTTCAACCTGAGAATCGATCACCACCAGCACCACCAGCACCACCAGCCCAGCACCAATCAATCGCAAAATCTTTGTCGTCATCGTCATTCCATTGCACTTCGGAGAGCACAACCCAAATGGAATTCTTATTAAAGCCGAACCAGATGATGCCTTCCGGTGAATTGGTGGGCATCTGTCATGTGAGAGGACATCAAACTTTTCGAATCGAGGCAGAGCATAATAATCACCAAATAGCCGCTGCCGCCACTATGCCCTCCGTACATCACCATACCGATGTACCGATGTACGCCTGTTGTTTTCAGATTGTTCGTCAGACGCGGGAGACTCTCTCTCTCTGTTTCTGATGATCTTGATCAAAAGGGGGTGTGTATCTGATAGAACAATACGCGGCGGGGAAGCTACGGCACAGCAGCAGGAGCAGCAGTAACAAATAATTCCTCGCAGGGTTAATTCCTCTGTGAAGGCACAATTTATGCAAAAATTATGCTAAAACTCGAAAAAGCACACACGCACATACACACAAAGGATCACTGATCGATGGACAGGAGCTCTGTTAAAGAATAGGAAGATGGTATTGGTGGCGGATTTTGCGCGCTCCCTCGATTGAGCTCGATTGAGGGCCTAGATAAAAGGTTGACGTTTTGATCGATATTTATTGGTAGCCCCCATGATGTCGATCCGTCAGAGATCGCCTGTGTTTGCTCGAGAGTCCTTTATACAAGACGATGACGATCATGATGGCGATCGAAGTTTGGTTCTTTTTGCAAATCGCTCTCCGTGCTCGTATCCTGGAGTGATGATCATCGCTACTTGGCCGAGGCCCTTGCGCTGCTCCCTGTCAAATGCACCACCACCACTTTGATGGATTTTTATTTATTGCGATCGGGTAGAAAATTATTATAATCGTTTCTCGCTTTTAGGAAATGCATAGCGGAGACTTTGGGGCTCTGTGGCATGGCAGAGAAGAAAATCGATCGATTCGGTGATGGAGATGGAATTTTTCTGTGCAAACGAGAGGCATCTTGTAAGTATCCCAAGATTTAGCTGGAAAATGTTGGCCAGCACAAATTATTGATGGAGATCAACCCGTACGGTGCGCTAGCCTAGGCTAGGTAAGCCCAGCTGAATAAAGTGGCAGTATGAAGTCATTTGTCAATGTCAGTTTGCACCCGTATGCGGATGCGTGTGTGTGTGTCGGTAGACGGTTTTAAGTGAGCGTAATGATTATGATTAGCAAAGTATTTCGGTATTGAATGTGCAGTTGCAGCAACGCACAATAAATGATTCCGAAGATCATCGCGCAATCGATCCAGAGAGTGAGAGAGGCTAGGGATGATCTAGTGAATAGTTGGATATTTATGCAAATTGCCACTATAGCTGTGGGGGTCAATGTTCGGCAGCCGGTGGATAGGATTGATCGATGGCATTGCTTTGTTTCAGGGTGAAGAGCTTGCTGCTTAAGCGTATGAAATATGATCAGCGGAAGGAGGAGGAATTTTATGTTTATTAAGCTTCAGGGGGGTGGGGTCTATTGCATAAATCTGCCTGTGAACAGTTGCAGCAAATATCTGAGCACAAGTATTTGTGGTGCTTGAAAGCCTGTGCAGCATGTATGCAAGAAATATTTCCTTAGTAGTTTCTGGTATGTACAGCTATTGCCGTGAGAGTACAGAAGTTCAGATAACCGATGCAATGGCGTACCATCTCCAAGGAATCTTTCTATCGTCCTCACTCGCAGATATTGTATCTTTGAGTAAATATTTGAATGTTGTGATAGATATGCCAAAATTTCTCTTCCTATAGAACCTGCCTGGCAATATCATCAACTGTTTAGCGTCTGCAATATCCTTACCGTACTTATTTGAAAATAAATCTGAAAACAACGTTACGGTAAGCGCTACACAATTGGGCTTGGACAGATATCGGTTCCAGTTAGATGGTACAACGTACGCAATACCATCAGCCAATTGATCTATTGCGCATTAAGTTCGGACAACGTGACCAGACAAAGACTTGTATTGTTATAACGATCCAAAACCAATCGACATTAAACACGAAAATCCACATCGAGTTATTCGTTATTAAGGCTGCGGCGGCGGTGGTAAGACCGTTTGACTACTGAGTGACAGATTCGAGGTTCCATTCCATTCCACTCCCTTCTCTCTGACAAATGCCCGAGAATAATAACTGTCAAGAGAAAGCTTCTCAAAAGAGCCTTTTGGATATGCAGCATATTGAAAGCACATTATTTGAGAGACTTCGTGCAATCTTCTTTATGATCAGGATTATAGGGATCATAACCCTCCCACTTCATGCATCCCTACTGGTCCGCCTGTGGGGTTCGCCGAATTGTCCTCAGAAAGTATCTGCAGGCCTCCCGGTTTCGGATTACTTCGTCACTGAGGCCAATCAAATGCTGCTGTTTTGTGTTTTGCATTTGTGTGATCCAGGAGGTTTTTTGGCCTGCCTCTCTTCCGCGCTTGTATAGGAATACTGATTGACATTGCGTTTTTGACAGGGTTGCAAGATCCCTCCTGTGAAAATGGCAATACCAACTGAGCCGGTCGTGCTTCAATTTGGGTTCTTTGACGTGAAGGCTTCCTCGGATCTTCGAAGTTCTAATTCGATTAAGCTTCGTTACTCCTGCTGTCATCCGAAGCATCTTCATCTCAGCTGTCGTTAATTTGCTCTCATACTTTTTGGACATTGTCCAGCATTGCGAACCGTATGTGAGCGCCGAACGAACAACTGCGGTATAGAGCCTTCCTTTCAGTTTTGGGAGCATTTTGCGGTCACAAGATAGCAGAGTTTTCCTGCCCTTCATCCACCCTACTATATGATTGATGTCGTCATCAAAAGTTGCTTCGCTATTAATCAAAGATCCCAGATACTTTAACTTTTCGCACTTGGCAATCACTTTTCCATTCAAATAAATGCCTGGACTAGGCCGGAGGGGATCAGAGAATGTGCAGTATAGGTACTCTGTCTTTTTTGGACTAATTCGATACCCATTTCCCTCCAAAAGATCCACCCATACATCAAGTGCTCGTTGCAGGGACGTTTGATCCTCACTTATGATGGCTCCATCATCAGCAAAGTGTAACTGACGCACTTTGGAGTCCGTCACTTTTCCTTTAGGCAGATAATCTAGGAGTGCAATAAATAGCAAAAGACTTAAGACGCTTCCCTGGTGCACACCGGCTTTAATTGGGAACTCTTCGTTGACTCCAGCGGGGTATCTGTCTTTGCTCCGTCACACATGTCCATGATCTGGAACTCCTCGATGTCTTAGCGCCTGAGGGACTTTGTGCAGTCATAGAAAAAAATCCATTAGACTAGTAACTGAAATGAGTCGAATTAAACCAATTCTCAACCAACCAATTCCCCCTTAGTTTTTTTTTTTTCGGTTTCCTAAAAATTATAATTTTTCTTCCATATCGTAGATTAAACAAACTCAAATCTTTTTTTCCATTCCCTATTCCAAATCTTTGATTGAGTATAATAGCCTTCTTTATTAATTTTTCCCTAATCTCCTCGATATTTCATCAACCCGAACTTATCTCCTCCATCTCCATATGCCCTATCTTGTACAAGGGCACATGTTATGTTTTTTTTTTTTTTTTTTTTTCCGAAAACCAACAAACCCGCCTTTTCCACACCGCTTTACTAATGATCAACCAATCATCTACAAATATTATCTCCATTTCCATTACTCGGAATCAGAGTCATCATCATCAACATGGTCATCTCTAGAAGTTTGCTCATTTAAATTCATTTCACATCCTGCATCTAGTCTCTCTGAATTCAAATTCAGCTTCATCACCTGCTGTGAAAACACCCTAAATAAACAACAAAGGGCATGTTAGGCACCAGTACCAAGTACCATAGTCCATAACACAGCAGCCCAATATATACATACGTCGAATCAAAGTTATTGGTTGCACGGTTACCCCCGGGTAACCGATGTCCCCGGAGGTAATGAGATCTTTCACGGAATTATTCTAATGGATTTTCCTATTTAATTAGGAGGATTTAGTAGTGTGTTTGGTTAAGATACCGCAACTGAGATAATTCCAATCATAGAATTTTACAAAATATTCTTTGAGTTCTGGAAATATACTCGATACCACCTGTACCTGTGGGTGAGATTTCCCAGATAAAGCTACTACTGATTGAGAAAGGTTCGAGAGTCGGTCTTAATTGGGTGCGCAATGGATTATTAATTTTTCACGGTAGGTAGAGGAAGCGCCTTAACAATTTACATAAATACATAATTCTGATTGGAATCTGGGAAGCCTGAGGTTAAAAACTATGAGAGTTTGGATAGCTCTATTCGGTCCCCGAAAAAAATATTTTTCCATTTACTTAACAATTTTAAACATTTGTACAAGCTAAAAGCAAATCTTAAATTTCATAACCTTGTAGGGGGTTATTTATCCCTAAGTATATTCCTTGAATTGATTATGTAGGACATTGTATAGAGCATTTCAAGGCTTCAATGCTCGAATAGAAAGGAAAAGAGACATCGACTGGTAGAATCACGGTTGATGATGGATATTTGTAAGCACTACTACCTGACTGACTGTCAGGCGAACAATAGCGATCTGCATTTCCATCCATCCGACTAACTGTCGGTCTCACTATGGAGCTATTTAAAGTAGAACAGGACGTAAACCATCAAAGCATTCCACATAATTTTAGCATTAGTATCGATTGCTCGATACAAATTGCCTTATAATCGATTTTATACTTACTTACTTAGGTCTTCTGATCCCTTGTGGGGCATAGGGCTTCAACAACGAATGCGCGCCATCGTGCTCAGAGTTCTGCAACGCGCTTGAACTCCGTCGAAGTCAACCCCAATGATCTAGATTCCTCCTCGACTGTCCTTCTCCATGTCTGCCTAGGGTGGCCCACTCGTCTGCCTCGGTAAGTGGATTCCATTGCATGGCGTACTTGACAAGGAAATTGTCTTCGCGCCGTAGGGTGTGACCAATCTACTGCTAATTTCTTCTCCGTATTTTGACGTCTATTGGCTCGTTTTCAGCTCAAATTCAGCGTACGGTATGCTGCCTAAAATATGGAAAAGCAGTCTTTTCAGCACAAAATAATCGATTATATAGTCACGTTTAATAGTGATCAAAGATCACTATACCTGGCCTAAGGTATAATCTTTAATATCAAACTTAAAAGGATTGCACAAAGCTTATGAGTCATATATCAAAAGTGTGGACAATCACTCTTGTATACGACTACTTTGAAATATTTTAAAAAACTCATCGGTTTATTAGTGATGCAGGCAAAGCAACAAAAGCGATAAAGTGGACCTACAAAAACAATCAACAACAAATGACACCCAACATCAAATACTCGTATGGAGTGTGAAACGTATGCTATCAGAGAATTCCTTTCTGAAATTCCAATGAAGTCTCTTGCCGGCCACTGTTTTTTTGGACTACGACATTTAAATTAAGCTCTCTTTAGAATAAATCAAAAGGACTTTGTAGTCCAAGTTTTCCTGCATTATTGTATCCTAATTCGACATGGAGGACTTTTCGATAAATTTATGGTAACGAAATTTTTTTTGTAGAACGAACTTTACGAGTGAAACAGCGCCTGACACGAAAGGATTATTACCCAGCTCTAAATATGAATAGAACATGGCAAAAGATAAATCTTATCTTTGATGGTATGCGCCGTTTATAAAAGGACCTCTTCAAACTATGTTTGTGAAATAAGATTTAGCCGACTTAAGTTTCAATCGCCCACAGAATTCTATTAGTTGATCCAGGTTCAACCCAGACTTAAGCGACACCTGGGAGTTTTGGACATAGTTGTGGATAACAACGGAAGTCTCTATGTATGCTTACTCTGGGTGTTCTGAAAAATGTGACTCGTTTACAGGACTTTCTTCAGACTTCATTCTCGGCAATTTGGCGGGATATCCTTTATTAGGTAGACCCCAACTCCTTTTGTGTTGGTGATTATCATTATCATGAACCGATAAGTGTTCACGTGATAAACTTTAGAGGAAATCCAAAAATTATGTTCCCATGTCAGAACTCTCTGATACGCTCAAATATTCCCAAATCTGCTTACTAATCAGATAGCAAATCAGTCAAAGACCTGAGGGTCATCCAACCCTCCTCCATTTTCATGTTCCGCAAAATTATCACTACGGATTATCGCCACCATTAAAAAAAAAAGAGCGCCGAAGCACAGGCAAATGCGACATGATGTGCACTCAACAACCACATCATCATCAATCAGTAAATTCGATTACTTTTTATGTTATTTCGGGAGAAACAGCCCACTTCATGTCCGATAGCCAGTTCCTCCACACCTCCAGCCCCAGTACGCAATAAGTCGTATTGGCTTATCAAAGTTTTCGGATCGATTTTGGCGCGTCATAAGAAACAATTTTCCATAGTTGATCGGGAGTTCGCTTGGTTTAAAAATCCCATAAACGCGCCACAACCACCACAGCAAAGAGCAACAACAATAACACCAACAATATCAGTATTTCTGCTTGCGGCCATTCGCAGGAAGCGTCCACGGTAAGTAAGGCTGCGACCAAGGACAAGACCGTCGCTTCTGTCGCCCAGCAACAATCGCAGCCTCAGCCGCAGCTTCCCAAAAGTACAACAGAAGAGGCAAAATGCAAAGAGCAAGCTTGCCAATGTTCAGCTGGGCGGACGTTGAGTAATTAAGACTGGATAACCCTGCATTACCATAATAATTAGCCAAAAGCGCTTTTTCGGTTGCGAACCTGGACGTGGCCGAAGCGAGTGCGCTCTCATTTGCTTACAATCTAGCCATAAATTATCAGTGCAGCAGGAGTGCAGGGCGTAGATAATTCGCCGAGATACAGATGTGCGCGCCCGCTCTCATGGCTCCTATTGCACACACTGGCCTGCGATGGCGATGGCGACGAGCGAGTGGACATTATAACTTTTTTTTTTCCTGCTGTTTTATATGCCTATGCCTGGTCCCTCTCGGTCACAATCTAAATTCGATCAGTTTGTGGCTGCCAAGTGCAGGTTTAGGAGCACCACAAAAGTCGGCAGTCGTCCTTGCGACTGTGTGAGTGTGATAAATGGATAGAGAGCTAGAGAGCAGCTATGTGTATCTATTACTGTGTCTGCGAGGAGCAAACAACTCATCACTGCTGCAGTGCGCTTTTGGCGCAAGATTTTCAACTAACGCATTCGATTCGAGGTCTCCTCCCCCCAAAATACATCGGAAGGGGGCGATGAAGATATTGTCGATCGATCGAAAGGGGGCGGCCTGCTCCGATGATGATGATGATGATGATGATGGTGATCATGCGGCTGATGACGATGATGAAGTTGATTTGCTGTCAACTTTCGAATGGAATCCGATCGATTCTGTCATGTTCAAGAGTATGGTGTGCGTTCTCAATACTCAAAACGTGTTTTGGGACGCGTTTTGAGGGCTTTAGGCGATGCTTGTTAAGGTATCCTCAATATGCGTGCAATTGGACATGGGGAGATGGAACCATCGGGAACTTGTTGTTCATTGCCATCGTCGCTTAGAACTCTTGTCCGACTGATGCAGAAGTTTCGCTACAATTTAGCAATTAGTTGTGAACGGAAATTGGGTTCTTGTCGATCGTTTGATTGGAGTTGCTAGTTAGGGGAGGTCAGCGAGGAAAGATAGATGTGATTTTCATTTATTTAATCATCAGACTTGGTAGAAAGATTTCAGGAAGTAGGTGGACAACAGTAACACGATGGAAATCTTGATGCAATTCGTTAGCACTTAGATGCATGCAGATTTATTTACTTTTCTCTCTAGTTGTCCTATAGGTCGTAGGTAGACTCCACTGAATAGAAAGAATACCTGAAACTACCTGCAAATATTTGGGCAAATGTAATACATATAATGAAACATTTCGCTCGGATGGAAGACGCGAACATTTTTATGCAAACCAAAAATTTTTTTGTCTTACTTAGATCTCTTTAGGCGTAGGCTATAGTAAATATGGGCTAGATGTCAAATCCTACTGTAGGTTTCCACTCTTACAACGCCCGCTCCTAAAAATTAGTGTGTGCAAGGGATTGTCTTCGAAAAGAGCCTACAGATATATTCACCACAATTAACTGGAATCAAGTCACAGATTACTTAACACCGATCCTAGACTTCAATATAAAATACAATACAAGGACGGAGGATGATATCTTGAATAATTCCGCTTTGGAGATATGCACTGATGGGTCTAAGATGGAGGATGGCGTTGGGGCAGGCATGTTCTCAGAACCTCTAGATATGCAAAAGTCTTTTAGACTACCAGATCACTGCAATGTATTCCAAGCGGAGGTTAAGGCTATTCATGAAGCGGCTGAATGGCTGTTGATGAGATTGGTATAGAACACGGACATCGTCATCTACACCGACAGCCAGCCGGCTTTAAAGACACTCGAATCACCAATAATAAGATCCAAATTGGTAGAGCAATGCCACGCATCTTTAAATAGGATATCGAATCCATAGAAACGACAAGATAAAAATCTCTGTTGCGGCACTGAATCAGGCTGATGAGAGATGGCGCTACTTGATGCATGTAACCATGGGTCCATGGGAGACAAACATGGTCACAATTAAATAAAAGGAAAACATATCGCCTGCTACAGATTAGCAGACCACGCATAAGTATCCTAGTTGGACTTTTTACTGGTCATTGCGCACTAGACAGGCAGGCCTTGAGGCTTGCAAACGATTTTTCTCCCAGCTGTATGGACGAAAAATAAGATGCATCCCGCTTACACTTTCTCTGCGGCTGCCCAGCACTATCTTCAGCTTGAAAACAAACCGTCGGGAAACACTTCTTTTAGGAACCCAATGATATTGCCGACTCGGATATTAACAACATCTTAAAATTAGTTCAAAAATTGAAATGGTGGTAGCACAATGGACCTCAGTTGGTTTAAGGGAATCCTAACGATTACGGAGTACCTAACCTAACCTAACTGGAAGGACTTAATGAATGTTTCATATGTCCACTGGTTCAGATACGTGCATATTTCAAATAAGAAGCAAAACTCCACAAATTTCAAGCAGCAATTCAGCCTACAAATACAAATACTGAGGACAATAAGGATAATTTTTATAATATACTGTGTCCCGCCCTCATTTCAGAACTAACGTCTTAGTGTAAGTCATCATTTAGGATCTCGAATAAGAACCAAGGTCCAGCAACATAAGATGAAAAGTCTAAACGGCGTTTAGCATCATCGTAGACTAAAATTGGAGCAGTAACACCGGCTCCGAACCCTTCTGAGGCGTCAGTACAAGTCACTTCAAAGACTACGCCGGGAGTCTGTCCCTACTCGAATCCAATAAAGTCTAGCTAAACTCACCTGGGCAGAACTGCTCCAAAACGTTTTTCCCTAAATTCTCTCCAAGAAAATCCAATTTCCTGATCAACCTAGACAGGAACAATCTAAGAATCCTGACTAGAATCATCAGTGGACAATGCCTAATGAAAAAACGCCTTCTCAGGAACCTTCATGTACATATGTATACTATGCCTTGAAAGTGACGAATCCTCTCTTCATATTCTCATGGAGTGTCCGGCTCTCTTTCGTCTCAGAAAGAACGTATTCGGTGATGAAATCATCTCATCTGCAAACATTGCAGACATACACCCAGAGAAGATCCTTACCTTCCTGACTGCCTCCGGTGTAAAAAGATTACTCTAGGACCCAACCAGTGAAGGCGCAATGGACTTCATTATAAAGCCGCAGTGTCAGAGCCTCACGAAGGCTCTCCCGCCTTACTAGCAATAAATCAATCATCCTAGACGACATACTGATATGAGAGAAGCAATTTCCACAGCACCTACGACCGTGTTATTCAAAGCGATGTCAAAAGTCGTAATTGGAAGCAACATAGGGTTGCTACCTTGAAGTTAAGGTCTTAAACAGTCAAGACTAAGTCAATAGGCTTCTTAAACATTGTGGTTAAGGATAGAATTGATGACCAAAAATTCGAAAGAGTTAAGGACTTTCTGTGTATCTATTTAAAGCTGGTAAAAAAAAATTAAATCTTTAAAACGAAGATTATCTTCGCCGATCCCCAGAACCTTTAGTATCTATCGAAGTACCATGCTCTTGTATTTGTTCTTATTAAGAGCAGTACGTTACCCTTATTTTCTTATTAAACTAAAGGTGATGACTCGAACCCCATATTAGTTGTCACTCTGCACAAAGTATTGCAGGAGGAGGTACATATGTACATGCCTTAAAGCATACATAAGTGTTTTCAACTGCTAAAGTTGGACTTCAAGTTAATCTGAACATAAAGTTTAGAAAAATGCTTGATCTATTTTTCGAATTCGATTGGGACAATCTAAAGGGTAAGAAATAGAATACACAAAAAAAATGGATTATGTAACTACCCTCCACGCTTTGATTGCATTCTACCAATTTCCAAATCAATACCACTGCCCTACCACTTTTGCCTCCAGAGCACACTCTAGTTTCCTAAAAACAGAACGATTTCGACGAAAATCGCCCTCCAATTTCAACACTATTTGTGAAGAAAATACTTCATTGTCTAAGGAACGTGTCTTTGTCTGGGATAGTTTTACATAATTCTATGTTAAACAAACCTTTTCTTGCGTCCCTTCTAAACATTCTTTCTCTATGCCCGAGTAAATATTTGACCCACGCAAACAAAATTAATGCAACACCTTAACGCCTCATTTACATTCTTTAGCGCAAACAATCAGTCGCATTCCCAAATTCAGATGAACTTCTCTCATCCCAATTTTGAGAAGAACCTTGAGCCGTGGGTTCATACGAAATGCAAAACCTAATAAGTCACATAAATATTTGAGGCCCAACATCTTTTGGGATCATGCGCTCGTTGACGGTCTTGTTCCCGTGATTGGTTTCTGTCAACAGTTCGTTTTATTTGTCCATAAAAGGTACAATGCCTCTCCATCATCCACATCATCGTCATGTTTACCCAAGACCTGCCTGGGGCCAAAACCGTGAACTTACACAGAAAGTCATAAAACTAAAAGCATTTTCCGGGTAAAATAAGGACTCAGAGGAAGACAGAATTTTAATTGTCACAATATCCACACGGTGACTAGAGATATGTTTGACCTGCCTGCAGCTTACATACGGATACTTTGCAGTGGAATTTCCATCGAGATGGTAGTGCGCTCGACTGAAGTGCGAGATTTCATCTGCGAAATGAGTGCATTTTGTACACATTTACTCAACCCGACTACGATCTTACATGGTGTTCATCATCCTGTGAGAGGACAACGAATATGCAAAGGAGACTCTATACTTGATATTAATGATCCTAGATTCCAGGATGGATAATTCCTTTTGAGCTGAATAAATGCAACTAGCATTCCAGACTATTATCACATCAGTGCGCCAACAGGTCGACGTTGTAGTCGTGTGTGTATGGATTTGTGTTATTTGTTGAGAATACTTAGATTGCGGACCGAGAACAGTTGAAACCTTGAAAGGGGACACGCAGAGCAGTTTTGCAGAAAATCCTGTCCTAATGAAATCGTGGGTGTATCTGTGAAATTTTTACTCGACACAATGCGATTTATTAGGGCATCAAGGAGCATCTGTATCGCGGAGTTGGCAGCACGAAGAAGTTAGTCTTTTTTTACGAATAAGAGGCGGAAGAGAGAATAGTGCAACTGATGTACGAACAAGAAATTTTTTCTCATTTTTTTTAGGAAAAGTTGGTGGTAATGCGACACTTCGGTTCTTGATAGTAACAGATATGAATATAGCTGCAGATACATATTGCTTTGCAACTCGACTTGGATACAAATTAGTTGCAAGAGGGGTACTTCTCAGTCCATCTATTGTGATGAAACTTTTGCCTTGAAATGTGCAGATACTATGTATAGCCCTTTTAAAAAAAAGACTATCATACAAAGTAGTTTACTACTTATCCGTTTTTCTAGTTTCTTTCCTTTTTATTCAAAAGCGTGAAAAGGATTCGTTTCATTCGGATGGAAACATCAAATTCAGAACCGAAAAAAACGCTCAAAAATCAAGTCGAATTTTAATAAACAGGATTTTGAATTTAAAGCTACTTCTGACGATGGTTGAGCTATATTTGAAGAAGGTAAATGCGTGCCCTTGTTGACAGGATTGTCAACGGCTCACTTAGACCACTAAGAGTCCATTGTATATTTAAAAACCCTGAGAGCGTAAATCTCAGTCTCCGACCTATAACTTAAGCCACCCGGATAAATGTATGAATCTCAGGAGTTTGCTTAGCTTAATGCTACCTAACTCGACCAGTTCTGAAAAGAAGTAACTACCAAGAGCACGTCTTCCTTTAGTGGCCAGCGCTGGACAGTCACAAACGAGGTGAAGAACGGATTCTATTTCCACTTCGTCCCTGCAGCTGCTACAGTAGCCGTTGTGCGGTTATCCTTGCCGTGCTGCGTGATTACATGTCTTGTCACATGCCAACAGCTATTCGGATACCCCTGCAACTTAGTTTCGTAAGATTGATAGATCTCTTTTTTTCGTGGGCTGGCCATAACCATTTGGCTATTGCGCATGTGTATAATCGGCACTAGCGATTATTAGACTTCTCATTAGCTTCAATATCTATCTCCCTGTGCAGGGTGCTGAGCGGTATACTTGCCTCAGAGAGGGCCCCTGAACAGTTCATAAGTGATCCTTCTCTTGCTAGTTCATCCGCTTTTTCGTTACCGGACCAGGTACCCAGCACAGGGTCACCGTATTGTCTGCTGAGATGTCATCTAGTCGCTTTTTACAAATTTTTACGCGCTTGGATCTTATCGATGTGGACTGTAAAGCCTTAATGGCTGCTTGACTATCGACATAGATACTGATAATTTTTTCTGAAATAATTCCCTCAATAATCATATCCGCAGCTTGTTTTATTGCAGCAACTTCAGCTTAAAAAAAACTGCACCTGTTCTTAAGTCTAAAGAAGCGATATGTGTTTCAAGACTCACAGTATACACAAGCACCCGTACCAGCGACGACTTCGGATCCTTCGGTGAAGATAGCCAGTTCATTCTCGAAAAGGACTTTGCCTTCATCCCATTCCTCTATGCTAGGAACTCTTATAGAGAATCTCCGGTTGCAGTTTGGTAGTGGGATGATGTAGTACATTTCCGTCCGGAGCCCGAAGCCGATGGAATGGCTTAGAATTGAGGCATGTCCGACGAGCTTGATCGTTTAAGTTGTAGGCCCAAGAATTCATGGATACTAAGTGTGTAAAACAGAATCACGAATACATATATATTATGCGAATAATTTCATTGTGCTGTACATGTTATAGATATCTTTTCCTGTGAATGGAAATGAGCACCTCGGTTCAAGGGTTAGTACGTGAGTTCACTGCGTGAAAAGTTCAGGCTCGAGTCCCAAAAAACACTTCACGTAAATACGATGACGAACGTCCTAGAGTAAAACCTTTCTTTAGAAAGCTTCTCAATTCCACTTTTGGGATACAACTTCAAACTGTAGAACCGTTCTTAAATCTTGATCCATATAATTTGACCAGGTCCCTACTCACATTTCAAGTGCAGTATGTTTGGATTGAAGTACATGAAGTTTAATATGTTCCTTAAATATACGCCCTGATGGCTCACAACCTAGGTTCATGCACTTTTGGTCAATACTCCTCTTAATTTAACGGTCACTTGGAGCACAATTCTATATGATTGGACAGTCATTGCTGAAATTGGTGGTTACGCAGAGTATCTTAGAGTTTTCTATACATTACGCCCAACTATACATCAAGTCGAGCCAACTCTTATTTCTTCACCCAAGTAACTTCCGTATTCATTCGCAGATCAACTAACTTCCTCCACCTCATTACCAAAAAAAAATCCACAAATCTTACCAACTTTCTTCCCAAAAAGCGGATTCTTATTCTCTGAATTCAAAAACATGCCAAAACAAACTTGCATCCAAAGAAATGGAAACCCTTTGCAACCACAAATGCGCTGAAGTTTATTGTAAATTATTGCGATTCTCATCAGATGAGTGTCCAAGTCCAGGTGCTTTGTCGTTTGTTGTTATTGTCCGCTGCGACTCACCAGAAGCGTGTGTTCTGTTAACTGCATCTGATTGCCGTGGTGGGTTTGCGGTGTGCTCATGCATTTCTCCCTTTCTCTCCCTATCTCTTTCTCTGCTGAGTTTCCACTCACAACAATGCCTCATAAAGAGGAACTTATGTCGTTTTGTTGTCGGATCAGATCCCCACACACCGATCGCAGCAATTTATGCTTCTGGGCCACACACTCTTACCACACATGTTTGCGCCATAAGCTTTACACCCGCAAAATGATTGCTGATTTTAATTGCAATGCACAGCAGACATTTATTGCCACCATACCAGCATCAATCCTAGACGAATATATAGAACGGTTTGCAATCCTGGCTTTAATTAGTAAGATCCCCATTCCAATGCGCCAGCCGCACTTCGATGGGAGAAATTCACAGCAAATATGACAATCGGCTGTGAAATCAGGATTTATGTGGCGATCAACGCCATCTAGCCCATTGTGTTGGACAACATTTACGTGAATCATAAAACATAATCAGCAGAGAGCGGTGGACTTCGTCATCGTGATCATCACACTATCAAACCGCCGCCACGCCATTGCCGGCTATTAGGGAACACACCTTCATTTCGACGAGCAAATGGCTCTGCAGTACGTACGCGCGATCGGTGTTGTTCGCTTCCTTCAGGACGCAGAGGCGGGAGATTATATTCCATTATTTATGAGCGAGATCAGGCCGCCGCGCCAAATCCGTTTTTTTTTTTGCATGCAGAACACTACTCAACTCGAGATATCGGCCGAGTGTGCCCAGAACCCATTCCATATGGTGACATCTAGTTGATGGCAAATGCATTAAAATCGTTACACCTAATCTGACCGACCAGGGATTGTGAGTGGATCAATATGTGTGTGCTCACAATTCCATTAATGGGCGAAAATGTGGGTGGGTTTGTTTGCAATGTACTCTGGCTTGAGGATGATGATGATGATGACCGTTGCGTCTCGTGGGCTTCTTGCGAAATGCAAATCTGATTGTTGAAGTGCAGTCCTCATTGGGTGTGTGCATGGAGTCTGGGATAGTTGAAGAGCTTGCGCAAATGAGTAACACTCAATTCTTTATCTTGAGACTGAGCATTGAGAACTGGAAGTGGAATTATATTCAAATTTAAGGTACTAAAGCACTTATAGTTTTATCAAAACGTTAGAAATGTACGTAGATATGGATTAGAGTAAGCTAACAAGTTGCCGTTTATTGGCCAAATATTCCACGCAAATGGTATCGTTTGAATTGTAAGAATAAAGATTGGATGTTCGTTCAGCTTTAAGTGAATATTTACAAAGTAGACTGTGCAACACTAAATGACTCTGGCTGAATACAAAATAGAAATAGAAATTCTTGGCGCAACAGACCGTATGTGGTTCAGGGCCTAGTTTCTCGCGACCATTCGTGTTGTGCGTGTTATATTTTTCACACAAATGGAAGGGACCTACCGTTTAGAGCCATATCCGAAAGGCAAATTGAGAAGCTTTCTCTTGACAGTTATTACTCTCGGACGTTTGTCAGACATTCGCGAGAGGTGGGACCGTAAAAAACTTTTTGGTGTTCTCTGGGATTCGAACCTCGAACCTCACGCTCAGCGATCCAACGCACTAACCACTTGAGCCACGGCGCCCATATTCTGGCTGAATAGACCGTCTTTTAATTCGAAAAAGAAGAGATAGTCCTTATAGAACTTGGAAAAAATAATAGAAATGAATTGATTTAAGCTGAGATTCATTACATAGCACGTTGGCATTGTAGATAGATAGATTTCCAAGCCTCATTATCCACTGAATGTATTTTGCGATATTCCGACACTTACTTCCATTTCTGTACATCAATTCTATGTTTGAGTGCAACCCTTCAAAGAGTCTAAAACTGAAGGCTCTACTCCTTCCAGGTGTATGTATATATGGTATGCATATAAGCCAAAAATAGGATACTTCCTAAACAATCATTCTGGTGAATGTAAATCTTATTTATCGACCAATAAATACACAAATCAGCTCTGCTCACTAAATTTTAACGATTTATACAAATTCTCGGAGTACTGCAGTGTCTTTCATGCCGAAATCTGCGCCATTAAGAACATAACAAAGTCTACATATTCACATCCTTAGCTCCTTTGACCCCTTGTGGGGCATAGGGAGTCAACAACGCCTATTCGGAGTTCTGCAACGTCCTTGAGCTCCCTCCAAGTTATCCCCAATGATCTAGATTCTTCCTCGACTATTCTTCTCCATGTCTTCCTGATTGGGTAAGTGAAACTTTCTCTTCCGTATTTTGACGTCTATTGGCTCCTAGCCAGTTATCGCGTGTAGTTGATCGTTCGATATACTGTTCGGCCAGAAGATCTTAAGGATGTTGCGAAGACATCTATTTTTAAAGATTTGCAGCTTCCTTGTGACGGAGCTGGTCACTTTTCAGGTGCTACACTCACAAAGTAGTACTGTTTCCACGTTTGATCGGAGCAGTATAAGATTGATTTTTGTGCTGAAAACACTGATTTCCCAGATTTTAGGCAGCATACCGAACGCAGGATTTGCTTTACACATTCTGCTGTCACATCCAGTTAACAGTGACGAAAGAATGCATCCTTGCCGTACTCCGCCGCAGACTTCAAATTCGTCTGACAACTTATCGTTGTGTAAGGCATGACATTTACCGCCATCATAGGTAGCCTTTATAACAGCTACAATTCTTTCTGGTATACCTCTCTCGCGGTTTACCAAGGTTTACCATATTGCATCTAAATGCAAACTGTCGAAGGCTTCCTCGAAATCAATCAACGGAGATCTGTACTCGACGCATTGTTCAATGATGATCCGCAAGGTGTTGATGTGGTCGATGCAGGATCGAAATCCTGCCTGTTCGTTGCCGAGCGTAAAATCGATATGTTCTTTCTCTCATATCGAAACATTAATTCGATATCCACTTCGTCTTTTCATTTTGTATATTCGCAGCAGATTTTCACTTCAACACACACCCTGAAGGAGCATTTCTGTATCGTTCCTCATTTTCTGTATTTAACCCGACCAATTCTATAGATGAAAGGGGCTGCTTTAGGATTCTATTAATGCACTTCGATAAGAAACTTCTGAACTGTTATAAAAATGCATTCAGTGTTATACGAAAGCTAAAATGTTAGCCACATTGCCATCTATTTTGATATATTCGAAACCGGCATACTAATTAGTGCCCCCTATTGCAACAAAAAACAATTAATTCTGGTAAGTAAAAGGGTAGTGACAGTAAGCAGAAATAGAAATTCTATTCTGGGCAGACAGGTGGGATATCGTGGTAATGTGGTGATATAAACCCTTGAAGTTTTGTACGCTCATTAGTTGCACAATATACAATGCAAGTATTCAGAAAATCAACATCTCTTGCACAATAACCCTCAACTCGTTTCAAATACCCTGACGAGGTGACATTTCCACCCCACGATCTCCATTAAACTCATGTTAACAATTCTCCGAATCTTTTCAATTTACGGACGAATTTTTCACCTCAAATGATCTACTGTTTTGTAAAATTTATTCAATTAACCAAGTGGCATCTGGGAATCATAAACGAATAAGCAGCAAGAGAACACCCAAACAGAAACAAACACAACCCAAAGCCAAAACCAAAATGTATTGCCCTAGAGTCTTGACTTGACCGCAGAAAGAACATCATTATGTATGCGCCTGTGCCTGTGCCTGTGCCGCTTGCAGCCAATTTCTCATATCGCCATTAATAACACGGACAGCAGCGCCAACAACCTGAGTGCAACAATCCATTTACAAAACATTCACATTCGTCCTCTGCCGCTGCCGCTGCAGATACGCACCGCACCACACCACACCACACGTTTAGTCTCACCTCTGTGTCCTGGTCCTGGTGATGGTCCCGGGAAACAAATGTTAAATTGCCCTTTCGGAATTATTAGTAAATTTGCACGGATTCTCATTTTGGTTGGATAGCGCCCGCTCGCCCTGCTCACCAACATACGTGGCGGGAACAAAGTGTGGACGCGACTTTATATATGGTCGCTCATAAATCACACGGGAGCGGCGCTTCAGTCTCATTAACCGGACAGAACAGACTCTTAAGGTTGAAGAGATCGACGGCTCAGACAATTCCCCATCCTTCGCCCATTTGACACGAACAAAAGCAAGCACTTTGGCATTTTCGGATCTTGCTGGATAGCCACAGTGTTGTTGGATTTATAAATGTCACAACATGGACCGTATTGTCACATCGAGCAAATGGGAAGCCAACAAGCAGATGCGTTTCCTGCGAATCGTTTTATGAGAAATCACGAGCGAAAGATAAGTGAGACATTTAAGAATGCCTTCGACAGTGGCCGAGAGGTTGTATCGTGTCCTCGATGGTGGTCCAACAGTCGACGCAACAGCAGCCAAAGAAGAAGTGATCATGGTAAAGCTTGCAGTTAGTGTGCGACTGCGTCGCAAAGCATCGCGTAACTTTCGTGGCAACGATAAATTTCCTGTTGCAGAAATTTACATGCTACCGTATGAGCAGAGGCCAGCCAAAAGGATCGCCTTTTTTCTTTTTTATTTGAGGAGGGGGGATTCGCTGTTGTATTCGAATTCGGTTAGAATATAGCGCAGGTATACCTATACATATGTATATGTATAAATTTTTTTGACAAATTACTGTTGGCTGTTAAATGACATTAAAAGGAGAGAACAGGAGCTGCAAGAAGAAGAAGAAGAAATTTCGAAGTAAACGAATGAGTGTTGGCATCGAGGGCACATGACGGGATTAATGTTCCAAATTATGCGGTTAATAATCTTCTGCGATGCTTTTGTGGCCCAATTTCTTTTCTTTCTTTTATTTTGTGAAGAGGTGGGGTCAATTAACTTCATTGCTGTGGGGAAATACGGAAGTATGGATGAACTGATAAGATTACGATCTTCTGTGATGCCAATTCAGGTTTAAATACTTAACAGTTAAGCTTTGTGGCCAAATTTTTATTCGTATTTACTGTGCAGAGCAAAATATATGTGGCTTATCGGGAGATACTCTGCTTTATCCAACAGCATTAAGCCCTTGCTTTATAAGCAAATTCTAAGACTGGTATGGACATTTGGACAAACATGAGGTGATAACAATTTACTGAAATTTATACGACACTAGGTAGAAAAGTAACGTATGTATTTGCTTACTTAGCTGGCAGTACAGTTCGGGCTGGTTCTGTACCTCAACCAACTAGCGTCTGTTTTTTCCAGTTTTGTACTCTAAATTGGTTGGTGTTTTTTTTTTTTTCTACCATCCTGCTGCACCTGAGGCGAGGTCTTTCTCTACTGCGCCGTCCCTAAAGCCGAAGCGCTGGTGTCATTCCGTTCAAAATACAAGAGACTGCGTTACCTTGTTTAAATCCTTTCTGACATCGGATAACTTGGTGAGGTCATTACAAACCTTAATAAAGCAATTTTTTTCGTCCTGCATAACCGAAAAAAATTAGAATGGATGCAAAAATAAGTCATGGCTCTATATAGCCCCTACAACTGCAGTTATTTTGCTTGAAAAACGATGAATTGATGTATCGATATAAAACTCGTGGTTTTTCTCCAAGATCTTTCGTCGATGGTGGACTTTCCTTGTCTGATATCCAGCCAGCCAGATATCGACCAACTACATGTTGACAAAGGGCTTCAAGCACTCACACAACAGACAAGATCTTGTACGCGATGTAGAAGAAACTTCTATCATTCATCAGGCACACATTTATCTCGTAGTATAAAGTTTGAACGGCTATTAGGTCCTGCAAGTTTTGCCTCGTATCTTGCCGCATGTGGTTGCGACATTCTTCGTCGATACAGTGTAGACTATACTATCCGATTATATCACCAAATGCACGCTCTCTTCCTAGCTTGGCATTAAAATCGCTCAGGATAGTTTTAGACTAGTTTAGTTATGTCTTAATAATAAAATTTCTTTCTTCGAGGCAAAAGCCGGAAGGTACCTATTCCGGATAGCCAGAATTAGGCTCTGAGGGGCCGTCTGTCTATCTCTATGAAGGCCAGACAAGCACTGCGACCTAGAAAGATCTTTTGAGCCATCCCTAAGTTCTCCTAGTAATGGAGAGAGTATTTTTCCCGAACATAGATCAAGGTCGTGAAGGAACCTTAGGATCGTTTTTGCGGATGACTGGTTGATTATCTTTGGGGAACTGAACTCCCTTCCAAAGTGTCTTTGCCCACTTGGAACAATGGCGGGATAATCGCATACAATATGCTCTTGATCTTCTAGATAAAATCGGCACATGTCCGTAGTACTTATGCCCATCTTGTGGAGATGGCAGTTGAGAGAACAGTGTCCGATGAGAAAGTCCATAAGGAGCTTAGCATCATGCTTCTTCAGTGCGAGAATTTCCTGACTTCTCTTGCTATCGGAAACATTAATGAATCTCTTGGCTTGACATAGCCCGGGTGCTGAGTTCCATTTAGAGATTCTCTCTTGATGATCCCATGAGTTATTCTCCATTTTTATGTGCCTGGTGGATAAGCCGCAAAACGGAGACGGGCCAATGAGTAGAGATTACTCGAATCTCATCACGTTACTCGGTTTAGAAATCAATAATTGATTTATGTGGAATTGTTATATTTCCCGTTAACATTATCAAGGAAAGCCTTACCTTCGAAACTGAACCAAGAGACTTTCGATGCATATATGAGATGTTATGGTGGAGGTTACACATTTTTTAAAGTAATTTGTCTTTCAGTTAACAGCAAATGCAATTGCGACTTATGTAGATTAAGTGGATGTGGAATGGATTGCATTCTCAACTAGGAATGCTGGGCCATCCATGATTTATTACACTGAAAAGCTAAAAAAAAAAAAAAACAATTTCTCTCCAGCGCATAACGAGGTTAAATTAATTAAGTATACGAATTTATTGGCCTTAGAATTGAATTCCATAACATACCCTCATCCCATTCATCAAATGTTCAAGCATGCATCGATTAAAGATATTAATCAAGCCTCCTGCCACATCATCATCATCAAACGTTATATGTTGTGCAACCACTCAAATTCTCATCTTCCGAAGACACCTACTGTTACACCTTGCATTCATGTGATGGACTCCCATTACGGTCAGGGAATCAGTCATCATTTCCATTGGCCGGGACCCCCTTCTGTTGCATCCTAGCCGTACTCTTACACTCAACCTGCATTCGGCTGAGTTCCGACGTATTACACCTGTCTGCCACAGAATTAATTCATATTAACCATTCTAATTCTAAGCATTTGCTACATTTACAAATGGCCTTCAGCAAAAGACTCAATTAATTATGTTTGCGTTTCATTTCAAGTCCTAGGATATGGCAGGCGAAATCACCCGGGCGTACGCGAACTCATTTGCTTCCAGTGTTCGGTTCAGTTCTGGTGGTACCATCGAATTAGAACCAACTGAATGAGTCAGTCTGTAGTATCTGTCTCTCTTAGCTAGCAAACATGTTAGACAAGTGCTGATTTCGTATGCACCCTGCCAAGGACCGGTGTATTATGCAATGACCAGATGAAGAGATGAGGTAAAGCGATCGCACCACTGATGATGTTGTTATGGAGCAGCAGAGGATGCAACCACACCATACGATGGACTAAAAAGCATACACATCAGCTAATAATAATAAACTGGGCGGGCAGTCATTCAAAAGTGATTAAATTGTGGCCCGTTAATCGACGTTTTACCTCGCCCCTTAATTAATATTTGCTTTAGCCCATCATTCCATTTGAAGTTTCTGTGACTTGCCGCACCTGCATTTAGCGGAAAGATGTTCTACAGCGCACCGCCATCGCCATCGCTGCCGCCCAGCCACCGCGTGTTATGTTTTAATTTATTTTTCAGATTATTATTTCAAATTAGATGGCGCTGTTGGCTGGTCTGTGCCATCGCGGAGAGGATCTTAATTTTTTCCTGCCACAGAAGTTATTTTTTTTTTATCGCTATGGGTAAACAAGCTGGGCTTGGCAGTGCTGATAGCCTGGCTCCGCCCTCTTGGAGGCAAGAAAGGCGTTCAATTCCAATTCGTATTCTGTCTGGAAGTCCCCTTGAGAAGTCATCGTCGTCGTCATCGCGCTTCTGTCTTCACATGTAGAGGCCATTGTGTCTCGAATATGAATTACGATCGGAGCAGGTGATAGTTTAGGTCATCATTTTAAAGCGTTTAAAGGGTGATAAATATGGAACAGGATTGTGTGAGTCTGACATCACTATATTGCGCGCCCCAATACTGGTTGAATGAAGTCGTAAATTTATCGAGGGACCACCTTCACGTCAGGAAAAGAACCGGTAAGAGAACATATAATGAGGATAATTGCAAAGTGCTCACTCAGCGGCAAACTTGGGGCAAAACAACTTGACTGCATAAGTAAGGAGTTGTGACTGAATGTATGTAGGTAGGAAGATAACAGAACGCACGTGGGTGTTCCGCAGTTAGATGATTAAAAAAGTCACTTCTGGTGTTACTGCTGGATGGATTGAGTTCATCGATCACATACTGGTTCCTTTGGTAATACTTTATTGCAGCTGATTGGTAATACCTGTTGCGAAGTTGTATGGATTCGACTGTAGTTTAGGCATGTTCCATGCGTTATGAAGATAGTTTGAAAATGATTCTTTAAGGACAATGTGAAATAGAGATTGAACTTGAGAAAAGTCCCCCTTAAGAGGATATATCTACAAATTAGATTTGCTTCTTCGTTGCTTATAAAATTATAGGAAGTTCTGTGATTATTTCCATAAGCTGCACAGCTGTTACTCTCCGAATAAAAAATAGTTTTTTCATATGTCTCTTAAAATGTTGTCGCATATGCGTCCATTTGTCTACCTATCGTTCTGTCAGTCTGTTTTCCTTGCCCTTCTGGCACGCCTCACTCGAAAACCACTCAGTAAACTTCAATTAAATTTAACTGGTATACAGGTGGATCTATCGTGAAACCATTAAAACTGAAATAAGTTAGGAAGGATATGAAGGGTTAGTGTATTATCTTATTCAAAGAACTTTACACAGCATAAAGTGGAATATTTGAATGTGCTAGCGAGGCATTATACAAGCACTAGAGACTGTACAACATGTTGAAGTGCTGCGCCATTTAAGAACGAATGGCAATATTCGGATACATATCGAAGAAACAAGAAAATGGTTACTCTATTCCAAAACATCACAGCACGTTCGATTCACTTGGGAGACAGCGATTGAATAAACAACTGAAATAGTGCCCATAGATACATACGTATAAGGTTTTAATGAGAGACAATTTTTTAGACCCACCAAATATCTTCCTACCTCTTCCTCGGGCCAGCATTGATCCACCAATATGATTCTGAAACAATGATTAAAAAATCTTTGTGATTTTATGCATTTTATGCAGCAACAGTATTCAATGTTGTCGTAGTTCAGACTTCAAAACTCAAATTTTTTCAGAACCCTTATCCTACTCCTGCCACCAGTTTATCCAACATGCCTCCTCTGTGCAGAGTAAACCTTATGAACTCTTCGTGCGCATTTACGTGGTCTGAAAACTATACCAGATTTCTTCAAGGATTTGTTATTTCTTCTCATACAGACGCTTTGAGGACTGGCCACACCTGCTGGTGTGATTTTGCTCTCTAAAAACATTTTCCTTAGTATCATTTTTTGCGTGTGACTTTCCAACCTGCTGCCGCGCAAGCTAGGCGCTGTTGATCCTTTGCTGAGCTTAGTCGAACCGTTTTGTCCTTTGTAGTCGACGAACTATATTTTTAGTGCCCAAAATCTATGGAACAGCGTTGTTACAATGACTGCAGAGCCAAGTTTTTATCAATTTCATCGATACAATCTCGAAGTTGTAATACCATAATGCCACATAGGTCTTGGCACAGAAACAGCTTGTTCCGGATATTAGCACGAACAACCAAAACATTCTCTGTAGTTAGTTTGTCTCTAGTTATTTTTTTTTCTTTTTAAGTGTAGCTTCCATTTTAATTTCGAGTCGAGTGCCATTCCTGGGTATTTCGCTCATCTGCGTATAGGATTTTCAACGAGTTAATTAGGATGGGTACCGTCAATCGTTGAGCACCATTCGTTACATTTTTGTCCAACCATGTAACTCATTTACAATGCTGCACTTTTCTGATAGCTCCCTCAATCGTTGCCAAATTTTATTTAAAGTCGAAGTATTCGCTATCGTGCTTAAAACGTAAGAGCCTGTCTGCAAGATTCGATTTTAGCAAACCCGCTGGTGTACTGTTGTCACCGCTAAATACTTGTAAATGGGCGGCAAATATTCAGCTTTTGCCTATCGCCGTAAAACGTGGCAGGATTAGCGTTCTTTAGAATATTCCGAGTAAGGAGTTTTGACTCAATTCGTTTTGCCGAACCGAAGTAGCACCGGTTTCCAAGAGTCAGTCTTCATCGAATCTCCACTAAAGTGCCCTTTGTAAAATTGATGTTGACTCCGAGGTAGGTAAACCCTTTAACTAGCTGGACTATGAGCACTGACGTCTTAACCTAGACTATGGACATATGTTTAGTTTGGCCCTCATTCACTTCAAGACCAACTTGTTTCGCATGTTCATCATTTGCCATGAAAGCCTCTACTACAGCAGCTGGGAGCGAACAAGGATGTCCATTACTGCAAAAATGGTTCTAAAAGTTCTATTCTCCGATTCAAACTATAAATGGTTAAAGTTTAAAGGACGATACAATGCTGTCCAGCGTAAATAACAAAAGCACAAAGGATATCTCGATGAGGACTATATTCTGATCTAATTAACAAATAAAGCTTGTATGTACTACATATGTATAGGTAATGGTAGTGGTTGACCTTGGCATACAAGTGAAAGCTGATGAAAGGATGCAAGAAACTGGAGTCATTCTAAGAGTAAAACATAGGAGTAAGCCATCTAATATTCTAGCCACGATATTTCAAGATCGGTGAGATATGTATATTATTTTATGGGATTTTGACACCTTTCATTCCCATGTCAAACGTATAAATTTATGGGCCGTCAAATTTGTCACATCGCGTTGCATTAAACATTAAGAAGCCTAGAATGCGCAACAAGATAACAACAATTCAAAAAATAAGAATACCTCATAAACAGAATTTCAAACCTCACTAGACAATCTGTCCTCGTATTTAAAATTCTGACTAAAAGTATCTCCAGAAGTCCTAATCGAGATCTGAAAGGAATTTAAAAATAAAATAAATTATTTATGACTCGTTGTAGGTGGTGGTGTTAAAACAACTAATATATCACTTAAAGCGGAAATATTAATCCCAGTTTCGGAAGCCATTTCAAACCTCAGATAAACTGGCAACTGTCACAATAAATTACAATTTTTATTTTAAAATATAAAGAAAATTAAATGAAATATGAAGAAGGAGACGCGTGCCTCTTCCGAATTTCTCCATGACAGGTACGTACATGTTTTTTTTTTCAAAAAACGGTACAACCTAAACCCACACAATGTGCAACAGGTACAATTGATTAAAATTCCCAACATATAAAGTTCATTAACACTCAATGATACTTTCCAGCGGAGGAGGTAGCTCATTGTCCGTGTGTTCACTTGGAACACCTGACACATCCTCCTCATTGCACATGCACCGGCATGTTGATGGTAGGCACACATTCTCCCAACCATGAATGCATCCGTTTATTTTCATCACGTCCCGCGATGGTCATTGTTAAGTCTCCATAGTCGTAGGTTGTTCAGATATTTGTGGGAAATTCGCTAGCTACGTTGAGTCATGGCCAAGGTGAAATCACTTTGACGCCATATAAAAAAAAAAACAAAAAAGTTACCCACCGAGTTGTGTGACGCCAAAGTGACAATAATTTTTACACCCCGATTCGGTGGTACCAGTATACCCCCAACTTCGAAGCACGAAGCATCAAGCAATGAAACAGCCAGTGTTGGCTGCAGGAACTAGCTTACAGTTGAAATTAGTCTCTGCTCTCACAATTGTAACTTTAACAACTTGTTAAGTGTTTCATAAAATGACAAGAAACAGACACATACCCCCACTTAGGCTGGTGCTAAACCCCCTCTGGAGGGAATGGATCGTAAAACCTTGAAGCGAGTATCCCAAGTTCAAAAAGTCAAAGTCAAAGCTAAAATCTTAGGGTTTGACAGAGTTTATCTGTGTCGTCCGATGGTGGTTCGGTGTGTTTAATGAGCTCGTAAAGCGACATACATCATTAATTTTATGAGTTAACGCAAATCAAAGGAATGTGTTTCCTCTCCGGCCAGCCACCATTCGGTTACATGAAGCACTGCAAAGATACTTTTTTATTTGTTTTCGTGGATTCTCTTAAATATATAGGTATAGAAACTTTTTTTTTTATATTTAACTCTTTATCACTATTCAATCTGTCAATACGAGTTGAAAAGAAATAAAACGCCAAGACAACTTCATAGATTCACGGGCCTCGTTCTCTGTGATGTTGGACTCGTCGTTAAATTATTGTTTATTGTCGGTTTCCCATCGTACTGGAGTAGAATTTTGTTTCGGAAAATCTAAAACAAACGCGCGAGTAAATGAGTGAGTTCGGCCTGTTAATGACGTCTTTGCCATTATAGAGTCATAAAGGGAGGATCTTTATTATTTTTTGTTTTAATATTTAAAACTAATTTTAACGATGATAGAAATGTTTGTGTTGGTCTTGTTTTTATGTAAGTTTAAGATGGAACCTCGACACGATCGGGGCTTGTTTCTTTAATGGTTTCATCTTTGGGATGATGTCTGATAAAGTGAGAGCAGCTTCAAAGTGAAAGATTGTCTTGTATATCTAGTTCTATTTCCTTACATACTTAGACGGGATGGGAGTCGATGGTCAGCTCGATGTTGGACAAATGCCCACAATCTTGATCAAAAAGTTGGTTGATGTATATATGTACCTTTGCCTAGTCCTTTCTACAGCCAAAACTTCCATAAACTTTTGCTTTCGTCTTCAGTTTTACTTGTGAAGCAGGACTAGGATGAAGGGTGATTTACTTAAAAGTTTCTCAAGTTGTTTGATTAGCTTATTGTCTTACATGTCTACAATCATAGTTAAAATACGCATAACACCATCATGTGCATTCGTGATGGCGTGACTTAAGAGTTCTTATTATGTCCATAGGTGATGAGTACACATGTATATTGCCAATGAATGGACCCACAGGTAGCTACCATTATTTTACCCTTTAACCCATAACAAGTGGAAATAGTTTCACTGACCATGAATGCTGTATTAAAAAAGACTGGCACATCTATGGCAATTCATTTGCACAGAAACGCTTAAAGGATATGGCGCGGTACTTGTTAAGGACATACGTGCATATGTACGAAGTCCTAGAGTTCCCAAAAAAAATCAAATAAAGAAGCTCGATATACCTAAAGATGTGATGAAGACGGTGAGAGCTATCGACAGGTATCGTGAAACTTTAGACGCCGTGGATCAGTGGTTAGCGCGCTGGATATTTAGACGAGTTCGAATTCCACAAAACACAAAAAAAAATTGCTGACCAAACTCTAGCAAACGTTTAAAAACTGGCTGCCGTGAGAAAGCTCCTCTATCCGATCTTACGGATACGGTATTCAAATGTACGTGAGAAAAATAGATCAAGCCAAATATACCTATTTTTTTTTTACAAAAAATTCTAACTGGGAATACATTACATTCGGATAAGAATATGGAAGATGAATTCGAGATAGACACCTACACTTAATATTTTCTCCGAATGTAGCATGTTACAGTACCTGGCCATATTAATAGACCCAAAAAAAAATTTCAATATTTTGCCTTTCTTATCAGAATTGTTAGTTTTATGGCCTTTGTCTAAAAAAAACAATTTTGACCAAAGAAGCAAAATTTTTTTTTATAATTTTAAAAAATGTATTTGGTGTGTGCACCTTTAGCTGCGATAAGGGTCTTTACTCTTCGAGCCTTGCTCTCTATATATGACTGAATGGTTTCCACTCCAATACGATCTTTTCAATGAGTTCCCTTTTGGCACTTATAGCCACGGACCATTTTAGGAGCTCACAGACGTTTTCTACCGGGTTCATGTCGGGAGAATTACATGACCAATCCAAAACCTCGATTTTTTTTTTTTTTGTTCCAATAAGGGTCGTTATGCTTTTGGCTTTATGACATGGAGCTCCGTCATGCATAAAAATTGTCTTTTCTCCTCCAGGAAACCATTCTGCCAATTGACTTTTTGGGTCTAAAAATATGGCCAGGTACTGTATATCAATCTGCGGCGAAAACCTTAGTGTATCATGGACCGAAATCAAATCTGAGTGTTCCAAGGTTTAGTGTCCCTTTTTCAATATCATAGAAGAAGATTCTGGGAAGCCAAGTGGTTTCGAACGCTAGCTTAGCAATGGAAGCTAACTGTAGCTTCAGTATTGTTGATGCAAAACATGGTTCATCGGTTGGGCACGAGTTGCTAAAGTATTAGGGGCTTGGCATTTATATAATGAAGTAAAAGTATTTATGTAAATACATCTCACACCGTCATAAATGTATCCTTCCTTTTATCCCCCAAGGTATCCACACAAAATTCTCTTGATTCATATTTCCCCCAAAAATGTCTGCTCATATCATTATAATTTACATCCATTAACCTCAACCTACTCGTACGTATCTCAGTACACCTGAACAAAAACAACCGCCACTGTCAACATTTTCAAAATAAATACGATGCCAATGATGGATCACCCCGACCGCAACTTTGTAATGAATCCCCTCGCGTTTCAGTGTTCGTCTCGTCGTCATTATTTCCGTACTCTGGGTTAAAGGTTTCATCTAACTTCATTGTTTAACACAAGCGGTATTGTGGCCTGCAGAAGTCAATTAATTGTTAACATGTACACAGAGATAGTTTACTTTAGGTTCAACAATTTGTTAACGCATGGTTCTGTATCTTTAAGGTGAATTTTATGGTCTTAACATTCGCATGACAGGTACACTGCGCAAAGATCAAAACTAAATATTTTTTTTACAGCCTACGTTGTGATGATTGTGGAACAAGTTTATTGTTTCCTAAATGGTTCCACTTCACTTTGTCTCTTGCGATATTTTAATTACTTTTGGACATTTATGGAGGAAGTAGAGGCTAGCTAGTGTGATAGTTCTAGGTCCTCTATATCCCTCTTTAGTCTATAGGCAGACCTAAGAGTTTCTTTTGTAACGAACGAAGAGGATTTTGGGACACAATGTGAATAAATGCCATAAATGACAAACACCCTCGATTTTTTTTTTATTTTATCAAACAAAGAATAACCTCTGGAATGTCTCCAATTGAATCCCAAATTGAACAGAAATGTTACACGTTTCTCAGTTGAAATACAAGTACTCCCTCAGTAAACATTCTCACAGGCTTTTCTTGCTATTGGAAGGAAAAACCCTAAGTAGCACAAAATTTGAATAAAAAAATGGGAATTATCCATCTCGTTTGACCTACAATTAGAAACAATCGGTTGTGCAAATACCTCCAGCGGGGCTACACAACCATACAACAACAGAATTAGACAACCAAATTCAGTAACAAATTTCCACAGGAAGTCAACAGATTGAAATTTAAATTTACAAGGAACAACAAACCCGATTGCAACCAGCATGTCCCAACAAAACGAAATAAAATTAAAAGTTGTGTCATTGTTCAGATACGGGAATACAATCCAAATAAAAGACAAAAGAAAGCCAAATCAATGCTTCTTGTCGTACCCTAAAGCGATGTCTCAGATGGTCTCCGATGGTGATGATAGCGAAGATAGCAAACATGGCCAACTTCGGTTGCCTTTTACAAGATAACTGCACAGCTACCATGTTATTATTATTAATATAAAATGATTTTGGTGGGTTAGCAAATAAAATGTTCGTCCCGCAGAGGTTGATGCTATGACCTCCCTAAAATGTATCTGTTAGATGCATCGGATTACTTAAGCTTGTTTAATTCATTTTGTTTTGCCTTGTTTTGCACGGCATTCGTGTTGGACTGGCAGGGTATTGTGGAATATGCGTTGGCTAAATTTGATCGCTCAGATCTTCGCTGAGGTTTTCAACCATGCAGCAGCAGTTATTATGGAAATGGATTTTTATGAAAGTTACAACTTTCACTTGGAGCGGAGGGTGGAATAATTTTGTTCAACATTATCTCCTTGCATCACAATTAATGCTGTTCAAAGGAATTTGATGCTGGTGAGTGAAACTTGCTTAAAGAGGACAATGAATGTTGTTCGCAGGAAACCATGTAGATTTATTCCTCAGAATACGAGTACTCGTCAGTCTTACGAAAAGTATTGCAAAATCATTTGGCCCTATGTACAATAACTTGGTATAGTTATGCATACGAGCAAGCTGCACCTCTTCATTAATTTATGTTTTTGCATCAGGAACAGCTTCAAATGAGAATAGGCCTCGAGACAGTAAACATCACAAAGTACTAGTCTGCATCCCTCGTGGCTGCGATTTATTTATCTGATAACATACAACATATGTACATATTTAAGGAAGTCTCCAAAGTTACTCTCCAGGAAACTGTTGGATACATTTAATCCCATCACAAAACGATGGACAAACAATTTCAGTGGGTGTGGAAACTAATGCGAGCCCCAAACAAGCTTTGGAGCAAATGTGTCCCTTTAATAGGGTTCCTCGTAACTGTATTTGAAAACTGTTAAGCATCACGTATAATATTGTTGACTAAGGTATTCATTATGAATCATTCGAGATATAAATTATATTTGTGATTTTTCCCGGAGCTGAGAAATAACCAAAGTAAAATATAAATTTCCAATCTGCACGATCAACAAGGAAGCAAAAGGGACATTTTTCAACGCGTTTCTCAGCTAAAAAGCAAGAAATTTGTTTCAGTTCAATTTTATACTGGCGTTTATTTTTTTTATTGGAAGTAATTTACCAAAATGTTTGATCTCGAAATTTTGATCAATCTGCGTATTATAGAGGAACGTAGAGACGCGAATTTTTTAACTCGCTCTGTGTTTACATATGTATATATTTTTGCGCTGCTTGTAGCTTAAACTGGTGGATGGATGAACTTAATCTTGAACTTTGAGCTTAACATAATAATCCCAAAATTTTGGAAACGTTCAAACGCCCGACGAATGGAGTGTTAGCTCTATATGCTCCATCTATGAATCCTATGTCATGTGCGAATTATCGGTGCACATCTCTGCTAAATGTCGCATATATAATACTTTGTCCTGAAGCAGATAGATAGGAGGGCTGGTGTCAATACGAAAGGTACTATCTTTGACAAGTCAATCCAGCTGCTGGGATACTCAGTCGATGTCAACATCATCGGACATTCTCAGCGAACTGTTGTAGAGGCTTTCACGGCTACTCAACCAAAGGCTATAGATTCGATTCGAGTACTCGAGTTCACCAAAGTCGGTTTAAATGTTACCAACCAGTCACTATCATTTCGGTTGGGCAAAAAAACTGGGTTCAAAACTCCTAACACGAAGGAAGAAAGTAATGCTCTACAAAACTTTAATAATGCCTGTCCTACTATGTGGCGCTGAGTGCTGGACGAATGTGAACCAAGATGTGGATGTAGCCTGGAAAGACAAATACGCGACTACATTGGCTCGGCCACAGCGTGTGAATGAAAGACAATGCTCCGACTAACGGAGTCAACTGATCCCACCCTTCAAGTTTCGAGACGACAAGAAAGACCGAACCTCCGTTATAAGGATTAAGTAAGTAAGTAAGTGGATGCAACGATGCTTAGTCTGACGAACTGGCAGTACCGTGCCCGGGACCTAAGGGGATGGAAGTGTCTCAAGCAGAAACTCTTCACCGGTCGGAAGACCTATAAGCACGTAAGTTAGTATGACATCGTAAATGTTCTTCGTCCTCTAGGTAAATATGTTATCCAGTATTGACTTCTTGATGGTTCTGAATACCTAAGTGTATGTCCATCATTTGAAAATTCAATTAAACTCTGAACTCTGATGAGAGATCAACACAGAGAACAACAACTTAGATAGATAAAACTGTCACCGTAATTAGGCCTTAACGAGATCAGCTCGATATACTTTTACCACACCAACCCTAATAACCTTTTGATGATGTCAATGTTATCAGACCTATCGGTCTATCCCCAGCTGTGAAATGCATCTCTGCGTTGCAATTTGAAGTCCATTAAAATGCAATAATTTTTACGAATCTCCGTAACACCATCACACCATCGTATCTAACGCCCTGCGAGTGGTATTTCTTGGAACCACATCAAAATGAATCTCCATCCAAATCAAAATCCGATATCATCACAAAGGATGTTATTTAAAAAAAAGAAAAAAAAAAACATAAAATTTGTTTTATTGAAGCACACATCGTGAATTTACGCATATCTACGAGTAAGACAACTGCGACGACCCCAAGGTGTCGGAGGGAACACATATAGATCCGATAGATAGGAGATCATTCCCACAGGCATGTCCCATGACCCCAGGAATTATTCTAATTCCCCGTTAATGTGTTTACCCCACTCGGAGGGACATCAATCATTGGAGACGGACGCACCACCAATACCACCATCAGACTATCACACCATTAGCATTGTTCGAAGTAATTATCGAATTGTTTTTAAGCGGCGGAGGGCCAGATACGGCCCCAAATCCCAGGCCGGACATAGCCGTACACATACACACCATGCTGGTGAGATTTGATCTGCAGCCCAACAACTGTAGGCGTCCTCTTCGGTAGGTACGCGCGCTCCGTATTAAATTTAATGATACACCCTGGTGTATTTAGTTACTTCGAAGGGGGAGGGGAATCCATTAGCAATCTATAAAATGATTTTTATGCCATCATTAATTTTTTTTCTTATTACTGTTTTTGTTGTTGTTATAGCTCTGTTGTCTTGTATGATTGCGATGGTCTTTGGTTCTACACACACAACCCAACTGCGCTCATATCAAAACGTGACGAATTGTATGACTGAGACGAGGTCTAAGATTGACAGTGTTAGCCCAGTTCGGATAGCATTGGTCTTTTCCGGTTTAGATCAATCTGGTTGTGGCGCAAAGGAATAATCAATACGCCAAGCGATCTAATGGCAGCGTTATTCGGTGACTTTTAGTGATCGAATGTCATTCGAGATACGATCTATCGCGACATTAGTCACTGGGATGGACTTCCTTTTTCAGATATATCTGTGCTACCAAGGAAAGAGGGTTTCTTTGTCACTTTAGAGGAGAGAGGAGTTGAATGGAATTGATGTCGGAAAGATACGTTTGAGCTTCGAAAGAAAATTTATGGAATTTCTTTCTCAATGTGACATACCAGTCAGTTCGGGTAAGAAAATGGAAGGAAACTGAACAAGCTCGTACTGATAGAGAACAATTTAAATCTTATCAACTTTAGTGTAACAACTTAGGCGTGTGCATTTTTAAATAAGGAGATATGGGTAACAAGGATTATTCGACGAGCATTCATGAATTATACAGGCATTAATTAGTTCAATGTCGGTGGACACGTTTTCACTGACATTTAAAGAATAGATTTAGAGAACAAAGCGAAAAAAGTGGTAACAACTCATTGAGTCTAGCGAGCTCGTCACCTCTGCAGGTACATAGAATGTCTCTGTGGCCTGGCACCCAGCATATGCTCCGCAATTTCCATGAGTCATGATTCGCAGTCTAGAACGACCATTGTAGTAAAAGAGGACGATAATCTGTCACTTGGCAGATATTTATCTGACAGATATTGAACTTGGAGCATCACATTAAGTGCTGCGCAGGGGTTTGATGTAAGTGCACCACTGCCACACATGCAGGCAAACCTACATATACATTTTCAGTTACTCAGCTTTTACCTATGTACATACATCCCTTTTACAGGAGTAGAAAGCTACACTTGCTTTTTTCACGCTTAGCTTAGTACAGAGCAAAAACTGCGTAACTTGCAATACTAGCGTTGGAAGAAATGTGTTTTTGGTGAGTAAGAACCTCACATGACGTGCATCTGGCCCTCATAGTGTCTCATAGAATACTCTTTGGTTAGATCTTCTTTGGTCTAGGTTTGGCCATAGTTGGGTAGTGGCATTGGCCAAGTTGGCTCCATCTATGGTTGCCTTTTTTTAGCCCATCGGCGTGGATGGGGTACTCAGCATAAGACATCGATGCGCCAATGTTGGCTATATTTATACTATTAGTACCGGAAGAGCCCCGTTTAACCAATTCATCAGCCACGTAGTTCCCTGGGACGTCACAGCGGCCTGGTACCCAGCAAACCGGTGAGGTTGTACTGTCCAGCTATCTCTTTAAGTCAGCGGCTTAGCGAATCGCGGTGACCTCGGCCTGAAAGACGCTGCAATAGTTTGAAAGGCCAAAGGAGAGGCGGATGCCTAAGTGGTCCGAGAAGACTTTGGCGCTGACTCCATCCATCCTGGACTTATCCATAAAGATTGACGGCAAACCTTTGTAAAGGACATCTCTTTATACGCGCTCTGATCTGTCCAGTATCGAGTGTTTGAAGCCCAAATTGAAGAGACTTTCATTAGACAAGCGATCGGTAATCTTGGGGAGATGACGATGCATCATAAGTATGCTGGCATGACCAGTGTCTTGCCTTCCAATTGAGAGATTCTTAGTCGAAAGGCAGAGCTGGTAGCCATTTGCACCTGACTATCGGGAGAATGTGAAGCACGGTTTGAAGCGCCGCTGTTGGCGATTGTTCTCAGCACACCCGTGATGCTGAGAGTTGCCACACGTTGAGCTTTTGATGTCAATTACTTGACTGGGATTTCAATCATTGCCATCTGATTTAGTTTTGAGCCTTAAATAATAATTACCAATTGAGTGCTGAATTGTTTTCATCATCTGAGGTGTGAAACAAGCCACCTCGATTCGATCGCTATTATATTTTCCTTTTCTTCTTGTCATTCTAATGCATTACGCGTGTGTAAATCGAATCTGTAACTGAATATATCTAACCCTCAACCCTACCCTAGACAGTTGAAATGATTTTTTCGGGATACAAAATTCAAGTTCACAGTAAGCACCGCACTGAATTCCCTGCAAGTACTCATTAAAACGTCTTTCAAATTTCTCTGTACCAAGAACCACCCCAATTATTTCCAATCAGCTACACTGAGTTACAAAAGAATCTTGTTAAGAAAAAACCGAATTCCAAAACGATTATTATTTCCGAGAAGACCAAAAACCTCAACAAAAAGTGAGCAATTAAAACTATCTGTTCAATATATTGCTTGATTGCAACTAAACGCACAACCAAAGTATCGGAAAGACACTCAAATCCAGTACAAATCTCTGAGGGGTACAAACGCTGACCATTGAATCCGATTGTTGGCACTCCATCTTGCAGTTAATTGAACCCATCACGGGCATTTCGTCAAAAGTATGTCCAAACTTCGGTGCATTGGTGAGAATTTGTCAATTTTAATTACTGCTTCAATCAAATACCCGCTCCACTGACCACTTAAACCGGCATTTTCATCTTCTTCCCCCAAAAGCACGATTGCTATGCCAATGATACTATCAAATTGTTCGCAATTAATCGGTACAACAAGTTAAAGAAAAAAAAAAAAACAACTCCAACGGAAACCAAAATTTGATTGCTTGTGAATCTCTGATGAACATCAAAACCGCGGCAATGACATTTCGACACAAAATGTCACTGGCATTGCCCATGAGATGCGCATTCCTCTATCTCTTTGCACTCGGTTTTCTGGGAAAGATGTCCAAACTTAATTAATTGGATTCCTTACTCTGAAATTCTTGCAATGCAAAAAAAAGAACACACGAAAAAAAAGAACACCGATATTTTCCTCTCGTCGAGTGATGATGCTTCTTTAAGACTCCGTTATACGCTCAGCTAAGATACAAAACCATCTTAGATAGATGAGAAAAAAAAGAACATTTTAATGTTAACATAATCCAAAGGATGGCGCGCACCAACGACATCTGTTGTGCCAATATGAATATAAATGCGATCCCATTATGATATTTACCGCTCATCGTAGCTATCGCAGCCACATGATCACAGAATCTACAACCATCGTTGGAACAACTCAATTTCTCGGTGCCTCCTGTGTCCGTGGTAAGTTGCGAACCATCTGAGCTACACCATTGGAGGAGGGCAACCAGCAGCCGGACCAGAGAAGAGGCGAATTCACCTGGCCTATCGGTGAAAATGAATTTCCTAGATTACGTGGTGGAAATTTTTAAATACAACGCGACTCATTTTTCATTTCAACTCCTAAATGGGACTGGGATTAGGTTGAGTAATGGGCAGCAGTTGGAGTGCGTAGCGGCGGACAGTTGTATCGTGTTTTGTTCAATGCAGTTTCCTGATGGCACAGTAGAGGGTCGGGAAAAAAGGACTGAAATATCTCAGAATGTAGGAAACTGTCGGCACTTGTTAAATAGATAAAATTCCAATTAGATACCGCAGCCATTAGTTTGGCAAATAGTAAGTGAAACAATATGATTTCACGTCTCTATTCCAAACAAATCTGGCCAAACATTTCTTAGGAAGATAGTTGGAGCCCCCACGGTCTGGTATGCACACATGCCAGAAGACTTGATACTCCCTTCAACGATTTCTGTAGAAGCTGTAGAGACGAGGAAGAGGAGGAAACCCGGACACATCTTCTGTGTATCTGTCCTAACCTATCGGCTTTGAGAAGGAAAGCCCTAGGGGAATACTTCTTCGAAGATTTTAACGATCTAGCTAGACTCGACTTAAGCAAAATCAAAAGCTTTGTCTCCGGGTCAAACTGGTTTAATCCCTAAACGACGAATCATACCTCTTCGGCATGGGTTCACGCCGAAATCGGTTGCCCTGCCTCCTGTCCCATTCTCCTGGGAAGTCACGATGTTACCATGTAGGTCCCCGGTGCTGGTAGTCCGCTTTTTCACAATGGGCCTTCTTTGGTCTAAGTATGTCCCTGCTGAGCGGGGACGGCCACCCAACCCTCTATCCCTTTCGACTATTGATAACTTCCATCCCCCACTTCTTCTCTCATTTTTCCATAACGCTCCGCTCCATTCCAACTCTTCCACAGTCTTGTCTTACGACTTTCATAAAGCGAATTTCCACAAAATTAATACCTATCTGAGTAGGGTTTCCTTTGAGTTTTCAAATTTATCTTTAAATGATGCCCTCGCCATTTTTTACAGCGAAGTAACAAATTATCGCCCCATTGCTAAACTTTCTCATATACCTAAACTCTTTGAAAGTATTTTGTACGAAGCCTTAAGCTTTCAGTGCAAATCTCTCATTTCCCCTAATCAACATGGCTTTCTGAAAGGTAGATCTACTACGACAAATCTCGTCGAATTCGTGTCTTTTGCCCTCACAGCCTTAGAGAATGGCAAAGAAGTCGACGTTATTGCAACTGATTTTAGCAAAGCTTTTGATAAGATATCTCATAACCTAATTCTTTTCAAATTGTCTGCCCTCGGTTTCGAACCCATATTGTTAAAGTGGATATCATCCTACCTTGAAAATCGTTTTTATAGTGTTCGCTTTAGATCAGTCCTATCAGCCCCTTTCTAGGCCACTTCTGGTGTTCCACAAGGCAGCCATCTTGGTCCTCTCTTCTTCATTCTAACTATTAACGACGTTGATAGGGTCATAAAACACTCCTCCCTTTCTCTCTACGCGGATGATACCAAATTTTTTAAAACCATCTCCTCACCACAGGACTACTGTCTCCTCCAAAAGACCTGGACAGTTTCTCGAACTGGTGCTCTAAAAATTGCTTAGAGCTCAATATCACCAAATGCCAATCTATTACCTTATCACGGAAACACCACATGTCCCCTGCCCGCCTTTATTTTCTTCATGGTCAGCCTATATCCATCGTTCAATCTCTGCGTGACCTTGGAATATTGTACGATAGGGAATTAAATTTCCGTTCCCATATTGACGAGGTAATTGTTAAAGCTAACTCCTCACTTGGCTTTATCAAACGGTGGTCTAAGGAATTCTCCGACCCTTACGTGACTAGATCCCTCTACATTACCTTTGTCCGCCCTCTCCTCGAATATGCGAGTCAAGTGTGGTGCCCCTTTCAGCAAGTGCATGTGTCCAGAATCGAAAACATCCAACGTCGTTTTCTTCGTTTTGCCCTACGAGGTCTTTCTTGGAACGACCCACTTATCCTGCCTCCCTATCAAAACCGACTCAACCTCATCAACTTGAATTCCCTCGAGAAACGCAGAGATGTTGTAGACATTCTTTTCATTCATCGACTTCTCTCTGGCTCTATCGATTGCAAATCTCTTTATAACTCAATTTTCTTCAATACTAACCCACGGAACTTACGATGCCCTCGGCTGTTCTATTTACCAGCCCATCGCACCTTATATGGCTCCAATGAACCAATTTCCCGTATGCTGGGGAAGGTTAACTCAAACCTCACCCATTTCGATTTCAATCGTAGCACTCCCAGCCTCAAACCTGATCTCCTCAACCATTTTCCTTAGCTTTTAGTCATAGTTTTTAAGTTAGTTGTTAGTCTTAGTTTTTAAATTAGCTGTAGCTTGTATTAAGCCAAATAAATGGGGGCTATCGCCCCCACCAAAATCAAATCAAAACCCAACCCAAGCCTAAGTTACACTTGAGCAGTATATAAAATTCAAATTTAAAAAATTACCCACGACTTGATGCTTTAAAATTATCTTTTCTCTGAAGTCAATAATTTTTTCTTATGGAATTGACGTGACGACTACCTTCAGTGCTTCTACTTTCAAATCATCTGCCACACAAACAGCAGAATCTACCAAGAAGTATTGGTAGATACTTCTGAATTTCTTACGCGTACCTTCGGTCATGCTTAATACAAACATATTTCTTCCCTCAGTAAAGTAGGCCAACCTGAGCCAGTATCTAACAAAGTTAGTCAAGACTTTTTGCCTCAGTCTGTCTGCTCTGGCAATAATCTTGTACCAAAAATGAATCCTTTTTTCTAAGGACAAAAGCTAAGCTCCACAATAGGCAACGTAGATTTCTTTTTTTTTCGGAATGGTCTATCCATTTGCACTTTTTACCAAGAGGTTAGGTCTTAATGGCAGTAATGTCTCTTGTTTTACCTAATGTCTCTTGATCTCCTTTTAATAATCGATTTTCTATTTGACGGAAACTATGGCTGATACCAGAGCATTGGTGTCAAAAGACTGTCTACTCCTGGTTGTTTCATCAAATCCATATATGAGTTTCATAAGAGTCAAACCAGGTAAGTCCTGACTCTAAAACCCCCCTGCAAAAGTCTGTAACAAATGGTAGTACGGATAGTTCTGCAAAATCCTTTCACTCCTTCAAGCATCTAGTGCTAATGAAGTTCCACTCTTACCAATCAACCTCCTAAGTTAGGCATCCTTTGCTCAAAGATCGTTCGACTTCAGCACACTATTTCCTGAATTACCAATTGCACTTGTCAGGTATTAAGAAACAAAATTTTCAAAAGTTTCTTTATTTTTGACATCTAAGTTTACGATGCGAGGACAACAGGTACTCACAATACAATTTCCATAGATCCTTTATAAATTTCGACTTACATTTTCGGCCGTTACTGTCTATTATCTCGTACTTTGTAGCACTTCGTAAGACCTTCCTGTTCAAAAACAACCCCTCCGTTCCAAAACTTTGTTCATCTTTTGCCCATCAGCTCAGATTAGAGGCTGCAGGCTGCGAAGCCACTGTAACAATAATAAGACGAGCGACAACACAACCAAACATCACACATCGTCTTTGCTGGTAGATGGTACTACCATACATGGTATCAGACAGGATTCCTCCTTAATAGCCGGTGATTTTCTCGCGCATGACTGAAAAATTGATATCATAATGCCAGGACTCAAAACATACGAAAACATTAAAATCAATAATATCGGATAACACACTCACACATACGCGTAGACTCATAGAGGTAGATCTTATCGACGTGCACGGAGATTGCAGTTGGATGAGATGGGAAATGGTAACAGGCAGAGGCGGTGCATTTCCAGCTTTTATTGCGTTTAACAAGCTACACCAAGTCCGATTCCCCCGTGGCTATATAAATGACAAAAATTTATCAAATTGACCACTCGAATCGCTTTGAAATGGCATTAAGTGCGGAACATCATTTGTCCGTCCTCCCGCTCTGGCCACGGGCATCATGAGCCATGAGTGTTAGGGCTTAAGGGAATAGTTCACCATTGAAGTAAGCCCTGAAGCTTTGACATATGAGGTCTCGCACAGATTATGCTAATGGAATATTCTTCTCGATATAGTTATCTTTTGCGAGGTCCCTTTCGGATGGACATGTGTGTGCTCTGGAATACTTTGAATTCCTGGGTGTTCTTCTAGAAGAACCCCCTTACGCCTAAAGAAGGTTGGTGTGCGCCGTGAAATTAATGTGCAACTGTCCGAGTGGCAAATGAAAGTCATCAATCAGGAACGTCTCGAACGTCTACTGCCACTGCGCGCCGATGCACTGGTACTGCTGATGGCACTGGTGAAGGTGATGTCAGTTTGTGGTGTTTTGAGGTAGCGATTGTGAGAATTGTGCGGGAGAGCGTAGGAGAGTGCAAGTTAATTTCGACTGACCGTCCGATAGGAAGAATGAATGGAGCACACTTGGCATTGTGTGAGGTTATTTCGGGTGAAGGATGCGCGAAGACAAGTGATGCGGGTGAAGGCGACGATGGTGGTGTAGCAACAATTGAAGGACGTCACGGTCATGCCTTGGGTTTTGATGTGCGATAATGGAAAGTGGTTGATGTGTTTATGACTTGCATTAAATCGTGCAGTGGGACTTTTCAGAAGAATCAATTAAATGCAATCTAAATGGAGGGGGGATGGGTAAGACAAAAAAGGGTGTCAAGAGGTCATGCGACAGGAGTTGTGGAATTTGTTAATGCGATACGTTTAAGTAAATATTTACTGGGAATTGCTGACTATTTGGCCATCTAAGCGGTTGCTGCATTTGCATTTGTGTGCAAAAGAATGGTGTTCTTTTCGACACCCTCTAAATTTTTTTGAAAACCGAGAAAGCGGGGACTGTAGATACACGTGGTGCGTCGAACTACTGAGCAAAAGGTTCGAAGTTCGAATCCCAGAAAACATCAACAAGCTTTTACGGTCCCACCTCTCGCATTTGCCTGACAAATGTCCAATAACTTGTTCTGTCAGCTTCAAAGTGGACGTCGGTATAGGGCTTTATTTTAAGAAATCAATAAGTACCAACAACTTCTGATGAATTAAAAACTACTACAAGTAATCTCCAAGGCAGGCCGCTTAGTTTCGAGGCTCATCAGAACTTAAATTTTGTAAGACTTTGTAAGTGACACTTTTCAACCACGAACTCTGTTTCCGGCACGCAAAAGAGTGAATGGTTCTATCGAGTAGCTGCCTAAATACTTCGGTCAATCTTTAATATAAATCCGTTTGATTTCAAACAATGACTAGATATGGGGTGCAGCGATGATGACAAACCTGAATGTTGTTCAAAATAACATTTCTATAAGCAAAACGAAAAAAGTAGATAAGCTCCAGGGTTAATCTTCTACGGCCCCATTAATTGCCTCCTCTATTTTCAAATTCTTGCACCCTTCTTCTCTTTTCCCTTTTTTTATATTCGGTACTGGTTTAGTGGAACTCTTATGGAAATTTATGAACAAACAACCCAAACAGAGCTCCTTCTACCATAGACATTCTCGACGATACAGAACAATATTGGGCTATTTCTACCAACGTCCTTGGGTTAACATCTCTCGCAAGAAAAAAAAAATTCACGTTCTCCAGTTAGGTTAGGTTAAGAAGGGTGTGTGATGGATAGAACTTATCACGTTCACTCGGTGACCTAATGGTCCATTGTGAATCCCCTTTTATAAATTGGGGGAGGTATCTCCTGGTAACCTTTCTAATTTGCGGCATTGAAAACCAGTTGCTGCTTTTTAAGAAGTGTAGGAGATCCGTATCTGGACTACTGCTACTTCTGCGATGCTTGCGAAGAGCCTGGAGCCTAGAGTACGCAGGCGTCGTTCTTGCAGGGCGGGTTCGATTCATTCTGCTCATCACCGCAGCTTCTGCATAAATCGTTACACTCTGCATTCCATTTGCTGAGTATAGTTCCGATGGCGTAATGTCCCGTTGAGATGCGGATGGACGATCGGTCTAGTGCCAAAAGGCTCTTTGTTTTTGCTTTATTTAATTTCGGCCATAAGGTACAAGAGATAGCACAGTCCTCCCTGGATGACCAGGAAGAGTTAGCTTCTCTATTATGGCGTCAATAATGTTGTACCAATCGTTGGCAGTATGGATGTAACTCATTTCTGACCCACTTTATTCCTGTTGCTGTTTACCGACTAGGGACCCGTAAGAGGTGATAGCTCTAATGATTGCTTTGTACATCCAGTGTGTGATGCGCGGTTGCATTCCCCATCTTATTCCAAGGGCTCTCTTACAAGCATAAAGAGCGTTCATTCTTTTCTTTTTTTCCCTCTTCAACATTCCTTTTCCAAGATAACTATAACTTGGGGTCTGGAATTACACCGAGATATTTCGTATGAGAGATTTATTGTGGTGCCGTCTAGTCTTGATAATGTGAAGTCAGCTATCTTCCTCTTTCTAGTGAACAGAACAAGCTCAGTCTTCAGAGGGTTAACTGCTAGGCCATTCAATTTTCGCCATTTTGAGAGTTCTTTAAGAGCAGATTCCAGTAGTTCACTGATAGTTTGCAAATATTTGCCTTTAGTCAGTATTACCAAATCATCTGCGTAAGCTACAACTTTTATTTTCTTTTCTCCGACGATTTTTAGGATTTTTTTGACGGTAAGAAGCCATAGCAGTTCTCCAGATACTTTCCTGTCTGGCATTTTAAAACTGATTTATCCAATGATTTATCCACCTTAAATATATTCGGAATGATATCGAAATGTCCTTCTTTGTGGGTATTGTTTATTGGTCATTATATATGACAATAAGTAAGTTATAGGTACTATAACATACGCCACTGTTGCTGGCTTTCCCCATTACGCTATAAAGCCAGCTCACGATTCTATCAAACTTCTTTAACTGATTTCACAATTCTATGAAGAAAGCGATCCTTTCCATCCATTCCATAGTTGCCATAATAAATTCAAGCTCCTTACATCATAACCCTTCCTCTAGAGTCATTCAGAGAGTCATCTCACTTCACACTCCATGATGAATGCCTTGACAAATATCTCCTACCCATAGCCCCATTCACTCATGGATTGAGTTGCAAATTTGAATACCATTTTCAGTACCGTGCGCAATAACTCATAAATAATGACGTCAACTCAAGTCTGCAAGCCAAACCCGATTCCAAAATGGCCCAACATCACCAAACAACAAAAACCAATTCCCGGCTACTCAACCACAACAATTTATCATTCCCTCAATCTCAATTAAGGCAGACAAATCGCTCGCTAAACCATTTGCTTCCCCTTTATTCACGCAAAACTCCTCTGAATCCAGGTCAAATTGTCAGTCAAACCTGACCAGATGCAGAGAGATTCCAAACACAGACAGAGTCCCGCCGTCGAAACTGCATCTTAGAAAAAAGGGCTCCGCACGCCAACAATGGACTCAAATGCGCGATAGTAATCGCTCCTGCTGCTGAAATAGCCCGACGACGATTATAATAGACTCCCTTAACAGGCACATCAGACAACAGACAACAGTTATGCCATTAAGATCGAAAGTGTTCTTCCTGGACCAACTGAAACTGAGTGCACTGGTGCACGACTCTACCAGCCAAACAATAGTCTCTCGAATTACAAAGGACCGTTTTGTTAGCGATCACAGTGATGATGATGATGATTACGATCACGGTGATGAGATGCTGCATTAGGTTCTTTCGAGGATGGGGCCAAGCCGAGGGAGAGTGAGATCCTTTTCATCATGAAAGTAAGAGTGTTATGGCTGATGTTCACTTTCTATAGGCAAAACAAATGGAAACCCTACAAGAAGGAGCCCGGGTCATGTGACTTTTGTGTCTAAATGCGCGATGAAATTTTATTGAAGTCACGATTTTATCGCGCCAACAATTTTCACACCACACGAAACGTCCATGTCGCCTTCGTCGCGGTCTTCAACGGATATGGCAGCGGAGTGAAGGGGGGCCGCGTGTAACTCGGTTTCAAAAGTAGCTGACGATGAGGAAATAATAAATTTTATTATTTTTTAATTTTTTATTCGTTTTTCGTCTCGTTTTTAAGTGGGTAGTTAGGAAAGTGCATTCCAAGGAAGAAAGAGAAACTTTAATGTTTTCGAAGTAGGTAGGCAGAGAATATAAACGATATACGATGTGAGAATATTCTTTCGGGGAAGCGATAAAGTTCAAAGTGAGCTGTGGCCATTCTAAGCAGAAGGAAGGCAATGAGGAAATCCATTCAAGCCCTGCAATTTTCAATTATTTACGTGAGTGGAATAAGGCCTGAAGCATGAGGTCTCATTGGTTTTCATAAGCTCAGCTGATAACCAACCAAAAGTGCAAGCAGCTCCCTTTGTCTTACTTCCTTTAGCTATTCGGCCAGGATATGGAAAAGGTAGCCGAAGAAAACTGGCATCCAAAAATAATGCCTAGGAGAATGACAAGAGCAGTAAGGAAAGGCATGTCTACTTGAAATCCAGCCGCGGATTAATAGACGGCACATGGATTCCTCGATGATAGTCCCTAATGTGCGCGATTGGCGAACTGCCAAGGACTTTCAATGGCCACAGGTCGCCATAAATAGACGAACCAAAAACCGCCGAAAATATTTTTGGTGATAAGCTTAAGAGCTAAGAAGCATTGTACGTAGTGGATCGCCGAATAAAGCACATAATAAAAGAAGTACAGGCATTATGAAGACTGACGACAGAACCCACTTAATGCCTAGGCATAAACTGGTTATGTCCACTACTCTTGCAACCATTCTGATTACCGGATTTGTTCCCAGATTTTACTAATGTCTGAATCGGCAATATATCTTATAATTCCTTTAAGAATCTCCTTCCCGCTATCAAATGTTTGTATCCCGACCGATATGCAGAGGGTTTCACGTTTCAAGATTGCCCCACCTTCCATAAGCCTGCTGCAGTGCTATTTTCCATATTTTGCACATCCATCGATTGCAATTGACCTCTTCCCGTAGTCATTCGTTCGTTAGTCAACTGGAATAGCTTCAATGTTGGCAATGTTGTTAAGACTTCATCTGCCAAAGTTCGTCGCTAGTGTATAACTGTCTTCTTCTTTTCCATGACCGTTGAGTTGCACCGCCAAGTGCATTCTTGGCTTTCTGCTTGGGACTTTGATGCTGAGAGCTTTCTTAACCATATGCTCATCGTCCCTCGTCATTACATGGCTATACCATCTGAGCATCTTCTCTGTAAGCTTCTCGCGTATGTCGGCTACTTTCAGCGTGCCTCTAACATGTTGGTTTCGGATTTTGTTAATTTTTGTCACTCTCTGTGCCCAACGCAACATCCTCATTTCCGCAACATGGAGTTTTTGCTCGTGCATTTTATTTGAAGCCCAGCTGTGCTATATTAGAGTGCAGGCCTCACCGAGGACTTATAAATTGTGCCTTTAAGTTTTAGTGGGAATTTTTTGTCACATAGGACCCCAGTTACGGATCGCCATTTCATCCATCTTGAATTTATGCGGTTTGGCACGTCCTCATAAATTTTCCCGTTAGATGAAACCACGGAGCCGAAGTATTTAAAGGTGCTAGTAGTTGGTATCAGGATCCCTTTGATCGTTATGGTGTTTATATTACCTATCGCCGTAAGGATTCGAAAAGGAGACATGTATGCTACATGTACCCTGTTTTACATCTACTTATACGAAGCCCCTTATATTCCGGTTTTTCCGCCCAGCTGTCTATTTTCGATTGGAGAGATTCCAACGATTCGACTACCAGCACTATATCATCTGCGTACATGCTTGTCCATGGTGCCTCATCCGGGCACATCTGCCGTCAAGGAGTCAAATGTTGCGATAAATAGCCGTGGACGTAAGGCTGATCCTTGGTACACTTCGACTTTTACTGAAATTTTTCAAAGATACCGCATGTGCTTCTGACTTGGTAGTGTCTGCATACATATCCTTGATGAGTTCAGTGTACTGACCTGCAACTTTATAAGGGCTTGCCAAATGATGTTCCTCGGCAGTCCGTCAAAAGCTTTTTCAAGGTCGAAGAAAACAACGTGTGGGTCCTTTTTACTCTCTTTTGACTTTTTCACAAGGATTCTCAAGCTTTGTATAGCATCCGCTGTTGATTTCACCTCAACAAATCCACATTGCTTTCTCGATATGTCTATTATGCTGCGAAGTCCGCTTTCAATGACTCGCTCCCATAACTTTCTACTGCTTTCCTTCGTAAAATTTATACAAGTTCCAAACGTATTCTGGACTTCGTTGTATCTTTGGCACAATGATACCCATCCTTAAGCATACCACCACTACAACAATCATACTCTCATGCGTCGAATTCCACTCGCATATAGCAGCGATTGACAAGCGATTTTCTTCACAGCACACCGATAGAATCTCAAACAAGTTAATGCCCGCGCATGGTTAAATGGATCCATGCACGCAACATGAATTAACCGCGCAACAATGTTGCAACTCCTTGGCGTTCATCGAAGATGATCTATATTCCTACAGGAATACGAGTATACCCCCTAGCAATTGTCGTTGATGTACATACTTATGAGCATGAGGTCAAGCACATCTCTTTCAAAGTTCCGCAAAAATTGTAAATTACATGCCGCATGTCATGTTACCGCCAAACTATAGCCGCTGTCAAATTTAAAACCGATTTTGGCTTAGATATTACTTCCTATAGATGTGCATGGACCTGAACGTCCATATTGAGTTACGTCTACTGAAACAATAGTAATTCGAGTTTTGATGTACGTCCTCTGCCCCATGGTGAGGCACAATTGAATGGAAATTCTATTAACTATTCTTCGCACTCAGCCAATGTGACATAAATATAGACATGCGATGTTTTTCTACCCGCGCGTTGTTTATGAGTGCTTGACATTCAACCGATATCGTATTGCATGACAGATCCCCATTACACTGTCCGACATCCAGTCATAGACCATGTGGGTGACAGTAGTTGAGGTTGTAGCGATATCCTTTTTTGAAATACCAGAACATGTGTGTCACTGTTTCTCTGTATCTGTATTCCCCACACATCTTGTCACAGTTAATTTGTCAAAACCAAAAAATCGTGATTTATGCGATGACTTTTTCGAATCCAATTAAGCGCTGAGCTTAACCAATATAATTTCAACTTCAACTCCTACTCGGTTTAATCCACTCCCACCTGGAAGTCTAATTAATTTAAATGCGATTCGAGTTCAGTTCCCGATTGTGTCACATTAGACAGGGAATAAATCATTTCGCTGTCAAAGAAGCGCACGCATTTCTGTTTGTCGCGCTGATGTATTTCACCACACTACTCTAGCGTCGCGCCAGGGCATCGGAGGAGAAAATTTATGCCCATTCGCAATCGTGGAGAGAGTACAAGGAACCACTGTCAAATCGTTGCACACATTGGTGCCATGAGAAATGTGACCGGAGATGCAAGATACAATATTTTATCGCCTCGAAGACAAAGTGATCAATTTTTCATTTCTAATAATCGTATATTGAATTGGAAATTGAAATTCATCATCTCTTGGCGACATGTTAGGAGAAACTTTGTCTTGGATTTCGATTCGACGCTGGTTTGTATCTGTATTAAAGTGAAAGTGGAAGAGGTGTGTTTCGCGTTTATTACTGTTTTATCAGCTTAAGACTGTCTTAACGTTTCTTTTATTCTTATAGAATATTAGTTGTCATAGAAATGGCTTAACACCTTCGAAAAATTTTATATTTACAGGAGCACGTCATACCATAGTTTTTAACTCACCCATGAAACAAGTTCTGTTATCGATTTAATAGCGACAAAATAGGTAATTTTGTCCGAAATCAAAATGAGACGATTTTCTTTTTTCATTGTCCTAGTATTTGGTAGTTCAATGTCAATTGCTGCAAGGATGCAGGACTACTGTAAAAACTACAAAGCCCATACGAAATTCTCAAAAATTCGTCTTCCACTTAAAAATCCAGGTCTAGAAATATTTTCCGACCTGACTTGTTAATACAATATTAAATTGAAATAATTATTAAAGCCTATCGAACTCCAAGTGCCAAATTTACATACATACCTGACCGCTGTATCAAAGGTTCCTTGGATGCAACTTACAATTGCTTTATTGGAATGGCGAATCCGTTCAACCTGCTTTCCACTCAGTCATCAATTTCTTAGACAATATCTCTCAATCAAAGAATTCACAATGATATGGGAAGCTGTCAAAGTGTTAAAGTTGAAGGAAAGTTCTAAGAAGAACGTATAGATGCCTTTGAAAGTTGTGGGTAACTCCAAGTTTAACTCCCGCCGACGCCAGACGTAAGCTTGTAACAAGTCTCATCTTAGGTTAGGTTAGATAGATGGGTGCCCTGTGGCAAGTAAAGTCACTGATCACTTAGACCAACAGTTCAGATCCATGGTGGCCAATCATTTATCTCTGAAAACGATGTAAAGTCCGCTGTTAGAAGCACCCACATAGAATATCAGCAGCTCTATATTAACTAAGTCCTCCAACCCCGAGAAGAAGTAACTTCCGAGAGTCCTCATTCTTATAACGAATAGGGCAGGACAATCACACAGCAGGTGACGAACAGATTGAATTTCTTTTTCATCCCTGCAACTTCTGCAAAAGTCGTTATGCAGCACACCGAGTCGCTTCGCGTGAACGCGTGAGCAGTAATTATGCCGGACACGACCCGTGCGTTATAACGACTAAGTTTTACCAGAGAGGGTGATCTCTCCTTGCAGGAGGCCGGCCATAGCACCCTTACAACCCAGGGTCTGTTTTGCTCGACCGGTGGCTTCATCTTCTATCTTCTTCCGTATGGAACTGATTGCAGTTACTACAAAATGGAGCACCCGCGATAAGTGCAGCGCCAACCCGTTCCCAGCAAGCTCGTCAGCTCTTTTGTTTACCCATAATTGAATTACTCAAAAACAAAAATACTGATGTGGGTGTTGAATCTGAAAACCTAGAAAATGTTTTATTTAACAGTAGCTATACTAAGAAGTCAATAGAAATAAAGAATGTGGAGCCTTCACCCTGGTTACCTCAAAAGTCATTAAGGCAAGTCCTAATATTACTCCAAGGGATTTCGACCTGTTTACAACCTTTTCTGGAAAGAGCACATCTACTGTACGAAAGCACATCAAACCCAAGAATAGTACATGTACATCTTTTTACCGTCACAGCGAAATAGGGTAAAACATGGCACCATATCCAACATCGCAACTATCATCATCTAAAAAGTTAAGCTACCTGGGTAGAGCAAAGAAATATTTCACATCAGCTGTGTAAGAAACAGGACACACCAAGGTTCTAATAATCAATGAAGCAGGACGCGTGTTAGAAGATCACGCTTTGAACACTTTGAGACCTTTGTCCTTTCTTTAGACACTGCCACGACAATCTGAAGAGTTTAATGAAATCATATCTAGAACTGCTAAGTCTTGGCATTCTACTAGGCTTTCCTGGCACCCGAACGAAAGTTTGTCTTTCAAAATTATTTTTGTCACATAATGAACAAATTATTTTCTTATTCACAAGACAAATTAGTCCAGAAAGCCTTAGTCTTGTAAACCAACAAAAAATTTTGAACGCTGGCTAAGCTTCATAGGCTCCTAAAACACCTTGAGTGTGGGCGCCGTGGTTCAGGCGTTAGTGCGTTGGATTACAAAAATATAACACGCCCAACACGAATGGTCGCAAGAAGCTAGGTCTTGAACCAGATACGACCTGTTACGCCACGATTTGTATTGTGTTTGTGTTGTTCCTTAAAGGCTTCTTTATAGCATTCAAGGAGGGATAAGATCACTTCGGACTACACTGCCATATTCGAAACTAAGCATTTTTTTTGGGATTTGGGATTTATGATTTCTTGAAGAATACATATGTAGCTCCTGTCTGTGTTTTCCTGCAACCAGCGGTGAACAGCTCTGTAACTATCGAATGTCCTCTAAAATTTCAGCTGTCATGATAGTATAAGGTGGATATTGTCGAATTGTTGCATCGTAACGAGCTCCGTAGTTCAAGTCCTAGCGCCAATATAACATTTACTCATCTCATTTTCAAATTAAAACCATTTGCCAAAGTATCTAACTCAAAAAGAGGTCGGTAGATCAGAGTTGAACAATAAAAAAGTTGATCAGAGACACAACTCAGGTCTTGGAAGAGATATCATTAGGTTCCCCGAGGTATTTGTTCTTCATTCTTCGAAATTCGAAAACTCCTTAGTGTCGTCACTTTTGCATATTGATTGGCGATTGCCAGTTTAATTTGACAAGCAAATTTGTCTACCCTCAAGCGAAACAGCTGGTGAACCAAATATGTTAATTTGTCATGTCTTCACATCTTTCCAAGCACATGTAATCAAAGTCAACAAATGTAAGCAACTCATTACAGGTGCGAAAACAACCCAACACCAGCCACCATTAAAGGTGACAAAATATCTGCAACTGTCTTAAGCGGCGGTAAATCGTTTGGTGCACACTTTGTGCAAATATCTCACAGCAACACCATCATCACCACCTCCGCTGCCACCGCCACCGCCATCGACAAGCCACCACAACACGAATCCCGAGCACAATAAAAACTCTTGTTAACCACAGCAACACTCACTGACTGCTTTGCATATGCACAGACCAAAATCGGTTGGCTCTGTTGGACGGCTACATCCACACCGCACATCCATCCACCTCCAGCCACCCCAAGCAGAGGACAAGTGAATAAAGATCGCTTCGATTGATCGCGCTGCGCGGTGGTTTGCTTCGCGCACACCTTTGTTAAAGCCCAACCATCGAAATGCCCGAAGAACGTTTGCGCCCAGTGACATAACAATGGAATTAAATTATTTGCTCAAGCTGTCGGTCGTTACAGCGTAATTTGTTTAGCTCGGCGTCTCCACCATCACCACAATGCAGAATCGCCACTACCACCACCATCAGAGTCGGAGTCGCAGATTAGTATTCATTCTGCGGTTCGATTCTACTTGGGAATCACCCTCCGATTCTTTGTTATTCTCTCACTTTTTCCGCCGTGTTTAATCCATCGATACGGATCAACAGTGGATGGATGCTGCGCAGAGGCACCTTACGTCTCCCATACATGCCAATGCCACCATTCATTCATCTGCTGCGCGACGGACCACGGAGAAGCAGTGTGTAGGCAGCTTTATGCGCGTTTTGAGAGATGCCCTGCCGCCTGGCCATAGAGACCGATCGATTTTAGTTCGATTTACCTGCGCGCACTCAGCCGCCACATGGAGATGGACTACAACATGACATTGTGCAGAAAAAAAAGTGATTTCATGGTTGGCCGGGATAGCCCCTGTCCGACCCAAAGCCACACTCTCTCAGCTCAGAGACGAACATACTGTTTCGGTTCAATATATTAGCATATAAATGTTCTGCGGTTCTTCAGGTAAATCGATTGTTTTTCCCCCGTCGCCGCGCGCCGTGCCGATCCCACAGAGCGGAGCGAATGGGACATGACGGCACTGGCGCAACTCACGAGGATCGCCGCGCTTTATAAATCCTTCTTTGACAAAGTGCAGGCATTTGCCTGGCCGACTTATATTGCCTGCTTTTGTGGCAGAAGTTGCAAACACAAACGGATGGATAGATGGATGGACGATGGAGGAACGCATTTGCAGATGGAATAACGAAATCAATGCAGAGGGGGCAAGAACAGACGAATGGTCTCGTATTATAGCCACAAATTTGTCTAATCATTGGGAAGAGAGATGGCGGATAGCCGCAGAAGCAGACGTGCCGTAGAGTAAATAAAGTGAACACGTTGTTTACGCGACGGATCAGTTAATGTAATTCGGAGTGTCTCGTCGGACAGTGGACGTAAAGGGCAGCGCAACCGTGCTACAGCAGGCTATAATGTCAATTGCCGTGGAGGAGCCATAATCGGAGATTAAAGTTTGAGATATGTCACAACAATGAGGACTTAATACTAGGACTCTGTGTTGGACAAAATGCATTTGGAGACATTTGCATGAGTAATGGCTGCTGTGCCGGAAGATGGTACTTAGGTACGGAGTTAGGTTAGGTTTAATTGAGTTGTAGTGGAATGTGTAAGTGATTGTTGGGTGGAAAATGTTTCACAGGTTAAGCCGATATTGAAACTTTGTAGAAAAGTTGTGAGCGAACTTGCGGTCTTTAGAGAATTTACATACACTTAAGCCTGATAGTGCATTTGAAATGCTTAAGGGTATTCGTTTGTATGGAAATGGACAGGAAGCACCCTAGGTGGTAGAGCTTACTTAGATTAATGATAAATTTAAGCCACCTTTGTGCAGAGAAGAGGCACTTGTGTATTCGATCTCATGAATCTCATTGTATATGTAGTTGCATCAATCAGTTGTCTACTCAGAACAGAACAGCATCGTCTTTTCAGTGCAGCTATTGGACAAATCTTTTTCTATTTGATTTAAAAATACGATTTTTCGTGCAGAACATTGGCCTGGAGAGAGTCCACCCACGAAGTTTAAAGCATCACTCCTGAAGTGAAAAATGCATATTCGAGGAAAGTAGCGTGATTCATTTTTTTTATGTTTTTCTTTTTATAAGTCTTCGTAGTCTTCTGTAGGTCTTTACGATCTGAAGCTCCAACCACCATTAGTAACGACAGTTGCACCCTTAAAGACTTCGCTATAGCTGTTAGCCGCACCTCGAAATGCAAAACACAGAACTCGTTCTGTCAATATTATTCAATTCCCACTACCCTAATGCTAACATCCTTGTAAGCGGCATTGTAAGACAGACAAGACAGTGTCGTTTGTTTCGGTCAGACTGTTTCATAATTTCAGAGAAGGATGCTTCTAAAGAACATTGCAGAGAATTGCCTTCGCAAGGACAAAAATTACGCGTTCTTTTTATAGATTTCAAGGCGGCGTTTGATACCGTGGATCGAAACTTCGTTTTTATAAGTTATTAGGTACAGATCTGTATGTCCCTTAAATATGGTATGGATGTGATAAACATTTGTGCAGACACCCAAACATCAACGTGGGATAGCGAGATCTGTGACCAGATTTGAGAATGTCACTAAAGAAATGGATCAGCCAGGATTTAGTATTTGGTCAACAATTCTTAAGGAATTCTGGAAAAATGCCATCGACTACAGCTGATTTCCCATTTTTTGAGCTTTTAATTGCGGCTTCCAGCTCAGAGGTAGAAAACGGACGCGTCAGTTCTGGGGACGGATGAGTTGTTGCTTTTAAAGTCTTCAAGTCCTTTCATAGTTTACGAGTGTGGTTTTATCCGACTTTGCCAAAGATACGTCCACGATACGGTTGGCGATCAAGTCAGCTCTTATTTAATGCTTTGCTTGGAGTATCGACTTCCTTCCTCCAAGTTTTCGTAGGAGATTCCATGATTTGCTGCTGGCGTGTGTGAAATCTAGGTTTTCTGTTGCACTTTTCCACTTCTGCGCTCTGGAGATGTCGAGCGAATTTAACTACTCGGTTGCGATGTTGTTATCGCTGATTTCTAAAAAATTTTTGTACGGCTGGTCACTTTGTCGGTTCCAACCGAAGATATACGAATACTCCTTTCGGTGTCCTCTAGGGATATGTTTCTTGGCGGTGCTAATTACACCTTAAGCGAATCGGTCGTAGTTTTTAGCTAATGGCGGATTCCAGGGGATGGTAGCGTCCAGTTGTGTGGCAAAGGAAGACCAATTTAGCTTTATTGAAATTCCATCTCGATTTGGGGACGGTATTCATAAGTGGGATTTTTATGTCGACTTCAAGCAGTACAAGGCGATATTGGCTGTACGGGAAATCTTGAAGTACATGCCTAGAGGAATGCAGAGGCGTGTTGTTAATGTCGCTGCTTACAAAGCACAGATCGGGGTAGTAGCCTCTTCTCTATTTCGCTGACCAAAACGTAGATGTATATTTGGCGTAAACAGTAAATGTAATAGGTTTAGTATATCAGCCCATTCCGTAGATTGCAATCCGTTTTGGTCGCACGTTGCGTATCTCCAGTTGGAATGATGACTGTTAATGGATGTTAATGGCTGTGTGTGGATGGGGAGAACATTTCTGGGTCAATTTGCACTGGGCGGCTTGTATATGTTTATTAATTTGATATCTGCAATGCTAATAGTGACTGAATTGATTTCAGATTCAGTATCTTCTGACAAGAGAGTGGCGTTAGATCTGACAAAAGTTGCAAGCCCGTAAACTCTCTGCGAGAGTTGGATGTCACTTTCGGTCATTTTGGTGCTGCATCGATTTTGTTTTCTATGAGAATCTTTTAGAGCTGTTGGCACTTAGCTCTACTTATGTACGCCTTCAATGTCTAATTTGCAAATTCGGATCGAAGTACCGATATCTCGTGTCAGGTGGCGCTGAGAAGTGCCAGTTGGTGCTGTTAGGTGTGGACTATTTTTGTTCATTATTTTCCTGATGTAATTTATATCTATGTTTGTCTATGTTTGTCTGTATTAGCCATGAGTTCACGACGATATCATTCATGAAAGTTTGGCTATCTTATTGCTGATAGTGCGTTGCCCAGGGTGTACCACGAGGAGGCGAACTGTCTTTGCACCCCCAGTTTCGGGATAATTTAATACGGAATCTGGCATAATACAAGATTGCACACTAGGTCCTTCCTTATTCGCGCCCTTCATCAATGGTTTGGTCGACTTTTTCCCAAGACCAGTTGGTACAGTGATTTGATTTAGTGTTTGTTATTGTATTCTTAAAGATGACTCAATAAAACATAAATAAACCAAATTTTACTGCAGCACAATTGTAGTAAGGGTACTTATAAGAGTCACACGCACCATTTCCTCCACCATAACACAACAACAGGCGAGAGGGACCTAAAAACTTACTGACACAGAATACCGATATAAAATATTGATGACATCTGGTGAGGTTATGATCCGGATTATAGGGATTATAACCCCCTCACTTAACTGTATCCTTACTGGTCCGCCTGTGGGGTTCTCCGATTCGACCTCAAAAAGTATCTGCAGGCCTACTGGTTACGGATCACTTCGTCACTGAGGCCAATCAAATTCTGCTGTTTTTGCATTTGTGCGATCCATGAGTTTTTTGGCCTGCCTCTCTTCCGCGCTTGTATAGGAATGCTGATTGACAGCTTTTTCGACAGTTTTCGTAGGATACCTCCTTTAAACATGACAACACAAACTGAGCCGATCATGCTCCAATTTTTTCGAGATGGGTTCTTTGACGTGAAGGCTTCCGCGGATCTTCGAAGTTCTAATTCGATCGAGCTTTGATACTCCTGCTATCATGCGACGCATCTCCATCTCAGCTGTCGTTAATTTGCTCTCATACTTTTTGGACATTGTCCAGCAATGGGAACCGTATGTGAACGTCTAACGAACAACTGCGGTATAGAGCCTTCCTTTCAGTTTTGGGAGCATTTTGCGGTCACAAGATAGCAGAGTTTTCCTGCCACTTCATCCACCCTACGTTTACGATATGATTGATGTCCTCATCAAAAGTTGCTTCGCTATTAATCATACATCCCAGATACTTTAACTTTTCGCACTTGGCAATCACTTTTCCATTCAAATAAATGCCTGGACTAGGCCGGAGTGGATCAGAGAATGTGCAGTACAAGTACTCTGTCTTTTTTGGACTAATTCGATACCTATTTCCCTCCAAAAGATCCACCCATACATCAAGTGCTCGTTGCAGGGACGTTTGATCATTACTTATGATGGCTCCATCGTCAGCAAAGAATAACTGATGCACTTTGCGGTGCGTCACTTTTCCTTCAAGTTGATAATCCAGGACTGCAATAAATAGCAGAGGACTTAAGAGGCTTCCCTGGTGCACACCGACTTTAATTGGGAAGAATGGCTGGTATGTAAAGTACTTATATGGTTTAAGAACTAGATACAAAAAATGTTCTCAAGTCAGTTAATTTAAAAGTTTCCGTATCTCTGCCACAATTAGAGGTTTAAAATGCGACTTAATCCCAATATACTACATTTGCACGTGTACTTTCAGCATAAAATGTCAAAGATGGACATCCTTAAGTAAGTGCTCCAAATGCTGATTGTCATTTGTTGTGATTCTTTCACCAGAAAACCAATCCGCAAAAGTACATCGTTCAACGTCAAAAGATACATCGTTCTGGTTCGTTTTTATCCGCCTGCCTACGCCGAATGCAATCAGAGTAACCACTTGCTGCGTCCTCTCTCGTCCCAACAGACTATGATAATCTCATCCAGAAACTCGGCGAGTGACGCTTATTAATGTACCTGTGCTCCCATTTCGGTCAGCAGTCATTGTTTCCCTTGAAACGCTTTTGTGTCCTGTCCTCTGTTGCTCTGATTCTTTTTTTCTGGTCTTTTTTCCATTCTCGTCTGTTGTTGGATTGTTTTTTCTGCCGCACGTTCGTTTTATGTAATCTCCATGGGATTGGCTCCTCAGACCCAAGAACAACAATCGCACGCGCGAGCGCATTCGGATGTACTTAGTCATTTTCGATGTCGAATCAGGCGGTGGTGGGACAGAAAACCTTTCTGGTTATGGTGCAAGTACACACATGGTCTCTGTTGCTGCTGCTGCTGTTGGAGTCTGATTCGGATGACATTTTGTGCAGATGTCTGAAATGTCAATTAAACTTGAAAACTATATCAATTTGTTGTTCGCCCAGAGATATGTCACAAGTCAGCGAAATTGAAAGCTTTTGGTGGTCGTCGATCGATCGGACTGTGATTGCCTGGTAGCTGTACTTCTTTGTGTCTGAAACTCAGCTGCTGTGTCATGTGGAGTGTGGTGAAGTAGTAAATGCTGTCTACCTGTCTGGGGAACAGTTTTGATGGGTGATTTGAGTTTTTTTTTTTTTTTTTCAATGGTATATCGGCGCGCAATCTGAATTTAATTCGATCCTACAATGATTATGATTCATGGAAGCGTGTTCTGCACTAAGTAAGTGTTCACAATGCGGGTGTTTTGGGGAATCCACAAGTGTGCGCACTGTCATGTTGGGCGAAGCGTGCCTTGAAAGTGAAAATTGCTGCAATTTGTCAGATGAGTCACGAGAGACATGATAGTGATGGATATAGCAAATGCCTACTTTATTATGATCAACTGGCTTACAATTGGTTAACAAAACATTTCTGAATTATGAGACCACTTGTCAAGTCAAATCAGAAAGGCAAATTGAGAAGCCTTCTCATGACAGTTTTTACTCTCAAACATTCGCGAGAGGTAGGACCATAAAAAATCTTTTTCGTCTTTTCAAGGACTCGAACTTCGAACTAACGTTCAACATCCAAAGCTCTAATCACTGAAATTCAGTTCAGTCCTTAATTTGTTAAATAAAATATAAATTCATCTCACATACCTACCGGCTAAACCATTCAACAACAAAAAAAAATAACGCAACATTACATAAAGCTTGAAATGGAAAACAATCCTCAAACAAATGCGCCCATCGCGCGGCGGCCCATTCCAACGACTTCCCGGCTATTAAAATTCACCCGCTAAAGTGGCGAACGACTTTAACAAGTCACGATCTCCCTAGCGGCCACGAGTCGTCATAGAGCACATAGCACAATGTCGCTCATCTCAATCACATAAAAGCAAATAAATGTTCGCACAAAATAACTTCCTCTTGTACCCCTGCTCACAAACCATAAATCGATACCAATTATGATTGTGCGCCATCGATGGACCACACGATAGATAGTCAATTGCGATCATAAAAATCCGCCAAACACGAAACTCACTCCACCATTACATGCTTTACACAGGAAAATGTACAGGTTCCTTGCTTTTGACGAAGACGAGTGTGGTCAAGACGAGGACGTCTTGAGAACGAGAACGTCAAAGAAAAGCGACGCGACTTTAGAGCGATGTTTGTTCAGTTTATGAGCGTCAAAGGTTACACTGGGTCGTCTGTCGAATGGCACCATAGCGCAAAAATCGTGCAGATTTAATTCGATCGAATTGATGTTATTATTTACGATTGATGTGACTGATGGTGGGAGACTGAATGGAAGGTTGGCTATACCGAAGCCCCTGCCGCGGGACAAATTAAAATGTCGGAAGTGTTCACAATCCAACACCAGTGCTGGAACTCATGACTAGAATTGGGAAGTGGTTTTTTGAATATTCATTTAATCCACACACGTTTCACCAACGAAGTGAAAAAAAAAAATAATTTCAAAACAAAAGAGTCGAGGCACGAACTCTAATTTTTCGCTCAAGTCTTTCACATACGTTGATTGCCGAAAAGTCGTAAGCCCACCCCTGAATGTTATGCAAACGATGGAGTTGACGACTGACAACTTCAAACTCGACACATATGTATGTACGTGCGTTTGGATTATGGGATTTTAATAAGACGCGCGGGTTGAATAACTAATGACGCGCACACACAGACGCACTGTGATTTACAATTGGCTTGACGAAAATGAATGAATTTGGGCGCCGAAACAACAATAAAGAATTTTTATGGTTTGCATCGGCGCAAAATTTTCTAAGACAAAATCACCAAAAGTGTTTTGTTTTGGAGAATTTTTCTCATTCCAATCGCGTGGGAGTTGTCGGGAAAGTGTCAAAGAAGAGAATTCCCATTAAATGCGTGCTTAGGTGTAGTAACAATTTGTTAGACTTAATTATGTATGTGTCGAAGATATTTGAGAAGTGGGCGCGATTTCGTGTGAAATTATATTGGGTGCACAGACGATATGACGACTTTTGAGTGGCAATCGGGAAGTGAACCGTCAATAAAGATAGGACGTCTTTGCATTCGGTCCCTGTTCCAAAACAAAATCAAACACCATAGTTATCTGACACCTACTCTGGCTTTCATCTCCAGATAAATATTCATTAGTGGAAGAAAAGAACAATACTTATCGGAAATCCTTCAGACTATGCTGCCTAATATTCATCATGGAGAAAGCTGTGAATAATTGCATTATAATGGAAGTCCTTTACAAGGCCCCCAACAATATCGATCAAGCAGACTCCCACAGCTATCGACTTTTAAAGAATGAGTACAAGTAGTCGTAGAGACCAAATGGAGAAGCGTTATATGAAGCTCTATGATTTTCCTTACCCAGTATGTATGTACATACATATATTAAAATTGCTTTCACAATACTTTAGACTTTAACCAGCATATCACACAGCGATACAATTTGGGCTGCACAGCTAAAAAGTTTTACATCCCTACGTAACACAACCCCACAATTTACCGTTCATTTCAGTTTAATAATAAATAAAACCTCAAAACTTTAATAAAAATATTACCCGTAAGAAACCGTGTTTTTCTTTACGTTTTTCAGTAATGCCCCATATTCAAAATAAACGATATTTTGTTAAAAAACGAAATTAATTTTCAAAGTGACATCTAACGGAATTCGAAGAAAGAGGCTGTTAGCGTGTATACAAACCTTATTTTCTTACGGGGAAAAAATATCTTATATTAAAACCGATAAAGTTACTTTAGCTTTAGCTTATCTCCCGTCAAGTGCTGCCAGTACTTGATTAATTGAATGGAAAAGTAATTTTCTTTTAACGGTCAACAGCACCAAATTATTTTTTTTTATTTAAAAATTGTAATGTTAGGATTTTGGAAAAACAAAACGAATAATTTGACATTGCGTGCAAATGTTTTCATTATTACATGGAATGAACTCTTACAAGTTCAATGCTATCAAATAGATAGAACACAAGCATTAGCAAGTAAATAAAGGAAGAGCATGAAAGCGCAAAAAAGAAGTGCAAAGTCTTATGTGATTAAAGTTCTAGATAGGAAATGGAACGAACAACCACTATTGTTTCTGAGTAGATAGACATAAGGTCTGTTCCTTTACCTGAAATTTGTACTAATTCGTACGAATTCTAGATTAACCCCGTTCCTTAACACAAAAAAATCGTAAAAGAGAGAGGCAACGAGAGAGTAAGCATTTCTCCGCAGTAAAAAATCTTACGAAGTCTTGCCCAACAAATTTCTGCCGGTGAGAAGTCAGCTGTTACTTTGGATGTATAATTTTTAACTCGCTACAAAAACTGAAAAATGGAAAAAAGGAGTTCAAATGCAATTTGAATGTTCTCCTAAGACATTCCAACGTATTCAAACAAGAAAGTGGATATTTGAATTCAATAACAAGAAGGTTTAAGGTGAAGCAAAATATTTTATAGACGAGGTGTTTATGACATTTCGTATGTTGCAACTTTTGTGGTTGAAAGCGTTCCTTTTCCTTTTTCGTAATTTTGCCTCTCTCTCAGTGAATTTTACGCCCACTCCTTGAAATTTATTTACTTGCTATTTTTGGAGCAGAAAGTAAAAGAATAGACATATAATTGCCTCATTTTTTTTTGCAGAAGTTTCTTAGTTGTCCTCTTACGCTGTTGAAATATGTTAACTCCTTTTGTATAAATTTGGGACCCAAATCTTTTGCAACTTCATTTCATATGGAGTACAAGAGTTTAACAAGACTTGTCCAGCGGCAAAATCATCGATTCATTCACCACTTCTAACAGTCGGTAACCATATTCATACTATTGTTTAATGTCCTAGTATACATTAAGACTGTTATTTTCTTTAAAATCGCTTAATCGGAAAATTTTTAATTTTAGGGGTAACGTACCCCAGAAGTAATGCTTTTCTATTGCGCTTCCACCTTTATATGACATTAGCGAGATAACCAACTCAAACGTCAATCTGCCAAGTTGTCAATTTGGTTACTAGAAATTTTTTTCCTTACAAAAGTTAAGGTAGATTTAGCAATTGTATTGCACATTTAAAAACAAATTTGAAAAACATTCCTAGAAAAATGAATAAAAAAGTTCTCGTAACTGGAGGCACAGGCCTGGTAGGTAAAGCTCTGGAAGCAGTAATCAACGAAGAAACTCCCAGCAATGAAGTTTGGTTCTTTGCCGGATCAAAGGATGCCGATTTAACGTAAATATCACATTTCTTTCCCGGAATACATAACAATTCTTCTTTTCTTCATAGAAATCTATCCGAGACGAAGTCGTTATTCGACAAAGTGAAGCCCACACATGTAATACACTTGGCTGCAATGGTTGGCGGGTTGTTTCACAACATGAGCAACAATTTGGATTTCCTGGTAAAGTTGAATCATATGCCCATAAGCAAATCACTCACTCCTCACTCTTTTAGAGAAAAAACCTTCAAATTAATGACAACGTCCTACAAACTGCTTTCGAACATGGCTGTGTTAAAGTTGTCTCCTGTCTTTCCACTTGCATTTTTCCAGACAAGACCTCTTATCCAATAGATGAGACAATGGTGCACAATGGGCCACCACACGACTCCAATTACGGTTATTCGTATGCTAAACGATTGATTGATATTCAAAATCGAGCGTATTTCGAAAAACATGGTTCAGTGTTTACTTCTGTGATTCCGTGTAACATCTTTGGACCGCATGACAATTATAAGCCAGAAGTTAGCCATGTCATTCCAGGAATGATCTATCGAATGCATCAGCTAATCAATGAGGACACCGGCGAGAGAGAGGAAGAGAAAGTTTTCACTGTTTTTGGAAGTGGGAAACCGCTGAGGCAATTCGTTTATTCGATTGACCTGGCGAAGCTGATGATCTGGGTGTTGAGGGAGTATGAACAGGTGGATCCTCTAATTTTATCGGGTAAAATAATTTGATCTAGAAAAAAAATATCACCATCTAACTAGTTAACTGAATATTTAGTGGACGAATCGAATGAAGTAACAATCGCACACGTGGCCGAGTCCATTGCCAAGGCATTTAATTTCAAGGTTTTAATTGAAACCACTAAGCATGTTACTTTGTTACTATGTTAGTCTCTTCCAGGGTAAAATCGTCTGTGACACAAGCAAAGCTGATGGCCAGTACAAGAAGACTGCCTCCAATAAGAAGCTAAGAAGTCTAAAACCGGAATTTCAGTTTTCGGATTTTGAGAAATCGATTAAAACTTCAGTGCGGTGGTTCATCGAAAATTATGAAATTGCTCGGAAGTAGGGGTGTCTTGTTAAAATTGTTAGTCAAAGTAAAGCACTATTTTTATATATGATGTAACTTATTTTCTTAAACCTGTAAATCGTACTGGTAATGTGTGTTTGTGTAAGGTCCAAACAACTTCTAGAAATATAGTCTATACGGTTTCTTGAAGATATGGAAATATATCAGCTGGTGGAAAGGTCAAATGAGCTATTCTAAAATCCGAACATGTCAGTAACACATAGACATTAGCCTAGCCGAGCTTTATAGTAAGACATATGTACCTTGCGAGCTCTTCAAGTAGCACCAAAAAGTCAATTCAACGGATTTTCAAGATAAAAGTTATACCATCAAATATTTCACACTTAACTCTTAGTTTGGAATTCACTTCCAATGGCATTTGTAAAGCTCTAACTATTAACAATATCAAAATCAAATCATCTCAGCGTCGTATTTTAGGATACCATAAGAGAAATGTAAGGAAATATTTACCAAATTTTAGATACTTTGGAAAAGTGAGAAAACTGGGGAAGTATTTGTCAAACTGATAACTGGAAAAATTGTGAAGACAATGAATGAATACTTATTCAAATACTTGGCGCAACAGACCGTATGTGGTTCAGGGTCCAACGGATCACTTAATGTTCCTAAAGCACTACTACGGTTATTAATATTGTACCAATTCATTGCCTTTTAATATTTGAAGCACAACAAATTAGTTTTTTTTGTTTAATTGACTCCTAAAGCACTATAAGCGTTCTAGCTATTTGAAAAGATTCATACACAAAACTAATGTTTCTTTTGATTGTATTATACCCGGAGAAAGCTGCTCGTTTTATTTAGGAGTTTAACCTTGGTGTGTACCAAGCTTTACACGTTTTAGCGACACTTACATAAAAATATATGTACGAGTGAGGTGAATTTATTTTTATAAGTTCCATTACACCATGCAATGGTTATAAGTTAAGTTGAATCCTATATCTACTTAGGTTTTCAACATATTCAACATGTCATATCTCGCAGTTTATGGCCAATACTGAACGATAAGAGGACCGAAAGCCTTTTACCAATGAACAAAAAAGAAATCAGCTTACTAAGAAGAGTACTAACTGGACACTGTCCGATATGTGCAATGGCCGTCAGACTGGGTATCAACTCACCTGATTATTGCAGAAGCTGTCGTGACACAGAAGAAACAGAAACCATCAAACACCTGCTTTCAGACCCCCAACATCTAAATCCGTCGCTTCCGTTATATGGGAAACAGACTGTTTGAGGAATTAGAGGACCTGATGGAAGTCCCACTCTGGAACATGAGTTTTGTCAAGAGTACAGATTGGTTCAACCACACCAACCGATAGAATTCAGTTATGGTATCACTACATAATAAGGAAACAATAAAATGGACCAATTGGCCCCCTGTGTAAGCACCTTTTACAGGTGCGCGTCCCTCTTTCCATACCATATCATAGGTCTTCAACAAGACAGCGACCCAAAGCACATGGTGAAGATTGACAGTGAATGTATGTACATATATTGCATATACATACATAATGTATAGAGCATGCAGCTAACCGCATACATACATATATATAAATTATCATAGTCATGTGGAACCCCCACAAAGTACAAAGTAAATTTGTCTAATTGAAGAATCAAAATTATTTTGAGGTCATCAGATGAGGACCCAAAGATCGGAAAAAGAGTTAGATCATGTGAAAGGTATTTTAACCGTACGGCCGTAACCCAAGAAACAGAAAAAAATGGATTTTGAGTTAATTCGAATCTAGAATCGTATTTAGACAGACTAAAATAAGTGTTAACTTTTTTAAAAATTTTTTTTTTCAAAAAGTGCACGCATACTGCACTAGAAATTTTCTAATATTAATCCCCGAATCCAAAACAAACAACAAATTTGATTTATACAAAAAAATAAATTTATTAAATACAACGAAAATTACTATTTTACACACACAGTGACAGAAGCTTACGAAAAGTACTGATAAATCAACTTATTTACACGTTTTTAAGCGATATAAGCTATGACCTATTTTTCTTTTGTTTTCCTGTTCCCAATTGGAGACGCATCTTCTGCGAGAACGACGCATTAAGCAAAATTAAAACTAAAAATTTGTATAAATTTGTTCGCATTATTTATTCTCTTATTTTTTTTTTAAATTAAGAAAAAATACGGTAAAAAATGATATTAAGAAACAATGTAAAATAAAATATAAAACAAAAATCATGGAAATATGGTTCATAAATAAAAGAAATAACTAAAAAAAAACATATACAAAATATATTAACAAAAAAAGGAAAACATAAATAGCAGGAAAGAGAGAATAGCGCGATAGATAGACATGTCCTAGTAATATGAGACGCACGCCAATGACGCAATTCTACAGTAGAATAGGTACAGGTAGAAGCTTGAATTATAAAATTAACATTACGAAAGAGTAATTATGAACTAAACTTAAATTAAATTAAATTTTAATCTAATGACAGTATTCGTTTGCATGAGTTGTAAGTTTGTTTGTCGGTTTTTTCATGTTTTGTTTTTCTCTTCCTTTTCCGTGGTTTAAATTAACAAAAAAGAAAGAAGCGAAATTATCAATTCTTCTTTACACCGAAATAGGATCTGAAATTGCACCAAGGTACCGAATTCTTGTTTTGAGAGCTTTCATTTTTATACAACTTAACCGAGAAGGAGAGCACGATTGTTCTGATTAAAGGCAGTGTTTATCCATTTAATGTCAGGTTTGGTGAAGGACGCCACTGAATTACCACATTGATCTTCAGAGGTGAATGTGCCCTTGAGCACATAACTGTCGCCTGTACCACAGGCTAGAGCGCTACCGTAGTCGACGTCGCACGCATCGTACTTCGTCCTAGCACAGACTTGCGTCTCACTGGCACCACATTCGCTGCGAGACACGGCGTCAGCTGGTGTCTGGTGCAAGAGCGCACCTTGTTCGTGAACTAAAATGGTAAAAATATAATATTAAGAGGATGTTCTCTGTAAGAAGGGTGTTAACTTACTTTTCAAGGCATTCTTGCCCCATCCTGTCACCACACACCTCTCTGAGGGGCTTGGGTCCTTATCGCTAATACAAATTGGACTAATATGAATGGCAGTTTGCAGGTTCTTCTCTAATAGAATAATGGCTAAGTTGTTCTGTCCAGTGGCTGGATCATAGCCTGGATGGACTTCAATTTCTGTAGCACGCACCAATTGGAATGGAAGTGGTTCATCGTCGATACCCAGCTGCCATTCGCCAGCTTTTACAAGAATATCCTTAGTTGGTTCACTATAAAGGGCGTCAGTTTTATTACATTTCAGTCATTGAATGGACTTTGAGTCAACTCACCCAGCGAGACAGGAAGCGGTGGTCAAGACCATAGCATAGCCGATAATAGCACCACCGCACAGGAGAGACTTAGATGATTCCTTCAGCACCATTGCTTGCCACGGAATTTCAGCGAATGCTGTATCCTCGTCTGTTACACCACGGGGCTTGGTGTTCTAAATTGGAAAGAGGGGTGTTTTTAAAATGTTTTAAAATGGAGACTGCAGAGATTTAAGCTTACTCTATTTATAGTAGCACACTGTCCAGTTGGATTCACAGGCCATGGATCGACGTAATTAGAGTCGCGGCAGCACTTGCCTGGAGCTCCTGAACCTTCTATTAGACAATCGGTCAACGGTACACGGAAGGCCTCCTGTTGTGGAGTTAGATTTGAGGGCGAGTCAGTGATAATTCCGAGGCTACTGCAGAAGTTGATGTCGGTACAAACGAGAGCAGCGGCACACTTTTGTGGGGTAAATGGTGAAAGATCTGCTTCGAATACTGGTGGTTTCCTTGTGGGGAAAATGGGCTCTGAAAGGATCTCTTCACCACGGACTGGTACTTGATTCGACGGGCTTCCAATTGGATTCAGTGGTTGTTGGGGTTGTAGCGGTTGTCTTGGTTGTTGTGGCTGTTGGGGTTGCCTTGGAACTGGGGGAAGATACTCGTTGATCGGTCTTTGAGGCTGGGGACGTGGTGGTTGTGGTTGTGGTTGTGGTTGTGGACGTAATGGTTGAACTGGCTGCGGCCTAGGTGGTTGAGGTTGTGGTGGTGAGGGGGGAATGTAAGTTTGTGGTGTTTGTGGTACTGGTCTTTGTGGTACTGGTGGAGGTATATATGTTGGAGGCTGGGGTCTTGGTGGCTGGGGTCTTGGTGGCTGGGGTCTTGGTGGCTGGTATACTTGTGGTGCTGGAGTTTGAGGGGGAATATATTCTGGTGCTGGAGTTTGAGGCGGGATATATTGTGGTCGTTGTGGTACAGGTGGTTGGTACACTGGTAGCTGTGGTTTTGCTGGGGGAATATATACTTGTGGTGCTGGAGGCGCTGTTGGTGATGGCGGAATATATACTGGCGGTGCTGGAGTTGCTGGAGGTTGATATACTGGTGGTGCTGGTGGTTGAGTTGGTCGGTATGGTGCTTGTGTCGGTCTTTCGGGTGGAATGTATACTGGTGGGGTTGGAGTTGGATTGTATGTTTGTGGTGTTTGTGGTGGTTGAGGGAATGGAATCACTGGCACAGTCAATACATAACCGTCTGGAGTCAAAGCGGTAGCTGGGAGACGACAGCATACTTCGGGGGCATAGCAACGGTTGGCCTGCAAAAAAGGAACAACAAATTACATTTCATTACACACATTGATTAATGGACGTCAAAGAGACTACACTTAACTTGAACCATAAATTACCCGGAGGACAAATTTGTTTCTACTCAACGATTTCATAAGTCAGTGTGTCAGTCATAGATGGTAACTACTTCATCTATGCTAGAGCTGCCTTGCCTTTGAGGCTTTTTTGCTATTTGCACTTCAGTGGATGAGTGACTTCTACGAGGCTGAGTGCCTCTTTGGATGTCATTTTACTATTTAACCCAGAAGTTGTTGCATTTAAGTGTGCAATTATACTTAAAGAATCAAAGTTCAACCATCTCTACAAGGAGGTGGCGAAGGTGTGATGTTTATTGCAAAAAAAAAAAACACATCACCAAGATGCAGATGGATTGTGGCTATAAACATAAATGACTGTTCAGTGTCAAAACGTTTACAGATACAAATATGCATTCACCCATTCGCTCTAGGTGGGCAGGTAAATTGGTGAAGAATAATGATTTAAAATTCCAAACCGAGTGTGGGCTGGTAGTAGGTCTCTACCGCGAGATGTTCAAATTTGATGAATGTCCGGTGAAAGGCTCCATTAGTTTATTGCTTGAATCTCTGTCTTAATTGAGTCGTTAACTAATTATTCATTGGGACTATCGGAATATTTAGTCGCTTTGTTTTATTTTATCAGCTACTGACTGACCTTAATCGCGTCTGCGTGGGTGCTAAACAAGAAACTGGTTTCTTTGTATCAGATATCCAAAAAGCTGCTTTTAATTATTTTGTGAATGTATTTAACATAAATTTGGCAGTTTCCTCCTCAAAACATTGCCAGCCTCTTAATTGCATAGCAAAGTGCGAAAATTAGCGTGGTCAGACATGCAGAAGTCTTCGAGAAGCATTTTGAGGAGGAATATAATTCTTCTTCAGAAGCAAAATCTTCAATTAAGATTCATATCAATAGAATCGCATCGGTGATATTTACCACAGACTGAGGTGGTCGAGGAGGTGTGATTCGAGAATTCAACCATCTATACAGAAATACAAGCTGATGCTGTAAGTCATTTATTTAAAACTAAAGGTATGCATGCCTGCGAAACTTGTTCCTTCTGATGGAAATTAATGTGTTCGTGGAAGAAGCTATGTTTTTCCTCCTAAATACCTCTCTCACTTTTAATTAACTTATTACACTCTCATCGTTCGATCATAGTTATTAACGAGATTTAGATTTATTGATTATTTGTACTTATGAATATTTTACTTGATTTGTAATTCACCTGCGTGACCGCAACATACGTCCTACCTAATGATTACTGGTTGATTTATCTCCTGTTTACTAGAAGTGTCAGAATTTGCATTCCTACTGATTAAACTGTGTGAGTTCTTAAGAATAATTGCTAGCTAGATTGATAAAATGGCTATTTCTTAAATTTCATCTGGTTTGTCACCTTTTTTAAGGAAATAAGAAAAGATTTACTTCTTTAATGATAATTCATTCTAGGTCGTCGATTGCTTAGCAGTTTGATGTGAATATTTAAGGAGGTTTAATTATTTATATTTTAGTAAAAGGCAATTTCCACCGTCTTTACAAAAAAAATTTTATTTCACACATAATTCAAAATGTCATCAAAGACCAACTAATTTCGATCGGTCGTTTTAACAATGCGAACCAAGAAGTTTTTTGAAAAACTTTTTTTCTGCAGGAAATCTGGCTTGACAGAGTTCCTGTTGTTAAAAGCACCACCATGTCATAACGAAAGAATATTTCTAAATACTCGCATTTACTCTTATTGCTGGCATATACTTATACGAGTTATGGATTTCATTTGTTTATCTGGAACCCCCTTAAACTCACTTAAGCCTTTAAAATGCGATTCCTTTTCTTCATATTTGGAGGTATTATTTGAATAGATTTCTACAAATTCAGAACATCTACTTCCTTCAACTTGGCTTAGTAAAACCGCTTCTATTACCTCCGTCGATCTTATTGGACTCAGTGGTAGTATACATATGTATACAAACCAAGGTAGTACTGTGTCTTTTTAACATAACCGAGCCTAATGACTGGACGGAAGTGAAGAAATTGTACGTGCAAGTCCAGTCATATGAGACACTTCAGCTTCTTTAATCACAGCATGCATTATCACAACAACTCATCATCATCATTACCAATTAAAGGCATTCTAACAGTCACTTGAATGGTTCACTTTTGACACTTGCTCGAACTGCAGAAGCCAAAAAAAAAGTATCCGAGAAGAAACCTCCTTTTCTTCTCACTTAGCACAGACAAATACATTTAATAAACCATGCAATTAAGTTTAATATACCGTAAATGCAGTTGTTGCACAATAATCTCTCGTTCTTCCTCCACCACCACCACTATGTTTATCTCTGGCACATGTTGCATGCAAATCCAGCTTAAGACCTTATAACCCCGCGCTCACATTCCAGAGATCAAGACTACGTACCATAACCACTTTACCGAGAGGTGCGCAGACTAAGTAAATACACCAACATTCGAAAAAGGTGCCAAATATCGTGTAAGCAACATTTACACAGCCAATAACTCGAGAGATGGCATTTTATCGATATTGTTTTTTATTATGAATAACCAATTCCGAAAATGGGTACTTTAAACTGAAAGACGGACAAGAGCCATATGCAGCTGGACGGTAATGATTAGGCGAATTGCTGTATAAATATGTCGGTGCCACCACTGGACTAATAAAAATGAAGGTAAACTCGACCATTGGCTAAAGCTGAAGGTTAATAGGCGCCTGTCGATTTTTCAAATTTTATCACCAATGACATTGCCATTATCGTGTTAATTTTTCCTTTATAGTTTCTCAATCATCAAGGAAAATAAATTACCAATTAGGAAATTCGTGCTGCTAAACACGGGTGGCAAAGAATGTTGTCGCGCCTTCTTGAAATATTTACTCAAGTCAAGAATCACAGTTCAAACAGTAAATTCATGTAAACAAATAACTCGGGGCAGAGAAGAGATTCTTACGAAAAAGTCAAAGATCCGACTAAGTATGCGCATGGGGCTCTTAAAAGACCCAACAAGGTCACATGAGCGTATGATTTTTCTGATTTGATAATTTGCATATTAAATTTGTTTTCGTGAAAATTTGCATTTTCAGTTTGTCAGTGGGATTTTCTTTTGTCAGGAAGACTAATGATGTGGTAGGTAAAGTGTGTGTTATTTGGAAATTCCCAAGAAAAACACCATTTTTGTTGCGTGGAAGTTGCATCTGAGAGAGCAAAATGAATCCAAGAAGTTGATGATGATGAAATTTCGAAATTCACCCGAGAGATTACATCGTAACGCGTTATAATTTAATTTATTGCAATGAAAACGGGGAAAATGTCAATCTGATGGGACGGCCAAGTGGCATGGGGAGAGCTATAAATTTTCTGATCTTCTCCGAACAATGGCATGAAAGAGAAATCAATTAAATTGATGGTAATTGCCTTCGCTTAAGTACACTGCAGAAGGATGTAGTTTATGGATATTTTTGAATATAAACCAAACGATTTGAATGGGTGATTTGAGAATGTTCAGTCGTCAATATAACATCGGAATAAATTTATTTCTTTTCGTTGTAGCTCCATTATGTTGCTGTTGCATTTAAACTTTATTGCGGAAATTAAATTAGATGTTAGACCGAACTAAAAGATGATAAGCAACTCCGACCTTTCGACTTGAATCTTTTCTTAATGCTGAAACTTAATGGTACGATAAATCATGCAATGAAATATATTGGCAAAGCATGAAGTACGGGTGGTCATTTAGCATTTCGATTTTATACTCGTATTTCACATTGCAGTTGTTGTCAAGTTCAAGTGAATGGTTATGGCGTTACTAAATAGTCATTCGTTACAGATAGAGCAGGTAATTTTATGGGTGTGACGTGGGAAAAACCCTGATGGGAACTCGATGAAGAAATGGAAATCTAGGCTAAAAAAAAACGATGTATAAAATTATTAGCAGGGGCAATAACAAACTACGTGGCTAAGGCTTGCTGAACAAGAACAAATTAAATCATTTCACAAGGCCGCAAGACTACCATAGGTGAAGCTAGGATTATTTTAATAAAAAATCTTTCCAAACATGAGACCCTACGATGGTCCATAACTCATACAAGTAGCTTAGATCTTTGATCTAGGCGTTATCCTTGAATCTGAGACAATCCAAGAAGATCAATCCAATATTACTAGAATGAAGTAAGTAGAAGTGTTTGAATGGGGCATTTATTTCATACTGATAACAAATTTTCTTTCATTCGAAAATAATTAAAGAGGATGTTGACGCATTTAGCTTGAAAACTACATCCTTAAAGGCGCCATAAGAAAAAGTATTATGTGTTACAATTTTGATAATTTCAGTATCATCTTAGAAATACATCTTTGCAATGCGAAGTTAGTTTAAAATCTAATTTAAGCTGTGACAGTAGAATGCTTACAAATACAAATGAATGTGGTCCAGGACCTAGCTTCTCGCGACCACTCGTGTTGTGCGTATTATATTTTCCACACAAATGGAAGGGACCTACTGTTTAGAGCCATATCCGAATGACTTTCTTTTCTTTTTTTCTTTTCACTTTCTCATCACAGTTATTACTCTCGGACGTTTTTCAGAAATTCGCGAGACCGTGAAAAACTTTTTTTTTGTGTTTTCTGGGAACCTCCCGCTCAGCAACCCAACGCAGTAACCACTGAGCAGCGGCGTCCATAATATAATGCTTATTAACACTAATAATAGAAAAATATTGTCGACAAAGTATGCAGTTTCAAACAACATACACAACCTCGACTACCATTGTTGAGGGTTAGATAATGTCTAGGCGCCTTAACGTTACCTTGCGGTTTTATTTCATTCTGAGTTCAAGAGATGGTATTGCCAATGACGATTCGTGATGATAAAATACTAGCTGAAGGTTAGATCGTCCATGTGATGGTTCTCTAATGCTTTTTTTTTTAAATCGAGGTTTCTTAACTAATAACCTTGCTTATGAAGATCAGGATTCCTTTGGCAGAGTATACTTTATTGTTCAAGCATAATGATTAACATCGTTTAACTACAACTTCATCGAAATACACAAGTGGATGGAGGTAGCCAAAAAGAAAACAAGTGTTATCGAAAGACTAAGATCCTTATATGAAATCGTGAGTGGCATAGTAAAACCAGAGTAAATTCAATATACATATGTACATATGTACATATATTAAAAATTTTGTTGTAATTAGAAAGATTTACTAGCTCACTGGGAATGTGAAAGAAAATTATAAGAAAACTGAAATATTGTTTGAACGTTTTTTTATATACGTTTAAATAATTTCCACATCTAATATAAATGCAAGTAATTAAATTGTATTTCAAATCTTGTAGCGTATTCTGCAGTTTGCATTATTCGTCCGTCACTTCTATTAACTCTACTGACGAGTTCGTGATTAAATCTGAAGTATTCGTAGTAAAACTTGATGAATTGTTGACTCACTCAAAGGGGAGTATTGACTTTCTCCAAGAGTAGTTTAATTTACAATCGGAACTTTTCTAACAAGGTATTGAATAAATATAATTATCTCCGGGATCCGTTCCGATGAAATTAGTTTCCACAAATTAATTTGAGGGGACTTTTTCCTACGAAAACTAAAAAACTCACTTATACCGATTAAAAGAATTTTTACTACGATTTATGCATATATTTCCCAAAAGCCATACAAAAACGTGTGTAGACTGAAAGCAAATAAGTACAGAAAATGTTTGCCAAGAGTGTAAGAGCGAATGTATCACTAGTCAAATAGATCTTCAGAAGTAAAATACACGAACAAACAAAAAGTTCGCTGTTCAACTCTTTCATTTTCTTACAGATACTGTGTGATGAGGATTACCTTCTATTTCCACCTTCCCAGACAATGACAATTCAATTACTTTATTTGATCCCGTCTGGCGTGGATTGCACACACCACAATCAACGAAAAAAAAAGAAAAACAGATGTTAAATCGACCAACCGACCGACTAACCTCAATGAGTGGTGGCAGCAAAACAGTATTAAAAAAAAGTCTTAAATAAGACACAAAACGTGATCAACCGCTGTATAGTTTGGTTGAACTTAACCGATCCCAAGCACGAGATTATGCACGTAGTCATACAGCTAATGCGTCTAATCTTATGGCTTAGTAATTCATCAGTGCACGTCTTCCGGCAACCAATACTGCTATTAAGAGAGGAGTATGGAATTTTTCTTTAATTAATTTATTGAAAAAAAATTCAAATGTAATGAAACTCATTAACCCCCACATTCAATTGAAATCTCAATGAGCGAAGAGCCCTTTTTGCCTTCATAAAATGTAAATTCAGCAGAAAAATGTTTCTTTAACAAGAACTTAAGTGGTAGATGGATGGCAAAACCAAGGTCTAGGTCATAACTTTCAAAATACAGTGAAGACATTCCGGTCCGGTGTTTCAAAATCTCCTCGAGTTAAACCACCTAATTAACCACACTAATGGTATCACTCGAAATTCATGTTTTATTTAGATGTGATCATCACTCGAGGAAGTACCACCTTTTTTAACGTGTGGTGTATATGCATTCCGACCGCCGCGCCGATGGTCGCTGGCTCCATAACCATTATCATTAGGCGAGCAGTCACTATTATGTGTGTGTATCGTTGGTATTCGATATTATTTAATCGTTCCAATCATAAGCGATGCGCATAATCAACGTCAGGGGACGACCTTGCCAACGATTTTGTTTTGATGGTGATCTTCGCTTTTGTTGTGGAATTTTTTTGATTTTCCTTTTCTTGTGCATGGATTGCACATTAAATTTTAAAGGTAAGCAAACTGGTACACTGGATGCTAGGACAGAGAGAAAATTATGACAGGTTTCTTTATTGTGTGTGCCTCTGATGGGGTTTTTGTTGATTTCTTTTGTTATCTTGTTGTTGTTGCATTCTTTGTGAATTATGTAATTCTTCACTGCAACAATCTGCAGTTCTTTTCAACACACAATCTCATTTCTGTGTACAAATTGTAATTCATTCATCTTTGGGTTTTGGTATCTTGGAAGATATCAATACAGTAGGCTACTAGCTGACGTGCTGTGTGCTGTTGGCGTGACTTGGGGCACGCTGTTACTGCACAGTGGCATGGTCTTATCTTATCTGAATCAGGAATAAATTAAAGTGGAAAAGAAGAAAAAAAAAAACTAAAGCAATCTGTCATAATATGCATACCAGCGTGCTTATTAAAATGAGAGCATGGGAGTTGGCTTGTATCTTGAAAAGGTAAAAAAAAAAGTCTTGAGTAACACTACTTTGGAATGCAACTGGGGTTCTCTTTCTCGAAAATACTCATCATGAGATAAAAGTTTATCGATGATATTATAAAACAAGCCCGCATGTTAGATGTTGCGCTCATAAAGTCGTAAATGAATGATAGCTGTTACATTTATCGGGAATATTGTTTTTAACTGGCATTTAGTTTAGCTTCAGATTTACGAAATATTCGAATAATGGTTTAATCAGGTATGACAAGTGCGTTGTTAAAAGAAGATCTGGACTTAGCAGACGTTTACTTGCTTTCTTAAATAATACTACAATCTTTAGGTCTACTGGCATAAGACCCATGCGTTGGTCACTAGCAAAAAAGGAACACAAATATGGTCTGCGAAAATGGACGAATCCATTATTGATGTTCAGTCAAGCAAAGCTGGAGTCTCGAGTTGGCCCAAAATTATTTGTACATTTTTTCTCTGCTTCCGCATTTAATCTAAATCCACTTGTCTCAAAATTAAACAATTTGGCCTCCAGACGTGATAATAAATAATTTTAAACAAACAAAAACTTACCGATGATTTCTTTGCGTAGTTAGATACGTTAATTGTTCCTCGACTACATTGATTAGGTGGCACACAATCGGAATCTCCTGCACATGGAACATAGGGACGTTGAGTTGTAGTGGTAGGAGTTGGTGGTGGTCGATACGTACAACAGACATCAGTCTCTGGTTCACAATTCTGAAAATTAAAAGAAAAATTGAAAAAATAAATAAATATTGCTAGGATGCTTAAAAACAACATTCATCTGACTGGTTCCACTGAAACCTGAGCTTTAGTCCATTCCAAACACCAATTTAACTACTCGCAGATTACAGCCACCTGATAACTTAAACATTTCGTGCGCAAAACTATCGGTCAATGGTTACGTTTATCTACCCGCAACGTTAGCGTTCATTGTTGGTCAATATAACCCATTGCAACAGGCAGTAGCCTGATGGGGTTATCTCCAGACTTTATTTCATGTTTAAGCCATGGACAGTGAAGCGAGCGTTGTTTCAATTAAGTTCTTTTGACATGTTAACGATTTATTATGTGGGACGAAGTTTTCCACTTTTTTTTTTTTTTATTGGTTAAATCAAGTTCGTAATTTCTATTTTTGTACATGTTCACATTCTAGTGTATATAGTAAAAGTTTTAAAATAAATTCAAATTAAAAGATACATCAATAAATTAGCATTAAGAACTAGACAAAACTAATGTCAAATATTTGCATATAACCCTAAAATATGTGCACGCGACAACCAGTTTGTGTGCTAAAAATCTAGAAAACTTAGCACATGTGCATAGAGGTAAAAGGGAAACAGGTTCAATGATGTCAAAAATTAATTAAAATTGAAAAAATACACATTAAAAACCGATATTAAGCTAATTTATATGGAAATGTTTAATTAATTAAAGGAGAAAGGCAATGGCTTGTTTTATTGCATAAAAGAATACACCATGGAACGTGCTGCCGATTTATCAAAAAGTCTTATTCTTGTTTAAATTTAATTTACAGTCTCAGAGCCCATCTCGAGTAGAGATTATAAATTCTCAAGGTCCACAAGAATATAAACAGCCAGTTGACAAGTAATTACTTTCGATTTTTTTTCCTTCCTCTCATATTACTCTTAAACATTTTTATCGAGTGATGTAAGCCGGGAAGAAGTGGTATTCTTACACACACGCCTTACGCCTGCCTGCATATGCAATGAATATTAGATGTGATTTACTAGAAATATCTAGAAAATTAATCGTTGTTAATGAATCCACTAAACAAATGTTTTTCAATCACATGAGAGATATATAAAGTGAAAGGTTATTAAACCTTTCAGACCTCTATCCATATTCAACACATTATCAAGACATCATCATCTGACTTTCGATTGTAAACAATGACTCAGATACAGCATTCTTGAGTTTGAAAAAATCCCCAAAAAGAAAATCAACATAAAGATTCGAACACCTGGATGTATGGCAGGTAGATTTGCTCTGTGTGTGAATTTCAAGTGGCATCCTCCTACGTATTCCAAGTGAGTGCTGTGGGTGGGTTGTACTCTCATAAAATCATTTCTCTCACCTACTAACGTTGCTAAAATTATATCATCAGGTATTTCAGTATTCCATGCTAATTTTTTTATGGGAATTCTTTCAAAATACAAACGTGCCCATAATGCTTTCAATTAAGTGCGATATACAAGTGATAATGTGACTGCGCACTCGATGACTTGCATGCGAACCGGAGATGTTTATTAAAATTAATTCAAAACATGATTTTCCCATGTCAAAGTCAAGTGCATTCGGTGTTTTTTTTCTTTTTTTTGGCAACTGAATACGTTTAGTGAATATTTATGAAATGAATGAAATATTTATTTTATTTGAAAAGGCAACGCCTGTAAGATTTTTGACCTAAAGGTCAATGATCCATGATTAAATACAGAGATTGTGTAATGTAGTAGAAGGCAATTAAAATTGGAATTTCCACTTGCTATAGAAATAAGTGTGTCGAATCGAGTTCTTTTCTGTGTTTTTGTTGTGGTTCCCTCATCCCGGATACTGAATTATCTATTTACTTTAATAGGTAAGGGATATAAAACTACTAGAATGAATCTGATTTCGAATTCAAATCGATCATTTACAATTCGATTGGAAACCGGTTTACGCCGGACTCTCGCATCTTGCACCACTTAAGATCATCGAATTTGATTGCCTACTGAAAAGTAATAAATTTATTCACGTTAGAACAAATTTAAGAATTAATTTCAACTGAGCATCAAGTTTGCTAACCAACTCTTTTGTTGATGAACTTAGATCGATGTGCTTTCCTTGGAAATTCTTGCCATAATGATGATTGATGGCAGTTATTGCATGTGTGTACTAGAATGACGGATGTGACTGCAATAATTATATTTGCGTGAGTCATGTATCTATCTTCGATTTATATTGATTCTTTGAAACTGCATTTCTAGCGATCTTTCCCAAAAGATCACGTATCACGTACATATTTGTCGCTTATATGATATAAAAAAAACAAACGCATTTTGTAAAAGATGCTTGATTGACATTTGTGGGGATTATATATATGTGAAGTATGGCATCAACGTAAAGATCTGCAAGTGATTTTAGGCATCTTGTCGTGGAAATTATTTATGAAGTAATCCTCGGCATCATATTATTTCGTTTGAACCGTATGTTTAATCGCGCTACATATTGGGGAACAATTTATAAAAGAAGGAAGATTTTTGAGCTTGTGAAAAACTAAAATTTGTGTTACGTTTGTTCTTTTTTTAAAAAAAAAAACCGATGCGATGTATAGTTTCAAAGAGATGGGTCTTCTACAATATGAAATTTTACTTTGCCTGAAGTATGTGGTATACCTACATAGCATGGGTTGAAACTAGTTCAATTCAATGGCAATGTGTAAGCCTACCATCATACAAAGATATTTGCAAAATTTGCAATGAATGCTTTTAACCCATACATTACTAACTACATTCCAAGAAACAAAATATTTTTTTATCAAGTATTAAAGTCCATTATCTAAATACACATCTGACTTCATTGAGCAGCCATTTAAATCCTATTTGCCACAGTATTATCCAAATCCGGATATAATCTACTCAATAATTATTTACTAAAATTGCAAGAAAGAATAATCGCCTCAAGCAGCAAACAAAATTGATAAACCAGCGAAATAAATTGCTGAATAACACCCATCTCTAATTAATCCATGAATGTATCTATTCAACCCAAGTAATCACCGCATTCATGTTAGTTTCAAAAGAAGTATCTATCACTGTATGAATCTTGGTGTTTTGTATGCTATTCAAAGCACGAAGACTTCGAGGAATTTTCATAAAAGGCAAAATACCAAAAACGGTTATGATTTTTTTTTTACAGTGTTTAACCTTTTGACGGGATCATAAAACAGGTAATGTCATATGAAAATGACTAGTCGAACGGATGTATTTGAAGAAGGATTGGCTTTTGCTTGAATTACTCCTTTACAATGCAAAGTCACATAAAATTACAGCAATTCCAAGAACGCGGCAGAGTATGGTCTTACCCAAGGTTATCTATTTTCTATGTATGTACATCCATTTGCATAACTTATTTCATCGATATTAGTCCGGTGTTATGAAATCACATCTCTTCTGGAAGTGTTAATGTACATTATAAATAATTATCATGCAAATAAATTAAACTAGTCAGACGAAGAATAAAACTTAACTTGCTCGAGGATTTATCAATTTAATAGAGTTGTCTTAGGAAGACGTGCGCCACGCCACTGCAACGGTTGAGAATTCAATTCGCACAAAAGATGATAGGAAAATTATATGATATCCATCTTAATGGCTAATGTCCGGGCGTGATGTACACTGAATTGACCTTTTGACATACCTCCTATTGAGCACAACCTCACAATCAACCGCTAGCTGTGCAAGAAGGTTCTTAATCGTTGAATAAATGATGGGTTATGGAATATAACCGCCATCAGCAACAACAAGTGTGATTTCTTTAAGCATCCATCATATTTCTATTAAACAAACAAAAAACAAGTGTTAGCTAAATGCCAGAGTTAGGAGGTGGCAGCGATGGCTTGAGAGCCACAGTAGTTTTTATTCGTTGCAGTTCTGGTAAGTGGCAATCAAAGTTGCATATGATTAGAGTGCTTTATTTGTAAGTGGATAAGAAGAGCTGTCTGCCTCTTTTTTTGCGTTGCCTTTTTTGTTTTTGATGTTAAAGGTCATCCATGATGAATAAGAAAGAAAAATTTAAATAAGGTAAGTAGGTATTCATGTGCGCATACGATTGCAATAAATACGTTCAACTTTCTTTTTATGAAGTTTTTAACTATTGAAAAAAAAAATGGTAATCGAGTTTCCGCCAAAAATAAGTTTTACCACAATAAAACAAAAAAGGGGGAAAATCAGGCAGCAGGTGATCTGACCGCTTTCTTTCTTCCTCTGTAGGACTTAAGCGTTGCTGCTGTTGTTGCATTATGTGATTGTGCCACTGGAAAAAAAACACTACCTACACCGCAACGCACTGAAATCAAAATATCACGAAAATAATTTTTGATTACGAAATTTCTGGGTTACACAAAGTACTTTTGAGAAGCACAAGTGCATCGATATCAACCGACTGGTGCAATGAGTACACAAAACTGCACTTAAGGTTTTTTTTATTTTTTTCTCTTTTTGGTTGTTTTTCGCCGGGACATGGCATGCATACTGGGAAACGCGGATATTCTTGATTTATTATGTAATTTTAATTTTATGCACGAGGTGGATATAGTTTCGAGTTTATTACGATGATAAGGAGGCTGGAAGTGGAAGCGAGTTTTCACTTCAACTCTTTTGTTTCCCTCTGTTTTCTAGATTAAATTATCAGATTTCTTATCGATTTAAGTTATCTTGAGAGTATTCTTCTTAGACTTTTAGATTATGTTGTTGTTTTTATCTATTTAAAAAGAGGTTCTTTTCGGGGAAATTGGCAATAAATCCTTTCACTGACTTTGGGAAAACACCACCTCAGAAGTAATAGGAAAGTGCATATTTTTTCGTCTATATACTATGTCCTCAACGTCAGAATAATTAGCAATATTGCAAAGCCTATGTTACTATATTTAGCACCAAATTGTTCAAATGCTATCTAAAGGTTAACTTTAAAAGTTTTCTAGATTAAGTTTCGCTTCTCAGTTTGTATACTTTAAAGATTGTAAAATATCCGATGTTTATCTCATAGATCCTTGACTTTAATAAGTTGAAAATCCAAAGCGAAGGAAAGAAGCATAGGGCTGATTGGACTGACTAACTGCCAAGCTGTACACTACAGCTTCACAATTTTTGAAATCAACTGCCAGCAAAATTTCAGTAAGTCTTGGATATCAGACGACAGTTGACCAATCTGTGATTTTTACCAAAAGACTGCACGACCCTCTCCCTTTTAAAAGATATTCTTTGCAAGTCAATGCCGAAGAAATAATTTATATCATCTAAAAGGAGAGCGCCTCTTTACCATTTTCATAATCTTCCTATTAACAATGAAATGGTCTGTCTACAGAAGTGATCAACAAGATCAACACGCTGTGAAAGTAGGTCAAGCCGGTTTTTGGAATAATTCAATGATCTAAAATTAATTGGTATACAAATTAAAAAGAAATATCATGGCGCAAGCGGTGTTATAGTGGGCAATCTAACTCAAATAAATCTTCTAGATTTGAAAGTAAAATGTAAATCGGCTTGCTCATAATTAAATTTAGCGTTATTAGCAGAAACAAGTTGTTTAATCGATTTCTATAAACTCTTTTTACTACGCAATACAAAACATTGAATTATGTCTTGATTTTAAGATGTCGAACTATGATCTCCTAAAAATCTGACTAAGAACGTGCTAAGAATGCCCATGATTTTCCCATCATCTAAACTCTTTTGACTATTGACCTTTAAGAGACAGTGCTCAGTGATTGCATACAAGAAAACTTGTATGTAAAAGAAATTTTGATCTAGCCTTAACTGTTCTAATGAAAGAAAGTGCAAAAAATGAACGATTAATCCTAAAGAGCCAAGACTCCATCGATGATCAAGATCTCAAATTTACCCAGAAATAGAAAGGTCATCGATCTACATAAAAGCAGAGCAGTCCGCTTTTATAGACTGTGCAATATACTTGTGTTTAAATATATAGTATTCCATCTATGTAAGGCTACCGGAACTATGGATAGCAGATCACCATAAAAAAGCCATTTATTCACGAAGTGTGCCTTATTTTCAGGTTATCTTCTACAACTAATTTTTTATGGCAGCCATCTAATTAAAATAATTTAAATAGATACCCCTCAAGATTCTTTCCACATGTGCATAAATTATTGCTTTTTTTTTCTTACTATACGCAAATGATGCCCGCTCAGCAGATCGCTAAATTCTACCAGACTGTGCTAAGATAACCCACGAGAGACATCAAATATATGTACGTCACAACTCGTTTATTTTATCAGGAAAAAAAAATTCCACTACCTTAACAATGATATATTTTTAATTTAAATCAAGCGAATCCTACGTAGAACACGTTTAACATGGACTTACTCTATAAACATCTCCCGCACACCAATCAAGTGACAAATTAATTAATTTAAATTTTCGTTTTAGGTACGCTTTAAAATTATCTGCTGCTTGGAATGAACGCTATAAAATCGTCATACGTAAGCGCGCAATGACTCAACTTACCTGAATATATCCGTTTGGATTATTTGTGAAATATCCACCAATGCAGACATTCTGTTTGACACACTGTTGTCCACCGCCACATTTAATGTACTCCTTAGGAGGCAAATACTTTGGTGCAGTAAATGGTTGAGCTTGCCTACTGAAGACGGCATGTTCTAGGAAAATATTTTTACTAATTGAGTTTTCATATTCCGATGTTATCGGATGAGAATCAATTGAGTTTTTATATTCTCCCGAAAGGAAAATATTTGACCCCACATCACCAAATGCTGAGTGCAACACTAGCACTAGTGCTAGTGGTAATAGTTTACACCGTGCCATTGTCACTGAAAGGAAGAAGAAGAAAAGAAAAATTGTTACTTGTTATACTCGTAGCTCGAAAAGTCGTAAACAAAAATAAAGACATCACATGCTTGTGATGCATTGCTTAAGTCAGTAGCATCTTGTATTGATTACACATGGTTTTTTGACATCGATGACATAATTTTGTGTGTGTATGTGTTTGTGTGTGCTATAAGTTTAATGGGACTTCTTTGGATTTACGATTGATTTTGTGTGATATTGAAGGCAAAACTCAATTTTTGTCTCGGTCCCGTACGGTTTTAGTTCTTCGTGTGTCTTTTCGAACTGATATGGTGAGATGATTACCTTATGGATTGTAAAATGAATAATGCGCATTTTTGGTGAATAGATAATGATAGCTTTGACATTTGATGTGCGCATATGCAAACACAAATCACACGCTGGTGTGTTGAAAATAAAAACAAAAACCACATAACACAGAATAGTGTAGATCGAAAAAGCGATGCAATTAATTGCGAAATTTGAATAAAAACACGCTTGGAGCAATAAATCTGCTAATTATAATCAGCGATTATAGGTAAGAAGACATTTCCTAGTCTAACTTTTAATTTAATTACTGCGATAATGTGAATTGAAAGAGATTATCAATTTTGTCAGAGTCATTACGAAATATTATGAAACATTGTACGGTAAGTATCTACATATCTACATTGCTGATTGTATCCTGTTTTGTGCTGCAAATAAACTCAAGTTTTGTATTGTAAACAAAGCAACGAAGATGTGAGATTTTTTTTTTAAGCAAGTTCGCACATCAACTCTTGCGTTTATCGTTGTGGAAATACCAAAAGTTAGATAGAAATTGATCACGCTAAAAGTGTGTCAGTTTAATTATAATGAGAAGATGAATAGTCGCGAACACTTGATTAGATTTTAAATCGAGCTTAAAGCCTTATTGGTGTAAGATGTATGCAAATTGTAAAAGATACTAAAATCCTGTTCCATATTTTCCAGTTTAATTCTTTGTTATCTAACCGATGATGGCAATTCTATGCAAATGCGATAGTCATAAATATTCTTAACTGAAATGCGGATGTTATTTGCAAATATCTTCTCAATCTATGTCATCAATTCGGAGAAAGAATTTTCTATTTCATCAAAAAAAAATTCTTCTGTTTTTTATTTGTTTTCTATATTTACATGCAGTTTCTGTCCCGAGAAAGCTCATAGTAAAAAAAAAAACAAAATTTATTGCTTTGTTGCTAGTGAATGGGACTTTGATATTTTTCGTTGTCAGTAATTAATTATGCAAGCACACTTTAATTAAGCGGTATTGAGGTATGTATTAAAAAGAAACATCGATTTTGAAAAACACTCTGTCAGAATTTATTTTTGGTTCTAATAATCTTGCTAATATTCATTCACACAATCCACTTATAGTCCAAGAGGGTTCTTTTTTCCTGTCTAAAATTAGACACGAAGTTTGATGTAACACTAAGCACCGAACAAACAAAAAACCAAGTTCTATGATGACAAGATTTGAGTGGCATCACAGGCAGATAAAAGTTAGTATGGTGTAATCATGTGTAGTTTCGCATCTCAAACTTTAAGGAATCTTAATTTTTTTTCATCAACACACACAAATCACAATTTATCTCGTTAATATCCATAATTTGCGCAATCCACCAACTTTTTTTTAAGAACAGTCTTTATTTAATTATTTATTTTTTTCTTACATTTCTCTTTCAATTCACTCTGTTCGATTTCCGTATGTGATTATCCTTTACACACTCGATATATGAAATCCTTTTTGTTTCTTTCTTTTGATGAATTTAAAGTTCCACCGGCGTTTTATCTTAAGCACACACGATCGGAACGAACGACGTACTTTGATTGTAAAAATTTTTGCTAAGACAGCTTTTTATATACCCACACTACTGTTGGCTTAGTAAGTTGGTCGATTGGGTTTAGCTGTGTCGTCATTGTGTATAAAACGGACTTTTTCGCTGATGAGAGATGACGATTTACCATATGAGCGCAACTTCTTCCTCTTCTGCGCAGTATGGGGCCCCATCACATCGGTCGGCTGGAATTCATCGTGGTTATGATGCTTTTTGGGGGATGGGATGGATGAGGTCAAATATACACACAAAGAGAGAGCTTCATTGTTTGGGCCTACACCAACATTTTCGCTGAGTTTAGTTTATTCATTGAAATTCATTTTACACGTCGAATTCATTCACAATGAATGAATTTTTCACGTGAAGCGAGAAGATTTTGTTTTTGCTTTGTGGTGGATTTTTCGCTGAAAATTTGTTTTGAAGTGCGCGTAGCTGGTTTGGTGATGATCATTTTATGTTTTGCCATTGGGGTGTACGGATTTTTTCTTTTTTTTTTGTAGACGGATTTGGCGGGTACGAAGATACTAGGAAAATGTAAATGGGGAAATTCCGAGACTTGAATTTATTCCAAAGGTTTGTGTTCGTTGGCAGGTAGCTCTTGAATTTTTGTTTTGTTTATTACAAGACTAAATTAAATTTATTTGAGTTATCTTAACGCTATTACCATCTAACAGTTAAAAATAAATTTGATACGGGGTTCGAAAATCTTCCTTTTAAAAATTAGAAGCTTGTGTTAATTTCTTTTAAATGTTGTTTACCTATTAATTTGCATACTCAAGTGACAAACAGCCAAAGTCAAGTGGATCTATTTGCTCAAATTGGTTATACGCATTGGTGAGCTAAGATTGCGCTAACTTACATATGTTCAACTCTGGGTATAACCGTATTGGGGCTCGTTTTACATTCGAAAAACCCCTTCAATAGTGATACATTCCATCAAAACCAATGACCAAGCAATTTGCGTCTTACAAAAATGTTAGTTCAGAAATATGGATCGAGGTTTGAAATGTAACTAAATCGATTATTTTACTAATCAAAACCGATGCCTTACTGCCATCGTGGTGTTGATGAAACTATGTATGTTACAAGAAATTTTGATTTTTCAGATTTGATTTAATTCTGGAATATAACGAAGCTAAGATTTCTTATTAAATTGGGATAGTTTCTGAGGTCGAATCGGCGAACCCCACAGGCAGACCAGTAGCGATGCAGTAACGTGGGAGGGTTATGATCCCTATAATCCTGACCATTACCTTGCCGAACAAAGGGAAGAAGAAGATAAAACTGGGATAGTTTTGTTTGAAATGTCTGAAGGTCGACCATTAGCTTAGAGTGTTATTGCCAATTCACAAAGTATTGTGCGTGTTATATTTTTCCCACGAAATATGTCCTATGCAAATCAGTCATCTTCTTATTTCTTGCTTACATTGTTTGCATCAGATAAACGACAACACAATTTTTACGAAAACAAATTATTTCTTCTCCTTAAGTGAGTATGACGTTGTCAAAGTTGTAGTAGTCAACAATTAGATATTGTTGTTAGAAGTCTTCGAAAAACATGAGATGACTCCTTCGTACAGTAGTTCTTAGCTTCATTCTTTTCAAGAAATCGTTGTTTCTTATAGAAAGTGAGTGCTTGAGGTTCGTAAGAATATCCTTAAATGAGCTTATTGATCCGTCTCAGTATTTGAAGTAGAGTAGCTTTTATGTAACTTTCAGACTCAAAGTAAAACAAATCTATACATGAAGATCTCACAGCGCCTTTAGAAAAATATCAACGCGTGGGAACTCCAAAGTGTGAATAAGTTCATCACTCTAACTAGTGTTCATTCAGGAAAAGAGAGAAGCCAGTAAACAACGCAACCATGTGCATTGCGGTGGCGGAGATATAAATATTAAAAAAAAATTGAATTGAGAAAGCACGATTATTTTGTATCTACATGTATCCGAGGAATGTCTAGCTCCTTGCTGAGGTCCACATTGAAAAACAGCACAAGTCTACTAATATCAAAATTGAGTCATCATATAATCGGAGGCTCAGAATTGATTCTCAATATTCTTTACTTTTAAGTAAGAAGACCCTATTAAGTGCACCCACCACAGAGATAGCTCAGCTCAATATTCTGTTCATCCCATCATTTGGATCCAATATTATTAAAATTTGACCATTCTCCAAATTCAATAACATTCTACTACGATACAAAGCGATGACATTCTCAACTTTTGCTGGAATAAACAACTCAAATTAATAGTATCTTAATAGTAGATTAGTAGATTAGTACAAAATGCTAACAACTGTGACTAACTACTTGGAAAATTAGCCTTGAAATTCAAGCAAAATTAAGTCGCTTAACAAGAATTAATAAACACTTTTCGTCTGAAACCTGAATAGGAGTGCAGTGACTTATCCATATCAATATTTGCATTTATTTGCTTTTTAAAAATTTAATCCTAAATATCTTCCTCTACCGGTTTTCCAATAGAGATATTTAGATTCGAAGATATTCAGATAGTTTATGTTTTAAGTATCCAGTTCCATTTATTGCTGGCGTTTCCCAAACTTTAAATTTTAAATAGTTAGTTCCTTTTAGCGATTGAGATCATTTTTAAGCATTTGTTAGTTACACGTTTGCATATCCTATTCCTTCTTTTTTCTCTCGTACGTAATTAAAATGGACATATATAGACTATATATAGAAATGATAATTTTTAAAAGTTATCAAATTTGTGAGATGTCAACTTTAGCAAAACATTTCGTTCCTACGCGGATTTTCAAAATCTGTATTTAGAAAAAGTTTAAGTACTTTAACGTCTACATAAAAAGTACTCGTAGATTCATTATTGCATTATGCAAGATTGTGGACCTCTCTGCAAATAGTCATTCCATCTGTATAATGTCTCGTCGAAGATAGAGATATGGCCAGTCTTGAATTTGTCATGCATCCAAACAAGTGGGCAGCCATCGCCGGCCGTAGATATTGTATGCTTACAGGAGAGGAAACAAATCTGTTAAAGCTGACGTGGATAGAATACTTTTTGTTGACACTTTGGTATAAAAATATAATATAGAAACCCACATCGACCGGATTTGCCAATCTTGTGTGACCTTTACTATCTTAAGGAGAGAGAAAATGTCGTTCATTTTATTGCAATTTGTCCAATCCAGGATTCTTTGGATGGGCATACTAAATGGCGACCAAGGATAGGGCTTACGTATCATTATGCTGTTAATGTACTTTGAATTAGAGATAACGACTTTTAAGGCAATTATTAAAGGCATTATTCAAAACAAGCCTCTCCAGTCATTAAGGCAGTCATTAAAGCAAAGTATACATAAAAGCCAACCAAAGATGGTCAAATACAGCACATTACAAGGTATCTAAAGCCATGTGGACAGAAATTCTCAATCTAAACCGAATTCAGCTAAGATTAACAGTAGGGCACTGCCTTCTGGGAAAGACACGGATGTATGTAGATACTATAACGAAATATCCATCGAAGAGGACATCACACTTATGTGTACTATGTGAGTGCCAGGGAATAGCTCGAAATCGTAGGAAACACCCAGGTAACTACTTTTTCAGTAACCAAGAAGAGGTAGGTCTTATCAACCAAAACTTAGTTACTTAGGTTCTGTAGGGAAATTAAGTGTTTCAGGGAAAGTGTAGGTTTCCATTTGCTTTTATGGAGGTTCCTCAACCATCGCGATGGGCTGATTTTGGTGTCTAGGGTTTTATTAGATATTCCTTATAACCCTATCTAACCTAACCTAATCTAAGCGACAGTTAAAGGATCTATCTTATGTAAATAAAATTGTAAATCAAAAAACCACTAAAAAATTATTCAGATAAAGTTAGAGCTCGAAAATGTGACTTTGAAAACAGATCGATTAATATCGGTTGAATATTTGAATTCAGTTCCCGGTTTCGTCGAAGTATCTGCAAACAAGATCGGAGTCATAGGCTTTAAGTCCAAAACTAACATTTTTTGGAATGGATCTCTGCATGATTTTTTTTTTAATTTCGGCCCAGGTCCCAACTGCATATTTTTTTATGTGCCCGATGTGCTCTCAATTTTGATCAGGATAGATTGGAATTTCTTAACACCGTCATTAATCCTTTAACCCTTTAAGGGAATGCGTACAATTTTTTTGGATTAAATTCGCAATGATGACCAAAAGAAGGAAAAACTTCTCTAAAATTAGTCGCAATGCTTGTTAATTTTTTCATCACCATCAATTGATAGATATGGTTACGTATATTCAAATGCTCATTATTGGTTTCCGCATACCTTGAAGGGCTTGAGTACATTGTTTCAATAAAAGCCCTTAACAGCTTGTTATTGAATAGAACATTGTTTTCATTTCTTCAAGTCTCCATTGAATAAAGGAAATCAAAGAATAAAATTACCATCGTGTGAAGTTAGTAAGCAAATAAGAAATAATTGAACTGCGAAGTTTATAGCTGATCATCTATTAAAAACTACATGGGCTATTGGATTAAAAACTAATTTCATTAAGCGGAAAGGTCACACTTAACTAATGATCGGTATGTTAATAGTTTTATCTTTCCTTTTGTTGCTAAAATGAGTGCGATAACCTTTTTGCCTTGTACGGCTGATGATACGAGTATCGTCTCCAAGATATTTTTTTTCCAATACCTGATGACTACATCAAAAATTATTGATTCAAATTTATTGATTTTGTTTTTGTTTTGTAACTAGGTAAGTTTAAGATATTTAGCAAAACCACGCTGATATTTCATGGTCTCAAAAAATTATGAGTGAATCATCATTAGATGAAGCTATTAAGAGCAAAAGTGTAGCAATTTCAAAAGGCCACAATGGTTTTGGTATCTAATTGATTTGAACTATTTGGCACTTCTTTGAGCGCTTTGTAAGTTAATATTACGACTTTGAAAACAGCTTAAACGGCACAAATACATGCGATGAGGAATTTACTGTGTAAAGCTGATTGACATTTTACGAACTCAGCCGTTCTGCGATTGGAATGAGCAATGCGTTAAATATAAAAAAAGAAAGAAAGTCATCTGACTCAATATTTAATTTGGACTGTTCACACTTCTTTGAAAGGAAATAAGTTAAGCAAATTCCAATAAATCTTATTTAATGTTCCTCTTATACAAATAAAGAGTCTAATTACTAAAATTGGATGCTAATGAAGTCCCAGCTTCAACTGTATCAACCAAGCGATCAGCTGTGTTTTTTGTTCAAAATATTCAGCACAGGCACGTGTCAACATTTTTTAGTGCATTTTGATGCTTTCTGACGTAAGGCTTTATAGAATGGTATTACTATGCTCGCAATGTATCGAGAATGTTAATAGGATAATATAATTGTACTTTCAAATCTTCCTATAGAAGCTTATAAAATTTTGATTAACAAGGTTATTGATTTTATTGTCGCTAGACACCGTGGAATGTACTATTTCCTGTATTTATTGCTAAGTGATTTTGTAACGAAATGCTTTTAAAGGGGAAAGTATTTCAAGTTTTAAATGAAACATGACAAACTACTTCATTTGATCTCGAGGAAAAGAAAAATATTTTTTTTCAGAATTGCAAGGAACACAGACAGGAAACAATATCAAGGAGAGTTTTGGGAAGGCATTTTAAAAGGTGCCAAAACTACTGATATAGGAAACCCAAATCCCCCCAAAAAAAAGTGCTACTTAGCACGTGAATGAAAAAAGAAAGCGGGGAATGCGGAGGAAATTATATTCCAGTATAGACAATTTATTCTTATAATGTCACCAGACTTCAAATATAGTCTCCAGGCTCCCAGCTTTCCAATTCGGACGATAGAATGACGGATATTAACATCATCAGCTAAGCTAATTATGACTTGATAAAAATAAGTTATCCGAAAACTTGAGAGTCGGATCAGAAGGAAAAGAAGCAATTAAATAAGAGAGATTTTCACCTTTGGAAGGATAGGAATAAGATCAGGTATAAACTCCTGAGAAAGATCAGCTAATGGAATGAGTATGGCAGAAATAGCAGACATTCTTACGCAACTCCAACCCAGAGACTGTAACTGTATACATAGAGATCGGTGAAAACTTCGGAACATCAATTGGCTCTGCAGCAAGCGCTCAATTATAAAAGAATTATGTATTACTAGCTATGAGTGAGTCCAAAAATGTCAGGCTTATGCAAGTGTCAAAATGCAGTGGACTCGTAGAAATTCGAGTCGTCAAAATTTCAGTATTTTGGGCGACAAACCGGAAACTGTGGTCGAATGCATAAAGTCTCGATAAACCAAATTGGCATTTTGAATTTCGATAGACTCGTCAACAATGTCAAATAATGTCAATATTTAATGTCCTACCACTAGCGAACAAGCCTGTCAAACACTGATGATGTTTTATGTTTGTCGTTACTGTTGTGCTATTTGTATCAAGGTGTATAAAGAAAGTTCAAAATCTGTGGAAGCTCCCATGCTATCAATTTCTTAATTCACAATTAATTATGTGGGGGTAATGTACATATCCGCCTTCCATGGGACTATTTTTCGAGATATCATATAGATATCCGTGTCTCTAATATTCATTTCACTGACACATCTTACCGCAAATAAAACCAATCCATTCCTAATTTTGTTGTTATATGTCTTATTTCGAAGGAAACTCACCACAGAAGTATTTTTGTTTTTTTTTTTATGCATATGTCTGTAGGCACAAAAATTCACACTTGCTTGCTCAAATAGTTTAGACTTCGTTAAGCCCCGATATATGTATGTCGTGGTAAAACCTAGTAATAAAAATTATTTTACAGCATCAAACTGTTGGGGAGGAGTTAGTTATTTGACATATTTATCGCGACATAAATGAATTCTAGATTTGTTAAAAGGTTTAACATAAAATTCTTCTTTGATGCGGTCAACTATTGTGTTTACTTTTATAAAGTATCTTTTGTCTGCCACTTCTACTTCAAAGCATTTCCTCTCTATTGATAGTATCCTTAGTTTTCATATTGTTTTCTAGGCTCATAGCTTAAACCTAAAATCGCAGACTATGGTAAATCCATTAAATTCCTACCTTTACTACATAGTAAAATTAATTTCAAAGCATCAAAACCCAAACGATGTTTTTTTTGTCGTTATAGCTTTAACCGACGTGGCGCCGTGGCTCAAGTGGTTAGTGCGTTGGATCGCTGAGCGTGAGGTTCGAGGTTCGAATCCCAGAGAACACACAAAAGTTTTTCACGGTCCCACCTCTCGCGAATGACTGACAAACGTCCGAGAGTAATAATTGTCAAGAGAAAGCTTCTCAATTTGCCTTTCGGATATGGCTCTAAACTGTAGGTCCCTTCCATTTGTGTGAAAAAATATAACACGCACAACACGAATGGTCGCGAGAAGTTAGGCCCTGGACCACATACGGTCCGTTGCGCCAAGAATTTGTATTATTTTTTTAGCTTCAACCGAAACCTCCATTTTTTTTATTTTGGATTGTTGCGTGTTTACCTTCATTGTAAGCCACTTCCGATCTGCTGGTAAGTAACTTAAATGTAGCCTTTGTTATTGCCTGTATTAGAAGCCACTGCATAGCTTTCGCGTTGATACTAACAGGACACAAGAACTAGATAGTTTTAATCTCTTAATATTTCGTAGTATCGCTTTTCCACAACTATGCTACTACTTCAGGTGTTGCCATAGATATTCAACCACCAGAATGAAATATATTTTCAAATGATAGTATCCTCGCAGGGTATGTGGTATTGCGTCATAGCTCCGTGATAGTAAGAAACGCTAAATGAGAATTACATAAAACAAAATCACAAAAAAATAAATTTGTTTTTTAGTATAGAAATCAAAATTTCTTCTACTGCAATGAAAGAGTAAGAAAAACAAAAACACTACTCATGACCACATCAATAAGAATGGAAAATAAAACAGGCATGAAAAAAAGAATCAAACACAATATTCCCCTGGAAATGACTTAAAAAGGAGTGAAATTCAAAAACTCATTGTATTGGGAGGAGATGTTTCACCAAAATGTCTTTATACTGAACTGATCAAAGTGGGTGAAATTTTGTGGTCAGATAACTCAAGCTCCCACCATAATAGTTGATCACTGTTTACACTATCATTATGTCCTACAGTTTATTCCCATTTAACTTTGCGTCTCTGTTTGCTAGCCAAGCACAAAACTGGTGCATTCGTTTTGGCCAGAAATTATAATATTTAATTAACATTTAACTACCCACAAATTATTTCGTTAAGCGATACGATAATTAAGCTTTTGCTTGCTTAGGTAATATGTATCTATATATGAATTTGAATGAAGCATGGTTTTGGGAGATGAATACATTTCAACAACTTCTACCAGAATAAATCAATCCAGGAAAAGTGCATCATTTTACGCGAAATTTATTTGCTTGAATTTTCTGGAAACACCGAAAACCCTTATTATTCACGATTTAAAACACGTCATTAAAAGTAAAATAAAAACTCTTAAAAGCTGCTTCATCACTAAAATGAAATTCTGAAATCTCTGAATTATTTACGTCTCCAAGGTACAGTATAATTTAAGGGTTTAACGAAGGGTTACACCAATGGCATTTGATTACTAATTCACAGTGCTCCACCAAATGACTCCTGGCGAAGGTAAGTCAAATGTGAGAACCTGAAATAGCCGCATAGATAAGATTGCTGGTTCAGGAGATAGAAAATAGTTTCTGATGAAATAATGAAAATGTTGTCAGCAGAATGGTGTCCAAGATCTAGCCAAGAAATTAATTTAACCTAAGTATCAAGATATGGCAATTCAACAGCTATTGTTAGGAGATGGATTTATAAGATATCGAGCCTAGGATCAGTAGGTACCATCACTCAACGATGGACGTCGAACTGATTGATTTCACTTTCTGAAAGAGAGTAAATTTTAAAGCTAACAATAGCCTGCAGTAAAAACCTGTTAACGATTGACAGCATAAATGTAAGACACTAAACAGTTGATAAGGAGTTAGCTGAGGAACTCCCAAGAGGATTTCTAGAAACTGGATGGCGTGTGGGTGTTGTAGAGCCTTTAAGAACCTCCAAACGAACAAAACTCAACCAAGTAAGTAAAAGAAAAATTAAGCTTTTTTAAGAAACTTTCCGATAAAGACAATCATTCTGCAGGAACTGAGCTGCAAATTTTAATGCAACTCAAAACAATTTGAATACTTCATTTCACTTTATTACGCCAAAAACAAAACGTTAGTTACGGATTCCATACCACATATCATTACTCTCGAATTTTCGACTCTATTCTAATAATCTTCATAATTCCCAATTGTTTCTTACTGTACAAGAGATAAATAAAATTTGAGGAAATAACTTTTCGATTTGTTGACGGTATGTACTTCAAATTGTTTTCAACAAATCGAAGGCAACTGATCCATAAAATAGATATTTAACGTTGTATTCACACAGTTACTCCATTAACAGGCCATAATTTCCGACAATATGATGTGCGAATAATTAAATTATACTCGCAGTATTTTACCCCATAGTGTGAAAATTCATTCACACATACCTCTAAATTCATTGAAATTCATTTTTAAGCAAAAAATTTACATCCTCTTTATTTTTGCATTTTGTAGTCCGTTCCACCTGAAGTAGGTTAAAATATTTACGCAGACAACAACCGGTAAAATACTTCCTCTTTAGATAATTAAAAATTCGATAACATCGCTTGAAAGTTATTGAAACTAGAAGCACTCAATTAATAAAATTCATTAAAAATTAAACTGTTCTCATCTGCAAGGTGACCATAGTAATTTCTATTCACACTTCTTTTTTCCATAAAATAAAACATGTTCGCTCGCTGCTTGCCCTACGATTTGGTTAATTAAAATTCTTCTATCACTGAATTATGCTAGTATCTGCCTATATAAGAAAACTTTGTTTATGAAATTTTAATTAAGGTCAGTAGCCTCATATCACAATCTCCAACGCATCGGCACAATGCTCTCAAAAGTGCTAAAAAGGTTAATTTTGTTTGGTTTTCTTTCGAAACGATACGCGTCCAACTGCCAAACAAAAGACTTGGGTAACGAACTCGATTTCCGCGACTCATGACACGCTGATGCAGCAAAATGGGTTCTCAACTCTCGGACTGTTTTTCTTTCAGCTTGCAGCATAATTGATCACTGAATTGACAAGTCGTCGCTTTTTCTAAATAAGCAGCTAATAAAGTTATTGAAATTGTATTAATCCAGGCTTGCTCGTCTACACGCAGCTCGTTAATCAAAGAGTTATCCATGGGGAAAGAATGTATAATTATAGGTTTCATACAATTTCAATAAGCTTGCATGTTAAGGAGGGTTTCATAATTTTTCTTAACCTCTTTGTTTTTTTTTTTCTCTCCGTCTTTGATTTCGGTGAAGAAGTCGTTAAACGAATTGAATGATTGCATGGGCGGCGTGGTTCGGCCCTATCGTGAATTAACAATTTTGTGGATTTTTCTTTGGTGACCTTGACAAAGTTGAAACCAACAACCAACAAATCATTGGCTTATATTTATGGTGGAGATGATTCAAATATTCGCTATTGTGCACCGGACACCAAGTGGATCATTGATAGTGGAATTTCGGTTTGAAGAGTCACACGGTAGCTAAGGCAAGCATCGTGCAACTAATCAAGTATTCAGTTCTTGATCATAAGTGATTCACTGTAGGCTATTCATTTTGGGTGCTTTTAGTTTCAAGAGCACGCACAACTTGGTCTCCATCGTTTCTTTGACCTTTGGCTTAAGGTGGGTTATGAAGGCCAGAGTGCGGTGGTTTATTGATAGGGAAAGGTGACATGTAATCGAATAATGCGGAATTGGAAATTCATATGAACAAATTCTTCATCGGGTGACTTCATTATGAAATGAATTTTGAGTCATAGACTACTTATGAGAAGTAAATGAGGAAGGAATTCAAAAGTTCATAGCAAGTAGCCTTCAATAAATTTTAGTCATGATGAATGCATTTTCTTACACCTAATTGTGCAATATTTGTACCCACCAGATGACGAAATATCCATCATTAAATGAGGTTGTAAGGAGTTGATGTTGGTCTTCAGTCTTGAAGAAGCAATGGATTCTATTGAAAAACAATGGATAAAACGTACTCTAGACTACGTACATAGGTGAAGTCTTCCTACTGCGAGATGTCACATTTCTAGAGATCAGGCCATGGTGTTCTGTAATTCAAATTACTTAGAAAATTTTATAGAAGACCTATGCTCAGTCTCCTACTAGTTTCCATGAGCAAAGGTTTGTAGATTGGTTGTTGCTTAGGCAGTTAAAAGAGCCACTATATATCAATTAAATGAAGTAAGTGTTTGGTAGCTGATTTTTTTTCACGATCTCACCTCCCGCGAATGCCTGACAAACATCTTAAAACATCAATTGTCATGAAAAGCTTCTCAATTGTATCCTTTGAATATGGCATTAAACATATGTAGGTCTCTTCATTCGTGCCAAAAATATAACATGCTCAACTCGAATGGCCCTAGGCCTTATATGGGCCGTTTCCGGTCAAACATATTTTTTTTTTACTTTGTGTTTCTGAGTCCTCAAGTGCCGTGGTGCCGAACCTTGCTGAGCGTGAGGTTCGAGGTTCGAATCCCAGAGAACACCAAACTGTTTTTCACGGTCCCAGCTCTCGCGAATGTCTGACAAACGTCCGAGATTAATAACTGTCAAGAGAAAGCTTCTCAATTTGCCTTTCGGATATGGCTCTAAACTGTAGGTCCCTTCCATTTGTGTGAAAAATATAACACGCACAACACGAATGGTCGCGAGAAGCTAGGCCCTGGACCACATACGGTCCGTTGCGCCAAGAATTTGTATTTTTTTTTTTTTTCTGAGTCCTACGACTCGGTTTTCAGTCGTTTTTAAGTAGGTAGGCACCACTTCCACAATTTATACGGAAGTTGATGGTAGGTAATGTTCCTTTCTAAATCGTGATTGAATATCTTGAACTTTTGTTCCTTCAAGGCTCTGTATCCATCGAAGCTGTCTCAATAATATTCTTGCCTTAGTGGTGAACGCTTTTGGTGTCAGGTTGATCACTATACCCTTTGTTTCTTAGTACAATTTGCCTTGTTTTCATTTCATTGCTCTTCACTTGCAATTCATTTAAACAATGGCATCGATTTCACTTAAGAATGCCAAAAAGTACTTCAAAATGTCACTTAATCCGATTCCTCTGCTCATGATACAATAATTTTATTACCTCTCTTCTTAAATGTAGACACACTGAAGAGACGTGTATTTCAATTAAAATAACACATCATTCACATTCCTTTTATCTGCTGTATGATAGGTGTTCTAGGTTCAATGGTATCAATTATTTTTGAAGAGCTTCAAGAAAACGTCAAAGTAGTCTGTACTCAACATCTATTCTGAAGCTCTCGAAAAACTATTTTTTGAGACATGAATAGTTGTTATCTGTTTGAAAATTTAATATAAGTAATTAACAAACGCTTAGAAAGCCCTTAGGGTTATTCAAGGTCATAACCAGGCAATACTGTTAAAGCATTTCAGAGAAAAATTCGAAGAAGTCTTTTAATAAATATTTAAAATACGGGGCTCAGTTCTATACTGAATTGGCCATCTTCTTCTTAGTTTCCTTAAGCAAAGGTAATCATATCTGATGATTGTTTTAGAACGATTATTACAAGTTTCAGCCTTATTGACAACTCCACAGGGTAGAGAACCCCAACAAGCCACCTTCTACATCCAGGTACAAGAGTTTTGTTATATGAAAACGGCACCTAGTGCTAATTGGGTTTCTTCTTTAAAGAGAACTACCTACCAACCTACCTTATTGACAATATATCGACCTCAGCATTAAGCATTGTTGCGCAACCGGTTGAGGGAGTAATTATTTTCAATGTTTGTTCTAAAAATTGTATTTCGTTCACTCTTACTGGTGCAATCAAACAAACTATGTCAGTGTTTAGTGCACACTCTTTCCCCAACTAATGTTAAAATCAACACCTATTTTGTAATTTTTTCTGAAATGCATCGCACATTTAAAAATGGAATTGAAGAGTTTTGCTATACAGACCCGTTTGTGCGTCTAAGTCTCTATTGAAGCTGCAGCAAATGAGTGAAGAGTCAAATGTATCTCTTCCTCTTAAGTTCGTTGAATCAATGCGCTTTCAAACTACCATCCACCATACATGTTGTAATCGATTCAACCGACTCATACCTCACAAAATACAATGACACTATACTACACCCTAGTTTAACAATGATCCATTTTCATTGCACTCGTTTCGACAATAAAAGATCAAGTTCAGTCTAAACATGAAGCAGTCTCAAGTATTCTGAGTGTTCACTGACTTTCGAAATGACCTCTTGAAGGTTATGACACCGTCTTTGCATGACAGTCAAGATATAGGTCACTCCAGTCATTAGCTAACTACGTCAATCAATACCCGACTCTCAATGACTACTCCTACGTCAGTGTTTTGTTTCAATTACTTATTACCCAACCAACAGGCAGACGACTTCTGCGTCTGTCTACATTTATTTACCAAACCAGTAGCAATTGCTTTCACAACCAATGCGGAGCCCCATTAAAATACGACTTACCACCATAACACTAAACGTTTGGCTCTTCACTTAGAGAGAATTTTATATACACGCACCAAACTGAAGCAGCACTCACTCCATTATTTGTAAATTCACACAATTAATCGCATCGTTTGTCCATGCGAAACAAATCCAATTTCTCAAGTGTATCTGCATTTTGCTCAGTCATCTATTGAGCTCTGCTTTTCACGGTGCGCCGCCATCACAAAAAACAACCCGAGGGGCTTCCACTACCTCGCATTACCCTTCAGACGCCAAAACGAGAAAAAAAAAACCTTTCAATGAAAACGAAAGCCCTCTTTTGCATGAAATTAAGGGGACTTATCTCTTCTTTCGATGGAGAGCCCATTGACCGTGTTACTGCTTTCGCTACAAGTACAGATGAATTTTTTTTTCCTTTTTCAATTCGAGGGATTATGCAATAGAATGGTTAAGTTAAGACGGCTCCCGTGTGGAATGAGGAGTGGATTGATAGACAGGCAAAATTACTTGGGACTAGGTTTATAGGCGTCTCCGCTATTGTGCTTGCCAAAGCGATGGCGATGACTCGACAAGAAGTATTGTTAGGAAGGATGTGTTACCAACAGATACATCATTCAAATAGCAATGAAACTCCATCCGACTGGAAGTTCAATGGAAACCCAATCGATGAACAATTGATTTTAGCCGCCAGATAATGATACTTGAAGTTTAATTTGCTTTTAACTATTTTTATTTATATGTACATGTATATAATTCATAGTAGCCAAATTGATTAGAGTGCAAGATAAATTTCCCAATTGAATAAAGTATTTACTTTGAGCAGATTATTTGCTCTTATAAGCTGGTTCCAAAGAGGTTTTAATTTGAAATCACACTTCAGACTTTATGGCGTACTTAAGGCAAATTAAGAGCATTGGATTTCTGTCTGAAAGGAAACTAGTTTACAGTGCGCAAAAATTCCATTGTTTACCTATCTATTCTTTTGTAATTATTTCGGTTTTTCTAAAAACCAAGACTTTGTCACAAGGATATTAAAAGTCAAATAACAATCAAATCTAGTTCGGTGTGAGTGTAAAGCAATGGATATCCTATCCAAGTTTTGGCCTTTTTAACTCATGCTTAACCTCTGTATAATTTTACTCGGCCCTTGACAAATATTAGCATGACACTTTTCAATTGAACAGATTTGGTATCACTGCAATAGGGAAAGTATAAAAATGTGTCTGCAAGTCTCTTTGCGTGCAAATTGGACTGCAAATCCGAATACCTTGACAAGTGTACTATAAACATCAATGTCTAAGGTATGTGCAGTCTAGAGTATGTGGTTTTGGTCTTTCTCCTTATAAACACCGGTCCTAAAGAACTTTTCCATTTTTTCTCCTGCTATATTCTTCTTAACTCGACCGAGGGTCGTCAGAGTAGAGTAACTTTCTATTTAGACAGGGGATTTATTTTTTTTTTTGTCTTTATTCATTCTTCAAAAATATTCACACAAACGAAGTTTATATCTGCAAAACCTTGATGACTTGTCTGCAAGAAAGTGTTCACAAAATGCCTAAGTTATTCTTGTTTCAATTATTAATAACTTACGATAGCTTAACTCATGTATCTAAGAGCTGCTGCAACCATTTGAATGATTTTTTTTTTAAACAAACGGTAGGCAAACTCTTTTCAGTAAAGCAACAATGACTGAAAAATATTGAACAAGCTTACTAATAATTTTAAAACCACTAAATCGGACACTCTTTACAGCGCTATCACTGACACATTTAGGATTTCAAGACAACAAAATACTTGAAAGGCTCCGGGGGAATAGCTGATACTTACATACTTTCTTAGGTGGAGCTACAGTTCAGGGTGAACCTGGGCCTCAACTAACAAGCCACTGTCCTTAGCTAACTGCCTCCAGTTATGAACTTCAAGTTGGTTGAGGTCCCCTTCTACTCGAGCGCTATCTTAAGCGAGGTCGTGCCCTATTGCTTTTCTCTCAGGGTTTGACTCGAAGACTCTGCAGCTAGGGTATTGGTGTCCATTCGCTTTATGTCCTAGCCATCTTAAGCGACTGATGCTCAGGTCTATGTCGCTCTACAGCTCCAAAATTTCATCGTTAAATCTTTTCCTCCAAAGCCCCTCAACGCAAACGGGACCGAATATCTTAGTTAGAATTTTTCTCTCAAAACATGCTTCAGCGCCATAAAGCAGGAGTGAGATGTTTAAGGTCTTGTATGGAGGCTCCTTAATAGTTCGAGATAGGGTCTTTCGGCGATTGGCAAGAGTTATCCTTCGTTTGATTTCTGCTGAGGAGTTATGGTCAGAATTAATAGCAGAGCCAACGTAAACAAAGTCCCTTACTACCTCGAAGTTATAGCTGTCGACTGTAACGTTCTGTCCAATTCGCCGATATTGTGTGTCCCATCTTGTTGACAACATTTTGGCGGCTTATATTTTGATACTAGCGAATGCACCGGTGACAGCCCGCTGTATTCTGTCAATAATGTCGATATCATCGGGGTAAGCTAGTAGTTGCACAGACTTTTGAAAGATTGTGCTTCCGGTGTTTTCTTGTGAGTTTCGCACAATTTTTTCAAGTATGATATTAAACAAGTCACATGGCAGGGCATCACCTTGTCTAAATCCTTTTTTGACATCGAAGGTGTCGGTGAGGTCATTAACGACCTTAATGGAGCAGCAAGCGTTCTCCATTGTTAACCTGCACAGACGAATGAGTTTGGCGCGGATGCCAGAACTGGACATGGCTCTGTATAGCTCGTCTCTATAAATGCTGCCATATTCTTCCTTAAAATCGACAAAAAGACGGTGAGTATCGTTTTGGACTCCTTGGGTTTTTCCCAGGATCTGCCCCAGTATGAAAATTTGATCGAATGTGGACTTTCCTGACCTGAAACCACACTGATGGGGGACAATCAGGTTGTTGACGAAGGGTTTCAAGGGTTTTGAAGATCTTGTGCGTGATGCTGAGGAGACTGATACCTATGTAATGGGCGCAGCTGAGGGAGTCTCCTTTCTTGTGGAAACAGCTGAAATTAAAAAAAAGGTGTGTAAATGCTGGAGTTAGGAATCATTAAAATTTAATTTTTCCATTCATCCCAATGTCGGATTAACAAACTCTTTCGACATTTCATCCACTATTTCAATCTCGAATTCACCCCGCATACACTATCTAAGTAAGTAGGACGACTTATTTAGCCTCCACAGTGTACATCAGAATCAAACACCTACTTCTAATTCTTCTGCTGAAACAAAAAACATTCGTGACAATTAACACGTAAACAAATTTGAATACTAAACCATTCCAAAAGCCATCAACAATCTCTGAGAAATTTAAAAGTGAAACCATTTATCCTTCTCTGAAAGGTATACAGCAACGCAATTGCATTTGTCGTAAAATATTCCTTTAACCAAGTAAATATCACAACAACAATCAAAATTCATAAACTGTTTTGCAAAACAATATATGATAGCAAAACTTAAGAGTTTGAACTTTGTATGCTGCGCACACATTCTCGGGAATCTAGTTTTTCTCCGCCTCAATTCTCTCCCGAACTAGTCCAGACACTTTTTAGAACGACGCGACGCCCATTTAAATAAATTATTGCAGCCGGACCTAAAGCCTCAGAAAAACCCAACTTCCTCTCATCAATGACCAAGCAATGACCTCCTTAGTACCCATAGAAAGAGTGGCCATCTTCGGTTCTCCCGTAAAAATAGCAGCGTCTGTGGTCACACTTTGTTTAACAAATGACTAGCGGTAGATAAAATTTCTCATTTACTTACATACCTCCAACAATTAATTCATAATTCGGTTCTAAATCTGTCTTGACCGCCTCTAGCAGTGAAAAGAGAAATAAAAAAAAACAGCCTCTGTAGTAATCCAAGAACAAAAGCGAGAAAAAAAAACAGATTCATAATTTTAATCGGAATCTAAAGGAATCTAAATCCGGTTGAATGAGATGACGCATCTGCAGTGTGTACAATAGAATGTCTGCGGAATACCTTCCACACGCCGGAATTCGTTCGGTTTAGTTCTCTGCCGCTGTATCTACACTTGTAATTGGACACAGGAAGATAAGTGCACGTTAATTTTTTGTACAGATTTTTAAGTTTCTATGTTTATGTACTTACCTCTTGTAGTGGACTTGAATGATCCGCGCATCACTGATTAAAAATAGATTTGCAGATTCTGGCGGCAAGATGTTAAGTACGAGTACGGTAGTAGTTGTTGTTGCTGGTCGGTGCTTGAGGAGTTTAAAGAAGCTATAAAGGTGCTCAGCTCATAAAAGTGAAGTAAGTTTAGAGGGCGACACAACCAGTAGTGCAGTAGTAATGAGACCGAAATTCACTGCTTCATTAAATTACTGTAAATGGAGGTTTGAAACTTTAAATTACTTTTTAAACGTTCAAGGCCGGTTGAATGGCTTTAGCAGTGGCTTGCTGATATTTCTTTAATGATACATTTAGCTTGACGAAGGTTAGGTTCAGGAGAGAGTCGTCGACGAGGGTGGGTGGCGGATGCACGGAGTGGTTTTGAGGTGATTACTTTTCAATGGTGTTTAGAGGTGTTATTATAATTGCAAACCGTTGAAGAGATATCGAGTTATTTATGAAACAAGAGTGAAGAGTGCTCGCTGTGGGGCACTTCTAACTGCACACTTCATTGCGTCTTTATGTCCAAGGTTTAGTATCGATTTTACGATACTAAAAGTCATTAAATGGATATGTGAGCGGTAAATTAATGAATTATTCGACTGATTCTTATTTATGTTTCTAAAAATAAAATTGAGAGGCAATGAAATTGGGTAAAATTGGATGGGAATTGCAAAAATTAAGCAATCATAGTGGGCGCGCGGAATTTATTTATTGGGACACTATCCTTCCGGGACTGATTAACAGAAGATTTTTGATGTCAAATTAGTTCTTGAAGGCATATACTCGTATACTCGTAGATGATTGTGCACCGTTATATATGGATTAAATTTTACTGCCATTCTTAGATATTCTCGCATTTTGTGTTTGAATAGTTTAGCACCAACGAATGTTTTTTTTTTTATTATTTTAGTGCTTTCGACACCGAAGCTCCTGTCTTGGAAAGTTCCTGATCTTTGGGTATTATTGATCATATCTGACTTAAACCTTTCTTTTTCCACAATATTTTCCATAAGCCAGTCCCGGTGTGGATCCAAAATATTCTTACTCAACGGTATCATTGATCTATATAGTCTGTTGGGTCTGTTTGGTCATCGTTATTAAATTGTCCGAGCCGTTTTGTGTCTTTCCAGCAGAGTTACTACTTGTATTGTTACTGCATTTTCCTGGTGTGGTTTTGCTGAGTCCTTCTGATAAGCACATGTACTTCCTCAATTTTTTGTTCAAACTACCTTCTCTCGATAACAATTGTTTCTCAATATTCTTGGCACCGAAAGTTACTTTTTTTCTAGAGTTAGTCTACAATAGAGTTCAACATTATTGGTGGGAACAATCTTCAGGGTAGATTTTAGTATTTTAGATTTTATCTGGTTCGGATCGCATGTTCTTAACTCAACCTAGATATCTTACAGTAAATTATAATATTTCGACTACGTACACGCATATATCATTGCCGACGGTTGTTGTTGTTACAATAAACATTGAAAAGCCTTAATAGTTTGGACAGACCCAGATAAATATAATTTCTAACAGTCTCTGAATTAGGATACACATGAGGCCAATTCCCTCAACATCCTTGAGATAACTCAATGGGGCTAAACAACTTACATTTTATTGTCTATCCATATTGTAAACTAAAAGTTACTCTTTTCCTTTGCAATTACAAGTGATTTCGAACATAAATGGAGACATTCACGTTTGAATATTGGAGAAGATTCAACCGCAAATTCTACGAGCTATACCAAGATAACGATGTAGTCCAAAAGGCCTAGATGTCACGAATACACTGACTTGGCCACAGCATCCATTCGAACTTCGAATCTCAGAAAGCAACAAAATGATTTTTCACTATCCCATATGAAATCTTTGGCAAGCGTCCGCGCGTAATAACTGCCATTAAAAAGCTTCCCAATTTGCCCTCCGGATGTGGCTTTAAACTGTAGGTCTCTTCCATTTGTATGAAAAAACATAACACGCACAACACGATTGGTCCCAAGAAGTTAGGCCCTGATACGGTCTGTTGCGCCAAATACGTTTTGTTTTTTGTATATTAATAGAGTGGGTAGAAAAATATCTCAGTTGTAACACAACGTGCTACAGAGTCGGAACATTTTCGAATTCACTCAAGACGGAAGGCTTGACCACGGAATAAGGTGGAAACTATCTTCAGCTTTCAAAGGTACGATCTCGCTGTGCAAACATTTTCGTCGACTTGGCTCACCTTATTCTGTAACGTCATTTAAGTAAATTAGTAAGCAAACCAATTTTTATGGTTTTTCTTGTTTACTACTATTGTATCACTTTGAAGATACTCATAGAACGTGATTCATCATTTCGATTTGTATCGTTTTCTTGGTTCCTTGTTGTCTTCACGCGTAAAACCATGCCATGTAAACTTGTCTGTTGACATAGACTAATTTGCTATTAATTAAAAGAATCATAAACAGCGCTTTAAATTTGATAGATCAAGTAATGTGAGCCTGAATTCACATTCAAATTCAACGCATTAAATTTATATGAAACCAATTAGCTGGAACGAGATTCATTGATTAGCGTCATGTAAAGCAAAGATTCTTATTTTCCAATTCAAATTTACAGCACTTATTTGTAAATGTCAAACTCTGAAATACGCGCCTCTTTTTCGATCGATTTCCTTTGTTCACTTGACAATATTATTCTCGTAAAAAATTTTCAATTCATTGTTTTCTCGAAAACACTTTAACACTAATATCAATTAATTTCCGAACTTATTTAAATTTATTGTAGGTATGTATGTACATGTGTAGCTTGTATCGTTTATGTTGCTATGCTCTTGGCTTCGCTGTTAATATTGATGTATATCTGAGTTTTGTATTTTTTTTTTTATATTTATTCCTTTTTTTGCACATTATCCACCATCCGAATAGTACGTTTTGTAGACAAGAAAAACCTGAAGGGTGAATAGGCCGTATAATATATACAAACACATATGTTGATAATTTATATAAAATTAATATATTGACGTGAGAGGATACTCGACTTGCGACTCGCTTCTATAAGTAAAATGTCACCGCTCTGGGGTGAGCATAAATTAAAACATTCGCATAAAATGCTAAACAAATAAAAAAATAAAATAATATATTTATATACAAATACACATACGTACATACAGGTATGTATGTGGTATATAGAAAAAAGAAAAAAAAAATTCTCCATTGAATGAGGGGATTATAGCAGTGTTGAATATTTTGACATATTTTCTTTTCTCCACAAAAGCCAAAAATCAATAACCGAAACAACTTCATTACGTATTCACTGCTTATGGTCTATTCTAGGAAGGAGGTTGGAGACGCTTTCGGCGTGCCTCTTGGCAGAATGAGATGTTAATCTGTGTATCGAATAGATGTACATATGTAGAATATCAGCCATCTGAGTGATTGAAGGACCGAAAGAATGCGGAAACTGGGATTTGCTTGAGTGAAATTTCGGCGGAAAGTTATTTGTAAACAGAAAATGCAAATTAAAAATTGTTTGATGATTCCATCCATACTGAGGAGGATGCCGGTATTTATGGAAAAAAAACTGCAATGTGCTTCAGTATTCCTTAAAATATTTACAAGGAAAGTGTTATAATTTGTTGGCAGAACTCACGTCTGTGCCTTGACTTAATGCTAATTAAAAATGCTTTTGGATAAAACAAAAATACTTGTGGAATATATGTACATGTATAGGCTTTTCCAAATCAATGGTTACAATATCTATCTTCGTAGCACCATAGGGTTTTGAGTGAGACCGCAGTACCAGAGTTACCTAACAACTCCACCAGCACTAATAGTAAATGGATTTACACACTTCTATCCAACAGGTTCCAGGTTAAACAAAATTGTCAAAGCTTACTTGCGGCTGTACCATGTCTTCAATGAAAACTTCTCTTCAGGCATAATCAACTACAATTAGTTACATACGAGTATGCATATACATTCATATGTACTTAGATAGCTTCGTCCATTTGTTTTGAGTTCTAAAACTATCCTATCCATAGGACTGTACTGTACTTTGCACTAAACACTATAGGATCTTAGGTAAAGAGCACTTTGCTATAGATATACCTATCTGAGTGGTATATTGGCCATCTGCATGGCTTCCATGTTGAAGTACGATTGATTTTTGAAAAGTTTCTCATTTTTAAAAGCGTTGCGCATTTTACAAAGCGTTGGTCAATGTAATTTCCTTCATTAGTTAAGAGCTCTGACCACACATTGGGTACCATAGTAATGCTGACACTAAAACACTTTATATTGGCTTGGAAGCAAAGAACGCTGCCTTTGCAGCGTGGACACCATTTTGAGATCACAAAGTTTTCACATTAAGTTCGTTTTATGGACTACAAAATAAGTGCAAATTGAAAGGTAAATCAGGTCAATGAGGGGGCTGAACTATTTTTTCCCAAACCAAACTCCTGAAATTGTGTGTAATTTATCGAACCCATTATCTTAATGGAACAAAACACCTCTGAGATTTACCAGACTTTATTGCTTTTTTTCTAGTCCTTCAGAGCCTTTACCAAAAAATTTCGACAGTGATCGTCTGCTTACTTGGCAAGAGCCTACAGTAAATTATTCCATCAGCATCCCACCATATGACCAACAGCGAATAAAGTTCATCCCTGGGAAGTTGCACTAGTCTATATTCTGGACTAAGTCATTGGTTATGTTGTTTAATGTTTTGTGGTGATCCCATTCTGCATATATGGTAACAATAGATCCCGATTAAAAAACGCTATTCATGATGACGTAACAGAAATGACACGCAGGCATCAAGTCTTTAAAAAATAAATAAATATTAGACGCAAGCAGCCGATACAGGGCCTAGGGCGCGAGCCATTTATTATGTACGCGTTTAATTCCATATCCGATAGGCGTAATTGAGAAGCTCTCGTGACAGATACAACTTTTGGAAGTGAACCCGTGGGATCGTGACAAAACGTTTCGGTATTTACACCAACCTTCCGTTCAGGCGTCCATTCACTAACCACTGCGCTACGGCGTCCACTGGTTTTGACAATTCTTCGCTAAAGATTGTTATCAGAAGGTTTGTATGGCACTAATGTTTCCAGTTTCTATTACTGTGTTTTTTAAGTGAGGGTGGATCAACCTCTGACGTTTAAATCTCTAGCGAGGTCTTGTACTGCAATAATAAAATTTCTTTCTTTCTACTTTTGACTTGAGCAGCTCGTCGCCAAGTGCCTTGAGCAAATTTTTTCTTCTGAACTTTGCAAGCCAACAACTCAAGTTACTAACAGCAGATTTATCGCACACATTTTTAATTTCTGAAAGATGCTCCACGCATTATTGCTTTTCCGGAATAAAAATAACAAAATGTGGCGCGAATATGATCATCTTGCACTTTTATTTTATAAATTAAATTAAAAATACTCAGCTTGACGTTATCATTACAACATTTTCGCAAAAAAAAAATACACAAAGAAGCACAAAAGTGAATTCGAAAACTACTCCTCTGTTTTGCTGATGTTTCTAGCAGCTTTTATCCCTAAAATCTATGGAACCCCCTTAAAGCTTAAAATGTAAATTGTAGCTGTCATCAAATAGAGCAATGGCAATGGTCGTTAAAAGTATTGTGACTGTGTTCGGATTTCCGTAGAGGGTAATAAAGTTGAGGGTTTTTTGGCCAACAAGAACGGGGGATCACTTTAAACATACCATTATGACTCAACATCTTAAAATTTCTAGAAGGGGATAGTTTGAATGAATTGTTTCTAACCCGAGACGTAAGATTACAAAATTATACAAGAATGTATCCTGTTCCCCACAGCAGCCCAATAAAATAAAAATTACAAAGAATAACTTCCATTCTTTATTTTTGTAATTAACATAATGTTTATAAGCCGCAATATCATTTGCGTAATAAAACCCCATCATACTTTTATAATCACAACAAATAGTTAATAAAAAAAATTGTATGTCACAAAGAGAATTTAAATTCAAAATTGTCATATCCACAAGGTCTTCTGGCAGCCTTCCGGCATTTTTTTTTTTTTTTTTTTTTCGAAAAAAAACAACAAAACGATCTTCTATTTTTGGCACACTTTTAGGGTTTTTAATTTTTCCCATGATTGATTAAGTCGATTTACAGCTTGTCTCTTAGCTTTATACTCCCTACCATGAACTAATGACGCATGTGAAAAAAAAAATAAGAAATTAACCCACTTTAAGGGCAGCGACTGGTGCTACGTTATTATTACTTTAATTAAGATAGCGCAGCTAAGGTCATTACACCAATTAATCAACATTTCATGACGTAAAATTAAGTTTGTTTTTGTTTTGGTTTTAGACAAATAAATGCGAGAGTGGCTTACGATAAAGTCATTAATTCTACAATTGTTACGAAATAATTAGGGAAATAAGATGGGAGCGTTTAGAAGGTTAGATTGTTGCCAGTTAACTCTTAATTTTAAGACAAAAAAAATGTAGGCCTGTGAAAAAATTTTTGTGGGGAATCACTACTTTCCCATGTGGAATTTGGACAGCTTTCTAAAATTTTAGAGAGTGTCGGGCTAGAAAGCATTGAAAATGATTCTTTAGACGATTTATCTTTATCGTTCCCTTCTACATATATCTTTCTTCAAATGGTCGTCAGAGGGGAGACTGAAGTAATTATAGGGTAAAAATGTACTCTGTCGTTCTTTTGATATGAGGCAATCTGTTGTTTCATTTGATCATCATCTCATAAACTCTGTTTGGATAGAACAACTCTGTGTTAAATGGTACACGTGCACCAGTATTCTTGATAAAGGAGAAGGAACATATGTATATGTAGCATGCAACTTAGATGCAAGGAAGGACAAATCTGTCCGATGTCTGAAGCTTTGGTCAAACGATCTCATATACCATACCACTGTAGCCAATGCAACCAGATAGTATGCACTTCTTTCGCATTCTCAGGATCAACTTCTACAGAAATATTCAGCACCAAGTTTTATTATTCTGCCCCTAGGGAATATTTAAAGCCCCGAGAAAGACAGTAACCAGCTTAGGATGACGTTGTTCCCCAAAAACCAAACCCCAGCTTTGGAAATAAATTCTTCAAATACTCAAAAGGTGGATGAGGTTGACTATTTGCCTTGTGGTCAAAAATCAGTTCTCCTCCCGAACCACAGTGATGTATTCGAAGGGAAGATCCTAGCAGTGATGAAAGCCGCCCGTGAGACTGTGTTGGAGGCAATACTTCAAGAAGGTATCAAATTTTTCATCGACAGCCAGGCAGCAATAAAAGCGATTACTTGCACTGCAATCAAATCCAAGCTTGTGAAGTGCTGTCGAGAAGAACTAACGGCTTTTGGAACATAGCACAAGGTAAGGCCCTGTTGGGTCTCTGGACATAAGGGCATACCAGGTAACGAGATGGCAGACAAATTGGCAAGAAGAGGCTCCGAATCTCGACCGGATCAAATAGACTTATCTGTAAACATCCCGCCTTGCACACTAAAGCTTGAAGCAGGGGTCAATACCTTAAGGGAGGCAAACAACAGATAATATGATAATGGCCTTACTTTGACAAAACAAGGTCCGACAGGCTTATGTAAAAGGACAGAAGATCCCTTTCTGCCATAATACCCTGCGATGTCAATTAAGTCAGAAGTTAGTGAGGATACAACCCACTTTCTCTCTCACTGTCCAGCTCTCATCCCGCTTTAGACATAGTAAATTTCTTGGACGATACTTCTTCCAGGAGCTTGAAGAAATTCCCAGCTCTTCAGGTTACAAACATAATATTACCTTAAACTACCTTCAAAGACGGCATTTGTGGAGGTGTTTTCTCTGATAGGCTTAACCTGAAACTCTCTTTCCGTCTTCCGCATGTTTTAGGCGGAAATAATGGCGATTAAAGAAGTCCCATCTTGGATTAAGAAAATCGTGATGTCTGCTAGAGATATCCGCATCTTTTCAGATAGCCAAGAGGCAATCAAATCCCTGGAATCGACCTCTCATAATTCTTTAGTAGCTCTAGACTGCCATTCGTCTCTTGCGGAGATGGCTGAGCAGTCCTATATTCACCTGTGTTGGGTGCCGGGGCATGGAGACATTCCAGGGAATTGTAAGCCCGATGAACTCGCCAAAATAGGAACAACTATACCCATCTTGCCGGACAATGGCACCTTAGGTATTCCAATCGCTACTCGCAAACTTAAATTTAAGCTGGATGCTGTCGAGAGTACAAATCATAGGTGGACAAGTAGATCAACATGTCTAGCGACAAAACAGATTTGGCCGAAGCTGGATTTAAATCGCTACTAAGAATTTGATTTCTTTCAATAGACCGCATATCGGCACCACAATATGTGTCATCACTGGACACTGTCTAATATGCAATCATACTACAAGGCTTCACTTCAGAAGCTTCACTTAGAAGCACCCTATTACAATGATGTAGGCGACCTGATGGATATCGACATTAAGAGCATTTTACGCTTCATAAGAATCTCAAAATGGTTTTAACGAGTAGGTAGAGAGAATCTTTCTCCCATAACCCACGTTGTATCACAAAGGACCTACCATTAGTCTAAGTGTATTAGCGACTCCTAGCTAAACCCAAACTACCTTCAACCACAACTCAGTCGTCCTAAAATTTGAATCACACAAATCGCAATTCTTCTTGTTTTCTATTTGCCCTTCACACACTAATGTTTGCAATAAATTTAAAGTAAAACTAAGAATAAGGTTCTGTTCTACAACCTAATTTAAAAATCAAAATATTCAAGATTTTCATAAAAATTAATTTAAAATTAATTCAACGCAAAAATTTGTCACAGAATGTCACCACCAACTGTGAGCTTGTTTTAAATGGAATTTCAAATTTCTTTGACACACATGAAAAATTATGTAGTATGTAATTCCTAATTTTACATACGGCGTAGTCATATACATTTAAATAAAGGTATCTATGTGTTTCTTACGCAAATGAAGCTGTAAGAATAAAACACGAATTTAGTTCCACGAACAGGCTTCTTGTGTACAGGTTCGTCAAACAAGTCGAACTTAAAAGCAAAAAATCGAGTCAATTAAACGCTATTTGTCTTACATCGAAAATAAGATGAGGGTCGGGTCACATTCGGCCGATGAATATTTATTTTACATATTCTTTGTAGATTTTGCAGAATGAATAATGCGCCACGTGTCGTGAATATTTACATTTGCCCTCTGAAATAAGAACACGTTATATATCATCTTGAATGTTCAAGATCATCAAAGTGTGCCATGTGTATGAATCCCAAGAATTAAATTGTAGAAACCCCCATGCGATGAGTGTTACGAGAGTATACCCTTGGCAACAGCAAAACAAAAATCTAATTCCGATTTAAATACCCTACGGACCTAGAACCAACATCATAACCAAAAAAAAAAAAATTAAAAAAAAAAATAAACTATACAAATTTTAGTTTTAGCGTTAAGGTCAAAAGACGCACTTAAATGAACGTCCTTGGCCAAATTCCATCAGCAGCAATCATCGCTCATAAAAATCCATGCGTAATCACTTAACTATGCTTAATTGACTAAACAATACCCGCTTAAGAGAAAATTAATTATTTTCCAAGAGGTAGGTTTTTTCAAAGAGGGCTGCTTCGCACAAAGAAGAGACGATTCTGAAGCACTTATCAGTGCGATGATCACCTCCATGGAGGTTACTTCGCCATTCATCCGGCGAAAGAGGTGTGAATTTGAGCGAATCTCACCTCATTCCATTCACTCTTCTTATCGGTTTGCATCAGTAGGGAATTAAAAGCAGGAAAATCAATTATTGCACGCTATTGAAGTGGTATGATGATGCTGGCACTTATGCCTTAATTGTATATCGGAAGCACCTTGACGGGAATGGTGACGACGACGGTGGAGATGATGTCAGGTGCTGGTTCAATTGTATCTTCTTGACCAGCATCTTTGTGTGATTGCAAGTTTGCGAGCAGAGATAGAGAGAGAAAGACTGAAGGAGATGGATTTGATTAGATTGGCAATGAAATGTGATTCGTATTAATCCGTACTGAGGGTTGCGTAGGTAGTCTTGCAATTACCGAGAGTGTTTGCATATCCAATAGAGACATTCTAGTGCATTAGGCTTTCATTTCCTGTATGATATTTGTACGCTTTTAAGATAATCCATCCTGTAAGGTTAATGATGAAGGACATACCCTTGGAACTGCAGTACGTCATAATTATTGTAAAACTTTGGAAAATCTGTTAAATAACCTTTAGCAGGTAAGCACATTTAACGAGCCCATGCACATAGGTTCATCATGCCTTAACTGGATGCACATTCTCTTAACCATCATACTCGGCGTATTTTGTTAAGTGACAACCGCTTACGTACTTAATGTGATCTTACTGATGATCTCAAAGGTGATTTTCTAGATAATTAGAAACTAAACCGGTATTAGTTTAAACCGGTATTAGAGACATTTGAAGAGACTGTCAACGGCTCACTTAGACTAACGATGAGTCCATTGTGCCCAAAAGTAGACTAAGAAAGTAACCAAAAGTACCAGAAGTAAAGTAGAACTGAGAACCTAAATTTCATTATCGACGGCTGAACTAAATTACCCAGATACATATATGCATAAATTTCAGGAGATTGCTTAACCCAATGTTTCTTAGACCATCCAGCTCATCCAGCGGGGAAATAGTTTCCAAGAGTGCCCTAACTTTTGGTGACTAGTGCTGTCCCTGCACTTCCTACAGAAGTCGTTGTGAGCTAGTCCTGGACGCGCTACATGATTGCCTATCACACAGTGTCTCGTCACAACGCCGACAGCTATACGAATATCGCTGCGACTGAGTTTCATGAGATCTGCGGATCTCTTCTTGTCATAGACTGACCATAACGATTTGGCTATGGCACATGTTTCTAGTCGATACCAACACTTATTAGCTTCCTCGTTGGACTCAATGTCTATCTTTCTGTTCAAAATGCTAAGCGATGTGCTAATCTCGGGAAGGGCCTACGAGGATCTTAGATGTGCCCTGCCCTGGCTAGTTCATTCGCCTTTTCAGTATAGCCCGAAACCCAACAGAGGTTCATCGTGTTGGCCACTGAGATATCACCCAGTCTTTTAATGCACCGATGTTGACTGTTACGCTTTAATAACTGCTTGACTGTCAACATACATATGTCTGTAGATGCTGGTTGTTTTTCCAGAGATGTTACTCTCGCCGGTTGTAGTTATTGCGTTTCCACAGGTCACCTTTCACGAATGTGTGACAAATATACGGGGAGTAACAGCTGTCATGACGTATCTCAGTTCTATAAAACTTAACACGGAGGTGGGGGGAACAGTTTTTAGACTCGTCCCTCAATTTCATTAATGTACTCAAATGCCACTTCAAAAATCGAATGATAGCACCTTACACTCAATTCATTCCTGAAAGTACCAAGCTTTGATCACTCGACCATTATTTGGATCTCTTTACAAAAACTTTAGAAAACCATCGATGTTCCACACGCTCATTTGAAATTTGTTGAAATCTGCTTAACCTAAATGTGCCAACAAACAAACTCTCAAGAACACTACATCAACATGATCAACAAAATGATGTTATTAGCCTTTGAAGTACCCTATTCCGCAACAGACAAGTTCATTAGCTCAAAAACAACTACAAACCTCGCGAATTTCTCATAAATGTTTCATCTTTGCAAAATTTACTTAAAAAGCTCAACAAACGATCAACAAAGTGTGAAATATACCCAAATTACAGTCAACACTTTACACCAACAGACATTCGTCTTGCAACTTCTGACATGGGCGTCTCATGCCGCGGGCACAAATCGAATTTATGCGTTACGAGAAAATACCTTCTTTTCTCGCCACCATACAGAGTTGTATTCAAAATTGTTTTGATAAAATTATTCTGTCGGCATCGACGAAAATGTTGCCGATGACACCAACCTAACGCCCGACTTTGTAAAGTTTCAAATTTATGTATCCTCTGAGTTTACAAAGTAAACTTATGCAACAGCAAAACGCCCGACAAGTGATTGACAGAAAATTAATACATTCAGATGAAATGTCAAAGAAGAAGTTTATTAATAAATTGAAGTTCCGCATTATTTTGGATGTGGTCCAGCCTGTTTGTACCGCTTTCACTTTCTGACACCTTTTTTGATAGCAAATATAACGCAACGATAAATTGAAATGCATTATAGTTCTGTCACATTGACAGAAAATGTATGACATAATGGATGCAAACCTTTATGTGATTATGACCTTAAAATGTCCACCTACACACACAGAAACACTGACAAATCTAATCTCATCATAAAAATTCCAAACGGTGAAACAAAAACAAAAAAATAGGAAAAAAAACGTACACAAATTCGCAAATCAAATTTATCTCCGAAATTAATTGGGATTTCTACACGTCTTAAAACTATTCGATTCGGGTACAGATTGTTAAGTCAATCAATCAGATTGATTGACAGGAGGATATGCCGTTTGATTAGATGGACCAATTGGAATTTCATACTTTTTTTTCCAGTTTTCAAATTATTTAAATATGCATGTAGATTTCGATTTAATCGAGTCGCAGGTATCTCGAGGAGGCCATCAAAACCAAAGATACGAGTATTTGTTGACCCAACAATCTGATGGTGTCAGTTCGAAAGATATGCCCTTCAGTTTTTGAAAACTTGGACCGATTGAACTTAGGCGCCTGCTTCATTTGAGATTCTGATGTTGGTTGATTAAAAGTAAAAGACGTAATCCTCTTACGGATATGTATGTATGTATACGAGTTGCTGCTGATAGATTGATTGGATTAATAAAGTGTACTTCGATGAATTGAAAGGCATGAAGGAAATGTTGAAATGAACAATTTTGAACATAAATTTAGAGCAAGTTGACATTTAATTATTTTGCATCTAACAGGTTCTAATCTTTTCGACTCTCAAAACATGTTATGGTAGGCAGAATATAATCGTGCATATGGACGATAAGTTAATTATTTATTAAATATTTAATGCAGGTCAGTGGAAACTATAATGAAAAAGATAAATATTTACCTTTATACATTGGTATAGGGCTTCAATTTGGCAAATGAGGTTTTTAATGTCGAACCCTATAAAATCATTTTATCTTAAGAAATAGGATTTTTTTATTGAAATTTTAAGAGCTAGCATTGTCGCTAGTTACAGCTGTGAACATAAAAATAGCAGTACCTAAGTAAACAATTTTTAAACACTTTTCATTTGAAATGCTGAACTCACCCATTTGCTTAATGGATGGAATTATTCAGCGTCAAGTCATAGCTAAGAGGGAAAAAGTACGATATATGTGTTTCCCTCCTCTTAGAAAAATTACGGTAAATTTTGTTCATCAACCGAACATTTTCAGCGAACATAAAAATAGCAGTCTGTAGATCGTGTATTATAAAAATAGTAAAATCTTCAATATTTTCTCTTTAAGCGATACAAAAAGTATGTTTAACTTAATAGTAAGCGATAAAAAGACATATTAACCATATTTTCTTTTCCACGGTGATGAGTGTGTCGGTCCAAACACTGTACCGCTGAACAGCGGAATTTAATTCTAAAAATGAGAGAGGAAGGGAAATCGTACGCAGAAATTCAAAAACTTTCATCTTTTTCGGCAAAAATGGTATCCAACGCTATCAGGTATGTGGAAAAACCTGAAAACAGGGGTCCGAAAAGGAAAACATCCATTCAGGATGATCGAAAAATAGTTCGGATGTCTAACATGGAACCATCCAAATCTATCTTAAAACAACAAAGCACTCTCACTACTGAGTAACATGAATTTATAAAAAATGAAGTGATTAAATAAATATGTATATAAGTTTTAGTGGAATTTTTTGACCACTGCTATTTTTGTGTTCGCAACTGTATATTAATTAAAATTAAAAAAAAAACTAATTGCTTAGCAAATATTTTTTTATATTATTTTAAATTAAAATTATACCATTGACTAAAATTAAAATTTCGTCAGTTCTTCGTTTTAAATATCCAGCGCAATATTCTTGCCGAAAAGCGTTTAAACCTTTTTTGATCAAAATTTGACTGACCAAATTGTTGTTTCAATTAATGACATATTTTCTACCATTGCAACTCCCTCTGGACGAAGTCGTAAATTTTGAAAAGATAGGAAATGATTGTATTCGCTTGTTGCAGCTTAAATTTAAACGCAGAGATCTGAACTTTCTGTAAGGCCTCTTTTGTCGTCACAAAAAAGAAAATTTCATTTGTGGAGACCTGCTTGATAGTGATGTAAAATGTGAATACATTTGACTACTCGTACACATTCGTTATTTTTTTATAAGTACTCGGATAAAAGTAACGAGTACTTAATACTCGCGAGTACCACCTATAAAATACATTGGCAACTATGCAAATCTGTCTCTTTTCCACGAACCGAATACAAAAGTAATCTCTTGTCTTGTTTCCCTCAATATTGTATCCTGCTCTAACAAAAATAATTCATTAGAAACAGATTTCTCTTTTCACTTTTGCCAAGCCGTGTGTTTGCTTGAAAGTAAACAAAACATATTGCGTGTCCGTGTGTATTTTACAAAGGACAATTTTATACGATTATAGTATTGGTGTAGGGCGAGTAAGAAAATATCTTAAAATAATTCTTGCTGGTAGTGCAAGAGAGAACGGGTATTCGAATACATATCTGTGGTGAATAAGAATCCCCTGAAATGTGTTGGGTAGTGCAAACAGAATGAGTAAGCAAATATGTATCTGAGTACTTTGCACGTAACGAGTACGAATGAGTACATGGTAGTAACGAATACATTGTACCGAATGAATATTTTTTTTACACCACTACTGCTTGATTGGTCAGTATCACTTTCTTGTAGCAAAAGGCCAAGGCGGCCGTGAGTGGTATTATAGCCCTTTTTCTTTGCAGCACTGTTTTAAATAAATTCTTTCCAATCAGTAACTATCAAGTGATCCAAAAACGGTAGCAGGTCGAAAACTCTTTTCATCAACTGCCATTTAATCTAAGATTACCTAACAAAGCCAATTTTGCAACTTGATTCATTATTTTTGTCTCTTTTTGAAGAACGTATTATTACGATTATAGCAACACTAACGCGCTTTGACATTGACAGATATACTATGTATAATGTAAAGCCTCCGTGGTAAGAAATGGATTATTTTAGGCTTGAACAATGCTAGTAAATATTGAGACATTTTTTCAAAAGTGAATGTTGTGTGCCAGAAAAAAAAATTGATTTTTCAGTGACTGTTGCAAAAAAAATTATAAAGGTCATGAAATTGGCATGCAACACAAATATACGCAAGCGGACGAAACCAATTTTCATCTCGGAGACTATGTCACTAAGCACCACTGAAAGATTTGACGGTCCTAAATTCCATATCTAGTTGTAAAGAAGCTTGTACATCCTCAAAGAGAAACTGTTTGGTGGCACCACTGTACGAGAAATACGCAACTCAACTAAGGAAACTTCATAATTTTCAAACGACGTCCCTAACATTTCGAAAGCAGCGCCGCAAAAAGCGAACTAAATCCGTTATCCACACAAAAACTTCAAACCATTAAATTTTCCTTGAGCATATGCATAACTCGTTTAGGGAACCAAATCGTCATCCTCCTTGAATTACCCACATTTCGCCAAAGAGAAGAAACCTTCGCCTCATTTGACTGCACTTCAATCTCTCAACCATTCCCATATGAATCTCAGTCTGACCTATGGCTTGACCACTATTATGTCATTAGAACAATTCGTTTTCATTTGCGGTATTTGCCTCGGACCATCCCCCTCCACCCGCTGAATTCCTTCAGATGCTGCCTGTAATTAATGGGCCAGCGTTTACTAACATTTAACCACTATCCACTTTACCATAAGCAACCTCTGAGAACCTATCACCCACCGCAGCACTGTTTCGCAATTTCATTAGCAGTGCTTCATAAATATGCACCAGAGGCTAATAAACCACAAACCTCGCCACCCGATCTAACCATTCGTCCAGCATTAGATTCTTGGTCCCAGATCCAGCGCACCATGAAATGTCGCCATCTCAGTGACATCGGCATCGCCAGCGTGTCGTGTACGACGTGCGCTGCGCGGTGTTGAGATGTCTTACAGTTGTCGCTTGTCGCCGAGCGCATGTTCTTGGAGGCTGTCTCCATGGCTGGAACACCGATTTTGGCCGATAAACAAATTATCGCGTGTGGATGACCTAGACGGACGGCATGTTGCCGCGCGGGGTCTCTCATTGATTTAAATCAATTATTAGCACATTATTGCAGCAATTTGCTTGCCAAGTATACCGTTTTGCATTAATTTAATTAACATTATTGAATTTAAGCTTTTGGGGAAACAATTGCCACCGGACGGGAGTAGGCTGCACCGGGGACCGCAATGGCCATTATCATTAGGCTTCTAACGATACCCCATGCTGGTTGACATCTTGAGATATCAATAATAATCAGATACCTGGGACACGTAGGCAGTTGTTGTTACGCCATTGGATGTGATTTTGGCAGTGTGGAGGAGGAAGGGGGTTCTTTTGGAATACTTTATGGATGAGCTATGGTAATTGCATATCGAATGATGTGCTTAGTAAATCAAAATGGATAAATACGACATCGGGGGGGCTATTTGCAAGATTTGTATTTGGCCTGTCAGGTGACTTGCGTGTAAATTGAATGTCAGGCCAGCTGGAGGTTAGTGGGACAAAAACTTGTTGAGGAAGTTGAACTTTAGCGACCATTAATCATAATTTCTGATGTTGTTGTCTGTTGGAGATTTTTCAGAGGTAGAAATATATGGTCCCAATCGTTAGAAGTGGGTGAAGATCGCACTGAACTGTTGGGATTTATTGCATCTGAAACTTTTGCTACGTACGTAAAGTACATTTTAACTCTTCAATGCTAGAGTCGTCATAAATTGAAATAAATTCATTCGAAATAGGTGCATTTTCATTTATAGGTAGGTTGCTCGTGGTCTACTCATTTAACTCGTTAATTTTTATGTTAACCCTCGTGTCAATGCGAGGGTACCCGGGTATGCATTTGATTATTAAACCAATAAAAAATGAATTTCGTCCATAGGACCACATACTAATATTTTCAGTACCTTCTTGAAATTTAATTCTGCTTCGAATGATGTACTCCATTTAAAATAAATCCGATCAGTTAATTTTTTAAAATACATTTTTCAACTCTAATACGGAGTTTATATGCAAAGTACACCCGGGTACCCCTATTAATATTTTATTGATTCGTATATGTTTTTCGCGTTTGAAAGTGTTTCAGCATTAATACTTGTGTTTCCGTGTTGCGCTTGAAAAGTTAAATCATTTCATTAGATTGTGTCCTACGGTTGTGCAGTTCATACTTACGTTATTTGGTGTAGGTGTAGGTGTAGGTGGCTGTAATGGACCAAATAGTTAGGCATTTTACAACTAAACGATGGCCAGTTGTCATGTTTTATAATGTACTTGACGTTTGTGGATTGGCGGCTTACGTTCTTTATACTGAGCACAACAAGGAAGCCGCAATGAGAAAAGATAACCGCCAAAAATTCCAAGAGTTGGGAAAGCATTTGTGCATGCCGAGTATTCAAGCAAGATCTGAAAATCTCCTTATTTACCGCAATTTGGACACACAAAAATGGCATTGAAGTTATGCTTGGTGAGAACATACGTTCACGCACCCCTGCATCAAATGAGCTATCACCAACACGGATAACATCACGGAGGCCAAATGGATGTCTCAAAATTTAAGTATCATGCCATGTCTGCTGGAGTAACGTAAACACAGGCGGAAAAGCTGAAAATGTTGTAACTTTTATGAAAAGCCTATCTGCGACCAGCATAACGTCATAACTATCAACAAATGCCATACTTGCTCGAAAAATGCATAAAAAATTCTGTACGGTGTATCAATGAAACATTAATTTTCTAAATTTAATTAATTAATTTCTCTAAACTGCGTTGAATTTACTTTTGACTATGTTTCTATTACTTTATCTACATAATTCTTCCTTTTTTTGTCCCAGTCCATACAAAATGTATGGGGGTACCCGGGTACCCGTCGCGCTGACCAACCGTGTATCAATTTCGTATTACTGAAAATACATACAACGAAACCATTTCCGAATTAAGTGTATTGCCATAGCTTTCCCATGCTTTGTTAATCAACAAATGCACTGTTAATGGAAGTGGTAGCCACTGATGACAAATCGTAAAATAATAATTTGGTCACATAATATATTCAACTTTGGTTACTTAGTGGAGCAATGAATCCACAACATATGGACTGAATAACCATGCGATAAAGTGGTACTACAGAAATACTCAGAACTAAGAAACTACTGGGACACTATAACCGGAAAAGATTCGAAGCCTGTATATGCCTTAATAGGAACAACCTACTAATCCTAACAGGCTTCCTAACGGGGCACTGCAAACTCAGGGAGCATTTGAGGAAACTAGGAATAACAAATGAAGACCTTTGCAGGTTCTGTAACGTGTCAAGTAAGTCTCCGAAGCACCTTCCGGAATCTTTTGGGGCACAGACCCACAAAAAACTGAAATACCTGGGCAAGTATCAATTATCAGATTCAGGATTTGCCAACCATGGACCCGCTTCTCATACTCAGATTCTCAAAAGAAACTGGTCTGGACAGAGAGCTCTAAGGTGAATTATTCTCGCCAAGGGAAAACTAGAGGACATAACCCTCAAACACAATTCTGATGGAATCACAATGCGAGGGGAACTCTTACGAGGGAACAAACCTCTCCAAGGCAATAGCAGGTGGCACTATAGACCATTAGGTTGCAGTGCAAGATGACCCTACACAAATACTATTAATAACAATAGGTTACTTAACGTTCAGGATGACTTGTAGGGCTTTGAACGTATAAATTTGTAAAAGTTTCATGCCGTATGAAATAGGAATATTTACTCAAGCTTATCAGAATGAATCGTAATGTGAACTTCTCCGTAAACCAACTTAGAAAAATGATTCAGTTATTGAAACAAAAGGTATTGGGATTGGTTCAACCGCTCTTAACTTACAGATAAAATAGTCAAATAGATTACACAATTTTGATTTCTTTTAGTCCAATAAGATCAATTGGGATCAATCAAATCATCCGTTTTATCAGCATCAGTATTTGAAAATGATTTCGGGAATATGGCGTTTGCTCTTGATGAAACGCATCCTTCTATTTTCGGGTCAGTTTTTCGAGCAATGGTGGGCATGTATCACGAATAAAACACGAACAATATTGGTTTCCAGAGCTTCAATTGATGCTGGTTTATCGACTTAAACTAAGGAATTCACGTAGCTCCACAGGCTATAATCAACAAACCCATTTCTCGAAACCAACTTAACCCCAAATTGTGATTTTAGTAATTTAATGGTTTCGGTCGCCATAAGGCATGTAGCACCATCCTTCAATTTCGATTGCTTCAATTTTGATTATTAACAAACCGTCTCATAGATAAACACACAAGTGAATTAGAGCCCAGTCAAGGACACAAATTATGGTAGCGTGACTTTAATTCTAGAATTCCTGCACCCTCTGGATCTTATACGGCTGCAGACCAAGATTTTCCACGTAATGGTCAATTGCTACAACCGACGACGAATCGAAAACGTTAGATTCAGATTAGATCTTCTTACACACACTCCGTTTGTTATAGCATCATTACATATATATATGTATGAATGCGACTTAAAAACCCCAAAGAAAGAAGACATACATAGGTTGTTAAATCACACGGTCTTACTGACCAATTCTTATTTGCATTTCTTGAGGTTACTCGACCTGACAGTTTAGCTCAATTGTTTTGCGAGTTATGAGACAGATTGAATTGTTCAATTGCATATATTCAAGACTAAAATTTATTAATTCCAGCCAAAAAAGAAAATAGTTATGATCACTCTGTAACACGCACTATTCACTGTAGCAGTTCCAGTCGCATTATCAAAAAAGCACGGCCCAATCGCTCGACCAGCCGAGAAACCGCACCACAGAGTGACAACATGGTAGGTTATAAGCCTTTAAAAATGTACTTCCTCACTAAAAATGGTTTTCGAGTCAAAGTTTCCGTTCACTAGTTGATGTTCCATCAATCAAATCACAAATTCCCTTCTTTTTAAATGGTCTGCTGAATTAAGTTCCAGGGTTGACTTGGATCTTCCACATATGTATGCAGATACAGACCTTTCGTGGGAATTAACTGTAAGGTGCCTATTGACAAGTCTAATTCTTATGAATGATGAAAAATTTATGACCCTGGTTACATATGTTTTCGAGTAAACTACGAGGAAGGTGTCTTACTGTTCACAATCAAACCAATTTCGTCAATTTTTTTAATTAATCCTCAAATTGAAGGAAAACTCCATCGAACTTTGTGTTTCAGTAAAACTTTCCCCATTTCGATAGTGGGTTTTAATGACAATAACGTTTTGTCCTTTCGTGTTGCGTTTTGTGTTTACCAATAGCACCTATGACCGATGTTGTTTCTGAAATTCTTCAGATCTAGTGCTTTGATTGCGACCTTGCCATTATTTCATGAGACTGTTTCAATGCGAATATTTCCACTTTCAATGTCTTAAATCCTACTTTTCTTTCGCGCCGCAAAACTCAAAAATAGCTAATCCTTATATTAAGATATATACATGTATATAGCTCTCTTGTACCTTTCTAAAATTCCTTGTCAAAGGCGAAACCTGAATTTTATACTTGCGCGACATCGTGAAACTAAGAATTTTGATTTACAAATCGTGATAAATGACATACGTATCTCATAAAAATTAACCAGAAAAGATATTTTAAACATCTGTACGAAGAAGCTTCGGCACTAACAAGTTCTATAAAAAACAAAACTTTCACAGAAAAAATATATTTTTTAATTAGAAACAATATAATCATCTTCAGATAATGTCAATCGGATATCCAGGCTGACTTTAATGTTCGTAGCAGTCTGCCACATATGTAGATTCGCGGTGCAATACCAACGTCTTGTTTTCAAAGTCATTCTATAGATACTACCGATCGATCGATCCCAGATAATGAGAATTTAATTGCAAATTAGTTACCATGCTGCCTCAGTAGCAAAACAAAAACTACTACTTTAAGCAACCAGTTTCGAAAGTTGTCAATATGTTAATAGAATGCATATGACAATAATATTTACTAATAACAAATAGAATCATGATCGCACATACAGATGTCAACCATAAAAATCTGATTACGCCTTAAAAGACGTCAAAACAAATTAGGCCCCAGCTCAGAATCAGCAGCCTAAGTCTTAAACGGGTTTTCGATAAGTATCAGTTAAAATCATTTTGACAGATTTTTTGGATGGCTTCGGTGATAGGTTTTATTGATGTGGCTACCAATAGCACCAGTTCTAGATACCCACGCAATGCTCATAAATAAGCATTTGACTCACTTAAGGCGAATCTTAATCGTCAACTTCACTTTCGATCCATATTAAGTAATTCAAAACACAACGACATTTTATATTTTAATTTTCGGTTGAGAACCAAAACGAGTTCGTTTGCTTATGGCTTGTAAAACGTGATCATAATAAATTATCGACTAATTACTATACAACCAGATACAATATTTGGGTTATTCCATTTCGTATTGTTCTTAACTACTAAATAAAATTTTAATTTCTCTTGAACATAATTGGCGGACTTTTGCACGGTTTGCACGATACCGATAAATTGATTTATAAAAGTTGCTTTCCAATTCATTCAGATGCATAACGGTTTAATTTAATTACTCTGGCACCATTTAGTCTGTTGTGTTGCATTTGAGATATTCATAATTAAAGAAAAAATTCATCGATTATCGGGGAAGTCTATTTGTTTATCGATAAAATTATTTTTTTATTATCAGAGTGGTTTTTTTATCAGGAATAATTATCTGGGGGTTTTCAATCAAATTCACACATTTTTAATCAAGTATTTAACATTTTACGACGATTCTATGCAGTTTTGAATTCCCGACTTTCTTAATTTCTTTTCGTGTGTCATAGGGCTAATTGTTTATTGCGATAACTTATAATAAAGTTGTTACTGAAGGAACTAGACATTGAGATGCACGAAAGCTGCATCTGCGGCTGTCAACAAACTAAACCGAAGAAAATCATTCTCAGTCCGATTCCCTTCCAAAAAAGAATGGAAAAATAAAAGCTTTATCAAGGACTATGATATACCTACATAAGTGTATACACGAACCGTCCGAAGATAGACTGCGGTGTTGGCGCAGGCATCTTCTCAAAACAACTGGGTATATCAAAGTCTTTTCGTCTTTTCCAGGCGGAGGAGAGGGTCAGCCCTTAACAACTCCTTGGTGTCGACATTCCGCTGGGTTTTTGTTAAGGGCTGTGTTTACCTTCACATCCTTCAGCTAGCCAATCGCATGTGGAATAATCTCACTTATTATTGTGCCATATCGAGAAAGACGTGGCCCAAATCAAACAAGCTACTCGGCAGATCGAGACCAAATATTGCTAAAATTGTAGCTATTATTACAGGCCAGCGGCCAGTCGGAGACCACGCAGCCAAGCTTGGTATTCTCCACAACACTTTTTGTAGAAGCTGCAAGGACACTGCAGATGTCCGGCCAAACTGCTTACTCTCGAAAAACCCTTCTTCGAGGAACTCAGCGAAATAGCTAAAATATAGATTTGAGACCTCTTTCTTTATCCAAACTCTACGGGCTGGATTTAACCAAAAATTTAAATTCATAACTAATCAACACACTCCTTTCTTTGTAATACAGGTTCGTACGATGTTTTGTGGCAACAAAACGGCGCACTTCAGCGCTAATTGGGTTCTCCCTGAACCACCAGTTCAACCAACTAACCAAACCGTAGTAGTAGTAGTAGTTGCGAAAAACAAAGACGTGGTCGTTGAGAAGCCAATGCATCCTCAAAGGGTGATTATTTAGTCTGGATTTTGGAGTGGTAGCATCATTGGCCCCTACGTCTTTAAAAATGGAGCTGACAACAACGTTACGGTGAACGGAGAGCGCTGCAGGGATGAGATTACTGATTTTTTGTGCCACAGTTGGACGATTCCGACTTACAAGGTCTCATATCTCAGCATGATGGTGTAGGGTGCCAAAACTGGCATCGATCTCTTGAGCACTAAGTTCAATGGCCGATATCAGTTGTTTTTCAGTTGTTAGCAGTTGTGAACTCTTAAGGACCGTTGTTATTCTAACAATCCACAAATATTTGACGTACTTAGAAAACATCCGTAGAGCTATTCGCCATATAGAGCTACAAGCAAGCGAGAATGTACTGTACAATTGAGTTGACAAGATCGACTACTGCCAAGCCATCGGTGGCAGTTATTTGAATAAAATTATTTACCATAAATAGTCGGAAAGTGTAATCTCTTCGGAAAAAGGAAAAATCGTTAAAAAATATTGATCGGTGTAGTTACAAAAGAACTTTCAAAAAGAAACCAAAAGATGGCGCATTTTTTTTATTATCGAAAGAGACTCTTATTATTCATGTCACACTTTCTTGTTAGAAGGAGGCTTGATTACATTCAGTGTTTACACAATGATTTGCAAATTCCACAGTCAATGGTTCTTAAAATGCACAACTCTGCTTGCGATGACTAAATGAAATAAAGTAGAACTCCGAGGCATAGAAATTACCTTCATTCGTTTGCTTTCCCTAGTCATGGTAACAATGCCCAGCAACAACATCTGTTTTATCAATAACATTTCCATCTGATAAAATTCCATCTGATATATGAAAAATAAATATTAACAATTCGTGGCCCGCATATTAAAGTATGCCGCTGATCCACCGCCACCATTAAAAATGACAAATTGCATCTATTTAGCATTTAATTTTGAAGATTAGACCGAAATCGCATCTGATTTGATCATCACAAGCTGAGCGCTGGTACGCCTGACGTGAGCATCGATACAAATGGCATTCAGGCCATAAGCGCTTCCAACTTCCTCATTGCTACCAGTCCCCAAAATAATAACACACAGTGGTGCCCTCCTCAATGAACAAAACCCCTTCGCAAATACTAATTAGTACGATTATTGTTATTTGCGATTATTGTTTTCGCTCCTAAATGATGTAATCGAACAGTAAGAAATTTTGAATTGCCAATGTGATGAGTAATTTGGCGCAGATCCAAAGAATTCGTGATTTATAGTGACATTCCGTCCCGTCGTTGTCGGTCGTCATCAGCTTGCAAAGTGTGAACTTGAAACAATGTATTTTCCAATCTGATCTTGTCGCTCGAATTTAAATTCCACCCGTGAATTAATCGATCCGAGGGGTTGAGTTGAAAGGTGTATTTCAGTCGACGACATCTATTTATTTATTTATGCGTTGTAATGTGAAAGATAAATGTATGCATATTGATGGCGCCGACCTTCCTCAACTTTTGTTTATGACAAATTGTTTTGGTATGGATTATGTTTTTCTTCTTTTTTTCTTTGCTGATCTTCTTCTTTGGGATGCGCTGAAGAATTAATAAAAAATTCCAATTAAAAGAAAAGAAATTGATCAGGGTACAAAGCAAACTCTTACATCGCCAAGTGGTACGTAAATGTAACGCAATTTAATTAAAACACGCGAAACACATCCATACGGTCGACATTTTTATTGTAATTTGCACTTAATAAAATGACCATTGCATCAGTATCAGGGGCCATAAACCCATCGCATCAACATGAGTATTGTTGAGCGCGTTACAAGACAAGGCCTTTTCGGTAGTGATTTCATTTTCTGGCAGCCTTAATGAGTCCCTAAAAAAAAATTCATGGTTATGTAAGAGAAGCATCATGTTTGGTTTCGATTTGGTAATGATTACAAATCAATTGCAAAAATTACGATAATGTGAATGTGAGGAATTTCCCAGGCAATCAGATGTGTTTAAAAGTATTCGGACAGGTGTGCATTTATGGATTGGAATGCATTTTTTTTATCTCTGAATTCAGCCTCATTTCTAAATTAATTTCATGAATTTTCCAACGATACGAGACTAATTTCTTATCATCACCACCAAACGAATTTTTGCCATCATCACAGCCTTAAACCATCTTCAGTGACCTGGCCCTAAGTTGTATTTTGGCATCATTGTCCATAAGTGCAAAAGACGCATGATACGTAGCATAAAAATGCTGATTTTCCTATCCAAAGTAACTTTGTTGGATCAGCCTCATATTTTCTATTTTGGTAGAACAACTTTCTTCCTCAACTGTACGAATACTTGCCGCATCAGACCGTATGTGGTCCAGGTCCTAGATTCTAGGTTGGTTATAGAGGTGTAGGCGCTCTGTGTGATCTATTGTGGCTTTCCGACTTGGACCCCCAGTCGATGAGATGCTCGACTTAGAGCACCTCCTCCAGCCCGATTTTCGTGATTAATCAGAGTCCAGCGCCTGGCTTCCCGCCATTCGTAATGTGCGTGTTATATTTCACATAAATGGAAGGAAACTACAGTTTAGAGTCATATCCGAAAGAATTTTTTTTAGAAGCCTTCTTATGACAGCTATTACTCTCAGACGTTTGTCGGACATTCGCGAGAGGTGGAACCGTGTGAACTTTTTTTGTGTTTTCTGAGATTCGAGCTTCGAACCTCCCATTCAGAAATCCAACGCACTAACCATTGAGACATGGCGGCCATATAAATTTCTATAGTCTCAGCTAATCTCTTATACCATAATCAGGACTGCTAGTCCCAGTTGCATTCTCCTTGTAAACTTTTATACCAACCCCTTTCAGCATCCAACCACCCCCAAATATTATCAATATCACAACCTTCACCCACATCTCCAGTCTCAGCTTCTTATGACTGCCTATCCCATCGGCAACCTTGGCAAGTGAAGAATCCTTCCGTCACCCACTGTACCACTGCCGGATCAACTTGCATTTTCTCTTCCCACCGAAAAGCTACCCACCTCCTCCGCATTCTCCAACACATACTTGCATATTGATTTGCACGCCTAATTAAACATTCGCATGCGATTGCCTGTCTCGAATTGCCTTGAACAAGGACGTTGGCGAACGACCTCATCCTCCAAACCCACCCCCTTTTTGGATGACACACAAATTCGTCATATCGTGTCCGTTCGTCAGTGCATCAGAATGCAACAAGAAACAGAAATAAATTCACAAATGACTATAAATGCAAATGTCAACTGCAGGAGAGAAAAAGCAGAAGACAGCCGAAGACGTGCGCGCATCGGACGGACACACACGGAATAAATGTGATTTCAATAAATTTGTAAGTAATTGCCGCGTCTGGAATGATTAAGAAGTCCAAGATCTCAATTGTGTGAGAGCAATACGGAGGCGGCTACGCGTATGCCTGTGGATACGAGGGCGACCACAACCGACGGCGGTGCACGGACAGACGGACATGTTTTGAATTGAGAATCGAATTCAGGGTCCAGTTCGGTTCGAGCTTTTCTTGTTTTACATTTTTGAGTTTTTGTGGATTGAATTCCTCGGGTTTTTGCCTTTTTTGGATGCAAAATTAGACACGGTCATGCGTGGAGATTGAATTATGTGCGCGCATTGTGAATTTCAAAAAGAAGGTGAACGATGAATAATGGGGCTGAGTGTAATTGAGGGAGAGAATGAAGGATTAATTGCATTGTTGGGTGAAAGGTTATTAAGTGCAATTTGTTTTGAGGCGTGCTAATGGTCCAGGGGCCTTTTAGCGAACTTAATAACTTTATTAGGTCAATTTGTATGAATTGCAGATGCCTTATTTTTGGAAGGACCAATGTTTAACATTGAAGTGAACAGCCTGAGATGGACAGCGATAAATGACTTATTAATGAGGGTCTTAAATTGGCAAATTGAGTGAAGAAAATCGAGAGGAAGCGGTGTATTAATTTATTGCATCTCAACGTGAACACGTTTGGAAAATATTCATGCAGGTGCACTGAGTCGAAAATTAAATTGAGACTGCATTTTCGCAAAGAACGGGTTAAGTCACATATCTTTATTTTCCAACCGGCACTAGGAACTAGCTTATATTGCCAAGCATCCCTTTAAATGGACGATACAGCGCTCAATTTTTTGAGCTTTCAGGCAATGGCTATGCAGCAAGCGAGTTCTACTAGCACATGTCATTTGCAGCGCTAACTCAGGCTAGCTTGAGCTGGTAAGCTGGGTCGATCAAAATTAAGCTAGTTTGCGCTTCAGTTTCCAATTCCGTCCCACAGTCAACGTCTTTTCTGTACTTCACTTATCTTTTTTTTAGAGTTCTTCTGAGGTTGGTATCAATGTTTGACTTAGCCATAGCCTCACATATTGATTCATGAGCATTGAAAAGTATGTTATACGAAACCAGCTGTAACTTTTAGAAGAGAAAGCGAAGGAATTGACTGTGAAAGTATGCGAGAGATTCAGGTTCAAAATCTAGAAACCACGGAAACATTTTCTCAATGTTCCACATCTCACGAATATCTTAGTGATAACCAAGGATAGTAACAATCATGAGAGGAGCTTCTCAGAAATTCAGGATTTTAGATATGGCAATCAACTACAGGTATTTTTTGGTCTCCCAAAAAAAAACTACGAAACCCACGATACAAATGGCTGCCACATGCTAGGGATTATTGGTGCCATATATTAATTTGTTTCAGTAGAAATTTGTGCTTATTTATTGCATAATACACATGTACATATGTATAATAAATCTCAGAATTCCTGCTCTCATTAAGACGACTTTCTCCCTAACGACCAAGCAGTGTAGTAACAAGGATCCTCTTTAAGTGCTACGAGGTGTGAATATCCCGGACAGCATCACCTTACCTCCGTAAGTGATCAATTGACCATCACCAAAAAATCTATGAGTAGATAATGCTTCCATAAAAAGACCACATATACACTAGTCCTATTGGGCACGCTCCTTATAACATGAACACTCTTGAAAAATATTTATAGGAAAGAATCCTTTCCTCTCATTAAACTTGGTAGCAGCGAGAAATATTGAGGATTCTTATAAGCTGAGCAACTTCTTGTGCGCAATCTTTCAAATGAAAATAAATTTTGACTTACATAAGCAGTGCATTGATGCCATCCCTCTATTTAACCTAAGCTTAGACTACAAAAATGCCCCCCAAAACCTAAAGCTTAATAGCAAGGTAAGTCACTGACTTAACCGCGCCCCAAAACAAGTTCCATCAGTTCTGGTTTTGCATTTACCGCTCGTTTGAGCCATTTTCTTTGGTCTTTTCCATTTGTCATCGCACGTCATAATTTCATACAAATTATTACTCTGTTTCATCAGTGAATGTTTCAAAACCATATATCGAAACGAACGTCACACGATCAGTTAACAAGAAGCATAGCTAATGCTTTTCATTTATGGAAATACCACTTGTCTCAATAAATAACGTCTAAATGAATTGAGCCTATTGTAATCGTATCGCAATGGGCGATAAAACGCATTGAAAATTAAAAAACACCTTAAATATTCCAGCCTAGTTATTTTCATGTTAATCGATGCCCAAAATCTATTTGGCAACACTGGTGAAACAATATGCAGTTTTATGGTAATACAGGGTTACAACTGTCAAATTGTGGATGCCAATTTCAAAGAGTACGTTCAGTGATACAGTTTTCTGCAATAAAATCAATTGCATATAAATAACGTCACCGGAAGTCCTCGAAAGGCATAAATCATCGACAACTAATTGGAGCTATTAGCACATCAAAATAAAAAATAAAAATTAATTCAAGTCCACTATACCCCCACAATCATTCATAAATTTGCTTACACCGATTCTCTCAGCTGTAAAAATGAAAACAAATCCCATTCATTAAACTGCTGACCATAAAACTGAAGTTTATAACTCTGACCACATCGGTCAATGTCAGAAGAAATCACCTAAACGGAAAGTTTCACGCATCTACCGCCAAGAAGACTGCACGACTCTAGGTGGGTGTATTGCAAAATTTGGAGCTACAGTCGCTACAGTCATGGTGATGGTCGCTAACAAATACTGTTTTGCACAATTTTCGATTGTCTGCTGCTCTGGAATATGATAAATCATGGCTAATTTTTGAACTGACCTACATTCAGACATCGAAAATATATGTACAAACACCGGTTAAGGGCGCAAATTTTGTTTTCACGAACTTCAAGAACAATGACAACTGCTGTTTTGAACTTGGGAATAAATCAGCGGTGACCTTGTTGAAAAGCTTCGTAATCAATTAACTGCGTCTGTTTATTCTTTGAGAACCGCACCAGAATCGATATAAGATCCGATAACATTCGTTGTGTTTTGAAAACCATATAAAATTTCCATAATCCACTTAACAATTTTTCACATTGTCGGCGGCGGCAGTAGTCGATCGGTGTGCCTGGAATTATAAATTATTACACGACATAAGGTAGCAATTGGTGGCTCTGACTTATTAGCATTGTTGATGAGGAAAATTCAAAATATGTTTTTTTTTTTTTGAATAATTTTCTTGGTCTCTTGATTTAGGAAATGTCGTATGTCAACTTTAGGCGAATTCGTTTGTGTATACATACATATGTATGTTGATAACTGCGATGTTTTTATTTGCTCAGATCTTTATAGCGGATCCGAATACGTGCTTGTAAATGTCGAAATTATTAATTGGATACTACTGTAGACTGGCTACTCATAAAATTTCAAGAACGATCTAGAGTGACATCGCGACAGAAGCACACTTAAGACTAATCATTTGGAATAAAAAATTTGACCAAAATGAGGTCAAGAGTTGTAAATTATGAAGCGCAACCTTAAGAGCTGGTAGGCATTATTAATGTCGCATGGAATAAGTAATCAACTTCATCACAATTTATCAATCGAATTCATCCGAAGGTAAGGTTCATGCCTTTTATCGTTTGAAAGCTGCAAAGCACGCGCAACGTACACATAAGTACATTCGCCTGTATACAGTAGGAGTAAGTCTAATAGTTATACCTTTGTAGTTGAATAGCGATATTTTTGCAAGAAGTGCAGATCCACTCTAAGTAAGAATCATGAGGTCATCTTTTACTTATACTTGGATAGTTTAAATATGTAAATATGAAGTCGTGATTTGAGAAAGTGCGAATTGAATAAAATGTTACTAATGCAACAGAACCACAAATTGAATTGACTTCATTTAAAAAAAATTATAGATCTAAGAATGGTAAAGACATCTAAAGGCACCGTCATCTAGAGGCTCTAATTTGCTGATTGGAAGTGTTAAATTTATATGAACTTTAAGAAAATACATGTTCGATGACTTAACTTGAGGTGCAAGAATTCAATTTATACATTTAGCTACGACTACTTATGCTTTTCCGAATTTTAATTTTAATTAATTTTATAAAACGCCTGTTTTGGGCCAAAGTCCATCATCGAATGATGATTGTTATTTCCTTTCCACCATACTTTTAACAGAAAATATTTATAGCAAGCCTTTCTTTTTATGGAATGAAAATCCAACTGAGAGAGAAGCGGTTGTAAGTCAAAGAAAAGGACTTTTTGCTAAAAAAAATTACCACGAAAAACAAAGTAATGATGGGGTAATGTAGGTAGTCTTGCTGTATTCGCAGTTTCGAATATACAGTGGTGGACACGTAAATAGCACAATTGCACTTCTTTTAATAAAAAGACAGTCATTTAGCGTGTAATAAAATAAAAAACTGTTTCCTTAGATTATTTTTTAGAACTCAAAACTTAATTCACGAAAAGATGAGATTATTTTCCTGAAAAAAAAATATTCACACATTTGTAAGACTATGCCTGGTCACATAAATAGCGCTTCATATTGCATTGCATTAAAATTTTTAAAAACTTCTTTAGACAAACCGTAGAAGTTAGTGTTTTGTCGGAAACCCTTTATTCTTGAGCACAGCTGCACGTCGCCTTGGAAGACATTGCACTAAATCCTGACAACATAATAATGTGTTGTTTAATAATCCTTTCATAGACATGTTGATCCATTTTCGTGTCTATTTTTACCATAATTAGTCCCACGCCATGCCAAGAAAAGGCAGCCCACATCATCACACTTCCTCCACCGTGCCTGACTGTTTTTAGTGTTTATCTCGGATCGTGTTGGTTGGCCAAACATACCTCTTTCCATCCGATCCGAACCTGCAGAACTTGGATTCATCACTTCACAGTCCATTTTCCAAAGCCATCGGTTTGTTCAGGTATTCTTTTGCAAACGACTTTCTTAGTTTTAAATTTTTGTTTGTCACGAGTGGCTTTCTTTTAGTCCTATCAGATACACAAATGAAATTGTGGACAGAAACACTGTTCCTTATTGCGTTACAGCTCCAAATTGGGTGGGTGGCACTAGCTCTGTGGATCAGCCTGTCCTCTGTCTCTGTAGTTTTTCTTGGCCTTGGAGCTCTTGCAATATTTTCGCATTGCCATAAACCTTCATATGATGTAAGGAATTATAAACAACTTTTCGGGAACTTTGTAAATGTTTGGATATTTTTGTAACCGACGAACTGATAGCTTTCATATTGTAGATGATTTCGCGTCCTTCTTCTGAGCAATGTGGTCCTCCCTCCATCTCCAGGTACATCTCCTGATATTTAATGTTATGTACTACAAACTAATGACAAACATACTTACTTTCAAATGAAATCATGCGAAATATTCGAAAATCTGCAAACTTAACTCTGAAGTAAAGGTATTTTGAAAATCATGTTTGAGGCGAATATTTTGAAAATATGGTAGGTACGTCTAACAAAAGAAATTGTTTCGGGCAAAATTTCAAGTTTTGTAACAATTTTATGTTTTCTAGATATCATGACAAAAGATCAGCAAACCATTCTTAAAAAGTTGTACAAGTTTTCAAGTTTTCGTCTACTTATTTAGCTTACCCCACATAGCTTACTAGATTAATTGTTCCGAATTTCACACATCCATATAAATTATCAACGACAAATACAATTAGTCTCCAATAACTCACACAAAAGATATAAAAGATTAAAAACTTAAATTTGTCACAATAGAAAATTTTTAAATAAAAACACGGCATTCTTTCACATCTGCCAGCCTTGACTAATCATTCAACCACTTTAATCCGAAGACGACGACATTTTTAGCAACAAAAGCATTATAAACTGGACCCGTCAACTATACGCATTCTTATGTTAAACAAGAAAATCCCACACTTGACACTATACCTACCTACAGTGAAATAAATGTGACACATGTCCAAAACAAAAGGGTCTATCTTTAGCGACTTCCAAATATAGCAGCACAGATGTCATCCTATGAACTAATGACTTATGGTGTGCGGCAGCTACTGTTTGTGGTAATTTGTAAGATTGACGTGAAGATACTTCAACACGACCAACGACGCACGACATGAAAGTTCAACATATTTCTGCCTGACTCACCCAAACGCGTGAATCGCAGTTGGTATGCGATTTGACTGCTCTTGGTGTATCTTAGTCGCGTGTTTTGCAGCTGACAGTGCCCAGTAATTTATTTACCGCCCCGTCCTGCTCAGACATTTTGCAACCGACATCCACATTCCAGTGACCATTTAACTATTTGACGAACCAGACGGGTGCGATGCAGCACTTTTCCGCTTTGAAAGGCTGTTGCACTTTGCAAGTAAATGTTGCGTTACAACTTAGCCGACCCAGCCAATGCTTTATGAGCAATAATTTCCCGCTACCCAATTAGGAGACAGTGGCTTACTGACCCACAATGGTGTTCATAAACTTTCCTGTTTACATAGATGAATCCATGTTTTCCATCAAACCGGTGCTTGTAAAATAACAAATACAATACAACTGACAAGCAACCGTTGTCGAAGTGCTTGATAAGCTGACAAACCCATTTCAAGATACTCCCCATGGGAAGCCATAAAAAGCAAAGTATTTCATTGTATTGTTGCAATCCAACGGTAAAAACTATAACCTTAACTTTAAGTTCACCTTGCTTAAGACTGTGCTGCTGCCTGCAGTAAATTAGACACCCAAACAACGAGCATTCAAACAGAATTACATGCTCTTGCAGTTAATCCAAATTAAGCATTAAAATTATGTTTTTTGAATCCTTTAGTAGTAGAAAAGGCACTTCGTTCTCGAAGGTTCATACACTTAAACTAAGTCTTTAAGACAATCTAAGGAAGCAGCTTTCTTCAACTTATGTTTGGATACACCATAGCTGTTTTGATTTGAGTCCACTCGAATGGTTAAAAATATTGGTAATCAATCAGAATGAGACGATTAGACTTCCTTTCCTAAGTCTGAGTTTAGTCCCTGCCTGTGAAATCCTTTTCTTAAGAGTCTGAATCACACAGATCGACAAATATAAGTGTTGTTCAAATGGCTCTATCGAAAGAGTTTTTCCAGGTTTATCGCAGCAGTTCGCTGATGACGCACAATCGTGATTCTATTACCAGTTTGGCAAAACCTTTTAAATTTGCTCCTACACTCACTCCATTATACCTTTATTTCAGAAAGAGGTTAAAGGTGCTGTGACTCAAGTGGCTAGTGCGTTGGATTACTTAGCATGTGGTTCGAATCCTAGAAAATACCAAGAAGTTTTTTCACGGTCCCACTCCTCGCGAATGTCTGACAAGCGTCCGAGAGTAATAACTGTCATAAGAAAGCTGCTCAATTTGCCTTTCGGATACGGGTTTAAACTGTAGGTATAGTAAGCTCAACACGAATGGTCGCGAGAAGCCAGGCCCTTGACCCCACATACGGTCCGTTCCACTAAAAATAACAACCTCTCGATTTTAAAGTAATACGTACGTCTAGTCCTGATTGTATCCTCAATGGAGTCCCAGAATAAAAGACAATATTTTTAAGGGCTACAACTATACGCTAACCTTTATTAAACTCAATGCCCAGGGAGACTGTAAAAGTGTTGCCTTTTGTAGAATGATTCGAAAATAACAGACACCATTGCTAAGTATTTTGGGTTACCCAAATTGCGACACTTACTTGAGGAGATACACCGAGGTTTTAGATGCGTTACAACCTTCCAAACACACTCACTGCATCCTACTTCACGCTAAAGATAAAAGATTTTTAAATTAATTACTTGCGCAAAATAATTCCTATCAGTTAATTCGCCGCGGAGGAGTTGCGTTTTATGGGATAACGACTCACCGAACGATGCTGTAAAGGACTATGTACCGCCAATGATAACATTACACAATTACTTAATGGACTATCTTCATCTTTGAACTTAATCCGCTGTTTTACGAGAAAGAAACATTCAAGTGAAAATGTGCGTGCCAAGATAATTTGGCCAACTTTACCCGGCTAATGATAAACAATTTCATAAATCAACTGACCGCTGAAGGTCTTTGCAAAGAAACAACAAATTCCTGACGATGACGAACACACCACGCTGGCCATATGTCTACTGGATGGAGTGCTTCTTTTTTTTTTTTTTGTCGTACCGGAAAAATTAATAACTTGTCAGGTGTTTAAGCTGGTAATTTGGGAATCAAAGAGAGACGTTAAGAAGCTTAACTGCTTGAAGCCCTTCGGATGCGATTAGCTATGGTAGTTTTTGGTCAAGTTGGCCATACTCGTATTCACAGATTTGGCAATGAGAGAGGCTTTTACTGGTGCATTCCGTTCGATTGGTGGTAACTTAATACGAAGCGCCTAATCGAACGCCCACTCATCTTTCAACATCTCCATTCAGGGGTGTGGGTCATTTGTTTGGAAGATTTAAGCAACGAGGAGTAGATTAAAAAACTATAATCTTCGCGAAAATTAATTGTAATTGCATGCGGTAGTGGACACATCTAATGTTGAGTCTGGCCAGACGGTCATTAAATCTGCAGATAGTGATCTTTTCGGGTGGATGCCGCTTCTTGGTGGTAAACAAAAATTATGTTACAAGCATGGGAGTGATTTGTTTTTACTCAGCGAATTGGCATGTTATTACCTTGTATTATTGGCTGGGGGTTATAATTCAATTTTTTTTTCTTAATATCTTCGCATTAAATGAATCATGTGAAATAATTTGTTTCAAATTTCCATTATTTACGACTTACATATCTCATAATACTAAACAACTAAATATTTCCCACAACTCTTACGAAGAACTATTTCAAAGACGGATCTAACTGTCAAAGTCTCAAGAGATATACCGTGAGAATTTAAATGAAAGTTTTGTAAACAAGCGCAGTGCCCATTATTATTATAGTCGATGAGGTCGTGGGTTTCTTTAACATGTCATAGACTAGTAAATTTATCAAGTCTCTTAGTTTTATTAGTAATACTTGCCAACTTAAGTCATAGAACTGTGAGACACCTCAAGTCGTAATTTTTTTATTTGTCAGCACCGTACATGGATACGCCATTTTTATAATTGAAATGTCATCGCGTACCCTAATTAGCTTTGGAAGACAAGGGCATCGTTCATCTATGGTATTCAGGTTGTAAGAAATAACACAAGGGGATCTGAGAAGGATTATGCCAGAAAAACTCGCATTCCAACCTTATTTCAATACTCTCAAACTATTGATTGCATGTTTCGATGAATCCAAAATTATTCGTCTTCTATTAATGTCTGTCGGAAATCAGAGCGGAAAAAACCTTGTGACTTGGTAGAAATCCAAAGCAGAAATTTACTTTTAAATTAAATTAAATAAAATTCGCAATCTTTGCTATCCTTGCTTCACTCTGATCCTAAATACGAACTACTCCACAGTTTGCCTATAAGCTAGTTGCAGTCGGTTTTAATGTCGCTCGACTTCAACAGAGAAATTTACAGAAAATGGAGGCATACACGCAGTACTATAAATTATTTTATGTACGACGTGCCCAATATTTTGCATCTTAGTTATTCGTGATGCTGCAACTGAACAAAAAGATTGTAGGCTAATAAGAACAAGATAGACAGGATCCATACTCGTACACTCGTACAGATAGGCAGGATATAGGGCGGGCTGCTCTACGGCAATGGTCAAAAAGCCCTTCTCAAAGGCCCTTGATATGGTCAAGAGACAACTTTTGTACTTAAAGCTCCACAAATACTTTCATTTTTATTTATGGCCCTAAAAGTTCCGCAAAGTGTTTTTTTTTGTGACAGAATGTACACAATTATTGCTAATAATAGATTTTTGATTAGTAAATCTATGAAGCTAATGGTCGCTCAGGGCTCTATTCTTGGCATTCCCGTACATATGTATATCTGCCTATTTGTATACAAGCGACTTTCAATTGTACCTTTCTCCGCCTTTTAAGCAAATCGGCCAACTGACATCAAAGTTTGTTCGAATTTCTCAAATCCCAAATTATCCATCTCTCATAGATCTTACAATCCCAACTTACTTCATGATACACTTACTCTTGTCGAAAAATGTACCAATTTCGGATTTGAATTAATAATCATGCAGAGCAGACGAACTCGCCAGACAAGGTACTACTCTAAGGATTCTGTCTGACAGGCAATCTCTACGTATGCCCTAGCTACATGTAAGCATCGACTACAGCTGAATGCTATTAGCAAGACCAACCTCAGATGGGAAAACGGGTCAACGTGTCTCATCTCGAGACAGATCTGGCCCAGGCTGGACCATAAACGCAGTACCGAGTTGGTCAAACTAAAGCGATCACAGATCAGCTCCGTTGTCGGTGTTCTCACTGACTCTGTCGCATAAAAGAATGCTCCATTTAGGGTCCCCCTTTGTTGAAGACCTTAGTGATATAGCGTCCTTAGGCGTCATGTGCATCTATCGCTTTATCAAAACCTCCGGCTGGTTCTGTTAGCACTCAGGGCCCAAATGGTTTTGATCCATGGTATCACAAAGGACCTTTACTGGTCTAAGTGTGCCTGCACTTCCGTGCGGACAGCTAAACTAACCTAACCTAACCTATCCCTAAGTGTTCTGTTTAAGAAGTCGGTTGTTTTTGCTTTGTTGAAGTTGGGCCCAATTTTTTTAGATGTGACACAGTTTGTTATGCTAGTCCATCTGAGGTTTGCATTTTTAGGAAAATCAGAAATCTTTGACTGCTTCAAGCGGAATCTGAACTGATTCCGCCAAAGAGCTGTGAAGGGCTGAGCCTTGCCTAGCTAGTTCATCAGCAAGTCCGTTTCCATAAACGTTACTATGCCCTTTTAATTTCCAGGCCGGATATTTGCCCAAACTATATATCTACTTGTCCTCTATAGAGGAGGTAATAAAGTTTGAAAATCATTGAGCAATTTTCTAAGCACTATTCGCAAAGCCTCACATTTCTCCTTCGATTAAGGTGAAGCACATTATTTCTGCATAGGTTAACACCAATTCCATGAACGCAATTCTTTACAACTCATTTCCAACAATGATTCAATGAAAATCATGCCATTCTTGGAATTAATCTTCTATTTTCTAAAAAACAAAAAAAAATAACTTCAAAAGGTTCATGTCAAAAACAGCGCTTTGCCCGCCAGTCAAACGATAAGGTCATGGATTTTAACATCTTCTTTTCTTCGCAAATGAAAAGAATACCATCCGATAACCGTTTGTTTATTTGCCAATTAAACGTTTTAATTGCCCGGCCCACCTTCCTGGAAGGTTGTGTTACGCTTCGAGCCTCATGCATAACAAAAAGTTCTAATTACGGAGACATAAATCACCCTCGCCACCTGGCTTACGAGTACATCTCAACTTCACACCAAACACAAAACTCCATTAACCTTGCTGCCAATCGTAAATAAGATACGTCTAGAGTAATTCCCTTCCACACTGACCGAACTTTACATGAGTCGAAGTGACAAGCATCACAGACGCTCAACACCTTGACCAAAACTCGCTGCGAACTACGGCTTGTCACAATAATTCAGACTGACATCCCAAGCGTTAAACCAGAACGAAACCTAAAGCTTTGCGTGACACGACAACGTTAATAATCTTCCAAAACCCAAAAAAAAAGAGAAAAAATTTAGCAAATTTGAGAGTACACATGGCTGCATTATACCATGAGAAAGGTCAAGCCCCAAAGGCAAGGAAGCACCGAAACGCCTCGGGCTTCATAAATAAGAATCGGTAATTGTGGGAGAGTGTGTTTGCTTTCGCAGATTTAGCTTTTGGCAAAGTCGAAGGTCACAATTTCATTAGCGTCTTCGGCAATTTGTTTCGATAAACACCGATGACAGATAGCATAGCAACACAGTTTGGTATTCTTGTCGACTGCTGATGATCTCGCTGGTTGACAGAGACGCATAATTGATGGTTTCTCTCCAGCTGCTGGATTGGTGACACGCACAAAGAGCAGCGATGTTCCAATAAATTTATTTGCGCCACCGAGATTATGATCAGTAACATCCTGATGACATGGCCTAAGCCGTGGATGTGGGTTTGTCGGCTTAGGCCGTATATGGTATATCCACATTGGCGCTGTCGATGATGATGGGGTGATAGGTGATTGTCACGACTTCGGAAGGCCACTGCTGCGGATGGTTGTAGGGTTCATGGAGTGCGATTGCTCTTTTCTGCTCGATGCGGGAAAATTAACGTTTATTGTTCCACAATAGTGGTAGAGAGCAATTAAGCTGTGCGAATAAATTTGGCAATTATGTTGGACTTGTGCGAGATTTTAAGCTTGAGATATGTAGAGGATGTGATGGTGTATGTATACTCTGGCAGTGAATGACTCTATTAATGAAATTAACCAGTACTGGGTGTGGTGATGTTATTTTTTCCAATTTGACCCAGTTACGGACACAAGTTGTTGTTCAAATAATTAATCGCCATAAGAGAGGTTTTAAATCTAGTTGAGACTTTGGAGGTATCTGGTCAGTAAACCGTGCGAAAACCGAATTGAGGATTTCTGCAACATCATTAATTAAAGTGGTATATGATCACTATGAATACAACCACAGACTTAGTACATCAATTAGGGCTAGGCTTAGAAAGATAGTAAGTGAATCAAATTAATATTATTATGCCAACTAATAGACTATTAAGAAATTTTCCTTTGGATATCCTTTACAAGTAATGAGAAGGCAACTATTAATGTTAATGTCTATGGTAGGACACAATAAGTAGAACTATGGTAGTAACCTTACGATCACTATATGTCAATTCATAGTGAAGTCCTTTGTGAAGGCACACATCAAATTTTCAAAACACGCAACTTTGTCTATTTGTTGATGTAGTACAGCCCAAGTGTGGAGTTCCTTGTTGTTGAATGAATTTTTCAGTATTTGAACGTCACCTTGTAAGGCTTTTTAAATTTACTCTACAGGAATGGTATATTTTGTCATCGTTGAACGATCTGTTCTGTCGCAAAGCAATTCCTCTTGTCACTATAGCATCCTCACAAGCATACCCCACAAAGTGAAACCACCCAATCTTACGATAAATTAAGGCCATTCTCGAATCCATCACCCTTTCCAAATTCGAAGCAACCCGCTTCGCATTGCACGCCAAAAGCCTTGAACGGTCCAGCAGCTTAAGAGTAGCAGCAACAGCCAACAATCACATTCCACCGCTACCATCAGCAAAACACTAAATTCCGGCAACAAGTATGAATACATATATATCGCCAAGATATCAAATATCATGCTGGGATAAGACCTGTCTTATGAATCCACCTCCTAACCTTGCAATCGATTTCGAGCATGTACCGCGTCTGCCCTGCGAACCAAAGACAAACCACGTGGAAACGCAATTTATGCAAATTACTTTGATTGGAAGACAATGCTTCTGTCCGCCGTCGCCATCGCCATCGCCGTCGGTGGTTTGCGTTAATGAGTCTGGAGAATTAGAGAGATTGTCCGACTTGCGCAACGGCAAAGCTCCAGACTGCCAGTATGCTCCACATCCGCCATAGTGCAAGCCAGCAAGCCACCACCAACAACAGCAGTCGAAGATCGATCATGATAGCAGGCAGCCAACACTTCAAGTTCATTTTTATGGATGGGTAGGTTCTGGTCTCTGGAAACCTGATGGATGGGATCTTTAGAGAATACTTACTTATTTGTTCATCTTGATCTATGCTGGCATAAAATTTAATGGAGCATTCGCTCGATGGAATGCTAATACCACCGGCAGAGTTGATGTTGTTGGAATCGGGAATGAATCAGAAGTGGATTTGCTGGGAATCTAATTGGAGTCTGAAGCAGTTCCATTGTTTCGGTTGAGGTCTGAATGAATGGCTGAGATAGATTTATATCTGAGACGGGCATTTTGAAATGTTTTGGGTTTTTGTGTAACCAAGTGAACTTGTTGTCTTTGAAAAGGGTGAATAATGAAGAGTAAACGATGAGAATGAATGGCAGAGTATTGAAAAACTGCAGGTGTATCCACCTGTAAAGAATTGAGCAATGAGATTGGGGACTTGGTGGTTGTGCCTCATATTTCTTAATCGAAAAAATAAGAACCTGCTTTCATCTTTGTGTAATTAAACATTAATCATAGTTATGTATAAATTATTAGATACACTCAAATTTCGGTCATTTAAGAATGTCTGATATGTGGACACTCCTATATGTAGTGATTAGTAAAAAATTTAATAAAAAGATCTTCTTTTCCTTTTGTTCAGGGTTATAGGGATCATAACCCTCCCACTGTGGGTTATGCCGAATCCGAATTCAATAAAAAGATAGTTAACGAAAAATTAGGAATTTGCATGTGGTGTAAACATTCCACTGAACTACCATCTACTACTTCCAGTAAGTTTCACAGCGAAATGGAGAAACGGAAACCAAGAAATAGTCAGATTTCCCTCTTGTAGGTACCACTGACTATGATGTAGGGTGAGTTCCACAGGTAAGTATCGACGCATATTTTGTCACCCTTGGCATTACCTTTATTTCTTTAAATGACGAAATAAATAATTTGTACTAAATATTGCGTTCGAAGTAGAAGAATCTACAGATATGTGCTACAAATATTGCAGGATATATCTAAACTAAGAGTCGATGAAAACTTGAAGACGTTCATGTTGACAAAAGAGTGGGTCGATCCAGCATATCACAGATGAAAATGCGAACAAAATTAAGGATAATGTCCTTGGTAATCGCTGCTTTATGGCTATTGGTGATGATGTTGGAGTCATTGCAGTTTTACGCCGTTTGTGTGAATGACCTGGATTCTGGCATACAACCCTTAAATATTGTCCCACGATAACACATACAAATAGTTTTGACAGAAAACAACACCGTCGTGAGGCAGAAGCAATCTTATTAAAGAGACGTAGCCACAGTGACTTTTTACTGTTTCCGCAGATATTGAAGATTTTGAACGGACACTGTTATGCGAACATAGAAGAGATAAAAGCCAAATCGCTGAGTTAGCAGAGGACTATAACCAATGGTGCACTTCAAAAATTGTTTACGAACTATGCTAGTGGGGTCTAGTTTAAGGAGGCAGATGAGTATTCTCATTATTTTTCAATTCTACCTCTGTTTAGATGTTGAAAATTATGCGAAAAACATTCGCTACATATCTACATGCATACATGATCCAATTAGTCCAAGAAACAAAAGCAAAATTGTCCTCTGCTTTACAGAAAAATTTTGTTCAATTATGATGCTCGATTTTGATTTAACTGGTTCGTTAATTTAAGAAAAATTGCCGCATATGGAATGAGGCCACCCCTGAGCCTATTTGTCAGAGTCCATTTTGAAACAAAATTTCTTTGAATAAATTATATCAAGAAATTGATTTGTGAATTGGCCTCCATTGTGACTGACAAGATACGATCTTTCAGAGCCAGCCGCGGGGCCCATATGCCATGAGTTATGTATTTCTTACTAAGTATTAATGACATAAAAGTTATATTTCAATTTTGTGTTTTATTTCAACATAAAGTTATAAAAATCTGAAAAAAAATGTTTATATAGCTAAATCGGAAAATCAAGACTGGTTTGTAAGTGCAGCCTTAACACCAAGCTGCGACATGTACATACGTCATACGTACAGTAAACTTTTTTTTTTAACTTTTGTTAATCTCCGAGTCAGAAAGATCTTGAGAATTACAGATGCTGAAATGATAATTAATTGGCCACATGCTCCGAAAATACACCGAATATACCTAAGAGCTACGCATGCTGTGCAATGGTCAAACCTTGAGACCGCTGAAATAGAGTATCAAAATAAAAGATCTAAAATCATGCAACACTGTCTGAATTAGTTTTCGAGCATGCTACGTTTCTTTCTTACATGCGATTTCCACATAAGTTGTGCATCTATTGTTACCCGCAGATACGAAATTCTTACCAAGTCAATACAAATTAGTGGATTGTCAACTTCTTGTTTGATAAAGCCAACATGCATATATTTGACCTCAATAAGAGCTTTGTTTTAAATTTTTGACCATTCTAAAATTCGTTGGATTTTTGAAGATTTTTGACTTCACTATGCTACTTGTTACTAATAAGGTTGTATCGTCTACGAATAGGGCTATAGTGGTGCCCTCTTCTTGTTATATATAACGTATAGTATTGGGGCAAAAACACTTCCCTGGGGGGCCCCACCCTTGATTTCCTTAAACCCGAATATTCGTTCCTGAAGAGGACTTCTATAAATGTGGCACTGTACAATTGAGCGGAGAAGTGTGTGACTAAATAATAACCCAAGGAGGAGAAACCTTACATAATTGAAGCTTTGTGGTAGTAGTTAAATTTCAAATCGATTTCAGCTGCCTTTGTTTGTGACCACATAATTACCATTTAAATTAGTAAACTTACGAGTACTCACGAACATATTTTACATATTCGCGTGGATAAGGTTTCCAAACCAGATTATATACACATTTTTCTGTAAAGTCCCTTCATTCCAGATGGGCAGCTCGCTCTATTCTACACAATTAATTCACAACAAAAAATAACTTATGCTAAATAACATGTTAAAACATATTTCATATATGTCACTTCCAAATCCGGAGCTTCTTCTCAGAACCGGAACTAACTTAATATTACGTTTTTTTGTGCTAATTTATGTAACTCGATAAATATCAAAGATATAATAGTCACAGTTTTTTTTTTATTTACTAAATTAAAATTAATTGCATGGCATCCAATTACCCCAAAACAACAGCCGCGACGACCGGCTACCGCTACAGCAACGCGTGGTTTCGGAAACCTAAAGACCATCCAGCACTAAGCTGAATCCATACTTTTTGGTCCGGATGTCTTTTGGGTTTTACCGAAAATAAAGCATCAGAACGACAAGCCAGCTATGAAAAAAAAAAAATGGAATCATTAACAATGGCAACTTTTTGTCGCACAAGAATTTCATTTTTTAATTTATTATTATTGATATCTTCGTAAAAACGCTTTAACCAGTCTTGTAGTATTGTTTTTTTTTTCTCGTTTAAATTTATTTTCTAAGAATAAAACGTGTTATTTCGCTAGCTGGATAGATGGATACATGCCAAAAAATATGAAAATCGATTTTGCTTACTAAGTGAGGAGGTTCTATTAGCTGTCTAGTGTGAATTGGGAATGACCAGCTTATGTCTATATTAAGGTGTTATAATGCGCTCGTACTAAGCCTTAAAGCCTTTTAACAGTAGGCGTTTAAGCATTTCGTTTATTTGGAATTATGGTTTTTGGGGTTTCTTTGGGTAGTTTTTCTTTTAAACTTTTTAGCTATAATGTGATATATTTTAGGGATTGAGGCGGGGATTAACCATATTCATGTTTTGTTTTGTTTATTTATTGAATAAATTAGTAGGTATATAAAGTAATGTTGTAGTCCGCATTCCAATTTGAATTCCGCGATTGAGAATAAATAGACGTAGAAGTCTCTGGACTTATCTGCTGGAGGTATTCTGTTTATGTATTGTTTGTGCCTTTTATAGGAAAATGAGTCACATAACATTTTTAACAGTCACATTAAAAAAATAATGATAACGTGATAATTGCTAGGGCTCTCCAAAGGCCTACCATTGGGCACTTGAGACTCTTTCTAGGAATCAAGGGGTTCTCGTAAAAAGCACCCGCCTGAAATCTTCATATCGTGCGACTTTGAAGTGGAAAATCAGGCGATGAAAACAAGCACGAGTCTTACTCAGATGAATGAACTGCTATAGACGACCTTCACAGATACCTAATTAACGTACATCTATTTATTTATATCTTCGTATATGGTAGGTTCATAATTGAAATTGCCCAAATATAAGCGTTTAATGAGCGGAGATTCTAAGTAGGTACAAAATAAATAAAAAAAATTATCTGTAAACAAAAACAAAAAAAAATGTGGCTTCGCAATATGGTGACGAATTATGGCCCTTATTTGTGTGTGATTTTGTAATTACGTACACGTATTGGATTAAATTTACACGACCCAACTTGATTTTGATTAGTCTTTTTATGAGCAGAATACATATTTTGAGATTACATATCCTACGAGTAAAATGGTTGAGATGGTAACTACCTATATGCATATTGCTAGTAAACATCGGGCGGTGACGCCATGGCTCAGTGGTTAATGCGTTCTACTACTGAGCGGAAGATTCGAAGTTCGAATCCCTGACGAACTGACGAACCACTCTCGGGTGTCTTTCAAACGTCACGAGAAAGCTTCTTTATTCGCCTGGAGTATGGCTTTTAAATGTACATAGATCCCTACCATTTAAGTGAGAAATTTAACATGCACAGCACATAGTGACGAGAAATAATGCACAGTACCCCATTCGATCATTAATCACACGGCTCAAGGGAAACAGCTGTAAATTAATTCAGACAACTAGCAAACTAGTTAGAGGATTCAAACGCACGCTCGTTGTAAGGCTATTTCTTATTTCTCGCTTACTGATCCCCGCCCAAGACCACACTTTCTTTTCATACTTGTTGATCGTGTGCATATTACTTTCAGTTCTGCTGAAAAATTGCATGAGGCGATCACTTGGTATCCACTAGCTTGGGGCTGGGATACGTATATCATCTTGATATAGCCGTTGTATATTCCCATCTAATCACACTTTTCGAACTCGGATGAACTATTTCCATATTATAAGGTGCGATCCAAAATGACAGACCTATCTCAAAAATTTCCAGTAAAAGCAATATGACAAAAATATTGATGAAAATAAAAATGCAATCGTTTTAGGTTTTCCTTGAACTTTATCAAAATTATTTACTATTTCAATAATTTTCATTTTTTATTTTTTTATTTGTGTATTTTTGTATTTCTTAAGAGCTTAGCGTCCAGTGAATCAACCCTTTTACGAGATTATGCCACATACTCTATTTGGCATTGAATTCACTAGACTTTGTAAAGTTTCATTTATTATTTCTTGCCACCAATTCATAACGGCGGTCTTCAACTCATTTACGTTATTGAATTGCGAACCGCCAGCTTAAACCCTTCTTACCAGGGTATAAGAATTCCCATAAGTTTTTAATAGGGTTCATACCTGGAGAACGTGCTGGCCATGTCATAAGAGGAAATTCTTTATTATAAAACCACTCCATAGTTGAAGCTGCCCTTAATGCCTTTCTTCCATTAATCCACTGATCATTAGTGGACTTTGAAAAAAGGGAAGACAGCAAGTTGTTCACTACTCATCGGGTATGTTTGCCCTCGCAAAAGGGACTGCCTGCAAAGGCCTTTTTTCGAAATTTCTTCTTCGAATCTTCAATGCACGTGTACATGAAACAAACATGTACAAGGCTTTGCATAATAGTGGAAATCTTTCCTGCCGTGCTGATGGCTTGTTCCTCGGAACGAGGCAGTTAGTCGCAGATCTGCGTCGACAGTGGAAGCTAGTTTTAAATAACTCCTAATAAACTAGGTTATTACAATCCCAGAAACACAGAGCTTAGTTAGAGATTGAAGCTTGGACAACAGTAGAGCCCAGAAATCCTGGAATCACCTTGTCTTCTTTCCTAGCAACATTGGTTTCGACCATTTCTCATCACCAATGGTTACCAGGATGCCATAAAAACTCAGTTCACTAGCTTTCTTTAGCTAAGTTCATAGAGTGCTCATTCATTTGAACTCTTAAAAATAAATCGAAGTTTCTTTAAATAGTTTTCTTCGGTGATATCGTACCAACAGCTTATCCGTTGCAAAAACGCTCCTCGGGAAAATGAGCCTTCTCAAACGAGTTCCGTCTTCAAACAAGAGATACAAAATAAGTATGGTATACCAAGTTGTCAAACACCGCATGAATATTCTTATTTTTTCTAAATCTTTCTCAGCTGCTCTTATGCGGTGGCCATTAGGGCCAGGAGTTTAGTTTCTGCAACTTACTAGCCATTGCTGTGATTATCAAGAACACCTCGACACTTCAATCTACATTTGCGCTATCTGTTACAAAACTGCAAAGAACTCTTTCTTCTTCATGCATCTCATGACACCTCATGATCGACAGACTTTACGTTTACTTCCTTATATGGAGATAAATGCTTTTTAAATGGCATTTAGCACACGCCATTAAAAGCCACCACAAAGCTCCGAAATTTAAGATTTTAAACCTGCTATGCTGGGTGTTTATATTTGCAAAATATAACCATGCGTTATAATCACTATTTTAAAATCAAATTTTAAATAATAAATAAACGTATTTCTACGATCTTTCAGTTCCGGTTATGACAGAATGTCCATCGAAAAGATGATGCGACCTGTGCCCGTTTAGTTACGCAACGCCAGTATATCAATAAATTAGAATTTTAATTTAATATAAATAAATTCTAAGATCAAAGCGAAAACCTTTTAAGAAATCTTTCACGGGTAAACCATATCAAATGTAAAAAAAAAAACAAGGAATACTCGATAAACTTCTTCTATATAAATTGGCTTTCCTCTGATACGCCCACCCAACGTCAATTAGCCATTTTGACACTGAAACTCAAAAGCAAATTTTTTCTTAATCTCTCCTTGCAATTCGCAACGGTAGCCGAACCTTGTCAGCTTATAACTCAAACCAGGTTTCCCTAATCCGGACTTTAGATCTCGAGCTCCAGCGTTTGATTTACACACCTGCTTTATGGATGATCACTTTCAGTCGCCTTAACTTCACTCAGCGTCTTAAATTTTATTGCTCTTTTGGGAATTCCCTGTCTCGGGAGCTACATCCTCCTGGCGCTTTGCCAAAAATCTTTTCATATTTCAAATTCTAGTTTCTTAAAATAACCCATAACTTAATTAAACACTGAATTTATTTATTCTCAACATCTAAACTCATGCGGGTGGCATTAATTTAAGCCATTCAACAATTTGTCAATCTTTTGCCATGCAAATTAGTTTGCCAGTGTATTCGCCGTCTGAGGATCACTGAGCAGCGTGCCGGTTTCGATATATTGTTGATTAAATTTTATTGCCCCAAAAAGGCGTCAATTTAATTTGCACGCCCACATGTTTACATACAGTGAAGATGAAAATAATCGGACAAGAGACATAGCACTTCATCTGTGGAGCGACCTTCAGTACATTCCAATCCGTATGATCGGTCTAAAAATAGCCGCAGCCAGTGGACACTAGTGGACATAAAAATCAACTGCTGCTGACCTGAACCCATTAACCTCAGGACGTCGAACATGGATATGCGAATGCGAATGCGATACGATGGATATAAAACACCACTCACATAGCACTCCCAATATTGAATAACAACGGAGTCCGGGTGTTATGTAACAATCTGTCAAGGGAAGAGGTAACACAGATCGAATGTTGTTCATGTTCCACATGGGGATATCGTCTAGTACGCGCCACTGCTCTGCAGGGAATCTGTCGTCGTCGTTGTCGCGTCGTTCAGCAGTTCAGCTTGGAAATGGGTCGACAAACTCGTGCCAACAGTTAAATGATGTTGACTGCGATCTGTTGGCCTCCGGTTGTGGACTGCTCCTTCGATGAACCGTACTGTCACTTCTGTGTCTGCAACAGATGTTGTGCTATATGGGTGAAGTTTTGTTTTTACGGTCGAAGGTTGTATTTGTGCTGAAAGTGCAGATGATAGAAGTGCAAGTGGGGTTAATTAAGCCGTCACAATTCAAGAGCCAAGACTAAGTGCACATATGTACATATGTTTTCTGTGTAACAAAATGTTTTTCTTATAACTTACAGCAAAACTGGCAGAATTAGCGTTCTATAGAGCATACTTCCTGTTTTCGGAGCAAAGAGCTTTGACCCCATTTACTTTGCCAAACCAAAAATTACTGGTTTCCAAGCGTCCGTCTTCATCTAATCGCCATTAAGTTGTCATTTTTGTGGGGTTATATTGACTCCGAGGTAGATGAACTTTTTAATTACCTCGAAGTTAAGGCTAGCAAGAGCAACGTATTGTCGTAGACTTTAAAACCTAATCGTTTCGCTTATCAATCGATTTCCATGAAAGCCTTTAATACGGCAGCGGAATGATTTTGTTGAACATAGTGCCTTCTCTGTTTACACCTGTCCCACTGCTCCAGCACAAGATTAAAGATATCAAATGATAGCGCATCTTCTTGCCCAAATACAGTACACATTTGGATTCATTCAGAAATATTCTCCAGCGATACCCTACGCAACCGTATTCATTTCGGCTGGATCCCTAATTCAACCAATGCCTTGTAGAGATGCAGACGATGAATTCTCCTATGTGCGGTTTTGAAGTCGAGGAAAATATGTCCAGTCATCGGGCATTTTGTCATCCACTCATACTTGATTGATGATTTGGTACTTGCACTCTTCTAGCATTGAAATCCTCAAGTACGATTTTGACGTCGTACTCCGGGCGGGTTCCGAAGACACCAACAGGATGTCATGAAATTCCCCCTATTCATCGTATTTCCTAAATCACAGTAAAATACATACATATGTCCTGTACTGCGGGAGGACAGTTCCAAGTTCTTGACAAAAACCCTCGTTCGTCGTAGTCATTTGAAAGGGATTATCATTATCCAAGGTTGCTATGTCACAACTAAAATGGAGGGCCAATTCCAACGTCTTACAAGGGAATACAGAACGTATTTAAGGTTGGATTTTGTCTCCTACATGTATAAACAAATCTTTCTCTATTCGGTAAGAATTAGCAAATCAAACAATTTTCTTTTTTATGATTCATATTCCCAGTTGTAAAAATAAAAACAAAAGAATCAGATGCAAATTCTCGTTTGCGTGGGAAATTTTGCTCTAAGTCCGGGCAGTTTTTTCCACTGATTCATCACTCAACACATCCAGTGTGAAGATTACAATCACCATCAAGTCGTAACTAGTGTGTCTGTCACGCAACAGCTCGTAGGCGAATTATACAGAATAAAAATACAGATAAAATGTAATAGCACTTGAATCCGATTTGAAACGTTCAATAGAAAAACGACCTAGAATTCTTGTTCATTGATCTAAATTGTTTTCTTGTGAAGTTATACGTACTCGTCTACGAAAACTTTAATCATTAACTTGGACATGATTTTTATCACTGATTGCTTGAGACAAAACAGGCGTTGCTTATGGCAAGACATCTGCTGTTAAATTATGTCAGTAAATCTACTAAATGACGTGAAAGACCACAAACCGATCTTCACGTCTATATTTGGTATTCAGCGCGATCAAAATACAACTAAATAAGAGAAAGTTTATTGGATATCCATTCATGATAAGAGGGCGTTTATTGTTTACGATATTCGTCATTCGTCTTAATTGTAAACCTCTGGCACTAATAGACAGCATCCTTATTTGGTAATTGTTGCTCTTCCAGGGTATTTCGCATCCTCCAAAGTAAATTCAAAATTGAATAAATTAATATTTTTGTTTTGAACAAAGTTTATTACTTGTCGAAATGGATACGACATCCGGAAATGCTTTACTTCTTAAACCGGATATGGTTTAGATTATTGCTAAACAGGAAGTCAACATGTTCGAGCGAAAAATGCTATTTTTTGTGCTACATTTGACAAGTAAAGCAAAAGTATTGCATACCACGTAGAATGCATACATTGCAAGAAACTTTTTATTTTTTTTTTTTCAATTAAAGAGGACCCAAATTCCAAAACCACTCAGACTCTATACGGTCCATTGTACTTTCAGGCAGCAACTCCTTTTAGGTGTAGTGGTACTTGAACTTACACCGGCCAGGTCATAAGCAACACATCACCTACTACTCCGTGGTCACCTAAAAGAAACTAGCTTCCGAAGTATGTATATTTTGAATTCGGCGACTGTCTTTGCTTGAAGATATTTGCTGAATGCCTGATTTGCCATTGACACACCTTTTCTTCCTTTTAAGCACATGGTTTTGTCCATCGTTTTCAGTTTTTTCCACAGTCCTTGTGGTTTTATGTAGCGCCGGTCTACCCGGTTTGTACCACACAAGTATTTTGGGGCAAATGATAGAGTGAAACCGATGACCAAACTAACAACTTTTAAATTTCGGAACTTGGAACAGACAATAGCCTATTCTCAGGCAAATGACTGAACATTATCCCCAAAGAACTCCTTCTTGTCGTGAGTATCTTCACATCACAATAGGTTGCATGTTATTGTATCGTGTATTTGTCTTAGAACGATATCTTCTTCCATCGGAATTGCTGAGTTAGATCATTCAATTACGTTATGGCCTACCTTTTTCTCAAGTCAGACCTTGAAGCGCATCAACCCAACCGAATTTAGCTACACATAAAATCTTCATTCCATTTTCATGTTATTTTCATACACCGTCCACTTCACCCGCTCATCCTCCAGAGTGTCAACAGCATTAGCTCATGCCAAAGTCAAGTTTAATACGCACTTAAGCCAGAAGCCAATTCCGGAGCTTTACATCCCATTGTGATCGGCACACCGTACAATTTTCACATCATTAGACCATCAGCATCATGAAAATGTTTAACGCTGCGAGAAGCACAACCTGATGCCACCAAAAGCAGAAGAATAACCCATTCAGGCACTATTTTCAATGTCACGAGCCGACAATACCTTTTCAAATAATAACGGCCAATTAAGTGTACGCCTTAAGACTCGACCTCGTTATTCTTCACTAATTTCCACAAAATATGAAACAAAATTTCAAGCCTTTCCCCCATTCACTCTTTACAAGGGTCCCTTGCGGGTCTCTTGCGTATCATCATCACCCGTGGGCCGCGCTCCATGTTCATGTCACGAAGCATTCATCAACGCTGCGCCATCGTCACCGCTATCGTCATCGCAGCAATCAAAACAATTGCCTCTCCACACTGACACCGGCATGTTCATACACATGTATGCATGTATACGAGTAGTGTCATTCGGAGATTATATTATGCAATCGGGCGGAGTGTACCACACCGCAAGAGATGTCATTTGAAACTGGTAAATGCCCAAAAACCTGTAGGAGCCAATACATGGAATGGAAATGACCATAGGAAATGGCTGGCAATTATGTGGAGAGCTACTGCGCCGTCATCGTCAGTGTGATGCGATACTTTCGGCTAAGTAGCCACTTAGTGCCAACTACCTGTCTTGGGAAGTACGTCTTAATGTGGCCTATGGGGACGGCCATTGAAGCGATACTATGTACTCTTTGTTTGCTACGTCGTCGTTTGATAGTCCATTTCATAATTTCGGTTGCAAACGATCGATGCAGGACGCAGCGGGAGGACGGACGAAACGATGACGATTGGAGATTTTAGATGCGAGATTTGTTTTTGATAGATGTGCACGAATTGTTGGGAAACTTTGACTTACATTTGTGTTGCAAATTTAATTGCAGATTTAATGGAATTTCGGGCTAAACTGGACGGGGGCCTCAGCCTTAGCGTGAGAATGCGCTTTAACAACATTTTTTAAATATCGAAACGTTGATGCGTTGATGAGTTGATGAGTGCGGGCAAGGTCCGACGATTAGAAAGGAATTCTTTTTTTATGCATTTTCAAGTTAATTTTACTGGCTTAAGTTGTGGAATGATATGTTCATGGCTGAAGTAATTAAGACCGGATCGACGTTCAAGTATTTCAACTTATTGCCGATGTGAGATTGTCATCAGGGCAGGTATTAGACACATGTTGATGATTAGGACAGGAAATTATTAGTGCTTTACCTCAGTCTCGTTGAATGAGTGAGTTTTAAACAAACCAAATTTGAAAAGAGTTTGCAAAAAAGATAATTGGGCACTTGTGAGCTGACTCTTTAAATGGCCCTGCAAACCACTCCTTCTTATACTAACCGAATCAGAAGATTCATATTCGGGGATAATCAACGGAACGGTCATTGTTGATACGAATCCAACTTAATTTTTTTTTTTCTGCCATCTTTCGGACTAAATCAAAAGTATCACCGCAGCTATTCGTCCAGCGTTCACGTACGGCTCGCAATACTGGAAAATGTGCAAGAAGTATGAGGGCAACAAAGCTTGATCGAAATAGAAATTCAAAGATCCGAGGAAGCCTTCACGTCTACGAACCCACCTCGGAAAAATTGGAGCACAACCGGCTCAGCTGGTATTGCCATGTTCAAAGAAGGGATCCTATGAACCCTGTCTAAAAGGCAATGTCATCAGCGCGGAAGAGAGGCATGCCAAAAACTACAATAACACAACTGATTTTTATGGACGCCATAGCTCAGTAGCGAGAGGATTCGGAAACACACAACAATTTTCACATGATCCCTCTTGCAAATGTCTGAGGTCCGAGAGTAATTACTGCAGTGAGTTACATTTGTACATCAATACATTCTACCCGCACAAATTGTATTAATTCAATTTAAACTTTCGTGTTGTGGGCATGACACTAAAGCTATATAATCTGATATTTACTCCCAGTAAATATGTATGTATGTACCTCAAACTAATAAATGCCAAAAGCCAATGCCCTGTAGATGGACTGGCTCATTATATGAGATCAATGTAATACGAGTACAGGCCAATATGAGTCCCTACCCAAATACAATACATATGTGGACTGTGGAAAACTCATTTTTAATGTCCTCCTTTACACTATTATGTAGATAGTAGGGGTGATCAAGCCAACATCGAATTCGTAGGATTAGGCTATTGCACATGATTGAAAATTAATGTCAATATAAAGTTGAATATAAATCATTCACCCACAGCAACATTCATTCAAATATTGAGTAAGTGAAGACAGACAGTGAGTGATGAATAACATTGAATGTGTTTGGTGCCACACCATTAGTGCGAAATTGATTCAAATTTATCACGCTCCTTCACGTAACAACCCCTCACTTTCACTGTAAAGGCGCCGCACTATTAGTTTCTAATTAGGACTAATCAATATAAAATTTTTCAGCAACATGAGCAACATGTTGTCATAATGTTTACCCACCTTAAACTGAAAAAAAACTGGCATCCGTGTAGCGTAACCAAGCTTTTCGGCAAACACTTCATCGGAATGCCAAAAAAAAATTATCAAAACAATTAATAAGGGACTTCAGATACGCCAACAATCGATAACATTTGAACTTCAGATTCCGTCAAAGTGAAAGCATAATCGATGATGATCGGTTTGCCAATAGAAACCATGAAAGAGGTCAAGAGTTTTGATAAACAACAAATTTAACGGGAGGAGCCCAACTTATCCTTCCCTATGTCTTTAATTGGTTCCACTAAGTTTAATTAAATTTGTTAGTTACTTGACCTACGACAGTACGAGTAGTGCGTCATAATATCCGAGCTGGTTGTCTAACTGTCGGTGCGAAAATATGGGATTCTACTTGGAGGGAAAATCCCCAGATCCGGGTCGACCTGTACTGAATGGATGAATAGCTTTTTAGATACTCGTGCAAACAGATAGTCTTCTAGGTTTGGAGTATAGCGGCTTTGAAACAATGAATCAAGAATTAACACTTATTATCGTTTCGTTTCGATAACCGCCGGTATGTGACGAATCACTGTTAAATTCTTTAATTGTGGGCTGTGCTGGATGTGAAGAACGACATTACAAATAGATCATCATCACTTCTATGAATAATAACTGGTTGTGCAAAATTGGCGTTGAAATTTAATTGATTATAAATTACCACAGAAAGACATTTGAAGGATTGCTCTTGCGTAAGTCGGTGGGGTCGGATTAACATGTGATAATTACGTTTAATAAAAAAAAATTGCAGAACGAATTTTAATTATGAATTTTTATGTAAGCTTTATGCAATGATGAGTATAATGACATTTCCTGCTAATCCTCAAAAGCGGTCTAATTAATCCCAGTGTCTGGGTAATCATTCTTCTTATGCCTACCCACATACACAACTAAAACTGCATATACATACATACATACATATTACGATTATGTTATTTTGTAACTCTGTAAGAAATCAACTAGTTGGCAACTTTGGAATGAAAAGAAAAAAAAATCGATTTAAAATTTGTTGAATATAAATAAAAATTGCTTTATGGCAGATCTTTATCGATATCATCCTCTTCAAGTCCAAAAGAAGTTGGTTCTCAAGAGGTTGAAAAGTTGCGCGCGCTTCAAGGAGGATGGTCGCTTCAAGGACAGTTCGTCGATAGTTTCTTGTTAAAAAGTGTGGGGGTAAAGAGAGGAGAAAGTTATTAGAAAAATAAAAAAAATCATAGTACACAGTCACGTTTCATATCCAAAATGCATATATTGTTTTCATTCCATTTTTCAGTATTAGCTCGATTGTAGAGAGGTAAACATCTCAATTCAAAATGAGTACTTGGGAATAGACGGAAGTGCTAGTTGAAATGGAGGTTTAATTCGTAAGTTAGTTCTACAATATCGTGCTCTTTTCAAATAGATTACTTTCTTTGCTGAGAATCTCGATGTTAGGTGGGTAGAGTAGTTCAGGTGCACAGAATTTAATTTCTTGTCTCCTCACCTTCTTCTTTGTCTAAAACTTTTTTCACCGTATTTCTATTAAAATTTCCCATGATGGCTTAAAATATCAATATTGCTTTTTACTTCATAAGATTTTCCTTTTTGCGCTCTGGGTTTCAGGCTTGATATGCTCTCCGATTGATCCGATTAAATTGCACCTAAATACAGACGCGATAAAAATTCTCAAAGCAATATCTGTTATATTAATTATTTATTAGGGATTACATTTTGTGGACACAATAATATTTCTGTTATAATAAATTCCAATTGAATGCGTTATAAACACACCGACCACCTTACCTACGGAACAGTCGGGTTGTTGTCTAAGAAATCGGAGATTTTAATTAGGACATTTGTTCAACATATGCACAAACCTTTCCTTTCCACAAAGAAACTTATTCTAATAGTCAGTAGATAGCAGGTCTCTCCCCAGCAAGTACCTAACCCTTTAGCTCACGTTCGAAAGCACTACTTTCTAGCTAAACAAAACGTTACAGCATAACAATGAAATGAAACAATAATTTAAAAATTATGTAATATCTAAAATTATTTTTATTTTATTTATCTGGGAAGCCTTGCGAGTTACAATACTGTTTGAGGTTACTCAAGCAAAGTTGAACAGAATTAAAATTGTTGCTCATACCAAAGGGGGTATGAATACCCTCAAGCTGATTATTCAGCACACGGGCGTTTGGAAAAAGGGGAAAGAGGAACTAGCCTTACTGTGCGTAAGACATAACTTCTTAACAAAATAAGGCCTAAGTTCTAAATTCGCTTTGCCGTAATGTGTTGTGCCAACTCTACGACGACTATTTTTAGTCTTTGCAATTTGAAAATACAAAATTTCTGCATGGAATCATACAGAACAATCATTTTCTTTGTAGTTCGACTTTTGTTTTGTGCTTGCAGCAATGAATGTGTTTACTCTCAACTTGTGAACTTCATTATGTGAATGTGTGAACTTTTATGAGTGAATGTGTGAACTGTCAACGCATCAACGGACTAAAAATGTAGAAAGTAAACCAACTTTGTCCGTCGAAGTTTACATGTACATCCATTGATTATGGGCCACCTTCCATAAGAATGCCGGTATTCTATTTAGGTGTCAGTTAAAAATGACGCAACAACGGATCGACGGATTCTATGGGTCGAGGCCTTGAATGTGTTTCACCTACAAGAATTCAAGAAAATTGGAAAGGAACAAATTGTCGAATCTGTTTATGTTTGTAGTGAATTTTCCATCCCGAATATTAGGTCTTGATTATAAATGTAGATAATAGAAACAGAACTTACCCTATGTTTTATATTTTAATGCTCTATTCTTGAGATTTCATTCGTTAATTCACTATTATCTGATGTCGGGCGTAGCTCAGTATTTGCCTTTTGCCCTTTTCTTATTTAATGTTTTCAAAATGTTGTCTTAAAATAGTATTGAACACACCCACTACAAATGTCCATGATTCAAGCCTGAACTACTATATCTCGTAACCACCACCACCTTCGTGGGGAAATTTACGCCCAACTGTCATCGGAAGATTTTTCGTTTCTTCTTTGGTCAGGCTATTTTTCTCAGTGACAGCTAGACAAACGCCGTAGGAGCTTCGCTTTCCAAGAATTCAAACGATTCGCATGGTCTGTGCAAGGCCGTTCCAAGTGGAAAAAGAAAAAGTTATTTATACTCCATCATCACGAGTTGCCCAATCCGCAAGCATAGCGACGGCTTCGACCGATTAATTACTCAATAAACGGTGTTGTGACGGGGGTTTCACTTTCGTTGCGCGTTTGTGTCCACCGTGTGTGCATGCATTGTGTTTTCCCGATTTTTTTCACATTTTCGAGAGCATTTCGCCCGAAGTTCACTATCAGGTCAAATCGATGATCCCTAATCGGATTTCGATCAGGTGCTGTAGCCGCACACCAGACACAGAGATGCAACAACATTTGGCCGCGACCGATGCCCAATACAAGCAATTGTAAGTGTAAACTACTGCTCTCCCCTGTCCTCCGCAACTGTAAACAAACAAATCCCTTTGTCCTTTTCCAGATCAGGCACTGCATTGCCAGAAAAGCCCTTCTGCTGAAGACAAAGCTGAATCTATCTTCGATCATCGAATAGGCGTATCAGACGCCCAGAAACTGAACTCTTCCTTATCAGGAATACCCTCAAAGTATCTACACCCAATACGGTTAGAGAGAGATGTGTTGTGTATTCCCCCGATAGAGAAGTGAAAAAAAAAAATTGCATTTCAATAAAAATTTAATAATCGTCGTCAGTGTGGTGACGTGAAAGTGTCCAAGTAAACAATATTCTGTGTAAAACGTAAAGAAAAAAGAAAAAAAAAAAAAAAAACAAGAACGGCAACGACGAACAAGAAAACTTCCTGTTCGTGCGAATTATTTAAATGAATTACAAATTCGTTGCATCAGTGTCACACGAAGATCACGGGAAACAACGCAGGCGGCGGCAATGCGAACAAAAAATTTTGTTCTAATCCTTTGCTGTGTTGTGCTCACGAGTTTTATTTTCATAATCCTGGGGCCAGCCGGACAACAAAATGATTCACTTAAAAATATCGTCACACAAACGCACCAGCAACTAAATAAATTGCAGGTGAGTTTTTAAGTTTATTGGATAAGGTCAATAAAGTTATGTAATTTTCATCCCGCGCCGGTGAATGCAAACATACTCCGCCAATTGAGTTAGCTAAAAAAAAAATTGATGAATCGGAGTGAAGGGCTGGGAAGCTCTCTTCTTAACTATGTAAGCGCCTTACCTTAAGTAACAAAGGTGATCTGAAATATTTGTGCTTAAAGTCGGTAGTCCAACTTCATCTATTCAATGCCAGGAATGTTGAATATGAGCTAATAACATGTTGTTGAGACGCTAGGAAAATACATAGTCGCCTTGGTTTTAATAATTTGGTTGTCTTAAAGCTAAAGAAAACACGGTCTTTCTGAAGAATTTAAGTAATTTCGTGTTTCTCAAATTAAATCCCATTAAATTTATTTTGTCTCATTATTTTTTTATAATCTTTTCTAGCAAATTATAGCGCCATGATACCGCGCGAAGGCGTCTTTGAAGGTTGAAATCTTCCAAAAATATCCTCCTTTATAGGAAGATGTTCGTACTGATGGCAGGTGAATAAAAAATCGTGCGTACTGCAGCCTTTTGGGTAGAACTTCCAAAAATTGACTTTCTACCAGCCTACGGTGGACCATTTTGAATGTACATATCAATCTAATGGCTCGTTTCGACGTTGTCGAATATATTGTTAAAATAAAATATTAGAGCCGTAATCCGAAGTTGACAGTAATACTTAAACCACGGTCTTAGATGTACCTTGTATTAAAGAAGAAGCTGCGCCAATTTGATTCATTTCTTTGCTCTGATTTATCGATTTTGGAAATGTGGTTTTGCCATGCTACACCAAATTTGACTGTGACACCAGGGGGATATGTGCATGATAACGTTGGGTTCGATTACTTGCCTATCCTTTTGAAGTCGAAGTACAATATTTTCGAGAAAGTGGAAGATTAGGTTTTCTTCGCATTGAAGTGAGCTATGTTTGCAAGATTTCCTGTTGGTCTTCGTATATTGAGTGGATTGATTACAAATTTTCTTTTAGTGAGCTTGGTGCTGTCATTGCCAAAAATCTGTTATTTGTCGATACTAGTGTCTATCATTGACCTCAACTAGAAATAAAATTGGTTCAAGTGTAGACACTTGATGTACTTTTGTGATTTTTTTTACAACGGGTGTCTCCCGGTACTTTTGGTAGATGTTAGTCAGAAAATCACAAGAGGGTGACTGTGAAAGAATTTGTAACCTTCCGTTTAGTTGCCCAAGCTGATATTATCTCAGACAGTAGTCATCGATTTTACTTTGTTTCATTGTCTATGGGAGCGTAGAAATCAGAATTAAGTTAAAGAGTCTAAAAAGATCAGCTGCGTTCCTGATCCCACCATGCTTATGGAAGTAACTACGCGCTTTTTTTTCGGTACTAAAGTGGTTTGAGCAGGTGTTCTAACCTCTTCAATGTAGATAATGACGAATGGTTTTTTCCGGTCATCAGGTGTTCTATATCATTATTGATTATTTAAAACCAAAAACGTCTACATTAAGTACGGTATCTGATACAGAATTCCTATACTGATGTGTGACTTTTAAGATTATCGCGAATGATTTAATCCCATTGCTGAGTTTAATTTAACGTCTAAGTAGGTAGGCTTCCAAACCCTCCAAACAAACAAATGTTATATTTGTGATATGTATTTAAAAGCAAAAGCTAAAATCGTTATCTATTTGGCAACAACTTGTTTTTCAGTCGAATTAAAATTGCCGAAACGTGACTCCAATGTGTGACTCAAATACTAACCGTATGGGACAAGGGGTTTTTTGTTATTGAAACGCATGAATGATTTATCAAGATCTTCTAATTACTACGATAATCAGTCTAACACTTCTCATATAACTATTTACCTATTAACAGTATATCACCTCTGAATCGATGATTTATAAGCTTTCTCTAGTTAGAAGTTGATAGTGACAAACATTACTTCTGGCTACATTTCATAAAGGTTAAACAGAGATCATCGATTCGTGAGAGCTCTCTGCTCAAGAAATGGCAAAATTTTGAACTTTTTAGGCTATCATGTTGCTTCTAAATTAAAATTAAAACCCCTCTACAATCAGCGAATGTTTTGCACTGGACGTTCGTAAATGGTCATACTTTCAGTTAGTTTGATTTAATGCAACAAACGATTTCACACGAAAAGTGTTCATTTCCTGATTCTCATGCGACGAGATCGGAAGCGTCATGATTGATATCCAACGCACGTTCGTCTTTAGCTCGATATGATGGATTATACAGTGGGCTCCGCAGGAAAGTGCGCAGAAAATGATGTGCTTTTTGTTGTAGAATGATATGAGAGACTTGGGGCATTGTTTATGTCATGCGTCTGTCTGTCTGTCTATTATTTTTTAAGTATGACTAAGCTAAAATGCACCTATTTTATGCTTGCTTTTATTATTCCGAGAACCAACTGGTACAACTAACGTACAATGCAAACAAGCAAACAGAAAATAAGTCTCACTTTCCGTTGCCCAATATATCACATCTAAGATACAGCACTATACGCCTATCAGTGCAGTGCTTTGAAGATAAGATATAGATACAGCACAATTGACTACGTAAAATGTAAATAATTTAATAAGTAAAGGTCTTATTATGACTCTAGTTGAGTGTTTACTCCAAGCCACAAAGTACATTGACTGTTATTTTAAAGCTAAATAAACAGTGAAACCAGCAGTAGTCGATTGTTTTTCATTCAGTTTTAAGATATATTTGTAGGTAATCTTTTTTTTGTTGATAAGTTGAACTGATTATTTATTTTTATCACTTTTAAAATCGCCCGATTGGGCAACATCAAATTTAATATAGTGCAAGACCTTATCGCCTTCAGTTAATTCTAAGTAGTTAAGAAAAATGTTTCCAGATTGTACAGATTGTATTAGATAATATTTCATTTTCATTATATTGTCAGTCAGTTGGACCACTCAACATATGTACTTACGAACTTGCTTCGAATACCAGAAAAAAAACACGTTTTTATCATGGCACATTTAGATTTTGAAGAGGCTGAGATTCCTTCAACGAGTTCGAAATCGTTCGTCTTCTCCTGTGAATCTCGAACAGTTAAAGAACACATTCTGCATATCTACTAATGCGCATGAAATCACTGCGTAATTCGCTAAAAACCTTTAGCACATAAAGTCATTACACAAAACTTACTACTTGCTGCAAGTAGCCTACTGATTTGCTTTGGTCTTTTGGCGTTAATGTCTAATAGGGTGTATCGTTGAATGGGCTTTGCGAAATCACTGAAATACTCGTTATCATTGATAGCTAATTCCAGCTTATTTCTTGCATTGTATCGGGGATATTGCAAATAAAGTGAACTATAGTGGATTATACAAGTGAGATTCAATACCAGTCTCTCTTTTTAGCAGTGTTCCCGCATCACTCTTTGATCTAGACTATAGACCGCATATCTATTACCACGCTGTAGATAATAAGACAATTTTTCACCTTAGCATAGGGGAAGTGGGTAAAAATTGTGTTTCATTGTTGAACACGTTTCCCAAGGTATTTATTTTATTACTGATTGTTCCCATAGATCCGAGAAGCTCTTCTATGCTCTGGATCGTTGTGATAGAATCGTTTTACCGCGATTCTAAATAGCTTTTATGGCTCTAAACATGCTTGTTGCTTGCCCAATATATCAGAATAGAACAGATGTTTTTGTCTTGTAAGTGTCTTGTCATGATAATTATTGATTCCCTAAGATTCATTTACAGTCGTCCTTGTCCAAGTTGTTTGTGTCTCTGAACGTACAAATTCTCTCCTGATGTTAATCAAAAGATTATTTGGTTAATATTTTATGTAAGCGCGTGGTGTACTCAGCTTTATTTTGTTCCGCTGAAATTCAGTTTTTACCAGTTTTTGGCGGTCCATTATATTTTGTTCTGGATTTGTCGCAACCTGAATGTATTATCTTGTTGACGACGAACACTGTTGACTTAACAGCATACAGAGCCAGTGTGTACCTTTCTTTAACGCTGATTATTTTGACCACTGAGTCAGTATATTTTGTACTGAGAATTTTGAAAATCCAGTGACATTTCCCCATATCAGTACGAATTTAAAGACAGAAACTGTTTCTGCTACTATTCTTGCACTGCAGTTACACTATTCATGTTTATATTCTAATGCCAAATCTATTACCGCCCTGCTATAGGTTCTTGTTGTTTCTTCGGTCAATGTCAATGCCTATCTGACTGCTCTAATCACTTGAATTGTTTAGAAAAATATTCTTAATTAGCACATTCCCCACGCTCACATCGTGTAGGTCTACAAAAGTATTTATCACTTGTCTCTATATAAATGTCAAACAAATGTTTTTCAAATTCGCCACATTTGCTGTTCGAAAGATAAACAACGGAGCTAAACCCCCATAAAGCACTCGAGCTTATTAAGAGATTCGGGCTTATTATTTATATATAATCTATTTGCAGTAAAGTTCCACGGAGTTCCAACTCATATCGGCCAGCAAAATGTGGGCACTTACACCTGGTCCAAGTGAAAATTCTTATCTCAAATTTGATAGATTATCTCACATGCGACTTTTATAATGGGAAAGCTGATTTCTTAGCACGTAATCGAAAATCGAAGGATCATCGCAAATGGAAAAGACGACGTCTGTTTCGATCCCACCCACCACCGATAAAAATACACGCGTCCAAATCATAAACCTCACTAACTGTGATAGATTTAAGCATCCAGCCCACAACAAGTGAAGCCATCAATTATTTTCGGCAGATAGAGGGAGAATCGTTTCCCAGAAAAGATGAGAGTTTCCATTTCGCCCATTCGCCTCCGCCTTTCTTTTAAGATCGTCATTTCCAACCTATCTGTGGGGAAAATTTATTGGGGAAGGTCGTAGCCAGTCGCTCGATGCTTTTCATTAGCCAGGCAGCAACAAACAACCACTCCCTTCTCGCCATTCATTCAGATGATGAGTTGAGGGAATCTCCACAACATGAATATACATAAATAGCAGCACCAGATACTTAGGTTAAAAGCCGAGCGTATTCCAAAGTAATTTACTGCGCGATATTTCAAGAAACACGGCGATACACTCGGGAGTAGTGTTGTAGTCTGTGAATGGGGTGGTGACGGTGATGTAGAGGTCGGATGTTGTTTATGTTTTATGGGTAAGCAGCTTGACGGTGATAAGTGAACGACGTTTGAAGGTCAAACACATCCATGAAAGGAGAAAATGAATTGCTGAAAGGTCCTTGCTGGGACGTCCTCTAAGGATCTGGTTTGGTGCGCGGGATGGGAATGATACTCTTACAAGTAATGAGTTTCGATGGAGAAAACACTTCGTCATTCAGTTTCAGTATTATTGCCTTGTTTTTGTGTGATTCTTGGAATAACTTAGAAGGGAGGCTGGACTGAGTGGGGGTTTTTTCTTGCTCTTATGTGTTTTTATTTTTTACATTTGTTCGCGCAGATGAATCACGAGATATACAAGTTACGTCGATGTGTACTGCTTGACCTTCTTAGTGCCTTTTAATTGATTTAATTTTTTTTTCTGGTCATGTAGTGTAGCAGTGTAACAAATGATTAACATGGCGGTCAGTAGTTTGTGTAGTCATTATCACGTTCGACAACTTATTCGTGCAATTACTTGCATAAGTGTTTGCCCTACATGTCATCATCATTATACGGGTCTATTAGAAGTCGAGTGTGTGATGGCTTCTGATTGCGACTAAAATCCATGTTTCGTTGGGAATAAGAGGTCTTGCTACTCTGAATCGAATGTGACTCAGCGCGTCATACTGAGTGTAAATTTTTTGTTTTTTAGGGGATGATAAAGCTCTTGATCTTCGAGGTAAACAATTTCATCAGACTGAATATTAATTTTTTGCTGCGGGTTACGGAGATCATTTATGCATTCAAAGCGATTTGATCTGGTTCCCTTTGTTGTGGTTTTCACACTAAGTTATGTGATAGTCAGACCCCAAGGTGATGGCATCTGACAGAGCTAATATTTGGTTCGATTATTTAACAGTTTGTTGACAATATCAAATATGAAAATAGGAGTGGAGCGGAAGCTGAACATAAAAATCTCTGATTTACACTTACTCATGCTGTTGCCTTGAGAACATAATTCTATATTTCTTTGCAAAAAGTTCCTGCCAAAAATCGCAGCCTTGGAAGTAACCCACAGAAGTAAACGTTGCTGGCCAACTGGTGCAGCTTAGAGAAGATCTGCAAAGAGTATTGTGTCACCTGATGATGAACCCGTACAAGATTTTATCAGCGAAATCGACAGCGACAAGACAATCTCTCAAATCAAGTTCATAATAGCATGAAACTTTTTATATTTAGGAGAGATTATTTAAAAAAAAAAAACTGCAAACCTGCAGCAAAACTTAAGCCCTGTCTCTTAATATAATTTTTCTAAACTTGTTGTTTTTAAAGCTTTAGCCTGAAAATAGTAATTGGACGCAGTATATAGAAAAGCAATTGGAGTGTAAAGGAATCACAAAGAGGTTTAATTGAAACTTGCATCTTCTTCCGAGTTTAAAGCCACCGGTTAGCTTCTCCTGATAGGCTGCGTATATTCTGTACGGCTCTGAATCAAGCCGTTATCCAAGTGGGCATAATTTCCTCCAAAAGTTCACTCATTTGTAGAAGGCGTATCTCGGAATATGATGCTGACATTATACATCGAGTACTTTTCCTCCCAAGAGGTTGTTGAATTCCTTATTTCCAAAGCCTTTAGCCTATTCGGTTTATAGAATATTGACCACTTGGAAGGCGATTCACAAAGAATCCGAATCTACATCCTTTCGATTTAGTACTCAATGAAACAAACATCAGAATGACCCATTTAAGATTACTGTTTGCCAACGTTCTAAAGCCCCTCTCCGATCACTGCAGATTAAAGTATTTTCTCAATTTACGGGTCATTTTCTCAATGAACGTGATTAACAGGAAAAATAACACTGATGTTTCGAAGTTAATCTTTTAAAAATCTCTAAATTTCTTTTTTAACTTAAAACTAGTCTAGACCATTCTCATATCTCTCTCAAGGCCATATCTCCTCCCAATCCCACTGGTATTTTTAGTTGAAAAAATATAAAATGCCAACTCTTCAGGCCTACTCTTTTGTACAAAAGAAAAAAATGCCTTCAAAACCGCCCAAGGTCAAATAACCAAGTGGGGTAGTGGCAGCAGTTTTGTTCAAAGTTGAAACACAATTTCATATTCCACAAAGCATTTTTTCATATGCTCGACTTATTTTTATATACACCCCCGGGCTGACTGCCTGCCTACCTACCAAACCAACCCTCTGTTGGTATGCTTTCGCTTGAACATGAATTCCTTGCTTTTAAACAGAAACAAGTTATAAAAATAGTTGAATGCCGTATGGCTGGATCAAACGTGATTCGTGAACTATAAGCAGCGTTAAAATCAACTTATGGAAAATCTGCAGATATTCCATGTAATTTTCATCGCGTATACGCCACGTAGTCCCGAATTAATTTTGATTCAAGTTCCATGCTGCTTCCAAATGTCCCAACTCATTAATAACAGAGTTGCATATAAATAAATAATGCACAATAAAAGCATGGTACTGGTGGCGCAGACCGAATTCCGAATAAATAAATAAACAGAGTCAATTTTGCTATGAAAATATTTTTTTCCTGAAAGTGGTTAAATGGTGTGCAACCGATATAACCCTTTATCGATACTGATTTATGCTACATGCGTTGTAAAAAGCGGAACATGATAAATGCTCCATTTATCCCATTTAAGTTGAGTTCTTTTTGTGTGCTTTACAGAACGTACAACCCCTAGTCTCAGCCACCCCCACCTTTTTGATTATCACGAACGAAATCGTTGTGAATTTCGGTCTTTTACTAAGTGTTTACTTTTTTTTCTGAAAAGTGGTTCTCGGCCTGGCAAACAAAATTCCAAGCGCAGTGTACGTTATGTTTACCGACTTAGATGACAGCATTGTCAAGCTGCCGTATGGCTTAGTGTAGTCGCTCGATGTACTCTTGAGAATTATCGTTGCTTGGTTGACGTTTGGGTATTTTTCGGTTAAGTGTTTGTAGTTTTTTTTTTTAGGGAGAGAGTGGTGAGACATATGAGAATGTGTGTGTTTTGACTTTGAAATTAGTTTGCTGTTCGGTTGGCCTGCTTTTTGTTGGGATAATTTTTCTTTCAGGTGTCCCATATGAGACAGTCAAATTTATTTGGCATTGTATATGTTTTCGTCGTCAGGGAAATGCTAACAACTTGATTTAATATTGATTTTGACAAACACGAAAAAGGTGTCATTGTCTGTTGTAAGCCAACATCTGCATATGTTCTGCCTTGGGGACAAGTGAAAATTAAATTGGATACGAATCTTTTATTACATATTACCGTGTATCAGTGGCACCCATTTATTGTTTGTTGGTTATATGAGCGACAGAATGCCAGGCACGTGTAGCAGGCGGTATGTGATATCAATTGCAGATGTTAATTATACTATGTTCCACTTACAAATATGAATATGAAAAATAAAGATACAGGAATTATTACAGTTTGTAATGGTTTTCGCAACACAGAACTTTTCTCAAGGCTTACTTTACGTTCAACTTTTAAACTTTCTTTTCATTGCCGTATAGCCTAGTCTGATCATAGACAAAATAATCCTGCATTTAATAAGCGGTAAAATGTTAAAAATGAGTTGAAAAACATGCATATTGTACATGTAAGTATTAGTCATCAGTAACCTAGTTATTATTACCTAGTGAGAGTGATGGTAAATTCACGCGGACCGTCATTGGGCTCGCTGCGTTCTCCTCTCAAAACTGTGGTAAAAGAAAGACAGAATCTGAATATGCATATCTACCATATGTCAGAAAACTAGAAACTAGAAATAATCCTGCAGAGTCATGGCCGTTACTCACAGTCATCATCAGGAATACGAATCACTTTATGCAGGTCAACAAGGCGAAGATATCAGTTGTACAATTCTCAGGTGTTTTTAGGACTATAGTAGCAGAGAAGGTAGTATTTTAGACATTGAAATCTTCTTCGATAGTGTGACTTGGATATCTTCAGACATTTGACAGAGATGTTGAAATTGCAATTTTCTATCCGCATTCGACCTTCCATAAACTAGACAAATAGACTAGTGTGCCAGAAACCTGGAAAAAATCATCTGTAAACCCCATCAATTGAAAGGAAATAAGATTCCCAACAGAAACAAGATTTTTAGTTTTAAATTAAGTTCCTTGAGGCCAATATCTTTGTTTATGTGTTTTATAAACTCATTACACATGAATTTTAAAACGTTAAATCTTTATGAGTAGCAACGTACGCTTATGAGTCGCACACAAGTGCGCGGTATGAACCGAACACAGAAAACTGGTTCTGACCCGTGAGTCAGTGCGAGATTGGATATTTATTTTGCGCTCACATACTCGTAAATATGTAGATATATTAATGTTTTGTTCTGCATCGCACACAATATGAGTGCACATGGGATGACTCGACTTTTTTTCCATTGCCACGAACGGACGCCATTGCTCTGTGATAACTGAATCACTGCGTTGGATTACTGAGGTTCGAACTTCACTCACTTCTCAGGAATGTCTAACAAACGTCTGAGAGTGATAAGAAAGTTTCTCAATTTGCCTCTCGGTTAAGTACAGTATGTCCCTTCCATTTGTACAGAAAATATAATACAAGCAACACGAATGAGCGCGAGAAGCTATGCCCTGGACCACATACGGTTGTGCCAAATATTCGTAGTTGTAACATTGTCAATGATTTGTACGAAAGGAACCGTCCACGGATGAATGTAAATTTAAAAAAAAAACTGCTTACTCATGTGCAAGCGTTGTTTTGGAACAAAAAATACACTCATGAGCATAAGATGACGAAATGTAATTCGGATTTCTCTTTTCCCACTATCTTAAGCTTCATTAGAGCCCTTACATTTTCTATTGCATGAGCATCCGGCACTACGATGGTCTGTCCATGGTAGTGATGCCATTTTATCCTTTCCGTTGGCTGCAAAGTCTACTGAGATGCTTTAGATCATTATCCTCACCCTTTTCTGATCGCTTGTCTCTGCATTTATAATTTCCATAAAGCAGATCAAACACTCAAATTGCCCAGAAGCACCCATAAATGTAACCACTGTAGGATCTTTAATAGTGTGTTGAAGACATTCCACACATTTTTCTGACAAAGCATGTTTAATTTAATAGAAAAAAAACTCCTGTGAATATAATTTCACCCCAATCACGTTCGACAGTCTCCTCAGCTCACTGAAATTGTTTTGAATTTTTCACCAAGAGGAGACTTCAATAGAGTAGGTACTTTTAAAGGAGACACTAGTTTCCCTTAGCCGTTGTCTCATCATATTTAGGGATACATTGATACTGCGCGCCGAGAGTTTAACTGCTTTAGCTTCAGTGTAGGACTCTGCTTAAAAATTTCGACGTTACTGTTCTGTGGTTGTCTCTTTTGATCATCTACTTGGTTTATAATCAACGTTTTTGCAATAGCTAGAATCATTGTGTAATGAAGTTGTTTGTAATTCACTGTATCACTGAGTAAGTAAACTAAACAAGGTGTTTGTTAGTTTTTCTTGACTTGATACCCATCGTCTATTCCATTTGGATAATTCTCCGCCTAGATTTACCCCTCACGCTTAGACTGATAGCTGCCATTTCAATTGACTTCAATTCAGGGTTCAGCTTGTAAAATTAAAAGCAATAGATAGAGACCTCCATTTCGCTTACATGTTATTTCGATTTAAGGCATTTCCACACGACGACTAACCATATGCTCAGTTGTTTGCAAAATGTTCCCTAGGTAAATCGCACTAATTTCCGAGATAAACATTAAAGCAAAGCAAAAAATCCTACGGAAGACCCCATTTCTATGTTAAACTCGTTTTCATCCCCGATGGTTGTCGTGTCGCACCATTGAAAACGATATGGAAGCACGCAAAAACTGCTGGCACCCCTAGTGAATTGCGCGGAGCCACATACACCTGTGCCTGAGGTGTGGTTAGATCTAACAATTCATGTAATTAGTGGCTGAAATAGCGTCATTGTAGCGCACTACCATCTGACGCTGTTAACGAAACGAATCTTACTTCATTCGAGTTTAGGACTGGTCAGTATTGTTCGGTTTCTCTCGACACGTTTGGTTTAAATGAAATATTTAGATTTCTAGGTTTGCAACCGACCGTTCTTCACTGTGGTTTTTAAAGAGGCAAATAGCCACATATAATGCCAAATATGTTTATGTAGGCCAAGCCTGCAAGAATGTTTTTTTTTTTTCTTTTTTGGCAAGGGAATGGTATTATAAATTTGACATCGTTATGGGGTGGAATGGACAGGGAAATAAGGGTCACTTCCGTTGCACTAAACTATAATATTAAATGGTTTTTCGACTGTGTGTGGCTGGTCAATTCGCCCTCCACCAACGGGAGAAAATATTTCTTTGAACAAAATTTAGTGAGCTTAGGGCACTAACAGGGGGTTGCGCGTAGGCGAAGGATTATCACAGTAGGTATACAGTTAGTCGAGGAAGGTATTAAAGGGAAACGGAAATTTGTGTGGGCTTGTCCTTCTAATGGAATTTTTATTATGACTGTGTTATTTGATCAAATAGAAAATATTTTTTTTTTGTTGATTCCGCCTACACAATATGTAGTAATCATGCTATTGTTTATGTATAACCAAAGGCTTGTGGTAGAATTATAACATCAAAATCTGTTTATGCTTTTATTTTGCGATCACAATTAAGTATTATTACAGTGATGTAGGGTGGGTTATCAAAACTGCAAGGCGAATCATGTGGACAACAAGCCCTTCTACTTGTCTTATGTGTTCAATAAGAACTCAAAAATAAATTCTTGAACAAACTAAAAATATTCATGTGTAGAACTTTTCACAAAAACGTTTTTTTCTTCTTAGTTGTCAATTATGGTTTTCACATACAAATTCCGAGTATTTTTTTGCCAAATTTTCGGCATAACTGCGTTAGTCATAATTTTTTCCTTTAGCTTGGTTTCCCTTAACGAATACACATTTTCAATAAGATTTGCATCTGTGCTCTGAGCTTCAACATTATCGTTTAAGTTTCCTCTCCCAAAAACTAGAGAAGCAGTCGCTTTTTTGGGTTGCTATCCCTTATTGAATCAAATTACTTAAGTCAGTTCCATACTGTTCACAAATTCAGTCCGAATGTCCGAATCCTGGTTAAGAAAGACATCCGTAACAATTAACCTTTACTTGATATTTAACTTACGTTAGAACAAAGCTTAGTCTTTTTTTGACCAAACACGTTTTTAATAATTATAAACTCAAAATCTTCAAAGCTGGAACCACGTAGCTAAGGAAGTCATTCGGAAATGACTACCGACAGTCCCCTTCTATTGGTCAAAGCGAAATTGCTACAAGGTTGTGAAAAGATTCGATGTCGTTGTTACAGCTCCTCAATCTTTACGATTTGTGCAGTCTATGCTGTTAGGAATTTTGGTGGCGAGTACAAATCCGATATATGTACCTAAATAGCTATTATCAGTTTCATCTGTGACATACATTTCTATCAAGCGTTCAGATTTCAACAGAATAATTTGTGTGTAATCCTTGACATAGTGTGATTAGCTTCTATGTAAATGAAAATAACTTGCATTTCTTATCAAGCCTTGACAACGTGTCAGAGCTTAGGGTTATAAAATGTAGCTAGACATTTATTCGATCCCATTTGCTGAGCGAGGAGTCCAATAGAACCGGCTCTTTATCGAAGCCTGTTACGTAATGCTCTTGTTTGTAACGAACACAGTTTACACTATGGTTTTATGCATACCCTCAGGGTCATAAGTTGGATACTAAATTTTGAAAGAATTCTTCCAATTTAAGTTATTGTTTAAAGCAGCAGAAACAAGGCATGCACTTAGTGTGAAATTAGTAGTTTTGCAATTAAAATTTCATGTCATTGAAAAACAATCAAAAGTTGGAACACAAAAAAGCATACATCCTTGTTTTCAACTCATTTCAAGACCTAATTTAAAAATCCATTTTTCTTTCTCCTCTGCGGTGTAAAAAAGTGAAAAACTCAGATTGTAAACATCCTTAAGTGCGCCACCCACTGCCCTACAGAAAGCATTTACGTGTAACAATTCCCTTAGCGCTTGCAAAAAGTTTTGCTGAATTTCCGCCTTCCGTGCGCTGACAATTGTTTTCGACGTCATTTATACACTTTTTTGCTGTTGCTCTAATCACACCGCAATTTTTCCCACTTGTCGTGTACAACAAAAGTCGTTACCTTTCCTCTTGAGACATTTTCTACTATTTTTCACATTTACAAGTAAAACATACGCAACGGATGCTCTCAAAGAACGTTGTATCCTAGAATTTATATAAAAAAAAACCTTGAGCCAGTAGGCAAATTCTCAGTTACAATGGTGCAGTAACGTTTCCGCTGATGACAGAATTTCTTGCTCCAGCGGAACTTCTTTGTGAGGAAGAGGCTTAATTTAAAAAGGCAGCAAGTTCATTCACACAGCTCCGCAAACAAAAATAAAGAATCAAATTATGGGAGCCGCCCATATGTCACTTAACCACCCTTCCAATTGGATTATCTGTTTGTTTAAGAGACGCACGTCCACTCCGATCCACACTGATTAAAATTCAATAAATCGTCGAATGCAAAATGTGGTGCGCGTTGCACTTGACGAACAGCCAACTCGCCCGCACGTAAGCATTATAATGGGCTCACCTGTGGGAGCCAGCGCACCCTGTTGCGGGGGTGGAGAAACCCTTCGAGCGACGGCATAACCAGGTAAATAAAGTATTCAAACACCGGACCACGGTGCGGTGGTGCGCTGTGTTTGTGTTTTTGTAGGGCGAAATTAAAATGGGAAATTGCTGTCACAGCCCCAACAGAGGTGCACAGAGTGTTCCAACTCCTACTCCACTGTGCCTTCTGCTGCTGCTGTATTTAATCTGTGCTGAGTCTACAGGTTACGTACATACATTAGATCAGGTATGTATGTGCGCGTATATATAAATATGTATATATGTACATTTTTTTTTTCCTCTAAAGCTACCATGCCTGATTGTTTGCTTGGTTTCTGGGCGGTGATTGTTTGTTCTAGCGAAATAGACTTGGTGAAATTAAGTAGATTCACCGGCCCGGAAGGGGTTTCAATTTTAATTACTGCTGCAGAGGCACACCAAAAAACAAGCCAAGCGATTCCTTTCTGCAGTGTTTAGGGAGTTGTGTGTTTCTTTTTCTGTATGGTATGATGGCGTGAAATTTAATGAAAATAAAGCTGAATAATAAACAAATTAAGAAATGAATTTTGTGATTCCGAATAGGACACTCAAGGGATGCGACTTTTTTCCAATTTGGGAAATTAAGACGTTCATAGCGCTGAATATTTATCTTTAATTTTCTGAGCGGTGATTTCAGGTTCATATTAAAAATATATCGTTATAATTTTCATGAAAATGGATAGAAAAAAATAATTTCTCATATTAGCAATGCGGATGGGATGCTGCCGCATTTTTTAAAGGCTTATATTAAATTTGAATAGGAGCTCTTTGTTACCAGAACCCTAAAGAACCCCAAAAAGGTTTTTTTTTCACACTTTTGAAAAGGTTTCACTTTCCCTTTGGAACACACAGGTTCTACCTAAAAAGATATATTTTCATATCAAACTCTCTCACATTTTACTTCTTATTCAAACTCATAGGTGTCACTTAAACGGATGAAAGATATCCTCCGTTCGTATTCTGATCAAAAATGCATACGAGATTAGCAGGCAACTATTTCATATCGAAACTAAGCCTTGGTTGAGGTCTGACAATGTAACAACTCCTTAATGATTCTATAGACTTCCTGCTTGTGAATGAATAGAATTTCGTTGCTAACGTCTCACATCGTGTTATATTAAGTGAGTCCTTATCTATTCTAAGTCAAACTGAGCCACTGATTATTGTCCCTAAATTTAGGAACTCAGTTTACATTGATTGGCACTCCAACATAACAAAACCTGTTGGTATTATATTTTGAAATGGAAAGAATTTTGGCTCGATTAACTCGAACTATTGTAGTACATTTCAACGTCTTCTAGATATGTAACTTCGACATTGCCTATACCTATTGATCCAACTAATTATTTGTTAAGAGCTTAATTAAAACATGGTAACTCCTTTAACAGAGACTGGTTCACCCCGAGTTGTAGCGCCACCTGAGTAAGTAAGTAACTCCTACATATAACAAGACAATTGAAGTTGGAGCTGCCACACATTTTTTTAAATCATTGCTGGGTTTTGCATTCAACTTGGCTGTTACGATGTGCAAAACTGGTTAGGCTACGAAAAATCCTGAGGCGTAACTTTTGTCGGAGTGTAACGCTACAAAATGGTTCAGAACATTTCTTTTATCGACCTTACCAAAAAATGCACCCGGAAGCCTACAAATTAATTTTGGTTTTTCAACGTAATCTCCTTTAATCTAAATAACTTCATCTATCTGTTCCAGGCCTCCCAATTTTTTTTAGGTTGGGAAATTCAACTTAAAAATCCCGTATGGGATTTCAGTTCACTTGCTTTATTATCTAGACCTACTTCGTCTGTAGTTGTTTTCTGAACTGAAACAACAATGAAATAAAAGACCGTTAACTGTATCTCACATCTCTCTAACAATGCAGCACTTTACTACTAAACCCTAATAAAGCATTTATTCCAGTTTATCTAATACTCACGTGTAGCAACCCATTTACTTGTCAGATTTATTTTCAAACCACTGCCAATAACCAATCATTTTTCATATCCTTTCGCTGACATGAGCATAAAAGAGAAAATATTTGGACATGTGTACATATTAATTTGAATATATTAATATCTCTGCATTCGAAAAATCTATTCAATTTGAATGTATCTTTCGTTCGTCTGCATTTTTTTTTCTTTAAAAATTTCCATGTCAGATTTGAGTGTTTGTATGCCCAAACCAGATACATATCTGTAAGTACAACCATCGAAGAGGGGGTAGGCATTAAATCAATAAGCTCCACTTGTTATTTTATCGATTCCCATAACAGAATGTAATACAGTGTCTAATATCGTAAACGGATTACTACAGCACTGACCGAATCTAGAAAATGCTTTGTTTAGATAGAGCATACATAAATATGTATGACACATATGTATGCATGAACATGCTCATGCTCGTGGGTGCTACAGTAAAATCTGTGTCTAGAAACTTAATAGTTTTTTAGAAGCTATGAACAACTAGGGGGTTGTTAAATAGGAGTTCAAATGTGCTTGAAGTCAATATTGAAAATGAATCTGTTTAAAGAGAGCGAGACGTACCAGTAACCCTGGACAGAATCGAGTATTGAATAAATATTTGGCTTCGAAGAGAATTTAATTTGAAAGCATAATTAACGAATGTATCGGTTCGATAAAGTATCAATGAAGACGTGTCGTATTAGAGTTTGGATATGGAGTTGTGCAGTGGTTTACATTGTAAACTATTGACACTGCGTAACTTTCGTACTTCGAATCTCATGGGGGACAGAAAATAAATTCGAGATAAAGAAACTAACTTGCAGAAAATACGAAAAGATACAGTTATTTGTTTATTTTAAAGAATTCTGTAATTTTATTTATCTACAAAATCCTCCATCGAACATAAAGACTTATAAATATTGTCAGGAACATTACTTCTGAACTCCACAAAGCTATTAGCTTTTCAATAGAAGAGGAAATTCGCTCAATTGTTTGCATGGTGTCAGGTGTTAGGTCTTCATCCTTACCTTCTTCTGATTTTACAAAATCAGACGACTGTCTGGAAGCTTTTTAAGGTATCATCACTCTACTGAGGATGATATCTTTTGTACATTGACCATTACCGACATTAACGTAGTTCTCGAATATTACATCGTCCATATCAGCTGCAGTATTATAAGCGGCATTTCGTTCGGATAGTAGCATAAAATCTTCTTGATCCTAGTATTCACCACCTTGCAGTAAACCCTGCTTTCCGCCAACAATTAATAAATTGTTTCCTTCTACATTCACGTTCAATGCTTAACTCAGGTCTCTAATTGCGTCAGTTAGCGTCACTCTGCCAGGAACTTTTTTTTCCATATTCATCAAAACTTGAATACAATCCGTCTTCTACAGTGCTGTTTTAAATTTTTAATAATACCCTGATCCATTAGCTGTAATAGTGAGGTTTAGCGCATTCTTTGGGTGCGCCGGACAATTGTCAACAAAAGTAGAACGCTTTTGGAATTTTAGTCCAATTTTATATGTACAAGCCATTTTTCATAAATTTCAACACAAGTGAAATTTCGACATCAAGTCATTTGATTCCCTTGAAACTGCACGGATTTTTCACTTTCCCAATAACGAGTAATTTTAGCTCTTCCGACCCATTCATATTGCTCTAGCCTTTTCCTTTGTTTACGGTTCCTGAAAGCGTTAGATATTTATTATGAGCTACGGTTAGGTCATTAATATCATGTCATAGTACTATAGCAAATCTTCGATTGACGGTAGCCCGTCTTTGCCGACGGTTAATAAATGGAGCATATATTGACCAGGATTAACTTTCTGAAAAAATACTCGTAGAATTATGTAGTTTAAGTATGCCCAACCACAGTTGCTTTTTCCAAGAAAATTACAAAAGTTCCACCTTGTAGTAGAACAACAAATTGTATTCCAAATTTCTTATGTTAACATGCGTCGTGAACCTTTGATATGCAAATTTTAAACCTTGTACTCCTAATTTTCTAGCTCGTTCCATGTGTATCGATTGAAGTTTAAAAATGAATCACCCAACCCTCCATAAAGATACGCACACTCGTATCCCAAATAAATTATATCTAGCCTAATTTCCAAATATCATTTTAAAATAAAATTAAGTCAATATGTACAAGTTGTCTAAATTTATAAACTAAGTAACAACAATGACACAAGCCCAGAATATTAAATACACCCCCAATTTAAATTTTCCACAAAACTTTTATATAGTGATGACTTCATATAATTACCCACAATTCCGGTGACATTCTTCCCCCAAAAGTAAACAACTTTCTTCAGTCATGTCGTGATGAAAACTCCTCATCTCATAAATTTTAAAAAAGCATGTAAAGTTAAAAGGCCATCAAACAGAAAAAGACTGTCTCTTCCTCTCTAAGGTTATAAGTGTGAATAACCGAAATAAATTCTCGTTTAAATATGCTTTCCCGTGTCGTGATAACATTTGTTTGGTTTTTTTTATACTCTTTAATTACTGCATCGAGATGAATATTTTATTGTTTTTTTTTTTTTTATCTCTTCTGATAACGCCTAATCCCCACAGTACAAAAAAAAAATCACTACAAAGATTCGTGTAATATTCAAAGTCACGTCGTCAACGACACCCTCCCTTTACCACTAGAGAATAATCGATTAGTAGTTATCATCGTTAAAATACAATCTCCCAAGTACGTAGACAATGACGCGTTCTCATCGATTTGACAATCGAATGGTATCATAGTAAATTATTGAGTCAATCCTATTAACCCCCGCCCAGTGCAGCTAGTAATTATAAATTGATATTCCGTGTTTCTGCCACTGCAATGTGGAAGAGCGCGTTCGTGTACTTGCCGCGAGTCTAATAATTTATTCAGAGCTTCTGATGCGTGACTTTGCCCCATGCCAGGATTCTTTACCCGAAGCTCCAAATATGCGACTTCGAAAATGTCAAAATTACAAGTGTGTGAGCTTCCCCTCATTGTAATTGATCAATTTTATGCTGAAGTGGAAATGGAAAATTTCCTGAATTCCAAATTGTTATTTACTTAAGTGAGCACGAAATTTTGAAAGTAATAACTTAGCATGAGCAGTTAAGTTTAGTTAGCTTTAGTGCGGCAATGATGATGATGACGATAGTAATGGCGCAGCACTCTGAACATAAGCACTCATGAGCAATTGCATTGGCAATTTTATTGAGTGGAAATAAAGGGTATCGAAGCGTGGACAGTGCGGTGTTGGGAAATAGTATTTTCTGTGTCACGTTATACCATCTCTTAAAAGGCAACCTTCTGACCTCCCCTCGCCATGGCGAAAGGAGGTTTTTTTGTAATTAATCGACTGCGTTTTTGTTCGTTAAGCGATTATGGGATATAGTAGCGGAATAATAATTTAATGAGTCGCTTAATTATTGCTTTGGGGCGTATACAATAAATTTCTGAACAATGAAGATGGATTTTAATTAAACCCTTTGTTGTCGTTGGTTGTTTTAAATTAAGAGATTAAGTTATCATTTTTTTTAATAAATAATTATGAAAGACTTCGTGTGAGCGCAGTTCATTCAGCAGATAGTACTATCCAGTGACTTACATGTTGGAGTTTTCATCAATCTGAAAAAAATTATATCACTTTGATGCCATATACACATAATTCTAAGCAAAAATTGGGAAATAATTGCAATTACATATTTACAAATACAATTAAAAACAATTTTATGTCACTTTGGTGCCAAAATTATGACATATTGCATAATGCGAAAAATGTGAAACAATTCCAGTTATCTACAAAGACAAGTCAATATTTTTTTAGAAATAAATGAATACGAAAATAAATAAATTATTGTAATATATAGATACATGCCTATACAACGATTATAGCGAACGAAAGTGAACAATTGAGCGATGGATAGGGGTATTTATCTTGCCATTCGCCTGGATGTACTTTATGCTTGGCATTGCATGTAACAGCTCCCATACGACGTTATTAAATTGTTAATAACCGAATCGAAAGTGTTAACAAGCTACCGGCAGAACCATATAACTGATTAGATCTGCTTGGTTGGTTCCAATCTGTACAAACAATTCAATGAACAGCCTGAAGACCATTGACTGACAATTTGAAGAATGAGAAAAGTCAATCTTTGACAAATATTTTCTCACAAAAAAGAAAATCAGTTTTCGGACATGAAATTTGTGCCGCCCATTTTACACTGCTGAATATTTTAGCATTTCTGGCCACCTCAACAGCATTGATAAACAAAACTTGCACATCAGTACTTCAAACATTTAATACTACTGCAGCAGAATAAACTAATCAGTATTTTCTTTTTACAACTGTGTACACATTTTATTATTCTTTTTATTGAGCCATTCGAAATTGTGTACCACTTCGTTTGAAAGTGACATCAAGCAATCGACAACCATTTGCATTAAAAGGAAAAATAGGCTCTTTGTATGCTTTTTCTAATAATTTTTTATAACGCACTCAAAAGTTCCTTTTTACAAATGTGAGGATATCTGTCCCAAAATGCGGAAATGGGTTTCGTTGATGATAATGATTTCCTCGTCAAAATTGGAAAATTATTCGTAGATCTCTGGGAATTAATCGGTAAGTCAGAGGGTTTTCGTAAACATTCTGTTAACAAATTTTGGGATGAAAATTTTAACAATTTGTTTGCTTTCTGTGAGAACGTACGAACGAACTAACCCCACCGACATCCACAAACATACACACACAACAGAATTCTGTTTCATGTTCAAATAAAGTAAAGAAATACAATCTGCAACAACAATTATTATTGTTTCTTTGGTGAGATGAGAATGAAGGAATGTTAATCAGCTTGTGTGAGCCTATCTCCCGTATCGACGCATAGATGTCGCACACATCATCAGCAGTTTCGGAAAGTCACGATGCAAGCTGGCTTTGCCAAAACTAGCTGATCAACCTTGATTCACCCGTGGCAAAAATTCATCAGACACGTTCCTTTTGATTTGACTTCTATTTTCGTGCATCCTCTTTTAGAGGTTTGTAGATCATTTTATTGTTTTGTTTCTTAAAAGTTGGAATAAGAAGTATTATACTAGGATGACTTATTATTTTAGGGCGATAACTTAATAGCCAGAATGTCTAAATGTACTACATTTTAATAAATTATGTAGGCTAAATTTTTTTGGAACCTATAGGTGAGATTAATTTGAGAATGAGTGGGAATAAATGTTGTTTCAATTATGAAAAAAAGAAATAATTAAATAAATACTTATTGAGGAATTGAATAAACAAGAATATGAATCACCGTTTTTAATCAGCAATGAAGCCCTTAGCAAATTACAACACACGAATGAATAATTAACGATTTAATTTAAAATAAGCATAATTGAAAAGAAATGTCCTCAAATGGAGATTAATTTTGTCAGACTAATAAATTACAGAAACGCATCTTGCTTTCTTATTTCTTAAGGCGGAACCACTTGGACCTACCATAATTCAGTTGTTTTAGGCATCCTCCCCAGAAATCAAGAGATTGAATTTTTTGCAAATATACCTACATACATATCTTGTAATTTACCTCCCTTCCGTTGAAAACCGATTGATAACTTTTAAAAAGATTTCTCATTTAAAGTTCCACTTTACCAATTTTGTTATATGACACTTGCCGAATTGAATTGCACATTTCGAAAAAAAATTAATCAAAAAGCAAAAAATTGGAACAAAAAACAGTTCAAGTCCTTGCTGTTTCTTGCTGACATCAAAAGGACTGAACCTGAACAGATACCAAACGACATGTCAAGAAAATGCATTCGAAAGAAGGGGACATAGAGCGAAAAATGGAATTCTCTGGAACTGCTGAACTGAGAAAATGTTAGTGACATCCGTGATACTACGTGAGCATAAAAAGTTCCATTTCCAGGAGAAGAATGTCTACCTTTCACACTGAACAATTGCAAAAAAAAAAAAAAAAAAATACGAACCCAATAGTAGAAACGTTGATTGCAGAACCATCACTGGGATTAAATGTCACTCTAATGCTCCTTTGATAATTCACGAGTAGTCATCAGGAGCCGCAGTCACGTGGGACGGAACAGTTACCCGTCTTAATATGTATGTTGCCTGTCCAATTTAATTTCGAAATAAGGACTAAAGTGTAACACTGTCAGTAGCTACATGGATATGAAAATATCTATCAAAGTGGGTCATGTTCGTATCGACGACATTGAATAAACATGGTAGAGGCAGGTACTTCGTTTTAATAGGCTAAAAGCATGAAATCAGCCTGTATGTGTAGATAAGGATTCCATATTCAAATTACATTCGCTTTCTAAAAACAACTCTGGAGCAAAATCCTTGAATTTAGGGTTCTACGCAAATAAAGCAGAGCACGAGGAGGCGGGAGGAGATTAAATTAAAACCTCTCAAAGCACTGAATATTCATACGCGGCAACATGTTCTGCTGCATGGAACGTCATAACAGAACAATTTATTCGAAAACTAATTAAAATACCTGCAAAAGTACCATTCTATGGGAAGATGCATCTGCACTACGACAGAGGAGACTAATCTATGCGGCGGCTAGGTAAAATGCAGCACTGTGTGCATCAAGGTGTGGTTGTACAGTTTTAAGAGAACATAGTACATGTAACAAAAACAGAACTTTGCTGGCATAGGAATTCCAATGCAGTTGAACGTGATGCATTGCATATCGCGTAGCAGAATAGAGGAAGCCCAAAATTCAAAAATCTTGAAAATATTTCAGCGATGTTTGCATACATGCTGAAGGTTTTTTAAATTTTTATTCACCAGACAAAATTTTTATTGAATTTATGAATTTATTTTGAAAAAATACAGATGATGGAAATTATTTTTTAAAGTTTGACTCCTTTTTTACTTAGCGGTAAATTTTCTGCTCTACCTTCTATATAAACATGCAGTCACTTGCTAACTACGGCAAGGCATTCCATGACCCATTCCGGATGTTAAGTCCTTGTAAGCCCTTGTGATTTGAGATCACTCTAAAACGCTTTGAAAGGATGGTAATAGTGTTCCGTAATAATGCCGAAAGTGATTGCGTATTTTTGCAATCATAAAAAAGTGACTCGTTACAGGGTTCTTCCAGTTCCAAATTAGTGTTCCCATAGTTGCCCGGTGCACTTTACATGTGTCTTTCAACAATTCAATCTCCCTACTGACAATATTTCAAAGGTAAAGGCATCAACCATTTTTTGTTAATATTCTTGTTCATTATCACGAAGTAAAGTCCTCTACAATTTTACGTTATTAAAGGCCCCTCCTGTGTAGGATATCTAATTATATAGTGCTACAACAAAATATTGTAAACATCGTGATTCAGACATCATATGTATGCACGTATGAAGTGGCTTAGCCTGTATGCCTACAAAATTTTCCATCATAACTTATCTGGACTTATAATAACTTGATAGCGATTTTGTTTTTTCTTTTTTTTAACCTCCATAAATATTTCGCGTTACTTAATTTATTGGTTTGCACTTCTGGCTCTATTTCTTGTGATTCAATTTTTGTCTGAGTTTCAGTGACTCTTTGCGGAAGAATGCTGCTGTCATCAAATATTTAAGTCACCCAATAAAAAAACAACAATGAACCTGCCCCCATAATGCTCTCCTATAAAACTCTCAAAGATAATCGATAACAATCATTATCTGAATGACTTATATCGATTCAACTAATTGATTAGTTTGCTCTTCATGTTGGTGGGTGTAATAAATATATAAATTTATGAGATCGTATGCTACTGTCATCCATTTATCCAATGTTGTTACTGTTTTCGCAAATTAAGCAGCAAATCAATATACCGAACCGTACCTATGTTATTTACCACTTAAGTAGTCACTTAGCCTGATGACTGTCATTGAGATTAAGCGTGGTCACCGCCGCGATGCGGTGGCACATTTATTATTTTATTATATGGCACATGCTAAAAGGTCATGCGGTGAAAAGTCTGATCTCGCCCCTCACACTCACTGTCAGTTACTCTTTTACGCTAATGGAAGAGAAAATCGCGTGAAAAGACAGTAAAATGAAAAAAAAAAATTGTTTGACAGCGACTACCTTCACCTTGCCTGTCACCATTATATATTATATGCCAGGCCCCCACTCACAAGTGAACAATTGTTGATAAACGGCGCCAACGGGCATAAGCACTTTTTTTTTGCTTAAAATGATTCAGAAATAGATGTGCTTTTCATATCACACTTTTCAATTTAGAATATTGTCGTGAGCGCAAAATGCTTGAAGCGTTAGTTGACGTAAATTGATTGCACTTTTTTACCAGTGCTGAGTGTCATTTTGCAAAGATGCAATTGAACTTTTGTAAAATGTTTAAATGATGAAGGAATTGTCAGCGTTATTAGAAAAGTGTGAGGCTATTGGGCTGGACGAATTGCTTTTTTCACACTTCTTTAAGTCGAGAACTCGATAAATGAAAGGCTCCTTCACAACTAGATTGTGGCGCTATAATCCCTATAGGTGGGACATATACACACATGTACAGTACATATATGTAAATATATTGCGGATTTTTTTCCCAACCCTGTAAAAATCATGTTCGTGACACAGCACACCCTACCAAACCGCTCCGTTCGATTCTGAATGTAATGCTTTTAATTAGCTTTCAAGCTTCTTGGGCTTAATTTCTTCTTTTTTTTGTTTATCTTTAAAAAATGAGGTTCTGCCCTTGTTGTCGCTTTGAAACTTGGGACCCGTTTAGTCATCTATATTTTTGTACAACTCGAATCTCCCAAAGAGAAATGGTTTCTCTTACAAATGAATTTAATGCAAGTAAAGCTTTTCTGCTAGCATCAGCCTCAACGGTCTTAAGTCAGTCTTTTCCCGAAAGAGTGTTAAAGTTAATTTGATTAACAGAAGTCAGTGGTTTCGTCGTCGAACACTCACGAGGTTGCCATGTATGGGGTTTGCATCTATTTCGAGGTAGATGAACCCTGTAGCCCTAACTTTGAAGTCTTACCTGCCAAAAGGGTTTGTTCCAAAAGGCTAGTTCTATGCATCTATCGTTGATCCAAAGAGAAAGCATTTTTTTTTCCTTATATCTATTAACCCGATTTTAAAAATTGAGCGGGAAAATTTATCTTAATCTACATGGAAAGTGATTTATCTTTCACTTAAGCATACATACACAAATGTACATATTCTCGTAAGCCGAGCATAATTTACCACATTAAACCCTAAAATTAGTTTTCAATGAATCACTTCTAATCACCGCTAATGAATGTGATAAGCTTACGCATTCATGTGAACATAAAAGGCACCGACTTGACTCACATTTGGCGTTAAATTGAGTTGTCAGTGAAACTGATTAGAGAGACCACTGTAAGTCGCGTGATTAGAGTGTTTAGTTTAGGTTTTTATCACCAGATTTTTCTTTTTTGTCAGCGGAAAGAGCTATCTTTTTATGTTTATTTTAACTCATTTCTCTATTCAGCTAATGAGTAATGTAAAACTAATTTTTGGTATTTGTTCTTTTATTTTCAGGAGAATCTGCGTGCAACCGAAGAGAAGAAATTCGAAATCGATCCAAAGTACTTGGGCATTTTGGGTTTCACGAATCTCCCAACGTCGCCATCCCAGACTCTGTACAGCAGCAAATCACAGCAACAGTCATCATTACAACCACTCACAACAAATGCCACTCCCTACAATGGCACAAAGTCAAACTTCACAATTGTTACATACGTTCAGGACGGTCAGGCACCGTCCGCCATTTTACTCTCACAAAACATAGCCGCAAAATTCCCAAATGAGTTTCTACTCATCTATGACCTCGGCTTGTCCGAGGATGATTCGCGGGCACTGTCCGCCTTCTGTAATAGCTCAAAGTGTTCAGTTATAAACTATGACCTGTCCGTTTTTCCTTCGTACGTTACGGATCAACGGATGCATGCATATCGTCCCATTGTGATAAAGGATGCTCTGATGCGTTCCAAAAATATTCTCTTTGCCGAAAATTACATTCGGATTCGTGGTACTAGTCGTGATCTGTACGATCTCAGGGGTAAAGCTGGCCATGGTGTGTTGGGTTGGACCACACCAAAGGCTGTGTCCACCCGAACACATCCAAAAATGTTTGATTATTTTCAAACGGATGCAGATGATTTTATTTTCCTGCGAATGGTAGATATGGATACGGTTTTTTTTGCTGACACACCAATGGTGGAGGAGAAGATACTGCTGCCATGGATAAAATGTGCCCTGACACTGGAATGTATTGATCCAATTGGTGAGTATTAGTTAAAAAAGATACACAGATATCTTTTAAATCAATTTAGAAATCTTTTTCTAATTGGTTCGTAGGTACATCCATATATACGACATTAACTGCATTGCATGGTAAAAAAATGCATTGCATGGCAAATCTAATTCATGCGATTAAGAAATTAGTCACACAGCAAAACATCAAAATAATAGCCATAATGTCATAGAATTACATATTAAGGTATAAGCTGGTATGGCAGAGCTAAGTATCTGCATGTAGTTATTGGAGTTTTTTATGGGATAACATTATGATGATAAGAGTTTTTTGTGAAACGGAAATAAGGTGTCAATACAAGGCAGCGAAAACACTTCCCATTTAAAAAAAAACCGGTCTCTGTCAATTTTTTGTGGCCATCGTGCCTCATTAGTGTGTTGGGCCGTGAGGTTAGATCACAGGACATGCTACAATATTTTTTCTGGACCCCATACCTCACGAACGTCTGGAAAGTGTCTGAGAGTAATAGATGTCAAGAGAAAGCTTATCATAATGCCTTTCATATACTGCATTAAACTACAAGTCCTTTCCTTTCGTGTGAAAAATATAACACGCACAACACGAATGGCTGTGAGAATAACGTCTGCATACGCATTTCTCTGGCTCAGTTTATGGCTTAAAGAGAAAAACTTACGAGTACACATGCTGAGAAAGGAAATGTCGAACAATAGCAGGTATAACTTGTAGCTAAATAACTACAGATAGATAGTGAACCAAGAAATGTGTAATCACGTTCTGATAGTGTTCGCATTGACGCTAAGAGTATTGTCTTGAAACTTAAAAGAAGTATGGGCAAGTCACACCTGTACAGCAGATGTAAAGCCTTCCTATCTGCCGCTTTTCACTCACCCCAAACATGTCTGTTTTGGTTTGGTAAACACTGATATCGATAATATGTCTTAACATTCTTCATTTATGCATGTAATCCTCCATGATGAATTTGTTTCTTCTTACTTGGCATCCGTGAAAAATTAAGTGACAGATAAAAAATCTATAAAAATAGTTGGCATTCACATGCAAATATGTACATGCATATGTACCTGCTCCGCTGTACCTACTTTTTTCCGTGACTTTTTTTCGCTCCTGTGTAACCAGACTAATTGATCCACTATCTATCCTAAGAAAGAATACCACTCATACATGGAAAATGATTTATAATCTTAATTTTTTTAGTACAAAACATTGTAGGATTGAATGACTTAAAGTGATTTACATATTTGCTTTGCTTCACGGGATTATGAAGAAGCCCTTGCCCTAGTTCCAAAATTAGATTGACTAGTAGTCTACTTACCAGTAATGAAAACCGACTGTTTGACCAATTGCTTTCAGACTAAATCATTCCTCTACGGCATTCGAATACCCTTTTTAAAGTTTTAATTAATTCTTAAAGATGAAAAACAAAATCTCAAAGACTCTTTGCCTTCTGTTCTCATTAATTTTCTTCTATGGACAAAGTATACATTCAAAATCATAACTTCATTCAATAAAAGCTGAATAGTCTGCTAACGTTCACTCGTAATTAAACTTCCTTGAGAAGTCCTTGTTAGCAAATTTGCTGTCGACCCCCTCCACTTGGATTACATAAAACTAAATTACTCTAGAAGCTTAAGCTCATTCTATAAGCATAGAAGGCCCCCACCAACCTCCGCACAAATAATTAACTTTACAACTGTTCCAGGGGAACAGCTTCTCCCTTGATTCATTCAAATTGTAAGTGTACATAAGCAGTTCAATTCCACATCGACATTTGACCTTTCCACCATTCGTTGTTCCTTCCCGTCCTACTTTATAAAGAATTCAGATGGAACTCTCTTGCGGGATTTTAAGATAAATTGCAATTCATTTGATTGTGTATGGAAATAAAATAATTGCGCATGAAGTCGACACTCCCAATTGGCGCATTCGAGTGCATCTCATAAAATATAAACTAAGCTGCGAAGATCCGATTTCAAGTTGCTTGCTATATTCAATTACAATCCGAACGACGAGTGCTAACCCCTTTCACACTAATGAGATTTCCTGGTTCCGATAGAGCTCTGTCATTATGAGCAGAAATTTAATATTCTACCCGCCACGGGAGGTTGTGATGTGCTTTTCAGTATAGGGTTACCGGAGTCCAGTCAATGGTCCCTAAATGAAAATCTTTCTCTCTATGTGATAGAGATTACGATTGCAACAGTAATAACTATGCCATCGTCGAATGAATTAGAGAGCTGAATCGCGACACTCACTGCATTTGGAAATGTGATTGTCATCGGTATTGCTGCAATCTGGGATGGTGTCACCGCACCTTGATTGAGTTTCAATATTTGTTGTTGCCTCTGTTATTTTGTGTGGTTTCGTGTTGTAATAAGGTAGAATGACCAATAATTATCGGAAAAAAGTTGATTGTCTTCGATTCGGTGGCTTTCCAGTGTTTTAATTTATTTTATACCAGGGCTACGGCACGGCGTTAATGTTCTCTCATTCATATTGGATGAACTTCTTTTACTTTTTTGATAACTTTCTTCTAGTAGTGTTCTTTATTACCAGATTACGAAATGCATATGTAAGACTCTTGAGTTGAGTTTTTACGTTGCCATATAGAATTGTCTTTCACTTGCTCATGTTTTTATGAGTTTTAACAATAATAATGCGTTTTTCTTTTGTATAACGTTCCATACTTACTAATCGTAACAACGACAGACGTCATATACATAGTTTGAGTGTTGCCAACCTTATTGGATAGAGGGAAAATGTAGAGAAATTTAAATCCGACTCTTATTGGGACACCCTTAATCGACTTCGAAAGCATGAACCGGAAGTACTTAGTTCGAGAATCTTTCATAACAAGGAAATACCTGAAAATTTTTACTATTACTGGTGGAGGCATTATGCTACACGTGAGTATTCAAAATGTCACGTCTTGTGCAATGGTAAAGATTCGGAGATCTTAGCCTCTTACACTTGGCAACTCATGTGAATATTGACTGACGACATCTGGAGAAAATTAGAACATGTTGCAGAAACTGGAACAACTTGTCCAGTTAATGTCCTATGTCCTACGATTGGTGACAGGGCTTAAGTAAAATTTCAACTCTATAGAAAAAAATTAAGAAAACCAACATACACACGTACATGTATTCCTTATCCTTATACAGCCCAGAAATTTGGAAGAGTGTTTATCTAGTAGTTCACCGGTAAATACCTTCTTTGTAACTATTATATCAAAACCAAAAATGTGCAAGTTTAAATCAAAAAATTTTAATTTAATTTTTTCCATATGTTCGTATGTACTTATTTAAGTGTCTGTCTATACTTGAAATTTTTATTCCTCAACAATACGAATATCAAAATTTGCTAGAACTTTAAATTATACGTAAATATGCATACAACTTTTAGAGAATTGCAAATATAAAAGTTCCACCACAAACCACACGTCCAAGCAGCCAACACCAAAGGGTTAACGTTCTCAATTTTTCATCCATCCCTCTGTGTGCCTACAAGCCTCCATTTCATTTGCTGTACTTGCTATTGCTATTGGCAAGAATTTTTCTCTTATTTTATTTTCCATTTTCTTTTACCCATAACTTTACACCAAAAACCACTAGCACATTTTGCTTCTAGAATACTTGTAAAAAGGATACCACAGGAAAAAAGCGGAATATACAAATAAGAAAAAGTCAAAGGCCAAGCATAGTTTTTCTGCATGCCGGACGATTTTTATGCGAACACATAAATAAGTTGGCAAAGCCCAAAACATGACTCTCATATCGATTCACTTGCGGATGCAAGGGACCACATAAAAACAGCTGCAAAAAAACGGTGCAAATCAAAATTATGAGCAACAATTATTGCGCACACAACATACATATCTAAGGGATAATTAGACTGCGTCAAGTCACGTAATAGTGATTTTGCTTTGCACTTTATATGGTGTAATGGGGTGGGTTTACATGTACATATGTACATATGCCGGCAATCTGGGAAAACTCCACCTTGTTGTTTTTATATTGTGACATTTTTAAAGCGTGTTACCAACAAGTGCATTCATTATGGTGAAATATCCTTTTAACCCGGCTTGGCGATTAAAAAATAATGCCCGAAGGAATTTTAACTACACATTAAGCATTTTATGAGTATTGCGCTTGAGCTCGTCACTACTTTTAAAATATTTTCAGTAAGAACTTCTTCAGTGCATGCCATAGTATTTTAATAATGTATGCAGTTTTTGTACTCGTATTTCTACTAAACAAAGAGCAAACTTGATGTTTTTTTTTTAATTTATCTTGGATGTTCCACTTTCCCCACTGTACATCCCATATGAATAAAATTAATTTAAGGTTTGGTGAAAAATTGTCAATTTTTGATCGATTCTTCAATCGGCAGTTTGCCTACAAACTTCAAAACTAGTTTTTAGTTTCGAGGTTCCTTATTTCCGCTGGAGTAACAAAGTCCGGCGCCAAGTTTAGTAATCTTTTCCTTGTGGCTTGTGGACGTACCGTGCTATTTTTGACAATTTCAATAAGTCAACAAGTCTTTTACAGTGTTATAAAATGCTAAGCTTCCGAAACGTCCGCAAGGTGCACACCCGTATTAAAACAGAAAAAAATTGACTACAAACTGAAAAAATAAATAATTCAAGTCTGGGTTTCACGTACTTGCACCTGTAATCCGGTGGATTTCAAAGATATGAGATTTACCTAAATCTGGTTAAAATATTTCTTTTTCGAAAATCCGTTTATAAAAAAAGCTTACGACGATTTTTATAAACTGTGTATATATTTTGTTCTTGCATATTTCATATATTGCTCAGACAACCAATCATCTACTCTTCATTGTCATCGGATGCAAGATGTTAACAATATTCAATGCAATGAAGATCAGCTAATTTTTCTTAGCCCCGTGCCACAAAAAATGTCTTTCATACCCCTCGTCATTAAGCACCACTTGTCTTTTTCATTTACTCGGCAAAACTGATTGTCTGTACTGTTTTCAGTAATATTATCTTGCTCTCCTAGTGAATAAACTTTATGTTCAAGTTTTTTTCATATGATTTTCACGTTAATCATCTAAGTACATATGTATATGTATAATTCTGAGGAAATCTTTTTTTGGCCACTGCCGTGCATGCTTAAGCCTTAATGATGTCTACTTTCTTTCAAAGATCCGCACCAACTAATTCCCTTAAAGCGGATATTTATTCACTACAAACTTTACGCAACCAAAGGTCTTTACAATGTCAGCACATCTTAAATATCCATTCATCCGCATAAGCCCAATAAACCCGCCCACAACAATTTTACAAACCACCACGTTTTCCATCCAAATTGTTCGAGAATAATCGATTAAAAAGCGAATAAAAAAATATATAAAATGGATATGTATGTACCTTAAATCCAGCTGCTGCTTCCATTCAATTCACTCGATTTCAATGCAAATTGTGTAGAAATCATGTGCATAAAAATACCTGTCTTTGCCAAAAATGGGACACCACTTAAACGTTTTTGAAAAGATTCGAATCTGTTCGAATGCATGAGCTTGGAACGGAGTGTGTGTGCTCAGGCTTGCTCGCCTCCCTTTTGGAATCAGCATTGCGCTCAACTGCATGCAAATGATTTTTTGCAAGCTGATGTGATGCGATGAGAGCGTTTGGTTCTAATGACTTGCAGGAAACCGGGTACTTTAATAAATGGAAACCGTCAGAGCAACGAATTTTCGTGTCAGTGGGGTGGGATTGGAAGCATGATAAACTTTTTTTTTATTGATTGATTCTCCTACTTTCGAGGGTCATAAATGAAAGAACACGCTATTTCTTGGGGTAGGTTTGCTTCATTTTTATGAATGGGGGAACTGAACGCACACACATAGTCGTCGTAAAGTGTTTCGCATAAAAGTGTAACAGAAATAAAGAACGTAATTTTCATTCAAATTGCCATGTTGCCAATGTACAGTGGGAAGACTTGTGTAAATGCTTTGACAAATGTATTCTGAAATAAAATATTATCCTCTTCTTAGATACATTAATATCCTTGAGAACAGAGAGATGTCTCTGTGTGTACATACATAAGCCCACCAGGGACGTAAAATTTACTTAACTTGTGTGATAAATGAAAGGAATTTGGTTGGTTTCATTGGTTGTGAGAGAAATATATTCTGATTCTATTTTTTTTTTTTCGTTGCATTGACAAAAGGAAACAAATTATTTCGCCTCCTTAGTGTAGTAAATCAAAAGAATGAAAATCTTTCCATTAATTTTGCAGGACTTCTTTGACCTCTTCAGTAAATTGTTCCGCTAGGGGTGATTTGATGGTGTTGACTGTGTTTGGTGGTTATCGTCCGTTAGGTCGCTCCATTTGGAAGTGATTAGTACCGAATGGCCCGCTGAGGACTCATTTGGGGGCGCGTGTCGCGTGTGAACACGACACTTAATGGTTGCAAGGCAGGCTCTGCAAATCAAGTGTCCCATAAGATTTATGAAGGGAATTTTTTCGGTTTTTTTTTCTTTCATTTAATTTCTGGGTTATTAGGTTCAATGTATTAAACAAAGATATAATTTTGGTAAAGTGAAACATGAACAAGATATGCAAATGGGATTTCTTATTTTAGTTTTGAGCTCATGATACTGCAATGCTGTATACGGGGTTGCCGATGCAGTGAACTTTTCACATGAACGTTATTGTTGACGCCACAATGTCATTGAGATATAATGGAGCTTTCTTTGAATGTGATATTCAATTATTGGGTTAGCGGAAATTGTATATGAGGAAATATGAAGGCTCTTGTTGGGGATGAAAGAAGTTAATAAGAATGCGTTGTCATCCGGGGCGTAATTAGTGTTGCAAAGGGGCAGTAGCTGGCATGTTAGCAGATGCGAATAAAGGTAGTGAAGAGAATAACGGCTTATGTCTGTCTTTTAAGGAAAATTTACATGCATACATATGTTGGGGTTATAAAAATTAGCTAATAAAGCCATTGTAACTGCAGTGCATTTTTAAAGAAAATCGTGGATACAATCTTCTCGTAGTCGTTTTTCCTATACAGTCTTATTATTATATATTATTTTAAGTATATTAAATATGATGTTCGAATTAGTAATATTATTCATATTTTACTCTATATGCATTGTAAAATTCTTTTACATAATCAAGAAAAGTCCTGTACATAAATCTAATCTAAAAAAAAATCAGTTGAAGGTGTGAATACGCCCTTCCTAAACATCTAAATGGTCTCGAAACGTAACACCTCTTAAAAGTAACTTTGGAAGCCAAAGGGGAGCTTGGATGTTGCCTTTAATAAACTTTTATTTTTTTTTTTCTTAGGAGCACAATCGAACGGTTGTAAATACAACAAGAAGCCACAGTATCGATATTCTGGTTGCCATGCATACGATACATCAGCATTCAACATAGTGCTGGGCCTAACCTGGCATCTTGATGAATCCAAGTATTCCTTGCCTGGTGAAGAGAACAACATCTTCTTGAAGGAAACTCTCGAGCAAGCAACAAAAATCCTTGAAAATAGACGTCGCAATAGCAGCGACACCTCGGAACATCCCTTTACGGATGACTGATTAAGGCTCGGCTCACATAACCACAAAAGGAGAAAAACCAGTACACGCAACAACAAGACACAACAAAACTATTTACACTTAGGTCAAAAGGTTAAGTATTAAAGTTAAAAATAAATAAGAATTACAATTAAAATTAACTTAAGATTTAAACAAAAAGAAATAATAATAATTTAGCTAAGTTTAGGAAGAAAATGTCGTTGTTTGCTTAATTTTTTTTAAACCTTTCTTTTTTTTTTGTCGTTATTTATTGTATGTATACTTTTTTGTGATTGTGATTATTTTTCTTTTTTTTATTTTTATATTAATAAAGCTATGAGATAAAATAATTGAAACTAAAAATAAGAAAACATTTTCTACCATTTAATGCTTCTTTTAATAAAAAAAAATAAATGTTTAAACAATTATATCAAATAAAAGCTTTGATCATATTTAGATCGGATAACAAAAAACACTAAAACAGTTATTTATATTTAAATATAAGGTTTTAAATACAAAAAAAAATGAGGTAACAATTTAAAATGAACGGAACCAATTTAAAAATATATGGAAGCGGATTAGGAAGCGCTGAAGTTTGTAACTTGAAATCTCTTTTATTTTGTCACCCCGACCCCTCTACCACCTTCTTTACAATATTTGAACAGCAGCTCTTGTAAAAAAAAAATAAATAAGATCAGGTTCATAAGGCTGTTTATAATCATTTTAAATTCATTTTAAAAATCTTTAGGATATGAAAAAATTCATTCCCTTTTTTACTGGAGTAGATGTGATTTTTTTTCTTTTTTAATCTAGTCATACTCTAAAGCGTATGTTTCAGTTTTCATGGTCAAAATAAAAATTATAAAAAAACTAGGCCGCACTAACAATGCAGTTTCATTAAGTATCATCATAATCAAATACAAATTTCATTAAAAAAAATCAAAAATAAAAGTTAATGAATGAAAATAAAAAAAATCTATTTCTAAGATATACTTTCATATAAGAAAAAGAATGCCAATGTTTATATAAGCATAAATAAACACTAAAATTTACTCTTAATATTCAAATACATAACATAAAATATTATACATATATCGAAAACAAAATACACTTGAATGTTAACTTCTAGGACGAAAAAAGACTTAAGGAATGGATTTAAAAGAAAAAAATAATAATAATTAAAACTTTTGTATTGTACGATCGAGTAAGCATAAAAAATGTCATGATTCTTATTTAATTAAAAATATGATTTATTTTAAACCATGTGATAAAGAAAAAATTTTGAAAAAAAAATTAAGTAGAAATTAAAAAAAAAGTTTTATGATAATAATTCATCTTATACTTTGGCTTCTAGTTTGAAATTAAACAAAACTAAACTTTAAAAAATGTTTAATTATAGGTGATTCACATTTAGATTGATTATATTTTTTGTTTATTGTTTTTCACTTTAAAAAAAAATGCTGTTTTAAGCATGTGGTTAGTGTTAAAAGTAATTTTCTGTTTTTAATATCATTGTAAATTATTTGTAGGCAAATGGTAATCAATTGAATTGTTAGTTAGAAACAATTATTTTCTTAATGAATTCTATCTTAATTGCCTTTTTAAACGTTATAAAACCAAAATTGTTTTTTTTTTTTTTTTTTTTCCATAAGTGTAATATTTACCTAAGCAGCATAAAAATAATAAAAACTGGTCGAGTTATTACTATGAAAAATCGAAGATAAAGTTGTTTTATTTCGATCTCGCCGACTCTCGTAACTTTGCTCTTGTAAGCCCAGATGTCCGCTTGAGTCAGAAGTTTACAGACGCTACAAAAGGTGATAGTAGTTGCCTTGTAAATGATTTTACACTATAAAAGGGTTTAGCTACAATGTTTACTGGTGCGAAACTTCAATATAACTCCCTCGGGAGGGAGCTACATTAATATACTTCAACTAAAAAGCTACCTTTTTTAGACCTTGTCAAAGAGTCTTCCGTTAGTCTAATCTAATCCAAGCCAAGCCAAATACGCCACACAAAATAAAGTAAGTAAATGTCAGCACTAACGATGAATTAACAGTTCACAAAAGGCGATTGTATCCCTGGTCCCTTGTACATATAGGTATGTATATAAAGATTTCGTTATAGGTTTTCCTAATTTATTCCTTTAAGTTCAAAGGCTTGTTCCGTTTTGTTCTCCAACTAAGCCAAGATAGTTCGCGTGGTCAGGGGGATTTGGTGGATCGACGTTAAGTCCCCAACGCCAAAGCATCACACATGATGTCAGTTAGAGCTATTTATACCTATTTGTTTTTGCTGCCAGATTAACCTCAATGTTAGAATTAATAAAGTGTGGAATATATCGTACTGGTGGTTCCCAAAGTGGAAAACATTTAACTGTCCATTTATTTTATATTTTGGGCCAGCTTGACCGGATCGAAAAGAGTTGGAAGATCAAATTTTGATTAGATGACCCCGATATTACATTTACTTCATTTACTCTATACCACGCAATATATCTCATCTAATGCAGTGCTTTAAAACCTTTATATTATGCCTGACTATTCAAAAATGTTTATGGCATAAATGGCAGAATACTTTACAGACAAGGAGCTTCTTCGGTTTCAATTGCCAGACGCACCTTCGTAGCGTCTTCATTTATATCCTTTCATCGGCTAGAAGCGAGCTTTCGTTGTTTTCTAACCTTATAACCATAATAAACCAAAAGACTTTTTTCCCTTTCATGCTGAAAGTTTGATGTTGAGGCATATTAATGGCAGGGCATATTAATGGAATTAATATATCGATTAAAGATGTGGATGCGTATGTATGTATATACTACATATATTTTCTTACATCTCGGTTTTGGTTTTATATACGTTTACGTACACGAATTTAAAGTTTCCGTCAAAGCTAAGTAATATTAAGTAGGTGAATACAGAATATTCCTAGAAGTCTAGTCAGGAATGTAAGATAATAGAGGATGAATAAAGGACTAGCACCAAACTCTTGGCAGCAACATAATATTTATACAATTCGTTTGTGTCTTAGCCCAAAAGTTCTTTCTTCGCTTTCCGATGTAATTTTCAGGTACGGATTTGTAGCTTTATATTGTTTCGTTTTCAATAAAGAACTCCATAATATCCTTAATGTGTTCAACACATTAACATTGTGAGGTTTTCCTACATTTTCCGTAGAATGAATTAAAAAATAGTCTCAAAATTTGAATTTTGCTAATGTGCTTTCCCTTAGTTCCGCTCATCTAGTGCTTTAATTATCTTATGTCAAAATATTCAAATTTTTGACACTTGACAGCTGAGAAAACCCAACTTTATTTTAGTTGGAGAGGCATGTTTCGTTGCGAGTATATTGCAAAATTAAGTTAATAAATAGATAAAATATTAAATAAAATAAAAAAAATATTACATCTATCCATTGGAACTAAACAATAAAATCACGTGTCATGAATTTTCGAACATTACGTCGGTTTAAAAACTCCTGGCAGGGGTAAGTTTTACCGCAAAATTGGAGATATTTTTTAAACTCTAACCTCTTCGTCTGACGAAAGAATATTATATTTTGTATTTTCTTTTTATTTAAGAATTTCAAGAAACTTTGCCACCAAACAAGCAGGTGCATTTCCTCGTCCTAAGGATGGTGTTAACATACCCTCGACTAAAATTGTAACAAATTTACCACCATTAACTGATTCACTAGAGGGTTTACCAGACGTGGAATATGCCAAACCCAGTCCAGAGGACAATGTCACTCAGGTAACAACATTGCCCAATGGTCTTCGGGTAGCGTCCGAGAAGCGTTTCGGTCAGTTCTGCACTGTGGGATTGGTTATCGATTCGGGACCACGTTATGAAGTTACCTACCCCAGTGGTGTGTCGCATTTTCTTGAAAAGCTAGCCTTTAATGTAAAATTTATTTGAATTTCATGTAGGCAATTACTAAAAGTTTTACTTTTTGTATGTAGTCTACTTTGAATTTCCCCAACAAAGACGCAATTCTCAAGGAACTGGAAAAAAACGGGGGTATCTGTGATTGTCAGAGTTCTAGGGATACGCTAATCTATGCGGCAAGTATTGATAGTCGTGCCGTTGAATCAGTAACAAGACTCTTGGGCGATGTCACCCTCCGTCCAAAATTGCAAGAAGAAGAGGTGATGTCCGCACGTCGAGCGATTCAATTCGAATTGGAAACCTTGGGAATGAGACCGGAGCAGGAAACAATTTTGATGGACATGATTCACGCAGCTGCTTTTCGGCAAAACACGCTCGGTTTGCCAAAGCTCTGCCCAGCTCAAAATTTAAATCTTATAAATAGAAATGTCATCTTAAACTATTTGAAGTATCACCACTCTCCAAAACGAATGGTTGTGGCTGGAGTTGGGGTAAGTTTGATTTTTTTGTTCTCATAACTTAGAACTTAGCATTGCGTTTAATTCTACAGGTCGATCACGATGAACTGGTGAAAAACGTGAAAAAATTCTTTGTTAATGAACCAGCCATTTGGGATACCGAAAAGATTATTGGATATGGCGCCGATTCTATTGACAGATCCATAGCACAGTACACCGGCGGTTTAAGGAAGGTTTGTCTGACCAAAAACGTACTTTTATTATCTATCCCTCCCTCTATCTTTTAGGAAGAATGTGAAATTCCCATTTATGCGGCAGCTGGTCTTCCAGAACTGGCGCACGTCGTTATCGGTCTTGAAGGCTGTTCCCACCAAGATAAAGATTTTGTACCATTATGTGTTCTAAACATCATGATGGGCGGTGGTGGTTCCTTCTCGGCCGGAGGTCCTGGTAAGGGGATGTATTCACGCCTGTACACAAACGTTTTAAATCGCTACCATTGGATGTACAGTGCAACCGCATACAACCACGCTTACGGTGATTCGGGTATATTTTGTATACACGCCAGTGCTCCACCCGCCAATGTTCGCGAAATGGTAGAAGTTATCACTCGTGAATTGGTAAACATGCAGTCAGAGCCTGGCAAAGAAGAGCTAAGTCGAGCAAAAATTCAATTGCAATCAATGCTACTAATGAATTTGGAATCCCGACCTGTGGTTTTTGAAGATGTTGGAAGACAGGTATTGGCCACTGGACTTAGAAAGCGCCCAGAACATTTCATTACGGAAATTGGTAATATACATGTAATAGCTCAGGAACTTAAGTGAAGGTATTTACTTTATGTATCTTGCAGAAAAAATAACAGCACAGGACATTCAACGTGTTGGTAGGAGAATTTTGAATACACCACCATCAATGGCAGCACGCGGTGATATATCCTCCTTGCCAGATCTAAAAGACGTACAAAGTGCGCTGCATAATGGTGGCCGATTTTCATCCAATCGGCGTCTCTCCTTGTTCAAGTAGATATTATTTAATGCGAATCCCGTTTTTAGAAAACCAAATAAAGGAAAATGTTTAGTTACTTTGACTGGAAATATAATGGAAAGGCAAAGCGGCAATGCGATGTATTGTATTGTTTACGAAAAGCGACATCGCTACTTTTTCTTTCTACTGTGTTTTCAGCCCTAGTCACGATGTAAGTTATGTTTCGTTCATATATTCTGAAAACTACTTAAATGTCATGGGTGGGCGTATAAACGTATCGCGGCTTACCAGACTGCTCGTAAAGGGAGCACTCAGAAAAAACTTCTGTTTGGCTCTCATAGTCAGAGTGCCGTAGCGCAGTAGCAAGGCAGATATGTGGGAGAAATATGTAGCATAAGATGTACGGGTACGTACGCGTTATATATTTCAAAGTTTAATAAATGAACAAGAAGAAGAAGTCAGAGTGCCGACTGACAGGGAAATTACTGAATGCCTGGATTAAAAACCGTGTTATGTAGCCTTCCCGGAGATAAGGGCCTCTTATAAAAATAGGTTGTACGTTAATTATAGCATTTTGTAACAAACGAAAGCCAAATATAGGCGTAGCCATACAGCAAAATTGATGAGCAGATTCCGTGAGAAACGACCGATTTCACTATCATTCACAGATTTTCGCTCATACAAGTACCCTAATTTTTCTTTGATTTCTGGGTTTTTATGTAAGTGCTTTCATGTAGATAAGAGTAGTTGTTACTGATAATGTTCGAGTTATACCCTTCAACACCTTAGTCTGGCTTTATAAGCAAACTTCAATTGTTGCAGAGTAGAGGTGTGTCCGAATTCACACGTCCTTAAACTCAGAACTTGATTTAACATATCAAATGCGTCAGTTCATTATGTCTGGCAGGTAAAGTTTTGAGCATCGATATCGTGATGAATGCATTCAGCGATCAACGAATTTGAGATCTTCGGTAACTCTACATTTGAGAATGAGAATGTTGGTTGGCATTCTGAAAGAAGATAAGCGTTAAATACGTGAAACACATCAGACACCTTCCTATTGAAAATAGTCGGGAAAAGGAAAATGGTCAACACAGGATGTCGTTCTCTTACCATTTTTGCGTGCCTTTTATAATATTTCAAGTAATAGTAATAGAAAAAGCAAATTTGATGAGTTATATTTGTGTATTTAAACCATATGAACTATGAAGACTTGATAAATACATTAACTTAAGTACTAATCTCTCCAGACTCGATTTCTGATGAGGATGAAACGTCTTCCACATCTGCTAAACTTAACAATGGTTCACCAGTCCTTCCTTTTCCAGTATCATATGTTTGTTCTTTGCATTTTCCGGTAAGCACCGGCTCCTTTTTGGCACTTACCTCTGTGGGTAAATTTAAAATTTCATGATCTCCCCAATCATCATCAGATAAAGGACTCAATGCATCATCAATAGTTGTGGCTCCCCCACGAATACTAGCTGAATACTCTTCATCCTCAGTGTCGCTGTCATCACTGTTCGAAGATGATATTCTCTTGACACTACTACCCCTCCGCTTCCTCTTAAGTTTCTTTTTCGGTGATGAGGTTTTCTTCGATTTCCTGCGAACTCTATAACTTTCATCAGAATCCGTAGATTGCTCTTGAACGTCATCTTCGGGAAGTTCATCTGATGAAATGTCTTCCCGCACTCGGTATTGCTTAGGCAGATGCGATTCGTCCAGATCATCTAGGAAATATTTTCTTGTAGGTTGCTTCAAAGCATTCTCTAGGTCTGCATTTATATCGCCAGTTTGTTTTTTAATACTCTTTGCAATAACCCTCTTTTGGTGATCCAGTTGTGGGAAAAGTTCCCTAGAATTCTCCAACGCCTGTTTGGCAGCGTTCATCTCGGCTTGTTGGATACTATGTCCAGTGGCTGTGGCTAGGCGTTCTGATCTAAAATACACGGCCACAGTGTAAACGCGGGTGTTTGTCGGACCAATGGATTCGATCACCTTATAGATGGGAATATCTGGTTCCCCACCATCCATTGTTCTGAGAGTGAGACAGCATTGTTGGAGTTTAGATTTGGGATCATTCCAATCTTGGTTCATAATGAACATCTGAAGACGGGGGAATAAACAAACATGACAAAACTGCTCACAATACATCAAACCTTTGTCCACATAGAGCGCTCCGAGGAATGCTTCCAATAGATCGGCGCGATCTTTGGTCTTCAAATCTGCTTTTGGATTCGAGTATACAGCGTATTTAGTCATACCAAGATCGTCGCATACCACCGCCTGAGTTCGGTTATTTACCAAAGAAGAACGCAGGAGCGACAAATGGCCTTCATGATGTTCAGGAAAGTGACGATAAAGGTACTCAGAGCAGATTAACTGAAGAACGGTATCGCCTAAAAATTCTAGCCTCTGATTAGAGCCTAACGTGAGATGTGTGAAGCCAATGCTCCGATCAGTGAAAGCTCTCGCAAGAAGACGAATATGTTTAAACTTGATACCAATTGAGTCTTCAAACTTGGTCAGTTCCTGAAGAACTGGGTACGAGGGGATACAGTCACGATCTCCAAGTGGTTCCTGCTCCTGCAGCGGATGCTCAGGGAAGTTCTTCCAAATTTCTTTTAGAGTTTCGTCCTCCATAAAAAGTGCGTTTACAAATACACTATCTGCAACTGAGATTCCTCCATCCAAAAGCAATGCTCCCATTAGAGCTTCAAAGCAATTCGCCATTGCATGTCGAAGTTCCAGTTCATGACACAAATCAGAACCGTGGGCGTACAACATATACTCTTCCAATTGAAGTTTTTTAGACAATACAGCCAAATGCTGATTCTGTACAATCGCTGCTCGATAGGTGGCCAGACCACCTTCCTCCAAGTCGGGAAACATAAAGAACAAGTGAATAGAGCTGAGGAATTCCACCACGGCATCACCAAGGAACTCTAACCTCTCATTGTGAGTGATGTTGGACATGGTTTCATATTCTTTGCCAAACCTGGACATGATATTAATCAAAGTATTGATACCACGCTTGCGAGTATTCATATAGTGAATCTTCCGATCGCCATACTCAGGCTGGCGAATACCGCAGTTCGTCAAACTGTTCCGGGCATGATCGGGATTTGTACCAAAGTTCTCTTTATACGATGGGTGGGTTAATGCCAGTTGAAGAAGGTACCTAAAGGAAAAATGTGCGATTTAGAAAGCTTAAACGCATAAAACCAGCAACTTACCTGTTTTTGAACTTATATTCAATGTTATGCTCGAGGAGATTCAATGACTGGTGGAAGCGCAAGTGTCCAGTGAGAACTGGAATCAACATAGCATGTTGAATAACATCGCACATGATGCCGGTCCTGTGAAATCCCTTCGAACTGATGGCTACCGTAATGTTTCTCTTCATTCGGCCTTGCGTACGCATTTCTTGAAGTCGAATCTCCTTATCCTCGAGCTTCCTTTTGTCCTTGTACGATGGCTTGGACATGTTAGCCATCAGATGACGAAACTTTACATATTCCCTCCATGCTTTTTGATACTCAGGATTACCGGCATAGCTTAGTTGCGGTGGACGTATGCCAAAGTGAACAATCGCTGGATGTACAATGGTAGGGTCGTCCTTGTCAATGCAGTCTGGCAGATCGGAGACATTTCGATCTAGTTGATCGATGCGCACGGAACACGGCTTTTGACCTGGCTTAGTGACAACCATTCCTTTAATGTAGTCAACATAATCCTGCCAGTCATGCTGACTAATCTCATTCATACTCGACAATCGTTCGGGATCAACCAAGGGGCCAGAATTGTCGAGCAAATACTTTAGGACCTCGCTCATGGCGAGTACTTCCTTGCCATTGTCGGCAAGATCCCTCACGAAACGCGGAAGGAAATGGAAAGCTGGACAGGAGAAGTCCGCATTTACATTTGGGAGCAGGCTAAAGTCGATCAGTTCGAGAAGCTCATGGAAAAGATACTTGGCTGAAAAGAAGTTGTTAGGTTATGAGGTAAAATAGAACTGAAAAAGCTTACAAAATAAGTCCAGTTCATGGATGGTGAAGTTTTCGGGCATCTTTTCCGATATATACAAAATCGTGTACTCAATGTTAAATCGAATAACCTTGCAAGTGGGCAATTCGTCAATGGGGACATGGGACAACAGTGAGAAACCTTCAAAGAGGAACTCATGTTCGTCGTACTTTATGATGGTAGGTGTCTTGGTGAGGAAATTTGTTGGCGGCGAAATAGTTATTCGATAGTGATGCAGTCTGTTGGCGTTATTCGAATTCGGAACACACTTTGGTATTCCTACCTCTCCAGGGTAGATTCCATGCCGAATGCCTATCCTCTTCGATTTAGCTGAACATCGACATAAGGGCCCATCATTCATTTCGCCTGCATCATTGTGCCACAGATCGGGATGCAGACGATATGGATGCTGAATTTTTCTTGACAACTCCTCCATACAGCAGTCTTGTTCGATCTGAAACTCGTCGTCGGACGAATCCGAAGATGATGAACAAATTTCTGACTTGTGTTTGCACAATCGCCGGCGATGCTTGCGTGGTGGTGGAACATATGGATCCATTTTCAGCTTGGCTTTTTCAGCTCTTTTCACAAGTTCTTCGTAGAAGAGACTACATAAAGCCTCAAGGCGTGAGGTGCCTTCGACTTCATTCCCATTATTTGTGCGACGATAATAAACATCGGCTGGCGATGAACGAATCCATACGTCTTTTTCTTCATTGTCCTCCAATTCGGCGAGTTTCTTTGCAATATCTTCGGATGTCTCGCAGAAATAGTTTCTCCAATTCTTGAGCAGACGATCTCTTTCTGTTTCTGCTTTTGTGCTAGATTTCTCTCCGTGATGATGGCTGGAGTAAGTAGAACTACTGGGAGTAGAACGCCCATCCGAGGTTGCCCAAGACGTAGGACGAGCAGTAGAGGCTCTGTAGTTGTTTGATGGAGGATACGGCTTCCTTACTCTATATGGCTTGTGCTCGTGAGAAAGTGGTGGCGGTTGAGAAGAGCAACGCCCACCAGGGGTCCTATACGATAAACTGTGACGGGGTGGATACCAGGGTCGTGTTGGCACTGTTTGAGGTGGAGGGGTTGTCACCGAATAATCTCCTGGTGGTGGTGGTTGAGGAAGATAGGTATACGGTGTTGACGGCGGTGGTGGAGGTGGATAATACAAATAAGATGATGCTGTATGCGGAAGAGGTATGCCGGCTGCAGGTAGCGGAGGACCATACGCTGGCGGAGGGGCATAATGCCTATGCATTGGTGGCGGTGGGACCGTGGGATCGAATGTTGTTGGGTATATTGTAGGAGGCGGTGCGGGAGTGTATGTTGCAGGTAGTGGTGCGGCTGGTGTATATGTAGTAGGCAAAGGTGCAGCGGAATAAGTTGCAGATAGAGATGGCGGCGGAGGTTGATTAGAATTCGCAGTAGGATAACTCATCTCGATATACCGTCTACAAATTTAAAAGACGATTTTTTCACTGTAAAAGTTGTGTCGGCAAAAACAACCCTTAACACCTTAACACCTCTCAAAGAAGAACTGTTAGTTGTCAAACTACTGTCAAAGTTCAGGCGAACAGAATGTAAGGAATATTTATAATCGGCGTTCACAATTCTAGGAACCCAAATTTTAGTCAAAACCTAATAGGTGAGACAGCACAGCACAGTGAACTAAGAACTTAGGTCTAACGCTGAAGTTACTGTGTGTTGTTGTTATGCTAATGTGTTCCGCTCCATTGAAAAGCATTGGTTCTAAAACTTCTGTTGCGGGGCGTCAAAGGTACTGTTGCTGTGCTAATGTGTTCAACCTAATACATCTTCAACCCTAAACTGATTGAAAGTTGAATTGACATTTCCATATGACAATAATTGAAAAATTTATTTTCCGATCTCTTTCAAGATTTGTTTGTCGATTCAATTTCTTTTCAGAATTCTTAGGAAATATAATGTATCACTAAAAAAGATAAAAAAAAAGCTAAAATGGGTGAACACAGAAGGGAAAATTTTATGTATTATGTAACTATACACACACATGTACTACGGAGGTTCACTTTTTACATTATAGGTTAAGTTGCGCTTTTTGTTGCAAAAGATGTGCTAGGTCAATCATGTAGGTAATAAACATTGATTGAAATTTAAGCGTTTTATAGTAATATCCTAAAAAACCGCCCTGCTAAAACGCAATTAACATAAACGTATAGTTAAACATGGGTTCTCTTTCTTTATTATTTAACTACTTGTCTCACTGTGATAAAATTTAAAAAAAAAAGAGCTACATCGGAGTTTCGTATTATTTTCGTTTTTCCTTGTTACCTGTGTATATAGCTGCTCATTTTAATTCAAGATTTAATGAGATTCCATTGAAAGTATTTTCTCCCATCTAGTGGCCCGATAAATGTTAAATTTTTGATGACGAATTTGACAGTTGACAGCTGTTTTTGTTTACGCTTTCAGTTTTAAAAAAAAATTGTTTCTCAAGTTTCGAAGTCATTTCTCTAAATTCGGCAATGCTGAAAGTTGCGAAGTGTTATCGCAATTTACACAGTTTCTGGAGCCAAGCAATGCCTTACTACGCTGTTGCCGCCGGTTGGAAAATTGGGATATATGACACATGGTAAGAAATTTTCAACAATTATCTGAGTAATTTTAAACGCGATCCTTTAAGGGCGTCTTGTGAATCGCAAGTTAAAGGTTTCTCCAAACCAAAGTATAAAAAATTCAAAACCAAGAAAGAAGCGGAGGGCTTTCTGAAAGAAAATGGTATACGAATGGATCTAATTGGTCTACCAAAACAGAATATCGAAATAAAGACAGAGGAGTGCACAGTGGGTTCAACATATTTGCAAGATTTAATGGAAGTCAAAAAAGAAGAATGTCCTTTGCAAAAAACTGAAGACGATTGGTCAAATTATGTGGAGTTGAATAAAGATGACGACGATCTGTTGGTTCGTATAGCTGATTTGGTATCGTTTCTTGCATTTACTAATTTTGCCTCCTCTAGTTGGCTGCCGCAGCAGAGGTAGAAGGAATACCAGAGAGTTCTCGCAAAAGACAAGGTTCCACGATAGTTAGTGAATCTGAAAGTTCGGAAAAGTTGAAGAAGTATACGCATGATTCTAAAATCTGGGAACCTATTGGTTTGAAAAAAATTGGAAATTTCGAGTTCCCCATTGATTCCGAAGGATATGTAATTGTCTACACAGACGGATCGTGTATAAACAATGGTAAAGCAGATTGTTTTGCCGGGTTTGGTGTTTACTTTTCCGAAGGACATGCCTTGTATGCTATTTTGATAAAAATATTTGTTTTTTAATCAAGCTAACCTTTAAACCAGGAATGTTGGTATGCCAGTCATAGGAAGAGTTACCAACAACGCTGGAGAAATTCAAGCGGCGATACATGCCATCAAAATTGCTAAAGATTTTGGAATTAGAAAGCTTTGTATAAGCACAGACTCGCAGTTCCTAATCAATGCTGTGACATTTTGGATAAAAGGGTGGAAGAGGAGGGGATGGAAAGTAAAGACTGGGCAACCAGTTAAGAACGTTGATGATTTTAGAATCTTAGATAATTTGTTAGATGGAAGCGTTGACATAAAATGGGTGAGTAAAACTTGAGACTTATTTTTTTTTTAAGACTAATTAATTGTGTGTATATTTCAGAACTACGTGAGAGGCCATAAGGGAATTGTAGGGAATGAAAAGGCTGATCGACTCGCACGTAAGGGGGCTGATATTTATAGGGAAAATATGACAAAATGATCTCATTCAAATTTAATGATTATAATTTAGCATATTTTTATTTGTAGAAAAAAAAAAAATTATTGTATGGATCCTGTTTACTCAATTCAATTTAACTTTCAAATAACAATTCTAGAAGCGAACCGGATTAGTACTTCCTAGCGGGGGCTGATGACTAGGGTCGAATTACCGTTCACAAGTTTAAGTTTGTAGTGTCTTAAACTTATTGTCTTAAACTTCACGAACAAAGCTCAGCAAACAAGTTTTAAGACCTGAACAGGAAAAGATTGGCAAATCGCATTTAGCCAAATCCCGTGGAGCAAATCAATTCATCAAAAATCTACGCAGGATCTGAGCCTAGAAAAGCTACGATCGTTTGAGAAAGGCTAAACGTGATGTGCTAGGTAGGGGTAAATGGGGCGGGACGGTGGAGAGTTTCAAATTGTCTGTCGAGATTTTGGCAAGATTTTAGAGTAAGCTTATATATATTGATACATATGTATGTACATACATATATTACTTGCCAAATTTGAAAATCATGCAAATCGGATGGAGTAGGAAGTGACAGGGGTTTCACCTAATCCAAGAGCCTCCCAATGAATCTTAAAGTAATGTGGAATATTAGTTACATAAGTAAGATGTGTTACGCGGACATAAAATCGGAAAGATATGTACGCAGTAAGACGTGTGGTTACTTTTTACACAATATATTACAATTTTATTTAAAAACACTATTCGCTAGGTGGTCTAGAAAAAAAACCGGCAGACACTACTAAAAAAAGCATTGGCTCTAAAATATTTGATGTAGCTGTTAAAGTTGCTGTTGCTGTGCTAGTGTGTTTCAGCTGTAACGATGATCAACATATTTGCATTTCCTTGGTCACACAGTTTGATCGATAGTTTTTGTCATTCTCGAAGTCAGATTTCAGTTAGGACGTGAGAGCAAATGGACGACTTTTTTTTGCGCATGGACCTACGGTAGACACACGAAAACTTCCAATTTTATACAAGTCTTTTGACAATTCATTCTATGCTTCTAGGAATACGTCGTATTGAGAGAAGGGTTTTTAAATTTTAGAAACTAATCTTTGTCAATCTTTTGCCGTGTACTATAGTCATCGACGTGTTAGTAGGTACATAGTTGTTTATAGTTGTTTCTCCTAAGTAATTTTTTTAAGAAGGTGAAAACTTTTATTAAGGATACATATGTACATATGTAGTGCTTGCAATTTTCTTGGGTGGGTGCCGTGGATCAAGTGGCTAGTGCGTTAGATCGCTGAGCGGGAGGTTCGACGTTCGAATCCCAGAGAACACCTAAAAGTTTTTTTCACTGTCCCACCTCTATAACTGTCAAGAGAAAGCTTCTCAATCTGCCTTTCGGATATGGCTCTAAACTGTAGGTCCCTTCCATTTTTGTGCAAAATATAACACGCACAACACGAATGGTCGCGAGAAACTAGGCCCTGGACCATTTATATTTATTTGCATTTATCCATTTTCTTGCCATAATTTTGAAATTCTTATTGTTTAAGACCAATTTTGGTGTAAAAAACTATTGTAACCTAATTTTCTGATAATTTTTTAATTTTATTTTATTTTAAATCTCGTTTTCTGTACTAAGAGTGCACAATTTTTTCTCATAATCTATCCCCAATTCTAAATGACTTATTTTTACGGATCCATTCCTTTTAAGGATTAATTCTGATCCCAGTCGTGTACATTTTTACCATTTTTCGCACAGTAATATTTTTGTAAGTTAATGTGATTACCTTCGCCGTTCAGTTTTCCCATATCTTAAGTGTTCGTCAGAGGTGTTTAAATATTCGTCTTCTGCTGCTCTTTACACCAATATTTCTTTACACCAGTATTTTGTTGGTAGTTTTTCGTCACTCCCAAATGCTCAAATGATAACGATACGATTGGTATTTGAATGCCGACTCTTGTGAATACGTTAGACGTTTACGAAATACAAAATACCACCTCAAATATGTGAAAGAACACCTAGAAATATGGGAAATATATTTTCAGAGGCATTTGAAATTTGTAATCAGATGCAGGAACACATTGAACATTAAAAATTTGGACGCTGACTAGTTGCTGCTATGATAGAGCTGACTCCAATGCGATTTGGTCCAGCTGAACGCTACTGTCATATCGAACTTTGACGTTTCCCCTCATAACTAGTCGTTCTTTTTCATCTTACATATGTAAGACAAGAATAGAAAAAGAGATAAAACCTATATATAAGCAGCATACCTTGTCGTCTCTTTTTAGCATCTGAAAAAAAGAAACCGAAACGGTACGAATACCGTGTGAAAACGAAAGAAGAACTAAAAGGGAAAGAAAAAGTAAAGGCGTTTTTGCCACCACCACAGTCCACACGATTACAACTTTTCGTCTCGTGTGTACTGTCAATAAGTAAACGCGGAGAAAATTTTTTCTTCCTCTTTATACGGGTGGAATTTTATTATCGCTGAATAGTTCTCGTAAATTTTATTAGTTTCATTTGTAAAAGTGTTATCGTGTAATTCGATTAAACCGAGCAAATTTAAATAAATTTTAAACGTTTACGCTAAAAATTAAATACGAAATAGAAATAGAAATTTAATGTGCTAATCAAAAAAGCGAAACAAAAAACGAAGTAAAATTGCGGTGTGCGTAGTGAATATCAAGTAAAGAACACGACGAAGGAATTCTTTTCTGTTTCTTCTCGCGTTCTTTTTGAAGAAAACCAAAAAACAAAATTTTGCTACGAGGAAAATAAATGTCGTATTGTAAAAATGTGCAGCATAGAAATAACGCAGAAAGATTTGCACGATTTATTAGAAGTTTTCGAAAAAAAAGCCTTCGAAGCGGGAGTATATGAGGAAAGTTCAACGGTAAGTAAGTGATTACGGAGCCATGAATGATGCAGTTATAGAACTGATAGAAAATTTCAGTTATTGAGCTAGAATGGTTAATATGTAACGGAAGTGCATTTAAATAGTCCATTTGTTGGGTTTTGCTGGATCGTGCAATTGAAATTTCTTATATGGAGAAACATGTTCTCCATGCCTACACTTGCGGCAAAATTATTTTCGTAGCGGGATTAACCTGGCTATAGTGCATTCATAAGTGAAGTATGTAGATTGAAAAAAAAAATGCCCAGGATGTATGTATGCATGTATGTATAGGCAGCGGCTAAAATGTAAAATGTTAGGTGTGCTTTCTAGACATGGAAAGTTTAAATATTAAACGCTCTGGCTCCATTTCCCTTTAGTTGAAACGGGTACTGTTGGAACGGTGTTAATTGATTTAAGCTGTTAATATATGAAATTAGAAGAAGGATGTGGGGTCCATTGACCAATGATATAATTCTTACAATTAGACTCGTAAGCAGCCTTTAACATTAAAGTAAAAACATGTCATGCGTCTGAAATATACGAAAATGCCTCACACCTTATACAGTGTTATTTTATTTCCTTGAAATTGTGACCTAAGCCAGACGTCCAGACTGTATTCGAATAAAGGTGAATGAACTCATTTTGGCAACCGGATCAGATGTCATGGCAGCGTCCTGCCGCATTATATATGTAAGTATTTTTATTGGAGAATAATGTGGATTTCTTTTTGACTGCAGTATAGGAAAAAGTGTATGCAGGACGAATAGTATGGGTTATTGCCTTTTATGGTGAACATTGTAAGAACTGATGATAGTGTATCGCCTGCATAATTTTGCACCATATTGTGCATTGGTCAGAACAAATATTTTCTACTAAAAATGCCCCTGATGAGAACATGAACATAAGTCTTAAGAGAAAATAATTGTGGCTCCTACACCCACTCCCCCCCTATTTCACTCAATGAAAACGGAAAGCGGTCGCACTACGTATGTACATGCATACATACATATGTACATATGTAGATCGGTGCCGGCGATGATGACGCGGATTATCCAATCTTCGTTTTGCTCTTTCATTCGCTTTTTATTAAATTCCAATGAATTGCCCGACCCCTTTCCATCAAATGATTCTTTCTTTAAGCTCTATTCGTAGTGGGGACAGAGAAAATACCCAATAAAGATATGACCACAAAGTGAGGCATGTGTTTACTATTTTACATGTAAACAAGAAAAGAAGAAATAAAAATCTTTATTTGCGTTGATTTTTTTTTATTACTTGCCGTTTGCTATCCACGTTTTTGCGTTTATTTTTAAAATTTTGCGATCTCAATCCTCGTCATGGATAAATTTTGAATACTGTTTATGACACCTGTGCATGCCACTGAGTAGGTACTCGCGAGGGGGGAAATATCACTAGCATTCATCGTCATCACACAAATATTATACAATAATTTTTTTGGGGTTAAATAGCAACAAGACTGCCGCTAAGCTCATTAAGTGACGTCTATAAAATTGGTACGATCTTGACCTAAATGATTAATGTTTTTGGTTTTATATAATTTTAAATGGCTGCTGAGATTGTCGTTGTCGCTCAGTTATTTTTGGTATTTTTCACGAATGAAGCGTGTGGTCTATTATAAGAACAGTCAACTGCGAAATGGGTTGCCAGAATTATTTGGCAATTTAATTTTTATTTGTTTTGGCATGTGCGATTTAGAATTCCTGGACTAAAAACTGCAAGCACGCGGCAATTATTATTTTGAGGATTAGTAGGGAATATCGTCGGCTTACATGCAGAACTGACTAACTGCAAAAACGCAGTGTGGGAAAACGCAAAACAAGTTTTTTATTTTCTTTAAATGGTTGTAATTTTATGATGTGTCTGCGATACTCTTAGATTTTTTTCATATTTCTAGGCAAAATATCAGATAGGCGGTTTTTAGAGAATTTTCTTCTTGCTTTTTTTTATTATACTTGCCATCAATACAATTTCTGGCAGTTGTTCAGTTTTGCTTGTAAGCCGGCGGACGATATGTACATACATATGTATGTATGTATATATTTTTTTGTCTTGCCCGCTGTCAAAAAGTACGAATTTGGAGCGTTTTTGCTTTAAATATGTACATATGTAGCTCCCTCAGCTGAGCCTAGTCAGGTTAGAAGGATAGATGATTTTTATTTTAAAGAGACGAGTTTGTAATCTGCGAAATGTTATTTCGATTGACGTATGTAGCTGCACTAAAAAAATATCTTAACAGGATACAAATCACTTTAATTGCTCCACGTAATATCTACGAAGAACAATGCATTCATGTATGGCTAATCGTTCCCCCATGTGGAACGATTCCATCATGACTACGTTTCTGAACTGTAAACTAGAGGCCCAAAAGTACATCATACATACATACATACATAGTTACATACATTTGTACATACAGTAGACGCTCGATTTAGTAAACTAATGAAAACCGGGCCTGTTCATTGTATCGAGATTGTTCATTGTATCGAGCGTGAACTCCTTGAAGCAAATTTCATCAAAATGTGAATGTTTTTACATACAATAGGTACCTACATTGAAATTACAATATATTTAAAACTTCTGTCCAGTTTAATAAACAATCTAATATTTACTAAAAGAATAATTTATTTTAAACAAAAACTATTCATCCGTAATTCATGCAATGTAAAAAAAGAAATAAAAAATAAATAAAATAAAATGTACCTACTAAAATTAGAATTAATACAGACAAGCAACAGGCTTTTCACAGCCTGAAAATTACAATTCTTCCGACATATCAATCTAACATATGTATGTACATGTATATGTATTCATAACCCCTTGAGTGCGTGCAAATTATAAAAAAAAAGGAATAAGAACTTGTAAGAAATTAATTTTTTTATTCTGATTCACAACCTCTTGTTCTATCATATTTTGAAACACACACACGCGCGATAAAAAGCAAAATTCCTGGAAATGTTTTATCTGTGCATAGGGGACACGTCTCAAAATGAGCTGATAGCAATTTTTTTTAAAAACAACGCCAGACTTCTCAGAGCAGTTTAAAAATAGAGAAGTCTAATGAACCGTTCTTTAGTTTTTTATCTTTTATTTCAAGACCACAGTAGTGGAAACTATGATTAAACGTCCGAGAGAGTCTCATTGAAGTGGTACCTGAAGGTCCAAAAAAGTAAAGGTCACGCAGACATATGCATATTGTCGCAGTCAGTTATGTGGCTTAATGCACAGCTGCCATTTTTAGAGTGCTTGAGAAGTGGTTTTACAGAATAGTATCACCCTCGCAAACTGCAGATCTGGTTCACAACACGTACTGCAAAAGTTAGCGTGATGTTTATCGGATCCCTTAACGGAAGCTGACACGTATCAGAAAAAAACGTGTTTGTTGTTAACAAGTATCAACTTAAAACTCTTTGGTCTTCTGCAGCTTTCTCTTGACAAGTAAGTCTCAATCTCCCAGACTAAAATTCACAAGCGTTGTCTCAAATTGTATATTTGTTATTCCATGCGCATCGCGATAAGATTACTCTCTTTAATCTCATAGTATCTGCAGCTTTTCAGAATTAACATCAGTTGTCATGATAGTGGGCTTTGCAGACTTCTAACTAATGTTTTGATTGTTTTCTAACTTTTATTTCCTCCGTCTGACCACACGAAATATCACAATTAAAGCATGTCTACACATTGAATCAAAGTTCTTCTGCAATATGTTAAATTCATTAAAATAAGTTAATCTATTAAAATGGGAATCAAGAATTTTATTAGAAAAGCTACTTTGCTTGCGAAAGCATAAAACATGCACTTAAAATTACGTAACGCCGAGTCTATTCCATGGCGCCAAAGATAATAACACGAACGTCATTGTGCACAGTACAACTTGCTAACTACTACACAATTGAAAGGTGGCTAAAATGATTTTTTTATTCGTTACTGTTGACATCGGTATGGCTTCGCTAGGTTCGCCAAATAATAAAAAATAATAGCAACAAATGTGTACACCCTTTATTCATAGTACTTACTGGATAGATACGTTTTAAAAATCAGCACGCTCTTATCGCTTGCTAATAAAAACAAAAAAAGAATATCTTGATTTTTTTTTTAAACTTTAGCTTATTTATTTTTATAACAATTTGTTTACATTTATTGTTATGGCAGATATATTGGCAACATGAATTAAATTCTCAGATTGTTCATTATGTCATTGGGGTCAGGATTTTCTCGATTAACAAATAATAAATAAGAAGAAAACAAGTTGAAAGTTAGCAACTCTATCGTGATATAAATACTTTGAATATTCTTACCTCGTGCAACAGATACATATTTAGAACTTCTTATCGCTGTTATTTGATAAGAATGGAATCTTATCGTCATTTCTCAAGGTGCAACACAAGTCCCTTGTTCCTAATCTAGGCGAGTCCACCACAATCGCTCACGCGACTAACTTATTTAAGTAATTGTTGACAACAGTTAGTAAATATTCTTAAAGGCATGCCGAGCAAAAAATAAAATTTAACTGTAAACATCAGTTTTGCTATTTAACTAATACTGAATGATCTCTTGATCCTCAAGTTTGTTAATCTCAAAATACACATCTGAAAACTTTCTCTGCATAGGGCACAGACGGGAGATAAGTTAATAGAATGTTAGACTTATGTACAGTGTTTAAAATGTCCAATGGAACATCGCAGAGGCTCACTTCGATTATACATAAGTAATTAAATAAATACTTTGATCAATTTGTATTAGAGATGAGAAAGTAGACTTTTTTTTAGTGTGCCCACCCACTTCGATTCACTCCACTGACTCGACGTCAAAGAGTGTTTCAAAAAAGGGACATGTTTCACTAAATTGGTCATAACAAATTTCAGTAGTGAGGATTTTTGAAGCCACATAAAATAACTCATTCAAAAGAGTATAAATGGCTAAATCAAGTACATTTCCAATAAGAAATCACTTTAACATTTTACAATCGTACGAATTTTTAAAAATACGCAACATTTTTGGTCTGCAACACCTTACTATTTGACGTGAAGAAATGTGCTATTTTCCATGATCTGGCACATCCGGGCTGAAAAGAACTTTCATTGGATCACAGTAAATTGGTATTTATAAACTCGGCTGACAAACTTACAAAATTATTATGGAGAGGTGCAAGAAGTTTGGACTTTCTATTCAGCTCTTGAACCTAACGAAGTTCCTATCTTCAGTTATAGGGCTATTGACTGGTACTGGTATCCACAGTAAAAACTTTAGATTGGGACGAACCCGAACCCAACCAACCCAACCCTTGCTATGTATTTCCCCTACAAGACGTAATAGAAGCAAGGTCAGTTGAATAGCGTCTTTTTATTCTTACGTAAATTGGAGGATTTATATTATATTTTTATCGTAGTATGAGAAAACAAATTTTCAGTTATTCACTCGACGTGATTATTTTGCCCCTCGCAAAAAATAACATCGCAACGGCCCTTTATTTAGAACCATCTCCGTATTTAAGTTTAAGGTGATATTACCGCAATTATTAAACTTCGCCAAAGCATTTGTAGATCAAATATTTCTCTGTGCGAATGTTCAACTGTAACAAGGCCCATAAGTCTAACGACTCTGGTAGCAAATATTTGATATTTCCACAAAAAAAAGGGTAATGAAAATCTGCGATTTGCTGCCCTTTGTATTCAATCTGTAGTTTTAAGTGAGTACCATTTCTTGTGGGTAAAATATATTAAAGGCAAGTAATTTTCAAGAGTTGGTAACCGATAAGTGAATGTGAGTTTAACTTGAAATGATTTATGAACGCCAACAACAAAGTAACAGATCGGAATTGAGATTATTTGAATTTGTTTGTTGTTTTTGGCAAAACACAAAAATCATGTCCTCACATGATACGAGTGAGTCATCATGTTTTAGAGAGCTTCCGGTTCCCGAGATAAAACTAAATACCTGTTGGCATTGCAGCCTATTGTATAAAATTGTATGAAATATTGTACGAAATCCTTAATTTAAATCTAAATCTTTGTACATATATACAACTTAAAAGTTCAAACGACGACATAAATGTTATCTTCAATAAAATAAACAAACATTATTTCTGAAAACCTTAGATCTTCTATAATGTTAGCTAAATGAAACTTAACAAACTTTTTTTTGTGATGGTGTTTAACTAACTGAATTAAAAAAAAACAAACTGAATCATCTAAAAATGTAGAAAAATATAAACTTCTATTCTAGAGACATAATTTTAGACATAAGAAGACAATAAATTCTTTCAACATTTTAGACCCACAATGTGAAATCGTTCTTTTTGGTTTTGTAATATGTCTCTTATTGCGGATTTGAGTTTCCAGGGGTTTTTTAATTAACCCCTGGAAACTCAAATTAGTAAGACAGTTTTTAATTTATAATAGTTCTCACATATTGCCCAATCAATCTTAAATTACAATTTGCTAAAAACAAAACTAATAACAATGAAAAAAGGAAAAAAAAAACAATTATTCTTGTTGATCTAAGTCTGCTGATAAGTTTTAAAGTGCGCTGCGTACACCACTTAGTTCAGGCGATTAACTCTATACAACCCCTTTTCATTAAGATAAGACAACTCGTCTCGGAAAAGAATTGGTCTTCTCTGAACTGATTCTTTTCAAGTAAGCAAGATTTGCTTGTGGTCTTTCAAATTGGACTTTGACCTCCCTCTAAACTTATCTATTAGCTTTTCTGCGCTGTTTTGCAATCAATTAGATGTTTGACGCTAATAATCTTGTGTTGGCTGACGTCAATTTGTTCATAATAATCAACATTAACTACAATATAAGAGATTCGCTCTCACTGCAAGAAGTTCAACTACCTCAGGAGGTAAGCGCGTGGGTAATAAGAATTTGAATTCACATTCCCACTCAATCGACATGTAATTATGGTAACATCAACCAGCAGATTTTAATCAACCAGTGGGAAAAGTAGTCGGTCGATTCGCTTCGCTGATACACATAAAATCGATTTTATTTTGAAGGCGCGTTTAGGTTTATTCGCCTTTTCAAGTTTATTTACTACCCCTGATCGATTAAAAGAGTTCCATGTGTTTGGCAGCAGTTTTCCGAATTCTTGGAATTTGTTTTATTTATTTTATTTTTTGATGTGCTCATTAATTTACTGCCAATTTGTGTAGTATTCTATCTATAGTGTACAAGTAATGAGCGGCCGATACTTCACAGAAATGAGGATATTATAGAATTCAATTAAAAAATAGCAATTCAATTTTTGAGTATCGTTAGCAAGCAATTGAATAATTAGCGCTCGTAGTTTAAACATTCAGCCGAAGAAAGAGGAACACAAGAAAATCACGACCCCCAAAGCGCCATTGTGTTGCATGTGAAGATTATTTCGATAAAGCAACGAATGCTCACTTTTTGATCGACTTCTCACGGTCTTTTAATCCATAGGACGGTTTCCTTAAGGATATAGAGTACATATTGAGAAGAAAACTTAGTGGCTTAATGCTCACATTTAGTTTATTGGACATACTTTACTGTAAATTACTGCAAAGTAGGAAATGCAAGGAGGTAATCAAATACATTAGTAGTAATCTGTTTATCACCTTGTCCATCGAACTCCGGCCCAATATTACAAGAATTGTAGCATGATTGTTTCGTTGACTCTTCGAACCCATGTTAAATATGTACATACATGAGTGTAAGCAGCCATTCGTCCTGACAATCATCACATATTCTGAAAATTGTTCCTTCATTGATACATCTATGATGTCTTACATCAGCTTCCCGCTGGAAAGCATGCTTCAAAAAATACTTCAGATAACTGCTTGAAGCTTGTGTGTTTTGCCATCATTAAACAGTATTAGAAATCCATAAAACAATTTGGCAGGTGGGTATTTAGTAATCTCTATAAGTTTTTACCTTAAGAAACGAGAAATGATTGCAAATATGTAAGTCTGCTTTTGCGGAGAGTGTTTTGCTCTGTAAACATTCTTCAACAAATATGGTCATGAATTCCATAAACAGATTGATTACCAACTCAACGCTGACACAAGAAGTTTTTGAAGTGGTTGAATTGGCAGCATAGTGACCACGATAAAAAAAATATGCACTATCTTTTTTGATATGGGAGACCGCTAAAATCACACTCGGTGTCTAAAAATAAATTTACGATAACTCTATATTATATCAAGTTCACTGATAAAAGTGAGTGGAATAAATTCTGGTAATTCCCCTCTAGTATGCAGCTGCAGAACATTGCACTGTATCCATAATACGATAAACACAAGCAATTGTCTACAATTTCCATATTCGGGGTCACTTAGCAATGTTTATCGTTCTGCCTGCGGCAAGTTTCTCCTATTAATCACGGATTTGTCCATGGAAAAGCGGTCGCGTCACTTTTGCATACCTGTAAACTTTGTACATTCTCCTCATACGTGTGTCTTCCGGTTAAACCGGGTGCGAGTACAAAACAAGTTCACCCAACAAATACATCAGCTTTAAGAACTGAGAATGCAATTTTACAATTTTTACATATTAAATGCGGCGGCGACGGTGGCGGTGACGCCCATTTTCTGCTCATCGATATCTTCTCTTTGCCATCGGTTGGCAATTGTTCGTGCTTGAGCAGCTATGAGTGCAGCGCGTCGTCGACTGCTATTATACAGATTTTGTTGTTGACCCAATGCACTTGCTGACTACTTCGGTGCAAAGCTACTAGGCGCTCAGTACCTTTGAGTAGCCTGTTACCCACCTATCGATGCCGCTGATGCCGTCAGACACCCTGCTGCAGGTCTATATTTAGCCATCATAAGCTATCTCGGGCTGACGTCGTCGAATAACGCGACAGGGCTGGCACACGCTGCTTGTAATCACCATAAAATAAACTAAACTCCCTCCTCGATTTTTTTGATGCAGTGGCTGTTGGCGCGCAAGGTTCAAAGTCAACATTGTTTCATTGACCTCAATGGTGGTGCATTCGCATTTTTATTTATTTTTTTTGTTGACTGGTGTTGTTGAATAAGGAGGAATTCAGTCGCGCACTTGAGTTGACATCCGACTGCTGGGAGACCAGCGCCAAGTGGCATTTGTTTAAATTTTCCGCACTGAATGGAGAAGCACCGACTGATAATGCACAAGGTAGTGGATGAAGATGTCGTAGTCAACGTTGATGATGATGATGATGACAATGATTGCGCATTTGATGGCGTAACAAGGTCACTTATGTCTTCTGTTGAGAGCCGTTTTAATTTTGGTCGAACTTCTCCTTTTGTCTCTTCTGAGAAATCGTTGTTGACCTAAAAATGTGCACTCACGTGCTTTGAATGATTAAGTGAGTTATGGCTGTCGAAAATAATTTATTGGCATCATGTAGTGCAGTGCAATTTGTTATTATGTTTATTTTTAATTTTTTTATTTTTATGACTATTCGTGCTCACCAAGGGGGTTTTAAGTTTGTTGTGGAATTGCAATTTCTTCAATTTTCATTTGCAATAAATATGCTTTTCATAGCTCGGAGGTAATAACTTTCACTTGACATGGATGATCGATGTAGTCATCGTTACTTAACATAGCAACAGTGATCTAATTTAGAGCGTGTCGTTAGTTTTGTTTCCCGTTTTACCCGAACGATTATACAGTGTGTGATTGTACATATATACATATGTATGTAGTAGAGATTTAGATGTTACATAAGAATTTATTTGTTAGTTTGGTTTAAGAAACTATTAGTGACAGCTTATCTTCGATAATTGTGTAAAGGTTTTAATTTCAACAATGTTCACAAGTTTCGTGCTTAATAAAATTCCTTAAGTGGTATCAGACATTGGCGTCCATAATTATGTACTTTAATTCCTTTATCGTGCATAATAACTGAGTTGTTATTTGCATTAATATCCGTCATTTGTGTGCCTTCTAACTAATTTGCATACCATCCACTAAATGTCTTTGTTTCGAAGTGTATTTGTTTGTTTAATACTTTAACGTCATGGCAACTTGTAGGTGTTTTAAAATCTGTCATTTATTAACTTCCCTAATTAAGATACTAAGAATAACACTGTACACTGTAGCCTTAAAACTTCCACATTTTACTTTTGAAAACTGTCTATTTTCTTGGAAAGCTCAGGTAATTTGCATTCTACTTATTCGTTATGTGCTAATTTTCATCGGATAGTTTTTCGAAGTTTCCCAAGCTTTAGACATTTTACCAGAAATCATATTCGTTAAGGAATACAGACATTGTTTATATTAGGTGTTGTAGCAGGTATTAGGTTTATATCGACCTATTGAGGGTTGTAATCTTAACCTATGTGCATACATACCTACATATATGCGAATGAAATTTGACTAACTATTAAGTCTTTTGCGTTTGACAGTTTTTTTCAAACATGTTTCATTAAAATTATATCATTTTCTTTCTTTATAGGAGTATTACATAACGAAAAAATGCGAAGGTCTTTTTAAATCGGACTACAGTCTCATTGAATTGGATAACTCCAATGCGACACTTAGCCCTCGCTATCCTAGTCGCATTTTTATACCCGAATTTGAGGCGAGTCATTCGAATATGCCTAGTACGAGTGCCGCTGCCACCAATGGTATCATCAATCCCGGTATAAATGGCCTTGCCAATGGCATTCAAGCATATGTCACATTCGCCAACACATCTACTAGCCTTCCACAGCAACAGAAAACCATTTACGAGGACCTCTATGATGCTGCGAAAATTCGTGAACTGATCACTATGGCGAAATACGCGAGATGTCGCCAACGATTTGCTGTGCCTGTGATCATGTACAAGGGAAAATATGTGTGCCGGTCTGCAACAATATCAGTTATGCCAGAAACTTATGGTCGTAAGGTAGTCGATTACGCTTACGACTGTCTGAATGGCGGGCCAAGTACAAGTACTGGTATTACTAGTAGCAGTAGTGCGGCGGCAACGGCTGAGGACGATAATAATGATCCAACTGACGAGTCCCTTATAAATAATGCGGCCGAACCATCACCTTTCTCCTACGAAGAAGTTATAAAAAGTGACATTCAGCTGCTGAAAGCATTAAATGTCTCGACTATTGTCGACCTTATGGTGGAACAGCGCAAAGTCAAGTACTTTATGACGTAAGTGCAACACGTGAATATATAGATAAAACTCTTATAAACTTTGACTTTTACAGTGTCTCATCATCTGAAAAGGCTGATCCAGAAAACCACTACGAACAGTTTAATATACTTTCGTTGCCATATCCCGGCTGTGAGTTCTTTAAGAAATTCCGTGACAATAATTACATAGCGAAGGACCTTTTCTTTAATTGGAAACAGAGTTTCATCGATGCCACACTAAGTATCCCAAGAAGTGGACCGGCCTATGACATCGATGTCAATTGGCAAGAGTACAAGAAATGGGATTTGGTTTTAATCACACAAAACTACCTGAAAGCCACCCTTAAGTGTATTCAGGAAGAGAGCTCCGGTGTGTTGATTCACTGTATTAGTGGATGGGATCGCACCCCACTGTTCATATCACTTGTGAGACTGTCTTTATGGGCGGATGGCCTTATACACCAATCACTGAGTCCGATACAAATGACCTACTTTACAGTGGCCTACGATTGGTATCTGTTTGGGCACCAACTGCCGGATCGGTTAAGGCGGAGTGAAGATATTATGTTTTTTTGCTTCCATGTACTGAAACATCTTACGGATGATGAGTTTAGTGCGGTGGAGCACAGGTGGGTGAAGGAAATCGATTATGGTAGAATTTTATTGATAGTTTGAATTTCCTTTTCAGAAAGCGTACAAAGACTACCAGCAGCAGTGGGAGTAGTAGCGTAGTTGTCGTACGTTCAGATGGCGGTGATGATGATCCACCCAAAGAGTAAGTTTTTACTGCTTTTATTCATACATGAATGTAAGGTGTATGACCGCCTGCGGTTTTGCAAATTTGCGATGTTTGCGGATGAAATTAGAAAACGGAAAGGCGCTTTTTGAGGCGACACTTAGTTTAGTTTTATTATTGCTAATCTTGGTTTCCTAGAATCCAATAACTCTCTTAGCTAAGCCAAAGGTGAAAGTGCAATGTAAGTGGGAATGCGTATGAATTTTATGCTCGGAAAAATATTCCGAATATACGCATAATCATTGAGCCATAGATATTGGCTATAAGTTTTAAAACATCTTTCTTTTGTTCTATTTCCTGTTACCCCTCTATGGGTATATTCCATGCTTGGGCAGTATTTTGTTTAGAGGTCTGAAACTATCAAGACTTTGTGCTAGGTATAGTTTGGAGCTCTAATCACTCATCCCCTTCTTTGCGGTATATGTATGCCCCTAATATATATTATACCTATCCACTGCTTCTCCGGCTATTTAAGCAATAATATTTGCATTTATCACTTCTTACACCACACTGAAAGTTCCTCCTTTCCATGGGGTTTGACTTCCTCTACTGCTGAGACAGCTGTTTTTTTAACTTTTGATTAAAACACTCTTTGATCCGTTTACTAAAGTTTGCAAGCGGTACACAGTTTTCTCCACGGCCACGGACGATCCAAGAAATGTGCGAAAATTCAGCGAATTTGGATAGCTTGGCTATTTAAAGGCATACTCGATCAAATTAAAAAAATTGGTCTTATTTAACATTTAAATTAATTTTTTTTACAGGGACGTCAACTTCGAAGACAGCAATGATAGCAATTCAAATTTTTCAAACTGTGATATGTCAGTAACTGATAATTTTTATCCTGCAAGTAATAACATAACTAGTCGGTCTCCGAACCCGAAACGGTGAGAATATTCCTCAGTGTCTTCAGAAATTATTTTTCTTAAAAATGCATTTTTCTTCCCATTTAAAGATCTAAAACTAGTCCAATATCTGTCCCTGGAGGGAGTGCCAGTCGACAGCGCCAAGAATCAACATCATCGAATGGCAGCTGGCAAGTTGTCACCGATACGGGTAGTCTCGACTCCACAACAAATAGTAGTTATGCAAATCGTCAGGATACGTCGAATGGCTCAAGTGGTTCAACCGCAGCCAAAGAGGCGAAAGTCACCGCAACACCGTAAGTATAAAAATAGAGCATGTAAAGTTTAAGATTCACCACAATTGTCTCCATTTTTCAGTCGAAAACAACGCCTTAACGCTGTTCGCGCCATCTTCATTCAAGCATATGGAAAAACGATCGGGCTAAAATTCAAAGAAGGCTCATCCATGAATTTAACTTCGTTTATAGGAACATTAGCTGATCAGTTATTCACGTAGACTAGAGAAGGTGCCACAATAATAATCCCCAGTTCCATGCTCTTTTTATGCCGAGGATTAACTTAGAATGATATCTTAATTTCTATCAGTTTTTGTACGTTTATAGTTTCGTCTTCTTTTTTATTTATTTTTATTTTCTAGATTAAGCAATAAATTCTGTATTCTGTTAGAAGGGGAGTTTTCCTAACTCTTCGGGTTGTACAATGTTAATAATTTGTTTGCTTGCGTTTTCCCTGCAATAGTTGTAATTAATCACTGTGTCTCCTCCCATTCACTCGTTTTAGGAACTCATTGTGCTAATTGAAAATAATACACAAATATACAAAGAAAAATCCTATGATGATATTAAGAAGAAATATTCGACTACAGAGTTTGCATGTATTTTTGTTTTTACAATTTTTAATGGGATATTTTGTTTTATTAGTAGAAAAAATTAGAACGAACGATATTACGTTACTCGATATTAAAACAAAAATTAAAAAATTCATATTAAATTAAAATAAAAAAGTGCTGCCCAGTTTTATAAAACTATTTAATTGCAATGCAACTTATACCTATTATACATTATTGCGTACGAAAAGGAAAAACGAAAATTATATATATTTAAAAGTAAGCGAAAAAGAAATAAAACAAAGAAAACTATTGTACTATTATACTGCGAATTATTATTGTTGTATTTTGTATATAAATAAAAAACAAAATAATGATTTTATTTTTTTGTAACTTAGAAATTGCTTATTTTGTTTTATTTTTTCTTTACTACTGCATTCCACTGCTCATTCAAAAAGGAGCGCTTGTGATGTTGAGATCTTTTTTATAAAAAAATCTTTATGCGCTTGTTGAGGTCTTACTTATGTATGAGGAACTACTAAAAGGAAATAGACTAAAGATGAGCCTTACATCCATTTTGTCCAATTTGACTCAGTAACTCGATTTCATACTCAGTCAAATTGAGCTAGACGACAAACTTTTTTCTGTAACCAATGAAGTGATAAGAAATAAAGTGGTGAAATTGGCATGAATTGTATATCAACCTAAACTATAGAACAAGGCAAGGTGTGTGATTTTGTATTTTGCTCCTTGTTTGTTAGAGGTGTTGTGCTGATGGAAGTGAGCAGTTGATAATTTACGTGAATCTATAATGAAAAACACTACCATAGCTATTGTTCCCCAATAGATGCTTACTATGGGTGCTCTTATTGTGCTATATCATTTTATTTAAGTTAGACACAATTAAATTTAACATTAACACACATTTAAATCAAAAATTCTCCATTACCTTTTTGTGTCCATTTATTAAAAATACATCGTACACTTAGAATACCTACATATGTATGTACATTGTACATATATGAGAGAAAGGGTCAAATTGTCGCGATTATAAAGAAGGAAAAACAAGATTACTAATTGCTAAACGCATTTAAGCAGGCCATGGAACCCAAAGGCAGAAAAAAGTAGCGGTTAGAGAGAAAACATATGTATCATCAGTAACCTCATAATATTGACGCATAGAAGTTTAACCCCGGAAGCAGGCCAAAAAAACTCCTGGATCACACAAATGCAAAAAGAACAGCACTTGATTGGCCTCAGTGACGAAGTGATTTGAAACCGGAAGGCCTGCAGATACTTTCTGAGGTCGAATCGACGAACTCCGGACCAGTAGGGAAGCAGTAAAGTGGGACGGTTATGATCCTGATCATAACGTCGCCGAACAAAAGGAGAAAGAAGAAGAAGAAATCTTAGATGTCAAAGCTCTTAAGGGAACAAATGATATTATTAAATACATTTTTTCCATTATCTGTTCGCAATGAGTAGACGGCATGGTATGGTTAAATAGAAATTATTATTAAAAGTAATATGTATTTGCATTCCATCTCTTTTATTCATAGTAGCCACATAGACCCTACCAAAACACTTTTAAATCATTTTTTTCATTTTTTTATACAAAACCACTATTTAAGCAAATTTAATACCAGTCCCAATAACCTAGATTGCATTTACTCCTCCCATTAAATTAACAACTCGGTTTTTATATCGCTTTGAGATGTCCTTTTCGATATTATTTTGCAGAATCTTAGTTTGCTTTGTGAGTTCCTCAACTACTGGATTAAGCTCCAGACTCTGTTTCTTAAGCTCTGTGGAACGTTCTTTTAGTACCTCTTTCGTCGCACGAATCTTTTCCACTGCTTTCATCATCTGCCTGAGCTTGGATGCCAAAATCTCGGCGTATTTATGCGAGTGTTTCAATTGGAAGAAATGACGAGTGTTTTCACTTTGTACCTCATCAAGAATTGCTTTGACGTTTTCAAGCATTTTCGTAATACTTTCCGAGTCATGTGTGGAAATGCTGTCCATTAGAGAGAAAACAATGTTGCTTGCCGAATCAACTTGATTTAATTCAAAAACGCGCATTTTGAGGAACGATTCCAACTCGTACAGTTCGTCGATGAATTTGTCACGGTAGAGTGGCGAATCAAGAACAGTGTATGCTTGATCTCCTTTAGCTGTTCCACCATCTACCCCGACACCTGGAAAATAGTTAAAACTATAATGCGAACTTTGCACACAAGCACTACTTACCTTCAACTACAATTCCGTATTCCTCAATCGGCACATCGAAGTCAATCTCCTTTACATCTGTAGGAGTGCTCTCTATACCCCAGTCGATATCTCCACCCGATTCTGCTGGGGTATCGACAGTGAAGTCCCCAAAATCAATTATCTCGGCAGATATCGTGGATGAATCTCCATTGTCATCCAAGCCAAAGTCGATTTCATTGTCACCAGATGCGGTTGCTGTCTCATCATCGGCCAAATTCAAATTAATTGGATTCTCTTCGATGGCTAAGGGAGCTTCTTTGTGTATGTACTCATAGACAGTGGTGTTTCCGAATTTAACGAAATGCCTGATAATTGGAAGACAAGTGGAATTCTTTGAGAAGTCGGCATACAAATCTACAGCATCGGTCAATGTTCCAATATTTCGAATGGATTGTGTGTAGATTTCAGGAAGTTTTCGCAATGCTTCAGTGAACTCTTCACGCAAATTATTTCCTTTGAGTCCCAGTTGCTGGAGGAGTGCAGCGTGTTCGTTGAGAAGTTGATGCTCCGGTTTGGACAGATCTTGCACTCGCTTAAGAGCTTCTTCACTTTGTTGTTCCAACTTTATTATTTGTTTTTTAACTCCAGGAATTTCATAGTTGATGTTACGTACATAGATCTGAGCTGTTTCAGCTAGGTAGATGTTTTCCTTTTCGTACAATCGTACAATTTCCTGCCAGTCCTTCATCCTTTGACTGCCATAGCTTCCGAACAGGCTCTTTGTATCCTTCTCTGTTTGCTTGAGTATCTCTACGATTTCCTTACAGTGATAGTAGTTGATATCTGTGGGAAGACAACTTTTAAACTATTCTGTAAGCCAGTCTTTTTCCAGAGCTTACGTGCACCAGATAGCAACTTGATGAGCTGCTCATTCGATGGCATATCCTGGATGGCATTACTGATTTTGTTGCGAATATCTTTGATGTATGGCTGGATGTTCTTGGGGACAATCCTTCGACTGATCAACCAGTCTTGCAATTTGAGCGTGTGGATGTCGATGGGAATATCAGCTTCCTAGAGGTGTTAAATGTAGAATTACAGTTTTATACATGAGCTTACTATTAGTACACTTACATTCATTTCGAAATTGTAAAATTAATAAGATTTTATTTTACTCTACAGGATTTAACGTACTTGTCCACGTAGCAAAACAAGTTCATGAAATGTTTTTGTGATTTTTCTACTCTTCAAATTTTTTGACACATGTGTCGCGAGTGGTGGTTCTATTTTCATTCGTACAATAAACTTGGTCGTTCACAATAGTAACTATTTACAATATATTTTTTTGGACTGTTCCCATGTTTTATTCGTCGTTACTTATTTGTAAAAAACCGCTTGTGATATTTAGATTTCAGTGGAATGTATAATCATCAGCAATAGCGTCCACGCGATATCTTATAATTCAGAATTCACGAAGTTGAGAATAGGCAAATAATAATTAATAAAAATCGTTTATCATTTGTTTTCCTCAAACATTTCACAGATAAAATTTCTTTCCGAAAGTTGGCGCGCAGCACATAGTCAAATTTGTACACTTAAGTACATGAAGAATTAAAGAAGCGTGATCTTTAAAATTAGTCTAAAAATTTAAGCTTCATGAGGAAACTACTTTTAGTTGACAGAACTTGGAAAATTTTGTATGATAACATCAATAATGCGAAAAATGTTATGATAAGCTTGTGCTTAGTGATTTTAACTTTTATACCTGGAGGAAATACGTTTTGAGTATTGACTTTTAAAATTGATATTATTTTCCTTCGTACTTGGAATATCCAAGGCTTTTTTTTTTTTATTATTATTTAATAATATTACGTATGTAATATTGATACTACTCGTATTCATCGGTTCCCATTGTTTACTTGAAAGTTATCAATAGTCTCTGATAAAAAGAAAAGAAATGGTAAAGAAGGATTTAAGATTGGACAGAGAAGGAAAGAGAAGGAGATAAATAGACGCGTCAATAGAGAAGACCCAGTTTTTGACATGGTTGTCCAATGCGATTATTACACTTAGGCTGCCCATTGATGATTAAACATATCTACAATAATGGTAATTATAATTAAAAAGCAAATGGATCGGATTTCTTAAATTAAATACATTCTTTACTTTAGGTTGTGTTGGAGTTCGTGTTGGACCTGGTCTTGGTCTTCAGTCAATTTAGACAGCTTAGTTTCGCACATCAAGTTGGTTTAAGTTTCTTCGCAACTTGAAGCGCTGTCCAATGAGAATTAAAAAACTTTTTAAAAATAAGACTATGGCAAGCTTCTCAATTACACCTCTTGGATATGACGCTTTTTGGATAGGTAGGTCTCCTATACGAAAACTATAGCACGCGCAACATGAATGGTTGGGAAAAGCTAGGCCCTAAGCCCAATATAGACTGCTTGCGCAGAATTTTTATTTTATGTTAATTTTCTTAACCAAGTCGACTGTGAGACCAGTAAATCTCGTCGGTGAGACGGTTTTGGGTTTTCTTCACGATCCGCTGCAATGGAAATATTTGATATATGGCGACCTTTCAAGACTTAAAACCGCATTGATACAACCGGCAGATTACTGGAAAAAGATTTAAAGCGTTGGCATAAAATAACAGACAAGATCTCGAATGCATTGTTGAGAGCACTAATGCCTCTATACTTAGCGAAGTTCAGAGGGTTTGCCTCCAAACTATGGTGAGGTTCCATTCACCGGTATACAAAACATGTTCCGCTGATATATGTATATAGCTTGGCAGTTGCACCGCTGGTTGCAATAGTTTGTGCGAACCGCGAGGAAATATGGGTACAAGCCAATTGCTTCACTGCATCACTATGTTCACATCTAAACAAGATCAAATCGAATCTATATTTTCAGATTGTCTCAAAATTACTCTGAACCTCGATACAGCCTAAGAGGAGAATAATCATTTCCGTTGAAGCAGACCATTATAGCAACACAACACAACATCACTTTTTCTTATTAAATGCGTAGAGATCAAAGAATCAGTTACGTTTTTGTATAAAATTTATTTCAATTATCTTTACTCGGTTGCAGTCAGTTTTTTAAATTTACCCTGAATAAATATACGAGGAACATCGATATTCTCTTTTGGATTAATAGTTCTCCTATGAACGTACGAATTGTTCACCACTTCAAAGCCGTGATTTGTGAATAAATCCGACAGCTCCCGTTCGGCAAAATAGTAACTTCTCGTGCCATCCTGCCGCATGTACAGATTCTCACCTATCTTATGTCCAGGCTTGAAACGTAATTGAGCCATATCGTACAGACCATAGTCCCGAAAGAGAACTACACCACCTGGTTTCAATAGACGCCACAAATTCTGAATCACTTTCAGAAATTTTTCCGGATGAATAGCAGATAATACAAATATCATTGTCACAATGTCCAGAGTACGTTCAGGAATATTGTCGAAGACCACTTCAGTTGTAATATCGCATTGGAAAGCCTTTATTTTCGCAGGGTCATAGAGCGGATTTGATTTTACGAACTCCACAGCTCTGGGGGAAAAATCACACGCGTAGTAAAAGTAGTTGTTGTGGTTCTCCTCGATTAAGGGAAATATAAGATTTCCAACTCCACATCCAACTTCGAAAAGATTTTTTTGAGAGTTTCCTGGTTCAGAGAGCAGCTCCTCGAATTCCCTCGTTGTCCAGCGGCGATCTTTAAAGAAGCGTGTTTCATTGCGTTTGTAGAAGAGATCCCAATTTCTCTGTGCGTTCAGTTCCAGTTGGTTGGCCTTGAATTCGGACACCAATCGGCTGTTTTGAGTAATGAGTTGTTGCTTTTCTTCGTCGGTCAGACACTTTTCATGCTTGGTAAATGTTTCAGCAATTAAATTATCTGGAGGAAGGACTGACGATTCCATTTCGACTTCGATATGGAGCGAAAATTAGTAAACAAACGTGAGAAATGTCAAAATGATTAACTACTGCTCCTATTGTGAATGATTGCAGAAGTTAATTTATTCTTCGACAGGAGGCAATGCTAACTGTATGGGGATTCTCCTTAATTAAGACCCAGTTACATTTAAAAAATTTTTAAAGGTCAATTAAAGAAGCAAACATAGTAATCACATTTCTTTTCCCGGATAAAAATACTATTTAAAGATATCGAAAAATAAAACCAAAGATGCTGCTACTTAAAGTGTTTTTTTAACGATTGTCATTTGTTATTTCTTGGTAAAATTATAACCAAAATATATCGGAAAGAGCGCCATTTGGCAATATTTGACGGTTTGGATGTACATACATATTGTATTTTGAAAGCTCAAAATCTATAATAAAATCGTCTAGAATTGTAGGACCTATAATGTTTGGAAACGAATCTGATAGAGTCTGAATGCTTCTGGGATTTGATTGCATATAACCGGGTTGTAATTAAACTGTATTCGAAAAGGTACTGCTATTTGAATGTGTGCAATCTGCTAGATCATTCACATTATTGCTAGGGCTCATGATCTATCACGAATTAAGTTTAAGGAATTTGTGCTTAACATGACGAAAAAAAACTAAACATTTGAGTTTGCTCCATTGCAATTAATTCGCAACTTGCCTGGCAGATAATATGGCGGCTATAAAAAAAATATGTTAAAAGCAAACTTTGAATTTAGAGTACGTTTTAGTAAAAATAAATATTTTCTCCCTTACCTGCGTTGGCTATAAATTTGCGTCACTGTATTTACTGCGTAGTTAAATTTGCATAGCGTGAACTGTTTAATCTTAAATCTGAAGCCGATACTATTTTTTTTTGTTTCTGCCATTACTAATTTTTCTACGTTATGAAATGGCCGTTACACTTGATTTAGTTCATGCTACTATCATGTGTTCTCTCGGTGGTATCGGACAGTCCTAATGGTCCAGAATATGGTTGCTCATCTAACAAGTCATAGGATGAGCCGTATTTTTAAATCCTTACATTAGTGTCAACATTTCTGAATCTGACCGAAGCATGATGAATGCAACGTATTTTCAAATCAGAGCTATTAAATGGGATACTTTTCTAGTTCCTGGCTTATTTGTTAAAGTTTTCAAGTAGAGGGTTTTAGATCGAGTAGCAATTTATCTGTTTGATTCTGCTTCAGATGTTGATAGCCCTATGAACTCCCTTCACAAGTTTGGAGATAAGTTTGGTGTAATGTGTGTATTGGATCGTCAGTGTCAATTTCCGCAAAACCTTGAAGTTATTTATCAGGGATTGGACGAGATAACTTTTTCAGAGCATTTATGCTCAACGCAAGGGCTTTATTTAAGTCTCAAGTTGCTCAGAAGCTTGAAGCTATTGGTCCGAGGTAAAAAGTGACAGTTTTTTTCAGGGCATATAAACATGTTCAACTCATGTAAAATAACGTATGTCCGCCCACGTTGATAACAGTTTCCAAGGACTATTTAAAGCTAAACCTATATTCCAATTGAAGAACACAACTCCGTCATGACAATCACGAAATCAACACAACGCGCCTCATACCGCTTTCGTTTACAAATTCAAATTACTCAAAATATTTAAAAATACATCTTTTTACGGAGTACTTTAACATCCGTTTTCTCTGACCCAATTTTCAGTAAAAAAAACATTTTTCTTCTTTTTTTCAACCTGTCTTGCGTATAATTACCTTTCCACTTCATTCATTCCATGCACCCTCCGTACACACGTATACAAATAGTTCAAGTAGTTAAAAGGAAGGGTTGGAATGTTGTAGGCAAAGTTCCGATAGATAAACGCCTTCTAACCGTGGATACTCCACAGTCATCGATAGTTTCTTCAACTTAGCAGACGTGTCCTCCCAAGGAAATAGAGGGAATAATACAAATTTCTTCTACAGTGTACTTTCTTCGAAGGATAATTTTTTGAATGTGTAATAAGGATAATAGAATTGATTGTCAAGTGCAGTGTTTAGCAAGAATGTATGGATTCACTTTTAGTGAATGAAATTTTACAGTGATTGTTTAATGGTGGCGTAAAGTGTAGTGCAAGAGTGCAACAAACTTTACCCCGGTAGGCTATTGATCCTAATTTGCATAACAATCGCCAGTCATGCAAATTTCCTCGAAGGAGTTGTGCTTAGAAATTCTATGGGTATACAACAATTGGGGAAAGGCCTTTGGGGTGCTAAATAGTGCACTTGTATTTTTTTCTTTTTGTTTTTTAAATATAAATCCTTCCTGTGGTGGGTAGTATTAAAATACAACAACCATTGGATTTGAATTGGAAAGTTCGTCAATCGTGTCTTTAATCATAGGTTTTGAAATTGTAAGAACATTAATTATTTATAGTGATTGTCTATCGCCAGTAAAGTGTTAAACTTGTGGTAGTTGGACCTCAAGGACATTTATTTCACCATTGGTGCAATTGAAGGATACAATTGATGCCTTATGTACTTCGTTAAGTACTTAATTGGAATATCTGATAGAAACAAACTACTTCGACATTGAGTTATTATTGAATAATCATTTGTGGTTCACGTGTTCGGTTCAGAATAATACTTGCTTGAATAAGTTCCAAAAATGTGTTATTTGGACATAAGAAGTGATCTAAAGTAGTTATGTCAAGATTATTAATTTTTTTCTGATTGTGCAACGTTGCTTGCTCTCTTTTTTGGAATCCACTGGAATAAAGTCTGTCCCCATAGACTCCAGAGGTTTTGTCGATAAGAGCAATATCCTGTCCAAATTTGGGCGAATAGTGCGTCAAGATTGCAAACTTCTTTCTCTGTTCGCAGTTCCACATCATATTGTTAGTTCGCTATAATAGTGCAAATATCATTTAGCTGATAAAATGTGCGTTCAATCTTTCTGATCTGCAATCTGCAAAAGAGAATTATGTATTATATTTCGACGACCCACGTGTACATACATATGTCCACTTCATATTATTAATGACGCTAGGATGTATACTTTTAAACATCTATGTCGGTATTGTTTATATTACTTCGAAGTGGCTAATTTTTAGTACACTTCTTTTAAAACTTAATATCTTTAGGTCATTTCATCTAGAGCCATACTCGTGCACAGAACAAAATAGGTACTTATGTAGATTACTACGTTACGGACAGTATCTCGGGTTACAAATTAAGATAAAAAGTATAACTTGCGCCTTTTGCCTTTCACGGAAGGTATTTCGCCTCTCATTGTTGATGTAAATGCATCTCCAGGAATTTCTTTTTAGAATTGAACGAAAGCTTAGCAGTGATATTAACAGAGCTGCATAACTGCATCCACAGAAATCGTATTTTCACACTTGCAGTGAATCATTCAATTATTTTGTGGCTAAGTAACTTTCGAGAGTTATTTTATCATTCAAAAATTTTTGTAATTCTAGCATTTCTCACCCTTCCAACCACTTGGGCTGTTTCCATAATAGAAATAATATCAATAAATTTGTAATGAAACCAATATTTGTATTTTTAAGCGGAAGTAGAAATTGGTTCTTGAGTACAATATCGCTGTAGGCCCACAGGATCCAGATATGAAGTTTGAAGTTAGTTCTTCCAATCGGTTAGGCTTATGGCTTTCATTTTATCAAGGTTTTGTCTATTTCATAATCTATGAAACCATGAAAACAAACTCGGAGGGTTACATATTATCTCTATTCTTCAAAAGCTATGTTTTGAAAACTGCTTATCTCAAACGGTGTCTTTACTGCATATGTTCTGGAGAAATGATTTTTAAATTCAGTCGGAGTCTTTTTTCGTTCAATACCTCATAAGCGGCTGAGTTTTCAAAAGCAGGCAAAACTTGAATTGGAGGATATACAGCAGGATAGGGGAATACACGCACAGAAGCGTTGAGAGCATCGTTCACATGTCAGAAATATGCAGAAGGTCCTGCTCAATTATGTGTTTTTAAAGTTCAGACAATCATAGATCGTAGCCAAGTCTCTCATGAAAGCATCATTCAGCTCGGCAGGCTTTCGCTGTCGTTTGGGTTCCTCAACGTAGATTCCTTAAAGAGTAGGCGAAGTTAAAAGTGCTGAGTGATAGTTTTTGCATATTTTATCAATTGTGTCGAAATTGTCCAATTGTAGCCTCAAAAAATCAGTCATCGTGTCTCTGAAGTGCGCTCCGTTCATGGTATTAGGGGCCAATAACACGACACCAAAACCTAAAAAGTTCAATCACTGATTTTTCTAAAAATATTCGTTGACATTTTTGGAAATTGAAATTTTTAGACTTCCAAATCAGTGGAGTTGCTTCGATTTTAAACTTGAGCGTAAGCCAGTTTTTTTTTTCTCGGCTGCAACTAATACGCATAAGGAACAGCACTCGTAGTTGAATGGGGAGTTTTTTTTTTAAACTTGTCTTCTTTTGAACCTGACATTCAATTGATTCCATTAATAGGAACTAGAACATTTAGAAATTTGTTTCAAAAAGGTCACACATCCGACATGAAAAGTGTAGGTTTGTAGTTTTCATATGCATGCAACTACATGCATGACTCATGTTAGATTATTAAAAATTCTATTGGGCATATTTCATGAACGGAACGCTTGTAATTATTTCTGATATTTAAAAGAGGAAGAACATGAAACGTGCCTATCAAAGTTCCTTTAAATTCCATTACTAGGCGTCTGCCCTTGATGGACTTTCATTGATTTCTTGTTTGCATAGATAATTACTTTCTACAATTAAAATTGGATTGTTATTCTACGAAATAGTTCCCAGGATTAATCACATATTCAACACTGATTTTAATCAATGACTGAATCTCATATTAATTTGACCTAAATTCGATTTCAATGCAACCTCCCCGAATGGATAATTTTTAAGGGCCATGGTTGACAATTGAATTGTCGACACCATTTAATTGTCGAGAAAAAAGTAGAATGAACAGAAGTTTGCTCCAATTTTGAAATCCACCCACCCCAAACGAAGAAGGCACTAACTTGTGACACTCACACCACGCGTTGTAGTCTCAGGAAATGGGGTTGAAGTCCTTTTGCATGCCATCCATCAGCAATCAGCTTTATTGGTTTTTCTTGCACTAAATTATAGATGAAAATTGAACTCAGAGTATTGATCCGGTTTTACCTCTTGTGGTCTCTTTAGTCATATGACCAATAAGTGCGCATTACGCAGACACTCTTTGTCCTCAACTGTCTCGTATAGCCTCTGTAGATCGCATGTCCTTCTGCCATGTAATACATGGCCACAACAACGAAACTCAGAGAGAAAAAAATATGAATTGTCCGACTCATTGGGGGACATGCAATGCAATCATTATTAAAAATTTATCAATTTACTAGCGACTAGCGACTAGCGACTATCGACTATCATATTGGAGTGTGTTGGTTCGGTTGAACTGTCTAAGAGATTGCACGATAGACAAAAAGGATTCAGTGCTCTGCTAGTACGGTGTAGTGCGTTCTCTGTAAAATAGCGCATTCGTGAGTTGTGATGATCATTTATGTGGCAGTGTGCCTAATTATTAGTGGTACACAACACAGTGATTTGATGGGAAAGTAAAACAATTTTTTTACTGGCTTTTCCCAGGAAGTGGGTGATCAAAATGGACTTTTGAATAAAAATTCACAGACACACACATGCATGACTGGCAGAATGTTGAAATACCGACTAAATTACTGAATCTAAAAGGACATTACTTTGTGTAGCACTCGACTGTACCTGTGGGAGATACTTTACTTAATTGTTGCGATAAATAGTGTGTTGAAGTGTACATTTGTGCAGTGCTAGTGCAGCGAAAAAATGCCACCAAAGAGGAAAAAACGGTTCCATGGATTGTATTATCATTCTTCGCCTCCCAGGGGTAAGTTATTGTTTGCTTAAGACTTTATTTTCCGTTTAGTAGTTTTAAGAAATGTTTTTTTTTTTGTTTTTACTGCGTTGAATGTAAATTTATGATGAAAATATATAACTATTTTATTGTGAAAAATATTGCGGTGTTATATACATTTTATTGCCAATGTTGCTAACAACTCAATCAAAAATGTTTGGTACAAGACGCAAAACAAGGCTTTTAAGGTCTGATTTAAACAGATTTCTTATTTTTTTACTTTACTTACTTTTGGAGCTATCACCGTTTTGAGGGATACAAGTATGAGTAATTCCGTGCTCCTTTCGTCGCATATTCGATATTCGTTTTAAACGCATTTTATTAGAGATGTGTTCGTTAGAGGTACGATTATGGCAAAAATTTTGAAAATATTTCATAGCCAATCAAGAACTTTTGTACGTTTCCCGTCGACAAAAAAAAATATTATGACAAGTTCTGCAGAAGTTTTGCATTCTACTTTAGATTTTCACTTCTTTTGGCAAGTTTTCCTTATGGAGAACGTAATATTTAGGTGCATCGACGTTGCTTTGATAGTAGCTACGAGCGTACATCGACTTCATTGGCGACAACTCTCAATTCTAATCCTGCTGATCCGCAGGGTATTAATATAGTCAACTCAGAGAGGATCCGATCCAGAAAAGGGCTCATTTTGTTAGAGATTAAGTGTTTCTTCAATATGTGCCTTCACTCACTATTCATTATGAGGACGTTTTTGGTTAGTTTTGTAAAATCTCTGCGGAAGTGACATCAAGCCTTAGAGCTATTTTTTCGTGCTTCCGTAAGATGAGGAGGAGAGAAGGAACGCTTACGTGTTACCGCAAATAATTTGCTTACGAAAATTAACCGAATTACCATTCGCGGACATTTCTAATCTAAGTGTCGCTCTCATTTGATCTCGAACTGCAGTTCAAAATATTAGATATAAATGCATCTGAAGTTGTGTTAAGCTTTTACGCATTTTTCCTTTGCTCTTTTCGTAAATGACGTTTATCTTTAACTACTTAGAAAGGTGATATTTTTACAAAGATTATGCTTCTGTTTTAATGGTTTTGTATACTTTTTTTAGCCGTCCAGTAATTGTAGGTTTAACAAGCATGCAATTATGTCTACGAGTGTTAGAGTGTATCTCTTGCTAGGAAAATTTGAAAATGGAGAGAAGAATAGGGGAAACACATAAAAGTTGCTAATGTTGAATAGTTTGAGGGATTTTCTCATCTTGAATTGGTACAGAATTTTGAGTGCCTGCTACTGTAATGTTTCGCATGAGAAGGACTTAAGGATAGCCCATGACTGTTACAATGTAGAACATTGACAAATGAAGTGAAGCGTCTTCCTCCACCCGATGGTCTCTACAATCTTGGTGGTATTGATGGGGCTATATGCTCTCTATCGGTTTTGAGTATTTACTTGTTTTTCTGTCTTACTTTGGTTAATTTTTTGATATAAAGTTGATATCAAATAGGCTTTTCCAACCTGCTCTTTGCCTTAGTTTAGAATTTGTTCTGTTTGTATTTTAGGTATGACATTGGTACTTGGCCCCTTGCATCTGCCAGTAATGCACGTCGACTGGCCCATTCAATAGGTTTTTCGTTTCAGATGAAGTCAGTAAAATCTGGAACCGAAATAATTTAAACATTGTTTAGCGTGCTTATAGCGTAAAGTGTTGCGGTATAGAGTTCAACTCTTACCAGTTCTGTTGTATTTCAAATTTCCACTTGTAAGATGCTGTACAGATCTTAGTGTCTTGTTCTATTGTTATTTGTCAGTCTCCAGCCTTACTAAGTGCGTAAAGCGCTTCTGCGAATGATTATTTTATAAGTGTATAAATCTAGTGGCAACAAATAAAAAATGGTTCCCAGTCTTGGGTGAGCTGCTGACTTAAGGGCACATATAATCCTCACTTAGCCTGCTTTCTGGGATTGAAAAAGGGAGTTTAAAATCAATGCTTATACTTTAACTCATTATATAGATAGGGTTGTTGTTATCTGTTAAGTTAAGCCCAAGACCTTTTAGAAACAAACTTTGTTTTTGTTGTTAATTACAATATCTTAGAGTAAATTTCTTAATACAACGAATGATGCGTCATCTCGCTTGAAACCTTGACAGATATGCATCTAGCGTTAAGCCTCTGCGGTAGGAAATGGATCATTTTACGCTTAACCAATGCTGTGAATTATTTTAAACATTATTACCAAAGTGTGTTGCAGAAACTGTGCGAAATTCGTAACTGTACGGCTGGTATTAGGACATTTACAGAGAAAGTTCATGAAACTGACATGCTTATAGACAAAACAAAAAATACTGTATCTGCGTTTTAACCCTGTACGCACTGACGAAAGAATTGATGTTGTTGTCTAAGAAGTGTCAGGAAGTGACTGTCTGTCACCATTGGTCCCTAATCTTTGAAAATTAACCTGGCAACAATGTTTCGGTGAACAGAGTGCGTTACAGACGCATGGCAACTGATTTTTTGTAGCTGCAATTGGGCAATTTGGTCCTAATCGTTTTTTGCTTGCACCAGAATTGGTCAATATCCCTAATTAGCCGTCAAGGCATTGATTTTCTGCCCACTAAGCTTGGTAATCGTGTTAATAGCCATTTAGAACTGCATAGCTGCGATTTGACCCGTTGGACTTTTTTTTTTATGCGGAATTGTTAAGAATCATTGTTACTACAACAATACACAAACAATTGAAACATTTAAGAGAAATAATCCATCTAACTATTCTCGAAACAATCGACTATGTGCTGCAAAATTGGATTGTTAGGATGCTACTGCAATACCAGCCGCGACAGCCATTCGAACGAAACTATTTTCTGTAACTAATTGTAAAATGCATTCTTTTCGATATAAAAAAACAACTATTTTGAATGGGTGCAGTTGTAATAAAATTAAAAAAAAAAAAAACAACAGATGACACGCCCTTCTGAGCTGAAATAATGTAAAAAAACAAAAAAAAAACATTTTTGCGAGTGTTAATTAGAATAAAAGCTGTTTCAGCGATCCATTAGCCGTAAATTCCTCTAACTAATCACGTAAGAGAACCTTAAATTCGATATTCAGTTTTACCTAATGGGGAGACATCTAGGACACGAATTAACTTTTCCTTTTGAATCATGCTCAGTAAATTGCTCCCTTATTTTGTTTCTTAATAATGAAACAGTTTTATGAAATTCGTCGTTAAATTTCTACTTTTCCACACCACATTTCGCAGGATAAATAAAAGTACACCTACAACCTTCACTCTGACAAATCAATCGAAAAAGGATAATATAATAGTTAAGTATTTATTAGTCGAGGGATATTGCGATTGTCACGCAAAAGAAATTTTCGTGGAAAATTTATTGCACGAATAATATTTGATTAAATGAGTGTTAGGTTAACGTTTAGTTGCACACACATACACCTTGTTGCGGATTGATTAATCATAAAAGTTAAAAGGAAAGAAATCTTGTCCTTGGAATTGGCTGGAGCCATAAATTGCTTTAAATATACTCGTATATGACAGGCTGCGGAATAGCAACAGGTGTATTGGATTTTTTCGTTTTCCTGCATTGAATTCAATTCGTAATGGTATTTGGGGAAAGTATCTTTTGCGTGAAAAAATAGTATCGAAATGGTAGAGTCATGGTTCTAAAACATAGTAAGACTTTGTTTGGGTAAAGGCAGCTTAACGTACATACCTATTTCCCCATTATTTCAAGGACACCATGAAAAGAAGAAGTTTCACGTTTTGGGAACAATATTTTAGCTCCGTCATAAGCGCAAGTTAACTTTTAACCCCAACAGTTTTTGAATATGTCTGGTTGTGTTTATACACATGAAATAAAGGGTTCAGGATATCACAACATTCCATTCAGGCCAGCTTAAGCTCCAAAACGCTCCAGTTTCATATGCCAAGCTGATTAAAATCCTGTTCTAACCGGTGTCTTTCAATGCGCTTTTATTTGCATCCAGGCGACTTCTACAGTTGGAATTAATGGTGCGTCTCCAGTTCCAGTTTGGAAAAATTCTTAGTGAATGCCTTATAGAAGATTCTTTAGTGTTTTTGAAGCTGTCTGCTAGAGCCTTCATTGTGCATACAAAAAAAATACAAATACTTGGCGCAACAGACGTATGTGGCCCAGGTCCTAGCTTCTCGCGACCATTCGTGTTGTGCGTGTTATACTTTTTCACACAAATGGAAGGGACTTACAGTTTAGAGCCATATTCGAAAGGCATATTGAGAAGCTTTCTCATGACAATTATTACTGTCGGACATTTGTTAGGCATGTTAGATGTGGGACCTTTACTGTGCATATGTTTTTATTTATTACTCATCAGACTGAATAAACTTTGCCTTACTTATTATTTTTGGTACGAATTCAATATATCAGAATCAGACACTTGCGTAAGCTGGGGATCTCGCGTTTAGTACTTCAACGCACTAACCATTGAGTTATGGTACCCAGCTCCGAAGCTCTAGTAATTAGTGCAAACCAGTAGTATGTACAGAGCGTGGCAGGAGATGAGCTCCTTGTTATATTACTATCCAAGTTTTGTTACCTTAGCTGTAAAAACCGGCAAGTGATGTTGAAATATGTAGAATCTGGCCTGCTACTTCTTTAAAACTTCTATGAAAATGTCAACGTATGAGAATATGTACATATGTCAAATGAGTCTCCTCAAAATTAATAAATTCCGACCTGTGCTGTCTCCCGAACTCATGTATTGCCTTTCAGGAGTGACTGCTGGAAATTCATGAGCTCTGCACTCTGCAGTCAAGTGAAAAATCTCTCTTATCGTTATGAGAATATATGTACCTCTTGAAAACCTATAGATTGACTGATAGCTACCAGTTCAAGCCATCAGCAATTATGGATGTATCCTGGGAACAGTGAACATTCCTTTTAATACACATTACCATAATTATAAGAAAGAGAACGAGATGGGAGTTCCCTCTCCTCTTGACAAGGTTTATCTTTGGTGGAAAAAGAATATTTACTTAGATTATTTGAAGGCCCGAACACAATGGGAGTAGTTCTCTCCTCGCCAGCCCATCCACCTAACTTTTACAACTTTTGCTTTCGCTTTATACACCATGTGTCTTTGATGAATTTTGAAAAATTTCTTATAAATGTGTGCATACTTCTCAAAGAAAAATCTTTCCCAAATTTGAATATACATATGTAGATTCAGGGTTTTGATTTGTGTCCAATAATAGTTCCTTATTGCTTTGTAGCGCCTGAGTTTATTCGTCTTCAAGTGAAAATTTACCAGAAGAGATCATTTTATCTACATACACTGGCGTTGATACGCATTTCTAAAATACCTCTAAGGCATTGTTGAAATCAATGATTACATACATACATATGTACTCTGCTTTGTTTTGAAAATAAATCACAACTGAAAGCAGTAATGGAAGAAATATATTAACTCAATCGTTACGATAGTGGTGGGCTGAAAAGTTTGCTTATTTTGCTTTTGTGAGCCGCAGACTTAATGATGTCCTAGTTCTTACTAACAATAGATATCCAAAAATATTTATTCCTACTCATCCTACAACAATTAGACAAACTTCAAATGTAAATAACTGCAATCTACGTCTACGTTTAACCTCGTTGGAAAGCCGGTATTATACATTGTAAGACACGTGGGAAAACGAAAATGGGATATGAGGTCAGGCTGTTGAATATTTCATTTACCCCACGGATAATATCAATAAATCGATGAACTGCTTACGGTTTATTAGAATTAACTCATTGTCCTTGTTACCTTCTTTAGGATGTTGATTTGTCATTTCTTATTTGTGCCGTATATATAACTCGATACGATAGTGTCTGTTCGAGGACCCCCTAAAATTATATCTCTGTCACGTAGTCGTGCTAGTATCATTTTGACAGGCGACGCATTCGGCAGTCATTTATTAAGTGATTTTCTTTATTTTAGGTGTAAGAAGGACTCAGAGATGTACTTTATTTAATTTAATAATTTTTCTTATTTATATTTTCAGTTTTACCAATGAACGGACAGGCGTCAAGTGAAACAAAAAAAAAGAGCGCTGATGGTAAGTGATTTTTAATTATCACTGCTTGTAGTAAAAAATTGAAAGCAAAAAAAAAAAACTGAAACTATTTACAAATCTAAAGAACTACGAATTTGAAGTGCATCGAGTCTGAATGACTTAGCAATTTAGATCTCTTACAACTCTAAAACGGTGTTAAGTGGTTTTTGAAATTAGTTTTTCTCGGTCAGCGTTGGAAATTTTTTAGGGATATCACTCCCAATAGTTTATGTTGTCGATTTAGAATGGATTACATCAGTCTACGTTTTGTTTTAGATTTAGTTGTAATAACACAACAGTGAAAAAGTTAAGGCACCTTCTGCAGCCAGGCAGAGCGAGAAGAAGTTTAAGAAAATCATCTTGAAAAGTGTTTGCCTGGGTGTTTTAGAAATATCATACACAAACAAAAACGTGTTATGAGACCATGCTGAAAGTGATATCAAGAATTTGAGGCTATCCCAAACTGTTGTCGTTCACACTCTAAATTTTTGGCAAATTCAAAGCTGGTCTCTGTTCATGTGTACATTTCTTAAAATCATTTTCTCTGTTGTCACTCCGCGATTAAATTTGGATACACTCTTCGCATGCTTGACCATAGCTGTGTTTTTAAGATATTCTTACTGAATCTGGGAAATGTACATATTTCAAGTGCAGTCACATATTTTTAAGAAATTTTTACTCTGAGTTTTTGAAAGTATAAGATTCATGCTTTAAACCCAGTACACACAATGTTTCACTTACTAAATCAGAACTATGAATCTCTGTTTTATCCGATCTGTAACCTGAGTGCTAAAACTTGATGGCAGAACAAGTTCTTACGAGTCTATATTTCTATAGTCCTGCACTTCACCAACACGTAAGGCCTCCTACTTTCTAGCTTTTTATCTTTAAATATTTAAAAGTACTATGCCGGCGGTAAGGAATCCGTCAAATTGACACAACTGCGCCATATTTGGTTTGAACGGTATATTTTTTCTCGGTTTGGTGAAGTGTATCCCAATCTACGATATACTTCGTAACCATAGGTAGTCGCATAAGTAGTCCAATACAACACTAATGACTCGAATTTGCAAGGATTTCTTCCTGATTCTGACACCTAGGACCAATTTGGTGAAACCGATAGAAATCCGTAGAAAAAGAAAGCCCAAGTTGTGAAACTTGGAACGCTTGTTGTTGTTGCTGGACTTGGACGGATATCCTCCTACAGTCTGTCAAAGGCGTTCTGCAAACTGCCTGGGCTGTATCCTACCAAAAGCCACAAGCGGAAACTTGCTTGTTCCACATCAAGAGTTCAAGGAAGTTGTTTCTTTATTAAATCTAGAATTAGTCTAGCAATTATTTCGGCAGGATGAATATGAATACATCTCCTGTTTCCACAATTTAAGAACTTGGGATTCATCCGCGTTTTGTAGTCTTTCGAAAAATTTAAATTTTCTGATGAGTTCTTTGTGATGCTACAGAAGATCTGCCGATATACTGTATTTGGAGAGGTTGGGAAAATATTGGATGGCGTTGCATCCAGCTCCCCATTATGATGTTTCTAAGCGTCTTAAGTCTCAGTGATGTTAGGAGCTATCGGCTTCTGCTAATTCATTTAAGGTTGGCACCACAACGCTGACTCCAAAGTAGTGAAAGATATCATTCATTCTGACACCAGCATGGAACCGTATTGGCCGCATTGACGTATTGGCTAAGCTTTGAGCTCCACTCTATCTGTTGCTGGAATTTGTGCCATAAGTAAAGTACGCTCTTCTTGCGTAAGATTTATCGCTCAAACAGTGTCTATACTGTTGGGAAAATATAGAATTCGTAAGCTTATCTGCCACGAAATAGATGGTAAGGGTTGAGAGATCTAATTTCACTAAGCTCAGCCTTATTGTCTCGACCTAAGGTTGTAGTTCCGATTAAGAGTCTCTAGATTTTGTCTCTAAGAATGGAATCAGTTCTAGTGTAGTGGAAATTCATACTGGTGCGTCCGGAGGGAATGCATTACTATTCATCACGAAAGTCATTTTTGTAGTTGCAGTGTAATTTGTTCTATGACAACATATCTCAGATCCATTACGAGCTCCTAAGTCCTGAATTTCTTATAAATCAAGAACCATGAATGGTTCGATCGCAACTTGTCTATTTTATTAAAGTATTGTAGTTAATGCAGTACCATTCCAGACTAGTCAACGTGTGATGCACCATGTCAACAAAAGAAGCGTCAAAATCATAAAAAAGAAAAATCGACCAACTTTCAACGGTATTTTCTACCAAAATGCCAACTATAAAATTAGTTAAACGTAATTTCAATGTCAGTAGGGCAATCTACATTCCATGAAAATCAAATCTAGTATCAGTCACTAATGTGCACGAATTATTTCCTGCAAAACATGAGCATTCTTCTTCCAACCAGTTCTAAAAACAGGACTTTCAGAAATACTATAAAAGAAATAAAACACTAACTGCAGCGAATCGATTTGAAATTTACTTACAAAAACGCAAAAGAATGCAAAATCTATCAACCCTTTGCCCTGGCAATCAGTTCTTCAGGTGGTATGAGTTGTCCTTCATGGATTACATTCACTTTTGTGATTCTGATTTTTCCTCCATTTATTGTGAATAATACATGAACACGAATTTAAATTGATTTTTATTGAATACGTGTGATTGTTGTAACGTGAAAGTTGCACGAAAGTGCTTTGATTGGTGGCATAGTTACCCCACATTTGAATAATTTACCCGCCATTTCTTTTTTAGATTTCTCCGTTCGATTGTCCACTATACGGATATGGATGCACGAAAAGGATATAGGAAAATTGACAAGAGTTCTATGGGCGGGTCAGGGGAATCGATTGCGGCAGCAGGCAAGCACGAATCCTCGAGTGAAACGGTTTTTAGCTTCAGTTCCTTATGTTATGGTAAAAAAAAAAACAGACTCACGCTCTCGATGATCAGCGTTAAACTCTATTTCTTCATAGAATACCATTAAGGATGTGCATCAATCAGTTGTCGATAATAATTTGGAAACCCTGCAAACAACAATGGAACCACCTGTTCCACCATCATTAATCACTTGTAAGGATTCAAATGGCTTGAATGTGATACACAAGGCGGCAGGATTGGGGCACACAATGATTTTGGAATATCTACTAAATATTTGGCCAGATGGCGCTCATGAAACAGATATGACTGGGAAGACGCCTCTGCATTGGGCGGCTAGTGCCAAAAACAATATGCGATGTTATACTCTGCTGACACAGGCTGGATGCGAGGAAGACGCCCTAGACTATGTATGAGCAGAAAATATTTTTTATTTATTGATTTTATTATTTTTGAGATTTTAAAATGTAGAAAATGAAAACACCCGCTTATTATAAGCAGAAGCACAACGAAATTGAACGATCGTTTCTAACACTGGTACCCGAAGCACCGCGTGTGTCTCAGGATATTCCAACGGATTGGGAGGCTCTGGCTAGTGACGATAGTGATGACAGAAAGGTAATTAAATTATTGAACATCGAGTTTAAACAGAGCTCTGCAATCTTTTGGGTTGCTCAACTCTATCAATATGTTTAAAAACAATCTTTTAATGCTTTTAGAAACCTGAGATCAAGATTCCAAATGGCAGAAGGAAATCGGAAGTAATAGGAAATGGTGTGAATCTCTTGACCTCACGCTCGGAAGCAAACAGCATTGAGAACACTTCGGAGCCCGATTTATTTGAAGGGTAGGTACATCCATGGTCAGAAAGAATTTTGTATCAAATAGTTTCAAACTTAGTAAACTTAATTAGACTAACAACTTCCTTAGTAGGTCAGCATGATTTTTTTTTCCTTTTCTCTTGCATGACAATTGTAGAGAAGATTTTAAACAGTTGCTTGGTATTGAAGTAGGTTGATCAGGCGGACCGAGATCATAGAGAGGTCTGCTATTTATTTAATATTTCTTAGCTGAACAAGTTAGTAGAAAAGAATTTTGTAGACTCATGTAGGAATTTACCAAGAAATTGAATTTAATTTTTTTTTTTTTTTTTATAATTCCCGCGCGCCAAAGGGGGTATGAATACCCCTTACTCACTTAATACATCCGCTGGGGAGTTTCCTTTGAAACCAATTTCAAAGGCATTTTTTTGAAAACATAAAGGAATTCCTGCTTAAAGTTGACTAAAAGCTAAGAAATTGGTTTTTTAAACCTTTTCTGGTGTGGTCTCCTTGATGGCAATAAGTTAGCTTCAGTTGGGTCAAAAGCATTTTACACTTCAATATCAAACTCAATTCAAAATTCAAAACCAACTATCTAAAGGAGTTCATATGGCTTTAGGGTTTGATAAAAAAAATAGTAGATTTGCTCTGTTCGGGCTCTACAAACAATTAGATATCTTTTACTGTACATTCTACCCGAAATTGAATACGACTTATTCTTGCATCTAAATGAGATTTGTTTGAACTTCTTTGAATTGAAATTTTGAAAAGCAGAACTCTATCGTTTAAGTTGAAAGATTCGTACCTAATAAATGATTATTCCATTCAAAAACACCAAGGGCTGGAATGGCAGTAGTCTATCCTGTCAATTAAATTTGTGAATGTATAATTTCCTTACATTTGCCAATGTACATATGTATATGGATCGTTGGAGTAACAAAGGCTGTTAACTGTTCTCAGTAATAAAAGTGCAAAAGCTACAAAACGGGTGATATCATGGTTACCAAACTTCAATTGTTTGACGGCTGGTGTGGCGGGTTGCTATCCTGCTAGAAATTAAGCCCCTTTAAGTTAAATTCATTCAATTACGGTCACAAAAAAATCAGTTATCAACGTCAGTTTTGCACCATCCGAAAGGATCTTTATGATTTCTTTACATCAGTTGCTGTAGGGGATTTATATCGACTTAAAAATTGTTTTCAAATTTCGCGCAGTTTCTACATATAATACTCGTACAATACAATAGTTTTTCAACATTTCTCAGCGTTGTTCAAGCGCAAAACTATACATTATCACCGCGGAGGCTAGGCGAAACATATCTGTTAATATTGCAAAAGCGTTACAGTTGCCACCATCGAAATAACACTCACTTTTAAAAGGAAGCTAAAAGATAGCCAACATGTTGTAATAAACGGAGTATAATCGTTATTGAGCTCTGCTTGATGTTGCCATCTCAAGTGCTTAAATGTATATACTATCAAGCCAATGTATGTATATACATCTTGTGGCGCTCCATATGGCGTCAGCGCATTGATAACTTAGATCATGGGCTTTTGTATGGCTACTCCTTACCGTTAATATAGGATAAATTCACCCAAGGCAAGGGTAACGCTATTCATTGTTTGTTATTCCATCCTAAGGGGACCGTTCTTAACCGATTTTATTTAATGAAAGCGAAAGTAACTGCTCTGATCGTCCTAATCATGATCCCATCTAGTGCAAGTGAAAGACTTTCTGGTGAAACAGTAAGCGTGACGAAAGTATGCTAATCAAGAATACCGAAACACACATACATACATGTGTACTTCTATGCAGATCTTCTTTATTCATGCATGTCGCATTCAAACTCGCAAACATCTGCGAGTTGGTATTCTTGGTTCTTCTCCAAGATCTGGAGTGAAGATTTCAATGTTGTTCGAAATCCAATTTGACACGATTTTAATGAATGATAGAAAAATCATTTGAATACCACGGCGGACCTAGTTTTTGTTTTGATAGTAAAACCATATTGCTCTCATTTTTATTAATTTTATAACCAGAATTGAACCTAAGTATAGTTTACTCGTAAGTGTAGCCATGCCTTAACGTCAAATAATTTTATTTATTTTATTAAGAGCGTAAAATATACATTTACTTAGTTTACATTTAAATCTGTAAAAAGTATTACTTGCTTTTTGCACCCAATATCATAAACACTATTAATAAAAACCTAAAAATAAAAAAAAAGCGATAATGGCACTGAGGAACCTCCAGAGCCGCCACCCGAAGAGCCCGAGGTCAATGATGCTGACGATCCGCCACTGGAAAATGGTCATTTGACAAATGGTGACGATCATATCTCAGAACCACCAACTCCGCCCAAGACTCCCGAAGAAAAGCCGGACGAAGATGAGGTAGAAATTGTCGACGATCCACCACAAGAACAAGAAGACGAGGTAAATTTTCAAAATTTGCACTGCTTTGCTTAGCTTTAAATATTTTTTTTCTTTTTTTTTTTGTAACATTTTATCAAAAATGCATGATAATTGGAAAAAGTGTAAATTACATAAGGCACTAATTTAAAACTGCTTTAGCATGATTTTTAGAATTTTTCATTAGAAAACTTTGTAAACATATTGCAAAAAAAAATTTCGTTAATCCCGTGTGAGTGTGTGTGTATAACGGAGGGTTGAAGGCGTTCAAATTTCTTGCATAACTTCAAAAGTAAGCCATTGTCGGCGTGGTTTTTTCCTTTCTCAAAATTTATTTCGGCATTTTTTTTTCTGTTTTTGGAAAATTAATTCATTTCGATTTGGTTATCCATGTAACTTGTTTCTGCATTTTTGAAAGTTGATTTGATCGCTTTCGATAACCTTTTTGAGCTGTGAGTTTTTTGAGTTTCCCCTTTTTTCTAATAAAAAATAAGAAATAAAATAAAAGACAGCAAAAAATCAGTCGACAATTGTTTACTTTTACAGAATGTTTCGAATGCTTTGAATGATCAGAATAACGGCGATGCGAACGGTATAAAAGAAGACGAAGACAAAACGAATGATGATGATGTTGAGAATGGTGATCATAAGGATGACGATGAAAATGAAAGTCAGGCAGAAAATGGTGAAAATGCAGAAGAAAATAATAATAATAATGATGATGAGAAAGAAGAGGAAAATTCGCCGGAAAACATTGATGGAGTTACAAATGAGGATGAAGACGAAAATAAAGAGGAAAATGGTGATAGTGTTGAAAGTGAAGATAAAGAAGACGAAAACAATGAAGAAGCGGTAGAAGTTGATAAGAAAGATGAATCTACTGAAGAGGTCGACACTAAAGAAAAGACTGATGAGACTGAGAGCTTGAAGGACAATAATGAAGAAGAAGAAGCGAATAGTGAGGAAGGTAAGGAAGAAGTAGAAGAAAATGAAAATGAAGACGAAGTTAAAAGTGTGTCCGCAGAAGAACAGAATGATGACACTGGAGATACAGAGGCCGATAATGGTCCTGACAAAGTAACTGAAGATGAAACTGAAATCAAACCGGAGACACCTGATGAGCCCGAATCAGAAGAGCCTCAATCAGAAGTTCCCCAGCCAGAAGATTCCCCATCACAAGAGGATGAAGTGCAATATGATGATGAAAATAAAAAAGAAAAAGACGACTCTACCAAGAATGGGGAATCTGAGGAACAAGCGAAAGAAAACGAAGATGACGATGATGATCAGGTACAATTTGGAAGCCTTTAGACCTATCAACGGTATTTTTGGATGTGTCCTGTCTTTTATAGAGAATTCTTTCGAATCGTAGACCTAACAATCGCTCATTTGTCCTTTAAAAAAAAATGTGTCGCTATACAGACTACTAGATTTGTGAAGTCTTAGATGCTTAGAAAGTATTTTTCTCTTTTGCACCAACTTTAAGTATATACTAAACATGTTTGAAAAAATATAAACTTTTGATCTATATATATATGTATACCTATAAATGTTTTCTGGTGGCAATCTAATCATTGTTGTCCGTTTTTTGTAAATGTTAAATAAAAGAAATGTAATATACGTATCTACTACTAGAGTGAAAATGAAAAATCCGTTTTTTAACTACATCTATACACTTTTTTTCTTTTAATTTTTCTTAGTTTCTCTTGTCCTTTATTATGATTTTTTTTTTCAAACAAATTTCAAAAAAAGCTATCTAGCTTTAAATTTGCTCATAGATAGATAGTTGAAGCCTAGCATTTCCTTTTTTCCAGCAGAGCAAAGTGTGTTAAGTAATGATTTCTATAGTTTTTTGTACAATGTTGGGAAAAGAATTCAAGTAACTCCATTTTTGAAAGTCCTTCAGAACGCGGTTATTTTGGAGTCATTTCTAATTTCAGCTTTCAGTGACCTGGCCCCCCTTTGTTTTCATCTCTTTTACTAAAATTTGGCACAACAAACCTAGGGTGTAGCTTCTGAGAGGCACTAGTGCCGGGCGTGCTATTTTTTTCTTACTATTATAAGGATCATAAGACAGGATTGATAAGTCATTGTTCTCGTATGTGTGAATGTCAGGCATATGCACAAAGTTGGACCATAATAAACGTAATCTGGGACTCTAACCTCAAACTTTCACGGGATTATCGAGCTACAGCACCGCTTTATTTTCACCAAAAACAATGGAAACATTTTCAAAATTCTCAATGAGCTTCCAGTTTGATGATGTGGGCATAGTTAGATTATGTACTCTACCCGAAATCGTTGTCCGTACGTTTAGTCGGTATCGGATCTATTTAAATTTTTTCAGTCGCACAATTGTGGGATTTTCTATAGATTTGCTTTTGAAAAATATGTTTCAGTTAAAACCCTGTCGTACACGAGCTTATATAAAGCTGGAGAGAAAGTTTCAAGTTCCGCAAAATGTTTTTTTACTCCCTTCTATGCGATGAAACGACACAAGAAAATATTTAGGATACCCAAGGTTATAAAATTATTGGCAGATAATATTTTACATGCAGCTAAAGCTTATATCTCAGATACAGAAGACAAACTGAATATTAAAACTTCATACATGCCTTACCGCACAGTTTTAGAGTTTTACAGTTTTGCTGCCCTAAAAGGACGAGTCATTCGCTTGATGTGGTTAGTGTTAGGTTTCTTTTTAAATGAGCCAACAGAACTTCCTTGTATTTTAAGTCGTATCGAATATAAATGCGGCGTTGGGACACAAGATGATGAGGTAACAGTGATGAAACATGCCCTGTTTTTCGTCCTTACCGGCGGAAGCATATCTAAAGCCGAAATAAATACTTGTGTTCATAGATTTTTGTAATTAACTTAAAATGGTTGATAGACGAATGGGTTCCGTACTACAAAAAGGACAGATATTGGGCGCAACAGACCGTGTATAGTTCAAAGCCCAGCTTTTCCCGGCTACTAGAGGCCGACAGTTTAAAGCCATATCCAAAAGGCCAACAGTTACGGCGCTTTGAAGTTGCTTAAACGTTTGTGCGTTACGTTAGTACAGCGGCAATAGTACACGTTGGATTATGTTGTTCTACTTGGATTTACAAAAGACTTGGATTAGTTCTTAACAAACTTTAAACCATCGCCTTTTCAAAATTAATTTCAACATGGGCAACACTCGGTTTCTTTAATGGCATTTTCTAGCTTTGCTTAGACTTAGAAATTTACTGAGGAAGGTCCCGATCTCTATGAGTGAGCGACCATTAACGCAAATGAGGTCTGCTTGATGGTAAACTCACTTATAAGCGATATGCTTTGGGTACAGTTTAAGTATCCCTCGTCGGCCATTTTTCGCAATTCCATGTCAGCAAATGGTAAAAGTTTGAATTCATTTGTTTTTCTAGTCATTCTAGCTTTCAGGTTTAATTGTTCTGCCGACTATTGAAAGTCCTGTTTTTCTCAGTTTTTTGTTGGGGTTTCTGATTCCATTCCATTATGGATCTAAATAGGTGCTTTCGAGTATAAGAGGAAGTAGTAATATCAATTTTTTAGGAGCTTAAAAAGTTAAAATATAAAAGTCAGTTGTATCAGTTCGTAGATACATAAAACGTTGCTGTGCTCTAGTACTAACAAGACGTAGTTTGCAACAAGCATATGTGGTGATAACCCCTCCTTCTGACCACTTTTCATTTGGCTAACTTCTAGGTATTTAGCTCTCTAACAATTTAGACCGAGGATATGTACGAGGAAGCAGCACGGTGGGCTTTTCTGTTAATTGATGCTTTATTAAAAGCGGGGAGGCCTTAAGAAATTTAAATATGTCGAAGCAGATTATAGCAAATAAGCATTTTCTACGTAGTAGGGAGGATGCTGTTTCATCGTGTTTGTTAATTTGGAATATCTACTCCGAACTCCACTTAGAGCCGGTTTCCATTTAAACCTGTAGCACTACCCACCTAATAAATTTTCTGTCGAAAAATTTCTAAGAACTAAATATTCTTTCAGATATCTTCGGACTATCTTGGTGTACCAACAGCTTATGCATGAGTATATGTATTTATCTTCACTCCAAATTTCTCTTGTATTAATTTCTGATTGCATGATACACTCAATATTTTACTTCATTATTTAAGTGTTCTTTTGTTGTCTTTTATTTTTCTAATAAGCATGCCGTAGTTCAGAGGGCAGTATTCAGATGTTTCCCCATTCTCTACCAATTTTTTTGAATCGAAATTAATAATAGAATCCTTGCTCGATCGATAAGCAGCTTAAAATTTCCATTACACTGAATTCGTCAGAAATGGGCGTACACTTCATTCTAATTTGAATTTTTTTTTATCAGAAACCCCCAATTAAAGTTGACAAATCCATTTTCAATTTCATGGAAATTGACAAACATTCAGTTCATAAATAATTTAGTATTTTAATAGCCCCTCTCTGGGTTATAAGTCTAAAGCTCTACATGCAATAATTTTATATCAGTCCTTTCTATCAAATTGAGTTCCCGTAAATGTATTTACTCCCGAATAATATAATTTTCCACCTGAAAATCAAAATCTTACAACATTTGTGCATGCAGGACATTCTTGACACTCAACTGTAGTTGAAAACTGTGTTACACTTGAAAGGAATTATTGAGTCCTTACAGTCAGTTATGGATTAAATGAAAGTAAAACTCCATTAGAAGTTGGGTTTCGTGCATGAGGTGCTAAGCTTTTTGACGCTTAATAAATAAGAAAGTCGATCCGTTGCTTTGGCACCTACTTAATTACAGAAACTATTTCCAGCTACATACTGTCAACTTTATCGATATCTTTTGTTCAAATTGCACATTCGCATGCAATGAGAGGAATGTTTCCCTTTACAGTCGTGAACAATAACAGTATTCGAACAGATTTGTTGAAGGTTTGCAAATTTAGCACAGTGTGCGATTTTCATTTTACATTTGCACGTTGCTTGTAAATTGTGTAACTGAAATGATAAAGAGTTAGATTTGAATTTAGCATACAAGACGAAAACTTAACAAAAACACAAAAGAAAAACTTTTAGTAATGAAAAGTTAGTAGGAAGTGTCGTTAGCTCGTTAGCCGTCTGATTTTTTTAGGGTAGGGTTGGTTTTGGTGGCATGTGCCCGTTCTCCATTTGAATACAGTATACCTGACACAAAACAATCAGGCAATCATTTGATCAAATAGTGCTTCCATAAATCATGAGTAAAACCACTCAGAATCCTTTGACCTGAACATTCTGATAAGTACAAATAACAAACTCAGTACATTTGATCGAGTATCGACATACAATGCACGGCGAACTCTCTTTAAATTGCTATAAAAACTGTCATAATATTAGCTGCAGATTGGAGTTTAGCTAATGTGGGCATTATGGTTGCATCTGGGTTTGGTGGGGCATCCGATCTAAATTATTTTTTTCAGCTCTTACGCTATTTTTTTTTTTTTTAGCTAAGCGAAGCTTCTAAGACTACTGAGTCTCTTGTGGTGTGATCCTGTAAGGCTTACAAATATATTGCGTATGACAAACTTTATTCTCATGTTGTTGTTTGATTATATTGTTGTCGTGACAGTACAGAGAACTATCTGGCTTCATTTGAATCTGCAAGTGAGTTAAGGGGGAACGTCTAGATGAGATATTTGTAAAGAACGCAGAAAAAAGAAAAAGATTGGGATCCGTCCAAGCTGTATACTGGAGCTGAATTAATTTTCTTTATTGGTTTCGATGAATTCACCGATAGTTGTCCCAAATTGTTGGGTGGGGTTGGTAGAGAATAGTGATATACTAGGAAAATCTTGCTACCACTTTATCAAACAGGTCCCTTCAAACAAAGAAGACAACCTAAGGCGAGGGGTGTAGGAGGGCTGTCAGATATGTTCCATAATTTCAGATATGAGAGTTAGTTGCTACTACCCACGTGCATTGTGAGCTTAGATAAGAAGAAAAGATGGACAGAGTCAGATGAATTTTAATAGTCACCGGGGAATTTTGTATTGACTAGTGCTAGCTTAAAGTCGAGGTATTTTGAATGCAAAAGTTTTTGTTTTTCGAATCCAATTTTTCCACCTCTTAATAACCTTATGCATTACTCGAGATGTCTTCAGAGGACTACTTCGTCTTTTCTAGAGTAGCTATACAGGATTGCCTTAAAAACGTTAAATGAAAAACTATTTACTTGGTAAGATGTCTGCTTATGCTTTTCGCAGAATTATTGTATTTATTTGTATTTCGTAAAATTTATGTAAGAAAAGCTTTTAATTTGTTTATAGCAAGTCTACTACTGCATGGATAACTGTTGTAAAATTGTTGTCATTGTAATTTAATTGTATACTGTGCAGTATTTCTGTTTATTTTACTTTTGCTCAATGTGGTAAATGCGTAGTTTTGCATTGAATCTCTTCATCATTCAACGTAAAATTTTAAAACCTAAACAATACCAAACGAAAACCATTCCTTCAGGATGTAGAACTTCCATCAACGGTCGACACACCGCAAGAGGCACCAAAGGACGAGAATGAAAATATTCCAGAATTCGATGACAAGATGACAACCGATTCACCAACATCATCACTGGCAATTGAAGGTTTTGTGCTGGGCGATTCCGAGGATAATCAAGTTCAGTCAGAAAGTGCAGCTTACTTAGATGATGAAGTATACATTTCTATATAGTTCTATCTTCTAAATCAAAATCTCTTTTCTTTTGTAAATCTTTTGTACTTTTTTTGCAACTTAATATTCCGCTTAGTTTGTTGATTAATTATAGGGCACCCTCCAGTGTGTTCATTCGAAGATTAAATATTAATAGATTTTTCGTATTTTATAGGAGAAATATATTAAGGCTATAATAAATGCTGGTGATATGGAACAGCTAGCAGCACTTGTGCTCAATGGTGATGGTAAAAAGATACTGAATAGGAAATCAGCGCAGCCAGAGATTCAAGCTTTTTTGAATAATGTGCCAGCGTATATGGTAGGTTCCCGCATTTGTTATATTCTTGTAAATTTATAGGAAAAATATTTCTGTATTATAGAATAAAATCTCTCGTGTTCATGAAGCTTCAAGGCAGGGATCTTTATACCAGTTGCAGTCTGCACTGGATAGAAGAAAATTCGCAATTGCCAAGGATGAACTATCCCCCTGTGGAGCATCACCATTACATGTCGCCGTCCTATTTGGACACTCAGGTAAGGTGCTACAAATTCAATGATGAGTATGCAAAATTTAGGAAAAATTACCCATTCGTGAGTATTACACGCATAATTAGTTTGTTTTATTCACACTCTTGCAGTTACCAGATTAATTATTATCCATGACCTGTTTAGAACTAATTGTGGGCGCCGTGGTTCAGTGGTTAGCATGTTCGAATACCGGAATATGACAAAACGTTTTTCCACGGTCGCACCTCTCGTGAATGTCTGACAAACTGAAAAAAGCTTCTAAGAAAAGGGTTTTGAATATGGCTCTAGACTGTAGGACCCTTCCATTTGTGTGAAAAAATATAACACGCACAACATGAATGGTCGCGAGAAACTAGGCCCTGGAACGCATACGGTCTGTTGCGCCAAATATTTGTATTTTTTTTTGGTGTGCACAAAGGTACATATGTACATATGTATGTATATTCCGAGAGCTTAAATTCATTTGTATTTGTATCTTGCATCTATGCCATGTGAAGTTTAAATCCAGCCTTCGCAGGAAAATATCAATTCTGTATCTACAGTGCGTTGCAATATCCACGCCTGAAATTTGACAGATAGTGTTGTCGTTTTATAACAATTGTGTTCCTTCGTCGCTGCCTGAATGGCAAATGGCCAAAAAAAAGGTTCAACAACCACGCATCGAAATTTTGAAAATTTATTATAAAAATTGGTGATGTGTTTGCCAAACGATGGGATGGATATTTTAAAACACGTTTTGGGAGCCTTAATTGCATCCATTGCATCTATCTCATTGTTTATGAAAATGTTTCCAGGACGCATTATTATTTCGAGAAGAGCTGATGTCAACTGCCCGCCCCGATCGTACGACTCAGCCCTTGTCCCTAAATATAAGGCAGCGATTGTAAGTGTCCATCACCTTCTGTCTGGTGGTTTAGGCCAATTGAAGGTGTTGGGCCAGAAAATGTTGTGAAATTCTACAAAGGCGCTCGCTTATAGATACTTCTGGACGTGTGTATATTCAGTTGATATTGTACATACATATCTGTTTTCTTGAAGTGTACAGAAAACCACCATGGGAAAACCAATCGGAATTGGGAGCTCCAAGAAGATAGTGATCTTGCACTTTTTTTTAGAAAGACCCGAATGACCTTAAAGTCCTATTTTTAGTCAATATTTTAATATTTTGCCGTCAATGCGAATAAGGCATAGCGGTTGGTAAATATTTAAATCAAAGCATTGTAAAGGGTGTCCCATAACTCACGCGAAATGTAATTTTGATAGAAAATACAGATTTTTAATTAGAAAGCTTAAATTTTTTATTGATTCATAGAGTATACAGATTGGGGTTATGTATGGAATAGCAAATTGGATAAATGGCCGCCACGGCTTTGCTGGCAAGTACGTACTTTTTTATTGAAATTTTCTATGACCGTTTCGCATAAATCATCTTCAGTGAGGAAGGTCATTTTCATCTTGATGGCTTCGTTAATCGTCAAAATTGTCGCATTTGGGGTTTAGAAAACCCATGAGATATTGTTGAGAAAAAAATGCATCCACAACGCGTGACTGTTTGGTGCGGATTTTGGGCTGGAGACATTTTCGGACCATTCTTCTTCGAAAATGCGGCTGGTCAGGCAGTAACAATTAATGGTGTTCGTTATTGTCACATGATAACCCAGTTGTTAGTGCCTAAGCTACAATATATGGATATGACCAACACGTGGTTTCAACAAGATGGTGCCACATGCCATACAGCCAGAGAAACAATTCAATTACTGCATGAGTCATTTCCTAATCGTGTAATCGGCCTTTTTTACGATCAGAATTGGCCATCCAGATCCGGCGATTTAACACCATTGGACTTTTTTCTTTGGGGTTTTTTGAAGTCAAAGGTCTATGCAAACAAGCCCACGACCACCAACGTCTTGAAAGAGGAAATTGGGAGGTGTATTAATGAAATTCAGCCACATTTATGCGAAACGGTCATAAAAAATTTCAATAAAAGAGTACGTACTTGCCAGCAAAGCCGTGGCGGCCTTTTATCCGATGTGCTATTCCATACATAACCCCAATCTGTATACTCTATGAATTAATAAAAAATGTAAGCTTTCTAATTAAAATTATGGGACACTTTTTAGAGCAATAATTATGGGACACCCTTTAGAGCAATAATTATGGGACACCCTTTAGAGCAGATGATGCAATTAATGACGGTTAACTATCTTCAAATTGAGCAATAAGTTGCTAAACTTTATTGGTTGGTTCTCATGTCGCTTCATAATTTTGAAGACAGAGTTGACATGATGACGTCCACTAGTCTAGTTTTTCAAGTAGTTGGCAAACCGAAGAGCTTATGTTGGCTTGAGAAAGTCAGTTTTTTCTTCAATGCAATTGCGCTAGTTGATTCGGCATTTTGTACAGATAGTTCTCTCTGGAAGTTTTAATGATATGAGTGCAAGCAAGAGCGGACTGTAAGTTTCAAAAATCTTAGGAAAATTGGGTTTTAGGTGTGAACTGCTATGTATGCAGATGTGGGTGATCCCATGTGTACAACTTCGAAATCTGTTAGATGATCGGTAATGTATTGAAAAGTTTTAATACTAGAGCTCGTCAAACGCTTAACTCAATAACCATTGGCTTGAATCCAAGCGCGTTTGATTAGTTTATTTGCTAAGATATCCTCTTGGCCAATCAAAATTTAATTAAAGAAAGTATTAGGTTTGTGAATATTTGCATCAAAATCGGAGTAAAGGCCCTTTCACAGCTCAGCGAACTGCGAATGCGAACGAGCGAATATTCGCAAATTTTGACATTTCATTCACAGCCTCTTTTTTTAGTCGCAGCAATCTGCGAATTTCTCTTGTCATTCATTTGTTTGTATGTGCAAAGGAATTGTGAGGTTAAACTCTCGCGAATATTTTTGTCGCGCGAATGTGGATTGCGTTCTATATCTGTGGAATGTGAATAAAATTTGACAATTAGCGAGAAGTATTCGCAGAAACTAGATAAAATTTAACTTTTTTTATATTAATTGACAGATAAATTAAGCTCTGTTCTTTTGGAATAGTAAAGTTGTCAATTGCGCGTCTTTAAATGTACTAAAAATGGTTTGTTAGCAGTTCGCGCATTCGCTGGTCGCTGTGCTGTGAAAGGGCCTTAACTGTCAAAATTCTATCTGCCTGGTTGTAGAACTTGGTAAAAGAAGACACTTTTCTTAACAGTAACTTTAAAAGAAGGCAATGATGTCAATGTGCTTGAAAGTGTCAATATGTGGATCCTGTAAATGCATAGTTTTATTATTTTTACAGCATAATGTTTAAAAAAAAAAACCTGTAAGTTGCCGAATATTCCCCTGTTTATGCTTATAAACCGTTAATTTTAAAAAGCCATAGTTTTCAGGTCTTTCGAGAAAGTTTCGTACCATCCCTTCACTGAGGATGCATTCTGCAGACGTTTAAGATTGGAACGATGAAGTACAAGTGTAATAAAGAAAATGTAATCTGTAGCTATTATCCATATCTTGGAAATACAGTGATAACGATTTCTGTGGTGAAATTTCGATACTTAGGCAGGAGTTTTCCCTTTGTAATGTTAGGAGTACAACATCTAGCACTCTTTTAATTTATCCGAATAATGTTTTCTAGTTGTCTAGGCTGCTAATAGATCTTGTTAAACAGACAAATGGCCTAAATGTGAGTACATAGAGGTGCCACGGACTAAAAGCACGTTGCTAAAACCAAACCCATATTTCTGAACAAAGAGCCAGTACCGACGAACTCTAAATTGCAGTGGTATCAGCCTAACGACGCCTCGTTAAATTGCATAGCCCCTCTAATGACATATTGCCAGCACTGTGACTATCTCTGATCTCAAATCAGCATGCAATGTACTATCTAATGGCATACGTACACCAGCAAACGTGCATCAGTCATGTCATCAAGGGTTTTATAAATAGTGTCTATGTCATCATTTAAATTTTATACGAGAACAATACTAATTACCACTGACTCATCAGCATACTCTTATAATTTAGGGTTTTTAAAATAGGTTAACCAAATTTGAATTTACAATTTGTTTACCTTTCCCTTTCCACAGACATAGTTCGTTACCTCGCTGGACGATTTCCCGAAACAACCAGTGCCGTAGATGACGATGGTCGTACAGCTTTACACTATGCCGCAACTATCAAGGACAATGGACATTTCTTTAACCTGCTGTCGCATTTGGGTGGGAATCCCAAAGCAACGGACAAAGTAGGTTAAATAAGTTTTTTTTAATCAATAATTAACGGTATTTATTACACCTGTAGCCTATCCAGTTCACTAATTAGTTTCCCCCTTAAAAATGCCAATGCTCTGTGAACAATCCCACATGCATCATAGAAAGTCGATCAATATTGTGTAGACGTAAACGCAATGTTTCGTGACCATTGGCGTTGTTATCCTTTTGCCCCCCTCCCCAGGAGACTACTAATTTCAAAAAGTTGTTAAAAATTCATACTCAAAACGTCTTACCCTTCCGCACAGGGGTTTTATGCCTAATCACCTGCCCGTTTTTCTTTTTAATAAAATAAAATATAAAATAATATAGGCAACACGTTTACTTTCACCGCCTCACATTTTCTAGCTCGGGAACACAGCTGACTTCTATACAATCGAAGAACAGGCCAAGGATGTCCTAACTTACAAGCAATTGTTACGTCGGTTTGGTGCCGAAACGCTTGAGGATGAAATGCTTAGCGATCAAGGTATGGACATGCGACTGAATCGAATGAGAATTAAAGTGCTCTGAGTGTGTGTTTGTGCTGAGGGGTGGCTTACGTTGTTTTATATAATTATTCCATTGTCATTTTGTTGACTGCCGTCAAAGCATTCGCTGGCTAACATCACAACGTGTGAATTCTTTTTTTTCTCAACCACTGTGTCCTTAATTTTTATACTCTACTCGTACCTCCAAAGTTTGTTTGTGAGTGCAGCATAAATGGCTTTTTAGTAATATTTTTTAATTAATATTGTTTTGTGGTTATGAAATTGAGAGTTTTTCTCTCGCATCTGTGCTTTTGAAGTGGATTGGAATATTGGTGAACGAGTGTTGTTAAAAAAAAAAGAGAAATATTTAAGTGTTAGAATGTCGGATATAATAATGGCAAATGAAGAGTTCTTGCAACATATAATCAATAACATTGACGATGTGTTTGGTATGTACGAGTATGTGGTGGAGTGCTAAGTAATTGCATTCAAAATGAATTGAGATTGTTTTTTCCTTTTATCCTTTTGTGAGAATGTTTTATTAATTTCGATATAATTGATTGCTTGTGTCACTATTGTGTTTGCCGATCCGTTTAATAGAATATGCTCTTTGCTTTGATTTTTTTCGGAATGATAGTGTAACGCACCAGTATAATAAAAATCTTTTGAAAACGCATAATGAACTTGGTCATCATTACTTAAAGATACACACAGAAACTCGTGAAAGTCTATTTACTGTCCGAAATGGGGACATATCTTAGAAATGGGGATGTATCTTAGAAATGTCATATTTTAGAAAAGCGAAGTGAGCAAGAAATAGAGATCTAATGTTTATCAGATTTACTCGTAAGTCCATTTCGACCCAATGGAATTTTCTTTCCAAACAAAGGAATGACACACAATCTCCAAATAAGAAATCGAAATTTAAGTCAAACCGCTGATGAAAGCCTGGCCAAAAATATGGAAAGGCCTAAGTTCATCGAAGACATCTCTTTCTTTAGTATAATTGTGGGTACTGTGGCTCAGTTTTTAGTGCGTTGGACTTTTGAGCGGAAGGTTCGAATACCATAAAATACAAAAAGTTTTTTCCCGGGCTTACCCCTCACGAATGTCTGACAAACGTCCAGAGTAATAACTCTCTTGGAGAGTTTCTCAATAAAAAAGGCTTTCGGATATGGCTCTAACTGCAGATCCGTAAAAATATAGCACGAAAGGTCGTGAGAAGCAAGCTATGCCCTGGACTGTGCCAATTATATTTGTTTTTTTTTGTAATATAATTGCTGTTGTGCTATACCTACCAAAATATTTTAATATGGCCAAAGGGCTTATATAAGGCCTTATGAGTTACCTGATTTTAATTACAGACGAAGATTCTCAGCCACTTCAACCTATTCTTGACACCGTCTGGCCAGAGTCAGTGCTGAACTCCGCCTTTCAGACTAAACGTCCGGAGTAGTAAATGTCCGCACCAAAGGTGAAATGAATACGCTTATGCTGATTTTTCAGGGCACGGGCGTTTGAAAAAAGGGGGAAGAGGAACAGAAAAGGTACCGGTGCGAATTGATTGTTGTAACGATGAGGAAATACAGAGCCTGGAAGATCATTCCACATACGTGAAGTTCAACTTATGAACGAAACCCTGTATTTGACAGTGCGTCCGAAGTTGGGCTTGGGGGTCAACTGATGTCCATTCGAAGCGTGACGCGTATTACGTCCAGCAATGTTTTCTAGGTCTGCCTCCCTTTGCCTCTGCACATGCCAAGATCTTAGACCGCAACCTTATTTTTAACCAAATCATACAAATCATAGATCATAACATAATCCTCTGGGGTCGAGTGAAATACGATTAATTGTGGGCTTTTGAGAGCTAGGATGTCAGTTGCTGGCTCTAGTTGAAAGCCTTCGATATGATAATAGAACCAATGAGGTCTTGTAGATATCAAACCGAGTATTTTCTTTTCGGACCACTCAACCAAGTTTTAAGTTTTGCTCTGAGTTTTTAATTACTTAAATAGATAGCTCAATATTTCATGGTGAGCCTAGGGCTGAAAAGGAGGTGTTTTTAGCCAGCTCAACTTACCAATGTAGCCAATCTCTTTTTCTTATCGGATATGATCTTCGATTCTAAGTTAGGAGTAGCTCCTTCGTCATCACGACATGCACTTTGTTTTTTTTTTTAACCAAATCCTGACTCAATACACGTGTAAGCCCCTCCAAAAGTCGACAGTGTCCTTTTAAATGAATTAATATTGTCAGTGGGCATCAGACTTATAAGATTGTCTGCCTGCAGTTAGCTTGCACAATCACTTCAAGAATGATGTTTGCCCACTTAAATACTTCGCCCATAGGACAATAGGTTGCGTTATCCTGCTGGAACCACCTGCCTTTAAAATCAAAATCAATGGAATCTTATGAAAAGGTTCACCGTAATCACATTCCCAGCTGCTTTTTAAAGAAGTAGGGCCCTATCTCTCCACCAGCCCAAAACCACACCGAAGAAAGACGCATACATTGGCTTCTCTGGAATCACTTCTGGGTTCTCAAATTGGACAATTTCGTTCATTTACATATCCACTGAGTTGAAAATGTACCTCATCGCTGAAGACGGTCTTATTAGGAAATTCGAAAATTGTCGTTCACTAACTAATATTTCATCGACCAATTAACAAATTCTCTTCGATTAAAATGGTCATCTGGTTTGGGTTCTTGGAGAAGGTGGAATTTGTACGGATGCAGATGTAGATCTTCCGCGAGAATTTGCGATAAATATGTATATTTCGAGGTACCACAGGTTATATGCTGATTGCAGATAGTTTATCTAAATATCTTTCCCACGTATCCTAAACTAGCCACTGACGTGACATATGTACATATTTTCCAACAGTACGTAGACTTTTGTGAGCATCAGTTTGTACGTGTAAAGGCGTTTCGAACACGAAATCGAATGCCTTTGAGATCTTGATGCCCTGATGCGGACATCATCATTTCTACAACAGTTTTCAAGTACACTTGCAGTGAGACATGTCCTTATTTTTATTTTAAAGAGAGTTTTGGATTTTTTTTTGAACAAATTAAAAGGGGAACGGTGACTGCTGAATGCTGATGTTTGAAATAAGATGATTGTATTTGATTGAATGGTTTAGCTTCTAAAAAAAATTCTTTCTTTCTCTACTATTTCTTCTATCTTCTATCTTGTATCTACTTCTTCATTGTACACCTCGCATTTGTCATTCATTCAACACCACTTTGTGTTAACTGTATTTCGTCCAACAAAAAACCCCACTTCAACAGCACAGATAACTAGGTACAAACCTAAGTCAAATGTAACAAAAAAAATATCCAAATTCCCAGTACCGGACGACTTGCACAGTTCACGCCGTCGCATGATGGACATTGATGTTACATCAACACTGGAACGCTGTTTCACTGTGATACAAGAGTCCTCGAAGAGTATCAGCAGTGCATCAGCATCGGCGGTAGCAACTACCAAGCCTATAAGTGCTTCCTCCTTACAAGTGAGCGTAACAAGTTACCTGGGGAAATTTCTACGTCGTAGCATATTCGATAAGATCAAGAGACGTCAAACTCGGCTCGATCACAATCTTTTCGATGTTATTTGGCCTGCGATGCGAAAGATCACCAAAGAGAGAAAATTCGATGAAGATCTAAATAATGGAGTTATAGCACCGGACTACGATGTCTATGTGGTGTTTCAAGAGTTTTTAGTGCCATTAATCAAGGACATGCATTGCCTGAACATCAGCAGTGAGTTTAAGCCGCATCCACGAATTGCATACTTTCCAATTGCAAATGGCGAACGAATGAGCCACATATCGTTTGTGTTGGATGACGAGTCCAAGCTCATTACGCGGTGTACGGTGGAGTGCTCAAGGAATCTGGAAGGCTTTGAGTTGCCATTGAATTTGAACGTGGCTCAGATTGAACAAGCCGAGCGAGCAATGATGGCGAAGATATTCACAACTAGTTTTGCCAAAGCGATTGGTGACCGGGAAGCCGGCTGCTACTACACTCTCAACGAGGTAGTTGAAGAGAATTCTGTACTCTATAAGATGCTTAATGATGCCGGATTGATGATACCGCTCCTGGATATGACTGATCGAATGCAGGAAGCTGAATCACTGGCCATAAATGGACAACTCTGGCCATACGGACGTGGTGTATTCGTGAACCATGCACAAAATCTCGCCCTTTGGCTGAACTGTCAGGAACACTTGAGAGTCATCTCGTCGAGTGGCAGGATAGAAGCAGCCAATATCGGAAATGTATACAGTAAGGTTGGAAAAGCAGTCTCCTACCTCGAAACCAAATTGCACTTTAAAGAGAGCTACCTTCTTGGGTACCTGTCGGCTAGACCATCCTTCCTCGGGACTGGTCTGAAGATGACAACTACAATTCAATTGCCAAATCTTATGAAGGAATTCGACAATCTGCGACATTTGTGTTCCGTTCGAGGACTATCCATGATGAACAGTACAGCAAAGAACTCAGTTCGTGTAATTAATATGCAGAGCCTGGGCTCAACAGAACTGTCACTATTTCAAGACTACTGTACAGCGGTTACGAATATCATCTCTCTGGAAAAGGACATGTCGCTGACCAATTCAAAGCACATCGCAACGATGCTTGTTAAGATATTCCGACGGAAGAAGAATAGTTTAGTAGATCGCAATTGAGGAGATAAATACAACAAAATAAAATTAATTTGTTTACATTAAAAAAAACAATAGATTCACCTAGTTTGTGCTTTTTTTAGTCTTTCAACCTGTCCCGCAATTTGTTTTTGTTTTGATTAAAACAATAAGTGCTTTCAATAATTTGGTTTTGTATTATACAAGGATTGTTCTTATAAATATACTTTTATTATCATTCCTCTGAAAATAATGTCGATTCAAAATCCATCCGCTTCTGAGATGCAAAAGCAATTATCAGCTTTGTTAACGGTTAGTAAAGTTTATTTTATTATTTAAGAGATTTTGTTGTCTTTTTCTTTTCAATTTGGTAGTCTGATACGTTACTGTACTGTTTTCTTTGCGTAGCTATGTTTTCCAAAAGTGGTGTTATACTATTTGCTGTCCTTGAATTTGCGATGAAAATTGAACTTTATTGGGTTAGCGAGAGTTCTGGGCAACTCTTTGGAAAGTTCTTTTAGCTTTCATATTTTTCGATGTACAAATACAAATACTTAACGCAACGGACAAGTGGTATACACATAGCGCTCATTTAGGTTAGGTTAGGTGAATGGGTACCCTTGTTGACAGGATTGTCAACGGCTCACTTAGACCACTAAGAGTCCATTGTGCCCAATATTTAAAAACCCTGGGAACCTAAATATCAATCTTCGACCGCTAAGTTAAACCACCCAGATAAATGTATGAATCTCAGGAGTTTGTTTAGCTCAATGCTACCTAACTCGTCCAATGAAAAGAAGTAACTGCCAAGAGCACGTCTTCTTTTAATGGCCAGCGCTGGACAGTCACAAAGGAGGTGACGAACGGATTCTATTTCCTCTTCGTCCCTGCAGCTGCTACAGTAGTCGATGTGGAGTAATCCTAGCCGTGCTGCGTGATTACCTATCACACAGTGTCCTGTCACGAAGCCAACAGCTATTCGGATATCCCTTCGACTTAGTTCCATAAGATTGATAGCGCTCATTTAACTGCTTCTTTAGTAGATGTCGCATAATATTTTAAGGTGAGTCTTCGCTTTGAAAGTGTCGGTGGGCATTATGCAACATAACATCGCGTCGTTATTTAGGTGATCTTCGTGAAGAGATGAATTGCTGAGTCATAAGTGTGTTTTGCGGACCACTGTTATTTTCGCCGCCGTTGAAATTTCGGTTCCTAAAATTTTACTCTGGAAGGCTAGAAAAATTGTCTCTTTTTCACGAAATCGCAACTCGTAATTTACTTCTAAGGGTGAGAATTGGTATGAGAATCTTCCCGATTGCCTCTCAGATATGGCAAGTGCTGTTCCGTTCTATTCAAGGTTCCAAATATTTGTAACTTGAATGTGTCTAAGTGCCTATGATGCGTTATATTTTGGTGGGTATATTATTAATGCGAAATTCAGTAACAGAAAAGGTTCCCTTGGTATGGGAAACAGGAATGTAGGCAACAATAACGCCCAGAGTGCCCGTCTTAATTACTGCAAAACCGCAGTACGATCACTTTAACTAACAAATGTGTCGTAGGTGAAACAACGTTTCAAAAGTGTCAAATGTGATCCCTACATCTGCCACGTTTTTCCAATTAACACTATTCAAGCCCAGTTCAACCCAATACTCCCATCAGTATAATCGAAGAGTTTTATGAAGGTTGTAAGGGTCTATTGAATGGACCTATTGTGAAACCACAGTATACCATGGGCTTCCATCTTTCCTACACTTTGAAACATCAGCCCTCATTAATGAAGCCATTGATTTTGATGATGCAAGTTTCCTTCAGGTTGATTAGATCTCTTAAAGTATTCACCCAGATTAGCACTTATGAAATGCGGAAGCATAAATACAGCTGTAAAAAGGTATCAACAGTCTTTTACTCTCTGCGACTCGAGAAAATTTCAGAACATTCACAATGAGACATATTTTTTATGGAGTTTTCGTGTAATGCATTTTTAACGCCGATCGCCGTACTGTTAAACCGTTGGTAAGCAATAAGTCTAATTACAACGATATATGTACAGTTAGTGTGTTATATTTGAGTTTAGCCTCCGCCTGATGAGCCTTCCTACACAAGTATGGGTTATTAGGATAACCTAACACGTTGAGCAACATTTTTCATCTATGTTAGCCTCTTGGTTAACCTACATTTCAGTTAGCTCATGCTGTTCGAGAAATTTGGGGCAAATTTTGTGCCGGTGTTATATTTGTTTTGTACTACTAGTATAACGCTGAGAAAGCGTCTGGGGATGCTTGTTGATTCTGCTCTTGAATTTATGGGAAATGAATCTTTTTATAAAAATACCTTGTGGAAGTGAATTTCAGACCTTGCTTATTCTGTTATAAAATTAAATTTATTTGAGAGATGTTCTCGCAGTAGATAGGTGAATACCCTGTCAGCTAGTAGGTTTAGGTTTGTCCTTCTATGAGTTATTCCATTGAGTCCTTCGTCACATCAGCTGCTCGCCCATAGTAGGTCAATTTTTGTAGATTGAATTCTACTGCCGGATCTTCCATTAAACCGTCTGCTGGACCTCTGTCGAGGTAATTAAATAATGTTGTTGGGCCAAATTTCAAACGTGACAGCAATACTCATGCTCCGGTCTAACTTGAGCTTTGTATAAAGGAAGAAGCTGCGCCAATGTGAAGTATCTTCATATTCTAAAAAGAAGGAGCACCTCAAATTCACGACGTCTGATTTTGCAACGTTTAATATATGGCCATGCGGTTACACCGGAGTTGACTTTCATGCATAGAAAATGTACTGTCTCTTTGGGTAGAAATATTCGCATATCCATTTGAGACTGGGTTTCGGTAGATGTATTCTTACTGGATAAGGTTATGGATTGGGTTTTGTTCGAATTCAACGCAATCAAATTAGCCTTACCGCACTGCAAGATTTTCTGCAGATGTTCACCTAATGAGTACACTTGTTGGTATCTTTAACGATCAAAAGTGTGAGCACTGCAGGGCATCATGTGGATGCAAGATGCTATAAGGGTGTACTTTTTGGTGAATCTAAAAATCTTGTTTTTTGTTGACTATAGAGAGGAGTAAGATCATTGAAAGACCAGAATTTACAGCCAATGTATCCGTAGACATGCCATTCACTACAACTTAAACTCTTAATTTTTTCAGGGGAGTCAACTTTGCGTTGGTTGTTGGTTTAAGTCAGTTATTACGAGAGGGGAAAAAAATCTATGAGCTAGCACAGCAGACAAAATTCTAATCCCACCCCACTATCAGCGTTAGCCTTCAGATAAGGTGCTGGAGAAAACAATTGACTCCTTAAGCACTGTCACATGGCCTTTCCAGTTTTAGCTGGTTGAAGAGAGTGTCAGTGAAATTCCTTTCGAAGGAGTATCTGGTAGGGCGTTTTGGGTCTGAATGTGTTCCAAGTTTTTTCTAATGATCCGTTTACCCGGTTTTTTTAAGTTGTCAGTAAAAATACCATATTTGGCGTATTATCTCTAAACATACAGCAAATAGTATGCGCCACACTTAACCAATAAAATTTTGTTTGACACAGAGTGAGTTTACTCGCACAACATAGCAGTTAAAAATTAATTGTAAAACTTGTCCCTATCACTACTCATTGTACCGAACCGAATATGTACATATTCCTGATACATTCTAGAGTTTGATTTGCAGAACGCTTATTTTTTTTTTTTATAAAGTATCTGTTTTGTTTTTTGTAATCTGTACATCTGTTTATTGATTTTATTGAATTTTTTTCTTATAGAATTGTTTATAATTATATTTTATATTATATTTTCCAATAACACAGGTAAAGCTGAAAACTACTCTCAGAATGCAATTTTTAAAACAGAGCAGGGTAGATATTTGGCCAGTAGTAAGTAATTTTATTTGCTAACGAATAACTTTTTTTTTAAGTTTAAGCTTTGCATATACAGAAGTAAAATAATTTTGAAAAAAATGACACACATATGTATGCGCACAGCACATGTGTAAAAGTGTTCTAATGTATGTATTTGCAGGCTTGGGTGATCCTCTTATCAAAGGTCTGACTGAAATTGCTGAAAAGCGTCCCGCAGATCCAGTTGCGTATTTAGCTGGTTTCCTTCAGAATTTCATACGATCTCGTAAGAACAATCGCGACAATGACACCAGTGATACCAATTCTACGGCAGTGTTGAATTCAGAGCCAGAAATTCCTGCATCACCGAAAAAGTCGAATGGCATTGACTCGGCCTTGGTTGAGGAACGATTCTCGTCTCCAGAATCGACTCCGAAGAATGAAGATCGAGATGAACATGGACAGAGTATGTTGCATTTTGCATGCGCTCGATCGCATCGTCGTAATGGTCTGCTAAATTTGATCGAAGAGTCACAGATCGATGTGACATATCGGGACGAGTTGTATCGTACTGCGAGGGATGTGTCATTACAGGCTAATCAGCCGGGTAACGCCAAGGAGATTGATCGTTATGTGCTTTCGCTGGCAGTTGTTGGTGGGTATACATAAATAGTTGTTGAAAAATGGATGTGATGACGATTGGTGAATTTAGGCGACACGAAGCCTTTTGAAAATATGGCGATTGCTGGTTATGATCATGTTCTGGATATTATCGATGACGAGGGAATTTCCATTACTGACGTGGCTGAGTCCAGAGGTCATGATCAATTGGTTGAATTCTTCCATGATCTACGGAATTTAGAGGTTGTGTCATCAGTAAGTTTTGTGATGAGACAACATTGTTAAAATAAATCTGATGTAGGAAACCCGTGAAGAGCTGCATCAAGCAATAAGACAAGGGGATTTCGAGAAAGTCAAGGAGATTACATCGACTTCTAAGGGGAAGTGGTTAATTAAAGCCAAGAACTACTATGGTAAGTGGTTTGTAGATATAGTTCATAAAATTTTATAAACTTATCAAAGCTGCTGGAATGACGCGAAGTAGTATTCTTTGTTTCCAATGAATTTGGCAGCATTGACCTTCTTTGCATAAGTGATAAATGTTTCGAGTCATTTGGTACCAGAAACGTTCCTATTTTGAAAGAAAACTTTAAAATCTTTTTCCAAATGTTATTTACTTACCAGTCTAGTCGTATTCAGCTGGCGCAGTACTTAGCCAGCGGTCTTCACATTATACTTCACGTTGATTAGAGTCGCCTTGAATATTATGCAGGTAGATCTGCCCCTGTTGCGTGAATCTTAGGGCTGCAACACCGACTTTCAAACTGTCGTAATGATCTAGCCACTTCGTTAGGTCGTGAGTAAATTTTCTCCTTCGTATATCGTCAAAGACGATTTTTCTCTCGAAGAGCTAAAGGGTACCCTTATCCGAACCGATTGTAAAGAAGTCCATTCTTGAGCAACGTATAACAATCAATAATATAGTGAACAATCCCTGTTAGGCCCTTAGAAGAAGTTTTACTCTTAAGCCGCCTGAGCCAAGGGTTTTCTTAAACTTGGGCATCTGCATCGATTTTTATTTGGTTGCGTGGTTCAAGTGAAATGGCTCCAGCTATGAAAACCCGTCTTGTTTTGCCTGATCCATCCTTATATGAATTGCTTTGCATCAGTCTTGAAGAACTCGTAAATCTCCGACAACAGAACGTGGTCTGTTCAATGTGCACGCTTTACCTTTGGTATGTTTGCTGAGTTGTTCAATTCCATCAACACTTCCTTATTCAAGGCTCTGTTATGTTTCACAACTCAAAGTTGCCTTTCTTTGTTCGTAAGATATGAATGCGGCTAAGGCAGTTATTCTTGGAGTTCTACTTCATAGCCTTCTACTTTCTAACTAGGGTATTATATAAGAGAAAAAATTAAGAAAATTAAGTCACAAAGAAGAACGGAGTACAGAATCGGTTAAATAGTATCTTTTCCTAAGGCTCTTAGGGTGAGAAAATGGAAAGTCAAAGATGTTGAAATTAACTAGTGCAACTCGACGCAGCGACACTCACAAAAATTGTATCTATCCACTTCTAAATAACTGCTTTCATTCAGTTTAAGTACATTGTCATCATTCAAGTTTTACAATTCTACGACACTAACTACTTGAAATGTGTGCCTTTCAGTAGATAGCGCTGTGAATGTCCCAAGATAGCAACACTTTACATCGATCTTATCGTAACTACCTACCTACCGAGTGTTTAGGATTAGATTTTCCATTATTTTACTGACGTTGAGAATTTCCCCTGTTTTTTTTATTCCAGGTCGAACTGCACTGCATATTGCTGTTCTCAAGGAGCTAGAGGAAATGGTGGAGTACTTTGTCAACACCTGTCCAGATGCATTGAAGTTCGGTGACAATGTAAGTACAAAGTGCGTCTTGCAACACAGGAAAAATTGACGTGCATGTAGAGCTATTAAGTTGATGGAAATATCATCTATGTAGCCATCTACGCTATCATAGATTACACGTTTTTCTTAATGTGAACGGCTTACATGTCAATTCGGCAGACTTAAATTTATTATCGGATTCTTATATGAATTATACATTATTTAATGGATTTCTTTTTTTACAGCTGGAACGAACACCATTGCACTATGCGATGGGTACAAATTCTGTGGAAGGCGTTAGTCGTATATTAATCCGTAAAGGTGCCAAGCGAACAACTAAGGATTTAAAGGGACGCCAGCCCAGTTATTATTTTATGAATAAGGCTGATATATTGAGGTTGCAGGAAGAAGAGGATGAACATCATTAAAAATTTATTGGCAGTTTCCTTTTTTTTTTTTAAATAATTTCTGTTAAACATAATAATAATTCCGATGGAATGGTGTTTTCTTTTGTTTCATCCACTTCTATACGTTACTACATATATTGTACTGTTAGTAGTTTTGTAACAAAATGGTCTCAGGACGAATTTTTAAATATTTAAGAAGAATATTACTCGAATGAAGGGGTTTGTAAGCATAATGTTACAAACAAAATTAAAGTTAAGAGCTCACCCAAGAAAACAAAAGGGTTTGTGTTTGTTTGTTTTTTTTTTTGGATAAAATTCATGGTACAAATGTTAAGTTTAAGATAAGTAGAGTATCATGAATTTTACCTATGTGTTATATTATTTAGGAATAGTTTGAGTGTCCGGCGTGAAACTTGTTTATATCCTAGCAACGCGCTCATCACTCGACTATTGATGAGATACCTTCTCAATCCACTCCATACTTTTGAACAGAGCTCTTATCTTAAGATCAAATGTCAGCTTTTGACTGCTGAGCTTGACATTTAGTAAAATCCAGGTACTTCGCAGCCACTTGAGCTAAGTACTTTTTAAGTTTATCCTTAACTACGGGGGATTTTTGATTTCTTAAAGAAGAGTTCTACTCAAAAATGGAGGACGACGTTGTTTAGTGACGTAGTCACGTTGTTTGGCTACGAACCGAACTAATAACCCAGACAACAATATTTGAACATAAGGCCGCGTGCATATCAACTCATCAGGGCAAGTGACCTGGCAGTGGTGCGGAGTAACATCTGGCATCTTCAAGGTCAATGCATTCCGTAGTGACTTATTTTTCTTTTGTTTTAATTATTCCAAGTGCATAATGGGTTGTGAAATACCAAGGTAAGGCCATCTTTAACTAATTGTATCTTATGGGATGTTGGAACAATGCTCTGATTGTACCTTTACAGGAATCTCCTGTTCACAGATCCAGATCACCGGGATATCAAACAAATGTGTAGAAATTGCAGGTAAAGGAGAGTTCAAAAGACGCTTAGCTTCTGCTTGGTATATAGAAAGCAAAATGTTCGATAGTGGAACGCTTTAAGTGCTTCAAGGATGTCGCGAATTGAACTTTACTAGAGCTACGGGCTTGTAGTAAGATACATAGATCGTTTAGCGTACGTAGGCTATTATCAAATTGTTATCTAAACTATTTGTAATAACATGTCAGATCTCTCTGAAGAAGTACGCGGATATTTATCTATGCAATATTTAAGAAATGTATAAAAAGAAAGTAAATTATAAAAAGCATATCTGCGACACTAAAAATCAAAACGAGGTTTTCCTTGCCATTGTCCATACATGTACGAGTGCATGTCCTCTAAAGGAATTCAGCTAGAAAAGAGATACAGAAGTACAAAGAATATCCCTGTGACTTCTAGACGCTTTTTTAGTGGCTACATGTTAATCAATTTATGCCTGTTCGGTCAAGGAAGACCTCGTTGATTAAAACAGATGAACAACCTGCGTTGAATACCTTCAATTCGAAGAGAATGGGTATCTGGATAGACTTGGCTTAAGGATTGGCTCAAATAATGTGAAATAGTGGGACAGGGTTAAGGGATGTCTTTCGACAAGTGTGTCACGAAACTCAGCAAGAGTTGGTTCCGCTAATACTGTTATCAACGTGGCAGCAAAAGTTGAGTTCTCAGTCGCAGAGGCTCGTCACAGGCAAATCTTTGGATTAGCGAGACAACCTTTTCGGGAATATATAAGAACTTGACATTGTTGATGTTGAATTCGAGTAAATTTTTTCGACATTAGGTCGAAAAAAGATGGAAGTCACTTGAAGTGGGCGTTGAGTCAGCAGAAGTTGAAATTTGCTTGAAACATTTTCATGTCATCAGCATGGACAGATAGAGATGACAGTTAATGTCATTTATTTTGAAGATGAATATTAGAAGATCATTATGGCTGCATTTAGAGACTCCGGGGATGACTTCAATAGGGTTGGACATGAGTGAACTTGGTATTGACTAACGCTAGTCCATGTACGGCATTCCTAGGATCTGAGCCGCGTTCGCCATAAGTTTTATTAATAATTGAGAACATCAAATTCACCTAATCTATTAAGGAAAATCTTTGAATTTAATAGGGAATTCAGAGACAATTTTCGCATAACATCGAAGACGCTACGGCCCGCTTTATTCAATACAAATGCTCCTCATTGCCTGCCTTGCATGGTGAAAGCAAAAGGTTCTTGTACGTTACCTGAAACAAAATAAATTTTATAGATTTCAAAAAATACCTAATGATCTAATAAACATAGAATGCGATATAATAAACTAGCTGATCCGTGTTCGCCTTGCTTCGCCCCCTGCCAGTTTTAAGACAGAAATGTATTAGCTTTTGAATTCCCCATAAAATAGATTTGTAGGAAATTGGGATTAGAGTTACTGTCAGGCATTAATGCTCCGATAAGGTGGTAAATTTGACCCTGAATCTTAAAGTGGGCATAAAGTTGCCTTCTGTTATGCGTTAACCACCCACCAAAAGAGGTCATTTGAAAGCCTAAGTTAAACTTTCTAGGACTCTCTAAAAAAGTTTTTGACGAAGGATGATCACCCAGCAGAATGCTCTTTGGTGGTTCCGCCGGTGCACCTATTTCTCTGAGAATTACTTTTCCAAATCAAATTCTGAATTTTACAAATTATATTTTTGATATTGCTCAGGTTCTAGATGACGTTGAATCATGATTTTTGGACTTGAAATTTGCGTCTTTAAAGACTCTAAACGACAAAACCAATTTGATTAAAATCGACAAAGGCAAAGTTGATGTTATTTGTGTTTCTAACTTATTTTGTCTCTTTTCGTGGTCTCCCAAGCACAAAACTGTATAAGTAGCTTTATCTAAACTCGGTCCATGCGATTTCGTAATCAATAAAAAAAAATCATTAAAATAATTACTCCTCATTAAATGATTTTAGAGGCAGTTCTTAAATTACTTTAAATTTTAATATAACAAATTTTACTGATGACAAACTCATTAAAATATGAAAAATTCTGGAATATACAAATGAGTGTATCTTAATTACGTGTCATAAACGTGAACGTGCATTTTCATACTGCGAATAAATAAAAAATTTATTAGTTTTCTGTCGACACTTCATAAAATTCTGGGAAATATGTACTTTAAAACGCTGCCTTATTTAACTGAAACTGGATTGCGTTACTTCGGGATATTGATGACAATTTGTTGCAGTAATATACTTTTCAATTTTCTCCTCACTATCTACACCATCAGTCTCGAATGTGTTGATTTTTTAAGAGAACTGTACCAATGTACATATGTACTCGTATGTAAATATAATTGAGAAGTAAAATTCCGATTTTATTTACTAAATTCAATTTCTCAGCGGTAATGGGATATCGAACGTTCGGCTCTATGAGAAAGCTTCGAAACGAGATTTTAACTTAGGGCCAGTAGCTCATAAGCAGTAGAGTAACAAAGTGTTCATTCGAATCCGATCGGTTTTGATGTATTCCTGTTCGTTTAATTCAAATTCTTAAAGGCAATCATAGATTTATTGGTTTCTTAGAGAACAACGAATAACAAATCTATAAAGGTTAAGTGATAGATTCAGTTATTTGCAGATGAATAAAAAATAAGAGAATCCAATTTGAAAACAGTATTAATATCTCGGCTTGTATCAAATGACATATCAAGGGGATACTGCGCAACAAGATGATAAAGAAAGCAAGGGTGACACAGGTACGTAAGGGCAGTGTAACAAATAACATCGCTCATGCAAACATCAAGAAATTAATAAGAATCTAGATTGGAAGAAGGGTTCCTATCACGATGTCACGAATATTAGAAAATTTGGATATTAAGTGGATCGCAAACAAGTTTTTGGAACGAGTTCTATTAAGAAGTTCCTCAAGACTTTTATATTTGAATCCTATTAAGTCATAAAGGTAAGATGACTAGAATTCGATAAGCCGGTTTGCAAAGTCGAGCTTTAATTACAGTGCCGTTCAACCAAACGCGTTATAGCAAAAATGTATCTACAAAATGCAAAAAATCGCGATCATGGATTCAATTAAAAGTTTTTGGTAGTCGTTGCCTTGCGGACCTTGTAGTATCACTGCATTTTAACCTGCAAATTAGCTTGTGAATAAATCCCATCACCAGCGATATATTCATTTCCGTCAGCTCCATGCTTGATTGTACAGTGCTATAAAGAAATTTATAGCTGAAGGAGATTTGGTCGCAAAATCGACGTTACCTTGCTGATTTTCCAGCTTCCGATTTAGATATGTTTGGCAAATTCTATGGTCAGCAGGCTTTCGTTGTTGTGTAAGCTGGGATGAAGATGCAAATCGAGGCGCAAAATACGCCAAATGAAACTGTTGGAGTGGAAATGGCCAACTGCTGAGTGCGGCGTGAGATTGACAAGTCTTTGCTCACTGAGGCACTTACAGCGGCCATGTGAACCGAGTTTTGTTTATGCACAGGCCTCACGACATTACAAAAACTACATTTTTTATGTATTTTCTGATTGTGTTTCGAATTTTTTGCTCAATCGGGCGATTATCACAACCACAATCTCCTCTTAAATCGCGATACACAGATATAGGGTCAGGCAATAAGAGGTTTTTTTTTTTAAATCAACAGAAACGTTTTTATGAAAAGTAGTGATATTTTTATTTGAATCTAAAGGAAAAACTCTGAGGTTAGTAATGAAATACAATATCTGTCAAATGTCCGCCTGGAAATTTTTCATCACGTTTTCGCATAATTGCGGCTGTCATTCGCGAAAAACATGCATGAATCTTTAGTGAAGCATTGGCGTGGACTTCACCCTTAACATAACTCCAAAGGAAAAAGTCTAATGGTGTTAAATCGTAGGATCTCGGCTGCCAATTGGGGTTTCCATTTCAATAGAGTCATTGTTTCAGCAGCTGTGTGGCATGAGGCATCGTCTTGCTGAAAATAAACGTCGTCCACGTCCATAGCATTAATTTCAGGCAAAAATATGTCAGTCAACATCTTTCGGTAACACAATCCTTTTACTGAAACGGTTGTACGATGATACCTCCCGAACATAAACCACACCAAACTGTCATTCATTGTGAATGGAGAGGTTGTTCCACAATTTCTCTTGTGTTTTTGGAGCCTCAGACGCGACAGTTTTGTTTATTAACGTACCCAGACAAATGAAGATGAGCCTCATCTCTCGAAATAATTAAGTGTAAAAAATCATAATCTTGTTCATTCATTTCCTGCGCCCAATCAGCAAAGTGCGGCGTTGTGCCTGGTCTGCTTGCTTCAATTCTTATGCCAACTGGACTTTATGTAGGCCAAGATATTTTTGTAAAATGCAGTGCAAAGTGGTCGCGTATAGGACCAATTCCTGTGATAATTTTGAAATGGACGCACCTGGGTTTTCAGTCCCACTCTCGGCTGCAGCGACGATATTTTCAGCTGACCTTGCCGGACGGTCACGAGTTGGAGTCTTCACATCACCAACCTGTCCAGAATGTGCGAGAATGGGCTTGATGATGACCAAAAGCCATACGAACTTTACGAAACGTTTCCGCCATATTTTCCCCCGTTTTGTAGTGGATTTTCACTATTTCAACACGTTACGTTGTGCAAACATGTCTCGATCTCTATGTAATAACCTCCTGCAGGGGCGTGCTCTGAGTTCAGAGTTCTTTTAATCCAAATCTCAACGACAGCATAGGTACGGAGAGTGGAGACCTATGCAATATTTCAGTGCAAAAAGTAAATTGATTCTTTAAAGTCACTTGCGCGTAATACTGTGTGCATCACATAGGCTATGCCTATTAGCAGAAGCCCACGCTCCTCACAACTCATTATCAGAGTACAATTATTGACTTATTCTACGAGTTTACCGACTGTCTACAACTTGAAATTATACTCAAGAAATCTTTACGACATACCCTAAAAGAATACCAAAAAAAAAATTAGGGGTTCCCGAAACATCACCGACTACCCGTAGATAGTAACTGACATGCGAACAATCTCATGAATATCTTCCCTGCCAATAATCTTATCTCTAAATTATCTCCGTGGTTTATGGTCGGATAGTTCAATATGTGCATTGGCTACAGTTTAACGCCACTGGTATTTAACTAGTGATTTAAAGTGTATTATTAATTATAAATTAGTTTCAAAGTCATCTGGATCGACTGAGATTTACATTATCAATTATGTGATAAATATAATCAGATTGATCGAAAATCGGTGATTAGAGATAATATAAAGGGAATTTCGAAATTTCACAAACTTTAGTTTGGTATACTCGGTCGATAGGGTCGAAAACAGTTTCCCAATAACCGGAGGAAGATAGTTTGGATGAAGTTTTTTGTTTTTTTTTTACGGGAAATAAGAAAAAATGAGTGAGAATATAAAAACAAATAAAGGTAGAAATGGGAATGTAACTAATTCAACTTTCTCATGCGATATTTATTCTGAAAAGTGATTCGGATGAATGTGAACACCCTCGAAAATTAAGCTTTACAAAGCTCATTTTAAGGGCTCAAAGAACTGATACTTGTGTGAATGTGAATATGTACTTGATAAATGAAGGAATTGCTACAAAACTCCCTACAATTTCCCTTAAATAATTCTTAAAAATTGGACTCCACTATACTTGGACTTGTTTAAAAATAGTAGAGGCCCGTGGAGAAATACAATAGAAATTATAAGCAAAACTCCAAGAATTAAGACACTTATTTAAAGTGAGTAGTGCAAATAATATTTGGCGACAAATGCACCTCTGAAGTTGTTCAGACTCTGGCGTTGGTACGATGCTCTCACAGTCTCAAGTTGGTCGGTTGAAAAGTGTTGTTAATTTTAAAGGACTCCTATTGCCCGATTGGTGGTAAAATGTGGATAATCGAATCAACCCTATTACGTATACGCCAGCGTGTGTAGGTACGTTGTTGATACTCAACTCCTACCTACAAATATCCTGAGCCTATTACTGCAGTGGCTGACGTTTTGGCAGTACCTCATCCTGTCAACATAATTCTAGAGTATACTGTCTATTGTTTGTGACTTTGTTTCCTTAAGTGTGACAATTGTTCGTGGATCTTTGGATTAATAATGGTCCTTAATAGCTGAACAGTAGCCAAGGTATATCTGGTTGATAACACGGTTATCGAAATTTTTGCACAATTGTGTCTAATAGCGGTCGCAAAAAATTGATATCTGGGTTCTGTAGGCACTCTATTCACAGTAACGTTGTTATTAGCTTCAATTTCAACGAATTAGGGACCAATGATGCAAACACTCCAAAACCTGGAGCAAACAATCACTCCTTGACGATGTACATATGTATTTATGGAACCCCAAACAGCTTTGCTTGTTCACGTGGCTTTCGAAATAAAAATGAGCTTTGTGATTTAGTGATAAAAGTCGACTTCATTTTTCAAATCATTTGAAATTCCACACATAGTCATAGCTGAGCGGATATTAATTCAACTCTTGAGTTAATAGGGCTTTGTTAGCTCAATACTCTCCTCAAAGAAGTTCGATTAATGTTCCGTTCTGAACTCTGCGGGGAATTGAGGATGTTGGGTTTTCCCGCACACTTTCGGTAACAGAATACCTTCTTTGTGTTTGCGCACAGGACGAGCAGGTAAATGGCTTTTGAATTTCTTTACACCAGCCCCTGAAAAGGCTTCAATTTGATCAAAAGTTATTTCTAAATTTCGCATATGTAGTTTCTGCAACACAGCACTTACGTCGAACATAATTCTTAAATTTTTCCAGCATTGTTCAAGCGTAATATTATCAGAATATTGGCACTATATGTGCATATGTGATATGAACGTATCAATATTCGAAGCTCGTTGATGTAATAAGCGTCAACATAACACGTACTGGAAAAAGACACCAACAGGTGGTCCCGAATTTGAATTTTTTAATAACAGCAACCTCAACTTCCAAAGGCTTCTCTAAGTGGAGTTCATTTTATTGTTGTTAATCCAGAAAACCCTTAAATCCACATGTTTGTGTTGTATCGTGGGAACTTCTGTGTAGTTTTTAAATCCGTATTTAGCGACAGTCAGTATTATAAAAAATTCAAAGAAGATCTTGACCTTGACACAGCCAGGAAAAAAGAAATGAAATTAAAATTTCGCGCTCATCCAGTAAATACACTGAGAGAAAAGAAATTAATTTCAGGGCTTTTTGAAAAATTTAAAAGGTGTTTGGTATATTTTCATATATCATAAAGCAGATCGTAACAGGGTCCTCCTTCTCGCGAATGTTTGAAAGCTTCTACAAGGAAAGCCTTTCAGATATGGATCTACATTGTAGATGCTTTGTGTGAAAAAAATATAGAACGCACAAGATGGATGGTCGCGAGAAGCTAGACTCTAGACCACAAAGGATCTGTTGTGCCAAGTATTTGGACAAATTGTGTTTCAACGCATCTGATCTGATATGCGTAAGATACCAAAACACCCTGCCAAACCAAAACACAATAGTGTGCTCCTTTAAAGCTCCTTATGTTGCTAATTTTATTTCTTCCTTTTTAGGTATGATTTGCTCGACAATCATAAAAAAAAATTATATGGTTGGTATATGTGTGTATGTATGTATTTGATTCTATCATAAGTTCACTGTCCCCGGTGCTAGTTTTATTACTTTAAATAGTCTTGATCTAGATTTGTTGAGTTCACCAATGACCTTGCCCCCAATTTGCCGCCATGTTGCAGTCATAATTCATGTTCCAAAGAACACTTGTAAAATAATCTTCTTATCACGCCCTGTTCAAAAAAAATATCTGCAATAATCGAAATTAAAAAATTATGTATCTCGATCAAGTATCCATAATCTTTTAGTCCACAAAGTAGTATCTGCGTGAGATTGGCTCAGATAAGATAAACGTAATTTTGAAGTACATTGGATAATTTAAAAATAAAACATTTGCAGGTCCCCTACTGGGTATACGCCACTTGCAGGCCTTTCTAATCTTCCTCGCCATTGTTGTAAATTATATCGCGAAGCTGAATATCGGTGTTGCCGTGGTAGCGATGACAAATGCCGAAAGTACGAATCCGAATTTTGACGTAAGCTTAAAGGTTTCATATTCTCAGCGATAGTTACCATTACAATTCTTTTCAGGAATATGACTGGAATGGGAAGCAGATTTCATACATACTGAGCAGCTTCTACTGGGGCTACGTGATAACGCAGTTTCCTGGAGGTTATCTCTGCCGTCGTTTTGGTGCCAAACTGACAATGTTCGTTTCAACACTGGGATCGGCTGTCTTTGCTATTATTACACCCTTTTGCATACCACTTGGAGGATGGCAACTATTCTGTGCGATACGAGTGGTTCAAGGTCTATTCCAGGGATTTCTGTTTCCTTGTATTCACGCTCATCTGGCAATGTGGTCACCGATTGAGGAACGAAATAGATTGGGTGCACTAAGTCAGACCGGAATAGAATGCGGTACTCTACTAGCTATGGGAGTGAGTGGATTGATTGCTTCGTCCAGTATGGGATGGCCGGGTATATCTTATATGTCCGGAGCTGTTGGAATCGCCTGGTGCATCGTTTGGATGGTGTTTGCAGCGAATACTCCATCGCAGTCAAAATGGATTTCGGTAGAAGAAAAGACGTACATAGTGGCTTCCTTGAATCAAAAGCAAAAGGGAGAGGAAGAGAAGAGAATACCTGTTCCATGGAAAGCTATTTTGACATCACTTCCCTTCTGGGCATTGTTGGTGGCACGTTCTGCGGAGTCATGGGGTTTCTCAACGTTGCAAGCAGAGATACCTTCATACATGAACGGAGTACTGTGGATGGACATTAAGAAAAATGCTCTCTTCTCATCCCTTCCGTACTTGGCGATGTGGGTAATGTCGTACGTCTACTTGATGATGTCTGAGATTCTGCTAGGCCGTAAGTACCTTACATTGACGGCACTGCGGAGAACCTTCAACTCGATAGCGCTCTGGGTACCTGCAGCAGGACTTATAGGAATAGGATTCCTAGGAGAGGAACAGAAAACTTTTGCGATAGTCTTGATGACCATAGTTATTGGAGTGAATGCGGGTGCAACCATTGGCAGTACATTAAATACGATTGATTTGTCACCCAACCATGCTGGCATCCTGATGGGAATCGTGAATACAGCCTCAAATGTCATCACAATTATAACACCACTCCTAGTCGGTGTGATAGTAGTCGATGAGGTGAGTAAGTTGTGATGCATCTCTTTCAGACTTTAATTGCTCTTTTCTTTAGCACGATCAGAGCCAGTGGCAAATTATTTTCATAATCTCAGCTGCGGTATTCGGTGTTGGCAACTTATTTTACGTAACCTTTGGATCGGCACAATTGCAGGCTTGGAACGATGAGGATTTCTTGCTTAAGGATAAGGAAGCACAGGCAGCGGCCGAAGTTAAAGATAATCATGAATTAAAAAAACCGAAAGAAGTTATTGAGAGATATTAGTTTATTATAAGCTCGAAAGTAAATATAATTTAAATTGTAAGGTATGTAGTGGGTAAGCCAGCACTAGTACAAGCTTAGGTGTAAGAATTAATTGCAATATATTTGTTGTATCAGAATATATTTTCTTGTTGTCATGTAGCAAATCTGCTAAATTCAGGCCAGAGGCCAAAATGTGAGCTTTGCCGAGAAATGTTGATCGATACAGGCCAAGGAAAAGGTTCCGACTTCGAGAACTATTCGCACGAAAAAATCTCAAAAATGTTGGAACCCGAAGAGATAGCTTTTGTTTAACATAAGAAGGAACAAAAGTCACTATGCCCTCAAATCTCAAGATCTGAAAACGTAAGGGTGGATGAGGACAGCTGTGCTTCTGCCACAAGAACTGCTTTTATTTGGAGAACAATTTTTGTACAGCCTGGTTATAGGCACCACACAACACTTATAAAAATGCATAGCATACCCTGTATCTGACGTATTTCATATTTATTTTTAAAGCTTACGTAAGAGTTGAACTGTTGGTGCTCATTTTTTCCTGACTATTTTAAGGTTCATAAAAATTTTCACGTTTTTTTTTAGATTGTCATCTGGTGAATACAAATACTTGGCGCCACGGACCTTATGTGATCCAGAGCCTAGCTTCTCGCGACCATTCGTGTTATGCGTGTTATATTTTTCACACAAATGGAAGGGACCTACAGTCTAGAGCCATATCCGAAACGCAACTTGAGAAGCTTTCTCTTAACAGTTGTTACTCTGGGACGTTTGTCAGACATTCGCGAGAGGTGGGACTGTGAAAAAACTTTTTGGTGTTTCTGGGATTCGAACGTCGAACCTCCCGCTCAACGATCCAAAGCACTAACCACTTAAGTCACGGCGCCCACGTCATGATGTGATGTCCAAATTTATAATAATATATAATCCCACGTGATTATTATTATCTCCAAACACCCAGTTGCAATTTTTTGGAAAAAACCAGATTTGTATAGTTTTGACATTGGTTCCTCATTTATGATTTCCATAAAGAGATCAAGCGTCCAAAATCTTACGTCGAAAATCCCCCACAAACGTGCATCTTTGAAAAACAGAGCACTACGTTCAAGACATTTTACACTCCTTTCTGACTCAACTTTAATTGGACTAAACAACCACAAAGAATATCTGTCTGTGACTTTTAATGTTTGTTTCTTTTGATCCTCGACCTGGTTCACTATCGACGTTTTTAGTTTCGGTCCCTTGGGATTAAATTTTGAAATCAACGATATTATGACCTGTTTAACAGGCGGCATAAATGCAAATGATATGAAGGACTCGATACTAATCCATTAACATATTCATACAATACACGAATTTATTTTAATATAATACTTTAATAATTCGTGTCGTTCATCCCACTTGTCCAAGCTAGATGCTAAATAATGCCAGCGATAGTGGACATATTGGTGGGGCCAAAGGCTGGAGTCTTCCTCTTGGATCGACAGGCTTCAAACAAAAAAAGGACAACAATTTTGAATAGAAGTACAGTTTACTGTTGTGGAACTGTTTATTTCATACCTTATGGATGTTATAAACAGTGTATACAAACAGTATCAGTATTAAACATAAGCATATGTATACATAAGCTGAATATACGTACACTGAACTCGCACTATCGATACTGGTTTTATTGGATTCCTATAACGTACACGTTTCGAGTTAAAACAAGTAGCAGAACCAGAAAAAAACGTGCTTCAGCAGTAACGTGTTACGTGTGCAATGTCTAAATTAGTGCGTCTGTCACTAATTGTCACTAATTACTACCAATAAAACCAAAACCATATAATTTATCACAACTGTTGATAACAGGATTACCTGAAAACTCAATGATCGCGATAAGGATCAATCTAAACTTTGCAAAATATTTATATTTTTTTATACGCAAAAGACATGCTCAATTCTAAAACACCTTTCTCCATTCTAAGAAAAAAAATAAAAACCAAAACAAAAACAATTACAACCCCACATGATACGTGCATACAAGATCATATCACCGCTACAACGTGGAGCCCCTAAATAAAAATAACACCCGCCGTCTGGCTCGTAATAAAGCAATTCTGACCCAATAAAGTTTATTTACCAGATTGCGTTAATCTACAACTGTGGAACCTTCAAATCATGTATAAATAGGAAAACGTAAGTAGATACATTTTTAGTTGGTTTACGATTTTTATATACACAATGTCTGTGTGGAATTGGTAAAAGAAAGCACTCGACTGAACCTCACATTTGGATAGACCCAGTTTGTGGTGTGTTAAGGAAAGACTGTCAGACTTGTAATATTTTTTAAGAATGGCAGCCACTGGAGAGAGTAAAGGTCAGTTTTAAAGTGGTCTTCTCAAATAAAGTGAAAAACAGTTTGAAAAAACCGGCTCCATTGGGTCTGGGATGAACTTGAATGAGTTTTCAATTACAGTAGATTAAATTTTAAATGAATGAGTGCACGTGAGTGAAAAAAGTTTCAGGGTTGTTTAAGAAAGTGCCTAGCTTTGCCTCTGGCTTTTGAGTGTTGACGGGAGAGATTTGATAATTCCAATTTGGACAAATATAAACGAGAAGTGAGTGAAATTGAGACGTGGTGGTATATAGAAGTGGATTTTAACAAGAATTTAACAAGAATAAGTAAGAACGTTGTAATGACGACTGTGGGCAAGCCACTGTGAATGAAACTCAAAATTCATATCTCTTCTGGCAACCTTTGGATTCATCAGTATGCTCTGACAACAGCGCTAAAGAATCTCATCATTGGCTGAACATTTCGATACACAATAAAAATTTTCTTCTTGGCTGACGTTGGACCAATCATCTACTAACGATCCGTTTCATAGGTCACAAGACTTCTTTAAGAAGTTAAAGCCGCATCAATTTCATTTAAAATCATGGGACATGCCAGTTTGTAGAAGTAAGTGATTTTATCGGTGTGGTTCTGAGCCGATGCTACGTTTTATCAGTGACAGTATATAAGGTGCTGCTGCCTTGTTGAAAAGATCAAGGTGTCGGCAGTCCTAATCAAAAGACTTAGGAGGAAGAACTTAGAAGGAAGAAAAACAATTTATACTGATCATCCGGAGTGTTTTCACAGCAATCAGAAATTTGACAAACTAGCAAGAAAGGTTCTGGGCCGCTAAGGAGTGGTTCCGAGTTATGAATCCACATAAAAAAAACTTATGGTTAAGTGAGGACGAGGTGTCTAGAGTTGCGTTGTCGAGGGAATTCGTGGGGCTAAATACATACAAGTATAGGAACAAGAATATCACTTCCTGGAAAAACAGCTTCGCAATATTATCCAGAAAACCTAGAACCAATATGAGCAGGTTCACCAAGGTCTTGAGCCTCGGTCAATGAGTTCGTGAATTTGGATGAGAATAAAATTAATGTGAAACGTGAGGTTGATGTCAGACAATGAGAGCAGCGTTAACGGAAGCTTGTTTGACGATGCAGATATGATCAATATTTTTGTCGATAAAGATGTCAATATTGAGCAAATGGTGTAGTCGAAGACATTGTTACTATAGAGATGCAGTGGCAGTGTAGTGGCAATGGAGTCTTAGGAGTTAGTAATGAGCATCAAATTCGCGTTGATAACACCGATGGGAGTCCTCTTTGGAACCACCAGAAATGAAAAACACTTTGAAGGCCTACTTGGCTATTAAATTAAGTGCCTACTGTTCATCAGGAGCCTGCAATCGGAAGCTTTAAACGTAGGAGTATAACATTTTTATTTTTAGTCTACAGTTACTGCCAATGTTTACCAGACGTTATCTTGACGGAGATGTCAATCAGTACAAAAATTAACTATCTCGACCGCACGACTAGGAGCTTGTGTGATTAAGTGTGGTTCGTAGAAACATTTTTTTATGAAATCTGGGACAATAATTTATTTGAAGATTGACGGCCAGGTTTGATCATTTGTTCTATGAGCTAAATGCTTAACATTGGCCTAAGCAATACTGTCGAGTTTATTGTGGTGTATCATTAGAAAAGTAATTCAAGAGCAGCGGACATAATTTCATGCAGTTTCGATTGTTTTTTATTACAGTTAGGATCCAGTACTATTTATTAATAATATGCAGCAACTGAAGCCTGGAAGTCAGTCCTTCAAAGACGAAAAATATTTTTTTTTTCAAATGTACATGTCTGGCGGTAGTTTTAGATTAAAATCTACTTAAGTGGAAGGAGAATATCGATGATTGCACTTAGAAAGCATGGACATGCTTCTCTTTATGTAAAATGGCTCTCAGTAATTTTCTAATTTGGCGATGTATGACTTGTCGTTGTAAGCCATTTACGAAGAAATGTCGCCTTTAATCCAGAGGGCAACCTTCATCCAGATGACAAAATTCATAGCAATGAAACCCAGAGCACCAATGGCGACCAAAATTCTGCTGCACATTCTACTCAAAGAACAGGACGTGTAAAACTAAATTCGGGCTAAAAGAAGTGACATTGTGCTCATCAGCGCCCATCATCACGACTTGGTGGAAGACGTCAATTAGACAGAAACCGATTAAACGGCTTCTATACTATTCTTTGACACCAGAGTTGTTTGTAGAAATGGCTAAGTGAATTGAGAAGTCATTAGCAAACAGAAACTGGCATTCTACACTCTTGATTGGAACATGAATGTCAGTACAAAAGCTGGAAGTTTGCTGTAAAACCCTAAACACAGTTTTCTCAAAATTGCTTCGATTTCCTTGAGAAATGAGGGTAAAAGAGATAAAAAGACGATATAGTCAGAAAGATCATCACTGTCAACTAATTAATTGAGAAAGAACCCAAAAGATGGACAAGTACGCACTATATACATATGTATGTACACTTGAAAAACTCGCACTTGCAATGAAACTGTAACCAAGAAATGCTCCCTTCTCTGGATAATTTAAATCGCATTTTTTTTCTACCACCTGAGTACTGCGCAATTGATTTTTATCCGCATATCGGATTAATCCACAACGACAATTGCAGAAGCGTTGAATGAACTGCCCCAAGTAAATAAAGAATGACGGCTTCTGACAGTCTCTGCTTAAAGAAGCTGTGCAGTTCCAGTTCCAACAGATTTTTCTTTAATTGTTCCTCAGTGTTATCGAAAATGAGTCAAATGGTAGACAAGAATTATAGTTACAGAGCACCCATTGACGTAATCTAATCTAAGGCGTTTGAATGCAGAAAGATGGATGAAGAAGCGTAAATCCGTTTGCCTATTCGCAGGAGAAAAATCAAAGCCATCTACCGTCAGGAACATCTAAGATTTCATACCGATAAAGAGCAATCGCTTTTCGGTTTAAATGTTTGTTGATATCCTTGCATATCGACTTCAGATAATATATCAGGTTTAAATATACTCCTAGATATAGTGGCCAGTGCCTTATCATATCTGCAGATAGCGTGTCGACCAGATATTTTTGCAATTCCAGTTGCTCATATCATCGGGTACCAGAATAGATTTTTAGATAAGGTAAATTACAACTGCTGACATTGTACACCCCAAGAGAATTGGAAAGATAAAAAATGTTGACTGATAACAGTCATCTTGGTTATCATTCCTGTACCTTTGTACTTTGCAGTTCTCTTTGGTTAAAGGCATGCAAGCCTAATTGATTCGATAACGATCTTTTTCAAAATTCCATTTATTCTAGAAAGCATATGACACAGAGTCTATTTTTAGTGATGGGTCTCAGGAGTTAAACTAAGTATTTTCAAGAAATATGTAAAAAACGTTTTATTTTACAGGTCCATTCCTTGGAGCCCGACATCTGCAGACTCTTCTATTATTTCTTGCAATCGTGGTCAATTATGCTGGACGACTGAACGTATCCCTTTCATTGGTGGCCATGACAAACGCTGCAACTACAAATCCAGACTTTCCTGTAAGTAAATACAAAATGATGACCTTGTTGATATAGATTTTTAAAGATCCTTACTTGTTAGGAATACGACTGGGATGAGAAGGAAAGATCTTACGTAATAAGCAGTTTCTATTGGGGCTACTTTATTACTCAATTCCCTGGAGGATATATGGGTCGGAGACTTGGAGTAAAAATCTCACTGCTTGCATCCACCCTCGGATCGTCACTTTTAAATGTGATTATACCAATCTGCACCCCATGGGGTGGATGGCAAGTCTACTGCGGTATACGAGTCTTACAGGGCCTGTTCCAGGGAATGCTTTTCCCCTGCATACATGAGCACCTGGCCAAGTGGTCACCAGTTGAGGAGCGTACTCGCCTGGGTGGACTCAGTCACACTGGCATCGAATGTGGTACAATCCTCGCAATGGGCCTCACTGGTATTATAGCCGATTCGAGTTTGGGATGGCCGGGGATATCATATGTATTCGGCGGAATGGGAGTCACTTTCTGTGTGATTTGGATAATTCTCGCAGATAATAACCCAAACGTGGCCCGTTTCATAACTCACGAAGAGAGAACATACATTCTGACGTCGCAGGCCAATGCCGCGTCTGGATTGAAGAGTAAAATTCCAATTCCATGGAAGGCGATATTTACGTCAGTTCCGTTCCTGTCCCTGTTAACCGTGCGAATATTCGAGGCATGGGGTTTCACAACGATGCAAGCTGAGATTCCCGCTTACCTTCATGGAGTTTTGAAAATGAATATCAAAAGCAATGCTTTGTATGCAGCATTGCCGTATCTGGCAATGTGGATCCTTTCCAACTGTTACCTCATAACTGCGGATATTATTTTGAAAAAGAAGTGGATGACGTTGAATGCGGTTCGGAAAACTATGAACACAATTGCTATGTGGATCCCAGCGGCGCTGTTCATTGGGATCGGGTTTCTTGACGAGGATCAAAAGGCCTTAGCCATCACCTTTATGACATTGAATGTGGGTTTAAATGGCGGTCAAACGATTGGAAGTGCTTTGAACACAATCGACTTGTCACCGAATCATGCTGGTATCCTTATGGGGATAGTCAACTCGATTGCGAACTTGATTCCCATTTTGACACCTCTTGTCGTTGGAATCGTTGTATACGATGAGGTAAGACTGTGACTTGACGCAAATACTTGAGATTATTTTGCATAATTTTTTATTTTTAGACTCAAAGAACCCAATGGCAAATCGTGTTTATTATCGCGGCAGTACTGTTCTTTCTGGGTAACTTGCAATATATTTTCCTTGCTACCACCGCTACTCAACCGTGGGATGATAAGGATTTCCTACTTCAGGGTGATAGTGAGCAAAATAAAGACACGAAAGATATACCGGCATTAAAAATGGATTCGGCGACGCTAGAGAAGGACAGTGAACCAAAAAAGGCTCTCGAAGGAAGTTGATCTTGAAAAGAAATTATTTTAGTTTAAGAAAATTGACTGTTTTGGTGTAAACTAAGTATGTATGTAATAAGTTGATTGACTCCTTTTGATACCAAGAAATTCACGAAATGTTGAAAACAACTTGTAATATTTTTGAATTAATTACTTTTAGTGAAATAATGCCAGTGATTCGATTAAGATTCACTTAAGATTAAAGTAAAGTTTAAGGCGCAAAGCAAATATGTGTAAGTACTGGAAGGTATTTGGGAAGACTGCACATATCAGGTTCATTTTACCTTCCCAAATAGAATTTGAAATATTTTAACAAGACCTAAGGTAAGTTGCGTAATGCTTAGAGAAATCTTAATACTATCGTTCAAAATGAAAAATCCAATGGGGCAGGCATACAGTCGCTGAAACAGCAATTGAGGAAGGACTAAGATTAACGAGCTTGTTTCATGAAAGAAACATTCTGGTATGGTAACGAGATCTCATTCAGCACGGATGTATCCGAACACCTTGTATCTTCCCATCAAAGATGCCCCCTTGCTGCAAAGTAATCAAATAGAAGCATATAAAGGTGCGCGTCCATTTGAGAGTAAAAAAGCTGCGAGCAGCTCTCAAGCGACTCTCAAGAGCAACCTCGTAAGTGGACAGAGTCTTGAGAGTAGCTAGCGGAGAGTTGACTTTTTACTCTCGACATTCGAACTTTTTGAGAGTCACTCGCCAATGGACACACATTTTATTCACTATCGAAGATTAGCTCGCACAATTCCAACACGGTTCGTATTTTGCGAGTAGCTGTCGAGAGTTAACATGGCAAAGCAGTGGACATTGGAGGAAACAAATCAACTGATAGAAAAATATGAGTCGTTTGAAACGTATGAACATATGAACTGACTTACCAGAGGCTAGAAACCTAAGTGTTACCAATACACGCTTACGTACAGGTATGGCTTCTCTTAATTGAGTATCCTTTTAAAAAATAGTGGGTCCAACGGCTTCTATTATATATTCTACTTCACTTCTTGTCAAACAGCAAAAATCCCTAAATTGCTGAGCATCTTCAATTTGAAGCTCTCTTGTAAGAGTAGACCCCGCACCGAATTGGTGACGACGGTTTAACCCAGCACTTTTCCTTTTTTAAGAACAGTACCAATAATTAAAGCCGCTGCAACTTTACGCTTGTAAGAATACATGTTTCTTTCACTACTTCCAACGGATAACTAGCAGAAGAAATGTATCAAGTGGACACGGTTTATGAGAGTACTCTCAGGAAATAAACTCTCAAAATTCTTCCAGAGAGCTCGCGACATTAAAGTGTTGAAAATATTACTCTCAAATGGACAGCCACCGGAGAGTAACTCTCCAGAGTTTACTAGCGAAAGTACTCTCAAATGGACACGCACCTTGATCCTTTTCACTGTCTTACAGTAGGAGAATTTATACTTGGTAGCCCCGTGGGCTGGTATCTTGTACTTGAAGTTTGAAAAGCCTAACGTTGGTTGCCTTACATCTATGGCAGCATGTCAGGCAGATGCTCGACCCTGGGCAAGTAAGTCAATGTAGTCAAAATGCACGTCTACATTTTGGTCCACCTCATATACCTATAATTTAGTTTTATCTTATCCTTCTTTCTATCATTCGTGGGTGGATGAAACACGCTCTATGACTAAAAGTTAAGCTCTATATTTTCCATCTTTATAGAGAGTAATCTTATGCTTAAAAAGTAAAGATTTTCAGTCCCTTTTGGAGCTTGTAATATGAGTTTGCTATTAAGTCCTTGAGAAACATATTGATCAGATTTACTCCAGTTTCATGATCTTGAATATTTGTGTCAACGTTGTCATATCCTTGATGATGACCGAACTAACCTCCTTGGCTTCTACGCAGTAGCAGTCGGTTATGTCTACTTTTTTGTATCTGGTGCAGGATATTGACAATATTTGTTCCAACATCTGCGCATCTTTCAGGCACATGTTGTAGATAAGATGTTCTCTTTTTAATTAACACAAAAAGTTACCATGTCCTCTGGATATCGCTATGCATGCTTAATGCTTTTCTCTTGGTGGAGCGTACTCATAATTAAGAATGGCTTTTGTTTGTCAGCTTTTCTCTAAGTTTCAATGCCTTCTCCGGTGTTAATTATTTGCAACTTCTAGGTCATGTCCCTAATCTTCTGTCTTAAGCAGCAAAGCGTTCAGTACACAGTAAAACCGAGGCTAACTCCTGCTTTGCAACGGCATCCACCTTTATTACATTTGCTTTGGGTTGCTAATTCGTCTACATACATTAAAACCTCTTTTTGTTCTCATTTGCGAAGAAAGACATAGTTTTCAGGCCCCAGAGTTTTATGACGATTTAATTGGATTGTTACTGGTGACTGAATTGAAAATTAAAAGAATTCTGTACACAGATAATATAAATAACAGAGAACGCAACAAGCCCTTTGGAACGTACATATGTACACATGCGATACTAACCTCGAATGTTATTATACCTTTTCATTCTTCTGATTCAAGCGACACTGGAAAATTTTTGATGATCTTAAGTGAGATAGAGGAACTTTATGATTAATAATCATAATCGAGGTTACATAGCTTCAGATCGTATAATAAATATTTTTCGGAACAGATAAAGTCCTAAAATTCTTTCCACACCGAAGGACGGAGGGACTTATTTTGGAATTTCCAAAATTGGTCGTCTATTTTTAGGTCTTTAATCGAATTGATAGGGTAGGGTATTTGTAACACGTAGGTTCAGCTATCATACAAAACAAATATGTACCTAAGAACAGGCAACCCCTCTTCAAAAGACTCAAGTCCTTGATATGCCCGGAAGCTAAAATCAGTGCGATTAAAATACCACAGACTTGCGTACGTCTGTTTCAAGATCTGACACAGCAAAGACGCCACAATGTATTGCGCGATTACCTTATTAATGTGAGTTTAGTTTTAATTCACTCAAGTGCAAGATTTCGAAGAAAGAAAAATACTCTCCTACACTGTACTGAGTTTGTCACTTAAGTCATTAAAATTTGTATCTACAGCCTGCAATCAGTAAAGTTATAGGTTCAGCTATACGATAGTTCTATAAGCTCTAAATCAAGTTCCAATTCATGCAGACTGCCATTTGCCACATGTATCGCAATTATCTAAGGGCTTGCTACCCTCTGAAACGCCATAAATATTTATTTCTCAAAGCTCTCATCTCATTGCATCTACATATTTGCTTGTGGGGGAACTGTGAACAGTTTTTGTTTTTTTTTTTTTGTAAAGGCTTTCACTTTTCTCGAATTTTGCATTGTTGAAGAACTAAAAAGAAAATCATTCAGCGCAAAAGATACTTTTTTTCTTCTCAACTATCATAATAGGGTATCGGTATAGTGATGCTGCATGGTTTTATTTATTTTTTTTATTTTTTAATGTGACTTTTTCTCACAGCTTGTGCAGTGTTCATCTAAACGTTGGATAATTACAACGATCTTGCTTCGTCTGCCGCATGAATTCGAAAATACGAGTATCTTTTGTTTATTCAACTGAAATGGGTGTCGCGATGGTGTTATATAACTAACAGATGATAATTATATAATTTTAAATTTTCGCCATGTTTTGGAAAATTGCTGTTACACTTAATTCTGTGATTTCGTGCTTATAGTGAAGTTATAGTGGAAGTTTGCCTCGTCTTTATGACGCAAGATGGATATCATTAAAGGTAAGTCTCTGTTACGATTCATTTTAAGGGGTTTTTAAGAATTTCAAGAGCTATCGTATATTTTGTATTGGATTTGAGAATGGAGGTACCCTTCGAAAATGACTTTGCAAAGTGTGCCTAAAAGGGGTAGGTAGAATGGTAGGTTGGAACCGATAAATTATTTCTTTTGTGTTAAATGTTTCCTTTGTGATATAAAATCGAACACGAAGTTTATCACTTGCGGTCAAGTGATGTCTTTAATCGGAATTTCCATATGACTACCCTGAACTTCCGTGATTAGATGCAATTGACATAGAAGCATGCCGATAAGATACGATAGTCACGCTATAACAACTGAGCATCTTAGTGAACAGATCAGAAGCCGGACTTGTGTTTTGCATGCACATTTATACGACAAAGTGATCATCCCAGTCATTTCTATCATCTGACATATTACCGTTTCAATTGCAATAGGTAGAGGTATGAAAAAAGTGACATGCTTTTTGTGCTAAACGTGCATATGTTGCATTCACATTTCTCACATAAAAACGTAGAACTTTTTCATATGCTTCCGGCAAACATTTGTTTATCAGGTCACACGAAAGAATATGTGCATACTTACAGTGGAACACTAAAACGTGCGGACATCTGTTTTGAAATGTCTTGAAACAAACGCACGGAAACATTGCCCGTATTTTTTTCTCGGAACTTCTGAAGACAGATGTGTCTCTTGAAATCGTTCTGATATTCTACATCAGCATTTGGGACTACGCTCAGGATGTTTACTTGCTTTTCTTTGGAGCAATGTGCCTGGTAAACGAGGCAAGAAAACTGCAAGGAAGAATTTCCGGTTGAAGCGGAAGCATTGGCATTATTGTAAAATACTCTGCACCTCATTATATGATATATTTTCTTTTTCGTCCACTTATCAGCGTTCTAAGGGAAGTTAGTATAGTCGGCAGATATTTTGGGGCGGAAAAGTCCTTCGTTTGGCTCAGTTTTGTAGCAATTTCATTCGTAGGCAAGTGGTTGAATTACTTCTTTTTCGTCTTTATCCCGGAAAACCATCTAAGAGTGCGCTTAAGTCTGGAGTTAATCTTTTTTTACGCCAATTAGAGATTCCACTCCAATGGAACCTGCGATTGAAGTTTTTCAAATCGCCCTTATACGAGTAGGTGCAAGGAAATTATTATTATCGAAGACTCTGTCCTCAAATTTGGAACATAAACCAAAAAGTAACCACAACAACTGCAAACTAAAACAAAGAATTTGAAAATAAAAATCGCTCTGCTCCAAGGCGAAATAAAAACAATGATCAAAATTTAAACTCGTTCGGATGAACAGATAAACGTATCCGTATATATCTACATTTTTATTTCTCTATTATTGGGTGTATCTACTCCCACTGATAGTTGATTAAATCTGATTAGAGTCACCATTTCATATGACTTTCATCAAAATGTGTGCTTCGGATTGAAATAACGCTCATCATACTAATTAGGCTTGTGTACGAGTATTCCTTGCTGTACCCCCACTCATTGCTTCTTAATTTTTTTTTTAACAAAATTGCATAATAGTAAGCAAACGCAAAAACGTGGGTAAATTCGAATTCTCCACATAACTCTTAAGCAAATCTTTAACACACTTACGAAGTTATAAATAAATATTTCCTATCAATGAATGAAGGCATTTCTTTACGGAATCAGTAGTCTTTCAATGGCCTTCACTGAACTAAATTGTGCTAATTTTGAATTGATTCTCACAAGTTTTGCTATTTCGCAAAGTAAACAAAGTTTATTCTCAGTACAAAGCACTTATCATGTAACAATAAACAAAAGAACCAAACCGCACGCCCTAAAGTTGACTCAGTTTGCTGGTTCTAAAGGCTCCCACAAACAATAAAACAATTTTGAACAATCTTTACGTTGTAAATCAGAAAACAGATATTCCAAATAGCTGTCAATATAGTCATTAAGTACCGATCGTGATAGAGATTCCATCAATTTTGCAACAAAGTGAGAACAAGAGCTAACTCAAGTGTTTTTGACTGATTTGATTGGAAAGTAGTGACTCAAACTTCGTTCTGTGTAATTTGAGGTACTCTCCCACGGTGATAAGATCGGTATCTGCGACCCTCAAAGATAGTAGATACTCCCCCGCATCAGTGTTTTAGTGGCATATCAGTTGAAATTCATAATAAATCAATTTGTACAGATTGAAGTTACGACTTCACCTAGGATGACTTGTTTACTGATGCTGCCATAAAATAATATAAATTGCCAATATTACTCGTCATAAAGTCAGTTGAGTAGAATACCGTGATGATTTTTGGAAATGAGTGAAAATTGTGAAGTGTGTAGAAATTGATTTAGTGATACTTTAAGCGTGCTAGCGGGTGGGAACAAGAAAGTCGATCTAGAAAAATTAGCATTGCTTAGCAAAACCACCAAATGTCTGAGGCCGGTGATAGAAAAGGTTAGCTTAGAGAGTGTTGTGTGAAAGTAAACCAGAAACTTAAAATAAAATCTATGTCCTAAGTGAAGAACTTTAGAAGATGCAGCTGCAATCATTTGAAACCTTGTACGATAGTGAAATCAATCTGCTACGTCGAAAGGATGAGTGTTTCTATTCATTTCAGTACTATCCGTACAATAAAAAAATATTCAAATTGTTAGCTGTTGTTAACGACCGTGTGACTGACCGCGAGAGTTCCGTGATCCGTTACTGAAATGCTTACACTTATTGGGGAGAATTCTAGTCATTTGAGTCCAAAGTTTAGAACATTTTTAGTATTCCGTAAACGGTTAAATGAAGCACTTATGGATTCAATTCAGTGTCTGTATGAATGTGTTTTTGTCACACACTCGAAGCTGATTGACCTAGAAAGCTGGTAAGCTTGGGGTGAGTCGAATATAAGGAAATGAAGTTACAGAAAGGTTACAAGCAGTCTGGAAGGCATGATATGATACAGGATATACCCATCCTAGAAGAAATTGGAGTGGCAATGATTTGGACGAATCGGAATGCTTTTGCAAGGCATTTTTTCTAATGATGGCTAAGAAAATTAGTAGCCATTCTTCTTTAATCCTGAGGACATTTTTGAATAACGCTCAGTCATCACCGCAAATATCTTCGAAAAAAATTTGATTTTTGGAGAACACGCTCTCAAAAAGTGGGCGTGTCCTTGCATTATGTATGAATGATTTGTACACAAAGTATTCTTTAGTAGCAAAATCATAAGAAAACATTAAAGGAGTTCAGAAGATAGTGGAATTTTCAAGCAAACATACATTTTTCAAAGGCGTGCTTATTTGTGGGTGTATTTTAGAATTTCTTACACCAATTTCAAAAAGCTTGACTGAATGTATAAAAATATATAAAATTACATAAATTTTTTGTTTTAATACAATTTTTTTAAATGAGTCATCCTTAAACCGAAGCCCCTTTTCCCTAAACTCCCGAAAATATTATGTCGTGCGGAGTAGGAGGTTACAAATAAACTGAAATGAATCAAGAATTTTATGAAAGTTTAGAAAAACAAATTTAAATACATGGGGTTATGTGATAAGTCACTCACCATGACTTACGTGCATCCATGCAATTTTGCTCGTTTATAGGAAACTGCGTCCGTTCATCGGACGCAATTTAGATCCTGGCTCTTGAGTAGTGCACTCAACTTACTCGAATTTATGTGGGGTGAACCTGAACCTCAACTCCAGTTAGCCCTGTTCCTAACTTAGTACCTCCTTTTGCGCACTTCAAGTGGGTTGAGGTTCCCATCTATGTATTTGTGCACGACACCTAAGGCAAGGTCGTCCACTACTCCGTCCTTGTTATATTTGAAGGGTCCGCAGACCAAAGTATTGGCGGTGTACATTCGCTCTTCACGTCCTAACAATCTTAGACAACTGATGCGCAGTACAGCTTTTAAAGTTCGTCATTGAATCTTCTCCTCCAAACGTCAATGCAAACGGGGCCGAATATGTAACGAAGTATTTTTCTTTCAAAACGACCGAGTATATCCTCATCTTCAGCCCATAAAACAGGATTGGGATGAGTATGGTCTTACATAGAATCTACTTAATTGTTCGGAATAAGGCTTTACTACTCAGCTCAAAGAAACAGCGGTCGGTGCGGTTTCTTTACTTTCTTTCTGCTGAAGTGTTATTGTCAGAATTTATAGCAGACCAAAGGTACACTGAGCTTCTCATAGCCTTCTTTCATTGCTCGGATTTATGAATGAATGAAGAGCGAAGGGACTTCAACCTGAAAATTAATAATGTGCTACAGATCTAGAGCTCAAATGCTTGGCTCCCAGATAGTTTAATTTGCTGCGGGTCAGTGCCACTCAGCTTGGAGATCCTTATGTTTCGGTGCAAAATCTGCATATTCCGTCACTTGGTGGGGCTAACCTACTAGGTCTCTTGCTGTGCCTCTGGAAGGAATTTCGTATTTGGGTTAAGGTTTTTAAAACTGTGTTCCATTATTTTTAAGGAAGTAGATTGCATTTCTGTTTGACTGTCTGGATTTTCATAAACAGCCAGCTGATCAGTCTAAAATGTATTTTCGCTGTTTGGCGCTATTTGAAAATAGTTTTCTAAAATCTTTTCTTTGTCTCACTAAGGCATGAAATTAATTTATAATATCCAGCCCAATGGACTTGAAAGCACTTTTCCAACACTTTTTTCAGATTTTAGTGGCTCTACGAATTTTTCCCACAGCGTTTTCCTTTCGCCAAGAAATTTTCGGAAAACTATGTCCTCAATTTTTTCGCCTATGCCAACTTTTTTAAATTTATGCGCTTTAATCCTGAAATCTGTGGCCCAGAGGACGAAGCTTTAGAGCATTACGAGAATAAACGTACTTATTCTGGACATAAGTCTACGTTTATCGCAAGTGTGACTTCCGCGATGTACCGAACAATATTTATTTCCACTGACACAGTGTAGATCAAATATGTATTGTATGACTCGTTGAGGATTTGTATCCTGTTTATTGCATTTACTGTCGAGCATGCCTATTATTTAAGGCTACACCAAAATTAGATTAATACCTAATCCTGAAACTGAGCAATAACCAAAATGAAATAGATGTTTTTATCAAACCATTATAATGAATTTTGAATTAAAGGACACCTCATCAATTTATGGTCAGCCTGTGGATGGGAGGGTGAGTTGTTATGAGTGCTTTTATTACATGAATAATAACTTGAAAGGGATGCAAATTTACAATTCGTCATATTGGAATATCTTATTTTCATTTGTGTAGCTGACTCGTACATGCCAAAAGTAATAACTGACATGGAAATCCTTGTGTGAAAAATGTATAGCGAATGGTTGAAATATTTATTTTTTTGCATATTAGTACCAAGGTCAACCTGTTTTCTTTTTCTTTCAGGACCCATTATAGGGGCGCGTCATGTTCAAGCTCTGCTGCTGTTCTTCTGCTTCATTGTGAATTATATGGGCCGACTTAATGTCTCAGTTGCTGTGGTGGCCATGACCAATGCAGAGACTACAAACCCACATTTTGATGTAAGTAGGTTCGAGTAAAAAAAGACCGTTTTTCCACACCTCATCACTTTATCCACAGGATTACAACTGGAACGAGAAAGAAAAATCTTACATCCTAAGCAGCTTCTACTGGGGCTACATTCTGACGCAATTTCTTGGTGGCTATATGTGCCGCAAATTTGGTGCCAAATTTACAATATTTATCTCCACGGCGAGCTCGTCGGCGCTAAGTTTTATTACGCCCGCTTGTATACCACTTGGAGGATGGCAGATATATTGCGGAATACGGGTACTCCAAGGCATGTTTCAAGGACTTTTCTATCCATGCATTCATGAGCATTTGGCTAAGTGGTCACCGATTGGGGAACGAACGCGGCTGGGGGCATTGAGCCACACTGGTATGGAAATTGGAACTATACTCGCAATGGCTGTAACGGGTCTCATCGCAGAGTCAAGAATGGGTTGGCCGGGTATATCATATGTTTCTGGTGGACTAGGCTTGGCTTGGTGTGTGATGTGGGGATTGTTTGCAGATAACAATCCGATTGTTTCAAGGTTTATCAGTCCAGAGGAGAAAAAATATATTCTGGTTTCACAGCAGAAAGTTGACGAAGAACACAGAAAGAAGATCCCGATTCCCTGGAAGGCGATATTCACTTCAATTCCATTCTTTTCACTGGTGGTTGTGCGGATGGCTGAATCCTGGGGTTATTCTACTATTCAGTCAGAGATTCCATCATACTTACGCGGTGTCCTCAACATGAACATAAAGAGCAATGCCTTGTTCTCTGGGCTTCCTTACCTTGCAATGTTTGTTTTGTCCTATGTCTATCTCATTTCGGCGGATATCGTGCTGAAGAAGGATATGCTCACCCTGACTACTCTGAGGAAAGCAGTGAATTCAATTGCAATGTGGATTCCATCAGCCGCCCTCATTGGAGTAGGATTCTTGGATGAAAATCAGAAGCAATTGGCCATTACACTGATGACTATCACGGTCGGTGTCAATGGTGGTGTTACGATAGGTAGTGGCTTGAACGCAATAGACTTGTCATCAAATCACGCAGCTATCCTAATGGGTATCATAAATACCATATCTAGTTGTGTATCTATGGTCACACCGCTGTTTGTTGGGGTCATTGTAGATGATGAGGTGAGCATCGTTTTGTTACAGTGTGAAGTTGGTTATTAGCTTCATTGTTTACCTTTCTTTTAGACTGATCGCACGCAATGGCAAATCGTATTCATGATCTCAGCTGTGACGTTTTTCTTGGGCAACCTGCAGTACGTCTTCTTCGGTTCTACTGAAACACAAGCCTGGAACAATGAAGATTTCTTACTGATTGGCCATGATATTGAGCGTCGAAAGGGCACAAATGGCTTACCCAGCGTCATACCAAATCAGATTTCTGTGGATTTAAAGACGGAAACGCCTATTGATAGTCATATATTCTGCGTAGCATAGCTTAATTTATTTTTAGCCAGTGATTACGAATTAAATGTATATTTCATTAATTTATTTATCCTTAAGCGTTAAAAATAGAAATGATCTTAAGTTAGCTAAGTAATTGGCGCGTTTTGGAAGTTTGTTTTGTCCGTGGAACATTTTAAGTATGTCACGTATCATCAATATGTGTATATACTTAGGTGGACGAAAGCCTGCCTGCTGACTTGAATATCAGCTTTATGTGCTCTATCTACAAAAAAGCATTGAACGATATCCTTGTTGAATACTGCTTACAAGATCCTATTTAGCAAGTCGTGGGAACGTCTGAAGTTTTTCTGCTCTTCTGATTGGTTAACCGGTACGACAGGTCGACCACATTCTCACCCTGAGGCAAATCCTAGAAAACCTAATGAATTTCAACGAAACCCACAATCTATTCATAAATTTAGAGCTTCTCATGATACCCGTAGCATATATCGCCGAGAGCTCTACAAAGCGATGACCGACCTTGGAATTCCAAAAAAATTAGTCGACATATGCCATCAAGTTACATCCCTGGCAATGGAATGTGTTCGTAAACTCAATGAGTGCTCATCTCGGAATGAGTAAACGCTGCTCTGGATGAGAGGGCACGAAGGGGACTGGGGGCAATGAAAAGGCGGACTCTCTAGCAAAGCAAGAGTCAATCTCAGAGTTATCGGGCCCGGAACCATTTGCTGTAATTGGCAAAGGAATGGTGGAGCACCTGATTAACAACTGGGCCTCGGCGGAACACCAGAGAAGGTTGTAGGCAGGCTAAAATGTCAATTAAAATGCCGTCTGGCAACACTCATAAGGAAGTTCTAGGCTTGGAGCGAAGAGCACTGAAATGGGTGGTAGCGTTATCTACAGATCATGGAAATTTCGGGCATTACCTAAAATAGATGGAGGATGATACCTGTGAACTATGTGAAGCGGAAATCGAGACGGCGGCACATATGTATATCCGGCATTAGTTAGCAGAAGAAGAGAGATCCTGGGAGATCCAGATTTCTGTTAAACAGATGCTAGCGTTAACACGAGGAATCAAAGCCAGAGAAGATCTGTGGAGAAATCCAGAGGGTCTCTCAGGGTAAGATGCATCGTGAAAGAGAAACGAAGAGGGATCCATAATTGTGGTCTGATTCGGGATCTCTCGAAATAATATATATGTACATATACATATGCCGTGAAACATTTGCAGATACATTCGTGGTGTTCGAATATAATGCAATTTGGAAAAATATTTTGCGATGCATTCGTATAAAATTGATCCTGCCAGTTCTGTTGCATGGTATCGAGTGCTGGACACTAAGCAGGAAAGTGGAGAATATTTTGCTTTGAAAGAAAAATTCTTGTGCGGATATTCGGTGCAAAGAAGGCGAATAAAGACAAAGATACAACCGCAGACTTAAGCTTTACAAAAACGCGCATGTACGTACTTCAAATGGCAAAAGCCCAACAGAAAAGAACGCGAAAGGATCAAAGAATTCTCCCAGGTTCGAGCCGTCGAGGAAGGCTGCATCCCTGTTTTAAAGACCAATTAATGGCGGATATTAAGGGACTTAGCGATCGCCAATGATGGAAGGCTGCAGTGTCTCAGACGGAGGCTCTCACCTCTCTGTTCATTTATTGCCTGACACTATTTTCAAGGACAGTATCTCAGATCCATATCCACCAATTTCAGGCTCGATTTACTCCCCCAACTAATTTGTGTTCTTAATTTGACATTGCTGCACTTTTTTCTTCAAATGGGTCCACCAATTTTCAACAGGAATTACAAGAGGCGATTTTGGGGGCGTTTCCTATACACGAGGACAATTGTAAAGCAACCAAATTAGTATTTTTAGACCCCTATGTTTATATACTAGTGTATATACTATATAATAGTGTTTCTAGTTCCCAACTTGGTGGTGATAGTGTGCAGATTGTTCTTCAGGATACTAACATATTTAGCACCGTCTTTATTCCGTCAACCCCACCAATTGGACTTTTCTTCTTTAAGCAGTTAGAACGCTATTTCGTATAACTTACATCAGACGTAAAGCTGTCTTGCTATTTAACCCTAGGTCGATCTGCACCCATGCGAGTAGTCATTCCATTCGGCTGAATGGCTTAAAATGCCTATTGGCACATTTGATTAAATGCCGAAAGAGAATCCACTTACACTGGTTGGTAGAAAGTTGTTCACACTAAGCAATCTCACGCAGAACGATCCAAACAGAATTCGTTGAGTATAAGTCGAAGAGAGCTTAAACGACGAAACCCCATAAGAAAAAATTCCTGACAAGACAAAGAACAACAAACACACGTTTATGAACTCACTTCCAATTGAAGAACCAGTTATCAGTGACCTACGTCCTGGTCATTTTAAAGCCGTGCAAGCTTTATTGTCTGTTAACCTCAACTTCGAAAATATTATTCCCAACTTGTTGTTTTGAGTCATGATTAATGACTGTCCTCCGAATTTGCTATATTTTTCCAGCGTAATAACCCGGATCACCGGTAATATCGATGAATGAATTCTGCAACTTTGTGATGCACACATAAAACCAACCAAAACCTTATGACTCATGACAAACAAGTTACGCGTGCGCATCACAAGACCTATAAAATCCGTGAAATAGTCAAAGTACCGCGTGACAAAGCAGGAAGTATATCGCTTGGAAACATTTCCATGCCGCCAAACTGCTCCAAATTTCTCAAAATCGAAAAAGCCAGAGACTGAATAAACTATGCAAATTCGCTAAACGCCTTCGTAACATGTCTCTAAGCGCCGCGCCGGTCGCGCGGTGCGATAAGATCGGCGAAATGGACAAAAGTTTCCATTAATCTACATGGGGACGGTTGACCATCTGTAAATCGCTCGAACGAAGCCACAAAAATGCGTGATGAAAATTCCAATCCAAAATGTCAATCCGTCCAATAAAACAACACCTCTCGGCCTGCAGCGTAAACGGATGGACTAACCCAACCTGATCACACATTTTTGGCATATTAATGATTGGTGGGTGGGCAGCGAGTCAAAGAGAACAGGAATAAGTGGAAACAGTTTACAGAAAGCTACCGAATCTCATTCCAAGCAGGCTCTTGGGCGACTCTGTGTCGCTGATGCCAATAAATAAAGTAGAAAGTATTTAGCCGGCATTTGAAGTGGGCGGAAAGACAGAAAACAAAAATGCACTCGTCCGTGTCACCCATTTGCATTTATTTTTCTTCTTCTTTTCCTAACTACAGATCAAGAAGACAACCACAAAATACTTGCTTTGGCTTCAAGAGCTCAGAATGCCGTCAATTGAACCTGGAGGGTACATGAAACGATTAAATATACCAGCGAATAGGTGCTAAAAATATAATCTCCTTAGCACAGAGAGAGAAGGTCCAAACGGGTTTTAGCGGAGCATTTGACCATGGCCTCGACACTGGGTCTTGGTCACTTGCCGATGGTGTACAGAGCAGATAATCGCAAAGAAGTTGTTTTATGAGAGTGTGTTGTAATACTGTGAAAAAGGGCAACAAATTGTGAGCTCATGTGGAATGGGAGAGTTGCATTGGGGTGGCATATCATGCGGTAAGGCTAACAAGGAGAAATGCCTTCAAATAGTTTGAACTCGTTGGTTTTCTGATGAATTTCTTTCATAGTTTTATGTTGCGGACAATATCGGTGTTTTTGCTACCTTTTCAGAGCTCTGGCTTCAAGGTAAATAAATCGATACCAGCCCAATTGTTACACGAGCAGCCTTTTTAGCAGGACCAAAACGATAGAACACAAAATTTGCAATTCTAAATCTATTAAATGATACATAATGCCATTTACACTCCCCAGAGTGGGTTGGACTACTGAGCGAGCTGTTCAAAGTTCGAATTCCAGAAAACACAAAAACGTTTTTCACGTCCCACCTCTCACGAATGTCCGATAAATATCCGAGATAAGTAACTACTAACTTTTAGTTACAGAGTAATTAAGTTTGTCATTCCTTTGCCATACAGTTGCTCAAATGTCCTTGCGTCGAGCCACCCTGATTTATGTGAGGAATCAAGGAATGCCAAGGCGTCCAACAAACGATCACGTCATTCATTAATTTGAGAGCAGATACGAAATTTTGTGCCTTTGTTTAAACGCTCGTAATTTTAAGATTGAAAAGTCTTGAGAAAGATCCAAGGCTACCGTTCTGCTAGATATATCCTAGGTCTTTTACATTTTAAGAACAGTTTTAAAGTGTACTACTTTGCTAAATGAAATTGTAGAACTACGTTCACTAACTACATCCTTTCTTATGGGAAATTTTACAGGATAGGAGGCAAATATTTCTGTTCGTCTTTTGCAATGGGTTTCCTTAAATTTTATATCTGAGTGCAGTATAAAAGCAGTACATGTATGTATGCATGCAACCAAGTCATTCACTCGTTCTCCACTATTTAATTATAATTGACTTGCAAGAACCGTCTCGGCATTGCATCCTATAATTATTTATAAGTCTACGTGACTGAAGGAAAAAGTTTTGACACTGGGTGATATTGACATACATCAGTAAGCTCGTGATGGAATAGTTTGTGGTGTACTTGGAGTCTGAATGTTGAAATATTATCGGCGACGAAAATAATGGGAGGCGAAGGATTTGTTTCGAGGACATATTATAGACTTACTACCGACTGTCAGTCTACTCTGATATGTGTCTAATGAGAATCTCTTCCAATAAGTAAGAAAGTTAAAATTGAAGTAGGGTGTATGTAGGTAGGGTACGATGTACTCTGAAATTCTAATGAGCAAATTGGGCTGACAGCTGCGAGCTCAAAGTTAGCCCTTGCGAGACCAATATGGTTTCCTTTACTTGAAGACATGTATGAAGAGATATGTCGAACTCGATTTTAATGGAGAGTGAAACTGGACCTACAAATTCCAGACGAAGTGGCTCGCAAGCCGTCAAGAAATAAATTGCCAGTCGACGTTGCTCAATCTAGCTATCCATCTGTCATAATTAGCGAAGTGGAAGTCCACGTTATACTTAACATTACTAACCAAATAAAGAGCAACAGCATCCTGACTTTAAAAATCGAACTGCCTTATTGACACTTGCAAACCCAAGATCCAACTCGAAGTTGCTGAAGAAATGCAATTGGCACTTCAAAATTGTGTCGGGTCCATCTGAATATAAGCAGCTACATATGTGAAAATGAGACTATTATCTACAGCATCCTAGCTAATCTAAGCAAACTAGGTCAGCAGCTGAATCATCATAGAAGCTTTAGTTTCTCAGTGTTTGTGAGATACCCAGAATTGATCTGACTATCGCCGCCTAAGTTATCGTATCTTTTGCAAGATAAATCTTTAATAGGCGAACCCAATGGGTCCGAATCCTACGTGAACAGAAACCTATTCTCATCTTCCCAATTAACCAAGCACATGTTCTAACTTCAAATGTGCTTCTAGATGCACCGAACACTGCATACCATCGTTCGTATGTACATTCGATCCTCCTGCTTGACCACCATCGCCACCTTCTTCTATGAACAAATGCAATTTACGGGCTAAAACAAGAGAAGGACGTCGCACGCGGCGTGGATCGCAAATCTATTTCTGGAGAATTCTATTTTCGGATCAAACCACCAACACTACCATTACTCGGGTGGAAATGTCGGTCTTCCTACCACTTTAATCGCGCACAGTAACGTGTCGCCTTCATGCGCCCATCTTCTCCTTCTCCTGTCGTACAGTACGGTCATTATGAAATTTTCAAATGTCTCTCCTAGACCTCTTATACGGGTTTTTGGCTGGTTTACTACAACTCTGCCCACCTTCTACCAACAACCATTTATCTGTTGGATGGTTTTGTTTTATTTATATCTGTTGAATTTTATTTCGCTTATTTAGTCGGACTGCACCCAGTTTAACAGTACGAGAGCGTGCCGACTGCCAACTATCGCATCGCAGCACTGCACACGCGACAGATGGGAAATAAAAACAACCTAGCTAAACCAACTCACGCACTTAGAGGAGATACACTAGAGATACACTGCGCTGCTGCTTTTGGCCAAATTGCGATGAGAGGAGGAAGACTGTGTGAATACAGTCATTAGTTGGTCAAGAGAGGACAAGAACTGTCGTGGTCATTTCTTGTGCGGTAGTATCTCTGATCGGATTGTTGGACATTTTGGTGGGCATTTTGACCGGTTGGACTTTGTATATATTTTCGAGTCTCACAAGAAGTGTTGTCTATTTTTTTTTATATGGATTGAGTTGGATTGTCCATTTGTAAGCGTACTTTGTCTGTTTTCCATAGTCAAAGAGAAGAAGCTGTTGTCGGTGGTTATTGTTGGAAATATCAGTATCTAACGATGACGATCAAGTCGTTTTCGCTTATCAAACGGGGTAAATCTTAACGTCTTTTTTTTTACCTTACATCTAGATACAAGTGAATTTATTTTCCAATTTAAGAAATTCCTTAGTGCTACAGTGTTCGATCGTGTTTCGAGCTTGAGCTGTATAGCTCCTGCGTGGAGTTTAGTGAACCACAGATTTGTTACAAATTGCAATAATTATGGTCGTGTTGTCGCGTGTTTTGATGCATTTAGGAGAAATTTCCTAAAACTCGTTTTTTGTTTTTATAATTTTTAGTCTTAAATTGGATTGAGGTGAACATCGATATTTGAATATAAATTCAATGCATGTGTGGTGTTTGGGTAGAGAAATACACTGGAGTGTGGCTTTGTGCAGCCTTTTGGATTATTGTTATTTAAATTTGTTTTTTCTTAAAAAAAAAAAAAAAAAAAAATTTTAAATAAGCGAAAGCTTCCGATGCATTGGGTGTGTTGGCGAAGAGCAGTTTTTCACGTGTTTAACTTAAAAACAAAAACAAATAAACAAGCTAAGAGGCATGCATGTAATTAATTTGAATATCTAATGGGTTAGCCTCATTTAAATGAATTGTCGTGAAACACGTTAAAATTAAATATTTTACAATGGATGAAACCTTAAAGTTTATCGTTTTTTCATAAAGATTTGAGGTGACAGTGCTATAAAATCTTGAAAAGTTAAAGATATTAACTTGCTGTTAAAACCAAGAGTTCAATGGATATTTGGATTTTAAGGTCGAATTGTAATGACCAGAGGCACACACGTTGATTGTGTACTTAGCTGACATTTTGTGAGGAACTTAAGTTGAAGTCCTGTCCCAATCGGAAGGGATTCATTCGAATATCAAGTTTACTTTATCTCAAGAGAAAGGATTGAACTCCAATTCTTAATAGTTTCGACGAGAAAAGGGAATCTATCTGCTGTTTAAAACTTAAGTTGGGCTTGTTTAGGATAAGTGAACGAAAACGCGTTTTGTGTCCTAAAAAATAAGTGAAATTAAACTTACTGTGGATGCGTTGCATAGAGGATCAATGCCTCATTTCTTGCCTTTTGCTTTTTTGGTAAAATTTCTAAAATATTCAAGTTTGATTAAATAACTTTTATTTGGAACTTATTGCCTTACTTTCAGTGTTTGTGGAAAGTGGTAGTGAACATCAGACGAACTTACATAAATCTGATGCTCATGCAATAATGAATTGGATGTACCTCCAGTCTCTAAAGTAGGATACTTACGTAAATAAATAAAAGAAAAATGAGTTGGTGTTGAGGGACCTAATAGTTTGTCAATGCTAGACATGTGCATTTATTCAGAACTACAAAATCGCAGATGCTGTAAAAGTTGGTGCTAAATGCAGTGGATTTTTCAAAAGATGGAACCGGGTTTCACTCCTACCATTTCGACTACCGTATGAAAAGCTTTTATTCGACCGAAACTTGAATTCAAGTCACTTGTACGGACATCCTTGAGCTTACGTGTTCAGCATGTAAACTTATCGGCGATCAGACTAGTTCCTTCGCTTGAGCATTGCTGGAGTGTTGGATACCTAGCTTTTCTGTTTCGGTGTTTAAACCACAATTACAAGCACAAATATTCTCCGCAACAGACTGTATGGAGTCCTGGCACAAATAAAAAGGACCTACAGCTTAAGGGCATATCCGAGTGGCGAATTGAGAAGCTTTCTAATGACAGTAATCAGAAGATTTTGCCTCGATTTCTAAAAATATCAGAAAAGATGTGGCAAGCGAAAGGGTTGAAAGCGCAGTACAACTTAAAATAGGAAACCAACTTCATTACGGAGTCAGAAAGAGCAGCCGGGACAGATCAGTAGGGAAGTCATCCATAGAACTCAGTGTGGTTGCCAAAACTAGCAGGTGTAGGTGGGTCGGGGGTCAGGTTTATTACGCGATAAAAAATCCACTGAAATGGACATGCGGAGGTGGGCCAGTGGAGTAATAAGAGGCAGTCGCAAAGTAACACCTATACGTAAATAAAAGCTGCAGGAGAACCGGGAACCGGCTTCACGGGCTTGTTATGCGTAGACAAGACGACTATGCGGGAAGGCGAGTGTTTGGCTTGTCAGAGACGAGAAGACGGCCGGGAGCGAAAATATAATTAAGGACATGCGGGAGAGGGATGTAAATGACCGTTCATTCTAGAACAGAACACCATGGTAACAAGGTGCAAGGAAAGCTGACCCAAAATAAAACTAAATCTAGGACGAAAAAGAAGAAAAAACACGTCCAAATGTAGGCGTGACGCTACATTGTCATGTAGAGAGTGTCAGTGTCTATCTATTACAAATATTTTTAGGGTTTCAAGATTTATTTTCCTTAGTATGACAGAAGCGATTCATTTGAAATGTTATGGTCTTAACCGGAAATGAAATATCCGGGAAAATCATTGACCTTTACCTGTACTTTCTGAGACCATTCGTCATTTGCTCTCCATGCAACAAACATTGAGTCTACAATAATATAAGTCATGTGATAGGGAATAGAGAATAATAGGATCTGAATCGCATTAAATCAGTATCTCCAATCAACACATAAAATTCCTGAATTTTTTAAACGTGTTTATTTTTGCTTACTTTTAACTGTATGGCTATAATTTCTGTTCGCTTAATCTTAAAATCTCACGGTCAAAAGTTTGACAGCTCTAAAGTAATTCACGCCAATTAAATTATTCGCAGTAAGAAGATATTTTTATTTTATTCATTTCTTTCTTATTTACTGATGTTGAATACGATGAAGAGGGATAGGGTAGAGTATAAGAGTAAAACATTAAAATTACGTAACGCTTGAGGGGCTCAAGAAATTTTACTATCGAAGAAATTCTTATCGTCTGCCTATAACGATATTTTTAAGTTCCTGACATTGGCTAAAAACTTGTGACGGCCTTTTTTTATGGAAGGTGTCAATGAATTTTTGTAGCCTAAGATTCTCCTATAAAATACCTCGGTAGGGTAAGTAGTAAGTACGCAATCTCGGGTGATGCAGCAAGTATTCTCGGGATTCGAAATTCGTCGGCGATCTGCAATACGACGCATAAATACTTATCCAAACTGTTTTTCTGTTTCTGGTCCTTTTATTTATCAGATTCTAAAAATGTTTATTTCAGCTCCGGTTTTTGGGGTCCGCCATGTTCAAGCTTTATTCCTCTTCACGTGCTGCACCTTGGGCATACAGATGCGAGTCAATGTATCTGTTGGCATTGTGGCAATGACAAACGCGAACACCACAAATCCCGACTTTCCGGTAAGCATACTCTTTCATTCATGAGCCTATATTACTTAACCCATTTTTTTATAGGAATTTTCGTGGGGCGAAAAGGAAAAATCTTACATGCTGAGTAGCTTCTTTTGGGGCTCGCTTTGCACTCAATTCTTGGGTGGCTACCTCTCAAGCCAATATGGAGCAAAGCAGCTCTTGTTAGCATGTACGTTAGGGGTAGCACTTCTTAGTCTTCTAACTCCGGTTGCCGTCATTTATGGAGGCTGGCAACTGTTCTGTGCTTTGCGAGTCTTCCAAGGCATTTTCCAAGGTGTTATGTTTCCGTGTTTCTACTCGCACTTGGCCAAATGGTGTCCAGTTGAGGAACGTAATCGGTTAGGTGGAATCACCCAGTCGGGAATGGACATCGGATCGGCGTTAGGATTCGCAGTCAGCGGATTGGTAGCAGCATCAGATCTCGGTTGGCCCGGGATGTTTTACATTCCAGGGGTGCTTGGAATACTGTGGTCGATTTTGTGGATTTATTTCGGGGCAAATAGTCCGGGGGAGTCTAAGATAATTTCGCTGGCAGAAAAGAAAAAAATTCAACTGTCACTTGAGCAGCCAGCTAGTCCTGTCCGAAGTAAACCTGTTCCTTGGAAAGCCATATTTACGTCGGGGCCGTTTTTGGCGCTGACTGTTGTCAAGATTAGTATTGCAGCGAGTTTCTTCACACTGATGCAACAAGTCCCGACGTATATTCACGGAATCTTTAAGCTGGGAATCAAAATGAATGCCGTTTACTCAGCAGTTCCATATGTTTTCATGTGCGTCCTTTCATATGTCTTCCTTATTGCCGCTGATATCCTCACTAAAGGAGATGACGTGCGACTGGCGTTGGTGAGGAAAACCATCAATTCAATAGCATGTTGGATACCAGCGGCGGCTCTTATTGCTCTGGGATATGTCAGTGTAGAGAATGTGGCGACGAGTGTGACCCTTCTCATTGTAGCCGTTTCAGCGTGCGCAGCTCAAGTCATTGGAAGCAGCCTGAACCATATTGATCTGGCACCTGATCATGCTGGTATACTTTTCGGCATCACAAATACGTTAGCAAATGCTGTGGGCATATTCTCACCACTGCTGGTGGGAGTTGTTGTTCCTGATGAGGTAAGCTTTTGAAATGGAGGGTGAGGTAAGAAAGATTAATTTTTTGTCTCGCTCTTTTTTTGCAGAGTGATCGAGCTCAGTGGAGAATCGTTTTCATTGTAATTGCTGTGATATTATTTATTGGTAATTTGATTTATGTGATATTTGGAAAAATGGAGAAACAGCCCTGGAACGAGAGTCCTCAAGAAGCAGCTGCTACTCATAATGACATTGAGAAAGCACCCCCACTTGAGCCGACTATGGCAGTTGACAAAATGAACCCTTTACCTAGTTTTAAGTTTATTGTATGAATAGTTGTAATTTTTAAATGATTGAAGATAGATAAATAACAGCCAGAATACGAGTTCGGTTAATTAATCTCCGCTAGACCTCTGAACAATGGGGTAGTCTGCAAGAAATCAAAACATTTGAAAACATCAAACTCCTGCCAATAATTACTTTTGTTGAAAATAAAAAGAAATGTTCGTGCCTCAGCTCTTTTGTAAGTCATGCGCAAGTGTATCCTCATGAGTTAAGTATTTTAGTTCTACTAGTATACCACATTATTATTTTGGACTAGGGCCAAAGCCATTTACATAAAACATCATTGCATTCACCTATCCATCAGTTATCTGTATTCAGCAGAGCTTTCAGCTAATGTAATAGCCCAGTGGAATAATTTAACAGTTGCACGCACTTTAAGGCACGTGTCACAGAGATTTAAGAATCATTTCGAATTTTTCTCATTGTAGCACTGTAGTTTTAGCTTTGTGGAAAGTAGTCTTTAAAGAAGTCAGAAATATGTGGTCCGGTCACTGCAGTTATCGCAGTAATACTTTGACTCCTCCTGGAGTATAGGGCAGCAACAATTTCCCTCCATCTATCCCGGTTCGTGGCATGTTGCTTTAGTTGTGCCCACGTTTGAATGTACAGTTGACCTCCATGTTCTTCTTGGTCTTCCAACTCGCCATACACCCTGCGGATTCCACACGAAGGACTGCTTCGCTACGTTCTCGTTGGGTTTCCTCAAAGTATGGCCAATCCAGCGCCATTTTCACTGCCTGATATCAAGATCATTCTTCTCTGATGAATCCTATTCCACAACTCAACATTACTTATGATTTGTGGCCAACGAATCTGTAGAATGTATCGAACACAACGGTTGATAAAAGCCTGTAGTCTGCTCGGGATGTCGGCGAAGCATTTCCAGATTTCACAGGCGTACAGCAGCACGGATTTTATATTGAACGCGAACAGTTTCAGCTTGGTGCGTAGCGTTATTATGCTGGAGCTCCACACAGGAGAGAGCATTCCAAATGCACTGCGAGCTTTGTTTATTCTCTTGGCAACATCAAAGTGCGTTCCACCATCAGTTGATACGATACTGCCTAGGTAGTTGAACTGCGTGACCTTCTGCCTCAGAATAATTTGCTGTTGTGTGCTGCGACCGATCTGCTCATTTTTGTCTTTTTTATTTATTTATTTATTTATTTATTTATTTTGGCGTTGATCCTTAAGCCAGACTTCGTCAACGTTTGAGCTACAATGACGTACACTGCTGACAAACCCATTTTGAATTCTAGTGCCTTTTCAATTACATTTGTAATCATAATTATTCCGCTTTTTACCATTAGCAGGGAACATAGTTTACACGAATACATGTATTCTATAACATTAGAGGATAAGAACCTTGGTATCTTTGCAGCTTGATAAGAATCGAATCCATATTTTTTCTTTAAAAAACTTTGAATTTTTTGGATTTCTGTGTTAAATAGATTTCCTGGAATTTAAGGAATTTAAGGAAGAGACAAAGTGACCCGATGAATACTTCAAAACTTTGTATTCCATTCCAAGCTTGTTAACAACATTCAATTGTTAGTTTCATAAAAGCGTTAAAAAAAGACAGTAAATATCGTGCTTTAAGCGCATGCTTCGTGTGGACTGCGATAAGTTCATTTGTCCTTAAACATATATTCTGTGTGCCAAAAAACTGTCACAAGAAAATTCAAATAAACTCAGACTGGATTTTAGGAATCTTTCCACCTGCAACATCTTTACTGAAAGAGACCTATCAACTTGTAAACATACTACTTGAGGCATATATACATAAGTCGTAATATTTACCACCTAATCTGAGGGGGAGGCCAACTCTGTGTTTTTGTACACATTATGTACTTTTTGAATCTAGAAACTCTTATCACTTTGCTATAAAATTATTTTCACAGCGCCTAAGAGTATGCAACGCGATCAATCGCTGCTGATATCCCACTTTTAAATTCCCATGAAACTTCCCACGCCAGATAACACTACTTGTATCCATTTCATTTTATATCAGCGCCATAAAATTTCCCTCACAACTGGGTAAAGGTCTATGCACTTCACTGAGCCTTATCATAGCGCCTTGTTAGTTGCAAATACTTGTGCTTATTTAATAAACCCACCAGGTTTACTTAACAAAGCAAATCAAACCAACTTCAATCAAACTGGGTGACAAGAATTACTATAAATCCAAATTGCCATTGAATGGTCTGTAAAATACCATAAAATTATTTACAAACGAAAGACTATCTACGATACTTTCCTTTTATTAAGTTCGCAATAAAATTCAAATAAAAAATTCACGTAACAATGTAAACTGATACAACAAAACGTCAACTGAATTCTCTATTGCCTGCGCGTTCTTCTCCACCAACAGTGAGCGCATTGAAGATTCCAAACAGCAAAGAAATAATAATAAAAAAAAACTTACAAGCATCATTTAATTTAATTTCTATTGAGTGGCAAATCATCATTATGTCACTGTTTACAAATACAAAATTTTACAAACGTACATAAAGAAGCCAACTCTATCAATTATTTCATTTCACCCATAATAAGGCTGACTTTGCGGTGCGCACCAAGCAATACACTTATTCATTCAAAGTCGCTGTAGATCCGCTTGCAACCGGCTTCCAATGCACACAGGAAGATAAAGAGTACTCTATTGAAAATCATTACATAAATGCCGATCCGATGTTTACGCTTGTTATGCACCGATTTCGGCAATGCAATGCATCTCGAACGAAGTGGGTATCTATCTTTACTCGTACTCGTACGCACACACCTTGAGTTTGACCATTTAACTCGATCGCTGCGTGAATATGAAATTAGCTTTATCCGCCCGGAAAACTCGACGAAAATTACACATTTTGAGCGCGAACCACAGTCATGAACTTGAACGTCGTCGATCGTTTCGGTTTGATTATAGATCGACATCTATGGATGGAGTAGGGTCGATCGAACTTATGAGTAAGCACAACCAATTTGCATCCGATTTGCGGTGGCATTTGGCAATAAACGTTTTTTTTATTATTATTATTATTTCCTAGTGCTACCTTGTGAACGGCAGTTTTGGAAGTATATTAGTAGAGTCATTGCCACTGTGACAATATGCTGTAGAATAATTCTTGGATTTAGCAATTCAAGGTCAGGAGTGCGTCTGGAATGATTGAATTTATTCGTGAATACTTTCTGTTTTGTGGAAGGTAATTATTTTTTTTTCTACCTGGGGAATGTTTTCTTTAGAAATGTGTAATACCTTGTAGAAAACTGGTTAATAAGAATAGAAAGGCGCAGTGTTTTGAGTGGCATTTGCACTAGAAGTGATAGTGATACTGGTACGAGTACTAATGCTAATTACTTTCGCTTAATTGTGCAGATAGTTTCTCTTTCTGTGAATATGTATGCAATTCAGGTAATTCTCATGGGTTTCTCCGGATTGAGCTCAAACTAGTGTGATCGATTTGCTTTTATTAAGATCTGTCAGATCGGAAAAAAAAATGTCCCATTCATTTAAGAGTTTTTATCATTCAAAAACAATAAACGTGTTTATTTGGTAAATTTAAACCAAAATAAACGTAATTCACTATACAAACGGTTGTGTCATTGAGAAGTATCTATGCAATTATTGTTGATAAAGCAGTTGAACCTGATAATTCACTTGAATACCACTCGAAGATTTATAGTAATTCTTTGTTTTGATAGCCCAATAATTAATCAATTATGATAAAACGACATGATCAGAAGTATCGGCAAAGGAAAGTAAATATTACATTTCAGGTTTTATGAGTAATCTTCCACTATGGCGCCGACCACAGAAAAAACGTCACGTTCTACGCGATGTTAATGAATATTCATGTGACAATAGTTATGATAATATTAACATTTTTCTGTAAGAATTTCGCGTGTGTCCAATTGGTAGGTGCGATCCGAAAGGGTCCATGGTATAAAATTTTCAGATACATGTATGGGCGCCGTGGCTCAAGTGGTTAGTGCGTTGGATCGCTGAGCGTGAGGTTCGAGGTTCGAATCCCAGAGAACACCAAAAAGTTTTTCACGCTCCCACCTCTCGCGAGTGTCTGACAAATGTCCGAGAGTTATAACTGTCAAGAGAAAGCTTCTCAAGTTGCATTTCGGATATGGCTCTAAACTGTAGGTCCCTTCCATTTGTGTGAAAAAATATAACACGCACAACACGAATGGTCGCGAGAAGCTAGGTCCGTTGCGCCAAGAATTTGTATTTGTATTTGTATATATGCAGCTAGTGCCAAGTACAGTTGTAAGGGTGTATTTCTTATTTAATAAGATTGTGAGATTAGGGAGGGCGCGGGGGCTCAAGTGGTTAGTGTGTGGGATGTTGGAACGGACCCACCTCTCGAGAGGTGTCAATGGTTGGCTCGTTGTCAATGACTCCAATATCAGATCCATTACAACCACTTCCATGAAATCTATGGGAGTGAATCACTGTCTTTCATTCTCTAGTGAAATAGCTAAAACGAGCTGGACGAGAACTTAACACTCAAAACATTTGTTAAGTCCTTGACTCATGCTTATCAATTGGAAAAGAAAAAAACGGTGGACATACACACAACGAATACACTCCTTTTGCAAACCCAATGTGTCCTCGATAGACACGACTATCAAAATAGGAGGTCAGCAATTTTAAGGAAAGCTACCAAAATCAATAACTTCTTCAAGAGAACTAAATATTGGTCTAATATCCTTTCTCCTCTAAACAATAACCAGCTTATCTCTATATATATAGAACTCAAAATGTTTCCTTCGAAATTCACACTTTAAAGCACACACAGCAGGCCTTCCAAAGCCGTATCGACCTAGAGTCTCACTTTCATTTTTTTCAAAACAATGCAGAAATTACTGGATAACCATGAAGCTTAAAGCCGTAGAAGTTAAGAACCCAAGTTCATCAGAATCCGTCATTAAGTGAGCTAGTGAGGGTATTGTATTCCTATTCAGAAATACATTTCATGAACTGATCTCGTCTGATCGTCTCGAAATGGCATTAAACTTACTTGCTTACTTCCTTAGGTGGCGCTACAGGTTGCAGTGAAGCCTGGGCATTAACTTTTGCTGACTGATGCAAAACAGGGTCCTGAACGTCAATCCCAAAAAATCACCATAGTTGCAGTTATTAAGAGAAAAAAAGAGGAAAAGCTTGGGGAACTCATACTCAAGTGAAACGATAGGTTTCTTAATGGATTTTTAGTACTTGGGCTTAAGTACTTGGTTTAAAGGTGGAACTCTCATCTTTCAAAGACACTAGGCAAGAATCTTCTAGAAAAACTGATTCAACAAGTAACAGTGTATCAAAACCGATTATTACGTATGCAGCACTCGTATGTGGGGAGATACCACCACAGCACATTTGGGAAGTTTTTTAAGCAATTCTCGAGAAGTCTTTTGTTGGGTTTTAATATTGTTCCTGGAAATTTTAATTCGTACAAAATCAGAACGAAACACGTGTTTTGCAAGACCATTCACACCACAGCACATATGGGAACAAATTTTGGTTGATCGACTCCAATGAAATATGGAAATATGATAGGGCAGTCGGAGGTATCAGCCATAGACTTATTGATCGGATATCTATAAACCTCTCGGGAAGTTCAAGGTCACCATAAATAATTGTCGTAAGCCATTACCAATGCCACTGGAGAGACATCAGACTGAGGAAATGGAGCAGAATAAAAGTCGGTAATATCTACAAAACAGGGTTGCCGATTCACTTTCCACGCCAGATTAAGTCAAGTGGCTATTCCGGTGAGAGAATGCCTAATAATTTTATCCGTAGGAGTATATTTCTGACGGATATTGAAGTTAAACTTTGTTTAATGGATTAATTAATGTGTGTATCCACATTGGCCACTGGATAAAGTTTCCGGCGGCCAGCACTACTTCAAGCAATTAAGACTAAGTAAATCTCCTTACTACTCATATTTCATGTTTTTTTCCTGTTAAATATATGCCTTTCTAAGAACTCGTGTACATCACATGCATGGTCATGGCTCAGCAGCTTTATCTAAACTGTTCAATTGAAAAAGAGTAAACACACGTCGCCTTTAAGGGACTAAGTTTGAACCATTACCAGACAATGTCAGAACCTCAAATAGATTATAGCACATTATAGCACAATAATTGGTGAAAACAAACTTTCCCCAATTGCTTAACTATTTGGACTACTAGTCATTAAATAATTACTTAAGGGAAAGAAATTCGTTTTGTGATAATATGTACCAGCGAGTTCCTTGTGTACCAGGAGACTTATTTTGAAAACAAATCAAAATCAGAAAAACGTAATGGTGGATATTTATGAAGAACCGAAACAGCCGCCACAATCTGGTTTAAACTAAAATCATCCACTCCGCTGTCTATCGGCGCAATAAAAATACGGACCAGACACTGAAAATTCCCTCATGATAATTGCTGATTTAAAGATTAATCAAAACTTCGACTTAAATTGACTTACTTCCGGAGGTTGAATGATTTATAAGATCAAGGGGAAGTATTTGCTTTGTTTACAGCATTACACTGATAAGGAGCAATTAAATCGAAAAAATGCAGCGGAAAATGACTGTGATTGAGTATGTTGAAACGTTGAGCAATTTGTGCTTAATTCAGATACTGAATGTAGGAGTTGTCCAGTCCCTTACAAGTTGACAAGTTTATTCGTAACCTTGGACAAGGTTCTAATTTTTTCACATTGTCACTTATAATTTGACTACCCTTAGCATGTCTCACATCGTAGAGTGTAGGCTAGAAGCGGCGATGCGGACGATTTCTCATGTATTTTTAAAGCACTGCCTCGCATCGGTGCTTTTCCTTTTCTCCAATATGTTTTCAATCCAACACAGAGCGTGATTAAAAGGGGAGTTAACGAGAGGTAGTGGTGCACATTAGTCTTAAAGAACTTCGGTTTTCGGTGGAGAGGTAAAACACGCGATGTATGTATATGCCTAATGAAAGTATCTCTAGATTTTTGGTGACTATTTCGCGTAATATTTGCAAATAAGTTTGTATGCCTTTGTTGTTACCATAATGTCATGTGTTTGTTTCCAATTGATGAGAAAATAGTGAACAAACAAAGAAGTTGTTATTATTTGATGTTATTTTTAGCTTTCAGTTTGGAGACATCTCTGAGAGCAAGAATCGCTTCGTTGGCACTCTTGTAGAAGAAGAAATCATGCACTCTAGAGCTGTTTGACAAATCATTTCTTATTTTTTCATTTAGCGTTAAAAATCTGTGTGACTTTTCCTTCTCTGATTAGCATCTTTCATTCTTTTTTTATATAAAACTTTGTTTTGCTGGTGGTATATTTCTTATCTTTGTCATTTCATTTGCATCTTCACGTTCATGGTCTTGTGATAAACAAATATCTTAATTTTTATTGTGGGGCATCTAAGACCAACGGCCTAGCTATCGAAGAGTTTTAGTATGGTCTCAGTACCCTATGTCCGGATATAAAAACGGTCCTTCTGAAATACGAAGCCATCATACAATTTTCTGGCAATTTTGTCATCTTCGATGCACTAGTATAAGCCTTAAGAAGAAGTGAGTAGAGATGACTGATTTAATGCATTACTACAGCACAAAGGAGAGCACACAATCTTTGGCAATTGTCATTAAATATATATACAAACGGGTTGATAATCCAACTGTTCTATCTATGTCACTGATTTACACGTGTATCAAAATAATAAATCAACTCAGTCCATTCACTCAGCACTCAAGTTTGTAATTTTCATTGAGTTCATGTTGGTGGTGCTGGGTCCTCTATATCGACAGCCTGCTTCATCCTCTGTAGATGAAATCTACTTGGGAGGTAAAGAGACGCTGTCAGAACAAAGGCTTCCTTCAAAATCCAAACAAAACTCACTCAAGCTCACTCTTCATACCATTAAAGTGGTTATCACAAGAACCAAGGTTCCTAGGAGGTTAGAATTCTAACGCAATGATAGGGCGATTTTCTAACAAAGCTGTCTCTTGTCCACAGACTTATAATCTGCAGAAAAAAAACGAGTGGTTACCTAAATTCTTGTCTTGGAATGAGTCAACGAATTAAATACTTTTAAAACCATAAACATACACGTAAGTAGCCTCATCTATAAGGAGAGTTTATAGTTGGAGTTAAGACGAGATTGATAATCTCACGCATGAATAGAAAATAGCTATAATTTTACATTAAAATTCGAACTCGAGTTCTCATAACTCCTATTACTTCGGACTTTTGTCAGACACTTGAGAAGGGTGCGACCGTAAAAGAAACTTGTTGGTATCTTCTGAAGCGTGGCCCTTAACTAGTCCAACTCCTCGACACAGCGTACAACGACGCTCAAAACTCTTCTAATACTGCAATCGTTCAATTTCGATGCTCTACTGTTGTTTGACAGTCGCTTTTATTAATTTACATCAGTGTTTTTGTAGCCAATGAAGGTAGTGCTTCTGAGCAAGCTAAAGTCGAATTGGACGTAATTTATAGGAACTCTGCCATATTGTTTGCTATCGTGAATAAATGGCACTGCTGTCATTTAGCCACGTTGCGCATGCCTTTATAACATTTGATTAAACTAGTGATCGTTCCCTACACTCCTAAATAAAAGAACAGTCTATTATGAAGTTTGGACCGGCTCGGAAGGAGCCTCCTGAACGAGGAAAATGTTTCATGTGCCGGGGATCTGATATTGACTGCTATAAAGACTAGACGTAGAATTTTGCTCATGGAATATCCTGAAAATGTAACTGAATAACGGTGGAGTACAATGCATAATCAAAAATTCCAAAATGTCTTCATTTTAAGAAGTAGAAAATGCTGTCCCATTAAAATAACGCATTTTTACACACTTCACTCACAGGTTGCAGTATAAAGTGATAGACCACCCATCAACTGATAATAAAGGGGTCATTCTTAGGCTAAAATTTGGTAGAAAAAGACGCCAACTACTTTTTGGACGTATTAAAGAGCTTGAATCATCGCTTGAAAAACTATGTGTATCGAATTTGACCAACCTCTATTAACCTCAAAACTTTTCAAATGACGCTGAAAAATTAAGCAACGATGTACTCATAAGACTTGCGACTTCTAAACTAAAAGTTTGTTTGGAATACGTAGATATTTTCATCAATCATCGTACCCGTATACGTCTATTGTGGAGAGCAGGACCGCACTACTCGACAGGTTGAAGAGATTATAGCTCCACTGAAATATGTAAGCGTAACAAGTTAAGAGAAAATTATTTCTTAAACTAAAACCGAATTTTACCAAAAAAATATTTTCTGTTAAGCTCAAACCTTTGAAACGACGTACGTTCATACATATGTATGTACATACATATTTATCAGAACATTGTCACCTCTCTCACATTTATCCATTTAGTCTACATCTCCCACATAGTTCATGTTGGGCATAATCATAACTACCATTTTTGTAATGCTTAAGTTAAGTAGAGTAACGTCCTCAATAAATGGGATCCCCCAATGAAAACATCCATAAACGATTCTAGTAACGTCGCATACTATTTGCACCAGTCACAGACACTGCTTCCACTTGACCCACTACCGCCATGCAATTCATCACTCAGACATAGTTTCGCAAGCCCACCGATAGTTTGTTATCGAAAAACATAAGTACCACTGTCAAAAGGCAAATAATAAACCTGCGTCCAATCATTAACGCATTCGTACAAATTAAAACCTCTCCAGGCGATAACGAACAAGCAGCACACCATCGCTATCAATATCTGTCCAATCCCTCAATAATCTCAAATACAAACAACAAATCGTTTCATCCCCCGTCAACCGTCATCCCTCTCTCTTGATTCATCCATGCAAAACATACACAAAATAAATTGTTAACTCTAAACTCCACGATAGCCAGACACGTGAAATTGTCTTCAGCAGGTACACAGCGCCAGCAGCATTTTTATCTCCATCGGTTTATCACCACGTTCGCACGACCACGACTACCAGTGGAAAGAAGACAGAAAACAAAAAAAAAAAAAAAATACAAATAAAAAATAAAACCAACCACCTTACTGCTAGCGAATATGATTTATATAAAATAAATGGTCACTGTAGCAAAATTCGCCAGAGAGCATTTCGGTGTCCAATCGATTCGAAACGAGTTCTATCCGCGTCAATTGTCTAACTTTACAATCAATCTGCCTAGTGCCTACTGCCTCTTCGACACACGGCACACAATAGCAATAATATCAAATCAAACAAAAAATATAAAAAAAAATTATTAACTGTTTGTTATTACTGTTCGTTCGAACGCGATTCCAACATTTTCAAGCGCGTTCGCCTGCCAGCTGAAGCTTAGCACGACGGTAGCGCTAGCCGCAGTTGATCATTCGCCTTTTAACTCTGTTCAACTAAAGTTGGACGAATGTGCAATTACATTTCAGTTGTAGCCTCATCGTCGGTTGTGGTTCGGTGAAATTTATAAACAAATACGCTAACGCATACGCTGTTACGTCTTGCCATACATCGAAAGCCATTAAAAAGTAATTTTTCAAAATTTTCAAATCGCTTATAACTCGCTTAACTAGAAGTGTTCTGATCGCATGTCCTCACAGTGATCCGGCTCGCGCGCTCACACACATTGTCCACTCATACGGAAGTTGCTATTTTTACAAGTGGTTTTGAAAATCAAGTGCTAACAAAAAAAAATTTACATTGACCAACCATGAAGAAGCCAAATGCCTTGGACGTGATGGCGTCTAACAGTGCCACTGGAAATACGCAGTTGCAAAAAGCCAGAGAAGCAGGAAGTGGCTCCGAGCTAAAACCAAGTATGTTCCGTTATATCATAGTAGATACATAAGTAGTTCCGATGCAAGTTGCAAAATCAAAAATACAAAACACAAATCTTTGTTCGAGCTTGTTCCAATTATAAATTTACCACCAAATATGGTTCGTCAACTGTCAACTGGCATGGCACGGTGGTGGCGATCAGGAGAGTTAGTCCTCTGTTTAGGAACAATTCACCTTTTAATTAGTTTGCTATCGATTGTAAACTCGTATGCATTTCATTTGTTGCTACATAAACTGTCTGGCGATTAAGTACGTCAAGTGAACCAGTTTTGTAAGAGGAGAAAATAAAACAAAATTTTGCAAGACATTATCATGGTGACTTTGGCGACATTGTGCGATACACAAATGTTAATGTGATTGCATAAAATTTATTAGTATTATTTGTATCGCGCCGATTAATATTCAAAATGATATTAAGAAGGCAACAGTCAATGACTTTTATCACAAGTTACGTTCCAGCGGGGGTGGGGCAGGTAGATTCACATTTTTTTATAGTTCCGCAAAGTATAATAGGAACCTGCATACATGATGTTTGTTATGAATTTTTTTTTTTTCTAAAACTATCTATTGTGAGGTATTTCACGCGTGACGAGTCTAATGATTTGTGATTAGGGCTAGGCAGCCTAATGGGGTGGTTTGATGTTAGTTTACATCGCATAGGGCTGCTGGAAGTTTCCACATAACAATTATATCCCAGCAAACGTGATTATTAATATATTTGAATAAATTAAACCCGGAATGCAGTCTAAGGCGTTTCGGCACCGATGTCACGCAGGGATTCGGTATTCTTTCAATTTGAAATGAGATCACACCTACAAGGTTGAGTTTTCTTATATGGAAAGCTGTTCTCTTTCTCTCTGGCACTTGTAGAATTTCTAATGGAATTCCAATTTAAATTTGTTATTACTAAGCAATACTATGCTGTAATTCTAAAGATAATTTAGGGTTTAATTGTTCGTTTACTTTTTTAATTACACTAGATACTCAATATCTTGAAGACCCACGCGAAATTGCTAAAAAAAATTCACTTAAAAAATTAAATATATTTTATGTACTTGCATAGGCGGGCATATATCTAGAACAAATATTATTATAGTCTAAAATATTTCACACTTAATGCTGTCGGTAGTGAAAAGCAAGATTAATTGTTTTTTTTTAATTGCTCATCGAATTTTACAAAGCGCAATAAATGCAAATACTTCTAAAATCTCAAGCATTACAAGGCTTCTGAGAAACTCGTATCAGACGGGATTTATTTCCACGTTGAGACAGTATTAATTATTTTCAGTAGAGTTTGATGAGTGGGAGATCATCCACCATTAAATTGTTTACAAAGTACTTTTTGGCTAGTATTGAGTCAGGCCAGAAAGGAGATCTTATCGGTACTTGCTTCTTAAAAGTTCTTATTTTATTAAAATAAGTCACGATATGCTTGTGAATAAAATTAATACTATTGGACTTCATTCAATAAATTGCTAATTTCTTACTTAACTAACAGAAAGCAGATAGTCAAATTGAAAACAACAGCATCCTAGCCTAATGGCGTTTTGGGTTCCTTACTTTCTGCTTTATTTTTAAACGATCTTCCATCAATCATTACAAAACTGCTCGCAAAGATTTCATCACTAAACAATTTCGATAATCTTATAGTCGATATTAAATGCCTTATTTGAAAAATAATTATATCAAATCTAAAGCGAAATCTATGGTAAGATGTTTGAAGCGAAATTCCGTTGATTTTTGAGCACACTATTCCAAAATCCGTACAATGTTCACAGAATAGAGCTAGTACAGAAGAACTTTTCCGATTTCTAATAGGAAAATTTGCCTGATGATTTGCTCAACAACAATGCTCAATGGACACTACTTGGCTCTCAAGTCCTTCCTCTCTAAGAAAACTTTTTTATTCTTCCACTTGGAGGATTTTTACAGCCCTTTTCCAGATTTTATAAAATTTGATAAAATTGAATTACAAAAAAAAATTCAACGAATTGTATCAGAAAAAATGTTTTCAACATACATATGTATGTATTCGTATTCCTTAAGTCAAAAGCTTTCATTCGATAAGTCTCGGGATAAAAGGCAAAATCATTTAACGACAACCAATAAATTTTTTGTTACATTTTTTCTACATTCTCGTAATCATATTCTTTCGTTTTACTCAATTTTGGCACTTTGGATAAAACTGTTTCGAAGGTAAAAGAATATGAAATACGGACGGACCAACATAAATACAGACACAGCATAGAATCCATAAAATTACGTTCGACTGTGTCAGCACGAAGAACTGGAAAAATTAACTCTTCCTAGCTGATTCGGATTCGTTTTTCTTTAAATTTTTTTCGTAACAGAATAGATACGCTTTGTTAATTCTAGACACTTCTAGCTGCATTTGTAGATATAAAAGAAATAGGACAAGAAAGCTACGTATGACATAACTTTGATTGATTTGAACGTAGTTCATTGATTGATTTTGTTTATCAAACTGAAGCCATTGTGTCCGTTAAGATCAACTACTAAATTAAGCAAACCCGATACCAACCGAGAGTTTTTAGCCCAAAGTTGTATCCACTCTAGTTTTAAAGCCGTTCTATTTCCGGTTAAGAAATTACAGGCTGCCTGTAGAACAAGCAGCGATGATAATGATAAAATCAATTTCGAGGGGTATTGTGAACAGATGCACACCCGAATTGAATGATAAAACAATTTATGGGTAATAAATTTACCTTTTTTATAACTTTAAAAAAAGTGCGGATCTTCATTGAATTTCACACCTAACAAAAGATAATAAATTTAGATTCTCCTTGCACTTCCCTGAACATATCATAAACGTACGAGTGTATTCAAAGTTTATGAAAAAAATAATAACTGCCAGAGCTCATAAATCCGGAAACCCTCCTATCTCAAAATTAACACCTCATCTCAAATCCATAGAAACATTTTTAAAAATCGAGAAAAGTGAACTTACACCAGGCAACACAACTAATAAACTCATTCACAGCTGCATAGCTGCTGATGACAGAAAATGAATGATGGTAGTTTAATGAAAATATTTATTTTACTTTGCTAATTGCTTGGCTTGTGGATAATGTACAATAATGATTTATAGCTTGAAATAATCAAAAGTTAAGGCCTTAAAAAAAACAATAAAAACAATCGAATCAAATCGGATGAACTTTTCTGAGCATTTTGACAGTAAAAACTAAAAACGTGTCCGTGCGATGTAATTTGTTTTAGATTTTAGAAAACGAAAAACGATTTTTCACAGCGGGACAAGGTTGGGTCAGTCGCTTTTGAGTAGTGCCATATTCGAAAAATAAAAATAAAATATTTAAAATCGATAATATTTGCTACGACTAATGCTTTAGCATTATTGTTCGAATTTCCACGTAAAATAAAGGTAAAATCTGAACGGAAACATCAGTAGTAAATCGAATGTAAAAGCGTCCTTAACAGCTTACCACTAGTATCAAAAGTTAATTAAGACCCATTTAGCCTGAATTTTAAGTAGCAGATGTGCCTACAGACGAAGAATTTCTTTGCTATAACAATGCCACGATTGGTCGAAATTTTGAAATCAAAGTGTTTCCCGGAATTATTACTCTTGATAGGGTCCCTGGACATAGGGGCATCCCTGGCAACGAATCTGCTGATAAACTTGGCAGACTAGGTGTTCAATCTCCGTTTACGGGACGTGAACCCTTTTGTGGTTTACCAACTAACCAGATAAAGATAGAGCTTAACCTATGGGAAAGAATAGAAATGCTCTCGTTCTGGAATTCGCAAAATGGCTTACGACACGCCAAGAAATTTATAAATTTCTCAAAAAAAAGATCCAGAGACATTCTTTCAATGAGCAAACGTAAGGCTAAGATCTTAACTGACTTCCTTACTGGACACTGCTCTCTCAATTACCATCTCAAGAAAATGGGCCGTGTCCAATCGGATATGTGCCGTCTCTGCCTTGAAGACACCGAAACAGCCCAACATATACTGTGTGAATGCCCGGCCATAGCTCGGCTTAGGCTCAAACACTTTAACAAAGGCTTCACATCACCATCTGACGTCACATCTTCTTCAGCTGAAACCATCTATAGTTTCATTAATGAACTAGATCGCAGCTAAAAGACAAATACGATATAGCAACTCTCAGGGGATTGCACAAAAGATCTATTCTGGTCGCCGTGCTTATTAGGCTGTACTCGAGCCTTATTTACCCCATCGACTCTAAAAAAAAAAAAAAAGTTTCCCGAAAATAATTTGTGGCCTTTTAAGAAGCAGGCAATAAATCCAATATCCTAGAATGTGTTTTTTACTAAAAAAAAAAAAAGGAGTGCTTTTAGAAAACAAAACGTTGTACAAAGTACTAGCCAAAAGACTCTTATTGTTAAATTTAACAATAAAATTAGTTCCGTTCCGAAGCATAATGAACTACATCAAGCTTGAAAAACTAATTCGAATTTCATGAAGTTTTGAAACTTTATGTTTCTCGACATGATAACAACAAACAAATAAACAAAATACCAAAATACCATAAGCGATATTTATAGTTTTTAATATTCATTTGTTAAAAATTATTTCTTTTAAGAAAGCTCGTGTTTAAAAATTCTTCAATCGTGTTTCGCACATTCGCATCTTTTAGAAAAAACAACTAAAAATACACAACCCGAAAATATTGGCATTTTTAAAATCTGCGTTGTAAATATAAAATTAAAAAAAAGAAAAATATTTACAAAAAACATCGCATTAAACCGAAATGATTTTTTAGAAAAGCTCGTATCATATTGTATCGTTCTTTGAAGTAGAAAAAAGAAGCAGAGTTTCCAAGTATTCCAAGCATTTGAAACATCTGACGTGTGTTGCTTCAGTATCTTACTATTGGTTATTCATCAACAACTTGAAGGGCGATAAGACAGAGGAAATTCTTATCCGATTGTATCTATTGGATTAATTTATATCTACAAGTGCATGTGTACAGTGCACTTATCATTACAATATAAAGAATGACTAAACTCTTTATTGTCTCTGCAGACAAAAAAAAAAAACACTCTGCATACAATGGCGTCCTTAATCATCTTTTTGAGTAGCTCCTACGCGATATCACATGCATGTGTAGATTTAAAATTAATAAATCACTTAAAACCCTTCGCGAGAATTCCTCATTGTGTTAGATGAAGTAGTACAAGTACTTTCCCAAAAGTGGCTAGCTCAAGAAACTAGTTAATACAAGTGGTGAAGGCAACCAATCAACAGTCCTCGAAGTATGTTTACGTTGATATTGACGTCTTACAATTTAATAATATACGCTTTCAAATTGTATTAACCACAACAAGCGTTTGTGAAGTTGTAAGTTGCATTTGCGTTGCTCCACCCCTTAGTCACGTGCCAATATCTATTCATCCATAAACAAGAGATGTTAGTTCAACCAATTAATTAGTTCCTAGAAGCCAAGTACTAATTGACTCTAAAATCAATACATGCGCCCAATTTAGTTAATCCTGTTAATTGGCAAAAATGGTGACAAAATTGAAAAGCTACCATTCAGCGTTTATCGTATTTATCACATTGTTTTAGAAAAGAAAGAAAAGAACAAAACAAGTAAATTGAAATTGAGGGGAAAGCACCGTCCCATTTCGCAAGAGAATGGCAACTGATTTTTTAATTCAAATCCATTTATAACATAAGCATAACGATTATTAGATACAAGTGTGAAATCTGTATTAATGCGAATTGTACCTTTAACAACATCAACATTGTGCACTTTAGACATTAAAATGTCAATTGATTGAGCAATTATCTGAATCAGGTTAAGTGGTGATTAAGGGCTTATAAATATTTATTTTATCGGAAAGTGACGGATGGAAGGGACCTACAGCTCAAAGCCATATCTGAAACGCGATCTGAGAAGGTTTCTCATTATAGTAATTACTCTCGGACGTGTGTCAGACACTCGCGAAAAGTGCAGTTTTTTGATGTTTTCTGGAATTTGAATTTCGAAACTCCCGCCGCACTAACTTGAATCACGGCGTCTACTGTTATTATGCACCAACTACGATTCATTTTCTAAATTCTTTTTTTTCACAAGTCTGAAAAATGTGCAATAATATGTGAATGTATTTGCCTTTATTCTATTTTCATTTTTTTTCTCTTAGAACAATTTTATGCCGATATTCTGCGCCAACTTAGGTTAGTGGGCTACGCCAAGCCACGTCCACTTTCTTTTCTGTATCTTCGAAGTCATTGGTTGCAGGCAACTATAAAACTGAAAAAAAATAAGAAGAATAATAAAACTACAGTTCTACATTTATGCGGAAGAATCATAATTTATTTGAGCAACATTTAACGCAGCACACCACTACACCATAATTAATTCTCCTAATTACTTTCAGTTTGGTATCACCAGTAAGCAGTGCTATCAAGCTTTCGAAAATTCTGCACCCCTTCAACCAATTGCCCGGCAATGCTTGCTTTTGAAGTTCAGATATTGTTAGTACTTTAAATTTCGGTTTTGCTCGTTATTTTGGCGTTTTTTGGTCTCCTTCTGTCAGCAAACCACAAGTTCGAAAGGAAGCAAGTACATATTATTAACGATGTAATGGCTTATGAAATGGGTTGTATTGTTATTGCTCGTTGACATCCACCCCAAGTCTGAAAGAGTGTTTCTACGACTTTGTTTTGAAAATGGTTCTGGTAAGAACTCATAAACTCTTCCATGCTATCACTGCAATTATTATGAACCAACAAACTTTGAACTTGACCTTCTAAACTATTGTAAATCTGTTTGTGCAAAGTAGATAGATAGATTCCCAAGACGATTTTATATTACAGAACAAATGCAACTTATATTAACCTATTTTGAGTTGCTGTTAAGTGAATTACATGTCATTTGTTATTGCAAACGAGTGCGAAATAGCAATCCTCTCAACGATTGCAACTTAAACTCTTGCTAAGCATTTGAAATAAAATGTTAATTAAGGGTAAACCCGCCGAATTTACACACTTTTAGTACCAAAGTATGTAAAATGAAAGGCCCCCCAATTCGTTCACCAAAAATAAATTCATCATGGTTATCGTGAACATTTAAAGCGAATGTACATGTCTACTCTGGTACTTCCCCCCGTAGGTAAATTTTTAAATTCATGACCTGCTGCTAAAGTTGTTATTCAACTATCATTGCCTTTCAATTCCTTTCTACTTAACAGAACCTAGTTTAATTTTTCGCCAGTACATGACAAAGACTTATACTGATGACTAAAAACGTCTGTTTGTGTTTGACACAACACAACAAATACAATTGTTCTCGATGACTTAAAATGACCTACAAAAACCCATTTCAACATAAAAGAAATGCTAATTGTATGTCCACACGTCGAGGTCCCTTGGTAACATGCGAAACATGCGGTTTTGATTTGGCAAACGAATTTCCTAACAGAAATTTACATTCCACCGCTGTTTTCGTTTCCTGAATTTTAACGAAAGTGATAGGTAAACTAGCACCATGAACTTCGAAAACCAAATAGCGTCCTAAAACAAGGTCAAGGCTGGCAACAAGCTTAGAATGAAGCATACGCCAAAAAAGTCCCCGAAGATAAAACCACCGGCTTCTCATACATCAGTTGTACCTACATATTCGTACTTAGGTAACGATAATTAATATGCGCGTTTTTTTATCAAATTGTCATCACGATTTCAATCAATGAAAATTATAAAAAAATTACTCATTAATTGCAGGTAATTTCGATAACAGAATATAAATTTTTAAAATCAACATTATTTTTATCTTAAACGGGCTTACCGCAGACAGATTTCTTTCATCGAACTTCGAACTTCGAAAAGGATTATATTTAGTTAAAACAAACATGTCTTTGAGTTTATTTATTTAAATGTAGAATGTACTCGGAATGAATTTTTCGGAAGAAAAACAAGTTTTTGACATGAAGAGGTCGTTAGTTCTTAATTTTGAATTAATTAAATTAGCTTTATGAAAAGGATAAATATTTTCGAAGGTTGAATTCGTGTAACCTACAAGGTAGGTTATATTTCATTTGACGGAGTGTTTGTGTATACATAAGGAATGCATTAAAGAAATCATTCGCAGGGTTAGTGTGCTCTAAACGCCTACAAATCTGTCATATTTCATATCATATTCGGCAGAAGCCGATTCAGTTAATACAGTATGTTCACTCTCTATCGCGCTACAGTCCAAGTTAAAAGTTTCGGTCCACTGTAAGCTGGAAAAAAATGCATCAATTGAAGGGAATAAATATAATGACACAAAATTAGAACACTGAAAAATTAAAATCAAAAACAATTTTAAGTATTTTTTAAAAAAAAGAGTCTGTTGGTATCAAGTCAAATCACTTTATTTGAATACAGGTATTGGCCACGGAATGTCATATTCATCCACTTCCGTAACAATTCTATTGGTATAGAGATTATGGCATCCATTTAATTTTTTTCGACAATTTCCTTGAGAAAATTTATGAATAATTTAGAGATGTGTTTGTTGTGTAAATAACGTATTTCAATTATTCATAGGGCAGATGACAGAGCATTTCTTGGATTACTCCTTCTCCTTCATAAATTCATAATTTGTTTTGAAGTCGGGGCAAGGGTTCCTGTAAGGCCATCTCTCCAACAAATTTAGTTTCGGTTAAGTATCGTTTACTTGTGACCGGAAGCAAAATTTTGAACCAATTTTTGTCAACCTCTATGCTGCTTTTTGTCGTTTATATTTATTGTTTGTTGAATGAAGTAGTCCAATCTACACTCCTGTGATGACTCCCAATCTCACTGTATTGCTGAATAGTACGCCAAGAACATTTGATATTGTCACTTGAAATGTTATTTGATTGTGCTGACATTCAATTTTTTTGTCAAAAGAAAGATATTTTTAGTAAATAAATATAAAAGTAAGACTTAGTGGTTTTAAACTTGGCACTGACGCTTTTATATGCTACCTTTCGAAAACAGAATATATTCAGTAGCAGTCATACAGAATACCACTGGCTAAGGAGTCATAAAATATGAACAACAAGAAGCATTTTAAGTAATAAAAGAGGATAGGAGGGTCATAAAACCTGTACAATAAAACGAATAAACCAGGTTTTTCTACAAATACACATATACAAGCTGCCTAATTCTCCAAAATTTTGGGAAAGAATGTTGAAAGATTGAGTTTGAAGTATGAAAATAGTGTTTTTGAGATCCTCCTTTAAAACAATCACTCCATTCAATCAGTCGTTTAGATTTAGAGTATTCACTAACGAAGAACTTTAGTTATAAGCGATCCTTATATGGTATCCTTAAGTCAATGAATAAATTTAAATGATGCTATTTTAATAATTTGTGGCAAACGTAGATATTGAAAGTCTTAAGGACTCTATTATTAACTAGGGTAAGTCGGCTTACGAGCATTTATTTTTAGTGTAAAATTTTCCCTGCCAAAAAAAAAGAATAGTGTAACCTACAAACCTTTCCAAACACATTGCAAGCACTTTTCATATCTTTGTTTTTCTCTCTTGATTTTGACTCATGTTTGAAAAATTAGTCAGAAAGTTTCCCAAAAGAAATGTTTCTAATTAATAAACAGCATTTTTATTAACAAACAAAAACTAATTTGTTTTTTGTAGGAGTACCAGAATAGGGATGCTGTTTCTATTTATCACCTTGAATGGAATTTGTCACAAATAAGTTTAATTGGAGTGCAGATGTCACGACTTGTTTTTTGCGTTCCATTGAACCATGAAAGTGAAAATAATTTGCTGGCGCTGTCAAATTAAAATCTTTGGATGGAAAGTTTTTAGAAAAAAAGGCCCCCATTTCAGTTATTTACAATTTTGATTAGTATCGCCAAAAATAAAGTCATTCCAGTTTTATAAAAACAATAGAAAAAAAAAACGAGGAATTAACAGGATGTTGGCACACGCTTATAAAAGTAGGGGGAATTCAAGTTATGATTATTACCCATTAGCGGTTAGATAGATTGACTTTGTGATGTTTTTTTTAAATGTGAATTCAGCCAAGTGGAATATTCCGGATGGTGTTGCAAGAAAAGCATTGTCATAATCACTTCTGTGTGTTAAGGATGATCAGGCAAAACATTGCACATTGAAGAGACCTTTGTCAACGTCAAAATAAATGGAACAATCCATAACGTCTAGTGACGCCTAGTATGCCCAAAATTTCATGCAACAGGGTGCGGCCACCAGCTTAATGAAACAGGGAGTCATCATAAAATATTTGAACAGGGCACTCAACATTAACAAGCGAATTGAGAAGGTTCCAACAATTTTCTACTCTTACTGTAGAAAATTCAACAAACACTAGAGAATAAGTCCCAGAAAAATTCTGCCACCAATCATACATATAACTGCTAATCGAATGCAGCGGAGCTCACTAAAATCCTACATAAAGATCTTAATAACATAACAACCACTCCTACCCTTCACAAGACCTTTTCTCGTATTATAGCAAAGCAGGAACAAGGATGTGGAATAGCACCAAGTTCCAAGTACACCTAATGGGTCCAAGATTGGCGTCGAAGCGAGTATATTCAACAACTCGTTGGGCTTTGCCTAGATCAGACTTTGGCACCATGGCAACGTCTTTAAGATGGTGACTCTAGCACAATGATCACCTCTGAGAATACATACATATGTATGTACCTAACCCTTCTCAACAGTAGTGCAAAAATAATTTCTGAGATTCAAATCATAGCTTGTGGATTAACGCTTTAAGAAAACTGCACAACTGATGGAGTTTGTCGGCCATCTGTCTACATTAAGGAAGCTAAGGCCAACCTACAAAAGAGAGGTGATAGAATAGTGCAGTAAAATTAGAACCTACCCTTGCAGGAGCATAATACCATACGACACCACGTAAGAAAGCTAACACCAGGTATACACAGATGGCCTCTGAAGGAGGTTGAAACAATAAAACAGGTTCATGAAAATACAACTGGCTTTTGCCACTGCTCAGGCATGTACCACTTAAGAAATCATTTGCTTTCTCTGGAACAAAAAATTATGATGCAAACCTGTGAATGGTATCTGTGAGTTCCTTAAAGGTTCAATGTACATAGCTCATTGGAATTTAATTTTTAACTGCAGGCTTGTATCTTCGATTGGGTATTAAATGACCGGTGGGAAATATCAGTTACATTACTCATCAGTTTGACAGTAGAATACTGCTATATTATGCCGAGAGTAGACTTCATATTTGTATACAAAAAATGTGCGTACTCATTCACTTTACGGAACAAGAGCTAGTAGATTCTTAAGGCCAAAACTCTCTTCAAAAGTCAATATGAGCTCATTGTACAAACAATCGATCTCACTAAAGTTCTTCTCAGTTCTCGCACGAATTCCGATTTCCGCATAAGCCATCAAAAATTATTTGACACAGAATCTGCATGTCGCATCGCTTATCCATAGTTAAAAATAGTATTGTAGGTCAGTGATCTGATCAGCTTCCAACAAGCTGATCTTTCGCATATCCGCCTGCTTCAAGTGATAAATCAATTATCATTTTATTACCACCGATGCAATCAATTTGCAAAAATGAAAAAAAGAAATTCATAACAACCACCTCGCACTATGATGTAAATTATTTCGTTTTTAATTCCGAGCGATCTCAATTCCGAGAGCCCGTTGCTGATGTTGGCGGGTGGCACTCGGCGAGATCCCACCAGGCAAAGCTTACATGTCCACATCGCATTCGTTGATGATTGATAATGACATGCGCACGAATTAATTGCAATCGCAATTAATCTCACCGATCTGTTCGTCTGTTTACATGATCCAGAATATAATCCATAATTATCGTCTGTACCTAGTATTTGTTTGCAATTATGGATAACGATAGCTATAGCTTCCGTAGCGTTAGCTAGCTAGGCCATCCATCCTACCATCCCATCCATCAGATGTTACACGGATCGAAGAATTCGAATTATGCAATAATTGCCGCACAACAGTGTTATTTTAGTTTAATTTACACGCCGGGGGCACCCCTCACGTGAAACACGTAGCAATTCCTTCCGCTAACAAATTTAATTAGCAAGTTCGCTAGAATTGAAGATAGCTTCGAACTAATTAAATGTCAATTAGACAGCCAAAGGGAGGAGTGTGCCGAAAAAAGCGCCAGATACATGGGTATCTCGTCAACAATTGTCAGATCAAATTTCACGCGTATTTAATAGTTTTAATGTGTTTACACTTGTTTTTCTGGCCAGTTGCCTTCTGAAATTCGTCGACTGCTTCTGTCGCGCTTGCTTACTTGTATACCCCTAAACCGATCATCATTCAATTAATATTCATTTTCAAGCATCGCATGAAGTGGTTATAGCAGATAATTTCCCATAAAATTGATTCAAACAACATACTCGTAGCACTAGCGTTGCGGGGTGATTAAATCATTCTTAGCAACTTGGCTGGTGGGCTAATTTGCATTGTTTGCAAATACGGATAATTGCTGATAAAAAATTGTTGGATGTGAGCTCAGTTAAATATATAATTGAATTGCTATTATTATTTGGTCGATGGCATTTTTGTGGTAGGATTGCAAGTGAGATTATCTGATTACATTTTGAATACCAGCGAAGTCGTCAACGGGTGCTCTCAGTTAAGTGCTCCAATTTGAAGTTCAAGAGAAGTCATTGTTAAGGAGCGTGATTTAATTAAAATTTATTGTTAAATATTCTTTGAATCACGATTAATATTCAAGGACTTCAAAGTTCTTAACCACACATAGACGACTATTGTGTAGTTTACATAAATTATAGACGTAATCTGAGTACGCTATTGCATCAGAAACAGCAGGAATAGTGGTGGAAATTTAGGTTTCAATGATCAATAGAAAGCATGTATGTACATACACATCGTATCGGATAGTTAAGCGGCACAAAGTCGACCACATAATTCACAAAATCAATCGGTTTCTCAGAAAACCTTTGAGGCACAGCTCAAGAAGTAGTTTAGCGTGTGTCAATGCTTTCATTACAGATTTAAAAGTTCCATGGCGTGACAAATTGATTTTCGATTGAAGTAAGCAAAAACGGAAACTATTGCCAGCTATTGGAGTAATAGTATAACTAAGCTTTACAGACGAACGTGACGAACAGGAGATTAGAGATGTCAGCTAAGCTCATGACTTTGACACAGAAATTAAGTAACAGTTTAGTGAAATATTGCCACACTATAGGGCAGTGGTGGTTTGTTACCAAGCGCTACTCTATGTACATATTTGTAACCCTTAAACAGCACAGACTCAACTTTGATGGAAGACATAATTTAGTCCTATTGAATGCAAAAAAGGTAAGTCATGCATGCTTTCTAGGCATATTGTTCTATGCTTAGGTTCATGTTAATAGTGTTCAGATATCTGATCAGTGATGGGAGGGGTTGTCTATTTAAGGGATTTAAAAGGTTTGAAAAATCCCTTCGACTTCATGCTTCTGCATGCCTACTCATCTTTATCACTGTGTCCTGGTGCCATGCCAGACAAGGCATTCCTTCAAAGTATTCTTAATGATTTTGAGCACCAAGATTATAACATTCCGTGGCAAATTTATGGCTCAGTTTACCACATTTCAGGATACAACGCCATGGCTCGGAACATGACTCAGTATGGTGCAGCTTCAAATTATCTCCACAAGCTATATACGCATGCATTGTAATTTCTACAGCAAATAAAATGCGAAATTGTACTAAGTTTTGCGCAATTATTTACATTTTTTGTTTATTGACTGCTCTGATCGATCCTTATAAGGCTGCCAGAAATTTAGTCATCATAAATTTAGTCATCATTCTAGTGTTGCAGTTGAATATTTCTTATGAAATCACGCAATTTGGCGATTGTTTATTGCAGCATATTGACGGCTTTCTTTTTCACTATCAGAATTTAAATTGTGACGCATGTAATTTTACATTACAATCAACTTTATTAGACAAACCGACATGTAATCTGATCACTTTACCTCGATAAATGTCAAATTGAATTCCATTTTTTATGAAGCTCATGACTAATAGACAAACCCGTAAATATTATAAAAGCAACTCACGATGGCGCTTATTATCGCGTGCTGAATATGAGTGGCCTATCAGAATGCCTGATTGGGATGGGATTTCCAAAAGACGATAAATACGACTATTATACGTCATTGGAACTTTTCGTGCTGGTGATCAGTGACGTAGTTTCCAATGTTTCATTTGGGTTATCGGAGCCAGCAGATATGAATACTAAGATCATGTCGGGGGTCTCTTACTATAAGATCGGGTTATATGTCAGCAAAACTATGGTTCACTGGAGGATAACTCGTAGGGTGAATTAAGGACGCGCATTAAGTTCATAGGAGACACTCGAGTTCTTGCCCTAAGTGTGCAGGACTATCCAAACAAAATAAATCCGTACTTGCTAGAGCCTATTCAATTTCGTGTGCTGTATTGGAATGTCGACCGCAATTGGAATTACTAATATTGAGTGATGAACGTTAAAATTACTTTTAAGGTACACTACTGTAGTACAGGCAGCTCAAAACATTTTATATTCCTAGTAAATTCTTTTCACTGAATAGTTAGATATTTGAGATCAAAACTTCTTGGTCACAAGAGTCAACGGATTTGTAGCTAGCTATTTATAAAAGTCTGTAGTCTTCAGATAATCTAAAGCGCCTTATGCAATTGCATGATTTTTTTAATGTGGTTAATAAATATTAAAAAAAATTAAATATTGAATATATTTTTTTTGATATAAGTGTCTTAGATCCTTGGAAATTTATTACATTATAATTGAGAAGTGAGGATCTAGCAAACCGCGGCCATGTTCGTTATTGCACAATTGAACCCTTTTACGGGCATTTTGCATGATTTGGCGGAATCATCTTCAGTACCCCAAAATCATGGAAAGAAATTTTGTAATAAACTCGCAAATTAGATTTGGTGCCTCTAAATCGAGCGATTCAGCAGGTTACACCATATCGTCCAAATGTGAAATACTCGTAAAATAAAATCTCGATTAGCTCACAGGCTGTGTGTGAGGCTCAATTATGCTGCCAAAATCATATACATATGTACTACAAGACCCTGATATGCGCTTTCGATCTCCAAGATGTATTCCAACTAAACTCTCTAACAGTTTTGCCTTCAACGTCTGTAAAAAAGTACGCTCCAATGTTCCAAACTGCATATGTTAGGATGAGATCTGCAAAGTGTCCATGTTTTCACTTTTCGTAATGGACTCCGTCAATACTAGCAATTTCTTCATTTTGGCCGCAGTGGCTCTTAGACTCTGAGCCCCATGAGTCACCTGTACTTCTTCCGATCTTGGTGCAAAAATCACCAAGAAACGTTAATTTAAGCAAACAGTGATGATATTGTTGATGTTTCTGTCTCAGTATTTGCAGACATCGCATGTTGTTTGAATAAAGCAGCTAGATACCTAATTGTATTTTATTCTGTGGCTACACAATGACGAATACGAAATCCGTGCCACCAGCACGATATACGAATTCTTTGATTAACTGATTAACTACCTTATTCCACATCTCGTAAAAAACTTTTAACTGACAACGCCATATCCAAAAATTAACCCTACACTGCGCAGTGTAGACAATCTGATACAACAAAAATTTCCAAAACAGCATTTTTTTTTTCATTTATAAATTCCTCAAAATGCGGCTTACACTTTTGCCTTAATAAAAATAATAACATACAGAATAAAACATAATCACTGCACGATGTAGCAGATATGATAGTCAGTTTTTTTATGAATAAATAAAGAATAACTAACAATAGAATTTTTTTTATTATTTCTCTAGTATTTGCAGAGATAATTTATATATATAATTTATATAAGAAAATATTTTCTAAATCGCTCAGTGTAGGGTTAAAATTAATTCACAATAGAGACATTTCTTAAGTCCTTCATGTAGAACTGAATCCGATTTTGAGCCTCAAAATATGCAGAAGAAATTCATTTATAGTGACGAGAAACGTGGCTTAGATTTAATTCAGCGATTTGCACTCCTATGAAATTAATATCCCAACATATGTACATATATAGTAAATACAATTTAATTTCGTTCAAAAAATAGGAGAACATTTTGTCACCAATTGTGGTGCACCTAAATCTAATCAGATCTCATTTGGAAATACGTAGTTTATTCTAATGGAAACATTCTCAACCAGACTGTTCATTAAGTAATTGCTACACTATCGATACTTAAAAATCAGTGACTACACACACTGTCTGATGACAATCTTAGAAATTACTTTATAAAATTAGTAATTTATGAATGGTAGATGCACCTATTTAGGAATCCGTATAAAATATCTGCATTGTTCTGAAAGAGTTCGCATGCCAGTATTTGTATATTTGGGGCGAACCCGCGTATTACGCTGTTATACAAATTAATTTTAATCTTCTTCAAAAAAATCAACCTACGAGGACCGAACAGAGAGAGACGTTATATTTTGAGCTTGGAAGTCCCGGCGCCCTAGACTATCCAGTTTATCCAGTACTAATTTATTTTTATTGCAGTTATAGTTCTAATGAAACTGATATTTATAGGTACATATATACCAAAATGGAATAGAGATTCAGATCTACGTTTCTTGATTGAGCCATTTTTTGATTGGTCAAAGTGGTAGCTAGATCTCCAGATAGTATTGCAACATCCTGGTACTTTGAGCCTCAACGTACTAGACGATGATAAATATTTGAAGTGAACACCAAGTGGGATAATGTGAAGAACACATTGCATATGCACATATGACCGCATGACATCCATAGTGATTATAAACGCTGCCCTTGAATCTTGTTTAGTCGTTTCATGATGTAATTATTACTCAACGTAGGCCACGAAATTAATAGGTAAGAATGGATCATTTTAGGCCCGAATAATGCTAGGAAATAGTGAACGTTCGGGGAACTGTGCAAATTTTGAAACAATTTCATGATACTAGCATGCTTATGAATAACAAAATTAATCTGCGTGCTCGTTCGATGCACACAAGCAAAAGAATTGATGCTGCTGCTTAAAGTATGGAGGTGAAAACCAAAGAAATTCAACTCGTCACAGAGGTAAACAGTTGAACAGAAGTCTCACATCTTTGAGGAGAATAATGTATGAAGATCTCAGATTATTTGATCCTCATGAGTTGAACCAAAATGACAATCTAGTACGTTATCACTTAAAAAAAAAAATAACATCGATTTTGATCGCAAAATCATATTTGCAGACGTAGCTTATTTTTAGCTTCCAGGCTATGTCAACAAGCAGAACTGTAAGACTTGGGGATCTGAAAATCTACTCATAGTGAATGAAGGCCAATACTTCGTCGGAGAGTTTGATGTGGGAATAGACATTCCAGAACTTTACATTCTAGTCCACTGCACTACAAATGGTACAGAATAGAGACACAGGTTAAATTTTACCTATCTGTGTGGACGTTTTATCTCCTACTATCTTCTTTTTCACTAGATGAATCCATTGTCCTTTAACTAAAGAGCTCATTTTGTTCCCACTGTTTACTTTATAGTTCCCAGTAAATAAGTTAATTTGTTTCTATCCATTTTTATAGCGACTTCATCTCATCAGCAAACTATCATGGTATAATGACTTCCCATTAAAATATTTCCGAATTTTTATGTTACATGTTTGACGCCGGCTTTCTTAATTCTGCGTAAATTTTTAGCAACCACAAAACGATGTGACGTATCCATTCATGATGTGGAGCACAATGTAAATTATTCTGTCCGTCCCGATTGGTAGAAAAGCCGTTTGCTCACGCCCCTATCTTCTCATGGTTTTGTATTCCACGTGGATTGTTGTTCCAGTATAATTTCGTAGAAGTCTTTTATTTATGTAAACGATGTCTACTTGAATGGTTTTGTGTTTTTCACTACTTCACGCATCCAACAATCTCTGCATCCGAAACGCCTTTTAAATTCCGCAGCCTTGTAGAAGATGATGGGCTTCTTAAATGCGAAACTTTAAGAAAATACTCGTTTGGTAACCAAAATATTATTCTCTAAAATTTTATAACACTAGAGTTCACTAGGCCATCGCTTTGACGTTATTTATTAGAAAGGGAAACGACTAATTTTGCGACGTTTTCCTTACATTTTGTTGTCAGTTGATTTTTCTTCTTTTTAAATACGCCCTCCATTACAAAGTACACCGAAATTTAGACAGTCGAAGTAGACAATCTCGTTCAAAGTACATCGATTCCGTCTGAATCGTACCGGTCCTATCCTCTTATTGGAATTTCACACCCTATCAGAAGAAACAAGTAAACTGGTAATTCCTTAATATAGACCACCACCCATCAAATCTTCTTGACCTCAAAACGTCTTATTTTAATTATTTTTCACACCATTCAATCGCCGAGCTGATAATTTTTTATTTTTTTTTTCATTCTCTACTTGACCTAAACATTAATAAGTTGTCAACAATCTTCACACTTAAAACGTTCCCAAAAGATAAGATGCTCCACTGTCTGTGCCCGATGTGGTAATGTGCCACCGATAACACGTCATGGCGCAGCAGCCCCCAAAGACGCAATTGGCTTCTTAAGTAAATGATTCTCCTTAATTTTCATCGACACCTCAGAGACTTGTACACTATCAGTCTGCAGTTCAGACCTATAATTGATTTACAATGCGAGATTATTTAATGGCATTCTCGGCCATTCAGATCGAACTGAGATTCATTAACAATTTGTTCGATCATTTCACAACTCTCCGCTTTGTAGTTGGTGAGAGAAGCAAATATTTGTTCCTTTCATTATTATCATCCACTCCTGAGAGCGTTCAGAATTTCTGACAAAAAATTATTTTTTGTTGATATCGCTCCGTGGATTTTTTTTTCCTTTTTTGTTCACTATCAGAGGTTGACACTGATCATCAGTCTGTGATAACACGTTGAAGCGACAAGAAGTAAAAAGCGAACTAGGACGACGACGCTTAGGATTAATCGAACATACCAGCAGTGGGTAGAAGGAAATAAAGTGCACCATAAAAATGGTTAAAAATCGCAGATTCGAAGATAAAGGTATTTTAGAATTGATTTGTAGAGAAACAAATGTGTCAAGGTTGCGGGTTGATAAAAAAAAAAACGAGGAACTAAATGAGTCTTGTAATTGTATCGGTAAAAGTGATTGACAGATAGATCAAAGTATGAATTTATTGACAATATTGGATTTACCACGACGCCATGCATTAAGTGTTTCATTGATAAATTAAAAACAAAACAAAAAAAAAGTCAGTGGGTCGTCCCACTCGTTGGGTAGATAAAACAGTCAACGAGGCTTTCGTAAGTAGGTGGGATGTGATAACATCAAATTCACCCCTCGTCAAGAGGGCTTACGAAGTTTTACTCAATTAACGAGGTGTGAAGGACTTTGTGGCAGGTGTCATGACGCATTTGTGAAAATATTGTCAATCAATTAGTAATGTGTCCCAGAAATTCAATGACAAAAGAAAAGAGAGAAAACGTGGTTTGCATGTGATTCAAGGACGGTTTTGCAAGTGTTTTTCTTTTTCGTGCTCTACTACTTTTCACTTAGCCAATTGCTTCAGAAATCGAGTACAGTTTTCGGTCTTTCATGTACGAGAGTGGATTGAAAAGTTCGCGACTTGATCAAGAGAACAGTCTAGAAAGTTCTCAAATTACTTTTATTCTAACGCAATTTATTCCAAGATGAATACACTTCTTCCATCTGGTCTCTAAACCCACTACACCACTTTTTAATTCGCACTGCATTGCGCGCAATTACAAAAGCTCAACTCCTCAATTCGTGTTCCAATATTTTAGATATATCTGCGCACCATACCTTAGTAGCTACTTCGTGAATGGAATGTTTAAGGTTTGAATCGTAATACACATTATGACAGCAAGAAGCTGTCATAGGAAGCTTCTCAATTAGGTTTTGAGTTCCTTCCATTCGTGCAAAGACTAAAATAGCACGCAGAAGGTAAATGGTTGCGAGAAGATTAGCGTCGCAGGGCCTGTTTGGGTCACCTGCTGCAAATGATTTGATGACTTTTAAGAGCAATAGGCAGATGCATTTACACCAGGAAGGACGTAGTATAATATCTAGGTGCACGTTAAAGCCACACCAAGGGAATGTAACCATAGCCGCCGAACATAAAGAATTCAAGACTAAGATGAGCTTAAGTGCTCTGAGATTTGACTTTCCTTTAATTTAAAACAAAAAAAAAAAAAATGCAAATGAAACATAGTAAAAGAAAACTGATGTCAAAACTGAAGTCGAGTATGTTCCGTCAAGTCTTAAGAGCTTTTCAAATTAAGGCCACCAGAAAAAGGGGTTGCTGCCTGGTATAGTAAACTGGACCTGATAGGGTCTGAGTGCTTAATTACATACCTAGTGAAAGTTTAACCCATAAAACAAGTGCGAAAGTAATGTGCGAAAGTTTGGCTATGATGTGCAAAAATTGTTATAAAATTATGAAAAATATTACGATATTCAAAGCACGCTTTCTTAATTTTGAGGTTGGTTTTTACCATATGCAGTGGTGAAATTTGAGCGGCTGATAAAAGACTCCTTTGACGTTTGCGATTCTATGTATGTATGTATGTATATGCTGTATGACGAGGTGGGTTCGTCTACTTACGTTCATATATAAAATGCATAATGTGTCCTATATTTCTGTCTGTATTAGCACGACTGGTCGCAGAGTCATTATTGGGATATTAATGTGACTTTCAAATGTGGTGTAATATTCATTTAAACTCTTAGACGTGTTTAGTGTATAAAGATTGTAATCAACCCATAAGCTACAAAATGGAAACTTTGAATCATTAAAATTGAATTCAACAAATTTTATTGCAGGGAAAATTACTGGTATATTAAAATTCCTTCGGTCTTTAGCGCATCTGGGGGCAACTACGAGGTATGATAGATACATATTAATGGACAGGCAGACACAGTGTTGAATCCATAACTGATTTTAAGATTTTTATTCCGAAGACCCATTTCAAAATGAATGTTACATACAAAATGAATGCAACATTTTATTGTTGTTACATTCATTTTGAAACAACAAAAAATTGTCTCTTTGCTTGGACAATTGGGAACGGAATAAAACGTTGTAGCTTACTAATAATCAATCCTCCTTAATAGCTTTGCATCATGTTATTCAATAGGAAATACGTGTATATGAAATCTTATTGGATGACGAACTTCAAAGTTTTACAGCACAAAGGCGCTATTGTTTGGCGTCGCTTGATTCAATGTGTTAACTCGGTTCAAAATTTAATCACTGTCGAGTCGAGCAATTAGGTTACCCGTGGCAATGATTAATTCCTTCTTCTAATCTTCAGAAAGTCTTTCCTGTTTTTGAGCACATAATAGGATTAAACGTACAAAATTATTTTGTTACATCGGCTTAGTATCTAACTTGTTAGATACTGAAATGGTAATTTTATCTTATTTAAGCCTTGTACCGACTTTTAGCTTCATGATATCTCCAACAAAGTGTGGAATATTTTATTGCTTTTTTAACTTATGGAGAAAGGACCTTGATGTGACTTCCTGTCATACAGCTAGAAGTTTAAAGTAAACTATGCTTCTCTAATCATTTCCAGCTACCTGTGGTATTTTTACTTGGTACCGAAAAAAGTTGTATCTTAGTTTTATCCTTCCTCGATGGAGATTCAAAAGGTTTTTCTTATGGAAAAGAAGTGTGTAATTGGAAACGCAATTCTGTCAGCGTACCAGTTAAGTCACTAGTTATTGTACGCTGGACTCAAGCGCGCTTCTGGATAGTTTTTTAGACTAAAAAAAATGGCCCGTCTTATTAGCTTAAAAAAATTTCTTTGGGCTTTAAGAAACTAGAGTTTTGGAAACTGACTTCCCTAATTGGAGAGGAGAATAAAACTGAGTACCAGAATCACAATATGTTCAATTGTATCTTTTTGTATCTTTAGGTTTCCGCAAACTTAATTCCACCACAATCTACTCTTTCATTCAACTCCGGAGTTCTTTAAAAATATAAAATTCTTACCAAAAAATCAAACTTGGTCTAAACAGTGCTCTCTTCACCTATCTAAACTAGAAGCACGTAGCGGTATCATGGAAACCATACAGGGGCTGATTCGCAACAAGCATCGCAACCATAAATTACATGAAACTGAAACGTACTAGCCACCACATGTTATGGAAATTCACTACCAATTTTCTTCTAGTGCTAAGCAATTCTTTTTGGCGCACTCAGCAAAGAGAGATAACCTTCGTTGCTTATAGATACGCCTCTGAGCAACAACAAAAGCGTGTTTTTGCTAAATCGCCGGAACGATTTTCAAATACAAAATGGACTCTTATGAGTAACTAGCAAACTGAAAACCGTTTAAGACTACTAGTAGCCTTGTCTGCGAAGCTTGTATGATTAAAACTAGATCAATCGATGGTAATTTATGTACCAACTCAGGTACTAATAAATTAAGCCTTTCAAATACACTTCCTCCAACTTCGCTTTTGATTTATAATGCTTTGCATTTGTTTCTAATAAATAGATTAAAACTATAGACAGCGTTTGAAAAAATAATATAGTCTCGCCATCAATCAAAAGCAAATATTTACTAGAATGATTGATATGTGTTGTTTTCCAAGTGTAAATACTCAAATCTTCGTAATTAAACGTGAACCGATTATGCAAACAAAAATATTTATTTTCAACTTCAAGCTCAGCAAAGCGATAGTATCACTTGCTATCTGCTGGAATATGAAGCTAAAATAAGGCTCTACTTACCGGGCTTCCTTGTTTAATGAGGGTTTAGTACTTAACGCCTTAAAATTGGTTTAATTACATTCTTTAAATACCCGAATCTTGCACCGTACATACTCGCACATACCTTTGAAAGTATAGAGCCTAAAAACACATTTCGAACAGCGCACCGCGTCTGCACATCACAATCTTTGCATACTTTTCGGATCAGTTAGTATTTTTCAGATAAGGCAAGTTCTTAATCAGCATTTCATTCAGAGACAAAACCACGAATTGTTCTGTTCACTAGAGCGTATACGTAACATTAGTAAGCAAGGTATTTCCCCGTCTCTTATCAGCGTACGGTGATTTATTTATTTGCACGAATAAGTACTTGCAATCAAAGTGTAATCATCTGAGTTAAATGAGGCTATCAATAGGTTATAGGGGTTGGAAAAACCGTTACAGGCAGAGACATTGCCAAATTTTTACGTTTTCCATATTCTTTATCTGTCAACTAATTTTTTTATTTAATTCTTTTCATTGCAGAATCCATATTTGGGATACGGCATCTACAATGTGTGCTTATCTTCTTTGGCCTGGCGGTTGCCTATGGGCTGCGAGTGAACATGTCCGTTGCCATTGTGGCAATGACTGATAAGTCAACAAATTCAAATTTTGACGTAAGTACATGCATGCTTTTACCATCACATCTTTCTATCTTTCTCAAACAAAATGTCAACTCGAATGTCAACTACAGACACCGTTGGCAACTGATGTAGTTACACCATCAGGGATCATAATTCCTTCTTCTGCTTATCTTGAATCAAGACACCTCTGCTCTATTGTAAATTATATCGGCTGATGTAAGCGAAATGCCACTAAGCTTATCTTTAACCACTATCCTTGCTAATAGTCTGAATTATAGGAATTCGCTTGGGACGAGAAGACCAAATCGATGATCCTGAGCAGTTTTTTCTGGGGCTATGTACTGACACAGGTGCCTGGGGGGTACTTGTGTCAGAAATTTGGTGCGAAATATGTTGTATTTTTTGGCATAAGTATCGCTTCGGTGTTGGGGGTTCTTACGCCGATTTTTGCTTCAATAGGTAACTGGCAATTGGTGTGTGCATTACGATTTGTTCAAGGACTCTGTCAGGGTTGTTTGTACCCTGGAACACATAGTATTCTGTCAACTTGGGTGCCAGCCGAGGAGCGAGCGCGTTTGGGAACATTCTGCTATTCTGGTACACAATTTGGATCTGTTGGAATGCTGGCTATGAGTGGATTCATCGCATCGTCTTCGATAGGATGGCCTGGAATATTTTACGTCTCCGGACTAGCAGGACTTCTGTGGGCATTTTTCTGGTACTACTTTGCGGCGAGTTCACCTGCTGAACATAAAACTATATCAGCACGAGAGAAGCAGTTAATTGAAGATTCTCTAGGTCAGAGTAATGGTGCTTGTTCAACGAAACTACCGATCCCGTGGAGAAGTTTCGCAACATCTTTACCTTTCTTGTCACTTTTAGTAGTACATGCAACACACACATGGGGTTTCTGGACTCTCCTCACACAGATACCAACTTACATGAGCAGTGTCCTCGGATTGGATATTCGAAGCAATGCTCTACTATCTGCGCTGCCATATTTTGTGATGATGCTCCTTAGCTTTGTATTTGTAGTTTTGGCTGAACTCCTAGATAAAAAAGGAGTTTTGTCAACTTCCACAAGTAGAAAGCTCTTTAACACGATCGGCCATTGGATTCCGGCTATAAGCCTAATTGCCCTGGGTTATGTCAAAAGTGATGAAAGAAATTTGGCCATAACCCTGCTGACACTTACAGTAGGAATTAATTCAGCAGCCTATCTGGGATTCCAGGTTAATCACATTGATTTGTCGCCGAACTTCGCTAGCACAATGATGGGAATAACAAACTGTGCAGCGAATGTAATGAGTGTTTGTGGACCATTAGCTGTTGGCTTTTTGGTGACAGAAGAGGTAAAAGTTGGTTGCAGCTGTTTGTCTTTTAAGGAACTTACGAAATTTATGTTTTTTTTTTTGGTTCTTTGAAGGAAATTCCAGAACAATGGAGATCGGTATTCTTTTTAGCATCAGGGTTATACTTTTTTGGAAATCTGTTATTTGTTATATTCGGGAAGACTACAATACAGTCATGGAATAATCCCCCTCTAAGAATTGATAGAGGAACACAGACGAAGCCATTGCGGCAGGTAGAGATCCAAGAAGGAGACGAAAACTCTGAATAGATTTAAGGAGTTAAATTTTTGTTGTAATTTTCTTGAGGAAATACACGCATTTGAATGGAGTAATGCATTTTTATTTTACGTTTACTGGCGGATCAAATATGGAGAAGATCATAAGTCCACTTACAGCTTTATAATAAACTTTGTTAAGCTTAATTTGAGCAAATAAGAATATGATTTTCAAATAAAGTTTCAAACAATATTAGAAACTTAAATTCCATATTCTTGAACCTTCCACAATGAATCTAAATCTTCTTGACTCGAATTCGAAAGCTGTCTAAGTAAACCTTAAAGTAGCAAAAATCTCTGCAATTCAAACAAAAATCCTAAAGCTTGACAAGGATGTGATTCATTAATCACGAAGAAATTTGTATGCATGTATCGTAACAATTCAAAGAACACATGAGCATGCGTGTACAGAAAAACTTAATAACCCGAATCAATTCGCCAAATGTATGTAGGTTATATTTAAGGGGTTTTCAGTAAGATAAGTGTCTTCATATCACATTTAAAACTATGTACATCTGCATTATGGCTATTGAAATGCTTGCAGATAATTACAGAGCCAGTACACAGCCCCTACACATCGAATCAGAATTTTGATATTTACATATATATGTATGTCCAATCACTCACCGTTTACTGCTTTAATTTACTCTATGGCTGATGATATAGATCTGGACCTTAATCAGTAAATCTCTCCAGGCAGCTTTGCCCTTACTTTAAAAAATAACTTAATTAATGGTTGACAATAGCCTTTATCAGGCAACTCTTCAGTGCCTGACAGTGATACTACCGAGAAACTAGCATGTCTACAAATGTCTATGTTAAGGTCGCATTTTTCTGGTGGTAGTAAGGTCCATGAACCCGCATTCACTTAAAAAATTTTGACTCTTCGGAGACATTCGACTCACTGGCCTAAATTTTTCTGCTGAGTTATTTCTTCTTCCTTAACCGATCTTGTAGAAGTAACCCATTTGATGATGGGAATTGGATCTCCTAAAGCTGGCGCCTACGACTCTGACGTTACTTACTTACTTGGAAAGGAAAATCCCCTCTATTTTTTTTCTTTAGATGACCTCAAGCATTTGTTTCAAGTATAACATGACTTACCGGTTCATTGTTAATGTCTAGCTAACTATCTAGTTGATTTGCTAGATTACTATCCAAATATTAGACAAAAACCTTAATATCATAAAAATATCCCAAGATTCTATTTCACAGTGAACACAGCCTCTGCAGCATCGTTATGTTGTAGTGTCAACGTGCAGTATCTAAGCAATCTATAGCGGGGTTAAGGATACTTTCCGATTATGTCTTTGACCAAAGCTTAGTCTATATTTCACAAGGCCACTTATTTCTACCTATTATTAGGTATTGCTGAGATTCTCTTGTTTCTCTCTAAGGTAAAAAAAATTAGGGTTTAACTATTTAATAAGGGACTAACGCCATAAACTATGCTAGCAATGTTTCAATTACTGAAAGCAAATATTTTTTGAGCACTGTCCCAGAACCGAAATTCATACTCGTAGACATAATGTGACAATGAATGTGTCTTAACTAAATTGTCGGCGGTAAAATCATCTTGCTAAGAAATCTTACAACCCAAAGAAGATCCATGGGTTTCTGACATTTTTGGAAGTAAGAAAAATGTTTTCAAAATTTTATAAAACATACGCTGGGCTTCTTTCATTCCTTCCACCAATCTGTCCTATGATGAATGCTCTTAATAATATAATTAAACTTCATTTTATAACTATCAAGAGACCCTGAAAACCATACTCAATTTTATTGCAACGTTTATTTCCAGCATTTTAATAGAAAAGTGAATCAGGACCTCAATGGACGAAGTCGAGTTTGAAGAGCTTTCTTAGACTTCTCTTAAGTCTCAAGTGCATATGTATGTCTGCCTTCGCTATCTACTATTGTTTTTTAGGAAATGCTTCCAGGTTCATTTAATAAGCTGTCCTTCGAAGGGTATTCGATCACTGCATTCAATATATTTGTACTCCATAAATCTGACACACCAAATTTGAAAAGCAGCTTGTCCATGACCACCATAATTAGACCCATATTTACGGTCCATGAAAAGTTTAAGGCGATAGTTGAGGTAGTCAAAATCTAGTTGAACTGCAGAGTATTTGGTTAAAAGTGCTGTGCAAAAATAGGTCTTGACATCTATCTTTTTCGTTCTGCTCTTTTCGTTCATTAGGACAAATCATCGAGTTACTAAGTCGATGTTCTTCTATTTCTACTCTCCGTCAAAGGTACCAAAACTGTAGCAACAACGTCACTGCTTTCCCATAACCAGGCAGCATTTCAATGCATGTACTGTACATACATATATTGTCCTTTGATGTTAATATGAGTCCCATGATGCTTATACTCTGAGCCAACTCCGAAATAAAATGATCTGCTTAGAAGAACGCTTGTAATAAAGATGTCCTTCTTGCTTCAGTGTTTCATCAATCTTTCATACTCATGTCAAAACTAGCTTCCTCAAGACCTTTTCAATAACACTGTGAATATTTCCTTTTTAATATGTAAACTTTATAATGTATGTATGCATGTATTTCTATTTTCAGGAATATCCATGGACAGAGAAAACAAAATCACTCATCCTTAGCAGTTTCTTCTGGGGCTATGTGGTCACCCAGATCCCTGCAGGTCAAATAGCTCAAAGATACGGCGCCAAGCTGGTCGTACTCTACGGTATTCTCATTTGTGCCATTCTCAACATTCTTACCCCATGGTGTGCTAGGATGGGCGATTGGCCATTGATATGTACCTTCCGTGTAATTCAGGGTCTTTGCCAAGGATGCATTTTCCCATCGACACATACACTTCTCTCTAAATGGGCCCCAGTGGAGGAACGTGGAAAACTCGGTACTTTTAGTTACGCTGGAACGCAATTTGGTACTGCACTCATGTTAGCCTTAAGTGGTGAACTTGCTTCATCGGCAATGGGCTGGCCAAGTATATTCTACTTTTCCGGTGGAGTTGGTGTCATCTGGGCAGTGCTCTGGTACTTCTTTGCATCTAGTTCACCATCCGAAAATCGCTTTATCTCAGAAGAAGAAAGGAAATATATTGAAACATCGCTGGGCAAGGCCGAAGGAGAAAAGAAACCTAAGCTGCCAACACCATGGAAGGACATTTTGACATCGGTACCATTCCTTGTGCTATTGGCCTCCCACTGCGCTAACAACTGGGGCTTCTGGACTTTGTTAACTGAAATCCCGACTTACTTGAAAAATATCCTTGGAATGGATATCAAAAAGAACGCTTTGCTCTCTTCCTTACCGTACTTGGCCATGTGTCTTTTGAGCTTCTTCTTTGCAATCGTCTCGGAAGTGCTGAATAGGAGACGTTGTATGTCGCTGCCTTTCAGTAGGAAATTCTTCAACTCAATTGGACTTTGGGTGCCAATGATTGGACTCATCGGCTTGGGATACATTGACGGCGACAAAGTCACTCTAGCTATTGTCCTACTCACGTTGACCGTGGGAATGAACTCAGCTTGTTATTTAGGCTTCCAAGTGAATCACCTCGACTTATCACCGAACTTTGCTGGCACTCTGATGGGCCTCACAAACTGCGCGGCTAATGTCATGAGTATTATCGCTCCACTAACCGTTGGATTTATTGTGCACGATGAGGTAACAAATTTTAAGTTTTATTTGCAACGATCACGACTAAATCTGTTTTTTTTTTCTACTTTTTAGAAAGATCCAAATCAGTGGAGGATAATCTTCTTCATTGCAGCTGGCTTCTTCCTGGTGGGTAATCTGCTGTTCGTTATTTTTGGAAGGACTGAAACCCAATACTGGAATGAACCCAAAGCCGTGGAAAAGAAGAATACATCAACAAATGGCCAAAATCCAGTTTACATGGAGTCACAAAACTGAGGCATAACCATGAACAAAATAGGTTAAAACACTAAGGCAGGAATCATTTTATTAAAACAAACCATATACTAACCAATTAACTAAATTACAAGAAATCCGTGATCTAGTCATAAGTACGAGCAGCAGTTAGTAGTTTCTGATAGTTTCCTAGAGACTTGTTAATAGATACAATTTAAGAGTTTATAACAAAAAAATAAACATAAAATAAAGCAAAAGGCTACTATACCGATAGAGTCGAGTCTTCAGGGAGACAAAAGAATTTAAAAACTGAATTACAGAGTACAGGAAGTGGTCTTGTATTCCTTATCCTTTGAATTGTAGTTATTAGGCAGTGTATACATGTGCATTTTGTTAAGTAGGCTAAGAAAACTATTTTTAAAATAATAAACAATGATATGTGTAAATTTATGTAAAGCGATGTGTTTTATTTTATCGATTTTATTACCCCTAGGCTATACAAATCCATCCTCTGACTGTCATTATAATGCGATCTACGTTCTTTCGACTCATCGGTTCGACATGTCCAAACAACAATTTAATGCTGATTAATATGGCTTTAATCGAAAAACTCTGAACCAAATTCAAATACTTGAAAGTAAAACACGTAGGAAGTTGATTTTGAGTGTCAGTAGCATATTACTGTTCAAGGCCATTTTGATTTGGCTTCACTTGGTTTTCGAGTAAACATAATGCATTACGCAGAAGAATCACAACAAAAAAATTGGTCTCTTGTCAAAGAAAACTTCCAGTCCTGCGACATCTGTTGAAGCATTTTCTCCCAATCATGTTCAGTTGTCAAAAATCGTACCAAAACCGGAATTTTTTTGTGCGATAAAAAAAAATCAAGTAATAAACTTAGAACCGAAAAAAAAAAATTCTACACCATTCATTGATTGTGAATGTGAATGGCACACCTACATTTTATTTTTGTTTATTACTGCCACAATGTCATACCAGATGGTAGAAATTATAACACACATTAAATCTAAAAGATTATCTCAATTATTGTTCCAGTAAAATAATCTTGATTTGCAAAAAAAAAGAAAACAAAAATATTCGTATATAATGAACATATTCTACACAAAACGAAATAAAAGAGGCGGTGGGTGTGGCTACGAGTATTCACTCGTACATCACGTGTATTCTGTCGAACGTGATTGAAACGTGTGTCAACAAAAGTGTGAAAGAAATATCAAATCTATCAAAACAAAGTCGTTTAGATCGTCTGGATATCGAAGCAATGAACATTGTTAAATGTTTCATTTGTTTTTTAATTAATTCTTATTGCAAATAAGTTATGAGACTGCAGCTGTCACCTTTCATAGACAGATGTCAAATATGAAGTTCATGTGTCACTCAAATGATTCAACTTTGCAGTCTTCGTAGTTTCTGACGTTTCGTAGCTTAAGACTACCTAAACACTGATAGTTTTCTCTATATTTGTTGTTGTGAACTAATCACAAACCAAATATTTAATTTTGTTAGAATCGTCGCTTAATATTTAATTAAAGTCAAACTGCGTTAGGCTCAACTGCAACATCAGTTCTGATAAGGAATTTATCAGAAAATTATGGCACTTTACACTACAGTTTATTACTCGTAATTATTTGCCCTTATAATTACGTTATCAGAAGTAATTACACAAGTTCTGAGTTGTGGTCTCATGTTCTTTCAATGGAGTCACGAATATTTTGAGTGATTTAAGAATTTACTTTGACTTTTGCATTTGTGAAAAGATTACGCAAAATGGCTAGAAATAATCGTTATACAAAATTGTAAGCTTGATGCAAAATTGCTCTCCTGTTTGGTGTAAAATTTTATCCATGTCATAGAAGACACACAATAGCAGGTTATGGTCTAATGAAAAAGATGAATCGCGGAAGTGCAGTTGGACCGGATTATATTTATGCGTACCTTTGAAAGTTCAGTTGAAAATCAGTTAAATACCCTAATAATGACCCGTAATTCTTTCACTAAACTGGTGAAGGGAGTCTGGGACCCTAATCGTCCTTGTTCCAATGTATGAAGGTAAGAGAAATTGCAAAAGCTTCAGCAAGACAAAGGCAAATCTACTTAGAACACGTTTCAAAGCTTAACTCGCAATAGTGGAAGAAATATGACTGCGCCACTAAAGACCTAATCATCCACAGAGTTCGGCGAGATCTCATATGAACAGCGCAAAAATATCAATAAACACCGGAAACGTACGTTAGAATCAAGCACGCTATGTACGATAAGGTAAAAGCAAAATCTAAGCGCGGAAAAGACCCGGAAATTCGAAGTTAAAGTATGAGTACACCAAGAAAACTGTAAAAGTCCCTTGCTTTTCAATGTCGTTCAGATTTTTTTTTAAACGGAACATCGATGACATTAAAATGACATAATTTTCTTTATTTATTGAAGGTGGGACTATTATAAGTATCGATAGTACAACCCTTGATAATACTTTTCATAATTTGCTTTTGTCGTAAGGAAATTTAGTAGCGACAAAGAACGGATATTGACGTGCCAAAACGTGTCCATATTAAAAGTAAGCGCATTTGTTAAAGCCTCGATGTAATCGGATTGTGGAAAAGCTTTACGCTGAGTGCATAAGCCAGTACTATCATGTACAAAGACGAAATGCAATGAGGACTCAAACTCCAGCTGGAGTTGAAAAAGAAGGCAAAAATTTATTTAATCAAATCACTCAAAAGCAAAAACAATAATTCGGTCATAAAACTACTGGAAAAGACTCTGTGAGTAGCATCAGAAGTGTAATAAGAACCTATTTAATAATGATGCTACAAGACATGTAATATCTTCTTCTAATCAACGTCAAAATTGAGGAACTCTCAGCAATGGAACAGAAACAGAACAGTGCACTGCACATGACAGAATTCTATAGATACATCGTCAGAGTCATCGATCATCTGTCCGTTGAACTAGATTTTAATTTAAAATTCACGCTCTTAATAATAGACAGAAAAGAGTAGATGCATTTCATTGTCCTGCAAAACGAAGTACATGCTACCAATTCTTAATTTTAGATATAAAACCAAGAAAGGGGAAGTTGCGGAGTCCTCTCGAGCACTTATCTTAAGATTACTGCTGGTCTACAAACCCCTGCTACGACATCATTCATGCTTACAAGTAGTTGGTGGATAAGATTTATCATATATGGAAGCGTCTGCAACACTGCGATACCGCAATTTCACTCTGAAAAATATTAGTTAGAAAAGATCTGACAGACTTCAATAATTTAGTTCAAGAACAAATCCCAGCGCACTTATTGAGACAACCTTCGTTTTCAAATTTATTGTATAAGAACTTCTGGAATCTAAAAAACAAAACAAACCTTGACCACATGGGTTAACGTATAAAGGTATAGTCGTACATACTTGAGAACAATTTAGAAAAAAAATGTTTTGATTATGAGTACTTACAATTATTATGAGAAGCAGTGATTTTATTTTGTTTTTTGCTTGCTAATTTGAAAATGAAATAAACGTTCGACTACATACACGTACCCGGAGCAGGTTATAGATATAATCTTAAATTAAATTAATAAAGTTTTTCCTAAAAAATTAGTTGTAGCATGCATGACAGTCTCCCCCACAATAATAAAATCAGAAATCCAAAAATACTCGTATAAAAAAGCATAACAACACAAATGATTCTCCTTCAAAGGATATATCAATTGCAATGAATCAAATTACACAAAACGATCGCCAGTATACCGTACAACCTTAGGAGACATAGTACAAACTACACACTTTCGCTCTCACAGTGGTAAGTGGAAATAAGTGCGAACCGCACCTCCTCGAGCATGTGGGACATTTCTCTACGTTTTATGAAATTTCTATGAGCCTTCTGGAATCTGGTTTTTCATAATAAATGCAGCTGCAGATTCGAAGTAGAATCAGTTTGTGCAAGACATGAATTGTGTGCAGATGCACAAGTTAGTAATTCATAAATAAATGAAGTGAAAAAAAGTGAAATTAAATATGGAAACACAAGGATTTGATCATGAAGGAAATAGTGTTTAAGTGAATTTAGTGAATAAACCAATTGCAAAAGATTAATAGCGCGACGGTATAGTTAGTAAAAACTGAAACTTGAAAAATGATTGTTCCAGCACAAACCACTTTAAAACAAGGTAAGATGCACAAATTTATTCAAAAATTTTGCAGTGTTCTTAAGTCATCTAATGCGTAACCGAATTAGAATGCTCAAGGAAACTATTTTATGGAAATTCTAATAAGGACCACAAATAGTCCTGTCGCGTACACCTACGAAACTCTGAAATATTAGGCCAATTTATGGCTCTAATAGGAAAATGTATTTATAGCTAATCGATGAAAAATATTTACCTTATCGCTGCCACTTCATTATGGATTGATTTAAAGGCGTAAAGATTATATTAGGCGGCTTTAATGGAAATTTTTAGTAGACTTTGTATGTCTAATCGATTGGTTTTCAAAGGACAATTTGAATTTCATATTCGCATTTTTAAAATTCTTTAGTGAAAAAAAGACATTCAAAAGCCATTGCATCAAATTTGTAGTGTCCTTTATCATAATGTGCGATGGAATCTTTAGATAAATATCGCAGGATATTTATCATATCAAACTCTATGACAAAGTAACTATGCCATATATTGGAACTGGCTAAAAATCTAGAAATGTCATTGTACTCATTCTCCTACGATGTATAATCTCAATTGAAAGCCAAAAGCGTTGAGAGCGTGCTGCCATTTTTGTTAGTTTCGAATATGCTCAATATGCTTAGACAACTAACTTTCGTAAAATCGTTGACTAGTGGACAAGACTATATAAAATTAGTATTTCTTTTTAACATGATCCAGAGGATGACATGTGTTTGCGTTAATAGCGCGGCATTGGACAACTTAGTTTTCTTTCTTGCATACCTTTCGTTCCTATATGTATGGAAAAGTATGGACACCTGACTCCTTACCATCAATTTCAAATGCAGCGTTAGGGATCCCAGCTGACAGTCGTGTACTGAAAAAAAATAAAGGCTCCGTCAAGCAGAGCGCGTTTTTAACGCTGCGATGAGATTATTTTACCCGGCGGCAAGATTTTTTTGACGCGGCGTTAGAGAACGTCTAACAGATAGCTGTCAGCACTGTGTATAAATATTGGAATCTTGATTTTCACTCTCTTACAATATATGTCAAAAATAAATAAAATAATATAAATACATATGTATATCCTAAACAAATTCAATCTAGGACACAATGCGAAGCAAAATCAATTTAAATGCACCGCGTCAAAAGTGATTGAAAATATAATCTGTAATTTTTCACAATGCGGTTTTTCACCTCCGCGTTTGAACGCCGCGGTGAATTCAACGCTGCGTGATGGGGGATATGAATTCCTGTGTATTACAACGCGGCGGTAGAACGCGTCGGTGAAACGCGGCGTTAAAACGAGCTCTGTTTGACAGACCCTTTAAAACCAGTGACATAAGCTAGTCTATAACTCAATCCATGTACTCTATTTCAAGCCGAGGTAAAAGCTATTTGTGAACCTGCTGAATAGGTATCGCTGAAGTCAATATAGAGTTCGAACAGCATCATTTGCGTTCACATTCCGCCACCTATAAAAACACTCGAATCGCAAATCAACATTAGTAGATCACTGTCGCCCATCTAGGGCATCCAACGGTTGCAATCTGACTCTGTACTAGTTTCTTCGTCATAGTTATCCAACGCACACAAAAAAGTCAAAATAAAAAGGACTTGACTACTCGTATAGCGGCAGGAATGGCATGATACAAAATGTTTACACTAGCACTGCACCAGGCTTATGAGAGATGACGTAATCTCGATATGTGTCACCATAACGAGAGGTACGTGCGGCCAGGTAAGTCAACAGAAAACTAGACATAGACACCCTGCTCGATATAAAGGCCCACAAACATTATAAGGATGGCGAGAAAAACGAATCATTTTTCGCATGGTATGGAAGTGCCCTGTTTTATCTTCAGCAAGAAAGCAGATTTTGGGTGAGAACTCGTGCTAATTGGCGATTTATATATCAGTAAAATAAGCATCCCCTGATCTAAGTAAATCCAAATGAGTAAGGAGAAACCCCACCTTAACTAACTAAACCTTCATAAATCCTTCATCACTCACTGTAGTATCTTCAAATATGCAATCAAAATTTTCGAGTCTTTAAGTCTGTGATTTTCGCTCTTCTGACAAACATTTCACTAAAGAACTAGAACAGTCCTTAAAATACTCAGATTACTAGGAGCTTGGTTACAGGAAAGATAAATGCACGATAAGATGAAATCTAAACTGTGTCGCAACCTCTGAAAGATTGGCAAGGTGTTTTGCTATATAGCAAGGCAATTGTGGCCATGATTATATCGAAAAAAATTCAGTGCCTAGTTATGGTTAATGACAAAGCCAATATGACTTCACCTTAAGTTGGATTTCTAGTAACCATGACTTTCTAAGAAATTAGCTGGCTAAAGAAGGCTACTTGGTACAAATTTCATTGCTCGTTCAAGTAAACATTTCAATAGTGCACAATGGTACTTAGGTTCACAAAGGTAAGGGTAAAAAAAAAATTTACAATCTTAGCAACTGTACCTACCTTAGTCAAACTAAGTCGTGTGGGGCATAATTTTTCATGATCGCAATGATGCAAACGATGTCTTTACGACTGAAAGGAATAACTTCATCATAACAGATATGGGCTGCATTCGCCACCTTCGTTTCCCCGTAATCGGTCATGTCTTTTGTTGTCTTGTCGGTTATAGTAGATCAACGAGATACAATTAAAATCAACAGATGGCGGATGTACATAGCTGCCAAATCCAGAAACTTCAACTCTGATTTCAAGGTTTAACATGCGTAACGTCCTTGGCTAAGTTATTCTTATTGGAATTAATAATTCTAGTAGTTTGAAGTCCTCACAACTTAGCTGTATAAATTTGAGTCAGCGTTTCACTACCTTCGATCTGGCTTAACTTATCAAATTTTGAACACACGTCTTTTACACTTCATCTCTCTGATTCAATTCAATACCACTTTTATACTTACGTCCTTCCTCATAGTAAGATCCTTGAGAACATTTCAATAAATAAACAGAATATAAAATATTCATTGGCATCCGATTCTCACTATTGCACTAAAATTCAATGTCATCACTTTGTTCCTATGTATTCGAAAAATAAAAATAAAATAAAAATCAATAAAAATAAGAAAACATTCTAGACTTTCAAATTATGAATAGGATAGTCGCAGCTGCACTGGCTATGATTTTTTTGAAATAAAAATAAATACGCATGTTGTGTGTGGAAATACTATTTTCAGCAACAGGAACTTTCCTATCTATGAAATTTACAATCAATGTCATCAGCTTTCCCACCATATCGCCAGCAAAGACGACTACAGCATCCACCTCAGATGTGTGTCACAGAATAAATATAAACAACGCTCTGTGAGATTATTTCAGATGAGCACATTTATGAGATTCTGTTGTATATCTATCTCTGATGTAAAATTACAACAGATGAAGTGAATTATTGTGGAATATATAACCGTTGGATAACAAATAATGTTTGAATTCATTTTTATTTTATTTTTTTGTAATAATTACAAGCATGTGCAGTGTTGGGTCAGAGGTGGGTGGATAAAACTAGAAATATCTGCCTCCTGATGGAAAGTTTTAGTTTATCACATGACGGCATTTCGATAACATGCAGATGGTTGCGATAGAGGACTATGGTGGTAATATGATGATTTGAAGATTTTCTATAAAATCCAGCATTTGGTGAATATTTATGTTCCTTCATATTTATTGCCGCCATTAGTGGTGTCAAGTTCAAGTCGTAAATTCGTAGCATGACCAGTTTAAAGTCTTAACTTATGTCTCGAATGACGTGTAAATACAAAATCAACCAGACATAGGCAGCTGAATCGAGATACGTTGCAATAAGCTAGTTATCAGTCGGTTCTTATCAAATAGCACTATAGCTGTACCTACGTGTATTCTTGCATTTGCTGAAATAGAAACGCAATATATATAAGAATCGTTGATAAACTAGAATGCTCATCGTGAAATAGCTGTTATCTGCTATCTTAATTGAGTATCTAAATACCTTAAAATTATATTTGATTTGTAGCAGCACCTTGTAAAGGATGATTACAATCAAAATGAACTTGGATGCTTGGATGATATGAAAAAAAAAAAAATTATTACCGTCATGAGGTTGTTCTCAGAATAGAGCTCACTTCAAAACTGAAGAATCCGTGTTAAATATCCTCTACCTGGTATGATCCTGGAAAAACATACTCTACTACTATTCAATGCCCTTCAGTTACGCGAAGTACATTTTGGAGCCTCTTTGATTTCATAGCACATTCTGCAGAGTGCCATCATCACCTATTCACACGCCTTGATGCATATGGTCATTGTATATAAAACTGTTGTCATCAACAGCTAGATCATTAACAGATGGAACATATCCTTGTCCGATAAATAAATAATACGCAAATGTAACCTACTGGACTTAAGCAGGCTACACATTGCAAAGATTAAAGAACACATGGTTAATATTCACAGCATTTTCCTTTGTCATTTCCGCAGCCATCCATATACCAAATAACAATTAATTTTTAAAAATATTTCTCCTCACATCCATTCAAAAATTACGCGAGCACATAATCAAAAGATCATTGACACCTACCCAGATGGAAGCAAAAAATCTCGTCCGTCACGAAATCAAAATCCAGCATGAGCAACCTGTTGTAACTCATAACAAATCCAACAACAATACAATAAAATTATTTAACAATTAGTTTAACTATTCGATGTAGAATACGCAAAATAATTGAGGGCACAAAATGTATCTCAGAAAAACAAGTGAACCTCACCAAAGCCATTGACACCTTGAGTGTGTGCATTGTACTAGAAAATTAAAAGAATACAAAAAAAAAGGTCGTGTTTATCCAAATGTCTCTCTGTTTTCACTTTCAAATCATTTCAATTATGGGTGCTTCTTATGAAAATCCGTCCGCATGACGCACGCAAAGATGCAACAGAAGTGCTGTGAACAAGTATTTCACCTTCAAAACTACATTCCAAAGAATAGTAGGCCATAGTGTGTGATGAAAGAATACACCTTCGCATCTAAGTGATTCTCTCGTAAGTGCATTGCTTATCTCTCTCATTCTTTTTATACAGTCGCCTAGCTGTCCCTTCTATCTATTGGATTGGTAAATCTCCCTTCACCAATACTTTAGAAACATTCTGTAGATAGTACTTATCAGGTTATTTTTCCTCAATCGGGTATCACTCTCTGGCCTGCTCTCTTTACAACTAGTTCCTGATAACAACACTACATCTATACTATCGACATTACATTCATAGATACACACAGAGTCAGTCTCAAAGGTTGATTGACAATAGTTTGGATTTCGATTATAGCTACTCCCCGAAATATCTTTAGATTCTTAGAATAAAGGGAATGGAAAATTCTTGATGTTTTTTTTCTTTTTTTTTTTTTGAAAAATACTCAAAAAAGAAAAACACACACCAGGATGAGTGCAATAAATATTGCTCTCGCGACGTGAGTATTGTCGCTTCTCTCTTATTGTTTAAACGCGGCGTTGCGTCTAGGCTACTCAGAGTATCTACGATAATTATTCGTTTACGATCTGTCGTTGGCTTCGGTATTTTCTCTACTTTTTTGAATGGAAAATGTGCTAACGCGTTCTGTACACGGTTCCGTTTGTTATCTTTGACTGAAGATTACTAAATTTTGTGTCTTTGTATGCTCCTTTGTCGGTATCGGGAAAAATTGGGAACCATAGTGTGAAGGCGGTTTAAAAGCACCGCACCGGGATAGATACGGCAGCAGTTGGTTACGGGACGTACATACCTGCATCGCGGATCACAAGGAATTCATTAAAGTGTTTTGTTAGAATTGAGAAAGGACAACGAGCATGGTCAAGAATAGAAGATACGAAGGAGGTAAGGAGAACGACAAAATGTGCAATCCTTCGTTTTATAAAAAAAAGATAACAAGTTTGTGTTTTCCTCGGAGACCATCAACCTCATTAAATGTGTTCCATAAATTTTCGGATAATCACCCCGCCAGGCGGTAACAATAGATATGTGTTTGTCGTATAAGAAATTAAAATATTATTTTTGGAAGCAGAAAGCACGCCGGGATTGACTTTATAAATTTAGTTATTTGGAATTCTGTTAACAAAGAAAACGATTTCTAATCGAATCATTTGAATCTTTGGCAAATTTATGGAGTAAGAGCTAGTGATAGTATACGCCTTAAATTAATCTGTATCAACTTGGAATCTCGTTGTCAACTTGATAATGTTAAATTATTTATGTGATCGAAAAGTGATTGAAATGAAATGTGACCAAAATTAAATTGACTACATAAACGTTGCTATAATTTTGCCATATTTTTTCCACTTGTTATGAGGAACAATTTGGTGCTATCCTTTATTCACTTCTCCGTTCTACATGTTTGACAGTTTGGATATGATTCCAATTGGATATTTCGCCTACCTTCAAACTTAAAGGTGTGGCCCATCTACCATCCGCCCTATTATATTTTTCTTACAAAAATTACAAGTGTTACCAATAAGACTAAAGGTAAATTGTTTGATACTCTTTTATCGATAATCCTGGGCTTATACTCTCTCTACGTAGTGAGATGTCTAACGGTCTTGAAATCGCACTAGATCAAATTTTAAAATCTTTATCGTGGTCTCCGTCGTTTTGAGCTAATGAGCATATAGCGTTGGATGTGAGCCTTTTATTTTTGACTCAATTACTCTCTTCCACTTTCTTCACTGTCACGCTCTACGTCACATCTTCCCGTTTTCTATGAGATTTAATAATAGTCCTCTGATAGCTTTCATAGCTCTCTGGAATATTCGTGAGCCTTCGTAGGATATTGTTTGACACAATAATGTTAACATTCTTAGAAAAGAGTATGGGGACTCAAATCAGAGGAATACTGTTATTCAAGAAAACAACGTACCTATTAAGACATGTGCTTTTTTGTAGAAAAATTAACGGTCTACCATACACTCCTATATTTTTGAAATCCTTCTTGCAAGTACCTACGTCTTGATATCACAATTTGCATAACAGGTACAACATAGATCATTTCAAAAACTTTATGTCTACACATTCCCACACCGGCTATCTGGATCTGTTTAAATACTTCAAACAAAGCAGCGAATTCAGCATATTATTCGGAATTATGCTTTTCATCTCCTGCTTCAATTCCCCCAAAGAAATGACTCGGATATTTAAGATATTTAAATAGATTTAGAGCACAATCATCGGATTACGCTGCAGCATGTTATAGGTACAGCTCCAAAATGGAAAATTGATCGGGGCTTGGAATTCTTAGCAAGCTGTTGACTGTTACCCTCTTTGTCAGCCAAGGCACATAAGCAATACCCATGCAATCCGTGTAAAGATGTATAGTTACATACTTAAAACCACACACATGGCAAAGTTGTCTTCATCTTTTATATTACCCAGGCTGGTCTTTAGTGTTTGGATTTAGTTACGATGAAATCTATGCCAGTCCGGAAGACAGCCAAAATAATTTCAGAATTAGCTAAAAACTTTTTCATTCTTTACTGGATTCATAGAGACAAAGATCACATCAGTAATGAAAGGATTAACTCTGTGGTCAAGATAAGCGCATCAAACCTCTTGTCTCAAGCCATTTTGTGGAGTAAAAAGGGACTTTTAAAAACCACATCCTGGACAGACATTTATGATTCTTGTGAATCTGAACGCGGAACTACCTAAGAAAGCTAAGTGGCGTTATCAGATGCCTCTGCTAATTAATGAGGTATCTTCACCGCCAGATCCTTCCTGTGGACTAAGTTTACATTGACGTACAAGATTTTTTGCACAACGGCTGCTATTTGGAAACATTTGGAGTACGTTCCTAATAGAAAACTTTCTGCTCTTCACCAGCTTTATTATGAGAATACATACTTTAGTGGAAAATACATCATATTAAGCAGATGAGAGCCGAACTTCCAAAAAGGAATGTGCTCTTGAAATCAACGAGATCTAAAGAAAAAGCCTATATGAGCGATTGAGTAAAGCCTGACTTCATCCCGGGCGCAATTTGTCACCATATATGCTTCCTTACAACTTGGAATGCACGCCCAGAAAAGATATTCCTAAAAATTTATAGTCTCCAGTCATTCAAAAGCAGAGTTATCAGGCATCTCTCAAAGCCAAATGTTTAGTTTTTTTTATAATCTTCTCTCCCGGGAGAAGCGAACATATAATTCGCTGATATCTGACGACTCTGCTTTGAATTGAGGTTGAAACCTTCTAAAAATATCTCTTATGGCAGCAAATTTCAAGTCTGAATGCGTAATTGTACAACAGAACTCAATTTATGTTATTTCAAATACTATGGAAATGGCATTTCTTAAGGAAGAGATCTGGATCTTGTGATACTTTAAATATTATGTCAATAACTTGTGGGATATAGTTCAACGTTTGAAGAGATCATTGTTAACATTCGTAAGAAAAGCAAAAAACAGAGCAAGTTTGCAAGCTGTTAATATTACAAATAAAGCAAATATTCAAAACTTCATTTAGAGAAATATACTTTTTTAGTAACCGGTGCTGTTTTAGAATACGCCAACTGGCACCCATGGCGAGATAAAGCAAATGACTATAGAGTTGTGTTTGCCCTAACTAAGTTTTTCATTATATTAAAGGTCATATCTATCGATAAATGAAATACTATCCATTTTGAAATTCTCCTTGTGGTACGTTTTATCAAGAGCATAGCCCTTGGAATGCCATTTGATGATATGCTTACCAAAAATTAACAATTTATATGAAGTGGATAGTAAACATATTTTTTTGTCTACTATCTAAAGGTCAAATGAAATAAGCAAAGGAATTTAGTACAAATTTGTATTGTTTGCTTATCGTCTCCCAGAAGTTAAACTTAATTTTGTTTTATCTTCTTCTCTTTTTAATTCTACTAACTGTCGGCTTTTCTTGTTGTATTTTTGACCATATAGCTCAGTTATTATCAATCTTTTCTTTATCTACATTATCCATCTGATTCTCATGGTAAACGCTGCTAACTGACGCATATCCATAATGACCTGATAAAAAACAAAATGAATATCTTTTTTTATTCCAAAATGCCAAACAACTTGTGATGGCAATAAAATATAAATTAATTTACTACCTTGTACTACTCTATAATTTGTTTAATAAAATGTGACGTATTCATTGCCAATAAGTCTTCATTTCTATTTCGATTAACGGAAGCGAATATAAAACAGAATTGTGGTCAAACAATGCGAAAAGTACGGCCATTTACTGCTTTTAAATTGGGCCAGTCTAGAGTGGCAATTCGGATTGGTAGTCGTGCGCGTACCTCCTTGTGGAACCACGAACCAGTTCTGGTCTTAAACAGGTAAACATACATATGACAGATTTATGGGAGTTTGTAAATAATTTCTCAGCTGTTTCTAAGTTGCTACCTGCTGGTAAAAGGCTAGTGTAGATTTGTATCTACCTATATTAGTATGCAAAATAGTATCGAGAGCTAATGAATGACAAGGTTTAATAAATGCTGGTAACCGCATTCTTTACTAGAATATCTGCATGTGCAAAAGTAAAGATACTCTGTTTTTTTTTTGTCTAAATGAATATTTGAACTTGTAAATACGAATTGAAAATATTTCAGCCATTTACTTTCCCCACACAAATCTTTTCGATGTCTTGACATATTCAAAATGCAAGCATCAGACCATCATGTAGGAAGCTTTACGTAAATACCCCCTGCTTCTGTCATGTGAAAACCATGAGCTCGTTTGCTGATTATCCACAACTCAGAACATAAAACAGTCATCAGAAAAGTGAGTGCATTATTGGTTAATAACACTGATAGCCATCAAAATTGATTACACACGTTAACATGCCCGTATCGGTACCGATGGTATAAGTATTATTAAGAGAAGCGTAACAACCACTATCTTTACGCGAATTATGAGGGATACGAGCACAGTCAATACGAATAGTTGTCAACATTTTTTGACGCACAAAAACAGCCCCTGAGCATTACAATTTCTGGTCACCTTCTATTGATGTACAACGTGTTTTTTTAAGCCAAAGTCAAGTATATCTACGTTTACGCATTGAAGGTACCGTAAGAATGAAGATGATTGCAATTCAGAATTATTTTTCTATTCAAAAAGCTGACTACGGAACCCCGAATAACAAACAAAATTTAAATTTGAATCGCCTTCTTTATAAAAAAAAAAAAGAGCCCAAATTTCGAGAATCAACGACCGATTTTCAAAGTAAAAAAAAGTTGGTAGAGTTGTTCAAACGTGAGTTTATTTACGAGTACGATGATTTGCCAGACTATACTACATATAAATGTCAAAAATAAAAAATAATGTGCACAATGACAGCTCGGTTTGACAGTTATCCTTATCGCAACTTTTATCTACAGAAAGAAGGGTTCCTTTTTATCGTTAGTTAATTGTACAATTTCGATATGATCTATACTTGTTATCTACATAAGTCTGTGGGCCGATTCAAGCTGTCAACTAGTCTGCCAATAGCTACTTTACCTAGCTCACTGGCATTCTGTACATTACGGACCATGGCTTAAGACAGATATCAACTTCCTTTGGTTTAAACCGCATTAAACTCTCGTGCCTTCAGATGGCTTATATCGGCAGATGCCTAGTCGCCGTTTTTTTTTAAGGATTTATGTAGACTGAACTTAGTTTGTATGCACAACTGTTTTAAGCAGTTTCAACTTGATTTGCAAGCTTTCTATCTATGTACCTTCAAAAATTAAAATTGGACATTCTTTCTTTTTTAGAATCCTTGTTTGGAACGAGGCACCTACAATGTTTCCTGTGTTTCTGCTGCCTATCTGTGGCATATGCTCTGAGAGTAAATCTCTCGGTGGCCATCGTTGCGATGACGGACAATAACTCCACTAATCCTGATTTTGAGGTAAAATTAAAGGAATTTTGTACTGAAATAATTTCTAATTGAAATTTACTTTCAGGAATACAACTGGGATGAGCGCACAAAATCGCTACTCCTGAGCAGCTTTTTCTGGGGCTATGTGCTCACTCAGATACCCGGTGGTCAAATAGCTCAACGATATGGTGCCAAGTTTGTTCTTCTCTTCGGACTTCTAACCTGTTCCTTGATGGCTATCCTGACACCCTATTGTGCAGCTGTGGGTGGATGGAAACTCGTTTTAGCCCTGCGTGTTATCCAAGGTATGGTACAGGGTTGTGTTCACCCTGCCACTCATGCAATGTTAGCTAAATGGGCTCCAGTAGAAGAGCGTGGCGCTCTCGGGACTTACTGCTACTCAGGATCACAATTCGGCACAGTGGTGATGTTGGCCACGAGCGGTTTCATAGCACAATCTTCTGCTGGTTGGCCGGGGATCTTCTATATTTCTGGATCTTGTGGATTTGTGTGGGGAATTTTCTGGTACCTATTCAGTGCCAGTTCTCCGGCAGATCACAAATCGATTTCATCAGAGGAGAGAAAATTCATTGAAACATCGTTAGGACACTCGGAGCACACCTATAATGTCCATCTAAAGACACCTTGGCTCAGCATTGTTACCTCTTTGCCATTCCTGTCGCTCATTGTGGTCCACTGTACACATATGTGGGGTTTCTGGACGCTTCTCACACAAATTCCGTCCTACATGAAAAATATCCTCGAAATGGACATCAAGAATAGTGCCCTACTATCCGCCTTGCCTTATACCGTAATGTGGTTCCTCAGCTTCTTCTTCATATTCCTATCGAAGTTCGTGGGAAAGAAAGACAATGTCTCGCTCTCCTTCAATAGGAAATTCTTTAACTCAATTGGACATTGGATACCGATGATCTCTCTGATAGCTCTGGGATATGTAAGCAAGGATCATACAAAGCTGGCGGTAGTTCTACTGACCCTAACTGTTGGTATCAATTCAGCGACGTATTTGGGTTTCCAGGTTAATCATATTGATCTCTCACCGAACTTTGCTGGCACCTTGATGGGTATCACCAATGGAGCCGCAAATATTATGAGTTCCTTAGCTCCTCTTGCAGTTGGATTCGTGGTGCACGATGAAGTAAGTCCCGAATAACTTCTCATAAGAACTGCACTTCAATTTCCGATTCCTTATTTCAGAAAGATCCAGCGCAGTGGCGAAATGTATTCTTCATAGCAGCAGGCTTCTACTTCCTAGGTAATTTGTTGTTCGTTATTTTGGGTAAAACTGACGTCCAGAGTTGGAACTCTGTTGAGGATGAAGCATCACGACGTAACTCAAAGAGGCTAAGTATGCTCGACGTTGAGGACTTTGCGGATGAGTTAAAAAAAGCTGACGTGCGTTAACACCGATAGGGTTAACAGAAAAGCGTAAAAGACTTGTTATTATTGCTAAGTTAAGTGTCGTCTTTTAGAAAAGTTATATTAGGTTTAAGTGGGCCTGAAAAATGATTCTGGCTCCTGACCCACTCAACTCAAAAAATCGGTAACTTTAGGTTTTCCCAGTCTTAGCAAAGGTCTAAGTTAAATATTTGTAAAGCTGTTTATACCTGAATTGAGAACAAACTGTGTGTATACAGTATTTTAGAAATACGATAGGGTATACAAATTAAAGTCTGAGAATATAATATTAGAATATTTTTGTGAAAATTGTTTATATTTCTAGGAAAGTATTTTGCTGTAAATAAATTATATGTAGTACTTAGGCTAAAAAAAACTGTGCATTTCAGAGAAACTTTTTAATTTATAAATGTGCATATTTGAAATATACAGATAAAAGTTACTAATGAATTTTTATATGTATTTATGTAATATAAAAAATAAACACAGAACAACGATATGCGATCAAATAATTTCAATACCGACTTTAGCTAATCATACTGTTTTAGGCGACCCACGCTGTGATTGAATATTAACCTCAACAACAGAGAAAAACATCGACAGAATTTGTGATTTGATCTTGGGAGACCGTAGATTGAAGATAAGATAGCTGAGATTATCGGTATCTCGTATAAATGGACCCACTCAAAACGAATTCGTGTTCTCCAAGCTTCCTATAAGATGAATTCCGAAGCTACTTTCAGTTTAACAAAGACGCCATCGACTGACGATGATTCATTATAGGCGAATAAATTAATGGCATCGCACCCGCCGTGGGTTAGCGGTTAGTGCTCCCAAAGCCTTTCACGGTCCTACCTCTCACCAATGTCATGAGAAAACTTCTCAATATGACTTTCGCATATGACTTAAATTTGTGTGAACCTTTACAGCCGTAGGCCCTGGTAGCTAGTGCTGTTTTTTCTATATTATCATTGTAATTTATTACATGTTAATAAAGTTATAATAATAATAAATTTGTGTGAAAAATATAACACACGCAACACGAATGGTTGGAAGAATCCAGGCCCTGAATCACATACGATCTGTTCCACCAGACACCAAACATAAACATCATGGTTGAAAACCATTCGAGGGGAAATAAAGCACAAATGTCCCGGAATGTTAAAGAAAATGTTGCGTTTTACCACAATGCATACCCACAAATTTCGCATTAAACTATGGCTAAATTCAATGACTGTAAGTTTAAATTATTGCCGCATCGTTATTCACCTGATCTAGCTCCGTGTGACTTTTATCCCTTCCCGAATTTAAAAAAAAAATTTAGGAGCACAGAGATTTTAAACGAATCAAGAACCCTATGAGCAGGTTGAAGAACCTATATACGTAGCTTTCTTGGCACTTGAATGAACATTTTCAAACATTAAAAAAAGCTAAAGGAAGGGGGTATGAATACCCTTATACTGAATTCTCAGGGCACGGGCGTTTGGAAGAAGGGGAAAGAGGAACAGAGGAAGTACCGGTGCACGTTGGCTTTAATTGCTTGAATGTTGTAGTGATGAGGAAACACAGAGCCTGGAAGATTATTCCACATACGTGTCGTTCGGCTTATGAACGAATCTCTGTATTTGACAGTACGTCCGAAGTTGGGCTTGAGGGTGAACTGATGTGCATTCGTAGCGTGACGCGTGTTGCGGGTGAAATTTTGAAGGGGAGGAATGCAAGTGGCTAGTTCGTTGGAACATTTTTTGTTGAGTTAATAACGAAGAAAACATGCATTTTACTAGTCAAAACCGAAAACTTTAAAAAATTTAAAAAAATACAGCAACAAATTTCCTCTCCAAAATTTTTACACAAGATATCTCAGAATAAACTATTATAAGAAAAAAAAAATGATTTTAAGTTCAAAGTCGATTTCCTATACTGGAAACCTCAGCCCAAAGCTCTACTATGAGGTGTGTTCTACCCTAAAACTCTTAAAATTTTGATCTAGCTCTATCCTACATTTATGCAATACATACATATATACTTATGCGTGCACAGTTTTTTTTTTTTTAAATTGAGAAAATACTTAAAATTAGCCCTGCCTGAACTCACGTACTTACCACACGATGCAAATAGAGTTTGCCTCGTGTCGGCAATACAGTCGGTTACTTGACAGTACCACTTAATTTTTGTTTATCAACAGCAAACAGCTGTTTTGGCTCACTATTTACGTATTATTTACTTAAACTCCCTCCCATCGGTTCAGTCGTGTCATCAGCAGATGTCAAACTATTGGTTATTTAACTCCGCGAAATTCCGCGTTATCTTCAAATCGCATTTTAAATGTAAAAAGAACATTCCTCTCAGTTCGTTGTCCCAATTTATTTTATTTTAGTTTCCCTTCCGTACATTCCTGCAAATAAACGAAAATGCCTTTCTGGTGGAACTGCTGCAACCGACGTGGTTACCAACCCATCGGTCGTCTTGCACAAAGTAAGTGTTGCAAAAAGTTCTTTGTTTATTTTATAGCAGAATAATAGATCCAACAGGTACAAACCTTGGCGTGAGACATTTGCAATGTTTCCTTGTTTTCTGCGGCTTATCTGTGGCATACGCCCTGCGAGTCAATCTGTCTGTAGCCGTGGTCGCGATGACCGATCGCAACTCAACAAATCCGGATTTCGCAGTAAGTCGACAAATAGTAATTGCTTTGTTCTTATCAATTTTCTTACTCGCGTCTAGGAATATGATTGGGATGAGAAGACAAAGTCTCTTTTGCTCAGCAGCTTCTTTTGGGGCTACGTGGTGACTCAGATCCCCGGTGGATTCTTGGCTCACAAGTACGGGGCAAAGTACACACTGTTCATTGGAATACTGGTGTGTTCCTTTCTGGCTTTATTGACCCCGATGGCGGCTGAAATTGGTAATTGGCATTTGGTATTCGTTTTGCGGGTTATACAGGGATTGTGCCAAGGAGTTGTATTTCCGTCCACACATACGTTTATATCAAAGTGGGCGCCTGTCGATGAAAGAGGACGGTTAGTTACGTATAGCTATTCCGGCACACAGTTTGGAACTGTGGTAATGTTGGGTGCGAGTGGCTTCATCGCGTCGTCTTTCCTGGGATGGCCAAGCATCTTTTATGTCTCTGGCCTCGCCGGTATAATTTGGGCTGTTGTGTGGTTCTACTACGCCGCTAGTACACCGTCAGAGCACAAAAACATAACAGAAGATGAACGAAAGTACATCGAATCGTCTTTGGGTCAGTCAAGAGACAGTCACAGGGTAACTCTACCAACACCGTGGCTGAAAATTGCCACATCACTGCCGTTTATCTCGCTGCTTGTCGTTCACTGCGGTCAAAACTGGGGATTCTGGACCCTGCTGACAGAAATACCCACTTACATGAAGTATATTCTTGGGATGGACATCAGAAAAAGCGCAATGCTATCTGCTCTTCCGTACTTAGCAATGTGTTTGCTAAGTTATGTGTTCATTTTTATCGCTGATGTATTAAACAAGCGACAAAGTATGTCGCTATCGGTGTCTCGGAAGCTGTTTAACACTATTGGCCATTGGATTCCTATGGTTTCGCTTATTGCCTTAGGCTACGTCACTGCCGAGCACACAAAATTGGCTATCGCACTGTTGACAATAGCTGTGGGGATGAATTCAGCAACATACTTGGGCTTTCATGTGAATCACATCGATTTGTCACCGAATTTCGCTGGGACATTGATGGGGCTCACGAACTGTGCTGCCAATATAATGAGTATTGTAGCTCCACTTACAGTGGGAATCGTAGTCACCGATGAGGTAATTTATTCGCAAATCATGTTGGAAAACTATGAACATATTTCCTTTATTTAAGACAAACCCAATTCAATGGCGGATGGTATTCTTCATCACTGGTGGATTCTATCTCGTTGGAAACGCTCTCTTTGTGATATTCGGTAGAACCGAAGTGCAGCCATGGAATTACCCATCAGTTGGAGTTAGACAAACATTTCGAGATGTTCTTGTGGATACGGATGATCCAGATACTGCATAATAATCGAATTTCTAATGGAACTGGCGATCTCTCTTTGACTGTGCAACGAAATGCTTGTCAATTATTACTTAAATGGATTTGAAGAGTGAATGAAGGAGAGATTCATTTGTTGTTGTTTTAAAGCTCAAATGTTAAAAGTGACATATTTAATTAACCAAATTTTTAATTGGTTTTGTATTGTATTCGTATAGTTAGAAAAATAACTGAATTTCAGAAATTATATAACGGTGCTTATTTTATTTTAATAAAATATTTTTTAATGTACATATGTATAATACTTTTCTCATATTTATCCTCAATAGATAACCTTTATAAAGCCCTTTCTTCTTCAAGATCAAAATACCAAACAGTTTGCGTCACTTTTTGCAAAAGGTTCAAATTCCTTGATAAAATCCCATTATTAAATATGAGCTGGTCCATATCATGAGTCGTGTATACGTTTTTTTACAACGTGAGATGGCTGGAGATTTTGCTTCTTGATTTTGTTCTTGAATTGATCGAGACTGAAACCTTGGCAAAATATATCTTCAGCTACAAAATCGTGCGATTTCCAGGTACACATGGAGGCGGTCTATTCTTCCAATTAAGAATATTTCGATTTGAAAGTTTAAATACTAACAGTACCATGGACACTACTTGCTGTCTAAGAATTCGAGTATGCCCAATCTAAAATCTATTTTCTCAAGTACTAACTAATTGATCTCCCCCAAACCCTTATGAACTGACAGAGGTAAGTATTTCGATCAAATTTAAATGCAAACCGAGCTAATCCCAAATTTAACATCTTATATCCATCGATTTCATTTTATATTTATTTCACTTTAAAATCTTATAAGTATAAGGGTTTAAGTGTCAAGAGGATAAACGTTTTAGCTTTAGTATGATAAGAGATATGTACAAACAGTCAGCCGCCGATATATGACATCACTCGTTATCGTCATCCCATACAGACATCATTAAGAAAGATAAAGCTAGTTCAAAGTTCTTCCTCGCCTTGTACCATGAAGATAAAGTACATAAATAAAAAGCAAATCCTTGAAGACTTTCTGAAAATAAAATAATTGTGTGAGTTGATTTTTAAAAGCCCCGTCTAACTGCCATCATAAATATTTTATCACACGTAATGTAATGGTCCCATAAAATTTTGTTGTATTATAATTTCACACTTATATATGTATGAAAATATTTTATCTTTATCTATATGTACTTTAAAAATTTGAAGCTTTATTTATATTTGCATGTCTAGGTCATTCAGTTTTGTGTATTTTGCGGCAAATACGACATGAATACATACATTTTAATTACAATTCTTCTTTGATATGCAAAGGAAGACAACTTATAAAACTGCACATACAAACATACATATATATAACCCAGTAAACACTACATCACTGCCACGACTATCACTAGATACGAGTATGTATGTACTATCCCTGTCACTCACTAATATTATTCAGATCATCAATATCACGACCATAACCTTGTGATTCTCCAAATTGGAATCCTCACCAGCTTACCTCTGTTGCGGATTTGTGATTATCTTAGGACGAAAACTATTTTGTATACTTAATCTATAATCGTATATCAGAACGAACACACAAACCAAATTTTGTCAAAATGTATGCACGAGTATTAAGCAACTCTTAAGCGTGTAAGCACAAACAAAAAAGGGGTGCTTATGGCCTGAACGTTTAAAAAACTGGCTTTTCTAGACTCCTCAAATTTATGAAAAACCAAATCTAAAACTAAGACGCCATGATTGCTGCCATCATTCGTTCACAAGCTCCGTGTCGAATTGAAGATTTCTAGCGCCGATGCTTCACCTATTTCACAACGCAAGAAAGCAGCCTGGAGCTTGTTTAAACATCACCAGGAATCTAAATCGTCGATGATATTGGAAGGAAACTTCAACTTCGGATATAAGTCTTATGCCACAAGAAGTCGCCAGTTAATGTCAACAGAAACAAAAAAAAAGAAAACGTGTACTCCGGAAAAGGCGGCTCCTCAAGAAGTTAATGCATCGGGAAAATTCATCCATCAAAAAATATTGACGAGGACCAGAAGGTCAATGGAAGAAACAATAGGTGCATAACTGTGATCAGAAACTGCAGTTGTCCCAGTGTGATGCACAGCAAGAATTCTGTCAATGTAATAGTCCTTGGACATGGATGGCAAACAATCTCCGCCACACATAATTTCCATGATCACATAAAACCAAACTTATGGCAACCTAATTCCCTTAACCTTAATCCGTTGCATTGATTTGTGTGGGCCGCATTTGAACACAAAACAAACAATTACCCCCACAATACTATACATGTTCTAGAGGATACCTTTGTCCAAGTGATGATCAATTTCAAGAAGGATCATTTAATTCGGAAATTCTCACGTTTCCGGTCACGAATCGAGGATAAACAAGATGCCGAAGGATAAACACAGGTTACAAACATGCATATACATATGAATATATTTATGTATGTGCCGATTTATATTCTAATAAACGTTTTTTTAATGTTTATTATACACATATGTACATATAGTAGATATGTACCCACAAATCATCTGGACTACATACAGCGGTCACAAAGGAAAGGACACGATCTTTGTGATTGTCCTACAGCTCTAACACGCCTCCTAATTCATTAACTTTTCATTAAAATATTTAAATTCTTTGAAAAAAGTTTGGATTTCCTATCAAGTGCAAAACATTTGCTTTAGAAACATTTCTTAGTCACTTCCATAAGAAAAGCAAGTTCAACCAGTTTATTATTAAAATATTCAGTCTATACCTACATCGCATCTGTAAGATTGTAAACTTTCTCCAGTACACACTATTAACAACTTACTGGAAACGATAACAGCCATTAATGTGACTAATAGTGTGCATGCCCGGAGTGTTCACAACTTTTATCTCTCCCAGAAGCTTCCATCGCTCCTAACTAATTTCTACTTGTTATCTACACATATATGTATATGTAGTTCTTCAAAGTTCAGAGTTTGCTTCCGTTCGGTTTAAAACTCAAGGTAAACGCAGTCCTGCCACAACAACGAATTCTTGTGATAGGCATTTCAATACAAAAGCGGCAAACCCCAAATCAATGGGCGGTGACTAATTGAAACCCTACCACTAGGTGCTATAAAACGTTTACCGTGTATTAATAATGAAAAGCATATCTTCCACAGTGTTGAGCTACGAATCTCCAAGCTCTTGGATTTTTATTTACTCTTTTGTTTTCAAGTTGATAAGACCGAATTAGCCATCTAGATAATAAATAGTAGATTTGAATTTGATTCAATATAAGACGAATGGCGGTTAACATTGTTGAAGAGTTGATTTTTGCACGGGAAACAGGTGCGGTTGCTCGTGGAACTCACCGTCGTACAGGTTGAAGTAAAAAGTGAAAAGTGACTTATTTGTGTTTAATAAGAGTTGTAAATAAATATCTAAAAGTTAATAATTGAAAGGGTATTCAAGATGGGTACAAAAGTTTTGGAAACACAGACAATACCAAGTGGTAATATTACAAAACGTAAGTGCTCATTAAACTTGAGATTGATGTTACTAAAGAAAGAACCAGTTTTTGTTTTAATTTATTAATATTAGATTTTTGTAAGCCGCGGAGAAGGCTGTCAATAAGTTGATGCGAAGTTGTTGAACATTCCTTGAATTAATTTTTTTTTCAGAATGTAACAAACTCTTTACTAATCCGATTCATTGTTGTAGATACAATACATTTTGACATACATACATATGTATGCTGGAACTACCCACACTGTAAGTGCTAATTGAAAATTCATGTTGCATTTCGATGTCGTCTGGTATTTCGCTGTCTTTGCACTTGTACATATGTACATATGTATATGTATATTGGATACTCTTTATTTAATTGAAAATAAAGAGTGAGAAGTATGCTGAATATTGGAAAATCGCTGATTAAGATTAATAGAAGGGGAAGTGATAGTAAGCTAGGAAACCAAGATTACCGAACGAAAATGTTTACAGAAATAATTGTTCAAGTTCTCCGTATATGAAGAAAATCACATATGTAAATTATGTGACAAAAAATGTATCCAAAGGCATATTGTGCAGGTATCTACTTTGTATTACGCGTATCTATTTTCAATACCGGTAGATATTGCAATCGTCTGCCTGATTATTAACTAGCCATTAACTAACTGCCGCTAAAGTGTAAGAAAAAAATATAATTTGGGAGATATAAATGTCAATTATTATTTTGTGAACACAAATTGTTATCATATACGCGACTTCAACTCTGTTACTTTATAGTTAAAGTAAAGTTTTTTTTTTTTTTTTGTTCAAAAATGGAAATGCTGAATAAAGCTTGGGATTACTAGCCACTACTGTTATGATTTTACTTTCATAGATTCGACCTAAATCGATGATCTATAAGGCTCTACTACTGTTAGAACTTTAGGTCTCCGGCTATTCACGATACGACAGTAATTCGTTTATTTATACCTTCGTATGTACTTGAAACGCCTCGAATCAATAATAACACTTTTATATTTAATTCAATATGCAGTTGATCTTGTGAGTACCTATTCCACAAGACTTCTTAGTTTTCTGCTGCTAATTTTTCATCTAGAAAAGACAAATTATTCTATTCATTGTCCAACAATCAAAATATCATCAGATGATACCTTCCAGAGACAAATTTTCGGGGCCGCTGTCAGGTAAAATGAAGTTATGTATATCCGAAATATCATATACATACATATGTATGTAGGTTAAGGACTATTGATAGGTAAGGGTAGCCTCAGCATTGTGAAAGCTGTACTGCAATAGTGCAAATAAAATACCACAACACCATGTATGCAGATTAGACCACTAATCGTGTCTTAGTATTATACTTTTCAATATGTGTACATATGTACATATTTTTATATCTTAATCAGTAGATACTATTTACATATTTCTATTTCTGTTGCCTCTGTGCTAATCTTGATTTTTCAAAAAAAATGAAATGAAAAAAATGAAAAACGTCAGATTTATTCAGACTTTGGATCGCATCAGCCAGTATAACTTATCACAATAATGGCAACCAAATATGTACTGGGGATTTTAATAAATTGATTCTATTCACGGTTGGGTTCAAGTGCTACAATTGTATATGGATCAAAAATATTTAAAAAGCAAACAAGGTGAATTCTTCCAGGTAAACTTAGTAAGAGGTTTGGTGAATTTCAAATTTGTGAATCGAATCATCAACATTTTAAAATGTTTCTATCTTTCACCGGCTGTGTTGACTCGATTTTTGTGGTTGATGACAATAGGACTAACAGTTGTCTAAAGCAAATTAGAAACACGTATACGCACAGACTTTTCGCTATATCCACGAACGATTAGGTAGTACCTCCGTATCGTTACACAGGCATTATTTTACATTCATACATATGAACCATAATTTCATCTTCCTTAAAAGGAAAGAACACAAGTTGTTATAGTTAAAGAAATAACTAAACAGCTAACACCAAAAGGGGGCACAAGGATCTTTTAAGTCGCAATGCTCCTAACCACGCGCCATTTATTCTTTCAGTCATCTTCTAAAATAATATACCTTACTCATTTTGAGATACAAATATGTCCAAAATAAGGAAATATTTGATACTAAATTACACCGCCAATAAAAAAAATTGATAAGTACCCATTCTTTGGAGGCGAAATAAAAAACGTGTCTTGATGAAATTTCCGCGTCACTTTTGTTTGTCTAGTATCCGTACTAGTACATTCATTGATTGTCTAGATACTTGTAGATGAAATTTAGTAGGAAATTGAAGATTAGATTATTAAAAGCTAGGTTCAAGTGGACTGCTTTATCATCGCACACTCCACTGTATCTCTAAGTAAGCAAGGTATTCGATTGATTTGTGATGTGAAATTTACACCCCATCTAGCGTAGTCTCTTTTTGATAACCAGCCGTGTTGGTTAGAAATGTGGGAAAATTGATACTGTTGTGATTTACACTCACCTTCAAATAGTATTCACTTCAAATCTCATGGAGATAGCATTTGAATAAATTTAAATAAATTTGAGCGGACTGTGATCTGTCAGAACTTTCTTCATCATGGTATATGTCTTCCTGGAGACGACGCCTCTGCTCTTTAAGAGACCTGTACTTGATAACATTGCCCGCAAGTTAACCGCCAATTTTTTTTTTTAATTAATTTAATTCATTTTATACATACTTTCTTTTTTTTTTTTATTACAGCCAACTTCTTTGGAGTCCGACATGTACAGGCTATTCTTATGTTTGGTGGTCTGGTATTTGGCTACTTCCTGCGGGTTAACATTTCAGCTGCAGTGATACCAATGACTCAGCCATCCAAAAATCCAGATTTACCATACTATGATTGGGATAATGCAACACGATCATTGATCTTGAGCAGTTTCTTTTGGGGTTATGTGATAGCACAGCTACCATCAGGAATACTAGCGAAACGTTTTGGGGCTAAAATTGTTTTGTCCATAGCTACAGTGATCTGTTCTTTGCTCACGCTGTTAACACCACTAGCGGCACGAATTGGTGGTTGGCAATTGGTTTGTGGTCTAAGAGTGTTCAATGGACTTACACAGGGTGTCGTATATCCATGTGTACATACTCTACTAGCGAAATGGGCACCATGCACCGAAAGGGGATTCCTAGCCACATCTGTGTACTCGGGAGCACAATTTGGAACAGCAATCATTTTGGCCACAAGTGGAGTGATGTTCGACTCAGAAATGGGATGGCCGGGAATTTTCTACATTTCTGGAGGAATAGCTTTTGTTTGGGCGGTTGTTTTCTTCATTTTTGCAGCAGATTCGCCAGACACATCGAAATATATTTCGCTAGAGGAAAAGGAATACATTAAAGCTTTGACTGGAAGTGGAACTAATACTCAGGTGAGTAGCCGATCCATTCATGTAACGGCTTATAGTAGCGAGAAGCTAGTATATGCACCTCATCACATACCTTCGTCTGTTCCGAAAAATATTTGTATTCTTTTTTTTCTATTGGGAAAAACCCGAGGATTGGTCATTTTATTTCGCGATTGCCATAGTTTTTTCGAAAACTTTTCTTTTTATTTGGCAATTGACTCTTAGTTTGCAAAATTTATCGTTAAACAAGTTTTTGCTAAAAAAAAAAAAAAAAAATTACGCCAATACACCCATCTTAGGATAGCTTTCTAAACCTTAAAAAAGTCTTTAGATAACAGAAATCTAGAGTCCTTCCGCACCCATTCCAAGACACAGTTTTCTTGTTTGTAGTCTTGTCACTGATGTATCTAATTCAAATTCAGTGCATTATAGCCTTCACCTAAAGTCGCTGGTTACGCCACGCATTCACAAGTAGCTTGACTATGCCGCTCAATCGATACATCTGTGGCAAAATTTATTGCAAAACAATTACCGAAGCAGTGCTGGAAATGTGGGTCGTTAATATAAAACTTTGATTAGATTCACCCCGAGTGCATGTACATAAATAAACAACAAGAATTCGCACTTGAAACACTCTTGTTATCGGTCATTAATCACCCTAATGATGCCATATTTAATATTATTTTTAGGCAACCAAACGAACTATGTACATACATATGTAAGCCCCATTTTATTTCATCTCATTCTAGGATATGCCTATTCCTTGGAAGGAAATATTCACATCAGTTCCATTCTATGCGTTGATTGCCGCTCACTGTGGATTTACGTGGGGTTTCTATACTCTGCTCACCGAGATGCCGACCTACTTAAACAGTGTTCTCCAACTGGAGGTTAAATCTAACGCTTTACTCTCCGCTTTGCCCTATTTTGCAATGTGGATATTGTGCTTGATTGTGAGCCCAATCTCTGACATGCTTATCAATCGGGACTATCTGAGTGTGACTTCATCGAGGAAAATCTTCAATTCGATTGGACAATGGGTGCCAATGGCATGCCTTATAGCTCTGGGATACATGACAAGTGAGAACAAGGTTATGGCAATAACTTTACTGACGATTGGTGTTGGTTTCAATGCAGCATCCTTTGTGGGATATTTGGTGAATCATATGGATTTGTCACCAAATTTTGCAGGAACCATGATGGGAATATCCAATGGGTTTTCGAATTTGATGTCGATTTTTGCGCCCTTAGTGGTCGGAGCAGTTGTTAAAGATGAGGTGAGTGAATGACTTTTATTACGTTTACAGTTTTAGAAATCGAAAGCTGTTTACCGTAGTGTACCCAATCAAACAGCTGGTTTATTGCTTAATGGGCCATAAATTGTTACTTATTATTATCAGTCTTGATTGCGATTTTTTTTATATAATACTGTCGCGGGTAATATTCATTTGGTTGAACCTGTTTACTTATAATTTATTATCATGAAATATTTACTTCCTTACATTCTTATGTACATAGGTTTGTAGCACGCTTGAGTTGTGAAGAATTTTTTTTGAATTTGATGAAAATGTTACTAATCCTTATGTTAAAACGCTCTCAACATTCGAAACGTTTGACGTATAGAGTTACAAAGTTAGAACGAGACATACGTTTTTTTAAACCGCAGATGCAAATGCGCTGAATACTGAATATGACTTCATATTTCAGGTAAAAGTATGTACTTAAAAAACAGGAGTTAATGCATATGAGATGCGAATGAACCCCATTTTGAAAAAGTACATGGGTTTGATGGGTTTGGTTCTTTATTATGCATCAAACAAATCGTGAAAAAAAAAATAATAATAGTTTCAATTACTCTGCAGACGAACTTATTAAAATTTATAGAAATCTAAGCATAATTTGGTCGTCGGATAAGAAAAATTAGCCTCAAATGTGCCGCAGGTGAATACATACTAATATAGCCTCCAAAATACTGCCGAGAGAAAAAAAGACGGAAAATTTTAAATAATTTTATCAATGCTTAGCTTTTTTTATAATTTCTTGTTACGATTAAATATCCAAGTGGATATTAAATCTGTTGAGTTATTAAATCAGTAACAAAACTATAAGTGTCGAACATACCAAGGCTGTATCTCAATCACGAGCTCAAACGTTACGACATCAAACGTTCTTCACAAAAACTTTATATCTACATATGCGGCCTATTCTTTAGTACTGTTACTTGACAGGATTATCTCGATTAGAAACGTGATTATTGCAAAAACACATAGCTTTGAACTAATTTTAGTTATTGCTCCTTTTCCTTCATTATATATTTTTTTAAACTTACAAAATAATTTTTTTTATAGACTAATCCGGATGAGTGGCGTATTGTATTCTATATCACTGCTGGGGTTTATCTATTCTGCAATACATTATTCGTAGTCTTTGGTTCAGGAAGCGTGCAAAAATGGAATGAGCCACCACTAGAGTGGAGTAGCAGACAAACACTGTCGACAAATGCAACACTAGACGAATTATCAATTCCACGAAAGCCATTAGAATTATAAATTAACTCCTCGCAGTACCATGATCTCTAAACAAATGTATTTTTTCACGAGAAATTTAGGTTAAATTATTTTTATACGAGTTAAATAATTTAAATAAAAAAACAAACTAACTTTATTTAAGTAATATCAATTGTATTTTTTCTCCAAAATTCTTTGTTGCTCTAGTTTATAATTCATTTTTCTTGGCATTGCTTGAGATCCAAAAACAAACCAAATAGAGGCGATCCAGCTTATAACGATGGTTGCGTATAGAACCGGAGGAAAAGACTTAGAATCCCCAATTGGTATTTTAGCTACTAGGGGAGCCTTTAAACGTGTTGTCTTCTTCAAAAGTTTCCAATCACAATCATCCGGGGCCGAGTGTTGCGGTACACTGAATTTGTTCTCATGGAGGCAATAGTTATTGTTGGGATCTTCGAGAAGTTCATCGTAATTTGAGAGATCGTCATCGGGACATCGCATGTACATCTTTGGGGTATTGATTTCTACATTAACGAAGCTAAAAAAAATAATTCAAATGATTTCTTTGAAAACTTTGAATAGAAAAGTGTAATTTTTTAGCAATAAGTATAATACACTGTAATATCAGTTCACCCTCAAGCCCAACTTCGGACGTACTGTCAAATACAGAGATTCGTTCATAAGCCGAACGACACGTATGTGGAATAATCTTCCAGGCTCTGTGTTTCCTCATCACTACAACATTCAAACATTTAAAGCCAACGTGCACCGGTACTTCCTCTGTTCCTCTTTCCCCTTCTTCCAAACGCCGTGCCCTGAGAATTCAGTATAAGGGTATTCATACCCCCTTTGGCGCGCGCGAATTATAAAAAAAATATTGACTCGAAAAGACAATGGATTCAAAAAAGACTTGATTTGAATACCATCGTACCAATGAAAACTAACGCGACTAAACATAAAAAATTACACATCTAAGGAATCATAAACACCTATCTCTATTTCATCCGTTCTTACGTTGTACCTGATACTTTCTAGGATTCAAACATCGAATCTTTGATGCAGTAACCACTAAGCAAAAGTGCTCCCTGTGTATAAATTTCACTTTTTCATTAATTTTTATAACTAAACCAGAAACTCTTTCGGTATCAACCCTCTCCACTTCACTTATGTTCTCTGATCGCGGATAAAATCTCTTTGATTACTTATTTGATATTGGATAATTGCGCAGCCGCAAATTCTTAACAAAAATCTTCTCAAGAACATTGTATATTCTAGTCTTTTCTGGGCATGGGTTTGAATTTCAGACCACCTACCTCTAATATACTTTTAATGTAGTAAGGATCTTGAATTCCGAATCTCAGCTGACGCCCTTGCGCTTGTTTGCATAGATCGATCATAACTATGATGTATGTATGTTGGGAAATTTTGTCTAATGCTTAGCCTATGCAATCCTACCACATTCTACGCAATCCCGACAAAAGGATTAAAACATATTTCCTTTTATTTCATCTTACCTCTTATCTCCGGGTGCGTGATATCGAAAGTGTATTGGCAATTTAATGCTATCTGTAATTTTTGGAGCGCCATGAAGTAATACTGCAAACTCTGCCGCTTTTCCTGTCGGAACTTCTACATCTACGAAAGTTGGATACATAGCATTTAGCTGAAATCAATAAATCTTGTTAAATTTCATAAGCTCAAGAAAGACACTTACTCACTTTCTTCAGTCTCTTTAAGTCATCCAGTTGGTCAACACTAATGTACACTGCAGCAGGGAGTTTCTGTTCTAGATAATATTCACAATCCTTTCCTGCTAAAGGATAGTCGAACTCTATTGTGTATTGTAAATCCCTTATAAAAACCAGAATAGAAATTGCATTGACAATCAAAATAGCGATTCAGACATTCTAACCTATGGAAACCGGCATTGTTCATTTCAACCCGAATTATTGGCATCATATCACAGTTGATTATCGGAAAATATATCAGAATACCGAAAATGAATAAATTCTTTCTAAATCGCATCTTCCTTTCTGAGTTTATGCTCGAAAAATTAAAGAAACAAATTACTTTCAAAATGGTAAATAAACTCCAGAAATAAAATAAATTCGATAAATGCCAAAATCAGCTGAGTTATCAAGAGAGCTATATGGGCTTTGCATTCTAGTACTTTTTCCAATATTGGAAAATACCTTTTATATTGAATATTCCGGAAATATATTAACTTTAGATTCATACTATAAAATTATAGATAAGTAAATCAATTAATGTTTAGATAAATGTGTTGTTTTTATTAAATAAAAAGGAATAATCAAAAATAGTGAATAATTTGCTGGCAGAAAATCTTACACAGTTAAATACGTTATATGATCGATCTAGTCAGTTCCTGCAAATATCGAATCAACCATCTGAACCGCCACATACGACTTAGTTTTGTAATTCTTAGGCTATCTGGCATAGGCTAAAGTAGCCAACACAGTTTGTTTTCTCTGGTTGCTTACCTTACAAATGTGTAAGATTAAAAGTTGACTAGCTATAATTAAATGAGCCATTTTAGCCGCTATATCCCAGTCAGATCCTATCAAAAATAAAAATGTATTGTCGTCTTTTAAATCAAACATCTTTGAAACTTTTATGGCAAACTTATGAACAAAAAAATTACACAATGATAGATAAAACAAATGCTATACAAAACCGTACAGATCACAAAAAAATATATGCGTAAGGATAATGTGTAGGACCTGCATAATAAAATAAACCGTCTTTTACTTCCGACCTATTCTGTTTTCGATAAATTCAGTCTTTCCTCCTGCCGCGCTCGTTCTCTAAGCTGACTTGTCTTGAGTTTTTCCATCAACTGTGTGGAGTTATAAAGCCAAGCGCCCTGTAAATGTAACAAGTGTAATAAAGATTTATCGTAGATACCCATTTACTTACAATCAGAAGCATACAGTTGAGTAAAATCGGTATCGAGAACACGGTCGATATGAACAAACCATTGCTATCAAAATACTGCTGTTTAGAAAAGGAACGCCAATTTAAAGCAGCATACTCGTTTATGCTCTCAGAAAAATAGGCCATGGACACTTCAGAAATGAAAAAAAAGAATGATTGTTACATACTGCACCGAAACAAAATTGCACAGTAAGTACTCACAAAGTATTAAAAATAGGAATATTTGAAAATTCGTATTGTTCCGTGTCATTAAAGCAGTTGTTGTGGTTAAAATGTGTAGTAATACTAAGCCAATAAGCCAGGGATCCTTCCAATCGATCTATTTGCAAATATATTTGTTTACTTTTCAGATTTTCGCCTGCAGATTCATCCATGTACTTACACTCATCAAAAACGACCAATAACCAGTGATCTCGTTGATTTCAATTAGATTTGGATCATTCATGGTGTAGATTGATTATTCTAGTATATGGTGGAATGTGAAAATTATATAAATTCAACTGAAATTTAGTGATCTTTTGCGATAATCTGAGATAAATTAAAAAAATTACTGTCCCCGTAAGCAAAATACTAAATCCTTGATTTAGAAATTTTGACAAGTGGACTACGTCTCGACCGAGTCGAGGTGAATTACAACTGGGAGTATGTTTGTTTTGAAAACTATTTTCTTTCTATTCGTTAGGGAGCAGGAAAGAGTAGTAAATTACGTTTTTATTTCGACTTGAATATTTCTAAATTTACAATATTCTGAATTATATGTGAATGCTATTCCAAAAACTAACAAATGTTTCAATGAAAGAAGCACTGTGCTGTGCTGTGTAGCTAACTTTGCGTCGACAATTTTTAAACTTAGCAACTTGAAAATACGGTCGGACAGACCGTCTGACAGACCATTCAACAACGCCGCACGCGATGGGATCGGTCGGACGGACTTCAGTGTCTGTCCGACTTATCATATTCCACCTTTCCGGTGGAAGTTCAAACCTCGCTAGGGGAGCAGCAATCACAGCTACCAAGCGCAACAGAGAAAAGAATAATATTCGAGTTTCTCCAATTACAACACCAAAAAGAGTAGCTGCCTGGACCATATAGAATCTAACTGCTTCTGAAATTTGGTTGCTCTTGTATGAATAAAAAAAATTGCTTGGTTAAAGGTGAAGAAGAGGACTTAAGAGGAGATTCAATGGACTTCGGTGGAATTGACCCTATGTCAAAACCGAACGGAAGGCCCACTTAATTTCTTCCAAATGCTCTATTTACCCATAATGGACCTAAACTAATTTTATGATCTTTCAAATTGTTTACATTCGGTTTGGTTTCAGTGTACGAAAAAGTAAAATGAAAAACAAGAAAAAAAAAGAAAAAAATAAATTATTGCATTTTGGAATGTAAGAGATAAGCATCCTGTCAAAAATAAATGCTTAAGGATAAAAGAAAACGATCCATTGCAATTGTTATTTCTCTTTTATTTTTTTTTTCTGTGCCAGCATTCAAATTTCTGTACTGAATGCCCCATTTGTCATACACTTTCCGTAAGCCCACAGAAGTCAACGAAAACTTGACGAAACCGAGACTTGCAGTTTGTTTGCTGTGACGACTATGTTTGGAGTTATCTATTGAATTGAAACTCGCTCGCTTGTAGTTGTCCATTGAAACAAACGCGAGCAGCACACAAGTGCACACTTTTGGTACGTAAGGTCTTAAAGGCGTCCTTGACGAGAGAAGGCCTTAAAATCGTTAAGCGTATACAAGCTCCAGAAATCGGTAACAACAGTGGATATCAGTGGATGGCGAAGCCTGTTACTCGTGCGAAGAATGTTGTCAAAAGACTCCATTTATCTAATATTTGAAACAATGAAAAGTAAAAGCATAGGTAAGCGCAATCTTGCAGAATCGCATGTAGTTATTTTCCTACCCTATAAAAAACTGAGATGTCAACTCCTCGGTCAACAAAGTTAACACACCCTGGCAATAAAAAGCACAAGTGTGGAATTTCTGATGCTAATCTCTTATCAATTTGCCGGACATCTCATTTATCACTTGTTATATTTGTGAATAACTCTTTCTGCATATTGACTTCGATTAAAAAAAATGACTGCAACGTTAAAAGTAAGCTTTCACTTCGATTGCCACTCCCTTTTATAATAATCTTTGTATTAGATCGGAATTATTGGAGGTTCGGGACTAGACGACCCTGATATTCTAGAACATCGTAAGGAAACGCTGGTTGAAACCGCCTTTGGTCACCCATCCGATGTGATAATCGAAGGCGAAATCAAAGGCATTCCTTGTGCTCTTTTGGCCCGGCATGGAAGGAAACACTCGATATTGCCATCAAATGTGAATTATCGGGCTAATGTGTGGGCCCTGAAGTCAATTGCATGTACTCACTTGATTGTGTCTACTGCGACAGGTAATACTCTACGAAACTTACAGACAGGTTTTAATTCTCGTTAATAGGTTCGTTGCAGGAAAAATTCAAGCCCGGCGACCTCGTAATTCCCAATGATTTTATTGACCGAACCACAAAACGCGCTCAAACATTCCACGACGGTGGTGATAAAAGTCCCGTGGGCGTCTGTCACTTGCCCATGTTTCCAGCATTTTCAGAAAAGACTCGTGAAGTACTTATAAGTACTGCCAAAGAGCTGGGATATCCAGTCCATGCTAGAGCTACGGTTGTCACAATTGAAGGACCTAGATTCTCCTCTAGAGCAGAGAGTCGTATGTTCCGACAGTGGGGAGGAGATCTCATAAATATGACTACTTGTCCCGAAGTAGTGTTAGCCAAAGAGGCCGGTTTACTTTACGGAGCTGTAGCAATAGCTACGGACTACGATTGTTGGCGAGACAACGCCGAGTGCGTCAATGTTGCTGATGTTCTGAAAACATTTAGCGAGAATGTTGTCAAAGTAAAAAAAATATTAATCCATGCCGTGGAAAATATTTCGAAACAGGATTGGACTGACGACATCCTGAATGCACAGGTAAGTTATAGGAAAACTGATTGTTTATGCAATGACATTTTTTTTCCACAGAAACAAGTCTTAGACAACATCATGGGAGGATATTGATGGAACATGCTTCGCATTTAAATAAAAAGACAATTTGTACACAGAAATATGTTTTTATATTAATTCTAATAAGTAAAGCGGTTAATGAGAGTCACAATCTAAATCCTGAGTTCCAAATTTCTAGGGGCACTTACGCTCCACCTGACTTTTGCCAGATTCCTCGTATTCTTGCGACGAAATCCACATCTGCTGGAATGTGCCAATACTTGCCAGAATCGATCCACCTATCCATGCACCAAATCTTCGCTCAACACTGCCGTTAGCGGAGATCATTTTCAGCCGTGTATTGGACGGTGCTCTATGCTGAAGATCTCTATTTAGGCGTTCGGGGAAGCCCTGTAGCAGCGTATTTCCACCGGTAACTACCACCGATCCGAAGAGAGACAGCCTTACGTCGGCATCACACATTCCTACACTTGTGGACGCAAGCTGGCCAGCTCCAAGCATCGTGTGATCAAATAAGCTCTCCGCTAGTTTGAACCTTTCTGAGCTAAATTCCTGGTGGTATCCGTTGGGGAACTCGTAGTGGACCGATGGAATCTGCGCCGCGACTCTCTCGTCATAAGGATTCTCAAGTACCTGCAAGATATTCATTTGGAAATCTTGAAGCAAGCTCTTCAACATGTAGTTTTGCCAAGACTGTGTTAGGTTGTCCGGCAGCTTACGCAGAGTGAAGCGAGCATTGTCCCTTTCCTTCACAACATCTTTGGCGGCAATTTTATAAACCGGCGTCAGATCGATGCCTTGTGCTTCCAAATACTGTCGGCATTGCAGCGAGAGATAGTCCCCACCAAGTGGGGACTTCACAACTGCTTGAGACAACACAAAACCCTCATGCACCGGCACCGCCGATGTGTGCGTTGCTCCACTGTCTACAACCAATGCGGACGCTCGTCCACTAGCAAAAGCTGCAAGAACAGCATTTTTCACTAAGAAGAACGCCGGAACATTGTACTTTTCAAACATCAACTCGGTAAGCTTTTCCCGATTATTACGAACGTTCCACGAAGCCTCTGAGAATAGAACCGGGTGGTATTCGGGCTCAGATTGAATTACTTTCGAGTATGTGTAATCGATGACTTTCTCGAACAGGTCCCAGTTATCGATCATGCCATCCTTCATATATGTTTGGATTTCCATATTGGCACGGGGAACATTCACGTAGGTAGTGTCAACATAATACTTTCGAGCGTCATTATCTGAGAGGACATTTTGTTTTAATCAGGTGTGAAATGTTTTCTATTTTTACTTACTGTTCTGTGTTATGTTATTGTCACTCTTCGTTTCCAGATCCGATGACGTCTCAGGATCCTCTGGTCCTACACCAACAACCGAGGGAATCTCCGCTTTCGGGGTGTCCTCTTGAGCGTAGCCAACACGTAAAGAATGATGGCCAGGATCGAATACTAATGCACCGATTTCATCTCCACCGTATAACATGTTTCCAGCACTCATTTTGTATAAAATAAAGTTTTAATTTTTAATCTTGTTTTGCTGAGTTTTGCAGTGTTTTCTTCTAAGCGAAGAGCGGCGTCCGTTTTACTTGCGAAAATGGGCATCTATCAACTAGAAAACGTCAAAGTGCCCGGCAAGTGAAGTTGGATGTAATTGGGTAGTGCTGCCACTTTTTCTGTGTCTTTTTTTCGGTTCTATAACAATTATTATCTGTTATATATAAAATAATAAATAAGAAAAATAAATGAGTGAGTTTTCATATTTTGGCCTTTACTTAACTGTCGCAATGAAATTATTAATTAAAATGTATTTGGAGAAATGCCAACAATGTGTCCGTGTTTTGTGTCAAATTATAAATATGCACCGAAAATCCAATCCAATAAATATACTCGCAATGTAATAAAAGTGAAAAAAAAAAAACAAAAGACTATAATATTTAAATTCTTAAAATTCAAAACGCATTTAAAGTTTTTTTTCATAGACTCATTAACTTTTTTGCAGCCTTTAATGTGTGATCTACAAAAAGGCAATAAATATTATTTGCAAAAAATAACTAAATACATTATTAAAAGGGATAACACAAATGTGACGTTCTCTCTGCCAATTCTAAGTGTACAAAGAAAACATATCTAGTTTGAAAATGAAAACGCTGACGGGAGAAGTATCTTGACATTTGAAAACATTCGTTTTGGACAATTTTTGGTAATAACAAAATTAGATTTTCTTGTTTTAATATGCAATTTATTATAATAATATAAAACTATCGTGTTTTCATAGAGATTTTATAGACTCTCGAACTAAAGGTTTGCTAGTGGAGTGGCTTTGGATTCATCTTCGCAAAACGTAAGTAGCAGATGTTGTTTTAGTTGTTTTTTTTTTTTTTCAAATTTTCACTTACTATTCAACTTGCCGAGGTAAATTCTGCAATTTAGTCGGCTGAGTCGTAAACACTGCTCAGTTCACTCGTCTATTCTCGTCCAATATCCTGTGTACCTGCCTAGAAGGGTCCGCGATTATGTCAAAAACACTTATAAGCCTTACTGATATGAAACCAAGAACCGAAAAGCTATTTCTTTAGTTTGAAAGAGTTTTACATCGGCTTGTCAATACAACAGCCCCGGATATTATTCTGTGTGTATTAGAGAGAAATAAGAAATACGAGTACTTGCATCCAATGCAGAATATGCACAGGATTGTTATGACGGATTTCGAGAATTGGTAATTGAGACCTAGATAAAATGGGTCTACACAAACCTAGAAATATATATTTAAAGAGTCACGTCATCAAGATTTTCGTTTTGCTCAGGCATTTCCTGAAAAAGTTTTATTTTTGCGGAAAATCATTTTGGGACTGAGTATTACAGTAGGTATTGGTTTTTTTTTTTGTAACCTTGGTTAGTCAGCAAGTACGCACTTCTATTTATTAAACTCGTTTAACAGTTTAACAGAACAGTTTTCCAGGGAGTTTAACTCGTTTACTTTTTCTGCAGAATTGTTTTCAAGACTTGTGAAAATGAGTGCAGTGGAAAATACTTGCAGGACGTGTGGAAAAACGTCTGAACAGGAAGATGGTTCAGATCTCTATCCAATGTTTACTTCAACGGAGTATTACAATGAATTGAAAATGGTTCTGGAGGAGTTCGAAATATGGAATCTAAATGTAAGATTTGTTGTTTATATACAAATCATTTCATTGCATCCTTAAACCTTTCCGCTTCGTAGATTGCTCAAGGTGACGGTTTGCCTCAAAAAATTTGCTTAACTTGTTTTGATAGTTTCTGTCAAATCCACAATTTCCGCATGATATGCCAAGAGGCGCAAATGAATTTCGGCGAATTATGCACTGGTTTGGACATCATAATAAAACTTGAACCCGAGTTTGGCGATATAGATGTGGATTTTCCCGAAGATTTTGAGGGTGAACAAACGATTACTGTTCAGGAACACTATCAGTTTCCTGGTGATGAAAGATCAAAGGTACCAGATCCTGTTTTGGAAAAAAGAACGTGTGAAAAACTCTTAGAGACTGTAAACTCCGACGAAGAGGGTCGCAAGGAAAGAGATCGCCGAGACGCGCTTGAAGAATTGAACGCGGTGATTCCTGAGTTCAAACGCTTTCAATGTGAGTTTTGCATGGATGTTGTGAGTTTCGATGATCCTGAGCTGCTGAATCAGCATTACAATGTTTTGCATTCTTCGGAGTTACCATATCCGTGTCCTAAGTGTGATAAGTGTTTCGACACCAAAGGCAAACGAAATAGCCATGCTAGAGTCCACTACCGCATTATACTGGATTGTGAAGTTTGTGGTAAAAAGGTGAGAGGCGGTAAGCGGATGATGGCACAACACAATGAGATGCACCATATCGAGAAAGCTCGAGAATGTCCAACATGTGGCAAGAAATTCAATAAAATCACTTTGAAGAGATTCAACTACCACATGAGTTGGCATGACGATACCAAGTTGCACAAGTGCAAGTACTGTGAGAAAAAGTTCATTCAGATTACCCATTTGGTGGTACATGAGAGAACCCACACCGGAGAAAGTCCCTACCTGTGCAGCGAGTGCGGAATGGGTAAGTGTTAATGTGGAAAAGATCGCAGGATATTTTATTCTTACTTATGTGGAATTATAGGATTCAAAAATTCTGGCCTCCTGAACAACCACATGAAGATGCACGGAATGAGAGAGTTGGAGTGTCCACATTGTCCCAAAAGTAAGTACGAGTAGAAAATTAATGAGTATAATAGGAGACTAATAGTCTTTATAGAATTCTACCATAGACATGGCCTAAGAATTCACATGCAAATCCACGATCCGAATAGGAAGGTACCTCGCTGCGAAATTTGTGATAAACCTTTCCGTTCGACAATGAATCTGCGTTTGCACAATCACAAGAGACATGGTGCACCAGCCTCGGCATCTATTTTAAACATTTTAAAAAGCCGCGAGATGAAGAAAGCATTCATAAAACCATACAAATGTGGCAAGTGTCCGGATTCGTTTGTGCTGCATACGCAGTTGGTGAAACATTTGAAAACGCATGACGAGAATAGACCATATTCTTGCGAACGATGCGGAAAGTCTTTCAAACGTGAAGCTCATTTAAAATTGCACGTCAATTCACTGCACTTGAACAAAAAACCACATAAGTGCTCACTATGTGGATGGGCCTTTTCACAAAGAAGTAATTTAAGGGAACACATCGCTGCAAAACATGAGGGTAAGTTGAGGTTGGTACGAATCTTATCATTTCCGTAACACTTTGGAATAACCTACAGATAAGAAGGATTTCAAATGTGATATTTGTGGAAAGGAATTTGCTATTGCCAAGACACTCAAGACTCATAAGCTCAAGCACATGGACAAAAAGCCATTTATCTGCACTATATGCAACAAGGCTTTCAGGCAGATGGGCGTCCTTAAATGTAAGTGAATTTGAATAGTTTTGGAGATTGGAAGAAATAATTTAGTACTTTTTTCAGTACATATAAATTCACATCTAAGGAAGAATGAAGCTGACGTCGCTGGAGGAGATATTACAGATATTGTTGTTTAGATGATCGAACAATTCGATGAGTAAGGCAAAAGGAATGGGAGTTTTGTTAAAAAACCATTAAATGAATAAATATTTAAGTTTATTTTATTTTTACTTAATGAGTATGAAGCGTAAAAACAATTTATTTAGTTCGTATACAACTAGAGTACAACCAACAGTTTTGGCTGAAAAAGTCTGGCTGAGTTTAATTGCATTAACTGGAGTTTCTTAAAGCATAACTCAATATTTTTGGTGAGATGGTAATATTAAGATGCAAAGCAGAACTGAACTTGTTGTCTGTTATATGTAGATAGATTGCAAAGAATTCGACGAATTTAATTCCTAAACATGTGTAATACAAATGGAACACACGTCTTTTTACAATTTATCGCATTATTGCGTTGAGCAAAAGCTATAAATTTAGATCGACATTTTCATTTACATTACAGAACATCCCGAGAACGTTCATACTTCTAGAGTAATTTGGACAAGGACGAATGGTTGTTGTGTAACTGTAGATCTGACTGAATGTAACAAAAAATAGTGGGGACTAATTCCTTGATCGTATCCTATTAATATGCTAAAGCGGCTTTTGATGCAGTCATGAAAGTATTTTATAAATCTGGACTTTGGATACCTATGTCAACGTAGTCCATGAAATGTGCGATCGATTATTTCAAATGGAGAATTATTCTACTTTCTTAATAAGCAGGAAAAAAAGCAGGACCTAGTACGAACATTGTTTCGTTGCTTGTTCTACGTAGTAACCAGTAAATAATTACAGAAATTTAAAATATGTATTAATGTGTACTTATGAATAAAACTCAAATTTAATTTTGATCTTCGTCTAGCCGCATTTCCAAATTTTCAATTTGATCCTTAAAATAGTGATAAATCATAAAGATCGCTATTGCCAGTCCAATCAGTGTGTTTACCTAGAGAATAGAAAAGTATTAATCGGTCCGGAATGAGGACAACGTTTTTAAGTAACTTACCACTACAAATGTCTGCCACGTGATTGGTGATGTGAAAAATATTCTCATTCTAAATTTCTTTTCTAACAAGTATTTCATATCCTTCAATAGTGATTTGGCCTCCTTTTCGAGTGACGATTTACGCTTTAAAATTTTTATAATCTCTTTAACGAACGTTACTTTCTAGGAAAAAATAAATTTGTTTAATTAGATCATGACATCATTTTTTTAAATAATCTCATTTGTTACCAAAAAAAATGAATGCCACCACCAATATACATATGTATCCCTTTCAGACGGAATATTCTCTGAGTTAAGGGCTCATAGAGATTTACTCTATTTATCGCCATTCTTACAAACATAATTTTTAGTAACTTGGTTATCCTATGTGGGAGCCCCGAAGATAGAATACTCAAGTGAACTTGTCGTAATTCTCGGTCTTTTGTCATCGACTTCAATTCAACAATGGGAATTCCCGTACAGTTCTAGGAGATATAAAGAACTTGATTTCACCATTTCACCAGAGACAGCATTCATGTCACGTCTTGGAGGTCAAACCGTACAGTAAGTAATAAATCAGACAAGGTGAAATAGAGTTCTATTAAATAAGAAATGAACCATCTCATACCTACAAACGTCATAATTGTGTCCTACATCGTGGGTAGACACGATCAAAGGATGGCTATTCCGCACAATGACTTCTGCAGAAACTACAGCTATGTATAAGGATAAGGTTGAGACCATACTCTGCTTACTGAGCACATGCCCTTCACTTGCTAATACACATAAGGAAAGTTACTTTACGTAAATATGTCCTTTATGATTTTATGATTTAAATGATCTTAACAACGCTTTTTTTCTCGTACTAAAAAGCAAATGGTTACAGGAGTAAGTTGTGGTTCCATAACAACCCCAGATTCATATGGCCGGATATTTTCGGTACAATAAAGCGTTCGCAGATAATAGCAAGCTTGCTTTTTTCATTTTGACATTTCTTATTTGTAGGTAGATTTGTTCAAAAGTTTAATCGAAACGTATTTACCACCTTAGTCAATTATTAATGATCGGCAGAAAACTAGACTTATTAAAGAAATGACAAATTTTACCACTTGTACTCAACAACAAGTCCAATCGCCCAAAAGTCAAAAGTTATCTACATATTCTGGCGACCAAATTGACAGCGTTTTTTGGAATAATAACAACATAATTGTAACAAATAATAACAACTGTAGTAATTAAATGATTAAACCGAAAGACTTTTAGATAGCATTCGGAATTAACTTACGTCTTGTTTTTATTTAGGCTAAGAAGGAAATTGATCAATAAAGTCTTAATAGAAAGCGAAGAAAACATTAGCATAACACTAGAATAGTAATGGGACCATACTGGCACTATGTTAGTTTGTTGAGGTTTTGTCAGTTTAACAGTATTCTCGTTATAGCCATACGTAGCATAACATACCTAATTTAATTTCTTTATGAAGGAGAAATATGATCTGCATACAATTTAGCATCGCCTTACATACGTAGATAGAAAATTATGAAGTTTAATTAGTCGTACATACTTATTATGTACATATGACACAAACCAATCAGGATTTTAAATGGATCCATGCACATTTATTTAAAAAAAGAAAACACTGAATACCAGGAATATTTATTCACTTGCTAACATGCTTAGACTTCTTAAGTCAAACCGAGATAAATAGCATCTTTCAGAAAGCAGTATTTTCTCAATGATTCAATAAAAATCAGTACGCTTTCTCACCCGGGTGAATATTTTTTTGTGGGGCTAAACTAAAGATCGTGCCTTTGCAGACAATTCCCAAACTTTAAACCACTTACAAAACCAACATCCGTAAAGTTATGACCGCTAGAAATGTGCCGAAAAATCATTGAAAATTAGATCAAAAGGTTCGAAGTTTGTAAAAACCTCCGTGACGGCCATACATACATAATAGCATAGTCCAAAGTTTAAAACAGTATAAGAATTTTATTAAAATCTACTTTTTATTTTATTTAAATTAAAATCCCAAAACACAGAATGAATAACCCTATATAGTAAGCACTTGTCAGAATTTTTCAGATTTGAGATTAATGTTTAACTCTTTCACAAGACTAAATTAATGTTAAGACTCCAAATGTATGCCAAAATAAAACAAATGTACTTAGAAAGAGAGCAAAAAAGGCAAGTAAGTTGAATGCTCCTTGTGCTATCACTGAACCACTTGGAGTAATGGAGCAAGATTATTCATTTCTTGGAAAGAACACGTCTCTTTAGAAATGCAGAATTGTGACATTGCGCTACGAAGCTTCTTTTACAATTACATTTCGATTTTATTTATTATTTATTCATTTTTCTTAATTTCCTATGTACAATTTTACTGTAGAATTCAGATCTTGACAAATAGTGATTAATTGAAAGATGCTGCCTGGACGTAACAGTGGTACAGTTTCACGTTAAATATTATGCAGATGCCCTTAGACTCTGTACCTTTAGTTACTCATTCATATAGTGGTACCTACTCATGTATACATATGTTTATGCTTAGTTTATTTAATTTTGTCGATATTGGTGCAAGGTGTATACAAAGTATGTACATAATATGAGTTACTTGGAACAACAACACTGCTCAAAAGAAGAAAGTATTCGATAGCAAATCTGATTTCAGCTAGCCCCAGTGTTAGTACATATGTAAGAACTATTCTAATTTATTGTAAACATCTTTAAACACACCTCCAGTTCTAGATGAAAATTCGCCACGCAAAGGCAAAAGTAATCCCACCATATGAACACAAACACTCCAATGTTGAAAGCCATAAGACTTCTGCCAATCGGTCCCTCCAATAGCATATGCCACGTTATTTTGTAGTAAACGATGGAGTAAGTGGCTCCCAGTAAACAAACTGAATTCATTGAAAACAAAAACACAATCTGCTTCTGCAGGACTTCATTGATCTCCGCTGTAGCATGAGACAGTGACTCTAAATCCTCTATCAATAGTAACAGAGGCCCCGAAACGGTTTCTGAAACATCCGACCGTTTTTGAATCACCGATAGTTCCACTGAACAAATATTGTTAGCTTCTACTTGAAGGCCTTGCGCGTTTTTCTGATACGACTCCTTATTAAAAAGTTCATTGACTCTAGTGCACAAGTTGTGTAACTCAGCTCGCGCCATCCACGTAGTCACGTTAATCAGCTTAATGGAGCAAGCCAAAGCGAAATGAGGAAGAAACATGGCTGTAAAGTGCATAATCTGTTGTAGAGTCGGCCTGAAGAATTCCATCTGTACCATAATGTACATGGCGAATCCAATATTGATCAAAAAACCAGAAAACAGCCAAGTATACGCTATGAGTTCATTTCGCGACCAACCCGGGAGAATAGTTTTAGGGAGAGCTTTGATTAAGATATTTAAAGCTTTCGTAACGTGAGTCATCTGAAACAGGGCAAATGCCATGATCTTTATACCCATTAAAAGGTGCAAACGGATGCACGTATGGAGAACTGGAGCCACATCAATTAGGAAATTGAAAATCGAGGAATCAACAAAGTGTTGGTAAAAACACATAGCATACCAAACTACCAAACAAACAAAATAAACAAATCCGACTAATGTTAGTTGAAACTTTCGCGCTTCCACGCTAAGCCATTGAACTTGATAGCCGCAGCTTAGAAAGACTACATTCAAGACACGCAAAATACGGTGGTGATTCATTGTATCTCTCGCGGGTTTAGAACTGTATTTCGATTTGACCGCGATCGGGTATAGACTGATCGTTTTGGATATTTCGGATGCGGCTCCCCTTCAGTCGGTACTAATATTTGAAGTGATATTTATCTATTCAATGAGCGTGACCATATCGATTAGAGTAACAGGTATTAGTCAGCGGGTCAGTAAGGGCTGAGTATCAAAACACAATAATCATTTAAGAGCAAACAAAAACTTGACGAGAAGGTAGTTCATATGCTATTGTTTTTCATTCTGAAGCTAATGTACACAATTTTGCAAAAGCAAGTAATTACGGGTGGCATGAGTTGAGAAAAATTATGTACACACCTCGTTTTGAGGGTTGCCATAATATTTAAAGGTGATTATGGTGAAACAGTTTCGGAAACAGTTTAATTTATAATTGGTATAGTGTTACTATTTAGAGCGAATGGAAACCATTCTAGAACTTTTAGTCTTAGTCATCATTCAGAGGGTACAGACCACGCCTCCGACTTGGAAGTGGGTAAAGAAAGACTGCTGTAATTAGAAACGAATTTTTTCATACGTTGTAGAGCTCATCTGCACTAGTGGTCTAGAGGTGTCGTTGCAGATATGTAAATTGTAAACTGCAGTTTCGATTTATTTCATTCAAAAGTTACAAATGTGTCACATATGTGCATACATATTTATGTATCGAAAAAACACTTAAAGATACAGTCGTTAGACTACGGGAGTCAAGCAGTATGTAGTTCAAGGCATTCCAACGTTCTCGTAAAAACATCAAAACATTTTTTACAATAAAATGCCCACCAATGCAGTGTTTTGGAGGCCGAAGTCGCTGCTCATCATGATCTGACTGCCGATGAACCCAATGTGACATCTCCAGTTTCATCATAGAGTTCTATAGAATCGGCAGAGACAACGATAAGAAAGGGAGTAAAGTTCACTCTCTGCACTTAAATATAAAGGCAAAATCAATGCCACTATTGATTCGCATATCAGCGCACCGAAAGCACCGTGGTCCCACCCCTCGCGAATGTCTGACAAATGTCTGAGAGTAATACTGTCATGAGAAAGCTTCTCAATTTGCCTTTCGGATATGGCTCTAAAATGTAGGTCCCTTCCATTTGTGTGAAAATACATATATAACAAGCATAACACGAATGGTCGCGAGAAGCTAGGCTCTGGACCCCAAACGGTCCGTACCGCCAAGTATTTGTATTTTTATGTATTTGAATACCAACGGTTTTTCGGGTCCGCTTCTCAAGTGTCCAAAAGTAATAAGTTTTACGAGAAGAATTGATTTATCGCTGTTTGCTAATGGGTCTAATTTCATAGAAGATCCTCTTCAGCGCTGCATCCGGTAAACTAAGTTTGAATTAACATTTTCAGTACTTCATGTCCCTCGAATTTGCAAAAGTTTTAGGTTTTCTATCTACCTACCTTGAAATCGTGGTGCCATTCTTCTCGATTGCTTTAATAATTTTAATAGCTTTTTTCCTGGTTACTTCGTTTTAAAAGCATAGGTTTGGGTTTATCTGAGGTCATTATTAAAAAAAAAATGAATGAATTCTGCTCAAAATATGGTTTTAGATGGATAGAAAATTAAAATAGGGCTGAATTTCAGATTCCAGCTGATTCCAGATAGGTTTTTAATGTTAGCCGAGTCATTAGATTACGTACATACATACAAATAAGAGCGCATAAATTTAATACTGTTTCATGCTTGTTTGGTAGTTTTAATTGACAAAGTTCTCTGCTCCCTTCTATATTTAATGTAAAGTCAAGGTTAGTCTCCTTCACTATACATATATAGGTACATTCCAATCCAAATCATAATCTCACATGCAATTTATTGTAGTCTATTCCTATGTATAAACGAGAACAGTTCAAATCCAGTGGTTTTTCTCGTCGCACTTGTTTGCCTTATTCGCTGCATTGGATTAAGTAGATACTCTATATGTATACAGATGTTAAACAGCTGTGTAATCAAGCAGACAGCCAGTCACAAAACTAGGGTAGAGTGAGATGCAATAATGAGGAGTCAAGCAAGTGCGGGTGATAGCCTACGAGGCCTGTTTGGCCGCAGTACAAAGTCCGACAGCATACATATGTATGTACATATCTACAATTACTACGGATACACAGATAGTGAATGCAAGTAGCAGCATAAAAAAACAATGAACACAACTACGATCGAGTTAAGTCGATAATGCAGATCAATAGCCTCAATTCCACTCAAATATCAAACACAAACAGAGAGACTTGAAGCAAAAACCACTCAATCGTACTTGGTCTGCTATAAATGAACTCATTCTGCTCAGGGACGCCCAGTCAAGTAGACGCAACAAGAATTCAGCTTTTAGCTTATAGTAAATTTTTTTAATTTAATTAAACACATATACACTTTCGATTGAGCGCCAGAGGTTGAATTTAAATTAAAACATTGTGTTGGCCATCGGCAGTTTGATCGCAGACGTTGAACGAAGTGGAGTATCTAAGGAATAGCCAAAACAAAGTCAAGCATAATAAATACATAAACAAACAATAAAGCTGTGTACCCTAGTGTCTTCTTGAATTGAAAATCAAAGTGTTTATAGATTGAACAATAGTTGACGTTGCGGTTATTTGTTCAAATTGCGAAATATTGCTACGGTGCCACCAGTGAAAGTGATAAGTTATCGATTTTCGTTTATTTTGGATTACGCGTCAAGTCACACGCCTAGACAATCTTCTTTTGCAAGGTATGTAACATCAACTGATATTGTTTTGTTGGTTTGCCTACTAACCATTAAGAATTTCATATTTTTAGTCTTTTGAGTGGTATACTTCAATTATCTACTTTGATAGAGGTAGAGTGTAGTATTTTGAGTTGTTTGATTTCCTGAATTGATTTTTCTAAATTGTCGTCTATCTGTGGGATATTCCCAATAAGAATGTTTAGCAAGGTAGTTTTAAGTAATATCTGAGTGACACTGAATGATTTTTAATGAATCGACGATACAATTGATTGTTTGAAGATGGACCGGATGGCAAAGGTATACATATGTACATACATATGTGCATAATGTAGATTTAATCTGCATATACAGCAGGTTCGACATTTTGGTTCAAAAGCTTAATACCTAGGTGCTGCACCTTGAAAACATCAATATCATCACAAATCTTTAATTGCTCGTTAGTTTCAATACAATCTACAAGTGTGCAGATTTGTACTTGATTGCATAAAGGTGTGTAATACTACCGGTGCTGTGATTTTGATTAATGAACAATAAAATGAGACCATTTACACCCCATACTATGCTAATGAATCACCCTCTTTTTCAACTAATTTTTTGATAATATTTTTTGACGTACTTAAACAATTTTAGTATGCAATGCTTACAAATTCAAAAGCAGAAATTCCTTTCGGGCTGTCAATTTGGAGCTAAATAAAGAAAAATCTGAGGCAACTTTTGGAGCTTAGCTTAAAACCAACCTTATCAATGGTGATGAATTGAAAACATGGCTAATATTTTACAAAGTTACGAGAAAATCGTCTGCAAAATTTGTCAATTTTCCGAATTCGGCAATGAAACTGCATGTCCTCTCTTTTCACGAGAAAAATTAAAGAAAAAATTCTAAGGAAAAAGAGATATATGTACATGCATACAAGACAAGATAACAAATTCTTTGCAAATATCTCAAATACCATGTGTTGGTTTAGTTATCTTTATCTATCTACTTATTTAAATGGGAATATGCCTCGGCAAGTCAACATGTCCAGCCAATTTAGTTTTCAGCTGCATCCCGTTTTGCATGACAAGCTTGTTGAGGGTATTCACGGGCTTATCGCACGTAAACTTGATGTACCTCATCTCAAACTCTATGGCCAGTTCTAAAAAAAAATTAATAAATTTTAGCTTCATTTCTATTATTCATAAAAAATATTTGTTCATATTCGTAAAAGTTCATAACGACCACAGTAATGTATGTAGCTATCGGTTTAGATATTCTACTCAATCTACAGTTGTTGATTGTTTTTAAGCCTCTCTGAATACTCGTAAACGAGGTTCCAAAAATATGATGTACGTCAGTATTCGTCAGCCTCCTTTGCGCAGTGGTATATTTTTATATTTGAACTTTCTAAAAATATTTGTTTCCTTAAATAAAGGTTTTTGTACTGTTAATGCAGTTATAGTATGTAAGTGGCGCCCGAGAGAGTTAACAAAAGGGAAACACTTCGAGTATTATTACGTTTATAAAGGTCATTGGCTTCGTTTGAATAACAATGAGATGCACATATGTATATTACAAGTAAGTAACAAACACAATGGCTATATATGCATATACAAAAGGTTATTGTTAAGCTATCCGTTGTACTTGATACAGTGGCGCATAAAATTTAATGTATCAAATGCCGGTTCAAGTTTTATCTCGTAATCTGAAGGTCGTTATACCCATGTAATACGGAAATATTTTATTTTTTTTGCTGAAAATTTTAATAAGTTAAAAGCTACAAAATGTTGATAAGAATAAGTAGAAATGTAATTTAATAAAAATGCACTTGAACGTATGTGCACTGCAATTTTCTGATGATATGTATGTACTTCATTAATCATTGGTTTTCCGTCGGATATTTAATATTTTCTGCGAAAGAGGGATATTGAGGATAAAGCTAATCCGCAAATTCTATGACTCGTATTAAAAAGGCAATCGAGTCCATAAAGCTTTGACTTCACATCTTTCGGATGGACAGAAACTTCCTAAGCAAGAACATCACAACAATTTATTTATTTTAGAAACTTTGTAGCAAAATGTACAGAATTAGATTTTTTTTGACTTGATTTTTTTCTTTTTAAATCAATTTCTTGGTCTATTAGAAAGCTCAACAATTTAGATCGGGGGAAACAATCTTTTCCGTCTTCTCTCAGCTTGATCAGTTATACAATAAGAAAAATGTGACGTGACACGAAAATAATTAATCACAAAAGTCGATGTTAGTTGTTAATTGACGCTTTATTGATACAATAAAAACATTTTATTTACAATATATCATCGATCATCTGGAATTAATTGAAAGAATTTTACATGGAAAGAGAATCATTACAATCGTTTAGTGCCGTATAGATTTTTCACGTGAAACTTTATCTTAATTTAATAATTTCTGTTGAGTTCTATTTCCTTGCAACTCTTAGAAGACAATATAAAATAGATAAGGACATGGTTGATAGGATACCACTGCTATAAAATCATTTTGAGAGACCACATAATATACTACTGAAAGCATTTTATCTCGAGGAATTCGGGGAATATGAGGAAAAGGATGAATTAGGGAAATTTATTCTGTTTGCATAAAAAACTTGATTTGAATTCGCATACACTGGACGTCCAGTATAATGAATGCTGATATAACGAACGTCCAGTATAACAAATCACCATTTGAAGTCCATTGATATCTCTAAATAACGAATAATGAGAAATTTTACTACTCTATATAACGAATGCTCTTCAATTTCAAGGAAAAGAAACAAGACAAAACGTGAGAATCGTTCTTTTTTTGTTCTTTTCTTCTCAAAATTGATTCAATTTGTGCAGTTTTAAAAAGTTGTACAATAAAAAGTTTTTAAATGATCAGTAAATATTATGTTTTAATTTTTTAAGGCCGAAAAAGCTGGCTTCGATATAACGAATATTTCGATATAACGAATTGGCTGAACATTATATCTTTCGTTATACTGGACGTCCAGTGTATTTAGTTCGGAAGTAAAAACTAATTGATCAACTGTTCCGTTAGAAAATAGGTTATCGCAATTTATAATTTCCATACGAAAACTTGCCTGTGCATTTTGTCAGCACTTTTTCCATTTCCAACTGATAAAAGCATCAGTTATCGAACTGATTTTAGTGAAATTCTACTAATTGAATAGGATCATATGGCCTCATAATAATACAATATCAACTCTTGATGCATAAAACCAATTCACTTTTAAGCTAAAGAATGAAAAGACACATTCGTGTTGCTGACTATCTGAGATCCAATGAAGAAGTCAATGCCACTTAGCTTATGCATATCCGTTAAGAAATATTTTTGCGTTTAGTCTTAAGTGGTCTTTAGACGGTTAATAATGAATTCCCATAATTTTATACATGATTGTTTAGGTTCCCTCTAGACAAAGTTGAATCAAAGTGTGCAATATCATGTCTTAAGTTAAAGTATTAATAGGTGTTTAAATTGGTGCTTTCAAGAGTGGATACGTACAACTTAACAAACGTCCCTTTTATCTTCTTTGTTGTTAAGAGAGTCATCTACAAAGCTTAAATTTTGAGGATATCAACTCCGGCATACCCTTTAGGCAACGTTGACAGATATAATCGGGAGAGATATTTGTGAGTCGACTCTACTATGGGTGATGTTAAGTTAAAAGTTCATTATTAACGCTGATGAACTAATGTGGGTTTTAAGATTTTTACAACATAAGAAAAATCTAGCTCTTAGAAAGAATTTAAGTATGTGTGTACGTATTCTATATCGTCTATACTTCTCCTATACTCTCCCTTTCATCTGTAGCTCTGCATATTATTTATTTCAAAATTCTACCTATAGCATGTCTAATTACTGACAATTAATTTGCTATCTTTAACGAGTGATTCTAATCACATTTATTTTATAGCAATAAAATGCCCAGCAGTTTGAATCACAAAATATACACATGTGTGTTTTTTGTATCTCCTAATTGCGATCTAGACTTTTAAACCTATGCACATAAATATGGATGTACCATTGTACTCGACTATATCAACATTTGAATCAACAAACAATTCTGTAAATGTTGTATAATGAGTCTAATGTCCACGCATTCTACACTTCCTGTTTTTGTATGCAACCTCAACGACTAATTTGCAAATGAGGTCAACGAATTGTATACATTTGGTACAAAACGGCCATTGTGTTAAATTTATGTCTTTATCATCCCAGAAAAGCGATACTTTTGTTCAGAAAGAAAGTCGTATTGCAAGGAAGTGAAAATTAATGCAAACCGCATCTTAAAATTTTGCAACTTAAAATACATGTACATAGGTATGTGTGTATAAGTTTGTACTTGTAGGTGGTAAAAAACACCAACAAATAGTCCCACGATTTCCGGCACGAGAAATTCCTTGAAATTTATTTATTTCTACATGCAGTCAATTCATGTATTATTCACAGTTTGGTTACGCAACAAAACGTATGTAAAACTGCTTTGCATAATTTGGTGTTCGTGTCTTATCTGTTGAATGGCAAAAAACCATATGTCGAGTCGTGAGAAAGACATCAGCGATAAAGCCACTCTAAGAAAAATCAGAAAGATCATCAATAATTAATGCTTCTGACGCCTTTTGCGACATATTATTTATTTATTTTAGCAAAAAAAAAAATATAACCATATTTTTAGAAACAACCTCAATTTAAATAAAAAAATCTATTATCACAAATTTTTCAAATATTTCTCTTTTTGTGTTGGCTAAAATGAAACGAAAAACGATCCTAGGGAAATAAGCAAACAAAAGATTTGCATTAAAATTTGCGTTTTGTATTTCCCATGAACTCTCTTATCAACGCTCGTTTCTAAACTTATAAGCTATTAATTAGCTTAGATCAAAGATCATATTTAACGGAATACCCAGATAGTTGCAGTTTTTCCTATCATATAGTTTTACAACAGTTGTAAAGCACTGCAATACTATATAGTGTACATTTTCCATTCTGGTGAATAAGGTTTAAAAATATCAAATCATTAGATTGATACATTTATAATCAAAGATAAGATAAAAACCAATGCATCTCCACCTAATTTGTTCTAATATTGTCAGAATGATAACAACAATTTAGGTCGCGTGTACTAATTTAATATTCGAAAAGATATACATATGTATGCAGATAAATCATTTCGCCTGACGCACGTGCTGATAATTTTGGCTCTCATACTTCGTTGATCACGCCTACATAATTTGTTGGAAAGATAAAGAAATACTAAAGTTTCTAATTGAGAACATGCCACCCTATGTTTAAAAATTGATAATTTAGTGTGTGCATACTCTAAGTGTACACAAAATATCCTTACCTAAATATAGTATCTACATAAATAAGTCAGAAAATGTTAGAGGCGATTGATGTAAGATTTGGACTAGAATATTGCTTTCATGCCTGGAGCTCGGACCCAAAACATTATTCGAATATACTCGATAGAATCTATGTAGAAACAAGCAGTGGTTCATCGTAGACGGGTACCTGACTTATACTTTAGATAGATGAATGCATACAAGCTCATTTCCACTTCCCAATTGCGCGAACATCTTTCCACCTAATATGTTTTTGCGCCCAAAAGATACATTTTCAGAAAGTATTCATTTCCAGCAAATCAAGAGCAGGCATCTTAGGAAGCTATCCAAGCGTTTACCGATTCTTCCTCTTACATAGATCTCTAAGAGTGCAAGACTCTAATACGGCAAATCTGGCATGGTTGCAAGCCGCCAATAGAACCACCAACCTTAATGCTATCACAAATAACCAAAACAGTCATAAAAATGGTTCGCGAACTACACCTGGTACACCTACACCTATGTAAGTGTGTTTATCCGAGAACCCGCAGCTAATTGTTATGAAACTCAGGCGAACGGAAAGATGAAAGCCAAGCCTTAAAGAGTACGTGGCTTAGATCATACATTTCCATCTTTTTAGTAAACACAAACTATTTTAGCTTGTATTTGGAATTCATAAGACCGTTTTCTAACCTATTTCAAAGTGGAAAGAAATTGGAAAATGATCTTGTTTCCTTTCTAGCCTTTTATATGAATAGCTATAAAATCAAAACTGTAAGACACTGGAATAATCAGTCAATTAAATTTCCATATAGAAAACCCCTCGGGAAAATCCGTGATTCTTGATAAGAGCTAACTCGTAAAAAATTACTAAATAAAATAGTAAAATATTACTCCGCAAGCTTAAGGTTCTCTCCAACTCTCTTCAACCCAATTATGTATCCTAACTATCCACTATCCAAAAAAATGTTTGTTTGCGCAAGCAAGTTAATTTCACTTTGAGTGACTTGCCGTCTTGATGGCTGTAATCCTCAAGCCGGCTATAAGCATAATTCTTCCCCTCGTAAATAATGATAAGAGAAATGTTCTCAACATCATCTTAATCAACACAAACAAGACACGAGGAGAAAACTGTCCCGAAATTTTATACCGCCGCAACTGCGGCTATATGACGGTTTAAATCTTTGTTATGTGTATAGTAACTATTCAACAATGTTTATTGTACAAACAAGAATAATTCAGCACAAGTTTTATTTTTATCTATCAGTTTCATAAAAACATTTTTGCTTTAGCCGGGTGGCCACTTCATTTGGCGTCCACCTAGGAAATGCAAATGCAAATGATAGACAGATTGCGCACCATTTCTACCATCATTGATCACAACACGAAAACCGTCTTTCATACCCAGTTCCTTGGCAACTGTTTTACCCACTATCATGAGGTGTCCTAAAAAAAAATTATATTAGAAAACGTAATTACAATTGACTTTCCCATTGTCTACCCAGCAATTCAGCATCCTCAGCACTGGCCAATGATAACTGGGAAATAGGTTTCCGAGGAATCACAAGAAAATGAATTGGAGCTTGGGGATTTACATCGTGGAATGCCACACACTGCAAAGCGAACATAAGAATCGGAAATTTCTAGTGCTTTAAAACAAAACTACCTTGTCGTCATCGTGAATAAAATTGCATGGAATCTCTTTGCGTAATATTTTGCCAAAAATGGTATCCTCACCAGCAGCTCCTACTGCTGATTGTGCCTTTTCAACTTCAGACATTTTACCGCGTTTGAAACCGATAAAACACACTGAAATTATTTAAAACTACTTTTTCAGTGCGATCGAGTTTCAGCAAAATTTCAACCACTTCTAAAAGCAATTGTCAAATGCTGAGTTCAGCAGTATAAGCAATGAAGCAGTCGACCAGCAGCTGTCAGTTATGAGGACTGACAACTACAGTCAGTCAGAAAATGATTTGTACAAAATGAGATGAATATATTCAAATGTAAAACGAAATACAATAGAAATGCATGAAGATTAGAAGATTAAATTTAAAATAGATTTCAATTAAACTGAAATATAAAAATAGCAGGTCTCTAAAAATAAATTGTTCCAGCACTTCTCTGTTACAAACTCTTACTTTTATTTCTCACTATGAGCAGAAAAGCAATGACCAAAACCATAGAACATATGGTTCTATTGTTTGACTTCTGAATTTTCAAAAGGTTAACGCTTTTACACTTTAATAGCATTGCAGACTATTTACGAACTTCTTGAAAGTATTAAGGAACTTTTTAAACCAATAAAGCGTTTTTTTCTGGATTCGGTCATTTTAAGCTCCTTTAATATATTTAAGACACATGTAAACGTGTAAACGGTTGTTTTTCTCAGTTGACACATGAGTACGTCGGGACAAGTTGACCATTCAAAAGATTGTTTTTGTTTCAAGTTTACTTGACCTTGCTTAACTTTAACCATTTAGCTTGATTAGCGATTATTCTACTGGAAGCTAAATTCTTTCGCTCAAACGCTGTCCGAATTTTTGATGTTTGTCACTATTTACTAGTTGTTCTATCACAGAAGTTTTCATAAAAAATGTTATGCAACACATTTAAAAAAAATTATCCGCCCATTTCATCGGCTATCAACTAATTTAGAATTATACTTCTTGTCTTTGACATATATTTCTCTAAAAAAGCAAATGGAATTTATTCATAGATGTTGCAGCGCATAGAACGATGCCAGTAACAGTGATATTAAAAGTTATCAATCAAAACACGTTTGTCTTTTTAAACAAGTTTAAACAAGGCAGTTAGCCATCAATGAATGGTTGCTAATATATTTTTGTATGTATGTATGTTTTGTATTCATTTTTCATTCCGGTTTGAAACTAGCACTCTGACTTTTGAAAAATTTTTCTAGTATTTGGAATTTCATAGTTCATACTTTACGTAAAATCGGCGTTATGCAATAATTTTATGAGATAGAAGAAGAGCTGGTTCCTTTTTAAATATTTGTCATGATGAAGCATGAAACACTAAAGGGTTCCTTAGTTTCAAAAATTCAGACCACCTGGGCTACAATTTAGGCTTGTTGAATGGACTTATTTTTGCCTGCCTTATGCATTATGTCAAACCTTATACAATTATATATAGTGTGATCGCGGTACCCTTGAACCCTTGAAAGAATATCTTACTCGACCCTAACAATGTAATAAGCTTACCGATTTTGAATGAAAAAGGCGATGTTAGCTTAAATTTCATAAAATTTCACACAAGCAGAAATTGTTACAGCTGAATTGAAAATAGCCAGTAAATTCTCAAATGGAAAACGAAGCAAATAAATTCTCATACGAAGTAATATTGGCCAGATTTCATTTTGACAGTACTTTATTCCAAAGACTTTGCTCTCAAATCTAACCTCCCAACTTAGACATATAACCCAGACTGATAATACTTGCTTAGATTAGATTGTCATATTCTAGATTGGATTGACCTCTTCTTGGACAGCGTAGATACCTTTAATTCATTTATTGTACTTGCATATATACATCGTTTAAAAACACTTGACATACTTTTATGGAATGGTTTTGGTAATTAAGAATTCAAATTTGCAGCACATTTGTATTAAATATGAATTTATTTATGCAGTTTTATAATTATCTCATAGCATTTTCGTGCTGCACGTGCCATGATACATTCATAAGAAATTCGCAAATATTCTTTTATTGCTTATAATAAATTAAAAGACGTCGTCTGCGATATTAGTAATGTTTGCTTTCATAAGAAGCCTTGCCACTGAATACTAAATTTAGATTCTTTAGACTCGATAATTTATTTATCGTGCACATAATACAATCCTCTGCATGGAATATACATACATATGAACATACATATGCATGTGCATAGATATGTATGTATTGTTTATTTATATTTTTCTTTTCGCGCGTGCCACTTAAACTCATTTGTTTATGTTCTTTTTTGTACTTTCAGTTTTATTTCAAGACATGGATGCTGTAAAAACGTTTTTCGCAAATAGTAAGACATCATTTTCAAATGGCAAGCAACAGACAGGATTTGGGAGTCCTAGCAATAATGGTGTGTCCAACTCAGTAGGTAGTGGAAATTCTGATGGCAAAATAGTCCACGATGTGAAGAGGAAGGACAATGATAGCTACTTCTACATTATGTGAGTTTAATGATCGAAGTCAGATGGTGTGTACTGTACATATTATCAACTTATTAGTGCTGTTGAAGGCGAGATTTGTATTTAATTTTTTGCTTCGCCTATATTTGTCTATCGGATTAGTTAAAATTAAGCTCCCCTCATGGCCGCAAGAGTTTCTCAGATAACTTTGTTTATGAATACTGTAAAGACTTGTTTTGCTGACTTTCATTGACATTTGTTGAGGAATATAAAAACAATGTACGCATATCAAATTCATTTTTACATTCTGTTTTTCCAAAGTTAATTGCTTATTGGCGTCATTCCGTCTTTTTAATTTACGATAAGAGAGATATGCTTTTATTTTGATAGCGAACGTACTGCGCAGAATGCTTTTGTGAAAGGTTTTATCTCATCGAATTGGGGGGAAAAAAATTGACACTTAGGGCCTTTAGATTAATTCAAATATTTTTGATTTGTATAAATTGCGACTTTTTTATTTGTAGTCATATCATAAAATTCAAATCGAAGCTTAAGAGCTAAGACGTCCAAAAAATGTATAGGGTTTCCAAAATTGATTTTGATGATTTATATGAAGCGTTTAATTGAATTAAACTTTGAAGACCAAGATATTGCGACGTGTATATGGTACTCTCAGCTTATTTTAAATTCCGAGTCGAACTTCGACTTTGACTTTCTTAATTCAGTAAATCTTACGTTTTTAGTGCTACAGTGTACTTGAGGAATTGACTGTAATCTTGATTTGGTTAATCATTTCAAGCCTAAGGCTGTTCTCTTTACGAAACGAAGGAAGTTCGGTCTACTCAGTCAGTGCTTAAAGTCGTTATAATCCGAATCTCTAATAAAGTTAAGGTCCCATACATATGTATGTACATATGTACATTTATCATTACGTCTCTTACTACACTCCAATGAAAGATATCCACAGGAGATTTCCCTTCTTAATACTTATATTATGTGCTGCAGTCTAAAAGCAATCTTTCATCTTAGATGAGTTGGATTTTGGTTTAACCAACGTGTATGGCATTTTGACATTCCACGACACTCGCAATTATGCCCGAATTTCGATCTAGGAAAGAGGTACAAAAAACAAAAAAAAAAAAATATTGGCTCTACAAGGCCTAGCTTTTCACAATCCTTCGTGTTAAATTTTTTCATCCAAATGAAATGACCTACAGTGCGAAAGGCGGTGAAAAAACTTTTATGGTGTTTTCTGGGAATTGAATTTCACTACTGAGCCACGCCGGTAGTATCTGTTGTCGTTAGCGATGGCTCCCAAATTAATCAGAGATTAAATGTTAATGTCTTCTTTGAGGAAGATAACACTAGGCTGTACTTCTTGTTAAGCAAATACGCAGTTGACTTTCAAACGGAATCTTATGCTATCCAAATGGCTTTGAATAGTATTTGGTGAAATTTCGGCGTGGTATATGGTTAACTCAGTTCCTCAAAATAGTTCGAAATTCAAGAGGTCTTTCTATTCAGTTGCAAGTATGAACTGTTGAAGTCAATGCGTTTTACTTGCAAAACATGAGATCTTCTGTGAATGTCCTAGATAATGAGGGATTTCTCATGTCCTTGGCCATGGCTTCCCCTGGAAATTTATGAATTCTACTCTCTTTTTCACTAAACAAAAACAGTTGTAAGCAATCCCTCGTTAATGAACAATGGACCCGTATTACGTCTGAGTGCTCCAGTGGAGATTTAACTACCCCGACAAAAAACAAACGTAACCTTGATAATTCATTCTGTGGCCCAAGTAGAGAAGCATGCAATCCAATTAACGAGAAAATGAAACCTGAAAATACACCAGAAGTGCATGTTTTCTGTTAATAATTCCACAAGAAATAAATTCTGAGAAAAAAAATTTTCTGAACTCATTTTAAAATCCACTCCGCATATGTATGTAGATATGTATGTCCTATTAGGGGTTTTCCAGTTTTCTATTTATAGCACCATTCAGAGCGAACCATTTCGCATACTTACGTACTTATGTACATATGTATCTGCAAATCTTATTGCTCTTAACAACAACGCATTTATCCCGAACTGTGAAATTGTTTTATTTTGACTACCGAAAGACAAATTACCATATCCCCACACATGTTATACGTTTGTTTACAAAAAAAGGCTTTATTTAGACTACATAAGGTTAACCAAAAATAGATATTTTTTTTTTTACATTCCATCAGATTCAAACTGGTTTCGGATAAAGTTTGGTTTTCTGCACACACCTTCACTATTTTCACAAAAAATAAATAAATTGTACTTATACGTCTGTTTACCTTTTTTTGCAGGTGGCGATCTTAAGCAGAGAATGGCGATCAATCTGTACTTATGGTGCACTTATACTTTTGTAATTGATAACTAAGTGATACTAGCTCATAAATTTAAATTCTTTAGTCATTTAAGGTACAAACATATACTTTATACGATATATATGTTTTTAATGAAATTTATATGCTCTGAAGGTGTAATCCCAATGGACTTATCGATTTTTGTCTGGGCAATATTTTTTGTTATATTTGGTCCAATAATTTTTCTTATTTGCATTTATTTACCTGAAATTCCAGTTCGAGTGATTAGACGTGTTCGATAGTCATGACACAAATTTAAAGGTAACGATAAAGATAAATGATTTAAAAATCATTGTATAATAATTAAGATATCACAATGTGTAACAAGTTAATAAATATTATATTTTTAAACAACATTAAAATTTGGCTTATTTTATGAACTGGGATATGTACATGCATGTATACAATTGACGTCAAAAGTAAAAGCATAAATGGTAGGCTAATTACTTATTTCTCTTTTTTTTTTTAATTTGGGATGTTTATGTTTGTCTACGCTATAGCTAAAAAAATTCCAATAAAGCATGCAGTGTGTTCATAGGTGAGATTCTGGCTGTACTCCAAGCCGCGAAATTTCTGGAAGTGGAATAGAATTCTTATAAAAGTATTACTTTTTAAGTAGACAGTTGGCCGCGCTTAAGGAGGAGAATTAAAAAGACACGAATCTGAAAAAGTCTAGATCTGCCGCTCGATGTGTAAGGTAATACATACCTATACAAACTTTGTTCAGTTGTACCCATAGATCGCGATTCAGGTGGAATCCAGCGAGAAAAAATTCCCCGGGAATATTCATAATTGGGCTGATAATCTTTAGGAGCTAATAAATTAGACCTTACCTTCAGGTTGTGTCATATACTGCTGTTAAGTCTAAAACGCCACAGATGTTTTGAGCATTTTGTCATATCATATCGATGTGCGTCGTCAGGGCCAGCAGCTGGTTCGTACAGCTTCGACTAGTTTAGAAGCCGGCTCGATCGACGGGGATGTGCTGATTTATGGTTCGGATGATTCTAATGAAAATATCTCCTTTCAATAGGACGCAAGTTTTCAGGGTTGTTATGTCCGCTGGTTTTCCGGGTGTTAGATAAATTTTTTTATTTTTTTTTTTTTTTGAAGTACTGTGGCAGTTTTCCCGTTTCTATTCTTTTTGTGGAGAGCCATGCCAGCCAACGTCGAGTATTAGGTCTAGCATATTTCAGAAATTGTGGGTAGATGTTATGAAAACCCGCTGCTTTACCCGTCTTTACAGAGGACAAAGCAATAGCTATCTTTTCTGATGTAACGGACCTTGAATACACTGATTTTTTTGGGTATTCTTGCTTCAAAATCTTGAAATCCTGCCTTTATTTTGTGCCGCCTGATGGTGATCGAGACAATTTAGGAATGCGGTTAGCAATACCATTTGGGTTAATTGTTGAGTTTTTCGCGCTATATTTCCTCCTCCATATGTTCTTGACAGACTCCATGCCTTGCGGCTTGAGTTCAGGTTTCTCATCGCATTTTACCACTTGTTTAGCTGACTTAGCTCATAACGGTAGTAGAAACAAATATCTATATTTTTTCAATTACATAGATCAGATAAAAATGATATCTTTCCTAAAATTGGCTAGTTTATTGACATTTAATTAAAAGACGTAACTCGTTATAATATTCCTTCGAGCAAAATTTAGGATTGAACAGTAGTTGTAACATCCTTGACTACTGTCCCCGGGGGAAGTTCTCTTACAAGCGACAATATCCTATCTAATTTCTGTATTTGTAGAGTTTGTTGATCTAACCATTGCTGCTTCTTTGGTGGTTTCACCATCACTCGTAAATTTGGTGATAATTTTAATGATGTTATTGCCCCTCTGAAAGAATTTCAAGGTAATGAGATATCGTACGTGCTCTACATTTAACTTACTTATCATCCCCAACAATAATAAAAGGCAACTTCTGATTAAAAGCGATTCTTGTTAGCTTATTTTTTCGTCTTGGCACCACAGATTGGACACAAATCGGCTTATATTTGTCTACATTCAGGTCAAACACGAAAACCTTTCCTTCTGAAGTGACAGCTGCAAATACTGTACTGGAGTAGGGAGCCCATTTGATATCGCCAACACATGAACCGAGATCGAAAATAAACAGTGGTTCAAGGCGCATATCCTCCCAAATTTTGATCCTCCAATCGCCACTGCATGATGCAAAAATATTAGAATTGAATTTATTGAAATCGATGCGGTACACGGAAAGGAAGTGTGCGTTGTAGGTTATAAGGTATTTTGAGCTGTACGCTATGTTACATTTGTAAATGAGTCCTTCTTCTGTTCCAATTAGATATATATCCGGTTGGGTTGGATGAAAGGTCATACAGCTGGCACATGCTTTAAGATGAACTTGAGTACCGTCAGGACCGCCGACGATGCCATTTTCCAGAAACAATGTTATTATGACAGTTATGGCGAATCTATGCTGCATTAGGACCCAATTGAAAACCCGTCCGTCCGACGAAGCTGTGAAAAAGTTTATCTCTCCATCGGGCAAGTCAGGACCCCATTTTAACTAATGACAAAGTATTTCATTTTAATTCCACACATGCAAAAATAATTTCCTTTCACCTCATTAACACATTCCAAATGCTTTTCATTAACACCCTCTGATATATACAGCGGCTCCTTACCGCCGTTATCTTTCAGATCATAAACGGCTACGTTACCATCAAACATTCCTAAAAAAAATTATTATCTACATGAGCCGCTCTTTGAGCAGGTTGAGTGATAGTCATCTCTAAGATCTTCAAAGGTATTATATAGACTAAGGGACTATTAATCTTAAACGAAGAATCTTTAGTATTTGAAAACTTGCAAGCGTGTGACATCACATGAAATGTTTTGAATCCATAAATATTCCTACTTACCGCTTCAGTATGGAATAATAAAAATAACAATCTATTGTATCTTCCCGAAAACTATATCCAGAGTTCCAATCCTCAAGTCTTAATTGAATTTAACTATGAGTCGTGGGATCGAGACAGCGTAAAAAAAACTTTAGAAGACATGCAAGCTACTAGCAGCTGACCATTAAAATAGTGCGGACGACCTACATACATACTATTTATGCAGAACAATGGTTTCATATTTTCATGCCTCAAATTAAAACTATCGATGCAAATGTCTGACACTAGAAAGACCAGACCCGTCAATTTGACGGTTTTTGATTTTCACACGTCTATGTCATTGTATCGGCTTGACATGTGATAAAATCGTTTTCTGAATTTTATTATTTCATTATTTTGTATCTCCTTGCAAAATACCATGTTGCGAGGTTAAACTGGTATTGAGATAAAGTAAGTTCTACCTAAAAAGACCAATGCCGTCAAGATGACGGCTGTATACAATCTTATGTTATTTGAAGCGTTTACATGGGGCTGAATTATGACATCAGTGAATCTGCAGCAGAACATGGACTAACAACTGCTGTACAATCACAAGCCGCACCTGTTGTCTCTATCATTCAAAATAACAAAAGAAAACAGTGTCAAATCAATGCAAACTGTAAGAAAAATCGATCATCAGAAAGTTGTGGAGAATGTAATAAAGTTATGTGTGGAAAATGTGTCAAAAGTGTAAGAAAAATATGTGTCAAATGTCAACTTATGTAAAATAAATCTTTTAACAATAAAAAGTAATATTTTCGACACTTTTTTTTACACCTCTTTTGATATTATTGCACTTATAATAATGCGTTTTCAATATAACCGTCAAATTGACGGTTCTGGTCTTTATAGTTGGACAAAAACTCTGGTCTTTCTAGTGATGCTATCTTACGCAGTTGCCGTTCTTGGTAACTGAAGATCAAATTAAAACAATCGGTCTTAAAACATATGTATGAGGACAAAGCGGACGTCTTAAGCATTTTGCCAATGCCAACAGGTGGGAAGCAAATACAATCTTCATAAATGGTATCCTTCCCGATCCTACGAAGGCCGAAAACTGACTGTAAGAAATTGCTACTGGTTTGCGTTCAAAACACCTAACTATACGTTGGCGAGTGCTGGGATATACCTAAGCAAGGAAGCTAAACAGATATGAGGAAGATTGAAACGATAACTTGACTTTTTATGCATATAAAGTGAATATTACTAATCCGCCTTCAAAGTATATTACAATATTTAATATTTCATTGCGCCTAAATGTATGCTAACGAAATTAAAGATAATAATTCATATATTCCAGAAAATACAACTTACCAATCGCAACTAGAAACGGATATTTTTGATTAATATCACAGCACATTACACCACTTTCGGTGTTCACTATTGAAAATATTAATATGAATAAAATAACTATGATAAATCTCAACATACAAACTTACTTATGTAATCTGGATACGAGGGATTCTTAATTGTAAACAAGCACAGGCATCCTTCCGCCGGTTGCTTCATAAATTCATCTAAATCGGTGTCCATTGATATAATGTGTACTAGATTTGTGCAAATATATCTTACGCGATCCAAAGCATACTGCAAACAAGTCATAGTAGTCTGGATCAAACATAATATCGGTTACATGCATCTTTTTAGTCTTGTCGAAAGTGAACTTCCACAGAGGCAACAGGGTACCCTCTCCTTCTCGAAATTCATCTGAAGGATCTTCCCAGTATCGATAGTCACTTGCAATATCATTGAAAATATTCTGATTGATCATTCGTTCAAGAATTTGCCAACTTTTAAGATATCTTCTGTTGAGTTCTACTGCTACTTCCTTCTGGTCGTCTTGCTTCTTTGATTTCTTTTGCTATAGCGAAAGGTGATATTATGGAAAGCAATGCATTTTTTTTTTTTTATATTTGCCTTTTTGTCCTTTTCCTTCTCCTTCTCCTTCTCCTGTTTGGCGAAGTCCACTGCATAGTTATCGTATATCGTCCATTGTAGGACATTGCTTCCAAAAGTTGATCTTGGTGGGGGTATTGTTTGAGTCTCCACAGACTGAAAGGGTATTTAGTATGAAATGAGGGTTCTTATACATTTTTCTGTCACCGTACCCGCGATAGAATGACATAAGTCAATGCTGCACGCTCACAAAAGTTAAACTGGTTAATTAACTTACGCTTCCTTACTGGAGCCGGAGCGGCATCTAAAAACACGATTTTATTTTTAACAAAAATTCACATATCAATACAAAAGATACGGAATATTTGCTGGGGCAAAGGGCAAATGAAAAAAATCATGCAAATAGAAAATTAAAAGGAATAAAATTACCGCCTTTTCCAACAGCTTCGCCTTCAACACCTTCTTCGCCTTCTACGTCAATGTCACCCTCGCCTTCACCCATGTCTTCTTCACCACCTTCTTCTTCGCCTTCTTCTATACCTTCATCTCCCCCATCTTCCGATCCACCCCCTGATCGTCGACCAACGACCTCGTCAACTAATGCCAGCGACTTTCCCGCCTTAGGAGGTGGAAGTGCGTAACCTTATTCAGAGGAATTGTTTTTCAAAAAAAAAAAAAAAAGGAAAGAAAGAGAGAATTGCCATGCAAAAGACCGAGAACATGCAATCATGCAATTGATTGAAAAAAAGAAATTAAGAATCAAAAGTTATTGTGTTCGTTCAGGAGTCGGCACATACCCGCTTGTCCATATTCTTCAATTTGCAATTGTGCTTCATGAGACTCAATATGAATACAAGTTCCTTCAAAGCTAAAAATAGATACGATACTAACTTCAATTGGCAGCTGAAAGATTTTTATTTTTATTATTGCGTTAATTTATTAATATACAAGCTATACCTCTACAAAGGCTCCCTCTTTAAAGCTATAGATGATTAAATTTTCAATGACATTAGTGTTTGTCGGTGTAAGATTTTTGGCTATTTCTTCGGACAATTCGGCTTCGGTTAAATCAAGTTGATCATCTGGTTTTACCGCCTGACGTGATTTCATCCAAGCCTCAAAGTCTGCAGCACCCGTACCTTCATCACCGCCTCCGGCTTGAGCCGCTCCAACCTGTTTACCAATCTGATATGAGATTTAGAAATTTAAATGCTTGAGATTTCTGCTTATTCTGCCTATTTATGGGTTAAATGTGCTTGCGGTGTTACATACAAACATTTTGTGTCTAGCCGAAGGTGTACCAATATTTGAATATTATTTTTACTTACTTTGGTAAAGAGCATTTTATGTAAGAGCAAAAAACATGCAGTTTTTATTTCTAATGCACATGAAACTGAGGCCAGTTTTGCTAACCTATTCAAGAAACGGGTTAAACAGTTGGAAATAACAAAAAGAAAAATTTGTTATGATTTTTCAACTCGTTTTCATAAGAAAAATCTCTATTTCGCTTATTGTTATTCATTTCATTTTGAACTTTACTATTTTGGTTTTTTTCAGAGTTCAAAATTACACTTAACCTCTATTTCGTATCATTTACTAAGTCTGCCACAAAGTCATTTCCCATCTCTTAACGAGTGCCGAATTTAAGACTCACTTTAAATTCAACTTGGTAAAAATCGAAACAACTTATATATTTTTCTTTGATTTTTTTGAGCGGATCAAAAAAGGTTGCCAAAAAAGTCTCAATGATTTTATTTACATAAATTGATTAGGTAATATGCATAGCAGTGTGACAGTGCAACACGAATGGTTGCGAGAAGCTAGGCCCTGGACCACATACATATGTCTGTTGCGCCAAGTATTTGTACTTTATTTGTTGATTATCGGTATACGCCTGTTCTTTTTCAGTTCGCGATTCTTTTGTAAATTAAGAACACAATAGTGATTTTTTCGAACCTGTAAGTTCTATACACTTTTAAATTTTAATAAAAATTCAAAATCTCAAAAAATAGGCTAAATATATTTTTACGCATTGCTTCCCTGTGAGCGCGGCAAAATCGATTGGCCAGAGCCCACGCATTACCAGTATTTTAAGCTGGGATTTTCTTTTTTTTGGTTCTAGCATTAAATTGGAAGAATTAATAAAAAATTCTGACTTTAGGCCGGAACACAATACACATTAGCAGTGGTGGCGTTTGGCTCTCAAAAGATGTGACGCTAGACCCAAAAAAATTTAGGCATAGGTTACGATATACCTATGCATGTACATATATGCACGAAGCTATAATTTAAATTATTTCTATTTGATAAATGAAATATTTTGCAATTGGTATGGCGGAATATGAAAGGAATAACCTCCTTTTTATGCAATACTAATCAAGTTCTACCTTATTAGTGTGATATTATTTGTTAACCTTCGTCATAAGCACAGAATATAAATAGGTTCTAGAATATAAAAAAGAGGATTCCTTAATCACTCAGCCGTGTGGTGGCCTTAAAGTCACTACTACTTACCATAGTCTTCTCAAATTAATTGCAGATTTCTTAAATAGTTATACCATTCCAAAATAAAAAAGTGTTTTTTTTAAGTCTCATGCAAGGATATCACTATTAGAACTTAATCTACCTTAGAATTCACACCATCAATACAATCTTCTTCATTTAAGCTTGCACTTCTACAAATATTCTCCTCACATTCATTGCTTTCTTCCGAACTCATTCTTTACAAAATGACTTTAAGCTACAGCCAATCGACACACATACATATACATATACATATAAATTTAGAAAAAATCTACAAAATTAAAATAAGGAAACACCAACTACCACTACGCCATCAATTAATATTATATACCGCGGCTGCATTCACCAACTTCCACATCCTCATTGAAATTCTGTTAAAAAGCAACTGAATTCAGTGTGCGCCCTTCAACAAAAAAGCTAGTGGAAATTTTCTGCAAGGACCTTTGATATTTTTGAATCTACCAGAAGCAAAAATCGAAATAACAGTTGTCTATAAAAAACGTTTATGTAGTGAGGATACGGGCAAAGTTTCAGAGCTAACTACAGTGCACGTATTGAGGCAAAAAAAAAAAAAAACGAATAACCCAAGACCTCGTCCAACCTACCCCCAATTTGGATGAAAAGGATCTCTGTGGCAATAATGTAGCCAGCGTCGTCGATGATGCCTGTAAATGTTGAATAGATAGTGAAAGTTGAATGTGATTCATGAATGAATTAAATATGGTGACATGTCGTTATGAAGGACGATGATGTAGGTTCCTTTAAATTAATGACGTGCATTATGAATTTATGCATGTGAAATTTTTGTTTTCATACGGAATGAGAAGAATTTAATGATAAGATACAATATATACATATATACAATATACTGTAAGCACCATCAACGATGATTTTTTTTTCTTTTGTGGTATCTATTTTTAAATATTGTGACGTCCTTGTAAGATTTCATGACAAATGCTAATAAAACTGAATCAAAATTATTTCACCAGGAAATTGACTCCTAGCAAAGGTACGCTTAAAGTAATCACATTTAAAATGTGATGTGCCAAGAGATGGTTACTTGCGACATTTACAAGTTTTTGTCAACACTGAATAAATAATGTGCTTTCTGCTGGTTTCCAAGGGCGACTTGAAAAAGAATGAGTTTTTAGCACTATAAATACTTTCAAAAGAAATGTGTACATATATTTAAACTGGAGAAGTACAATGCGGAAACGAAATTAAAATTTGATTATAATTTTCTTTTTGTTGAATGTATGCATGTACGAGAAAGTTCAGTTTCGTAAGAGCTATGACGGAGATACGACTCTTAAAAAATACAAGCCAAACGAAGGAACTCAATTTTCCTAAATCTTTCGTAATAGTCTTCAGTACTATTTCAACTTACTTACTGTTACTTGTGATCCAAATACAAAATTATTACGACTCGAAATATTTTAAGAAATTCTTAATTCTTAAGATAATTAACTAAAGCGCGAAGTCCTTCCTTAATTGCTTTCTAACGCTAACGAGAAACTAGAACATTTTTTAGTGTTGAATTTAAAGTCTCTTTCAATTTAATTTAAACTAAAACGAGCAATAACCAAACTTAAAGTGATTTAAATTTTGATCGTGAAAATGGTAGAAAACATTTGACATTTTAATAATTTGTTTATAACTTGACTTAAAACTATTTGATTCGTTACATTTTGTGAACAACATCCAAAATGTAAAAATGCATTTAGAATTCGAGTTTCGTTAAAACCACTTTAACCCTACGAAATTTTGAAAGTAACCTAGAATTATTTAAAAAAAAATGTGAGACTATAAACGTGACTTTTGGAATTGTATTACTGAAGGTCAATATTTTTTTATAGCACTTTTAGTTCTCGTGTTCAATATTACCTTTTGGTGTACCTTCAAAGGAATTCAGATCGTCTTGACAGAATGTGCAATTTTCATTAGTTTTATAGTTAGTCCTTGTTTTATTAGCATTCCCAACATCTTGTTGGACTATTGTATTCTCTAAATAAACTTTTTTTATTTTTAAATATCTAATTTCCCCCCAATAGGTTTATGGTATGTACGATTAAATTTGCTTCTACAGAAGGACCATCTAAGGCAGAGTAAGTGATCATGACCAATAACCCTCCAATAAAAACACCACCTCTACGTTGGATTTAGGATTTCGAACGGAGAAAGTAATGGAAAAGCATTTTTGCTTAGAAATATTACTCAACGACTCAAAAGTAGACCACCAGATGTGCTATGGGCTTTCATTCATGAAAGAAACAAAAATTCCATCGTGGAACAAAACCAAAAAAAAAAATAGTTTCACTTTCTACGGCACCAGAATACGACAAAAAAAAACACATCCACACTTGGAATGTTGGGACCCTTAGTAGATTAAGTACAGTCAAAAAGGGGGCCGTTTAGGCGTAAAAGGATGCAATCCTACGACATCTACAATGGCAAATGATTCAAGTATTTCAAGTCAGAGGAAGATTTTGGCCAAGATTCGTATAATTTATGCTCGAGCTAAGTTACTTCAAGATAAAGTTGTTCATAGAATTAGATGCATTTTGGTTGAGATCAGCATATATCCACAGTATTATGAAAGATCCCAAGGTGGAGACCGGGGCCCTTAATTAAGCTTAGTTGTGCGGTAGTATATGTACCCGCCTTCGAGACGAGACACAGCTCGTGATGACTTGCATGATAGCCAATGATGACTAGATGGATCGTGTCCAGTGATTACCCCGGCTACATTTCTCTAGTTCTTCCTATACAAATGAAGCAGGAATTTGGAAGATTCTTTTATCAGGTGTTTTTACGGAACACTTGGCGGTTGTGTATGAGTCCAGAACCGACCGATCTTTTATTAAGTTTGGAGAGACGATACAGTATAGTAAACATACAAAACCTTTTTACTAAAACTCGTTAGCATTTCATATGACTTGGTAAATAACAGCAATTGTTAAATTCTTCTCCGTCTCCTTTCTGTGGATTTTTGGGTACCTTAAAAAACTAGTTTGAAAACATTTTAAACAGTATTCACTGCACTTTTTCCACATAACCTTCAAAATAAGCTGATGTGATACTCATAATCAAATACTTTTCATATAGATTCTTGGATGTGAGGTCTATAAGAAACCTTGCCTATGTCCTTTTTTCTAATGTTTTATAGTCTAACGCATGCCATTTCTTATTCGATATGCGCACACAGGAAAACTTTTAACAGCCTTTATATTTACGAGAGCTTAAGAGGACGAAAATACATTTTTGGTGACACAGCGAACTCAAAAAATTCAAAATATCATAAAAAAGTATACATTCGTGAACTTTCGAAGCGATTATAGCAAGTTATTTAATTAGTCCTATTATCGTAAGGGTAGATCCTTAAAATTGCACCAATTACCAACGAATGTCCCATTTAATATTTTTCTCACTGAAGTTCACAAACATTTACAAAAACACTACTTACCGAAACTCGTTTTTTTTCTTTACTCATTGCCTTGATTAATTAAACTTTACGGTTCAATTAAAGTCCTTTCTTTTATAGTAAATTTCCACAAAATATATCGAGTAAGAAAACGTAATAAGTTCCACAGTTTGACCGATTGGCAATTTAATTTTTATTTGTCAGAAGAGACAAAAACATAAAAGAAACAATCAAGTTTCTATAGAAATTGCCGAATTTATTGACAAGTTATTGATTTATTCCTCCCCCCTAAAGAAATTTTTATTTTTCTTAGTCTGGGTATAGAGTGCGACTCTTTGATCGAGCTCCTTTTCAGTGAACCCCTCTGCGTTGTATTCGTCCGGTGCCTCAGAGCTGTGGAATATAATTACATGTAGAATTGCAGTAAGTGCGGGGACTTAAGTATGTACCTATCGAATGAGCTTCTGAGGTTGTCTGCACGTGTTAAAGATGAAAGCCTTACTTGCTCTTTTAACTTGCGGCAGCATTCCGCACGCCTATCTCTCCATTCCAAAGCGGCAAGTAGTATTGGATTCCTGAAACGATGTTACAAGAATCACTCAAGTCCCAGAGAATAATTTACAGATAGACGTACTTAATCCTGCTAACAAATTCATTGATTTCTGCTGCTGTTTTGGTAGTATCTCCAATGTAAGGATTCTGCTTAATGTAGCGATTTCGCTGAAGGAGCAACTCGATTTGGAATTCTTCATCCAAGGTTAGCCCGCAACCTTGACAGAGAAGTTGTTGGATTATATGATTGTTATCGAGAGCATCAATTAATTCGGGCCCATTCATGGGTACAGCAAGTAATTCCAATTCCTTAATGATGGGGTGATCTCTTATCAAATTACACAGGCACGTGGCACCCCATTCGGTAGCTTTAACTCCTGAGAGGGTAACATGAGCGACGTTTTCACATGAAAGCAGAACTTTTATAAGATTGCACAAGCTTTCATCTCCAATGGGATTGTTGGCTAAGCCGAGGAAATATAATTTTGAGGGACTATTTTCAATTCCACTAGCAAGGTAGTCGATTGCTGAATCTCTGAAGTAGTTTCCCGATAAATCTAAATGTTGAAGGGATTCAGTGGAGATAAGAAATTCATAAAGGGATTCGCCACATTCATCGTCCAATTGACAATAGTAAAATTCAACGTGTTCTATGGACATAGACTTCAGTGTTTCCAGAATTATCGATAATTTTATGCAATCCATGCGACTCCGACGAATTTTAAAAGTCTTGAGGTTTTGTAACTCTGAAATACCACTGGAAATACCTTTTCAAATTGAATCAGACAAACAAGCAAAATAAGTTCCACACCTACCTTGCCAGATGCTGCATATCCACGTATGAGAAATTAAAATATCTGGTGTGATACTGTATGTCCAATTCCGGTGGCAGAAATTCTATTGTCAACGATTGTAATCGGTATAAATACATCACAATACTTAAATTTATATGATGACAATGTTCCACAGGATAATCATATTCAGCTGGAGCCTCAGCATATAATTGTGGTTCTATCTCCTCTTCTCCAAGCTCGTCCTCCAAAGGCTTTTCTGCTACCTCGGGTACAGACTCGACTACAGCATTTTTTACAGGCTCACCTTCACCCACAGCTCCCCCTTCCTCAAGCAAAGTACTAGTTTCTGATGGTGTTGGCGGCGGCTCCTTTGGAAATGATGTTTCTCGCATTGGTTGGAGCTTAGATAATTTTAAATCAGTCAAGTAAGGCGCAACCATTTTTGTAAGCTTTTCCATTTCATTAGGGACCCATATCTCATAAGGCATGTTCTCAAGAATTTCAATGAATTTAAGCGTAACTACCAGATTCTTCCAACAGACATTCTTTTCGCTTGATTTTTCTTTGATCAACAACTTGTCCTTGCATTTTAATGCAAAGACTCTTTGCCAGTAGTATTCGTCGTCGATGTTGATACAATTTTCAATTGGCAGGTCCGGATCGATGAAATCATAAAATATTTTCAACTGAATAGGTTGGATGTCGAGGTTTATTGGGCGGCCTTTGTAGTTTTTTGCCATTACTTTGAGACATATGGTAGTTAATGGTGGAGCCTGTGCACTTTCAAATTCTTCCGCAAAGACTGTGCGATTTCTTTCGCTTTTCAAATTTGTTGAATCTTCGGAGGCCTTGTACAAGTGATATGCCGTCAGTAGGGGAGGATTTTTGGGCACTTGCTGAAAATCCATTGCGATGAATAAATCGGTTGGCAGTTTGTCTTTTAGAAGTTCAAAGTTTGTAAATAAAATGACAGAGTAGAGGAAGGGTTGAGCAGTTGATTCGTTAGTCAAAGGTTACGCGTCTATATTTGTCGCACTTATGTGGAGGTAGCGACGAAATTGCATAAGCTATTCAGATGCATTCCGAATTCAGGGCAGAAAAAATGTCCATTGCTGAGTCAGGACTGTGGAAACGAGATGGTGATGGGTGAATGGAAGAGTTCATAGCTACGAAGTGAATTATTGTTCTCGATTGCACTAGCTGCTTGCCCTTGGGGTTGTTTGCTTAGAACTGACCCAGGTTGGGATTCGAGCCGTCGTAGATTGTAGGGAAGTTGCCTCGACGCACAACATCCAACCTGGAGAGCCAGTTTCTTGGTTTTGGCCTGTAGAACAAGCAGTCGGTTGAACCGATGCAAGTAACCCACCTCGGGAATGCGAGTGTTGGCGTTCGCCCATTGAAGGCTCCCCCTACCATCTCCTTTCAAGAACATGCCTCAGTCAAGAAACATTGACTAAGTTCCAAATAAATATGTCGGAGTAGCACAAACAATATTTCCGTTGATTCTATCGAGAAAATTCCTCCGCTGCCCGTCCTCCTTCTGAGGATTTCTTATTAGACATCTGACACGCAAGCTTGCAAGTCAGATCAGGAAGGGATGCCTCGCCTGGCACGTGCATGCTGGAGTTAACCCTGCTAAATTAGCGCTGATCCGAGTGTCCGGCCGTAAATGTACTGTCAGACTCAGCAAACACTTATTCTTAGCTCGCTATAGCAATCCAACAGGCAGAGTAGAGGTGATGATGTGTTTTTGCCGTAGAAAATCGGGACAGCGGAGTAGTGGTCGACTTCGCCTAAGGTGGCGCGCACGAGCTGAAGCGAGCCTCAACAAACTTGTTGTGCGCAACTGTATGCAGTTAGCTAAATACCGGGCTGACTGGAGAAGCTTGTTAGTTGAGGCTTAGGTACACAGCGAACTGCAACTAAGTAAGTAAGTATGAAACCATTGAGTCGAAAATGTCCTATCAACCAACATAACCAATTCTTGAGTCCTTGTGTCATACAAATGCAGATTTTCCTGATAACTCACTGAAAGGTGCTTCTTGAAATATCTTATTTATATGCACGATGAAAAATTGATGTCATTATTGAAATTATATTAAAAAAGGCCCTCTTTTTTTATCATCTTTAAAAAAAACAATATGTATGTAACATATTATTTTATTAAGTGGCTCGAGGACTCAAGCTACACGGAATGGCTCTAGAAGATACCAGGCGATAAAAGCCAACTGCAGTGCTTCCAATTGACTTTTACTTGCGCAAGTAGAGAAGCTGCAAACCATTACCAAACGGAGATTATGAACGCAATAAAGAAATCGTCGTAATTTGAATTCTGATCCAAAATGTCATGCGTAAAAGGCGTATGTGAGAGGTAAATTCCATTTAGATCATCTGACAACACTGGTATAAAAAATACAAAAGCTGTAACGAAGTACGTAATATTTTGGGAGCACAGGACTGCTAAAAGACTACTTTATTGCCGAAGGGAGATCGCCTAGTCACCTATAGTCAATTTGTAAATCAGCAACGGTTTTGTTTCAGTTAATCTTTCCCCTTTTTTTAATCAAGACATTCAGTTAAAGTATGTAGCTTAAACTTATAACAATTCTGACTAACGATAATTTAGATATATTGGTGAAAGCTTATCCTTTTCAAATTGTTTACACAGAGATAAAAAAATATTAAATACAACTTTTAGATTTGTGCAACCAATGAATATTCATAGAATCATTACTATATCACATCACAAATATTCTGTTTAACGGAAGATGTTATAATTGTAATAATGATTTGTATTTAATACATCGAATGTGTGATTCATTTAATATTTTTAAATTCTAAAAACTCTCGTACATTATTTGGACACTGAATGTTCTTTCCAAGGAAGAGCACGGTCGACATTGGATGTAGGAAGTCTCCAGAAAATTCCTTCGCTTTCCAACCGAAAAATGCACTCGGCTTCACTTCATTGCCAGAAATTTCAAACGGTAGTAGATTTACTCCGATTTGATTGATTTTTGAAAACTGTACACGAAAGTAATGACCATCGGTTGCCTTCATCCAGTAGAAGCCTTCATTGTCAATGAATGGCTTTGTTTGGGATTTTTTCAGTGAATTGGAACGTTCCAAGTCGAAAACGTTAAAACTGATGTCAATGTCATAGGCATCCGGGGAGAGATTGTTTGTTTCGATGGCTGTCTTGAGGGCGTAGTTATCTAACCAGTAGCGTATGCCGACGTTTTCAAACTCCTCCAGGACATGAATAAATGTGGTCTTGAGCTTGTCCAGACAGCATGGTGGGGTGTGCTTGTTGAGGTATAGATAAAATGGCCTCATATTGTAAACTGGTCCAACGCAGGATTTTGTTGTCCTCTCACAACCGATGAGATCGATTTCTGTCACCTGAGGGAGAGAGAAATTCGACGAGGAAAATTGCCCGTCAAGGACAAGGTTGTGTGCTGGACCTAGAGACTCCTTTGGATCAGTCTTCGATGTGATTTTATGCGATTTCTTTACGATCCGTTTGATTTGAAGTTTTTTGTACATTTCCTTGAACTGCCGTCGGCGGTTCTCCATGCGACGTTGTTTGGTGTGGTAGGAGGCGAAAAGACGTCGTCCGTCTTGGAAGGTGTTTGGAAAGATGGTTTTCTATAAAAAAAAGGAAAGCGTTATCGAGACAAGTTTTTTTTTCTTTTTTTTTTTTAAAATGTACCCCAATTCTAGCGGTTTTTGCTTGAATGTAAAACATCTCTGGAAAGGGAGCTCCAAAAGGATCTGGCATCTCTCGTAAGACTCCAGTGTCCACCAAGATTGCATGCTTTTGCAAGTACTATAAGAAACCATAGATGAAAATAGAATTCTCCCACTGTTAAATATTCTGTTAAAACCCACCAAATCACATTTGTCACTACTATTTACTGCTATATACTGTATCGTCCAGTTTGGTGAATCTAAATTCACCTGTGTGCAACTACTAAAGGACTTCATATTACCCGCAAACGGAACTATAACCATTCTTCGTACCACATCATCGGTACCAATAAGCCCAGTACCAATACCACCTTCACCACCACCACCATTACCACCATTACCACCATTACCACCAGTACCGCCCTGCTGCTCCCTGTGGCTATTATTGATTTCCTTTAGGACTTTTTGTAGTAAATTCTTATTATTCAAACGAACGCTGTCGGGCATAAAGAGAACATATTTAGTCTTAATGGCCAACAAAGGATTCAATTCCCTCGATGACTTTTGTATGTCAAATCCTAGATTAAGGAAACGCACTGTGTTCGGTTCTGTCAAGTTAGTATCATAGGTTACCGGAGGGTAGGGTAATGTATCTTGCATTACCAGGATTGGCATATTCGGCACCACTTCCAGGATGCTGTCAATCGATGCCTTGATATCATTCTCGAATGTGTAAAAAGTCCTGAAAACTATTGTTATCGATTTACGGATGTGTTTGTTGGCGGTTTTTAGTTTATCCTTTGGTGATGGGGGTGATTTGGGTTTCTGCAATTGATTACCACTGTCGTCCCCCGGGTCGACAATAGATTTCCAAAGCACTGACTTCCACGTGTAATAGAAAAGTATAAGGTTCACTAATACTATCAGGATAATAACTAATTTTGCGTGTCGCAATCGCATTATTTTCATGGTGAGTTTATTTTTTTCTTCTTTAGCTTAGTAGCTTTATCTACGAGTTGAATTTATTGTTGTTGTGGAAGTTTTTTGCCAGGGAAGGTGACTTCATTTCTCTATAAATTTCAACTAACTACACACTGTGGCCTGGTTAGTGGGTTAATTTTTGTTTCTACTCTATGGATACACACTACACACACGGACTAGATACTTTATTGTATTTCACTTAGCTAAAGTTATGGAAGCTAGGATGAGGAGTTTACATTTTGTATTTACTTGGATAATAGAGAAAAACACCGAATTTGTGTGCCTTTGACAAGGTTGTGATTGTTTGTGGTGATTTATGTATGCCTTCTGAAGGATGAATAGAAAATACTGGGTCAAATCAATAGTACCAACAATGTAGCACGAAAAAAGGATATTTGCCAGGACACAAGCTTTTTCGAAGCTTTGTGGATATGTTCAGCCATTCAGTAGACTATGGGGGTGGAAATCAGTTGGCAAAGCTTGCAAGGGATGTTCAAATTTGGTAAATTCATGAAAGCAAACATTTCGTTGGTGACGGTGATGTGTACCTGTTTTGACTGGAGTCTCGTTAAAAGCGAGGCAATGATAATTTCAGCAAAATAAAAAATCTTTGAACTAAGAAACCCAAGGTTCTCAAAATAGTTGGCTTTACTGATGCAGTGCCTCGCAGTTACCCCCAGTTAGCTTGTAACTTGTTTAACTGAAGGGCACCTTTGGACAAAGGCAGTTGGATGCACAAATTATATCCGATATGCAGACATTTACCAACCGATAGGGAGGATTTCTAGCAGATAGGAAGGTTACTATCAGGAATATTTTGGTGAAAATTGTCAGCTTTGTCGTGCATCGCTATCACACCCTATCACGACTTGGCCTTATAAATGGGTACACTTTTTAATGGCGATCCTGATCCTGCGTAGATCCATTTCATATCTGCCGACTACCTCGTCGACGTCAATAGAGGAAAAATTTGTAAAAAAAAACCTGTTAGTTGCTCACAGGTCGACTTTCAAGCCGTTCTTACCAGCTTTCTGGAATACAGAAGGAAATCGTTTTATTTAACTGAGTATTATTTAGAGCTATTCACTTTTCTGCTTTTCCTCTCTAAGGCTTTTTAATAGTAAGTTTAAAGTAGGGCAACATCGTGGAAAATGTACTCAGATAGGACTCGCTAATACGATAGTGCGTATCTGTTGTGAATGTTCGATACATGCAAAGTACAGCAAATGAAACACTTCATTTACACTTTAAAACATTTATTTTAAAATATCTTGTAAATCTTTCACTTGGCTTTACGAAAAAAGAAAAACATCACCTGCACACAAATACTTGGTCACAAAAAAAACCTACTCACGTGTAAATAAGCTTTGTACAATCAATTCTTTGTATAATCAAGACTTTCTCTAAGCTTACGTTCTAGTTCTACAATAATAATTGATCTCATTTGCATGTACAATTGGTTCCATTGACTCTAGGTACGCATATAACTTTTTTTTTTTTTGTTGGCACACATGAACATATACATGAATACCGCCCACATCTCAAAGCTGCTTCAAACTGGTCCTTTATTACTTTCCAATAGCAGGAAACAAAATGGGAAACGGGGCTTCATTCTCTTGATTCTTCGCCGGAGTAGGTGGCCGTGGATCAGGTTCTGTGCAACCAAGAAGCCAATATGTCGTGACGGTACCCTTTCCTTTCAGTTCGACTTCACCACGAAGTTCCATTTCGAAAGTCCCGAACTTGTCGAAAATCTCTTTCGCCGCGGACGAGACATGAATTTTGAGCGCTAAAACTGAAAACTGCTATAAATGGTGCTGATGGAGTGGAACGATAACTTACGTAGTCCCGACGATTCCATTCGTGAGGCCGTATTCACAGTGTCGCCAAAAAGACAGTAGTGCGGCATTTTCTGTCCCACAACCCCAGCGCATACTGGTCCCGCATGAATTCCGATACGAATTTTCAATTGACACTCAGGCTTGTGTTTAATGCTGAATGACTTAACTGCATCAAGAATGGCCAGTGCCATCAGACCTATCTCACGGGCATGATCAACACCATTCCGCTCCGGAAGACCGGACACCACCATGTAGGCATCACCAATTGTTTCAACCTAATCAAATGGATTACACTCTATCAATCAACCAACTAGTTTCCATCAACTTACTTTATAGACGTCATAGAACCCTATAATCCTATCAAAGGTACTATATAAGTCATTAAGGAAGCCCACCACCTCCATTGGGCCACTTTGAGCACAGAGGGCGGTAAAGCCCACAATATCACTGAAGTATATCGTAACACACTCGAACTGTTCTGGTTGCACCATTTCTCCAGCTAAAAGTTGTGTTGCCACTGGACGCGGAAGAACTTGATAGAGCAGCTCTTCAGTGCGTCGCTTCTCCATGCTTAGCTGTTCCGTCTTTTCTTCGACCAGACTTTCCAAATTGTTTGCATACTGTTCCATGCGACGCAGTAGATCATCCATTAGATTCTCACAGAAACCCCTGCAAAGGACAAGAGTAACAACAAGGACTATAATTGATCCTGTAAGAGCATACTTCATAATAAGCCGCACAGTGGAGCGTATTGTGACAAATGCTGGTCGATCATCTGGATTGTCAGCCCAACATTTCTCCATTAGTTCCAGAACGTCTGGTGGACAGTCTCGTTGGCCGACAAATGGTCGAAAAGGTGGAGATTCATGAGCCTCAATGCGATTCAAAATTGTTTGAATGTCCATAAATTGTCGAGCGGTTTCATACGGACCACCACGAACCACTATCTCCTCGAGGATAATAGCAAATGAGTAAACATCACCTTTTTGCGTTGCTGGATTACCAGGAAGAACGGTCAGAGGAAGCAGTTCAGGTGCTATCCAAAGGAAATCTAAGAAAAAATCTAAGAAAGCTGACGGTCTAATATGATCGGGCGTATCGTCTTACTATTAAAATAATTCTGGTCCTTTACGAACTCCGAAGGTGTCGTCAGAGTTCGCAGTCCAAAGTCAGAGATTTTCAATACAAATCGCCCATCTATCAAACAATTGCAGGACCTCAACTTGCCGTGCACCTGGACGTCACTATTATGGAGGTATGCCATTCCCTAAAAAAAATAAGGAACTTAATTACGCAAAAATGTGTCTGTTTACAGTAAACCAACCTTAACAATGTCATGAATCAACGACATGCGAAAGTTCCAATCCAACTGAATTGCCTCGTTCTCTAGAACATCTTTCAAACTACCCTTGGGACAGTACTCAGTCAAAATCAGAACAGTCGGCCTTGGAAGATCAATACAAGCACCAACGAATCTCACGGTATTTTCATGACTAACATCACGTGCCTGCTTGATTTCCCATAGCAGCGTGGAAGTGATGTCAACCTTTTTCTTGGAGATCTTTTTAATGGCAACTCTTTCTCCTTTGTAGATGCCAATAGTTGTAAATACTTGAGTTAAGGGTAAAGATGTGCAGCTGGCTATGGAGGCCCGACCGGAATGCACTCCGTATTGTTGCAGAGAAAAGTTCTATAAAGTACTCATGAGGTGAACTGCCATTTGGAATATTCTACTTACCTCAGCGTTTAGTTTCTGCAGACCAACTTTGCTTCCAAACAGTCGTCCGACTTCTAGTAGCACCTCATCGGGACGCACACGCCAGGACATGTTGTTCAATTCGCTATTTAACTTCATTTGTCTGAGGATGGAAAAATAATTACTATGGCTAGTCAGGGCTAAAAATCTGAACGTATTTCGATGGCTTCAACTTCGCAATTGTTAGTAGCTTTTTCGGGTTAGAGTTTGTTGGTTAAATATAGGATATTATTCACATACTCGTAGGTTGGGTTGAGTATGAGATTTATTGAGGAAGTAAGATAGACTTTAAGGCATGACGATGATAAAAGGAATTTGTTTTATTTTGTGGGCGAAAGAAAAAAGAACTTCTGAAAAGTATCAAGGATTGGTCCAAGCCAAATTTTGCTTGGTTGCCATGTCCCCCTGAGAATAATTTGAGAAAAAGGGGCAGCAACCAAGAACAACCATTTTTTTCATGTTGGGGATCCCCAATATTGATTAATTAATTAATTAATTAATAATTCCAGTCACATTCAAACCGCTTAACACACTTTTCTAGGAAATAAGGCACCTATGACGGCTTTACCACCACTATTCTCCTCTCTACAGATATAACAGGATTTGCTAAGGGCCTTCGCATGCTCATGTGATTTATGTCGTCAACTGGTCTATCAGTAGACAGCTTGCGTAAGTTAACCACAGCAGGTTATCACCATTGCACCACCATCTAACTCAAAATTTACAGTCTTCTAAGCTCTAGATCAAGACACTAAATTTGCATTTTCTAGACACTTTCCAACGATTTTGATTGAATATGAAAATTAAGGATAAAAATCAAAAAAAAAAAAGGGAATATGCCAGTGTGGGTAAATAATCTTTTTATCCGAGGCTTATATGCTGACAAAAAAATACTTACTTGCACATCAAATACACTACGAGTGTCGTGAATGCGAGGAAGATGGCAAAAGCAAACGTCACATACATGATGATCATTTCTGCGTGTCAAGAAGAAAAGAAATCAATCCATAATTCCATTCACAAATTCAACCACCAGCACCCACCGTTCCCATGGCATTCGGGTGAATTTCCCAGGAATCCACACTTTGGAATATCGGGTGGAGGACCCTCCCGACCGCCAGGCCAATGAATTCTTTTTCCATTGACTGATGAATAATTTCTGCACGAGTGGATACACGAATTTTATTTGGCATAGTGGTTGGGAATAAAATTAGCATTTATAGAGTAAAACAAATTAGAATATCCCATCCCTACCGGTTGATGCCATAGTAATGTGCAACCACCTCGAATCGTCCCGTGATTGGATCCAAGTCCAGAATTGAGTAATCAGCATCTCGATCTCCATTGTCATCGATTCGCACGTGTCCTGTAATGCCTACGGGGAGTTAGAAAATCAAATCAAATATGTTATCCTTTTTTTCGGGAGGATATACTGTATGTGTGTACCATGAAAATCTCGATTCCACATTCGTCTTGTTATCGCCACACCATCGCGTATATCTTCCCCTTCAGTTAGTGTTTCATTTAATGCCATCCCGAGGAGATATACTCCATCGTAAAAGGCGCCAATAAATATGTTTACCTGGTAAGTTTGTATGTCAGTAAGTGCAAATGCTGTTGTATGGCAATCGTACCCTTACCTCTTCGTCTTTACTGAATGTGTAATTGTAGTTTCGCGTTGCCATATCCCGGACCATGTCGGCAAATCCTTGAAACTTTGGACTCGTCGGTTGAAGGAGAGAGACGCGCAGTAAAGCTTCATAGGCTGTGCGAGCCTTTGTATCGTCAGCATCACCCATTTCCCAATCATGGTCACCCCAATAGGAACTCTAGAAAACGTACATAAGTGTCATTATAGGATCAGGAAGGGTTCGGTACATTTGAATGTATGTATACCTGAAAGATTTCAACATCCAGAAAGACCCAATCACCTTTGGTCATCTCTAAGGCATGAGCGGCCAACATAAATTTCCGCACAAGTGTTCCCCGAACCGAAAGGATAACGACTTTTATTTTTGCAAGATTAATAAACAAGTTATTTAGTTTTTGTTGCAAGTACATACAAACAAAGTGCATGGGGCGTTCTAAAAGGAATTACTTAAGTTTAAGAGAAAATAGTTAACCAATGAATGTTAGCAATAAAAAGAAGCATCCAACACCTCGAACAAGGCGTCTTCAGAAGCGAAAGTATTGCTCAAAGGGCACAGAAATGGTCAGAAAAGCAAATGGTTATCCGCAGGTACTTTGAGACAATTCGAGGAGCAAAATCCTTTTGTCTAGTTCAACGATTCGCATCATAGTAACAGAATTTGTTGGAGACGAAGCCAGGTTTCAGACGAATCGGAGATCAACTGTATTTCACGTGTTGTGTTGCATGTTTGTGGTTCAGCGTTATCTTGACTGTTTTCCAACACCTCTTGTAACAAATTTTATAAAAAGTTTTTGTCGTTTTTAGAGGGTTGGTAAAGTGAGGTTAATAAAGACGATACAAGCATTGCAACGGAAAGAGACCTTTTGTTGCGTTACTCATTGCAAGATATCTTGACGACATTGATCGGAAAAATAAACCCTTCGCCGAAATATATTCGAGGAGCTTTTTCTTTTGTTCTTAAGATACTAGCAGCCAGTTTCTTAGTTTTGTATTGGACTTGCTTAAATATGTATAGCAGTTGTTGTCTTCATCTATTGTCGAGCAAGTATATGCTTCGTAAGGACCTTGAATGTAGTTTCATTTGTTTTGTTGTTCTTCGAGCTTCCATGAGTCTACTTCCGACTTCATATAGGTAGTTGGTGAATGGAAGAAGGATTTATCTCATTCGCAGTAAACCTTGTCTTGCGAAAAGATGTGCTTTATCGTTGCCAGGCTTTATTGAAGGTAGCCGGCAATTCCATAACAACTAGGAATCAAAATATTAAGAGTCGAAAGCTCATTTTATGTGATCAGTGAAGAAGATTACTTCAAATGTATTACTTGATAGCTCAATCAAATGTAGGTATGCATGTACATCTGTTTAAAATACATAGCCTCATCGTCCAAAAGAGACGCCTGGTTTGAATTTGAGACGATACCAGCGCCAACTCCATATACAGTCTGTGCATCATGTGGAGTTAGAGCTGCCACCGAATGGAGTTCCGTTTTCCACTGCGTTCTATGGAGGAGAATTGAATATGAAAAACATAGCTGAGAAGGTAGGTATAAGGAGTTATAGACCAACAAGTGTTCCATAAAGTCGACAAATTGCAATCGCGACCTATTAGAACTTTAAAGCACTAGAATGGCCAGGTTTCTCCACTGGTACAGATGTGCAATATGGTCGTTAAAGGTCCAAGCTCGTAGGCAGTAGCAGTGTGAGCCGAGGACCCATTGCAATGTGCCACTGCCGAAGAGAAATAGTGGCCGACAAATCTTTTTCATGAACATGCCTACTCAAGATCATGGCAGTCTTTGGTTTCTGAGTATCTGTTTTGTATTGATTGTCAACAGTGCCGGTAGATGGACAAGCTGAAGTAATCAATCTTCAGCGTCTCCGCGACTCACCTTAATTTAAAGCCATAATATCTCTCTGGCTTTAATGCCTTGCAACACATAAAACAGTGCGTGAGGAAGTAAAATCGACTGCTGGATAAGAAAAAATATATCTGAATATACATACATACATACATATGTATGTTATGTATGTACCTCAACCTTTTAAAGACACCCTGTAATCGTTTATAAACTGCGATATAACTTAAATGGAAAAAGATGAAAATTCTTTTAGGGTACTTATACAGGTTTGCATTTTATTTATATTTATAAAGTTAAGCACATCCTCCGGGCCACCCTATGCACCATGTTATTTTCTTATCACTCACCCCTCGCATACATGCTGGCATCTCTCAAGTAATTCTCGTACGGTTCCTGTTCGTTTCCATTGAGTTCTCGTACAAAGCTTAGCAATCCTTCTTGCCGCAAACCATATTCCAGATTTTTACCTAAAGAAACACATTTTCTGTTAGGTATACCGAAACATCCTTCTTAGCCACCAATACTACATTACCCACTGTTAGAGAAAATAAATCAGATCTATCCACTATCAAGGCAACATGCTTCCATTTGAATTGACGAAAAACACTTGCGAATACCAATTTTAGCCTACACTGGCAATACGACATTCGCGTGAGTGTTGGATATTTTGATTTGTCCTTAAACATTCCCTGAAAGAAAACACAAAGTATTGTTCATTAAATAGATTAAGAGATGGTTGCGTCCGAGTTCCTCCCCTAGCAGGAGATTAGTTTTGGTTGCCCGTACACCCCATCCCAGCTATAAAGTCTGAAACATCAACTGATTAGTAAATACCGTCGTCATCTGGGACACGGCAATAATTAAATACACAAATGGAATCAATTTTGTAATGCACGCAATTAAGACGGGGATATCAAGGATCTGCCAGCAATGCATTTTAAAGTGTTTTCGCTGGTAAGGCGCACGCAATCGACAACACTTTGAGTGATTAGCTTAATTGCCAACAAAAGGAGTCATTAATGTCCTCTGATCTCATTATGGAGACTCCTACGAGAGTATCAAGACTTTTACGACTCTGATACATGAAGGATGCTCATAAAATCACTTAATGCACGTTTGTGCATTCGCAAGGGAATCGTTTCGCTTACAAATGCAGGGTAACGATGCATTCTGCGCTCCAACCATAAGCAGTTATTATATATAGCTTGGGGATTTCTAGGAAGAGATGATAAGAGAGGTTCTGGTAGTAAAAGGATATCCAAACAAATATTATTTTTTTAACAAAACAGAAAATGTATGCAGAAACCGAAGGGGTAAACTGCCCTGTGGGCTATAACAGAGAAGGACGACGTAATGTGGCAAACATCCTGTTTGTTTTTTGGAAAACAAATTGAAAGTTATTCATTTTTGTGCCTGTGTAACCTTCAGATTTAAAAAAAGGACGAAGGACAGTGTAAATGATTATGAGAGGGGCATCGATATAAGAACTTCCACTGATATAAAAGGGTGTGCTGCGAAAGTATCGCCATGGAAGACAAATCAAGAGGTGAAAGTTTCTGTCTAAAAGGGAATCCAAGCAAGGATTAAATATGCCCCCCAGAGATAATTAGGTTTGCAACTTATAAAGCAAATCAGAGGATCAAGCCTCTCTAATGGTAATTACTTTTAGGTCTTAAGTAAATGAGAAAACGAGGTCTACAGATGAATGACTGACCATGCGAAACTTTAATTAGTGACAAAGAAGTCTGATTGAAATGGTCTGCAGATGGAGAATCATTTTCTATTCTAATTAACGGTAATTGTGGTCATTTAAAGCAATTAATTGTCGGTAGCAAGAGATGGGAGTGTGTGGAATGAAGAAGTATATTTTGTTTTTTTAGAATTTAAAGCTTAAAGTGTAAAAGATTCTACAGGAATCGGAAAACCCGTTGACTAGATCATCAGTGGCATTAATGGATCAACTTGTGATCTTCAATTGAGCATAATGTGGTTGAGAACAATGAAGATTTCGCCCAAACAGAGAGACTGTCGACCAGATCTTTATCTTGGAACGTTACGCTACGCTACGAACATAGTGCTCATAGTCTTCAAACAACGTTTCGACAGCTAAGTATTAACAAGCTAGTCAGGTTGCGTCTCTTAACACTTAAAGGTAGAAAACGTAAAATTGTGATCCAAAAAAAGGAGTCAGAGTCCCAAGTGCATAGCTTTACCTTTGAAGGAGTGCATAGTTCAGCTATCTGGGTGGTATAATTAAAAGCGACAAAAACTTACAAATCAGTATACAAGATCTAGTGATGGCTGCGAGAGCATTCAAAGCACACTTGTACCTCTTTAAATCGAAACAGAAATACATACATTTATCATGTGCAAAACTCTAGTGCGACCAGTCTTAACGAATAACTCACAGTTATGGAGTCTAACAGCGGACAAGCAACGCACAACAGCTATGTACTTTCGAAAGAAAAAACCTACGCAATATAGTCGGTCCAAGACGCCATGCGGACGGTACTTACATACTGGCAAAGGAATAACGTGATTATAAGAAACAGCACTAGCACTAGGCAACAGCACTGGCATCTTAGGAGGACTGGCAATTGTACTCCGTATGAATTCAAATGGACCACAAATAGCACTCCCTGATGGACTACGAGCACATCCTAACAAGACCTGTTAATGCACATTTTAAGAGTACATAGACAAGTTCTAGAAATGACCGATACTGTGTTATAAAAACATATGTATGTAAAGACTAACCCCCAACTGCAATAACATTTTATAGAAGGAGTTCTTCTGCTCGCGAAGCTTTCAAATTAAGTCAAGTCAACGGGTTGGATACCAGTGCCAATTAAAAAACTTTTCAATATAATTGGATTCTAATGTAGAACATGTACCTCAAAGGATATTATAACGTGGGAGGTATGGGAAGTCGAAAAACGTACTTAGTGCTGGGCTAAAAGATCATGGCGTTACTGAATGAGGAGATCATCAATACTAGTGTGAGTTCTTTAGAGTTAAATTCATCATCAAATTCATACAAGTAAACATTCAAAGCATCAAGGAGGCTGGCTAACGAATGCAACTTCCGCATACAGGAATCAACAACATGGTAAAGGGATTAGGATTTAACTTCAAAGTCGTCGTTGTGGTCAACAAGAATTTAAGGCCGTTGCGCCAAACTCAGACTCTATCAGATCCATTGTACCATCAGTAGTTGGAGAAACTAACATTTTATTATTTTTTTCTCTGTTGCACTGGTGGGTGTAATTGCTGTTTTCCTGGCGGGAATACAATTTACACCGACCAGGTCCCGTGCAAGCACACTACTAATTGACGTGTATCATCATATAGAGGGTTTTGACAACTTTTCTGTGTCCTTTCAGCAATATACACATCTTGACTCGGCTGAGCTCAATAAGACTTTTTCCTTTTGAAAGAATTTAAGAACGATTCTGTGGAGCTCATATGACCTTTCGCTCACTCATCTACACATACATATACTCTCCATCACCTTTCTTTTATAAAACAGTTTTCCAGAAAGAACGCAACGAACTTGATTGAGGGCCTATGCTAAGATAAACTTATCTTCACCATCTCAAATCAACCTACTAAACCTTCTGCAAGTAGATGGGTAGCAGAAATTTTGCCAGAAAATTTCCCTTCAACTACCGATCCATCAGATTGTATTGAAAATGGTGATATGATAAGCCAACTACTAAGGAAAGCAATATCTGCAATGAAAAAAAACTGTTCAATTACGCGCAATACAGTTTTCGCAGTATCTGAAAAAGCATGAGCTCTGCGTCAGTATAAATAAATGGTATTTACGTTCCCGAAAGTTAAAGGCTCCATCGTCGTTTTTTAAGAACATTTTTGATGTCACACTCTATGACGCCAAGTATACTCCTAAATGTCCTTAAGCGGTGCATCTTCTGATATGGCTGCACTATATATGTACATAAGGCTTATAAAGTGCATACTGAGGTCTGTTACAGATGGGTTATTTAGGTTCGCATAGAGCGTCAAAGAATAAAACGATGAAACAACCCAACACAACGGGTGAGGACTGGAAAATTGTCAGTTCATTTAAATCTATGGTCTGACCTTGTATTGTCTTATATCTTAGCCAATTAATTATTTAAGATACTTTCATGAAGTGTACCATACAACTCAATCTAGTTAATTATTCAAAAAGGTATTGCCCATCCCAATGTAAGGATTGAATGAAATTCATTCAAATGCTCTGCCTTCACTTCGTCCTACTCGTAACGAACTTTGAATGAATGTTGAAAAGCCAAATTATTGATTTCTTAAAATCTACCCCCCGATGAGAGGCGTCTCTGCTCTCGACCCAACTAATGGTTTAATCACCCCTAAGGGCATCGAATAAATATCAGCCACTATTTATATTAAAAGTCCCTAAGGACCACCTCTTTCAGATTCCTGTTAACAACAGACAGATAGGCATCAACCCTTTATCAATCCATTGCATTGTTGTTGCCGAAAGATTTCTAGCCATTATGCCATTATAAAGCCAAAGAAGACGAAAACAAAGCCGGGAGAAAATTAAATAACAATTTTTTCACTTCACCGCACCTTTTCCAGCAGCACGTCGTTATTTAGTGGCATGTCACTCCAATGCGGGTGGTGGAAATCTTTCAACTCCCGACCACAGACTGGCAGAATTACCACTTCATTGTCTAGGAATTCCTACCCCTCCTACTTGTCTTTTGTTACAGTGGAGATGGACACAATCATCGGCTTCATTAGCTTTAATTATTCTTGTGGACTTAAAACTCATTACAAATTCCCGATGGCTTTCATCACAATGGCAACCGAGCAGGATGAGAGTAACCACAGCGATTATTACTAATCACCGCTCACTCACAATGGACTGAACTACAACTATACAATGCAGTGGAGTCGTCCTTGAATAAAGCATTAAATTTTATAGAAAAAGGAAGTATATTTGTATTTGAATGATCAAGCTTAATCCTACCACTCCAGACCACACTGTGAACTAATCAATCTTAAGGACACCCACCGTAACATTATTTTCAAATCAATTACAGAGAAAAGGGCTAATTTTGAAATTTCAATCCCTATACACTCGCATGGCTCTTATGAGGGTTACGACAGAAATTGCTGCACAACCTCAATCAATATTCGTATTGATGTCTGCGAAAAGGTTTTATAGGTAAAAGCTAAACTTGGAGTACATATTATTCCGCAGTCTGTTGGTAATATTAACATTTTACGATCGCACATCCTTTGGGGAAATATTGACATAGCTTAACCTTTGTTTGGCACGTTTTAAACGCTCTCCATCAGAAGGATGTGAAGTGCTTTAATGTTGAGGAGAATTTGTCCCCGCCGGCGCAATCCTAAGCAAACGAAAACATCAATAAAAAAGGATGGAGCGATAGAAATTAGACAAATTGATGTATGGTGACGTTTTGGCATGTGAAAGAATTAAATTTTGATATTAAGCAATATTTTGTAAAAATTGTATATTTATACGCATAGATAGATATACGGATAGAAACTTACCGTACTCTCGTTTTTCCATTTGTGAATCTTTCCCAGAATTCCTGATGTCACAGTCAATTCACCCTCGGAGGGAGGCTGCAATAGAGAGGATATCTATATTATGTGGTTGTTATTCTATGAGGTTAGGGTTGGAGGATTGCGGAAAAGGGGATAAGCCTACTAAGGTTAAGGTTAAGGTCATATTCAGTGTGATATGTTCAATTTATTCAAGTTCAAAGGATACCTTGGTAGAGTATAGATACGAGTTAAGTTTTTATTGAGTCTAGAGGCCTTTTGTACATGAACTTTATAAAATACTGCTATTTCAGTCAGTTTTGTGATTTACATATGTTTGTGAAGGTGTAGTTCAACGAATCGTTGCAGATTGCAGGACTTAGGACCGTTATTCAGTTCTGGTTTGATTTGAGCCGCTCTTTGCACCCGAAAGTATGAAACTAATTCTGTCCCATCGCATCATTCGCCACGAGAAATGCTTACCCTGAAGACAGTTACTATTCAACACAAATACACGTACATACTAACTTTTACATTTCTCAGTAATAATTTAAGCTGTGCATATGTCCCTAGTTTTTACTAGTCTAACTCAAGCCAATGCTCCGGCCCGCAGAGTCTTCGCAGAGTCTTCGAATCTAACCCACAGGTAAAATGCAGTGGAGGACGGCATTGGTATTGAAAGGTGGCGCGGTCAGGTAAAAGGAGATCTCAGCCAACTTGGAGTGCGTTGTTAACTGCAGGCAGTTAGCTAAGGACCGTACTTTTTTGTTGAGGCCCAGGTTCACCCCGTATTGCAGCGCCATCTAGTAAGTAATTAATTAATTCGTCTAAATGATCTTGGATACCCTATAACTTGCTATGTTGGCACATCTTAGGTTAGTCATTATTCTTAGGTTAAGCTTATTCAATTATTTTTACTACGTGTATATAAAGCAGCAACAAAAGATTCCAGTGTTTTTAGCGCTCTCGACTCTCAGTGTAGATGGTACTTTCTCGTCACTAAAATTTGTTGGAAAATACTAATCCTACAACGAACCTTACAGGTATATTTGTTCAAAGATTGTGCATCATAGCAAACTAACCAGCTTCTATGGCAACCAGTCGCACCAAATGTAGGTTGAAGAACCGAATTAGCTACAAGAATAGTTCAAATTGCAATGGCAAACTAGATGAATCCCAACATAAGCAAATGCAATTAACGATTGCATCTTCGCCTTTTTTGGCTTTAAAACTTAATGTACAACCTGCACACTTTGTCTATAAATCTTTACAGCTCAGTATTTGTTGTGAGTTTATACAGATTCATCGTCGCTCTTACATTTTCGTACATTACCCGCAAAACTCAATAAGGAAATGACGTGCCCAACAGCGTCATTGGATACTGCCTTATAAAGTGGGTGCGGTAAATCGATGTTTGAAAGTAACGACCTTGAATCACAGTCATTATCATCGAAAATCGATTTGCCATTTTAAAGCTATAACAATAAACAGATGTGCCTGCACATATACTTATTGGACATATTTTTCCCTTTAGTGGCTATAAAATATACGCGGATTCCATTTCCAAAAAGAATAAAAAAAGAATTTATCAAATTTACGCTCTTAGTCCTGCAATGAAAAAAAAAAGGACAAAAAGAAAGAAAAAACATGATGACTACCAATAATAAATTACATCAGCATCTCAAATTTCATCAAGTCAAAGAGAAGATATCCACTCGCCAGTGTCCAACAACGACGCCAGAGAGTCAGAAAAATCGAATGGCAAATTCTAATTTAAATCCAATTATTAAAATGTATTACCGTTATTGTCTAAAGAGACCTACAAGGGTGGAACACCATGATTCATTCATGCAATCAATTTAATTGGGTTAATTTGAATGAATTTTACGGTTCAATATCTCTCCTCGCGAATTCGTATCAATAAAAGGACAAAAAGAGAAGGAGCTAATTTTAATATTTTCTGCATCCTTATACTTACTTTCAAAGGTGGATGAAAAAATAAAATAAAAAAGTTCATCCCCTCGAATAGGGTTGACTTTTTTCATCAAGAAGTGCGAGAAAATGTGGTTGAATGCTTTCATTTTATCGATGAACTGAACATTCCAATAAAGGCTGAGTTTAGGATAGTTTCATATTTTCAAGTGCATGAAACAGTCTGAGTGCACATACATACATACATATTTCCTATGCTGATATTCTTTTTGAATGTGCTTAAAATTCTGAACACGTTTTCATGTGCACGCAACTGAACCGCCTTAAACGGAAAATACCATTCAACGATAGAAAAGAAAAGAAGGCTGTAGCTCCCTACATATACGCGAGGTGTGTAACCGAAACAGGGCTACAATGCTAAGTACACGTCTCAGTACAAAGGTAAGGGATGCAGAATTATCATAAAACACTGAGACACATGACTCTTATTACCTCTTTCTTACCTGATTCCCAACTCTATCGAAACTTTCTAGCGGTATTAAACTTTAAATACTTGGATATTGGAGATTTGTATATGTACATTCCACAGTGATGTGTACATATGTACTTACATGAAACTTTGATATTATGAAGATGAAAACGTTATATATGTAGGTACATGGTGGTCGTGAAGGTGTAGTAATAGTGCGTTTGCTTACAAAGCGGATGGTGCAACAGTTCAAACGCCGTTGGGTAAGAGCGCAATGAAATCTAGGCTTCTACAACCACTACTCCAAAAATGGATACCGCCTGATAGCACAATAGACTGAGGTGAATATGAGTGCTCTGCGATTTGCTTTGGATTTTTAGATAAAACAAAGCTACATGGGCTCTTTAGATTCACTGATTATATACATACGTGTTCTATGATTTTGAAACTATTTACAGACAAGCAAAACAGCTTAGTCGAGCAACCCTCGTGAAACCTGGGGATCGAGCCAGAATAAAGGTTACTGCTGGGTTGAATCCAGATAAATACAAATACTTGGCGCAACGGACCGCATGGGGCCCAGGGCCTAGCTTCTCGCAACCATTCGTGTTCTGCGTGTAATATTTTTTCACACAAATGGAAGGACCTACAGTTTAGATCCATATCCGAAGGGCAAATTGAGAAGCTTTCTCTTGACAGTTATTACTCTCGGACGTTTGTCTGATATTTGCGAGAGGTGGGGCCGTGAAAAAAGTTTTTGGTGTTTCTGGGATTCGAACGTTGAACCTCCCGCTCAGCGATCCAACGCATTAACCACTTGAACAACGGTGTGGCTCCCACTGTGGTGAATGCATTCAATTTATTTGTGCAGGTTTCAGGTTCGATTCTCAGAAAACACAAAACAAAGTGTGTGAGATGATAATGAAGAACTCTTCTAATGCGGGTCACTGATATGCCCAAGGATGAAATGATATCGGTTGTTCTCTACCAGAAAAATTAAGGTCCACAATGGTCCAACTAAAAAGTTATGAACGCTTATAACATTTATTCGAATCAAATGCCACCTCTTGTCAATTACGGTACCCATTACCAACTATCTTAAGATATAAACTGTTTTCAAATTTTGTATTGGAGCTAAGGAATAAGCAAAACAAAATAAAGTTTTTTGTGTTGTATATACGCGTACCCAGAAGGGCATGCAATTTTCCTTCAAACTGACAGCCTTTATGTTCCTTGGCCTCTCCAGGTAGGTTTCCGAGAAACGTTCTCCAGCTTATTTCCTTAGGTTTTAATATACTTATAGTTAGTACTTTTTTTACTAACTGACTTAGAGCATAAGAAATCTTATATTTCCAATTTGTTTAGAAAGTGTTTGACTATGTGAAGAAAAGCAGTACATTATTAAAAAGTCACTTTTCCTTCTGCAAATTCCACTAGAGTTCAACAACTGAAACTGACTGCTGTTGTATATTAAAAAAAAAGTCATGCAACAAGTATCAGTGCCAAGGAGGTACTCTAAAGAACTAATAGGTATTGGATTTCAAGTGCATCGTTGTAGGTAATATACATACAACGTATACTCTTAGTTTCTTAATGTGCGAAGTTTTCCATTTCTAACTTTCCTTCTCTGCGAGTACATACATACATACATATGTACATATGTACATGGCTAGAAGGAGAAAAATAACAATATCTTGCGGTGGTTATATTCGCATCAGCCATTAAAAAAAGTACGAAATATGGATTTGACACTCAACCACAGGGTTTCCTGGTGCAGGTTAAAAAGTCAAAACGTCATAAATTCTTTTTACATTCCAAGAGAAAAGAAAATCTTTCCTTTAGCACGTGCTCTAGGACTTCGCTTTATACCCTTCAAATGGAGGAAAACCTGTAGGGTTTGTGTACACATTTTAATTAAGTATCGTGGCGGGCGAAACCGCAGTTCGTTATTTTTCAATCAGAGGAGAGAATTTATGTGGGAATTGATTTCGCACAGTTTAATAATGGTGTCGATGTTTCCCATTCATTTCAAATTAATTGTTGATTTAACTGCGATAATCCCCGATGCTCTATGCGGAAGGCAAAGTGGGGTTTGGGTTGGGTATTTGATTTGATTAAGGAAAAATTGAAATGTTGTCACGTTCAGAAATGTGATCGGATTGGTATGGGAACATATTTCCAGAATACTACAAGAATTACTGGATTTAGAGGTAAAAAGTGAAATGTCTTTTAATAAAGAAATAATTTACTCACCTGATCGCCCATTCCAGTAATGATAGGGGTATTCCAATAGGCTGCCAATCTTGCGACCGGTTCCAGTGCAAAGGCGCACGCTGGTCCAATGAATGCTATAACATCATCCTTAAAGTGCATGTCAGCAGCCAAACCGGGAGCCTTAGCGCCCGAACAAGATGGATAACTACAGAGAACCGTAATAAAAGGCAAATATGTATCTAAATAGGTCATGGCTAAATGGTGCAGCTCAAAACATAAACTTTACTACATCAATGATAAAATCGTTCAGAAACAAAGGATTTTCTCCTTCGCCATTTGAATGACACGAATAATTTCATCGTTTTACACGGGCAATTAAACTTTGCTAAACACTTGACGACAATGACGTCGTCCGTCTCGGAGCAAGTTCATTTGCGTGCAAATAGTCAAGTTGCCATTTGAATATCCTGTTTGTACGAGTATACCCACCTCGCTTGGACTTTTCTCAGCGTAATATTATGCGGTTTTAGGAATTCCTCATTGATGGCATCCAGCGCTAGATCAACAGCTGGCCCGCAACGTTCTAAATCAAAAGGTGAATCTAATAACAAACGAAAGTAATGTTGGGTCTATTAACCTGTCGTACTTAATTCATCAGGCGTGCTTACCCAAATGCGAAGCCATCAAAACGCCCACATTGAATACTGTCATGCCTGCGTCTTCATACTCGGCAGCGACCTCCCTTTTTGTTGGTCTCCATGTCCTTTGCTGTTCACCCACCACTTGTTGCTCGATGCTGCTCGTTCCACTGACAGACGCCGATCCGGTCGCGTTGACATCCTTGGGTAACTCTTCCCAGAAACCGTCATCAAAGTAAATCTTTTTCGATTCGTAAACAATTCCAAATGTCCTTATGGCCACGAGTAGACAAAAACCGGTTGTCAGGAATAAGTTCAGTCGCATTGCAGAATACGTCTCGAAATAGCGGGATGGTTCGGGTTATACAACTGAGTGGTTGTTAATGGATTCTACAGAAGGGATGTAGTCCGAGGGAACATATGGCGCACATTATGTTGGCGATGTCAAATATATGTGTTCACCGACGAATTTCAAAGGAAGGAAACTGCTGCTGCTGCCATTGACAAGTGCGTAAATCAATAAAAATGACTTTTCTCTTTGTCATGTAAATTCTGTCCTCAACTCAGAGACAATTATGTGCTTCTGTCGCTAGAAAGTGAATAAAAATATTTTATTTCCCTACGGGACACTCGCTGACAATGGCAACCTTTTCTGATCTATAATTGAATTTGGTTGTCATAAAAATGATATTCGAAGAGTTTTGTTTTTCATTTTTCAATACTCCAGAGTAACCCCTTCATTTCTGGAGTTCAGGGTGAGTTATTCTATGACAACGCCACAGGAATGAAGGCCATTTGAGGTGATTCTCAACAAAGGTGATTTGATGCCAAATGTTGTCGAGATTTTAGATTTCGTTGTTTCAAAAACATACTCCTATTGCTGGATGCAGCAGTATCATGTAAGGTCATCCAAGATGATGGTGATGGGTAGTCAATTATTTTTAATCTGCGTCGATAGCCTAAGGAACAGCTAGGTTGATAGAGAAAAAAGAACTTCGCTAGTGGAAGTATGTGTCAAACAATTTTAGGCCACCAACAGTCTTCATAAGAGTGCCGATTCGACGTCAAAATTGGAAAGGGCGACATTGTTAGTAGCGTATTTGGAAAAGACCTCAAGCTAAAAAGTTTTAGTCATGTTAAATGCTCAAATATCTAAATACTGTAAAATTGAAAAAAGTGTTAGAAAATTTAAGTTGAATAGTTGCAAAATCGGTAGATATGTACCTTATTTTGGAACGAAGTATAAAAATACCAGAGGCTTAATAGCTAGTGAGCTATAAGAAATGCCACTTCGGAATATGGGTGTCCAACTTGCTTGGCTGCATCAAAGGATAAATTCTTCGAATTATTTTCGGTTCCTTTTGAAAGAACGAAAAGTTACAGAGCACGAGCGCTTTTTTTTTTTAAGTACATATATACATATGTAGTTATATTTTCGTTTTTCTATTCCTGGACCATATGTGGTCCAGGGCTTAACTTCTCGCGAATATTCGTGTTGTGCGTGTTATATTTTTTCACACAAATGGAAGGACCTACAGTTAAGAGCCATATCCGAAAGGCAAATTGAGAAACTTTCTCTTGATAGTTATTACTCTCGGACGTTTGTCAGACATTCGCGAGAGGTGGGACCGTGAAAAAACTTTTAGGTGTTTTCTGAGATTCGAACCTCGAACCTCCCGCTCAGTAAACCAACGCACTAACCACTAAGCCACTGACAAACGTTTCGCATAATTCTTGCAGCTTGTAGCTAGAAATTACGTGAATGTTTTGACAACATAATTTCAAAAGATTTGGTCTGCCCACACTTTTTCGCTCATGAAATATCTTTTCATTCAACACATTTGGGGTAATTTAAGATTTTATCCCTTTACGAACGATTAAACCTTTTCTTTAACTAATTTTGATTCACAAAGAAATATAAAACGAAATCGCTGCTAAAGACTGGCATTGCTTTCATCTCATATCATATTTTCAGAAAAGTAAAATTCGAAAATCACTATGTAGGCTGAAGCTTCTGCTTTTTTTTTATCTGAAGTGATTGGAAGAACGTTTTTTTTTATTTGATTTCTCTGTAAAATTTCATCAGAAGAATTATAAGCAGATTAGGAGATGAGAACAGTTTTGATGGAATACACCGCCTGTTATCTCATTTCGCAAATTAAATTTACTTTGGATTCGAATTTTAAATTTCATCATCACACCTGCTTTCAAGAAAATTACTATTTTTCCAGTTTGTCTCCCTAAGCATTTTCGTTTACCACCAAAATGACGGGAAACCACAAAGTACTTTAGTGGAAAACATTCAAAAAGGAAGTCAGAGATAAAAATCTGCAAAATATAAAATACAGGACAAGGAAGGTAAAGAGATGGTAATCAAAAATATTCATGAAATGAATTTCACATCAGGGAATTTTCTGGAAATCCCAAGCTCCTTAACAAACGCCAGGATGGAGCCTAGGGATGAAGTTGCAATCGATTGTGGTCGCTTTTTGACACTTTGTGTTTTAGGTACTCATAATAAGCCAGTCTTAAATGGCCCTATTTAGATGCTGGACTGCTGTATGTACATAATATATTAAGACTTCGGCTTCCAAGATGGGTAATATATAAAAGTGAGTGATATTAAATCAGACATAAATTTTCTGTGAAACGTTGCTACATTTTGTATAAAAACTTCTATTTGAGATGTATTTTTCGTTCTTTAGAAATCACCACTTGTTGCAGCAAAAATCTCGAAGCCCAATCTGATTCCAATTTGTAGCTGTGTGTAGTGAAATGAAACTTACTTGAAACCAAAATCTTATATCCACAAAAGAGGTCCTAACAATACACCTCACAAATTCAATAAAACCCTAAGCACACAATTTTCAATTTATCCACACTATTTATCTCACAATCACTTTAAAAAGATTTTTTTTTTTAAATTCAACTGTCTTAGCAACAGGCACAGTCCATTTTCAAATAATAAAGTCCTTCGACACTGCAATATGTTCAATATAAATGAAAGCCCACCACCACTTTGCTTTTTTTTGCAATATCCTTTTGTATTCACTCAGTCACCCGAACTTTTTTTTTTCCTTTCTTTGTTGGAAACACTTTAAGGTGCGAACACGCTTAAATTGAATTTCAATCAAGTCTTTTTTTCCCTACATCCCAAAAATGATTACCACCAGAGAAGGATAAAGGAAATAATCGGGACGAACTGGATTTCACTTAGAGGAGATCCTTTCGCTACAACCGACCAGTAACGAATGAGCTTTTCACCTACAAAGAGGTTCCTTTTAAAAGTTTTTTTTCCTGCTTTGGCATCATACACAACAGTTTCGTAAAGGGGACTAAAATTCTTCTCGCAAGGATTCTTCTATTGTTGGCGCACTTTGGCTTATTGCTTTGATAGGTAGTGGACGAGAGTGTCTAGGTATGGTAAGGATACAAGCGTCTGAGTTCATTCGGTGCTCCCAGTCAATTAAGCATTTCATTACCATCGCCACCATTAACACCGTTCCAAGTGGTAGTGTTACTTGTGTGTGTTTTTGTTGTTGAAATGGCTAAAGACTAGACAAGGCAGTATTCCTTGATAAAGTTTGCTGTGAGTTGTGATATCCTGTAATGTTAATTTCTCTGTGATTTTTATTTCTTACTATTCTGATAGATGATTTTTGGGGAGGTTTTGTGTGAGGGTTACAATCAGTTTTGTGATTTCTTTAGTGAATTCACAGGTACAACCTGTTGACAGGTCCTTTGGGTAGAATATCTTTCATTATTTAGTGGAGGGATTTTTTTTTAATGGACATTCTATATCTTGTGTTCATTACTTTATCCTAACTAACCTACATTTAGATATGTGTATCTGAGGATATGGACCTTTAAAGTTGTTTGCTCTCAAGTACATATATGTATATAAATTCTCCCTCTCCGTCTTGTCTCCATGTGTATACCAACTACACAAAAATTAATAAGCACGTGTCTTAAATTTTGGCAAACATTTCTGGCCGAAGATAGTATCTGATGCGTTCTCGTGCGAGTACCTTTAAACGTCCCAAATATCTTCGGAGAAACCTACAAACCTATGTACCTAATTTTGTTTGTTTTAAATGGTCGAGTACTATTGTCGACTTTCTTCCTCCAGGTGTACTTGACATTGTCGAATGGCAGCCAAAAGCGTTTGCGTTGTCCTGTGACCGACCAAAAATCGTATACCCGCCATTCCAGGTTGTCTTTACAAAATGGTTCAGGAGTTCAGATCATTATTTCCTCCATTAAAATCTGAATTGGAGACGTAACGGCACAATGAGAGAATGAGATGAACCCAATTATATCATCTCTCTCCTACTTTCAAATGATTGTAACATATTCGCGATGGAGGTAACCTTTTCAAGCCAAAACCTTAAAGACCATTTCTTCGACATCACACGACGCTTTAAATTGTCGCTTGTTTCTTATTGCACTGGATGAATAATGCAACATTCCTCATTACTGGGTACTGAGGCTTAAGACTTTCTCCAGCACTATAAAGCTGATGAACTCATATACGGCACATAAATACATATGTCGAATTATGCCTTCCAGAGTGTTGAAGTTTCACAATTTGAAGTTCAGTTACGAGCCCCTCCAGTTCGCCAGCGTTCTTGTTGCCGGAAAAATTCCTATGACCTGGAACACAACAGAGTGTAACGTAATAATGTCAGCTTCAAAACGTTGATTCATTGCGATGAGTTTTTGCTTTATCACTATGGAAAGAATGGATTTTTCGTTGCTTGTCTGTCTATTAACCCAGTCTATTTTTCCCCGTCCCATAATTTTTCTATTGCATATTTTCCTCTACAAATATGTGGAGCTAGTAAACCGAACATTGCAGAAGAGGTTGTGTACCAACGATGTCAATGTTCAAACTTTACATGATGGTAGGTAGGCATTTTGGAAGCTATTCAAGTCTAAATAGGTTAACCATAATTTTATTTCTTTGCTGCAACATAAAATCAAATTTCACATAAATGCATCAACATTCCAAATATAATAAAAAACCCTTCTCCTATTCCTTTTTCCTTCTATTGAATATCAATGGCAGTGTTGCGTATGGCTTACAAGAAAAATTCCAAATAAAAAGAAAAAATTCTCCTAAATAAATATTTCCCCCCAACAATAGGGATAATTAACATCTCATTCCGCATTCTCCATCGCTTCACAAAAAAAGACGAATACAAAACAAGGACACATAGTAAGTCTATTCTGCGCTCAGAAATTCTTTGCTGTTGATGGTGTTGAGGGTGAAGGAGTGATGGTGGTTACTTTTCATTCATGGCATTCCTGTTTACGAAATTATACGCACGCACGTACGTTAGTTACCCTCCGAAAAGGAAATCCTAAAAACAGCCCAACAAGGAAAGGAATCGTCTTTGGCACCATGGTGCTTACACATTCAACAAGTTGTACCGAAAGCTCATTGAACTGCAACAGATTAATCAAAGAGCGGCTGGCAGAACGAACTTCCCTAAAAGCGTTTCCCAATTTTTTACCACCGTTTTAGGATGAACGTGAACGTGAGCTGTTTATCCACGCCGCGCCGGTGTCTATCCATCAGTGCGAAACAATGTCAAGCTCTTTTAGTATCATCCCTCAACCCGACAGAACTTTGTTTACTTTCATCGCCTCAGTTGAATAGTATGGACAAAGAAAGGACATGATTCGATTGCATTATGCGGCATACTCGTATGTAGGTATATAATGTAGATAAAGGGGGTGTGTACCAACCTAGATCTGCTGGCCAAGTTCGAAATGGAAATGAGCGTACAACATTCAACAAAACACCTTAAGGCAATCTCAATCTTATCACTTAAAGATATTAAAAACTTCGGGGAGCTTTTTCTTTCCTTTTTGATTAAACATTCTTGAGGAATGTGTTTAGTGGATAAGCGTCTGTACTCCTGGATTTAAATGCTCTCTCTTTTTACTGTATTCAGAGGTTGTAGGATATTTGCATTTTCTGGTGCTTAGGAAAACATTATCACGTCACTGTTAAAGACTTTGGATTCCTGCTTGAAGGATCAGGAAATGAAATGACTTTAAATTTAAAGAAAATTCTGTTGCAGTAAATGATGGGGGTTGTTTGGACGTTTTTTTTATGAATTTTCGGTGACAACAAGACTGAAAACAACATCATAAAATATCAGAAGGGGTACTACACCAAAAAGATTGACAGATAAAACAATGATGTCAGCGAAGTAAGTCAATTTTTTTGTTGGCTACTTAACATGCAGCTCGTGGTTTTGGAAACCCATCAAAGAAGGGAAAGAGACGGACGTACTTATATGGTCGTAAACACTTTTAGCATTGAGATTCATTTTTAGGAAGCCTTATGAATTCACGCATTAGCTTACCAGTTCAATTCTGTGGGTATTTTCCAAATTCAGGTCAGAAGGGGTGTAATGTTTCAATTTTACTTTTTTTTTAGGATAATACAAGAATCAACTACGGTGAACTACGTTACACCGAAACAAGCATTAGAAAGTATTCATCGCAGTATAAAGGTCATTAATTTCGGTACCTGCAATATTCTATGCCTCGAATCACTGCGTTTACTGACAAAAGGTGATAAACATATGTACAAAGTACTCCCCTGCGCGCACAAATGTATACATACTCGTACTAAACAAATACCCAGGTTTACATATATGTAGCATGGAACTATGCGCTTGCATTAGGAGTCCACTGGCTTAGTCACAATCCTGCTTTAAATTTATCTTGAGTTACCACGATTGTCATAAAGCCTACACTGGTATAAACACGATGCCAAGGTATTATTCTGCTAGTGAACAGTCAAACGAGGGTAAGCTACTATCGAACAATTTAGTAGTATCACAAATGCGATAATGGTCAACAAAATATATCACTTTCACTATATTTATTAGAGCCGGCTAACCACGTTCTATCCTGTGTAGCCTTCTGTATGATTTTTATTTTTGTATTTATTACGTCCATTGTCGAGTGTGTGTTTGAAAAATCATGTTGCAGTTCCGAGTACCATTTTATCGCAGTGCAGCAATTGCCCTTAAAATTTACTAGTCAATGGTATTATTATTCTGGGTGACACATTCACCCATACATATTTCCAAATTTAAATCGAAATTTAAATGACACTCTAAGTTACGTTGTACTACTACGAAAAGGGTGATAGGACAATGGTGGAGGAGTGTAAAAATACTTTGATGAGTTCTGGAAGAATATGTACTAGGGACTATCTTGTGGTGTACTAGGGACTATAGTGGGACTATCTTTTTCTAGCAACGACGATGCGATCCATTGTTGTCAATATGCGGATTGGTATCTTCACGATACAAAGTTTACTGTGATGGTTCGGATCATCACCATCTTGGAACCCCAAATTCAGACTTCAAGAAATTAGATTTGTTTTGGACAGAAAGCCTCGAATGTTTTTTTTAATTCGCAGTAATCGCTATTGTGACCTTAATTGACGTCGAACGAAACTGAAATGAAGAACCCATTACGTATGTGAGTTCTTCTTTTTTTATATGCGGATGACGTAGTAATTGTACACCGTTTTTTGTTGAACGGATTCTATATATTCCCATTACGTAAAAAGTGGATTTGGTAAATGCAGCAGCAAATGTTATAGAACTTTGGCGGGATTTATTAAAATTAAAGATCAAATCCAGGCGACTACTAGAATTTAATTTGAATGAGCGAATAATGCACGAATTCTACGACAAAATACTTGACGGCAGATCGCTGGAAAAATAAATGGGATCGTTTAAATTCACCGTCGTCAGTGTTTCCATATTTCCAGTACCAAAAGTAGATTGAAGTTGCGCGCCCCGGCACGCCCACACGACATCCAATAGAAAATGAGAGCAGAAATGCTTTTTCCTTTCATCTGTCGTAAATTCAAATTTATTGTTAATACATGTACATACATACATACTCTTCTATACATATGTAGGCATGTATATAGCTTGCTTGTTTAAGTTACAATCCAAATAGTGAGGCCAAGAGTGCAGATAATTCAAATGAATAGGAACCACAATACATGTACTTGTACATGTGCAATTCTACATGGAGAAATACTTGTTAGTTCAACTGTCTTTAGGACTGCCAGCCTGTCTCTTGATATATGGGAACAAGAGTGATGTGAACAAGTGCCTTAAAGCCTTAAAACCTTGATGACAGGCTTATTAGCATAGGCAATGGTCTATAACGGATGGTGGCGTTTGGATGAATATACTGAAAAGTAAGCGAAACACAATTTAGTAGCTCATGATTCTTGTAGAAAACGTCGTAAAAATTAAACCAATTATTAGGAACATGGAGGATAGCCAGCTGCCCCGGATGTTATTTAACCAAGAAGAATTCACATTTAGTAAATTTAGAAAAAGCCAAGCCTTTCGTCTCAAAACAAAATAGCAAAACGCAAAGGAGAATAATCACTGTTTTTTTTTTTTTTTTGTTATAAGACTTCTTTTATTCACTTTCTTTTTAATCGTTAGATTTTCGAACAGTTTTATCATATTACTTGCTAAGAATTAATGCTTTTCAAAAGTGACTCGCTCGCTCTTATATTCAACAATTCAAAAGCACGCTTTCTAGTACAAGAATGCCAAATTATTAAGGGGAATCGTTACCAATGAGGGTAAAGAAATTAATGGTATGTAGGGGGGGTTTTAACTTTAAATGATTTCGCACATATCGTTAACAGTTTTTTCTTTGTTTTTTTTATTTGTTTTGTTTTAACTTTTAAATCGTACTCTTAGATATTAGATTAATCTTTTCTCACGGCGATGGTGGTGGTGGCTGCAATAGTTTTCTTTCAAGGTATTACTACTAATGCTCTATGGTGGATCAATTGAAGTAATTTAACCGGTGAATGTGGACAAGAATTTTGTCACGACTTCCTTAAGCTTAGCATCGGCGCCCTGGGAGATTTGACCCTCTTTGGCGATTTGAGCGAGCAGTTCTTGCTCGGTGGTCTTAATGTGTTGCAAGAACTCCTTCTCGAACTTGGTGATCTTGGCGGGGTCCATTTTGTCCAAATGACCACGGACACCGCAGTAAATGACAGCAACCTGGGAAGGAAATCAGTTAATTAAAATTCATGTGAGGGTACATGCGACTTACTTGATCTTCAATGGACATTGGAACGTATTGTCCTTGCTTCAACAATTCTGTAAGACGAACACCACGGTTCAACAATTGTTGGGTGGCAGCATCCAAATCAGAACCGAATTGGGCGAAAGCAGCGACTTCACGGTATTGAGCCAACTCCAACTTCATGGAACCAGCGACCTGTTTCATGGCCTTTGTCTGGGCAGCTGAACCGACACGTGATACAGACAGACCGACGTTAATGGCTGGTCGGATACCCTTGTAGAACAATTCAGTTTCCAAGAAGATTTGACCGTCTGTGATGGAGATGACATTGGTTGGAATGTAGGCGGACACATCACCGGCTTGGGTCTCAATAACTGGCAGAGCAGTCAATGAACCACCACCCATGGCTGGGGACATCTTAGCGGCACGTTCCAACAAACGCGAATGCAAGTAGAACACATCACCAGGGTAGGCTTCACGACCTGGGGGACGACGCAGCAACAGGGACATTTGACGGTAGGCCACAGCCTGCTTGGACAAATCGTCATAGATGATCAAGGCGTGCTTGCCCTTGTCACGGAAGTACTCGCCCATGGCGCAGCCAGAGTATGGGGCCAAATATTGGAGTGGGGCAGCATCAGAGGCAGTGGCCGAAACAATTACGGAGTAATTCATGGCTCCGGTATCGGTCAAACGCTTTACAATCTGAGCGACAGTAGAACGCTTCTGACCGATGGCAACGTAGATGCAGAACAATTTCTTTGTATCATCTTGACCATCGTTGAAACGCTTCTGGTTGATGATGGTGTCAATGGCCAAAGCGGTTTTGCTGCAGGAAAACAACCAAAATTATTACTTGTCTTGTTCAAATAGACTAGAGATAACATACCCTGTCTGCCTGTCACCAATGATCAATTCACGCTGACCACGACCGATGGGCACCAACGAGTCGACGGCCTTAATACCAGTCTGCATAGGTTCGCGCACAGACACACGTGGAATGATACCAGGGGCCTTGATACCAACACGGAAACGGTCCTTGGTGTTGATTGGTCCTTTGCCATCAATTGGGTTACCCAAAGCATCGACAACACGGCCCAAGAGTTCATCACCGACTGGAACGTCGACGATAGCACCGGTACGCTTGACAATATCACCCTGTTTGATCAGTTTGTCGTTACCGAAGACGACAACACCGACGTTATCGGGTTCCAAATTCAAAGCCATACCCTGCGAAATAAAAACGAAAAGGTTGCATATACGGTAAAGTACGCTTGTCTTTGTTTCGACCACATTCTTACCTTCAAACCTGAAGAGAATTCCACCATCTCATCGGCTTGGATGTTATTTAAGCCATAGACACGAGCAATACCATCACCAATGCTCAATACACGACCAGTTTCTTCTAAATCGGCCTTTGGGGCAACACCCAAGATCCTTTCTTCCAAAATGGAAGAGATCTCAGCGCTGCGTACCTGTGATGAGACATGCAGCTTGCGGGCAGCTAGAGAAGCAGCTGGATAGGCGGCTTTGCAGGCAACCTTCAAAATTATAAAAAGAAAAAAAACTTGTTAAGAAGGAAATGATAACAATCATATGTAGAAATTATTGTTTGCTTTGAGGAGGATGTGGTATTTGTTAAGAAACGAATTTTTATTTGCCTTTATACTCTATCCTCACGAAAGCTACGTACCCTAATTAAATAAGAGAAAATGAAAGAAAGTTAACTTTTTGGCTCTAAGGTTCAGCGATTTTTAAAGAAACATGTCTATAGAAGTTCTTTGTTGTCCTCTGAACCATCACAAGAAATGTGCAATATATCGCAAAGCGAGAATTAAATTTTTGTTAAACTTAGCGAAAATATGACTTCGGAAATGGTCTTCGACGCAAGTTCAGAAGAACAAATCTTTGTCAGATTTATTTCCCAAAAATTATACATAATAATAGCCAACAAAATTGATGTCTTCAGTTGTTTATATAACAAAACGTACTATGTAAATAGTACAAGCTAAGAAGGGACTTGGTTTACGTAAGCTATAAACTCTGACAATACTTGAGCCCAAATCAAACGAAGAATAACTCTTGTCAATCGCTGATTCATACATGCACCTCGTAGATTTAGCAACTTTGTTAGCGACTTGCTTATATTTAATTTGGATCATAGGATCTAGCCAGGATTATATCCAAATACAACTCACCATGAACATAGGCTGTGTAGGTAACGTGTGATAATAACATAAACAAGAATTCGTATGGCTCCTATGGCCTCAACTACCCGAGCGCATTAATGGTAGACACTTTGGAAGCATGTATGAGATCGGATTCCCCGTTTTTACGCTGATGTCGTTACTTTTGATTTATATCTTTCATTAAAATACATAGAAACAAATTTTGGGATAAAAACCGTTTCCCACTGGCACTGATCGCCCAAAATAAAAATTTCTGAAAAAAACCCCTGGCAAAATTCATAGGGAAATGTCGCTCATAAAACCCTACAAATGTTTTTTGCTTGGATCTTTTGAAGCCCAGTAAACAATTTGGTAGTTACCAGGGACACATTGTAAATTTAAACAAAAAAACACCGTGACCAAGTACATATCTTATATAGTTTGAGTGATTGGTTACCAAACTTTTCAAAACTATTCATTTAATTTAAAGTATACAACATCAAGAAAGTGTGGAATGTTAATTCATTTTATTGCATTCAGAGTTCAAAAGATGTATTGAATAATTTGGACGTTTTAATTTTGGGCTGTCCTCCCTTGGATGTTTCGCAATCGTATGGTGAGCCTTTTGCAAATTACTCAATCAGAAACAATTTAGAAGGTATTGGAAAGTTGAAATGGTTACTATGCATGTAGCTTAATTTTTTTGTTTTTTTTTTTTTTTTGTTTTTTGGTAATGGGCAGCTATTACGTTTTAGAAATACATATTACTCTCAATCCACGTATGATAAGGGATTCTCGAAATATGCAATCACTTTTGAAAATTTTCCCCTTAAGATGTACATAGAAGAGATGATAAACAACTTCAAGCGAACTGGTTCTATTGCATTCGGTCTGCTTACATGCTTAATATGCTTAACACCCACACATACATTATTACGTAAAGCAGAAATCAATAAAATGGTCAAGCCCTTTTGCAACTATACAAGCACAAGTCTGGTCGCCTGGTATTCGCCGGCTCTCACTAAAATGTGAAGAGGCAATCAGAAAAGGTAATTAATAACAAGCAAATTTAAAATGTTATTGATTTGAAAGGATGGATTTGTAGAACTGGTGGTCTTTGAACCACGTAGCATTTACTATGTTTAAAAAATGTTTTTAATGGTTTGCCATTCCTGGGAACTCTTACAATGTATGTATATAGAATGAAAACAAAATCTCCTCATTAATACATTGCTCAGTCTAGAAAAAGATTCTGTGGAACATATTTTCTTATTGGAGCCACTTTGCATAACAAGCTTCAATTTATATAAAAAAAAAACCGATAACCTACAACTTATGTAAGTACAAGGAGCGACATCCGGCCAAACGTTCATTATGAATTGAGGTTTTAAACTTACTCCTGACTGGAAGAAATCATAAAAAGAAGTCTTCTTCTGACGCCGATGTAAATTGGGAGTAGCTGAGCTACTATCCCGTCTGCAATAGGTTCATAACCTCAATTCGGTGACAGCGACAGTCTCACCCTTCCGCAAGTGTTATGTAACAATTTTCTTGACGGGCAAGAAAATTACAAATTCTACACCAAATATTCCTCTCCGGCAGGCAAGTTTGCAATTTTTACCAAGAAAATCTTATATTTTCCATATCACATGTTACATAATTACGGTTAGAACGTCCCTCGCCGAAAACCAAGTGTGATTACGTTGCGTAACTCCACACAACTTTTCCAATCCAATATCGCAAAATTATGGTTTGCAACTATTTTTACACAATTTTCTACATTAAATCACTTAGAAGGCCGCATAGAAAAAAAGAATTTTATCCGGCATGATGGTTGTGAAACTTATATGTAACAGAATGGGGAGAAACTAAATTTTATCACTTTTTCACATTTTTCCACAGAAATATTAAGAATTTATTAATTTATTTAATGAAATATACCTGTGCTGCAGCCTTGGGTAGGGTGCGGGCCACGGAGGAGGCCAAACGTGCGGATAGGAGCGACATTTTTCCTAAATTGATGAAAATTCCAACTAAACACTTCTCTAGTCTTTTTCAAAGATGGTTGCCCAGAAAATTTTTCACGTTCACGTTCACTCTACTCGCACGGTAAAGGTTTTCTCTTAAAGGAAATTTCTGCCTTGCTCTGATGTTTCGTTGAATGTGTAAAGTTTGGGAGGCACTTTGCACTCTGGACGTCATGTGAAATGTCAGATTTCGAGTCGTTTCGTTCAGTTGGATTTCTTTGATGGGGATATTACATGCCAATGAATGCTGGTTGTTAAATATTTAGGGATCATACCTACTTTGGTAATTAATTTCTCAAAAAGATGAGTCTTTATAAGTAAATACAAAGTAATACAAACATTACTTTTCTGTCCAGATTTTGTTTCTTATTAAAATACAAGTCTACTTGACTTTGTGGTTTTAAAATACAAAGGTTGAAGTCGAAGATATGTACATGTTTGACAGTGAAGTGAAGTGAATGTTGAAGATTGTGTAGAATTAACCAGCCGTTAAGCTCGATACAGATCTAGGTCCTTTTCACGATTTACAAATACTGAAGGTGTAGATGAGAAAACAGATGGGAGTTAATTTCAAAGAGTAAATCGGTGGCTATTTTATTTTTCTCGTACATCTTGAACAAATATGGTTTGGCACGAGTGTTGATTTCCTTAGTACCTACTTGGTGCAGTACATAAAAATTATCAGATCATAATAAAAACGCATAAATAAATAAAAGCAGTTAGAACCAATTGGAACAGAGAAGTTAAGCATTGTGTTTAGTAGATTAAGTCCTATAGTATTCTTCTGAAAAGAAGTACTATAAAAATTTATTATTTTACCTACGCATTATTACAAAAGATCTAAATTTTCTTTTTCGAAATACAAAGTTATACGGTTATCAAAAAAATCAAGTTATTTTTTTGACGAATGAAATACAAATGTAATGAAACATATTATTTACTTTGACACATTTTACAAAAGTGTTCTACTTCAAGAATACATAGGTAAGTGAAGAATTGTTCGGAATAGATGTTTTAAATGCGAAAGATTTTCGGACTGCGAAAAAAACATGTAATTTTCTAAAATGTTGGGAATAGAGGTTTAAAACAAAGCTATTGAATTACTGCTGTATTGTGTTATACTTGTTTTTTTTTGTTTTGGAAAATGATACATAGATCCGGTCAATTATCTGAAAGAATGCGATTAAAATTTTATTGGTCTGTAATGATTCTATAACACTGGTAAGTACAGAGATAGATAAAAATTTACAAACAAGAACTAATCACGGGAGAATATAACGAATATGACGGCAATTGGTGGCAATGATATTGACAATGAATAGAACTGCTTTTCACCTGCATCAATCCTTTATTATCGCAACATGTTCACAGAAGTAAAAGAATTGCCCGCAAATAGCGATAGAAAATTGTAGCTTCTACCAGCTGCAAGAATTCGTTGTGTAGCTGAATTTATTACTGTTTCAAGGATTTTTAGCTTCTTCTTAATTTTTCTTCGCTACTTATAAAGTATTAAGTAATCACTTCCACAAACTCATGCATTTTGTGTCCCCAAATTCTGACTTAGCCTTACATTTCATGTCAAGACGTAGTATAAATCTAAAAACTATGGTTGATTTCGGATGGCAATTTCCCTTCTTTCATAAAGAATTTAAACTGGATAGTACTCCAGTTTAGGTTTTCTGAGTCAGTTGTTTCAACAGACTTTACCCTTTTCATCCTTTTATCCAAAGCATTGCTATATTTGAATATTTTTATATGGGAACTATCAAAACATGTTGTGGCTAAGATTTTAGGGCATAGTTTGAAAAGTCGTTAAAGCGTCTCATCTGTGAATATATGATTCTTCAAAGAGGGCAATGATTTTGTCTTAGGGTGAGGAGTCTAAATCCAGGAAACAGTGTTAAACAAATTTTTAAGTAATCGGACTGATTGGCTTGGCATATTGAGATCGATTATGCAACAGCCATTCTTGAATCGGGATGTGAAACAGTGTCGCGGACGGCTAATAAATTATCGTCAAATGAGTTTATTATAGTTACTTTTCACAACAGATGAATTCTTTGCGTCGAGAATATTTTATTCTATTTAGGTTATATGATCTCATTAAAGTACATCCTTAATTTGTTTTTTTTTTTATTTATTTTGGTTTAGATAAAATTTGTTTGCAGTATTCATACATAAAAAGAGCTCCAGTCACATGAACATTAAGAGAACGCACCATTCCAAATTGCGGAATCTCTACCGCATAGTCTAAAAATGAAAGCAATTCAGCCGGAATTCCTTCCTTTTCGTGCCTAAATAGAAAAAAAAATTAAGTTTACTCTACTAATTCATCCAAAGTTGATTAACTTACCCCAACAAGAGAACACATTTGCTTGGAAATTTGAACTCCATAAAATTTATACTTTTCGCGGTTTGTTCAGCACCAACGATCTCGTAGCCATCGGTTCTTTTGTTTATTAGGAATTGTCGTAGACCCTTTGGCTTTACTTCAGATATATTTATCCAGTTTTCTGCAGTCATGCTAACACAGACAAATGTATAAATTCACGTTAACATAAATTGATTGACTTAATTACCTCAAATTCTTGAACTCCTTATTCTGTGTGTGTTTAATCGAATCCAGCACCAAGTTTCTTATTCCTAAAACCTCACATGTACGAGCTATACCACCAAGATTTGGCAGTTTATCAATGAGACTAGCTACTATTATCATATCGGTCTTTGCCTGTGAAAAAACTGAGAATATTAACATAATACTGATAAACAGAAACAAGTTCTTACCACCTCCGGCTTAGATGAATGACCATAACTGAGGCTCATTTCAGGGTTCATCTTGCGCTGCACATCTTCGATTACAGGTTTGCTTAAAATCAATTCATTCTCTGTATCCTTACTTAATATCCGTTTAGACAAGTTAAAACGGCGTGCTTCTTTCAAAAATTCATTATCGCAAATATCTTCCAACTGCCAATTCTCATCTTCAGCTACAACTGTCACATAAAGGATAGGTTCCGTGTCTAGATATTCAAAATCCCCAGGAAAGTTGTACCGCACATCGGTAACTAACTTCTCGTAAGCATTGGGGCTTTCCTTTAAGCTCATTTCGATGCCAATCTTCAAGTAATTAAAACTATCAATTTGGAATTCCTTTAGCAAATGATAAATTGTTATTTGTGCATATAGTCGAGTGTTGAAATTAGAACCCATTGTCCAAGGCAAAAGTAAAGTGATTAATTTCTCAACAAACTCATCGTTAGTTTTATAGCGCTTGGTGAATAAATATGATATTGCAAAAATCGATACCTGACCACTGGTGGACAGATTTTTTAAGTTTTCTATCTGTTTCATTAACTCCGCACTGGATATCGTTACGGCCACGATAAATTCATAAATGTATGTGACATTTGTTTGATTGTTTTCCTCAAGAAGTGCAAATAAGTAGTAATCATTCCAAACAGAGGTTATCTGATTTATTGCTGCTAAAGCTTGGGCTATTCTGAGCTTCAAACGATGGTGTTTGGAGTTTTCAAAGTAGCGCGGTTTTCTGATACTCATGCTTTTACTTTGTGCAATTAGATCTGTCTTCAAAATCTCTCTTGTTTCTTCATCTAGTCTCTTTAGAAATCGTAGACATGTATACCTGACTTCATGAGCTGATTCATCCCTTACATATTTTAACAAATTTGTTCGAGTGGCGTAGTAGTGTTCAATACTGTTGGGATTGTTGTTTATAAAAAAAAAGGAGAAAAATACTAACGATGTGTGTACTTGCCGTAAATCTCCACTTAGTGGTTCACCGAATAAAAGGCCGCGAATCAGTAATTGCCTTGCTTCGGCTTTGTGATGGTCGATAAAGCTTAGTATGGACTTAAAAACGCTTACTGCTAATCCATTATTGGTTACATCTATATCAAGCATTTCGTTCACATATTTATACAGGAGATCTGGTTCATCCTTTGCGCAAGTTTTAATAAGAGTCCATACTCTGGAAAAAGTGTATATATTTGAATTGATACGTGGGAAGAAACCCGTAGCTAAATATTTATATATATGTAGATGAACTAGTGCGACATTTACATTTGGTACACAAGCTACGTACCAAATGAAAAACCGATGGGGCAGCCATTTTGGGCAGATGATATCGCATTAAAAAAAGGTGACCCATAGCCCTTACGGCGCTTCTTGAAAAATCTGATAAATTGTCTGTTCAGGCCTAAAATTGTTTTCCATCTTCCGTAGGTACAGCTTCCTTCTTCAGTTTCAATAGGTCTGTCCCTTTAGTTTCTGCTCCAAAAATAGCAAGTTATTAAATTTCAAGGAGTGGGGGTAAAATTCTCTTAGATAGAGGCAAAATTACGAAAAAGTAAGGAACGCGTACGAATTCGTACAAATTTTCAGGTAAAGGAACAGACCTAATGCTAGCAAAACCGTTTTACCACCATTATAGTAATGACATCTTTGTATTCAACAAGCTAAACTGAATTTATTTTAAAAAAGCATTTCAGGCTGTAAATTTTGCACTGCGTTTAGATGCAGTACGTCGAGTTCCTTTACTCCAGAGGTAAGATTAAATTTGAAAGCTACTATACCAAAAAGCATTATTTTCGACCATATCTTACGGATGTGCTGAGGAATGCGACATGTGTTAAACAGCAGAGCAGTGTAATTGTGCACTTGCAAGCTGAGAGATAGCAGAAGAACTACCGAAGCAGATCCCAGTTATATGTTGTGTATAAGTTGTACGTTAACGACTTTAGACGACCTTACATATGTTATTATAATTTTCATTACAAATAAGCATATTTACAAAACAGGAAATGTTGATACAATTACGGTTAAAGTGTACTTTCCACATCCATATGGATTTGTTACTTACATGCAACTTTAACTAGTAGCTTTTCATTGTCAAACAAGAGATTTACTTATAGCAGTACATGTGTACGTACATTACGAACTTGTACTCACTTCCAGCGTACGAGATATTTCGGCGGAGGATGTTATAATTATTTTTTATCAAAGAAAATATACATACACCTCTATTATCCAAGTAATGTTAGTCAGCTTTGAGTTGTAATTTACATTTTGGAAAGAGTTTTGCAGTTTATACATACATATATCGGTCTTAAATATTATGTAGCTATTGTCTTTTTTAATTCTACTACTCAAAAAATGATCATGCAACTCGATTCTACTAGGTTTAGCCGATCTGGTTGATACGTCTTAATTAATAGAGGAATTAGTCTCTAAGGTACTCACAATAAATCAGTATCCATAATCTTCTTAGCTAAATTCCTCAGTTCTGCAAGGAAGCGATATAGCATTGCGGGATCCATTCTTGAATGACAAAATCCGCTGGCAATATTATTCAATGATCTTACTCCAGCACTGTCCAATAGATCAACACATTTGTTTTTAATAATTTCTGCAAATGAACTTCTAGATGTAAACCAGTCGATTGTAGCCAGGCGTACTACAGCTTTAGAGATATCATCCCAACTTAGCTTTGAGACATATTCAGACATTACTTCTTCTAAAGACAGGTTCGGCATATCGGGATTACTAATATGAATGTTATAGTGTTTCTTGCAAAATTCGTGTTGCTGAATTGATGGAACAAAACCAAATCGTGCTAGTATGCAAAACCATTGATGATCCTCTACTTTCACCTCATCGAAAGTATCCATCAGAATTGATTCGTATTCCGAGCAGATATATTGGTTTCGCAATATTGTGCACAGATTGCAGGAGATGAAAGGGCATGGGCTCATTTGAATTTTGTGTACCAACGCGGATAAGAGCTCTTCAGATAAACAATCTGTGCTACTATAGAGTGCATCTAAGAAATTTATAAAATCATGCAAAGGCATGTCGTCAATACAAGATTTAAATATAGGGATAAATATGTCCCGGCAATTGGAGCGAATGAAACGGTTTTGCAACTGACGAAGCCTTGCAGCAATGTTAATTATAAGCTTGTTTTCAATACCACTCCATGAGACAGTTTTCATTCGTAGAAGCCACACATGCATTGGAACTGATTTCCAAGGAACTTCAGCGAACACTTCTAAAAAGATTTTTTGTTCATTCGTATTGAAAGCGGGAAGAATGAACGTATTCGTAAAATTATCATTGTACAGCCAAGTATTATTCGTAGCTTGGAGAAACTCTTGCAGTATTTGATTATTTAAAACCAAATTTAAGAAGTTCCGGTACAAATAGTCGATTGTCCAGCGCAAGACTAGGGTATTGTTATGCTTCAACATTTGTAGTAGAACTATTCGAATCCATGGAGTATTATCGCCTAGTGTGACACTATCAAGCATTTCCAGCGACGGCAGAATCAGATGGGACTGTTTTTCTTCCAGATTCTCTAATATTGTTAGGTATGTCAACCAGGATGTCAAGAATTGATCCGTTGAATCCTTTGACCATTCGAAGAAATTTTCGATTTGGATAACAGTTGGAGCATTGGATAGGATTCTGAGAGTTTTACGGATGAGGAATATGCCCAGCTTACGGTCATCACGGCTATCAGCGGAAAGATGTGTATGGATTAACTTCCAAAATTTAGAACGTTCGTAAATACGATTTTGAGATATTAGCAAATCAATGTAGTGCACCAGGAGGTAGTGTGTCCTCTTTATTAAAATTTGTTCCCAAATTATTTCGAGCAAAGTGTAGATTTGAAATTTTTCGATCAGGAGCGATTTGCACAGAGCTAATTGCGTTTGCACTTTAGCATTATCTACATCCGCATTATGTATAATCTCTGTAATAAATCCCGATGAACGGAACTCTTCCACAGGAAAATCATTCGGTAGTGAGCTTAGGATCTGATAAATTATCTGTGTAGCAATTATGTGATCTTCATCATTCGAAGAGTGTTTGTCGAGTAGATTTTTCATAAAGTTTGAAGCGGTACTTGTTGACGTAGACGTTTGCTGAATTGTTATATCAAGAATTTTCAAAATACTAGCGAGTGTAGTTGGCTGTCGCAGCTCTTCAAATTCTTTTCCAATTATTTCAAACAGTTCATTTGCGTCAGGGATATTAATGTGTGCTGCGATTGTAGAATTCGAATTTGACCGCTCTTGCAAAATGTAATCGTAAAGGCCAATCGTAGACGAATTAAAGTGTTTCAAACTGAAAATTAGCTTTATTTCCATTTTGAAGTGTTCTACCTGAAAGAAATAGGAGTTTTGTAAATATATTTTTCTATATTTCTTATTGAATCTACATTGTATCAGTCGTTAAAATTTAAGTAAGCTACTGGTTACTGGAAGACTAGAGAAGTGTGTCATATTTCCCAGTTTTACACAAGCAGATGTTTGATTCGGGGATATATGTATGTATGTATATGTACATACACAATTCGATGTCACATTCGGTGTCAAAGTTGACATTGTGCAAATTTGATTTAATTTTTTTTAAAAATAAGTCAATTAACATAGATAGTTTGGTATGCCCTAAAAAGAAGTAATCCACCTCATTGCTCGTAGCAAACAAGGCGATTTCCTACTGTACGTTTTTTTTTCTTTATCATTTCATTAAATCAGATGTTTTGATGCGATAAATACGTATGAAGCTTTCCTTTAATGGCTTGACAAATTGAATAATTCAAATGAAAGAAATGGACCAGTCTTACTTAGTTGTAGTGTATGTATGAATAGAATCCAAAGAACTCTTTTAAACGATGTCACATGCATAAGTTGAAAAAAAAATCACTGGAAATTTGCTTGTACTGCACCTACTTTAAAATAACGGTTTTGAATAAATTCCACCGGCGATGTATGTATGTATGTATGTATTTGGTTCACCACAGTTTACATAACGTACTCGTGTAAGGTTAGAATGTGGTGACAGACAGACAGGCAAACGTTGCATGCATTTTATTTTTATGAGTATTACATACGAGTATATTTAGCTTTAATTTACTCGCATGATGGATCCAACTATCGATATCGTTTAAATACAAGACTTACCATAACCAAATCAAAGCAAAGTGCTGCTTAATATATAAATCCACTAACGTATTATAACTATCAACAAAAGATTTAAATGTTATAACCCCATAACACTTCCTGAAGATAAAACTACTAGAAGCAACAAGCGACAAAACGTTAATAAAATATTTCCAACTGCCATCAGTTTCCAATACGCCCAATTAATAATATAATTGAACTTAATTGATGCACAGGGATGATAAATGATTCAAATACACATTCTACTAATGTTATGTGCACTTTAGTTTTGAAATAGTTTTCGAATGAATTTATCTAGTAGATGCTAAACTAGCACTCTGAATAACTACGATGTTTTCAATCAAAAACAAGGGGTCGCTTTATACACTCGTTGTTTCTACAAAATATGTCAACTCACAACCAACCTATCGCAACTTCAATCTACCCGATTTTCAATAATTACAATTTCACTTAATTCACATCAGGGCAGCAAACGTCAAACATCCTATTAAGACGAAAAAATGTTGTCCATCTCTTACTTCTATGAGTACTACTTATCTTTGGGTTTAGTTAACCCGCATGACAGATTTTACTGTCGCTATAGTTCGACTCACCATAAATAAATCAAAAAAAAACTGTTGCTTAATAAATTGACCGTTGTCTTATGAATTTTATCATACGCTTTTAATGTTATAATTTTATTTCCATCCCACTTTTTGAATAAGAAACTATCAAAACACTGAGCTGCAAGACGTTAACAAAACATTTCCAACTGTAGAGTTTTCAGTACTGCCAACTCGCGAATGAAATTCTGTCATTCCTGCTGCCGATTAATAACAATGCGCTTGAACTCCCTTGATCTCAATTAAAGTTGATTTACGTGCAGGGATGTTAAATCTATCAAATTCTTCGGATGAGCTATTAAAATTATGTAGAGGATGGTTCGGTTTTAAAATTATTTCCGAATAAATGTTGATTTGATCTCAGTTCGTTTTTGAAACAGAGGAAAAGATTATGTATTCTTACGATTCAATGCAATGTAATGCTTCGTAAATTGTTTCTGTGCTATTATGCATTAAGTAAATGCACTAAGTAAACAAATAAACACAAATTATGTAATTATATTAATTTTAAACTCTTTTAAGTAATGAAAACTTTTGAAACAAATGGAATCGAATACATTTTACTCGGCGTTAAAAGAGTTTTGTAAATAAATTAAGTTGTCTTTCCTTAACAGGCAAACTCTAATATTTAAAATTTATAAAGTGTGAAATTAAGAAATGTTTATATTGAACCCGAGCTGGGCGCCGTGGTTAGTGCGTTGGATAGCTGAGCGTGAGGTTTGAGGTTCGAATCCCAGAGAACGCAAAAAAAAAGTTTTTCACGGTCCCACCTCTCGCAAATGTCTGACAAACGTCCGAGAGTAATAACTGTCAAGAGGAAGCTTCTTAATTTGCCTTTCGGATATGGATCTAAACTGTAGGCCCCTTTCATTTGTGTGAAAAATATAACACGCACAACACGAATGGTCGCGACACAGCAGTTAATAAAATATGAGTTTCCCACTGTTATCATATTAAGTTTTTAGCTGCAGTTACTCCGTTTTCAAGAGACCTAGTGATTTTAATTTATAGCTTAGCGTTAGTTCTTATTGTTTTTTTTATTCCTAATAGATGGAGCCATAATCACCAATCTCACCAATCCCCAATAATTAGCTTTATAACTTGTAGTTGCAATGCGCAGGTTTCTCAACTGTCAACGCAAATTATCCTTTCACATTTTCATATCCCAGGCAAAGGAGTAAAACTTTTATGCTTTTTAATCTCTCCCAGAGATTTGAGCAACAATATGCCTTTAGGAAAACAGAGCAAAAAAGCTCTGCTATGTCCGTTGGAGCTAGAGAAAAACTATTTTCTCTCTCTCTTTTGCTCCGGATGATGTGACTTTGTGGTGGCGTATTCGACACGGTAATGATGCTGCTACCGCTGCTGGCTTGCCACCCTGAGAGATGCTTCTATCGAATCATGTCTTCTGTGGGATAACACGCACAATAGTCGGAGTTTGTGCGGTCTTCTGTTCGCTTCTGTGGAGCTTCGAATGCTCTCGGTTCTCTGTTTTTTCTTTTGAGTTTTTTCCCTATTTTTTCAAAAGAAAATAGTAATCAACCGAAAAACGCAAAAATTTCTTTAAAAAACCAAGTGCTAACAATAATGAAAATTGAAAATACGGGTACGCGATGTAGAATACCGCTTTAATCATGAATTTTCAAAGGACAGATACAGTGTGAGAAAACTTCCAGCCGGAGAAGTATAGCACAATAGTTTGGAGAAAATTTTTAAGGATTTTTCCATCTGCTTACTGCCATACATTCATACATACCGAGAAGAAAATCGAAGCGAATGAGCGAATCGTACGTGGGTGCTGCGCTTGAAAAAAAGGAAAAAAAAAACGGAAATTACGGTCTCAAGTAATTCGGTGCTAGTTCTTGTCGGTTTTTTCGGTCGGCTTTTTTTTTATTCCTACGTACTTATTGTGGATTCGAGTGTCCTCTCTTCCTTCTTCACCAGGAATCATCACAGTTTTCATCGGTGTGACTTTTATTGAAGATAAAAGAGGAATCAAAGAAAATTCCATTCCATCCCTGTTTTTTTTTCGCTATCAAGCGTTTTTGTTCATTTTTTTTTTATTTTATTCTCTGGGGATCGCGTGCTTGAGTTTATGTGTTCGGTTTTTGGACCTTTATCATACAAAGTAATGATCGGACCGGATGTAACTAAGTGTTAACAGTGTCATCAGCGGTAACCATGCGGCGTCCGGTATGATTTAAATAATTCTCTTCACAAAATTGTAATCGACTTTTATAAAACAAAATGTTTAAAATCTAACAAAATTCGCGAATAGCAGTTACTTGTTCTTAAGAAATTTCAATAAGAATTGTTACTACAAGTGCAGAGTGCAAAATAATAACAAGTAAAGTGATTGGACCGGGTTAAACGTCTTTACGTAACAAAAGTGTACATATACATAAAAAATCATAGATATTTTAACTATACTTGCTTTGTTTGTGAAATTCATTATAAAAAAAAACTAATATATGTATATACAAGTATATATGTATCTGTTGATGTTCTTTAAAATAAAATCATTTACCCAGCCCTTTGAAATGTACTGCAAAAAACACTGCCGTGTATAAAATCCTTTCAAATAATATCTAAGTAAAAAGTAGTAGACTTAAATATAGGTAATAACAAAGATAATTCATTTTAAGACTCGAGTGAACAAATTTTAGGAAATTCGCAGTGAAAATTGTAATGTAATAAAACAAATATTTTGGAAATATTGGAACACAATACAAATTCCATAACGTTATAAAAAAATTAACAAATTATAGGTAATTAATTAAAAATAATATTAAAAAAAAAATTTTTTTTAACACATTTTTTTAAAAAAAAAAGTTTAAAAATGTTTTACGACTTCTAAAAGTTATATGTATTTCTTAAAATGTGTATAAATGCCTATAATACAATAGACTCTCAAGAAATCAGATTCTGCAGTGAAGACCTGTGGTTTACTTTTTAAGCGCTCAGTTACAGTGTGTGTAAAAAGTTATGCTTTTTGACACATACAGGTTACTAAATTTTAAATAAAATATTAAATATTTCATGAGGTATTTATATGCATGTGTATATAAATTCTATCTTGAGGTGGTATACAATTCGTAGTAAACTCCAGATATTAAAGGTTTATTATTAGGATGAAAAATTAAATCAAAGAGCCAATCGCAGCCAAGGGTGGATACTGACATATTTTGGAATTTGCAATGTTCTGATTTTTATCACAATAATGCCGGAATACCAACCTTACGATTTTAGTGGGTTTTATGAACTTCAGGTCATATCGTGAATAGTTGTATTTTGGAAACGATTTTTGCTACATTCAGGGTACGAGCAATTCGTTCCCATAACTCACGAAAAGAAAAATAATGTCTAAAAATAAAAACCAAAAAATAGTTCTAATTTATTTAGTTTATAGTGTAACTATATATGTACAATGTGACAAAAAAGTATCCACCTTCCGCTGCACTATATCGTCGTTCCCTCCGTCTTTCAGGCCCTGTAATGCAGGTATACATATAGCTACCTTCTTCGTGTTTAAGGGGTAAGATAATTATTTATGATCAAAAAAAAGAGCAGAGAATGAGGGACAATTAGTTTCAGTTTATAATTTTATTAAGGCCTTTATTCCTCGAATTTTAGCAAGCATTTGGAGATATGAAGTCCAAACCCAACCTTCAGCAAAAAAACTCTAAATTGCTAAGTTTTCCTTCTTCAATGATCAGTGAAGGAAAGTGGTGTCAAAATTATGTCAGTTACACATCTCTGTGGATGGTTTCAACGGGTCGAAGTAATTTTATTTTTTGTTGACGTCTTTTAACAATAATATTTAAGAATATTTTTTCTTAAAGTATATTTATGTTTTCTTATATATTTTCAAGCCTAGCAGAATTGATTTTAATTTTAAAAAAAATATTAAAAAGAAAAACGTTTACTCAAACGTCATTTTTAATTAAAAGATCAATTTTTATTGATAAATATTTGAAAACGATTTGGAATGCATGAGTACAGAAACTGATCTTCACGAATGGAAGTCTGCCCGTCCAATTTTGAGTCAATTTTTTGATCGATGGCTTCGATGGCACGTAGGACCATCCTGCTGGAGCCATGTGTTCTCGAGATCCATTGCATTCGAATTTAGAAACAAATAATCAGTGACTATCGTTCTGGTGCATATTCTGCTATTGCAATATTCTTTGCATTGACCGTATCGCGAGCTCCGATTTAATTTTGACGAGATAAGGTTAGATGAAACCCACAATGTGTTAACGAAGCCTGCAGGGTCAATTCTGGATTGGTATCACTCCATTTGCAACAATTTTGTTTATTTACAAACTATTTTAAAGAAAAATGAGCTTCGTCACTGTACACAATTTTACGATAAAACAACACTTCCGCTTGTAGATGCTCTAGAGCCTAAATATCGAAAGAATCACGCTATGTATATGATTTTGATTTTTTAATTTCGGTCACTTTTACGCTTTTAGGATGTGAACTGGAATTGTGGTTCATTGTGTCATCTGAGGTTTAGTAGTATTGTGAATTAATTAATTGGATTATCAATGTTTGAAAGCCATGACATAAATAACTACAATCCTTTATCAGTCGCAGTGGTATGTTAGTTTGATAATAACAGCATTCCGCTGAAGCATTAATAGTGATATTTCCAAGTATGCAAGATGCAAGTACGTGGAATCAACAGTTTATTTTTAAAGAGAATTGAAATCTCACTCTCATATTTTACCGGGCTCCCATAGGCTATAATATCCTCTTAATATCTAATTGTGAGTGGCACAGTGGTTAGTGCATTGGATTACTGAGCGGGAGGTTCGAGGATCGAATCTCGGAAAAAACCAACAACTTTTCACGGTTCCAGCTGCCATGAGAAAGCTTCTAAAAAAACCTTTCGGATATGGCTCTAAACTGTGGATCCCCGTCTATTTGTGTGAAAAAATATACGTGCAACACGAATGGTCGCAAAAGCTAGGCCCTGGACCACATATGGCCTGTTGCGCCAAGTATTTGCATTTGTATCTACGAGTACGCATAAGGCGCAAGGTACCTCGCACAAGTGAAAAGACATCTCAACCAACTTGGTGTGTTCAATTGGGAGCAGCTAACTAAAAATCAAACTAGTCAGATTAAATTTTCCAAAATTCGATGCAAATCCTTTTAGTAGTTCTCAGTGAGCTGTGTGTATACTATAGTAGAGTGACAAATCAAGTTTCGGTTGTCCCTGGGTTAAGTATGTTGCGAACTCGTACTTCAGCAACTAGAACCCAAAATTTAAGTCAGGCTTAAGTATTAAATAGCCCGGTAGAATTTTGTAACCATCAGAGCAGCAGGTCAAAAATGACCGCATTATTTAATAGATCCCTGTCGCCTTGTAGTTTTGAAGCTTATTCAATTCTCCAGTTAATACACAATGTATATTCATATGCTTTTTTTTTTCAAGTAAACGTTTAATTCTTTGTATAATCCTGGTAATCTAATATAAAACGAGACTTTAACTCAAGTCATTATGGCTTGCAAGAATACCTTTTTTACTTCAACATGTTTTTAAACAAATTCTTTGTTTAGGAATATTCCTTTAAGCATCAAATCATTTTGAAAATTGACCTACTCCTGTTGATCCACTAAATATGATCACTATTCAACTGTCAGACCATTTGTATTATCTATCGAATAGTTGCTATGATCTGATCGGGTCATTTTTCGAAATTAGGGCGAATTTGTGTACAATGGATCCTGTGAAACTGATCCTTGCAGTTATAAAATAGACAGTGTGTTACAGGATTGCTTTTATTAATATTTCAGTACGAGAATGTTTATAATTCTTAGAAGTAAGAAAGTGACAGAAAACGATTTATCACGATTTCATCGACAATAAATTGTAGTATATAACATACCTTATGTTGTATCTGTCGTTTGGTGTACAACTAAACTAAAATGGCAACTCCCATGCTAGCAATTTACATAAAGGACATTCCTAGGTCAAATGTTGCTATTTTACTACTTCCCACAATCATTAACAATCATTAAATTTGATTCACAATCGAAAATTCTGACCGTCCTTTTTCATTGTTGCCGTGTGTACATTATTATTCTTTAAAAGCAAAGGAAAAGAAAAATCGAATTAAATAAAAATAATATTCACAGGATACATATGCTACGTTTCCCATTGGCCAGCAAAATAAAAGCGAAGAATTTAATAACTTTTTCTACTGTAGGGAGGGAAATAAAAAACAAATTTATAACACATCCACACGATATTGAGAACAAGATGCCGTATTTCCTGAACATACTCACGCAAAATGATCGTAACCATTATTATTATTATTATTTTTATTATTTTGTATTTTTTTATTCTTTATGGGCAAATGGTTCGTTTTCATTTTGGCCAGTAGGACATCATCTGAATTTAAAGCAACCTCGAAAACTTTTTTACGACATAAATGCGGGGGCTGAGGTTGTAAACCTATGTACGCAGAAGTCTCACATGCCACATAGAGTATTTATATCCTGTGATGCACAGGATGTTCAATAAAAGTGCGAAGTAATGCTTTATGATGGTTCATTTCTGATGTGCGGAGAGTGATATGAAATGAAATTTTTTCTTCGCTCCAAGGAAGCTGGTTACTGACCCGAAAGTAAATTCCATTTCATACATACGTTATGTCGGATGTACCAGTACTTAATATCGAACGCTTTTTAAATGCTTTTCCTCCATTTATCACAGCTCCCTCCCTTTTTTTTTTGTTAACATATAGTTTTCTTCAATCCACTTTCGGTGACATAATGATTTATTTTTGGTGGTTATGGCCCTGGAAACTTGAGAGAAAGAATTGGAAGGGGGCGGAGTAGAATCTAATTTCATATATGAATGCAGTGAGAAAATTCTTGTAAAAAGGATGAGAGCTGTTTAAGCATGCGGTTGAAAAAAAAAGAAGGCAAACGATGGGTTAAGAAAAGTCAATTTATTCTTGCATGTAACTTTCAACGAAAAAACGCTGATAATGATTACCGGGTGTGGCTTCACGACACTGCACCACAGATGACGTACAATTTTACCTGATTATCTCTGTCCGTTTATAAAAGAGTGTTCAGTAACTGAAATAGTTCACCCACAATCTGGTATCTCTAAAAAAAGAGAAGAGATCGTTTTGATGCATGTACGTACATGTATGTATATACTTGTGTGTATTTCCTATAACTTCTTCAATCTCGGGTTTTGGTATACCTTTACCTTTTTTAAGCAGTAAGGGATGGGACGATGTACCATTCACCATACACAACAGCATAAAAGACCAAACTGAAGTAGAAGATACTTCAACTTGTCAAAGCATCTGGAAATTACCTGGAAAGTCCACAATCCATCAAAATTTTACACGCTATGAGTAAATTCATCGTAAATTAATTTTTATTTAATCAATAAAATCTGCATTTGGCTAATCCCCTGAACCCTTGATCTCGCTTAAGTCTTCTTGGATGAACGTGAAGACACTTATTGGTGGTAAACTGGGACTACGGCTTATAGCTTCTTCTGTTTAGGCAAGTTGGGGTTATGGGCAATAAAATATGTGCACTAGCCTCAAAAAGCACCATTTTTAAAGCATAAGCTGTTTGGCTTATGAGGTTGGCTGTTGTCATGGGTCTCAAATTTCGTCTACATGTCGCTCTACCTTTGATTATGTCGTAGTTCATGTTACGTTGTCGTTTTTCTTTTATTAACCCAAAAACGTGTGCGTTAAAGTTTTATTTACCATGTTTTCTGTAGTCTGAGTTATGGACTCTGTCCGCTTGTCATTAAACCAATCCTCTCTTCACTCTATGCCTTGCGTCGTCTTCACAATTCGATTTAATCTGGGGCACATAAAAAGGACTATTTTGGCCAAAAGTTAGAGGAAAAGTAGCTAATCCGGCTCTACTTTTGAACTCCTGAATCTTAATCCCTTTTTTTCCACCTTTGTTCCATATGGCAGACCCCCAGAAAACTTATCAAACACTTTATAAGGTCGGTGAAATTATATCTTATGTGGTATACTAATGTTTCCTCTTCAGGATTCTCCGCCATTGGATTGGGTCGACTTCTAAATTACTTCCTGAATAAATAAACTTATAATTCTAACCATTCGGTGGTTTGATGCACCAACCACTGAACCACTGCGCTCACTTCAAGCGGATCAAAAATTACCGGATGTGTTTTTATGATACTCCAGCCAACAATTACTCCTTTTAGTAAGAGGTTAAGTTGAGTTTCGGGAATACCATAGGATTTTAGTAAAGTATGAAATTGTTAAAAAAAAGTTTTATGAGAATTATACAGTAGGCACAATTTTTTGGTCCACAAGAATATAAATAGTGACCAAAATGAATGCACCTGTTACTATTTAGCTGAGGTGAGCACGTGAGAGCGCCATTCTGTTTCTTACAGGTAATTTCGAGTATAATATCTGTATCCAGCAATCAAACAACAAATAAATTATGGAAGAGTGCACTACAAATAACTAGAAAACAGGTATTTAATTTCTGATTCTATTTTATGGAACCGGGGGCTCGTACACTCATGTATTCCTATGGACTTAGCGCCACAATTAACGCTTGTAGAAACTAGAAGGATTTGTAATTATAAATTAAACCTCTACAAGTTTTTTTTTAAATGCTTTACTTGAGTATGAGAACTTCCTTGCGGGCTCCACTTTCATATATACGTTAGCAGAAAGAATAAACAAATAAATAAAATTCTCCTGCAATATACGAAGTTCTAAAGCAATTTTATGCAAAATGTTTGAGTAATACTTTAGTAGGGAGTCTAAAAAGGAAAACTATAGGTACATATGTACATATATATATTCGACGCACTTTATCCTCGAAGTCCATGAATTCCACCCGTCCAACGCCTACCGTCAAAGCAAAATAGTCAACTTCTGTAGAAAATGCCAAATGCTGTAAGCAAACTTAGACTGAATATTTTCGTTGGATGGTTTTGACAAACTGTACGTCGAATACAGGAATAAAGTTATGCTCCGCTTTTCATAACTAAATTTATTAATGAACTGAAAGCTGTACATACGAGTACATACATATGTGGAGTCTACGTGGATTTACTTAACGGTTTTGAATGGTAGTTTTATGCAGTTAGCTTGTGGCATCGTAGTTTATTCGTTTTTAAATTGTTATGTACAGTGGGTAGCAGAATTGCTTGAAATGGTGAAAATAAATATCAAAATGTGTACATAATAGTTCGAGTAGCTCTGATTTTATAACGGGTTTTTTTACTTCTCATATTTTAGCTTCCTCATAGATACGCTTTTTGGGTATGGTGCTATGGATGGGCGACCCGGTTTAAGTACGGATGTTGTCTGGTTCGTTAAGTTATGATGACCTGAGAAGCTTTGTTGCAAAAGATCTACTCCTCACCCTCCGGTGCGATTACAGAAAGATGTGGAATTAGACACATCACAGTAGAAACTAGGATTTGTTTACAATTGTTAAGGTGGATCCTCTTTCTACTTCTTCTTCAATACCCCGTCAAACCCAAAACTATTATTTTATTTGAATTTCTTGGTAATTGGTAATCAAAACTGGATTTTCAATAAATTGTTGAGGAACAGGGCTGACTTGATGTTAGATTATACTCTAAGAGTTGAGCTAGTGTATAAAAAAAACGGATGCTGTGTATTTGGAGCCGAGTAAAACGGTTTAAGTAGGCTTCTAATAAACGATGGGCCGTCTGTTGATTTCCTGGCAACACTGACTTGGAATATTTACTGATATGTAGTGTTAACGCGGAGGAGTTAAGAAATGGATGAACAATTTTGTGAAATTTTGAAAAAAACTATTTTTGCATCCAAAATGCTTCATGGTGTTTACGGGGATTCAGACTCCAATCTCTCGTTCAGTAGTCTTATGCAGTAACCTTTGAGCTACTGCGTTTACAGGCAACTTATCTCAGCGTTAGTTTATCTATTAATGTATGTATGTCATACTCGCCATCAAGTGAATATCTATGGAAATAAATTTTACAGTTTTTAGAAAATATTTTGTTTATCAGTGAGCAATAGGCTTCCTATAGATTAATCCAAATGCCACAAAACTGTGGCCAAGCATGCACTTTTTGACCATCTGTACTTAAACGAACCTAACCTCGAAAAACATTCTGCAAACTGAAAGAATAGTTGGAGCGCCCATCCAACTATTTTATATCTCTTTTTCTAACCAAAATGCATTTAAAGTTTTTCACTAATGCAAACGCAAGTATCGTTAAAAGTTTCAAAAATCTAAAAATAGATCAAGTCTGAGACAAGCGACCGACCCACCGAGCGACCTACGGCGGACGTGAACGAATCTCTTCATTTCACTGCAACTTTGCTGTTTGAATGCAGAGAATTTCTGTAGAAAACTTTAGAAACAACTGGAGATTGTAAGTGTGTGTGTGGGAGCCTTGACCTATCAGACGGGTTTTTAGTGAAGTGGGAGCGCACACTTAACTTTCTTTTAGTAAGTTAGCGTTGAGGGTTGTGGAACACTATAGACAGAAACGATTGACGACGTCTGCAAGGGATGAAAAAGAAAAAAAAAGTCCTGTCGCTTGGCAGAGAAGTGTTGGGAAGAGAAACAAAGAATCTTATTTCGCATTCAATTGGAAAGCTTGTATTTTCTTAAAGGTCGCGTGCAGTTATTTTTATCTATTGGAGCATGTCTCCATTTCGTTATTTTCTTTACTGGGCTCGCCCAGTATATACATATAATATCGGCAGACAGGAAATTAACTTGTGAACTTAATATTGAAAGATGGCGTGCAGTTAATGGCGAACGCTAGTTACTTATTTAAAATAAATTTATATTTGCTATTAAGATGACTTGTTCTTGTTTCGATTTTCAATACTGAAATTCAGTGATGTTTGAAATAGACGAGTCATCAAACTGGATGCTTACAAATTCTATCCTTAAACTTAGTTCTTAAATAGAAAAATTAAAAGAGCTCCAAATCGTTTAACTGTTTTAAAAACCATACTAACAAGAGAATGAATTTTGGAATAGTTTTTTAGAATTAGCCATTCATATTCTGTTTTTTTTTTGCATTTGACTGCAAAATAATCTGTTTAGCAACCCATTAAAGCTTTTGGCGCCCGATATGGGGCTCGAATATTTTCTTTTGTTAAAACTATACATCGCGATTATTAAGGGATTTGCGAAACTTATGCTACATTTGTATAAGTCATTAGAATTCATTATGATTCGGTTCTGCAAATTGTATCAAACCCCCAAAATCGAATTCGTCTACGCTTCCTGAAGATGATAGGGTATTTAGCTTGAGTAGTTCATATGCTTTAGACAAGTATGTTTGCATGTATTTGCGTCTCCTTAAACTTTAACCCGGAAAAGAAGTATTAAGAAAATACTGTGTTGCAAAAAATATTTTTCCTTTTTAATATTTCAAAGTCCTTACGTACACTTCAAGAGCTTCTTGGTATGATAAGTTCTTAAATATATGCTAGATTTTAGATCATAGGAACACAGGGTGTTAAAGGGTATATTTAATTGTAGTAAAAAACAAAAATATGACGCTATAAAGGCCAAACTCATATCCTTCAAGGTAACCCGTGAATGTGGTGTATTATCCACACTACAAATTTGTCGCAGAAGAGTTTATGCTAAATAATTGAACGTCAATCCTCCATATGTAGTTGTAATACTAAGATTGATCAAAATCTTGAGATCGGTTATTTTCACGAAAACATTATCTACTTCCACGTATGATGCAATTTAAAGCTGCAACTGACCGTGCTTTTCGTTTTGAATATTTAGCATCTTAGAGGTTTAAGGCAGCAATGAAGACCTTTACTTCCTCAAAATTTTGACTAACGTCTTAAAGTAAAGTATTTCCAGTAACAAGAGGACCATCAAACTAGCTAGAACAACTTTAGAACTGAACCAGTGATAAATTACTAAGTCCTGACCACGTTAATGTAACATTAGCATTGATTTGGGCATATTGAGGCACTGAAAAGACCACTGGCAGTTCCTTGGCAAATGCTGGAGAGTTGGCAGAATTTCAAAGAATACCCTCAGGGAATATTATTCCAACGTTATAGGCCAACTGTCAACAATATCAATGAAAACCGCTCTAAAATTAATGAAGGTGGGGAAAGTTCAATAACAACTAGTGCATTGCCTTTTTTCACTAACCTATTCTATATCCCACGACGGGGTTCGCAATGGGCCCATGGATGTCCTAGTTATGCTGCACGTCTCATCATACGTATAAAATTTGCACGAGAAATTATTTCGTGGAACATACAACAGATATGCTATCATTTCCAATTCGACAAAAACTTTTTATTTCCTGATTAACGTACAATTTGATGTCATTATGCTTGAAACAGCCTAAAAATATTCCTGATGCGTACGTTTTCATTCCTATCCTGCCAGATTGTCGTTGCTGCAATTAAGAATTTAAGAACATACACGTGCGAGAACATTTTATGTATACCTCCTAAATTTAGCTTCGAATGACACTTAACTCAAAATACCTTTAAGCCCGTTGATAAGTTTATAGAGAGCAATTCCTTTTAAATCAATACGCTACTGATGCTGCTGGTATTTTCATTCTACCAAGGAATTTACCATCATAAATAACAACAACAACCACTACTGCGAAGAAACTAGGGCTCCTTTTCGGATTCCTTTCTGTTTTTCATTTTTTTTTTTTTTTTGTTCATTTGTATAATTTTTTGGTTGTGTTTTCCTTCGTCATTCTTATCAGACAAGCCCAGACACACACTTCCTTTACCACAGCTGTTATTTTATTTTCCATCTCATATCCTCTCAATCTTTCTCTCCACCAACTGCTTTTTTGCCTTTGGTCCTTATTTTCCTTTTTCCTAACGTAAGAAACATGCGTACTATGCGTATAGAGAGACAGGAAAAAAAGAGAACTTGTGTCTGAGAAAAGGATACCAGAGACAATTATTAGAAAAAAAGGAGTCGATTTTAATCGTAGCCCTAGGACATGGTTTCATTGAACGGAGAATACGGTATCCTTCACCGTCCAATTAAGTTTCTAAAGCATTCAGTTATTGTTTTAATAGAAATTCCTTCTTCTAAAGGAAGTTAAGTAGAAAAAGGATAAGAATGCTAGTGTATAGAAAATATAAAAAGGGCTCTATCCCTTGTTAAAAATGCAAAATGGTTTTATATTAAAGCTCCCTAAGCTTTTGCTCTCTTTCTCTCAGGGGCTCTCATCAGTTTTCTCCATCTTTAATCTCAAAGAAAAGGAACACATATTTAGGTACTTGCTTCTAAAAATCTGTCCCAAAACAATTAATTTACTGCATTGGCTCGAAGGACCAAAAAAAAAAAGAGAAAATGAATCAATTCTTAAAGTCTCCTTTCTCTACATGTATTTTCACTAAGAAAAAAAAAATAAAATCAAATACAAATACAGACTTAATAATTAAAATAAAATAATTAGCTGTGTTTTTAGTACAGTTATGGGTTTTAATTAGGTTTCAAATTTTTCTGCTTTTGTCCTCTTGAAAAAAAGATTTTAAAGGCAACGACGTCGTAGAAGAAAATGAGGTTGTTACCATGGTTAGAGCAAAAAAAAAAAAAAATTTTTGAATGTTGAATGCAACACAAAAATTAATTAATGAAGAACATCGTTTGGATTTCAGTTCACCTCTCTATCATACAGACGGTATGAGCCCGATTGAAAGTCCTTTGAAGGTGGGCGATTGGACTACTGGCCGTCTTTACCCTCATTTTTGTGTGCGGAGTATTATTATAACTTTTTGACTATAAAATCCGACTGTGGCCTTTACGTGACTGAATTATTGGCGTTCGCATTTGTAGAAAAACTTGAATTTAGTTTTATACTTTGTTGAATGGAGAAAAAGTTTCTAAAAGATGGAGCGGGGTTTGTTTACTCTTTTTTCCTTACGTTGTTTAGGGTACGCAATGCCTAGCAGGTTCATTTAGCCAATAAGATATTGGTAATAAACGTGTGGGTTTTCCTGTATTTGTGTTTTTTTTTTTCCTTTCTTCGCATTGTGTGTGAAGTGAATTGAAGAAACTCCATTAGCCTGAAGGCTTATTTTATATGTAGAAGGACTCTTAGGCAAATTTTATTTATTGGTTGTTTCTGGCTTTGCATACAAATTTTGTTTGATGAATAGATTTGTTTGAAAATAAAGTCATGTGGGAAAGCTTTAAAAGGGTCTCGAAATTGGCGAAAGCATTTCTTATATTAACTCTATCTTAACGAGTATTTGATCGATGTGCAGATGGGAGTGGGTGTACCTAATTTTGTTCGTATCTCCTCATCCAATTTTAGTGCTCCAATTTGGGGATCAAGTCATATATGATTTTCAAAAAAAAAAAAAAATAATACTTGTAGTCTTAGGAAGAATCAGTAGCTGTGCAATTTTTCGTGGGAGGACATCTAAATTGCTCCATCAACTCCCTGTCCCCATATTCTGAAAAACAAAGCGTTGCTTTTATGGAGTAAATAGTCACAATCCCAGAATATCTTTCTAGACTACGCCATCCTTGGAGCTTTACCGGGGCTTATCTAGTACGAAACGCTACAAGGGTGGGTGGATACCATGGGTCTGCAGAATTGAGCTGCTAATTGCAAATCTAACCTCTTTTGAATTTGCATCCTGTCTTTGCAATTAGACCAATTGAAAGTCCCCTTAGCGAGAAATCAACTACTGTACTTTGAGAGCTACATATGTATGAATCTTGTCGTTCTCGTACTGTGATTGCCTACTTCCATCTTAAGCCGGCTACTGCAGTCAAAATGAGATCACTTTAATAGCAGCTTGGCTATCAGTGAAGATAATAAAATTGCGGTTGGATGTTGGGAGTCAGCTTGTCCTGTGCTGACTACGTACCCCATTTTCAATCCGTCCGTAGGGCTGGTTGAATCAAAGTTTTTGATTATTTTACCGCTCTTCCATTCTGCTCTGCTTTTGGTATCGTCTCTAGGACTTTACTATGGGTATAAGGTATAGGGGTTCAGCACCTATATTCTCTGAGCCGAAATGCGCAGCATAAAGCTGTCTGTATCATTTATGCGTCGTTTGAGCGGGATTAAGTGAAGGAGCAAAGATAGAGCGTCTGTTGGGCTGTTTCTCAAAGCGCCTGTGATGCCTATATCACATTAGAACATTCAGAAAGTGGTTTCTCTTCAGTACAATGACTTCTATATGTTTTAATGATAAAGTGCTTGCACTTATACTTTCGCTGTTATCAAGGCTCTGTCAAGCTTCGCTTTAATCGCTGCTCACATCAACTCCAACATACAATTTACGATTTAAAATATTTAACTTAACAAATATTTTACACAATATTTAAGAAAGAAAACGAATGAGTGAATAGATGCAACTCTTTCCACATTTCCAAGACCATCTATGTACGTATCTACTATGATGTTTCCACTTTTGTATCTGTATTTGGATAGTAAAACCTTAAGTACATCCTTCCGCCTTTGAAAGGGATTGGAAACAATTTATGTAGATTACGTTCATTTGCTGTTTAAAAATTGTGCGGGACATCCAGCAACTTACTTAACGCAACAGTCAAATTCAATCGCTCGAACATCGATGGAATGATAGAAGCTTGGAGCTCTTTTGTTGGTATTTTCATTTTGATTGTTCAAATTGAATGCATACTTGTGTCAAACATGTACTCGTATGTTTCATGTTTTTTATGTCCCTTTTTAGTTGCACATTTCGAATGTGGAATAACCATATTTCACAAATTTTTGGTAGTTAACATTTTTGTTGGTAGTTTACTTTCAAATATCTCCAGGGGATAATTTATCCTAAATAATACAATAGTTGCCATAAACAAGAGTCCTTTTTCATATTCTCACAATGATCTCTTCTATATGTCAAAGAATAATTGTCAAAGCATAAGAGACTCCATTAAAAGCGCACTACGGTCGAGGCCTTCCGTTCCAAATGCACTTAGTTTTACGATTTTATGCACACAGTTTTATGATTACAACAAAAAGTCAGGAGCGAGAATATGAGGGAAGGATTTTTAGATACAGTTTTAGTTTTTGGAAATGAACCATGTCCGGGCTGCCATCGGCATTATGCCATGAATGGTGATGTCAGAACTCCATCAGAGCGCGTATAATTTAATGATGCTGCCAAATCCTAAATAAAGTTTAAAATGGCATTACTGGCTTAAAAGCAACCTGCATGGTTTGCACCTGATACAGGGTTTTATACCAATGTGATAATATTTTTGTCAGAAAGGTTATTAAGCTAAGAGGTGAACAATGGTCCTTCTGATCAAAATTTGTATCAACTAGTTACTTGATGTGTAGGTAGATAGACCGATTGGTTGATTGATTGCAGAGCTCATAATGCTGATGCTTCATACTTTTGTCTTTTAGTGAGCTTGGTATCTCTTTAGACCAAGGTAAAAGTTATCTAAGTAATCATGACTTGTTGTAGTTGCACAGCTACAGTTGATTTCGCGGTTCTGAACCATTCAAATGTTTTTTTTTTGTGTTGAACCTGACAGTGTTCAGTTAAGAATTCTGTTGAACTTAATCCGCAGTCCGGCTTGTGTGCTTTGCCTGGGCTTTTTTTTAAGTCAGCTATTTCTGAAGTTTGTCGGACATCCTTTTGTGCATACATTGTCCGTCTTATTACCCAAATGAGGTAAACATTTTCAAAAAGAGTACTTTGTTCCACAAACTCTTTGAAATTTGAAGAGAATATTCAATGAATCGGATTCACCAAGGTCAAGCTCAGAGAAACCACACTCTTTAGCGAAACCATTACATTTTCAAAAGAAGAGACAAAATGAATGGGACTCTTGGCTTATAAACATCATTCATAAGTTCTTATAGTGGTCAAGTAAATATCTGGAGCCTAAATCCCAAAAACACACTGTTGTTGTACACAGCAAAAGCTAAACCGATTGTTGCACATACAGTAGTCCTTACATGTCACAAAACGAAGCAAATATCTGTACAAGCAAGACTTGGGACTTAGCTTGCGTGAGTACACTAAATGTGTGTATACAAATGAACACAGCTTAGGTTCAGTAGATGGGTGCCCTAGTCAACGGCTCACTTAGACTAACCATGAATCCATAGTAGACCCCTGAGAACCAAAATTTCATTATCGACGGCTGAACTAAACCAATCGTAAAATTATCAATTTCTTTAGGATGCTTGACCCTACATATCTGTATGAACGAACTTCAAAAAGAAACTAACAAACCGCTCACCCTTTACTTTGAGTGTTTTTTGTACTGATCCTTGCCCGGGGAGAATTATATGGGAAGGTGGGGGAAAATAGCCTGGATTTGCGCTTCACTTAAAGACTTAAATTACTTTAAATTTTTGGACTTAAATTGTCAGCCAGTCCTTGACGCAACTTGTAGAATATAAGTAAAAGTTATGGAATCTCTCCTATCTATAAAATACAATCATATACTAAACCTTTAATGTGAACTAACAAATTCATTATTTCTTTTATTTATTTTCAGGTTCGCAAATAAAATAAATTTCGTGCGGTTGTCAAATTGATGTGTTTTAAATAAAAATTAGTGTTCGGCATTATTTAAGTGTAGATAATTTAAAAATTATACTAAATATGTAAAAAGTAAATATCTAGATGTTATTATTGTAATAGTGCTTTAAATTTAAATTAGTTAATCCTTTAATAAAACTCGATATAGAATCTGCAAAAACTCGTATGATTTCCATCGACAGAGCACTAAATGGGATTATTTCATCAGAGGTAAGTCAATTAATTTAATATTTTGCTAACTAAAATGCAATTTAAAGTGTTTAAAGCGGAAAACTCACCAAAGTCAATTTATATCGTTGTTTGTCATAATAGTGAATTGATAATATGAATCAAAAGTAGGACAACATCGGTAGTCGTTCTATTCCATTTGTTTTTCACGTGGAATTGATAAATACCTACGCCAAGGTTTGGGATATGTATATACTTTCCGAAAATAGCTAATTTTTCAAAGGTTTATACATATGTATGTACATATGTACGAGTAAATACTGCAGAATGATCTCATATTTGAGATGTAACAGCGAAATTTGTTGGTGAATACCTGTCGGTACACTATTTATATATCAGACTGCAGATTCTTGGAATTCAATACCAGAAGGTAATTAGTAACGTGGGTTGAAAAAAATGTGCAGACTAGATGTGATTTTCTAAGAAGTGGAAGAAAATTTAATATCTTGTCTTCTAATTAAGAGCAGAGTGTAGGCTGGGTGGGTAGAACTTAGTGGGGCCTATTTATAAGCCACTCGGTATCGTAAATTCGATTTCAGTATCCGAGTACAGAAACAACAAAACCACTCTACGTACTGTCATTTACAAGCAACTTGCTTTATGGGTCTTACCATACCACGATAACGTACCATCTAGCCATGTGTTTCGGCTTCAGACAGTCCTTTCCTAAATTCGAATTGTCCTGCGCTGAGTTTTTCTTGAATGATCTGCTATTTTCCCGTCTTGAGTAAGTGGACTTCATTGCATGGCCTGGTGAGCCATGCAGTGGGACTTTCGCTTTCGCAGAAGACCAGTAAACTGCAACTTTTCCACCAGTTTTTTCAGAGACGAAGGGCGACGATCAAATATATTTTCAGTTTTTTTTGGAATCGGTGATCAATTTTCATGTATTGTTGCACATATTGAAAGTTTGAGATGAAAAGACGCAGCTTCAGGTTTAGGCCTGTTGCACTACTTCCTCAGATCTTAGACCATAGAGCATAGCCTCCAATTCGAATGCTAATGTACAGTGGAGTGCCACGGTCTCTCAACGCTATGCTTTCAAGTTACCGGGGTATCTGTTTTCTCCTTACTTGGTGCCCAGCAGTGCTTATTTTTAGCCAATCGGGTTGAAAATGTGAGAGAAGGCAGTATAACCGAAGATCAGATGCTTGAGAAAGGCTTTAAGATTCCATTGGTTTCAATTACTCACTAAATTGAGTTTCAAAAGCAAAAGAAGCAGAGACCTTAACCGAAATATTACATCAGAACGGATATCTGTTGTTCACTGTCGAGTGTATTTTCTCGAGCAAGGCGGGAAACATACATTTTCTACGCTCTGTTAGGTTTCCTTCTTTGGTGACCTGGCAATCATTCTCTTTCTCCATTTTGCAGAGAAAATATCAGTCTTCCATTTTGAATTTCCCATGAGTGAGTGCAGGAGCTTCGTCGATTTTCTTGCAGAGATACATCTGCACAAAAGTGCTTCAATCGCGATAATGATTTCGTCTTTGCGGGGAGTGCAGCGCAATCCTAGATTTTTTAGCAATATGGTTAAAGAGGTTGAAAAAGCCTCCCAAAAAGGTTGAAAACGTCTCCCTCCGCTTTTGTAAATGAAACTGAATTTTAAATCGGCGAAGAATCATCAAAATTCTTTGCTGGATTTCAAAGCTAGATTCCATCACGTATTAGCTCCTTAGTGCCTCTGTGCGTGGTTTTAAATACTATTGTATCTTTTTGCCCTACCTTGGAGATCTATTGTATTCAGTGTGCACATTCGTTTGACGTCTTGTTGCTTCATTTTGGTATTTGGTACGAAATTTATTTAGATGAACTACTTGTGTGCTGTAAAAATCAAGCAATAGTCTATAAGTTTCACGAACCGAACCGAAACCGTTGCTGAAGTTAATTCCAGTCTACACAGAACGCAAGTGTCAAAAATACGGTACATAATGCCGACTTGGTTTGACAGCTATCCCTGAGTTCCATCTTAAAACAACATCACCCTCCGTGAAAGCAGAACACCGAGTAAGACAGTGTTACATGTCGTAGATTTCACTTAGACAGAACATTTTCTGTCTACTCCGCATAAACAGTTTTAACAGTTGCGTGATCTTGATATCCAGATGAAAATCTCGGCCATAAGACAATGTGAATTCCAAGTCGAAACGAGTCTTGAGACACAGTCATGTCTCTCAATAAGTTCCTTTGCATACAAGTGTTGAGGTGCGAGTACACTGGGGTGCACAGTCCGCTATGGGTTGAAGGCGGGAAAGACAGAGTGAGGTATAACCTTTTGCAACAGGCTCTTCGCTGAATTTACCTTTACAAAGGACATTAACACATATTGTATTAGCAAACCATTAAGAGGTACAATATTTTTAGAAACAATTAATTTAGTTTGTTGTATTTATTTGTGTATAGCGCAGCTGTTTTGAGGAACTAAAACTATCTGCTTATGGCACTTCCTCAGAGGAAGTGTTTCATTACCCTGCGCCATAAGGAGAAGCACCTTAATCCTTGTAAATTTATATAAAACACCAAAGCAATTGCGTTCTTCCCGCAAATTTCCCCTTCAGCGACGTAATTAAACAACTTGAAACCACTGTACACTTGAAGTCTCGACAGGGCTTACATAAATAATAATTTTCGATTTTTATTACAACTAACTTCGAAGGATATATTGAAATTAAATAATTTATCAGTTCGCTTCAACTTTAGTAATCCATTCACACACAGATATAACCTTAAGGGTAGGAGAGCTCTGCTGCAGTAAAACAAACTCAAAAGAGTTTAATAATTCATTAAGCAGCCAACAGAATAATCATCCGCTCGTGCAAAGTGCAAGATGCCAGGGGGATGGACTCGCAGAGAGACAAATTAAACGTGAATGTAGGTGGCCGAGCCCTAAAATTTCACACCTTGTTGTCGTATGCCGCTGGCAGGCGCCAAACCCTGTATTTTACTTATATGTATCTGCATAAATATGTGAAATATTCAATTCCATCCAGGTAATTATTGTCATCAACTCTTAACTATCTCGTGGGATTAATCATTTGGCGCAATACGGTATTTACTTTAGTGTCACTCTTATGTCCTTATAGCGGTGACTTTATACACATCCACATGCTATGCTGGCCGTCGTCACCCTTCCGATGGCTGGTGATGATAGTTACTCTGACCAAGCCCCTGTAACCAAAGTGGCTGTAAGTGGCACTGTGCTACGAGGACGAGCAAAGAGGACGACTACAAGTGGAATGGATAAAACACAACAAGCCACCATAAGGCGAAGGTGATTATGCTTAAGGTCCCTACTTAGGATTATTGGGGCGAAAGATATCCGGTCTCCGGCTTCTCGGGAATGATTAATGATTGCGGTTGTGAATTTATTATTTAATACAATTTGTACGAAAGTAGCAACAAGACCGTTATAGTATGGTGTATATGATAGCAAACCAAGGTAATGATCGTTATCCTTCCTGAGTTGGGTGGCTTTATTTCTTTTGAATACGAAGCTATTTGAAGTAGCCAACGGCATTTGTGCTTCTTCTTGGCTACATTTGTCGCCAATTGTGTTGGATTAAGTTTTCGGGTTATTGCCACACGCACACACACACAGAGCAACACAAGGACAGGTAGAAAGATTGAGAAAAGATGGAGGACGGATTCAGAGAACGAGCTATTAACGATTCATTAGGAGGTTGCGAAAGAAAACGAGGTGGCAAAAGTTGGGTGAATTAATTACGAATCCAGTTAGGATGAGGTGAATTTTTAAGTAATTAGATTTTCTGCAGCTTGCTGCCTTTGTCCCGGTATGCCAAATAAGAGGTTGCATTAAGTGGCAATGTTTCCTTTTAAGGGATAAGGGTGTGGGTTGGTACACATTTTTTGTTTGCTCTGTTTTGAGAAAGATGTGGCCGCAATTAATGTAATGCGAGTAGTATCTTGTTGATCTAGTCTGGTTTGGATGTATGATCCAGCGCAGTATACGAATGTCCTTTAGATCAAGCAAAGAAAACTAGTCGGTACTTTGGATGAACTTAGACTAGTTTCTGTTATACAATTTGTACACAGCTTACGTACTTACTAAGCTAACGACACGCTAAGGAGTAGCCAAGCCGACATTGAGCTTATGGGCATCATCACTAAGAAGTCACTTTTTGTAACACAAAAGCCAACCGAACAACAATCTGAGAACAATCCAATTTTTACGAGTGGTTGTTAATAGTCTACTCCTTGTCGAATCCACAGGTTTATCATTTGGCTAACAGTTGCATTCCTCAGTGACTTAGTTTAACACATTCATACCAACGGGTGACAATTGGCCAGCTGGCTCTTGGTAACCGCCACTTGTACCTACCTCGCCAACAAAACAGACACGGTGTAGGAAAAACGTAAGCATTTATTTGCAAAACTACAATATTTTTTGAAAAACTATAAAACACTACTACTACTGCATCGAGGTGATAAAAGGACCTCTATTTTGCAATTTCCCTAACCGTATGAAGAAGTCAAAGGAATTGAATAATGCAAACTTAACGAAGCCTTTCCTGCACCTCAAAACTATAGCTCCTTTCATAAAGCAATTTAGGAGAGCACATGACGTGCCTTTGCTGGCCAGAGTATCCTCGAAAACACATTCATCACCAAAACGAACAAGACTTTCATCAATTACGTCTCCATAGTCCTTGCAGTCGTGTTCGCTTATTATACGACCAAAGCATGTATAAGCTACAACAAATGCTTCCTCGAAAAACTAATTGCAGCGCCATTTTGCTTAAAATTATTCTCCTTTGTCTCTCCACCACTAAAAATGGGTCCTTCGTCCAAAGGACTATAACATGAAATCTCATTCAATTCACTTTTCGTAATTTATGTACTTCTGTATCATATACAAGATGACAGTTTGGAATTTATTTATGTGCCTGTTTCGTTACGCTGCTGTTTCTCTTTACGTTTTTCATTACCTCTTTAATGTCTTCCGAATGGCTTTTTGGGTGGCTGTTAGAGTTTCGTTGTACTTCCATTTTCGGGGCTTTATATCGTAAGGGAAAAAGGAGAAAATTCAATTTTCCTAGCGCGGAGTTTTTTTGTTTTTTTTTTTTTTGTTTTTTTAGTGTCATAGGAGCACTTGTTGCTGCTACTGCGCACTAAAGACGAGTCCATCCTTCTATCTATTCTAAGTGAAATGCCTAATGCTTTTGGGTTTTTTTTTTAATGGCGAAGGCAATGTGCGGATTCTTTGACTTTAATATCCGCTCAAAAGAAACTTATCACATCGTTTATCGTGGGGTAATTTAAGTCGCATTTGCAAATAAACTGGAGAATGGCAGGGCACATGAATAAAACGGAAGAGAATGAAGGTCAATTTTAAATAAAGAAAAATGGATCTGGGGAGATGCCTGCGGTTTGACTGATGATTCTAGCCGTATTTTTTAAACCTTTCTAGATGAGCATAAGTATGCTAACATTCGAAGTAAATCTATACTTGCCATTGGATATATCTAGGTATGTAGGAAGCAATTGTTATTGAAATTACAAAAGTAAGGCGATACTATGTGCATCACATCTACGGTAGCTCCTTATATTTCAAAAAACTTTGAATGGATCGTCCTTTAAGATACTACATCTGGTGGAACAAAAGCAGTAAGTCCACGATACTTACCTCACTTCTCCTTAAGCCCACTTATGAATATTCCAAGATTCTATTTACAAGCACCTGAACATAGGGTAGGGTACATTGTCTATGGGCATTTAAATGGGATCTGCATTGCTGCATACGATTCATGTAGTAATGTGGGAGACAGACTGCTGGTATTGATACCATGGTATAGCAATACTACGTTCTATACCACATGTCTGTCACTGCAATACCATGTTAAAACGTAGTATACCATGAATAGGGCCTAGTATTGAGATTCGCAAATTTTTGGTGGTATACCACCATCTTATTGCTTGCAGCGCCACTTTCTTTCTGTTGGTGGTTCTTCATAGCTTCTGTGACAATTCAAAAGCAAGCAATCACAGCGAAAAATGTTTTGAAAATGGATTAAGGAGGACAATTTTATCTTCATTGGAAACAATGAAGTAAAAGAAGTTTAGAGGAATTATATCGGCGAGCTATGAGGAGCAAAACGCAATGTTGGAGTGTTGCAAAACATGTGTAAGGAGCTGGAGGAGGCGCAACACAAATGTCAAAGTACACCACGAAACGCAAAAGTCAACGTATACTACGAAGTGCAGTCTGTCAGGGGTTATAGTATTCACTATACCATGGTATTCATATTCATGGTATTCATACCATGGTATCAATACCAGCAATCTGTCTCCCACATTACTACATGAATCGTATGCAGCAATGCAGATCCCATTTAAATGTCCATAGACAATGTACCCTACCCTATGTTCAGGTGCTTGTAAATAGAATCTTGGAATATTCACAGTTCCATCTACGCAATGAATGATAAGGCCTGCGAATAGCCAGCTCATGGCCTATGTTGGAATCATACGATCTCAATCCTACAGATGCACAGTAGAACTTGAAATGAAATCAATGGTTGTTGCTCTTGGTCTCAGGACGCTATGTTATACTTTAATGGCCAAACTATACTGGACACAAGACTATAGGGATACAAGAAGCCCAAGGTGTATTAGAAAAACATTCAGGCGATTCTGCAAGTAATAAACATCATTTCCATGTTGGTTCTACAGTTCGACTTCGCAAACGCAAAATGTCGTAAAGTGGTAGTACCATCCCAAGCAGGGCGTATAGAGGTATAGAGGTGCATTGGAGGGTCGTACCTCAATTCATTTGAAATAGCGACTGCATCTTTGCTGCACTCAAGGGTGTGGAAAATCTTGTTACTTCCCGAACATTGAACAATAACATCTTCCTCTGTTTAGGCAGTCAGGCTGCCTTAATCATTCCAAGAACCAACTTGAAGCGAGTGAAGGACTACAGGTAGGTAAGAAGAGTAGTAAGTAGTTGTTCGTCTGGTAAATTTCATGAGCTCCAAACGAACTAGAAGACTTGTAAAACTGCCAAAGCTATGATATAGTTCTCAGAAAGGAAGAATCGAGGGTGTAAGCAAGTGAGACTGATGGGAAAGATGTACCTACATAGGTGCATGATTGTGGATTAGGACGCGTAATGTCTAGCCGAAAGGGCTTTTTCTATGAAAGCTTTGCAACGGAGATGCTAAGAAATAAATAACTTGAAAAGGCAGGAATAGGGCTGAGTGCCTTGAGCCTTTCACTCGAATACATAGACCCCACACGATGATGAGAGTCAATATGTTTTCCGTCCTTGCTGTTTCAGTAGTAGTCCTCATGGGTTATCCCTAAATGCTCTGCATGAATACGAATGGCACAGTGTCTATCAATGATTCAAAAGCTGGTTCGTGTATTCCCCCGACGAGAAAAGATTTCTGTTTTTACAAAAGATTGCACAATAAGTTGACTCCTATGGTCTCAAATGATAGTATCGAAGATATGCATGTAAGCAATTTCTCTTCATAATCTTGTGGTTGAAGCGGAACAGATGCACAGTTTTAGTTTTTGCTTCGACTTCGGTTGGCCTGGTATTTGGAGCTGGCCTCGAAAGAGCCTAAGCCATGAGGTGCAATTTCTTCGGCCAAAGAGAGGTCCTATTTTCCAGAGCTCGAATTTCCGGGATATGTGTTGTTTTCGAAAGTAATCACGTTGGATGTACCGATTTTCATTGTTTTTCTTTATTGTGCAACTTGTTTCCCACACGTATGGTCATAAAAAGATGGTGTGTCCTGTCAAGTACACAAAAAAACATCCAGGCCCTGTCATGAGTATCAAGAACTCATCCTTGGACACGGCATACAATTTGTTCACACCACCACTGGGCATAAGGTTGATTATACTTTATTTTTCAGCCAGGCCTATTCGAGGTCGTGTGATTACTCCTTGGAATTCATGATTTTAGCTCTAATAAAACGTGGAAAGCTAACTGCATTATAATGGTAAATAAAAGCAAACAAAAAAGGAATAAGTGATGCACAGCGAAATTAGTGTCTTTCGTTTGGCGTTTCCAAATCTACAAGTCCTTCAGAGTTGTTTTCAACGGGGTTTTTCATATGCGACTTTAAAATCATAAAGTGTTACTTTTGCCGAGCAGCGGGCCGGGATGTTTTTTTAGTAACAGAAAACAGTATTTCATTGAGGAATGGTACTTCACTATCTCGTTTACTTACTTTAAAATGTTAGGGGGATAAGACCTTAGGCAAACGTATTTTGTTATAGACGCTGACAGATGAAAAACACGTATGTATTATTGATCAGAAGTCACAGATGGCCAGGGGCTTATTCCTTTTAATCCAAGGCATTATCATTTGCTTCCTATTTGTCAGCCATTGGCTCCAAGCGTAATAAAAAAAAAACACTCTTTATAGGCATTCGCAAGGCACGTAACGCTTAAATAGAAAAGACTTTTGTATAAAGAATCTGAAAGTACGTAATAATCCCTCAAACACTCATTGATTTGTGTCTCCGAATAATTTATTAACTTGAACAGAAATCTTTTCTCATGTATCGCTTGAACCAACTTATTGTAACCCCGTCTCAATCCCCTCTGCAAAATCCCTCTATCGAGACTCAATATTTTATGAACATTCAAAAGGACATCACTGAACTCCCCTCTGAAGTCCATACGTACACTCGTACACACAACAACGTGCAATTATTACGGACAGGCATCAATCAAACATTTCATTGGGCGGTTTTTCCGACATGTTCAATTTCCTTTCCTTTCCTTGGAAAAAGAGATAAAATCCTGCTGAAATAGGAAACAGAATACTTTTGTGAGTGAATCTACGCCAAGAGTGAGTTTTATATATTTTCCGAAAAATCATTGCTACAAAAGGAGCTTAGCAAAATTGTCATTCATATGAAACTGAAATAGGATTCCAACAAGTTTGACGCTGATGCTGTTTCTGATTCTGCTCCTGCTGCTTCTGCTACTATGGCTGCTGTTGTTGATGATGATAATGATGATGATGATGATGCTTCATTTTTAATGCCAAACCCTCTTCAGGATGAACACGAAGTTGAATGAATGACAACATCAATGTAAAATGGGAAAACAGGAAATACTGTTAGATTCAGGGTCCACATTTCCGTCTCACTTTTGCTTTATTGAAACGTTACTCGTTCGTCATCAAAGAGATCGGAATTAGATGAACAATACGCTTGGAAACATTTTGTGTGGCACTCCGGTGCGCGTGTTTTTTCCTTTTTTTTTTTTTTTTATTTTTAATTTTTATAAAAAGAACTGAACTCGTTGTCGTTTGTGATGTTTGATGTTAGAAAGAGTGTCTCCGCCTGGAGATGAAGTCTGTCTGTCCTCAATCTGATTTGCGGATGAACATCGGCGCGGCGATGGGAAATTTTCGTCAGGAGTCGAAGTGGTTTTTGGTGGTAAGGTGAAATCACTGAAACTGACATATCAGATTAGAACACCATAGTATAGTATGTATCAACTCAGAGGCGTAGATATTTTTCTGACTGTGAATACCACAAAAAGTTGTAAACTCCCGTTGATCAGTGCCTAAAAAACTGTTGTGAGTTATTTGGAGAGGAGGGGCTAGAACAGTGAGCGATTTTTATAACTCCAGCCCGCAAGCCATGCAATGTAGCCTATTTGCTCAAAAGGAAAGGAAGTGGACTAAACGTTTATTTCTTTGTAAAATGTTTGCTATTTAAGCGTTGGCAACACTCACGCGTTTGAAATATTGACAGGGATGTGTTGTCAAGCTCTTATTGTTAAAAATGGATAGTTTTACAGTGGAACAAAATCAGTGCTACATATATTTAGAAACAAAATTTTATTTGATGTACGGAAATTTAAACACAAAGTTTACGAAAAGGCGAAAGATAACAAAAGCTATCTGCATGATCGTGTGGTGTTTCAAACGAAAGAATTGCTGCTGTTGCTCAATGTATGCGTGAAATGTTAAGAACCTCAATTCATCACAGAGTTCAGGAATTGAGTTTCACTTCTCTGAGAAGAATTTTGCAAAAAGTCCTTGGACTATTTGCTAACAAGGTCCGAATCGATCAACAGTTGAAGCAACACTGCCTTCTGTTTGGATATCCCTTCTCTCTGGGGGCTTTAAATAGGTTGCAAAGTGGTGGGAAAATTATTTATTCGGACGAAGTTCATTTCATGTTAACAAGTCTGGATTTAAGATTCTGAAAATCCACATATAGTCGTAGAGGATCGGAGACTACCTTGGTACCTACTTCATTGAATCTGGCAACAAGGTAACCGAAAATGGAGTGCACTTCAAAGACATAATAACTGATTTTTTGAGGCTGCAAATGGTCGATTTAGACGAAGACAGGCATTGCTTGCAGCAGGATGGCGCAACGTGTCACACCAGTACGAACTACATATGTATGTTGTGCAGATTAAGTTCGCTCTTTTGAACACGTTCCTTGGTTACCCCCAGCTGAGATAAGATGTCGTTGACTTTTTTTTGTAGATAATTGCTAAGTATCGATGTACTCCCGAAATAGAGCTACAAATAATAGATAATAAATTGCACAATTGGATTGACAGCATGAGCTATTGTCCAGTTAAACTCGAGTGCCATTTGAATGAAATTATTTTTCATAAATAGTCGGAAGCTGTATTCGCTTAAGCATGAAACATTACCCAGCCAAGAACAACTCTTCATCAAAATTCTTATTTCTTATTCTCAAGCCTGTAACAGACGTGCAGCAAAATGCGTGCACCAAAGTTATAGAACTTGGCTTTATATGTGTTTGCTGCACTACCATGCGTTGCTGCAAGACGTCTCTATTTCTAATTTTGATGCAAACCTCCAGTAGCAGAACAGCAAATTATTACAATTTAGTACAATTTTTGGGGTATGACGTTTCACGTAAGTGACGTTTTACCATTTGAGGTCCACTGCCAAAAGGACGGTGGAAGAAATGACAGAAAACTAATACGTGCAATTTTCACTGCACGTCTGTCTTGCGTGCGTTGTTGCATGCAGCACTGCAAGCAGCTTCGCTGCAAGTCTGTTTCAGGCTTTATTTGATTGTAATACTTTTCGATTCTTATTTGCGAATTGTACTAGATTTTTCTTGAAATAAAAATAAGGACTGATAAATGCCACATTCGGGAACAGCAGGTGTATTCGCTTCTATCGATGGACCCTGCTACTCTATAAAGTTTCCTGCCTGAGCGCCGATTTTGTCTTAATTTTACCGATTTTAGACCCAAAATGACAATGTGGCGATATTTGTTTCCATTACGAGTTATTTTAAGGATTTTTGCGAAAAATGATGTGGCGAGTGACTTTGCCTTTCCAGCGAATTGAGAAGCAGATGCAACGGTGGTACAAAAAGTCTTCCGCTATAACAAGCCTCAAACACGCATTAAGAGGCATAAGAAAGAAACCATCTAAAAATCAGCCAAAGTTACAACCGGACACTATACTTTTGGTAGACATTCTCTATTATAAGTGAACATGCTTTGGACTTGTCAATATCAGAAAGGTTACTCTAGGTGAATACATTTTTGAAGATCTTAACGTCCACAACGGCGCGAGGCTAATATTGAAAATTCTCTTCTGGACAGCAGATGGTTAGAGGAGTAGGAATTTGTCCCTACTGACATGTCTCTATCCCAGCGAGAGCAAAATCACTTGCACTCCACGATAGGCTGAAATATTCTTTTGATAAGCTCTTCGCATGGTCTTTAAAAAGTCTTTTCTAAGAAAATTTTTTATTTTTTTGATGCCCGAGACGGAAGAAAAAGGATTTAATATGGTATGTTATCTAATGGTCCTTACCTCAATGGTACAGCAGTTTAGTTGCTGCATTAGGACAAGAAAGCAGAAAGTACCCGTAATAACGCACTGCAATCCGTAGAGTTGTTTGAAGCTTGCCATAAGCTTGGTCCCAATATTATAACACTGCTTATCAACGTCCCGAAATTCAAGATTTTCTGCCCACCGAAATCAACTCCAAATTAATTTACAAAATAACGATGCCACATGAAGACATGCAAAACCAATGCAATGTCCGCTACAAGGTTACGGTTACCATCTTCCAAAAAGGAAATCCATTTGTTTTCCTATCAGAATTTGATGAAGTAGAACAGATTTAAAGTTAAATCTGAATTCAAGCAAAATCTATTTCGTTACGCACTTTGAGGGTATGCTGATTTTCTCCACAAAACTTTCCAGTCTGCATAAAGTAATAAGAAACGTTTAAGGATTCTAAAAATTCCTTTTACCATTAAATCATCAAGTCGACACCATAACGCATTGCCATGGAAGATACTCAAAAAATTTACTCAACCGAGAACCCATAAACTTCACAGTCCCAATAAAAGTGTCTATAATTTAGAAACTTTATCACACAAAAAAAAAAGAAAAAAAAAACGAAAAAACTTGAAAATTCCAATGAACTCAAATCGAACTTTTCACATTATTGCAAACATTTTCGCCTAAATGACTCCCCAAACAGAACATTCAAAACAAAAAAAAAAACTGTATGTGATCTCTTAGCCATAGAATTTTCTAATTTGATTCGAAGCAAAAAAAAAGATCCTTTCGTCCTCATAAAAGTTCAACGCCACGCTGCACACCTCCGAAAGGAAAATTTATTAAACCATAAATAAATTTTACCAACGACACGAAAGTAAATTAAAGTATTTTCCGGTACAGAGAGTTAAAGGAGAGCCCAGCCATTTGGCATGAGACCACAAGCTAAATACAGAAGAGGTAAAAAAAAAATCAAACAACAGCCAAACGGCTGTATATCTTCCAATTCAATGAGTGGTTAACCACATACTCTGTAATGCTGTCGAACCCGCGCCAAATCGCTCCAAAGGGAGACATCCCTTTTGCACATTCACATTTATTCCTCTTCTTACAGAGTATCTTTCAATGATCAACAATAAACCGCAAAACAATACAAAAAATACAAATTTCAGTTGAGGTTAAAATTTCCACCCCCGCTCGTTACCCCAGAAACGGAAGTGGTGGCAAGACTAGGATATAAATTCGCTGGCGATAATTTAAACTTCTCTGTAGTTACCCTGGAATTATTGGGGGGAGGATTACTTCCTAACAGCCCATGGGCTGTTTTATCTTGTTAAGTCATTATTCACGTTACCATCCGCACACCCCTTTTGGAAGGTGTTTGAGAGTTTTCCCGCGAAAAATCATCTTCCCCCCCACATAAGGCGAAATCAGGATATGGTTCCATATTTATCTTAAATTTTGGCAAGCGATGTGGAATTGTTTTGTATGCAAGTGGCGGAGTGCTTTTTTTTATTTTATCCTTGCCAAGTCCAGCAATTTAGTGAGGTTTGAACGGGAAATGGAATGCACTTTTGGCACCTGCATTGAAAACGTTCGGGAATTAAGTATGTCTTAGAGTAAAGGATTTGGTCTTTGAGAACCGCATATTTTATCTTTAAATCGTATAACTAAGGCGCACTGCAGCCTTTTATAAAGAAGTTAATTAACGTTCGATCGTTGGAATAAACGCTGAGTTTTCCTAGGGAGTCTGGAAAACGAGTATTCTGTGAATTCAGCTCCGTTAAACAACGAACTTCGTCCACTATTGCTATAAGAACTCAAAAGTAATTTGAAGAGGCCATCTTTACGGCTCATCACACAACTCCAGGATTCGATAATCTAGTTGGCGGACAGGTATAAAATGTGAAGTTCAGTTGGTCTCATCACTTGAAGCCCTTAAAGGCATTGGCCTTTAGCGTTTTGGTTTAAAACGCTTCAAGCAGATTGCAGCAGCTTGCCGCAGCGATGAAGGCCTCTTCCGGGCCGCATCGCTGAAATTCACTGTTTTCACCTTCATATGCATCCCGTCAGGTGGATTTTTACACGTCAGTGGTTGGTTCGTTAATCTATTTAGCGCGAGGTTCGGTTTTCGAACCCCGAAACACACCAAAAGTATTTTTCCGCAGTCCCAACTCTCATGAATATCTGATAAACGACCGAGAGTGATACTCGTAGCTATCATGAGAGCGTTCTCGATTCCGCTTTTCCTGCTGGCATTTGTGCGACAAGCTTTTTTTTTTCCTGAAAAAACAGGGAAACCAAATCCCAGAGCACTCAGACTCATCTCGGTACATTATACTACCAGGGAGTAACCTCTTTTGGTGTAATGGTTGCAGAAACTTCGAGTCTATTTGCTTCTATTTATGTGCAGTAGCTGTGGTTGTTGTTCCCCAGTGGGGCTCTAACCTGCACCCGCCGTGTCACACACTACAAGGACTTGTACAGTGGTCATCGTGCGACAAGCTTACTTTCCGGTAAAAAAGACACTTTTTATTCGTTTATTACTCGGTAATCGTTGCAGTTTTTTAGAAGAAAATTGTGTGTCTCCTGGTGGTATTTGAACTTCCATTTCTTGGAGCAACAGGTAAAAATGCTTCTTACTACAACCAAAGCCACCTTTAAGGAGATTTTCGGTAACCACGTTCCCATATCTGGGAGTTGGAGTGGATTTAACTTTTGTATCCTTTCTGGCTGAAAACTCGCAGGGAAATCTCTCGTTTTCTTTAATTTTGGTCCACAATTTTCTATGGAAATAATGTGGCAACCTGTTGCGGCAATGCATGAAAAATTTGTCTGCTAATACAGTGACTTTTTATATGTTTGGACAGAGCTACGAGTATTTTGCCACATCTGTACACCGATAGCTGGAAAGGACACGCTGTGATTGTTGCCATACGTGCATATCATAGTGATATTGAAATATGTAACACGCTTTTTGAATACGGCCCGATTTTTGTTGTTCACAAACTTATCGTCGACTTGGAAGCTTTTGGCGGCGATGTTTTGTCTGTTTCGATGGATAAACTCAACACGTTCAAATAGCATGGAAATTCCGGTATTTTTTCGACTAGTCCAATATCATATTCAACTTATCCTTAACGTATCGTCAGAGTAAGAAGCCTAGTGGCACTAATTCGTACGATTTAGGCGGCCCGTTGAAGTCACCGAAAAACGGTCACTCTTTGTGTATGGTTAGGTGAATGTATGGTTAGGTTCCTAATTTCTGTGAACGTCTTTCAATGTTTTCGACTGACCCGGCCTCATGAGCACAAGTCAGAGTCCTTACATCACTAGATTGTACTTGAAAGAAATAAAATTTTTATGTTTGAAAGGTCAAAAACACTGCGGAATTTAAGATGAAAGCTTTTAATGGAAGAACGTTCATTTATATATTAAAGTATATTCTAATAAATATCCATTCTTGAGGGAAACAGGGTAGTTCATTTGACTATCCTAAGAAACCCCTTCCCAACAAACTAAAAGGCGCTGAAAATGCCTCAGTCGCTTATGAGCTACTTATAAAATTGCAAATAATAGAGGAGAGCAAGGACCTTCCATTTCATGTTATTAGTGATTTGAAAATACTTCATGGAAAACGGGAAATACACACTTGTATACTTTTCATTTTAATCGTCAATGAAAAATATTTGTTTCCGCACAAACTCGATTAAATAACTTTTATAAACGTTGTAATGTGCGATAACACACATCTGCATATAACTCATTGAATATTTGTTTTAAATTTTCTATAAAGTTGAAAAGACTAAATAAACGCGAGTTTCGCGCTAAATTAACTTGCACGATAGACAGCATTCGCATTGAACAATAGAATAAAAAACGCACAACTTATCTTCCGCATGCCTAATTGGGTTAAATAAATAAAAAAAAAACACAGTGCACCTGTATTAGTTAGCATCTACTCCCCTGAGTTCTGCGCCTCACCCCTTATTCCAGCGAAAAATATTCCCTTCAAAATTTAAAGCGCGATATTTTTTTTTTATGTATTTCGTCTACAGGATAACTAGATGTGTATACACTCATCATCGCATAATGTCCACTCGAACAAGTCTATTGTACGGTGGACATCCAAGTGGCAATTTAGATTTTTTTTGAAAGCTTTTCGCCTTTTTGCCCTTTTTTTTTTGAGGCATTTGAATTCGATTAGTATCACGCTTCGCAAATTTTCAAAAATATTCCTTTTCCATGCACAAAGAGAAAAATCCCGTAAATTTTGCTCCCCTTTTTTGATGGGGTGAGGCGGCATGAGATGTATATCTGTAATTTCGTATAGCACCCTTTTTTTGACAACATTGGTCCGTCCTCCCCATCATAATCATCATCACTCAACCGCGCGCTTTTTAGCTGTGGCTTAGTCTTGACAGGGGCGAGTGAAAAAGGAGAGAATGAGCGCGCGCAAAAAAACGGAAACACGTCATGATGATGCCAGAGGGAAGGATGTACTGCGGTTTCATTTGATCAATGGTGGTCATACATTAAGTTAATGTGACGTCATGCACATAACATTGTAGGGATAAAGTCATAAAAATGTTTCCGCGCTAGATGAGATGAGGGAATCCTGCTCATGAGTTTTTTTTTTTGTTTTATAGTATTCAAAAAAAATGAGAAATTTTTGGAAATTAAGTTTGAAATAAATAAGAAAAAAAAAGTTCTCACAGTTAATACGGGGTTTCATTTGATACAAATGTTAAAATGTAAAAGAAAGCTAATAGGTTGAGTAGGTACTTGTCATAACAATAAATTGGTGGTGATATTTCTTGCCAGCTTGGGGCTGAATAAATCATTCATCTTCCATGTTTATGGTCTGTTTCTCGATGTTGAGGATTCATAAATTCCTACGCTCTTTCATGAGATATATCTGGTGATGCTGTTGGCAAACTTTTCACACGTGGTTAGCTGGACATTCATTTAGACTCATTCAATGAAGAATATCTCATTTACGTCATTTATTTATGAATACAACTTCCATCGATTTGCTGAGTAAGTGGCTAGGGGTGGCTTTGTAGTAGGTTGCATTGTGTTTGCTTGTTGATCCAATGGTTATCGGTTCAAGCACCAATCGGGGATATACAATTTATAAATCATTTCTTTCTTGCGATACCGATGAGGTGTCCTTGCCAGCGTTTTTCTTTTTCAGTGGACTTAACCATGAACATAATTCGTTCTATTGGTGGCGTTCATTTTGATGCTGACATAGTAAATTACATATTTCAACTTTAACAGAGGTGACAGGTGACAGGTGACATTATTTTTACTACAGATGGCCCAATAAACTTTTCCACGCAGTTCCTTGATAATCTAGGATATCGCCACCGACGTATTCTATTCTAATGAGAATCATCTCGGGCCTGTTTCCTGATCAGCGAGTGACAAATTATCCTAATGAATATACAATGTGGACTGTTGAAGAGCTTCTACATATAGATGAAGTTTATACGATGACAAGAAGTCATTGGGACTTCATCTCTTTACACATCGAGGACTTTAACTAGCCTGATCTGTTTATTAACAATTAGGACATACTGTTAACGTTTAAGAAGAGGAGTAGTCCCGAAACAAACTGTGATTGTCGGAACTCCCCAGTGAGGAAAAACCTATATTAGACTGCGAATGATCAGATGTACCACTCGAATGATCACGAAAAGCTAGGCTCCGGACATGCATGCAGTCTGTTGTGTCAAAAATTAGATTTTTATCCATTTACAGGTTCTTTGGAAGCTCTATGTGCTGCAGCACTGTGTTTCTGAAAGCGCATGTTCTCCTGGCCCCGATTTCCAATTTCCCTATACGCACTATATCCCACTATAGTGTAAGCCAGTAATATGGTGATGGCAATGGCTGTATCGGCACAAAAATACGTCTAAGCCTTCGTGTACTTACTTCGCACTAAATAGTCACGTTTTTGAGATGTAAGGGCTCCTGGTGTACTAGGCTTCAGCTCCCAGTTGACCAAAAACTAGTGTTCTGCTTGTTATTATGTAAATCCATTGAGGCTGAAATGGGGTCTATCTCTTATTATGAGTTTTTCTTGTGTTGACGCCAATGTTGGAGACGCAAGACAAATTCATCCAATCTGGAAAAAAGGATAAAGACCATGTGGTAGTAGAGGTAGTATTTATCATCAAAAGGACGATTGACTAAAGCATGCGAATTTACAAGTTTCTGTGCGAAGCTTTGCAGTCGTATTTTATTTGTGGTAAGACTTTCGAATGATGTCTTTGCTGTCACACCTTTCGTTTCTGCAGGAGTAGTTGGTGGGGCATCCTTCTTTGGAGCCTTTGGAACAATCTGTAGGCTGTGTAAACTGTAGCAGTAACCCACATCGGGGATATTATCGCGGTATACTCTACAAAAGCACATCTTTGACAGAATTTTAAACCACAGTTGTCGACTACTGTCACATTACCAAGCACATAAATGTAATTGATGAGCTCCCAAAACCACAAACCACACTTCTTTTATCAGACAGTCTACAAATCATCCTGATACAAAATTCATGAGTTTCCTGCCAGAATGGTTTTTTGTAAAATGTCAGACCCAAGTCATCGCAAAGCTCATAACTAATATGAACACATGTACCCATACATATTTACTTTAGCACTCGCAATAACTCTTATGCATGACTGTTCATTGGAAGTGACCCATCCTAACTACCCGCAAGGATCAAGTTTTGTATCACGTCTTCTTACCCAGTCGAAAACGTGTTCAAATGTCCAAAAAGTTTAGTTAGTGCCTGCCAAGTAAAACTCGGCAAATAAAAAAAAAAAAAACTTTTTTAACATCTTGAAGGCATTCCTCCAAGGTACTAATAAAGTTGTTTTCCTTCTTCTTTTCATGTGTGTGCCTCCAAATATTTTTCACATTGAATGAATCCCTTTGGAGAATTATTTCTTTTTTTCCGCTTTGATTTGTTCATCTCTTCCCTGCATTTCTTTCCTCTGTCCTTCGTTCGGTTCTCCTGCTGCTACATTGCATTGAAGTTTATATGCAACGTCAGGTGTAATCAAACGAAACTCTTAACAACCCAAAGGACTACAGGAAATTTCTGCTGTTGCTGTTCGTTAACTCAAAAAAAAAAAAAAAAAACTGAACTCAATCCAAGGGAAGAGCGAAATCAAAGTTATCCTCCAACAATCTAGGGATGTGCATGTGATTGTGTGTGAAGAATATTTTAGTGGACGAGTGAGCACTTTTATGTATGTATGTACATATGTACGAGTATGTCCATCCTTGCGTTCAATTTTTCTGTTTTTACGATGCAGTCAGTGCAGTAAACCTACTAAACGGATGAAGAGCATGTCCCTCCCCTTCTCTTGATCGCTGTTCAGTACCACAAAAGTGCCAACAAACACTAGCTGCAGCAAAAGAATGATGGATTCCAGTTGAGTCGGGCTTTAGGAATGTGCCATTGCTGCTAAGTAAGCGAGTCGAATCTGATTGACGGATTGATGTTTTTAACTTCATACGGATACATTCATACATACCTACGTACGAGTATGTGTTTTCCCATATTGAACGCAATTTAATAAAAAAATCTAAAAAGTCTAATGGACTTTCCTTTAGAATGTTTGTGGCAGATAGCAAATTGGTGCGCACAAAAACAAGAAAAGGACTTGAAAGCTATATTGACGAGTAATTTAAAAAAACTCGACTCCATATTGTTTCGTTAAAACTCAAGGGGTATAGGAAAGTGCAGTTTTTGTTTTGCTTTTAATTGGAAACGGTGAAAAGAATTTGAAAATTGTGTTTGTTTTCATTCGATAGAAGTGTATTCACAGCTTCATCAGCTATATATTCAAATAAAGTGTTTAGAGCAGGACTCTGATTGCGTTTCTCCCGCAGATGCATCGCCTGGAGAGGAACGCATTTCGTAGTAGAAGTCATGCAATTTGTGGGTTAATTTTTTTTTTTTAGCTCCGGGCACTGTGTCAGGCACTGAGTGCTAAAATAACGAAATTTATAATCGAACTCAAACGTTGGCGTAGTGTCTGAAGAGGATGTATGTATCTAATGCGTTTGAAGTGGATAGTAAAGTTGAGCGCTGGAGAAATTTACGAATACATTTGTCAAGATTGTACTCAATCGACTATTAGGGAATTCTCCTGGTCTGGAAAAGTTCATATGAGGGCTCCTCCTCCGCGGGCGATTACAATTCATGACCTTATTTATGCGAGTTGGTGGATCCCTGATGATTGCAAACACGTGCATAAAACACAAGGCAGCATTATGGACCCAACGCAATTTCTGAAAATCCTTTTCAAAGAGGCAGATAATGAAGAAGGGAGCATTTTCTTCTAAAGGTTCTGAGGCATTTGAATTAAAATTTTTTATTCGGTTCGATAAGGACATACTTACTATAGGTTACTGTTTAAAACAGACCTAGAATTTCCATTTGGTACGAGCTACAAGACGGCTTCCACATAGTAAAGGGTTTTTTTTTTGCTCAGGCAGAACTTACGTTAGGGTTAACTGCCATACCGAACTGTCATTGTGGGCGTTCCTTTAAACATTTATGTTCAGTATAGTCTGGCAAGCATCCTGCTTAGCAGAATTCCCAAATCATGTAAATCCCAGACGAACTTCTTGATTTTTATGGACCAGATAATTGTCCACTTTGGGAAGCCATCCATCGAACTGTTAATGATGATTTTGTGCCAAATGCTCTTTTAAGGATTCAGTATTACCACTAAGTCGAGAATCCTACGTACAGATGATCACACGTATGACTGAGCAAAGACAAGAGTAATATGTCACCGAAGAGCTCCCAACGTCACTGCAACAAGCACTTGTATGAAAAATTGGAGCACTTCCGGCTCAGTTGGTATTGTCATGTTCAAAGGAGAGATCCAACGAACTACGAAGAAGGACATCTCAGAGTTTTGAGGCTTCATTGTTAGCTTTTTAGTGTATTATTGACGGGGTTTGTTCGATGGAGATTCATTAGAGTATCAACCGTTTAGTTTTAATGTTCCGTTTTACTTGAATTGAATCCAAAGAAGTTGACAGTGACGCGCTTAGTGTGGGTGACACTTTGTCCTGTAATAGATGCTAGCTTGTGGAATAAAAGGAAAGTGAGTGTTTTCTGTTTTGCGAATTCAATTACATCATTAGTAATTCCAAGTCCTTTCTCTATTGTAGCATGCATAGAAGCACACACACACACATGCACACGTTTTAAATTAAACAATTCCTTGAGAGAAATTTCCCCGGAAGAATCACAGCTTAGCAATTAAGCGACTCCATGTGGGATGGGAATTAATTTATTTGATTACAATCATCTGTCTACAGGAAAGGGTCCCTTACGTTGGCTACAAAGTGGGTTCGGTTTCCATGGTAACACACACACACGCATACACACGTGCAAAGCAGTAACAACAGCAGCGTTAAATAATTACTCGTTCGAACGTTCGATTAAGAGGACGCACACATACACCCATATGTATGTCCAACTCCACTGTGCATTAACGTAGTAATTGTAGCAACTATGTCGGAGCTGGCTTCATTTCATACCACTTGCAAACTATTGATGCGATATTTCCTTTCAACAGGACCAATTCCACCCACCAGACACCTAGCCTCAATCCAATTTTATTTAGCACGTTACTGACGTCATAACGCTAGAGTCCTTCTCATGCATGGTATATTGTACTGACTGACGTATGTATGTACATACATGTGTGTGTGCTTTGCATCTATAAGAGGGATTGGTGGAAGTATAGAGTGAAAAAAGAAGGAAAGCACTGGAAAGGTCGGAGGACTCCTCGTCATCTAATATCAGTTCTGTCGCTCGGCCGTCGTCATCATCATCATCAGAATCGGTCGCATTTGCATGATGCGATAGGTCCAAAGGGGATACTCAGCCAATTTCATTTTGAAACCGTATGCAGCAGCAGGGCCAGGCTATTTCAATCGATGGATTGGACGTTTTATTCATTTTACGTTGTTGATGGTATTTTTTATTTTTTTTTGTCCGTCCTTTTTATTTCACACGCGACGGGCGTTGATGAACCAATGTCACTCACTCAGCTTCCGTTATTCAACTACAGGTAAATGCATGATACAATATCCTTAAAGAGCAAGAGGGACGCGCAAAGGACAACAACATTTATTGGGACTTAGGTACTAGGTTACGGAACGGTTGCTTGCTCTGCACCGAGAGTGTGCTGTGTCTGACCATGTGGGAAAAATTGAATAATTGATTGGCATTGGCACCTTAACAGGCTTTCACACTTTGTTGTTGTTGTTGATTGTTGAGAATAGAATAAAAAGTTGGTCACTTGGAAAAAAAAAGCTGAGAGTTTTGTACGTTCGTGGTTAGTATTATGGTCGGGAGAACTGTGTGTTAATGGTGCAATAGGTGATGATGTTGACGATGATGATGATGATGACGTTGAGGCCATGCCTGACTATTGAAATGGGTCGATACCTACTGATGTCATTCTGAAGGGAGATATGTGAATGCAAATGGTATGGAGAACGATGAAATGGCGGGGTTCTGTTTAATGATTGCACCTAACAAATGATTGATGACATGTGCCGACTGATCTATGGGAATTGGAAATCGTGTTTCGGGGGAGTTAAATCGTTGCTCATTTTATGGGGACTCATTAAGGAAATGTAGAATGTGTACTGATTCATTCGGAAAGGTAGAAACTTGAGCTTCTTTTTTGGAATAGTAAGCGGATAGTTGTACGAGGAGGTTCCGCATGCTTGATGGATGTTTAACTCTCTGCCTGCTTTATTATTGTTGAAGTTGTTCTTGAGGTAGCGTATCGTTGGAGTTGTGCGGGGTTAAGAACAACCAATTCCTTATTTTTTTTTTGTCAACGAGCTCTCATTCCGGGTCTGTTAACTTGTGCCGTTGATCATAAAAGATGTATCAAAGCTTTACACTGCGTTGTATTTCAAGAAACTGGAGCCTATTGCGACGATAGTTAACATTATTAGACCTCATGTTGCTGCCCAAGCCTAAGAACAATTCCGGCTATAAATATCTGAACTTGCAGGTGAAGAAGGACAGCGAGCCTTCCAACCGCTCTTTTTCTTCTAATCGCTCCATTTGACAGTCGCATATCGGCGGTGTGAACTACTCTGTCCGCACCTGGATATATGTTGGTCCAATAGCCATGCTGAACGAATCTCATTCGGTTCCACGAGAATAACCACGCTATCGACTTCAACTAGGTTTGGAACGTCTTGTGATTTCTTGTCTGTCTGTTAAGCTGTAGGATCAATTCTGAGGTCCGAGGGTCCAAGTTAACGTGTCAGCATGTTATAACGATATTTGTCACTATGGCTGTGTCTGGATGTGAATTAAGTGTTTATGGAAAGCGCTGCAAAGAAATGGTTAAATTTTTGTGGTCGCTATTGGACTTTAAGGATAAGGTTGGGCTTTTGTGGCACACATTTGATTTTGGCGCACTTAATTTGATAATCGTATAATTGGTCCCTTTGGAGACATGCCTTAGCAACTGTGGCTGCGAATGGACTTTTTTTTCAACACCAACTTTTAACAAATATTTGACACTACTTATGTATCTAATTTCTTGAGTACCTGCTCTTACATATGTATCAACATATATTCCAATAACTTCTAAACAAGCAAGGCCAGTCTCGCTGGCATCACAACCTTAAAATGCAGGCTTGAATCACTTATTGCATCTGATTGTACTGTTGTTAGTATCCGTATGCCTATCTCTACTTGGCCAAGGAGACTATAGACATGGACACTGAGCTAGATGCCATATTTTAAGTCTAGCATGCATTAATCGTCAAATTTTTTCTACTTTAGTGAGAACCTAAATTTAGGAATATTTCTCGAATGCGGCTAATGGATGTTCATCCTGGAAGTTAGTCCAGCCTAAATTTTTTTTCTATCTATGCTGCAGACATGCAAAGTTTGAACATTCTGGAGTAAAGCTGGAAATTTGCACTTGATAAGACATTGCACCACCTAAAGCGAAGAAAAATGTTCCTTACTGCACGGTGAGCTCCAAAAACCAAAATATTTGCAATGTAGTCTTCTGCCATGCTCTACAAAGCATTATTAAATAAATGTCTATCATCTAAGCACTATCGTCTGCTCGCATCGTCTTAACTAATGTTCAGTTGACGAGTTGTTGACTGACGAAGTTAATTTCTGGAACTATGCAGTAAGTGGGAGACTTAATTACCCATGGCACTAAGTTTTAGTACACTGAGTTGTTCATGAGCCTGTCCGCAGATACAGAAACACACATGGACATTTTTTGTATCTAGCATTGCCATGTATTTCCAAAACTAAAATTCGTCTCCTGTATGTTCTTCTAATTTGTAATTTTAAGTCATTCGAAAGCCTTGGAAGCGTTTGGAAATTCTTAAACAAGTTCTTAAATATTCTTTGTTCCACCCTGTGCTTCAGAAATTTGACTCTTTCTCGTGATCTATGGTTAAAATGCTTAAAAGTTCCAGTTCCCTCGATCATTCGCAAATATACACTCATGTTATAAAGTTGTATGTCTGGGAGAAGAACGTGTTTCTTAGTACCACCCTGTGCATGGAAAAACAAACACCAACTTTTGTGGACTTTTCTCCGTGGCCTCTTCTTGAGTTCTGATGCTTGGCCGTCTATTTGACGATGCTACCAAAGCCTTTAAGTGTAGCACTGAATAGTTTACTTCGCTTCCTTTTGCCACCTCTTTCACTTATTTTTACACATGACATACAACAGGAGGCAGATAATTACTATTGCCTTACAACGCCATTTGTCCTTCCTAATCATGCTTATCCATAAGACGCTTTTCTTTTTTGTAAAAACGAAATTATATGATCCAACATATCCATTACAATTCAAGCATTCATCATACCCGTCGGCCAGAAAAAAAAAAAACAAAAATTAATTCCTGTCGCAAAGGAATATAACTGCAAAAGAAAAATTAAAGCTAAAACGTAAGTTCACTGACTGCTGTTACTAATGGGATATTCATTAGAATCGCTTCCATAGTTAGGATTTCCCTTTTTTTTTCGTTTCGCGCCCATTTCCCCTCCTTGTTCACCCCACCGCCATTGATATATTGAAAAATATTTTACTTAATTTTCCTAGCAAAGCTCTCTTCAAGGATTCCGTTCTTCTAGTCTACATTCCTTTGTGCTTGTCCGTTCTATTTATTTTTTCTGTTTTTCTTCCTTTTTTTTTCATCTCCTTGCGAAATTCATTAAGTGAGTTGACGTCGTTAAGTACCCACTGTGCGTGAGTATACACAAAAAAGGACATACTATGATGTGTACCTATACATACTCGTATACACAAGTACTTAAAAAGCAACAACTGTTGCAGCACTAATATAGGAACTGTCCTTAATTACTCTACGTACATAGCGAAAGTATCTTAATGCTAGGCAACCAACAGATGGCAATTGGAAAATTTCAGCGCAAAGACAAGCTGCAGATAGATTGTTTGTGCGTATTTATTTTGAGTCCTTCCTATTCGATGATGAAAATAGCTCCGTTTGAAATGTGAGGCAAAAAACAAAAAAAATAATTACTTAATCTTAATAGAACGACGGAGTTTTTTTTTTTTCAATTTTAAGGATGCTTATTCCTTTGATTGAGTAAACAATCTTTTCAATGAACAGACAATTTGCACTGCGCGGCCCACATCGAACTCGGCTCTGCCATAATGAATGGCAAGTCATTATGTATCTCATTCCAAAAGCAAAAAAAAAAAGAATCCAGAAATTGGAAATGTTCTGTTTCTCTATAGTAACTTTGAGATCAAAATAACAACGAAAAGAAAATCGAACAAACAAGAAAAGTACTCAGTACTTCATTATCCTTATTATCTCTATTTATCCTTTTTTTTTCCTTTTTCTCTTTCTGCTTTTCAATCCCACCTTGATGTCATTATATTTGTCTTCGTACATTTGTAAGAGGCAGAAAATTCATAAGAAGAAAAAATAACATGTAATGTGTACCCTCGACAGGATCTCACAGAATAAAAAGGGATAATAAACCAATTTCATCTGAACATATGGAGAAATGAGTTCAACATCTTTTGACTCTCGAGTGGAGAAGCTCTGCGGTGCGAAATGAAATGCTGGAACTGTTGACTGTCGATAAACGATTTACTATGCCTTAAACAACACCATGGTGTGGCGGATATACGAGTAATATACAAATAAGTCAGATAATGTGATATACCCTGAGGATGATAATTTTTTCACGATACATGAGTATACTTTTTCGCATCAATCATGAAGATTGGTTGGTATCCATGTGATGCTACGAAGTAAAAGGGCGAAAATCCTTTGGCATTGCGAGGACTGGGTGTGATTTTAAATTTCCAATGATTTTTTCGTCGATTCAGTTGAATTTTCGGACGGAGCTGGTTTGGTAAGCTGGATGGGAGAAAAAAAAAATGTTAATTTTTTGGGGAATCATATCTTTTGGTAACTGTTCTGAATAAAAAATAAAAATAATCCAGAATCCGTCCCTTAATGCTTACTCTGTCGGATAGGTAAGGCTACATTATACATGGCATCCAAAGTGTGCTTTAAACGACACTGTGGACTAAAATGTGACCAACTCAACTCATTTTGTTAGGCACCCGATTGGAATCCTTGCAATAGAGTGGTGCAAGCCTTGAGTTATATTCAAATCTTGCTACAAAATTTTAAAAACCAGATTCAAAAACATCTGAGGAAGCTCAGGCAACTACAAACTTGTTTGCGAGTTCTTGGAACAGAGAATTTCTCGAAGGGATATGAAGAGGTCATCAAATGATATATATTGTGGGACTTAATATAAGAAAGTGTGGTGAAACTTGGAATACGTAGCGATGACAAAAAGAAAGCCTTGACGAGGACATTTGCAATAAATGTATGCAAATAGTCATCCATTTATCAGGCAGGAACTTGTTGTACAAATGAGGAAACATTTCCAGTCAGCAGAAGAACAGTGCCAGAGTGCATTATAAAACATCGAAACACTTGGTTGCGATACTTGATATGGGGCCAACTTCAAGGAAAACCTCCTATACAGTAGCTTGAGTGAATGCAGCGTTATAAAGCAGAGCCATTTTTCTGTCAAGAAGGGCACAACTCATCCTTACTTGCTTGGCACCAACATGGAGAAGGGGACTAAGGTCAAAAGTGTTGGAAACAGCAGTAACAGTAAGAGAAAAGGAAATAACTGAAGAACGAGATGCAATCTACAGCCTGGTAAGGTAAAGATAGAGGTACAAAGGTTTTGGACATATTTACCGACACGTGATACAGAGAAATACCTAGATAAGAAGACCCCACAAAAAAGTTGATATCCACTTAGCAGTTAAAAGAGCTCGCCTGTTGCTTACATGTGTAGGTTCAGGCATTGCGACCTTCAGTGAGAATATCAATCAGTGAACCTATCATCAATCAATCTCTCGACTAAATACTGAAAACCTTAAGCGAGGCACCTTGTTTAAACCAGATAACTTCTCTAATCAAATGTAAGGACACGATCAAGCAAATAAACAAACAGTTTATCTTAACCTCTTAATTTTAATTTTGAAGCAGTAAGCAATACCGCTTTTCATATGAGGAGTGGCTTACTTACATACATATCCACATACATCTTGTATTTACATATGTATCTAAGGTACAATGCTTATTTTGTGTGTCTAGCTAAATGCATTCCAATTTTAAGATTTACTCATCCAATTTCCGGAGACAGGAAGTCGGCAATTGATTTTGGTGTTCGCAATATTCATCTTCAAACAGCAGCTTGGGCCTTCACTAAGTAGCACATAACTACACGAACGTTTAGGCTGTAAAGTCATTCAAGCCATCTTGAAAGCGAAAATGTAGGTACTTTTTTTTTAGATCACAAAACAATAGAAATAGGAGAATAGAACTTTAAAGGGCAATTCACTTGCTAGAAATGAGAACAATAAACTAATCAACAACATCAACGACTTGAATGGAACTCCAACCAATTAATGGAATGAAAGAGGGAAAATATTATGCCAAGCAGATGTCCGATATTTCAATTCGACGAGCAGTAAAAATAATCACAATGATTGGCAGACAAAACTAAGGTTCCCTTATCTTCTCAATTTATATTGCTCTTCCTCACTCAAGTAGATGCAAAAACAACACCGCCAGGCAACAGGAAATTAAAGGATAAATCCATCAATATTCAAAGAAGCCGTCATCGGAGAGAAAAAAAAGCGAACAGACAACAACGTTTTCACTTAACTTTCCTCTCAGAAATTGTAAAGAAAATTCGAATGAACTTTTTTAATTGAAACATTAATTCGATGTAATAGAAAAATTTCACGTTCCCAGCGTACAAAACGCGCATCCTTGCTACCCTTTGGCAAAATCAATTAAAACATATAACCTACCCACACATATGTACCTACATATATATGCGTGTACATACAACAGTTAAGTACTTCATTCTGCTGCCGCGCCAGTGTCGAAACCATTGGAATTTCATGCCCTTGTTACACCCTCAGAGAACGACGAGATCTAGTACAATATTTATTACCCTTAAAGTATGCCTCACCCCTAACATTTACGAAAACTGCCACTTGTATCGAAATACCGAAGCATCCACATACAGTAACATCAACTTCATCCCCCCCGCCCTACTCGCCATTCATTGCGGAACTTGCGAATCAAATCCTTTATGGTTCTTCTTAGCGTTCTCCTTGTCATCAGCGGCGAAACGGCGGCGAAGGACGTTCAGTTCAAGTCGTCGTGGAACCACTTACAAGAGAAAACGCCCGTGCCTGCCGCGTCAACCCATGGATATTTATCTTTCAATGTTAGACTGGTGGTTGACGCAAGATAAAGAGGGTGATATTTTTTCTCAAAAGTCTGTGCAGTGCAGGAGTACGCTTCATCCCCCCTTTTTCGAGCGCGCTCTCGTTCTCTAATTTCAACAATAAACAGAAAAATTTTCATTTTGCCGTGGGGATTTAATAAAATCCACAAGAGTGAGAAAAAAAATAAAGAAAAAAAGCAAAACCGTAAGAAAAGTGAAACATCACGTTGGCATTTGAGTAAGGTCGGGGGGTGAAACGGTGGGTAATTTGTTAAAATAAATTTTGTTTTCAGTTTTCACTTGAGCTCTCGTATAAAGGGCGAGTATTGGCTTCATGGAAATTTGTGATTTCGGAGTTAAATTTTAACTGAAAGAAGTCAAGACAGTTGGTCCACCGGTCAAGACAGAAGCTGCACGGATTTATGATATACGTAGCTCAAAAATTTGAAAATCGATTTCCTCGGAAACGGTTGCGACGATTTTGTCTGTTTGCTCCATGATCACATCCAAAATGATCGGAAATTTTGAAATGTGTCAATATTCTCAAATATCTGGGCAACAGAGTAGGCTTACTTTATACGATGTGTATAAACGATACCTGATAGTAGGAACGAAGTCGTACTAATACAGATTTTTCTTTGAGGAAGCACTAGGGTTGTTTCAGTAAAAGTCGAAAACAATAGTAAATTTTTTGAACGGGAAATACTTCATAAGATATTCGGTTCCGTTTGTGTTGACAGATTTCGGAGAAGAAAATTAGCTTATATTATAAGAGCTGCAGAGCGCCATACATCTAGGAGTCTAGCCGCAGAGTCTTCGAACCTAGCCCGGAATGGCAGTGCGGTAGAAGCAGCTTCACTTTATGTATCGCGCACAAGTAGAAAGGGTTCTCAAGGGGTCTATAAACTTCAATTCGGATTTCAATGTCGACTTTTGCACCTGTGTCGGTGTAAGAGCTTACTGTTTATGGACATCGATGAGTGTCTATGCCTGTCAAACTATTTTACTTATGTTTCCCTTCATTTTAGGCCAGAAAGCTGTTAAGGTATGTTTTAACAACCAAACAGCACCAACGAGCAAGTACATGCGCCACCTTTGTGCACTTTGACCCCAAAGACAAAGTACTGCTGGTTATTTGTCTTAACCTTTTCATCAAAAGTAAAATGTTTTTAAAGTTATCCCATTATGGGTTGTAGTTGAATTTGCATGAATATTGTTATATATGTTGGCCATTGCGTACTTGAGGTTTTACTTTGTTTTAGGTTAGGTTAGGTTAGGTAGATGGGTGCCTTGTGACATAGAGTCACTGCTCACTTAGACCAGGTCGGTCCATTGTGCCCAATCTTTTTAACTCTGGAAACATGTGAAACCGTAGTTAGAACCACCCATATAATGATATGAATCCCAGGAGGTCCGTCAGCTCTACATTTCCTAAGTCCTCCAGTTCCGAAAAGAAGTAACTTCAAAGAGTCCTTATTCTTATGACGGATAGGGCAGGTTTTGTTTTAGTTAATCCTTTCCTGTCCCGGTTTCAAATGCAATTACCTTGCAGTAGAGGTTAATAGAGTAGAAAATCACTGCATTTGCAGGTTGCATAGCCCTGGGCTTCAGCAATCATCAGTCGAAAACTGTTGGATAGGTAGATACATGTGTATGACTGTGGGTTATTTATTTGGTGTCCAAATGTTATTGTTGTCGATTTTCCTTTCGTTTTTTTAAACAAAAATAATTTTTATCCCTATTTGTCCAAAGTATAAATGGAGAATTATAATATAAAAAAATACAAAAATTTGGAGCAACAGACCATTTGCGGTTCAAACCCAAGATTCGCGTGACCATTCACACAAATGGAAGTGATCTTCAATTTAAAGCTATAAAGGTGAATTGAGAAGCCTTCTAGTGAAAAATATTACTCCTTGGTCAGATATTCGAGGTGGGACCATGAAAAAACACCCTTTTCTGGGATTCGAACTTCGAACCTCCCTCTCAGTAGTCCAATGAACTAATCATTGAGCTACTAAGCCATGGCAACAATTTTAATGTACGGGTTAAAAAGGCAGAGATAAGGTGCATCTTTTCTATATCCACCCGATTTTTATATTACCTCCACTAAACACAGTTTTATTCTTGCTTTTCATTAAATTCAAAAATTCGATCGGTTAAGAGGTCCTTGAGTTAGTCATCTGAGAAAATTGATTCGAATATCTAATAATTAAAGATCGCATCTTACATCATACTCCTAGGCCATCCAATTTACGTGGTTTTCAAATGGGACTCTACACACATCAATCTAAGCTTATTCATGAAATTATACGAAAATCCGTTCTCATATTTTCGACAAAGTTCCTCATCCTTCCCACCGACATCACATTTTATCCTTAATGCATATGATTTTGACATATCGAATCATACACAGCAACCAAATCTTATTAAAATCTGTAAGTGGGTTTTGAGCAAGACGTGCAAAAATATACAAGCACGAAACGAAAAGGGGTCGCTGTGACTTGAGTCTTTCAAAAACGATCATAGCTTGCCTAGACTCCACAGATTTTATAAAAATCAAAGATTCGTCAATTTTGGAAAGAGCTAAGCTGGGATTTGAGATCTATTTCCGTACAAAATTTTAAAACGCATTTTGTCCTTCAATGCCTTTGAGATCTAGGTAGACATAAATTTGGTGTTATGTGATCATGGAAATTGATTGCCATCCATTTCTCAGTCGCCGCGGCTTTGTACACTGACAGGTGCAGGTGTTCTACACTTATGGTCCATTTTCACTCACACTGTCTATGCAGGTCCAAGCAACTGCCTCTGGGGCTCTGCAAAGTTCAAACGTCGTTCCTTCCATTGGCTTTTCGGTCCTCATCGAACAAATAGAACATCATAAACCACACCTTGAAATAGTCGCTCAGACAATTGAAGGTTGCTTTTAATTGACCTCGTCGTGGTACCAGGGTCCTTTTGAATACGGTGGTGGAGTACTTTAACAAATTCTTCATTTCTTTTTGAATGCTTTTTACTTTTTGAGACAGGAGTATTTTCGCCTTCAACTTGAAGCGAAGTTTGTGAAAAAATGATTGGCTGACACTCGAAAAGCACGATATTTCGAGATGACTTTGGTCTTCACATCTCTATGGCAGCAATCATTTTTTTTTCTTACGTGGGACGGAATATTTTAAAGAGGAAACGGAGCCCATACTCAGTAACAGTGTGGAATTTCCACCCACTAAACTCACCTCCCCTTCTACGACCGGTCTTCTCCGCACTGCCGTCAAGAATTTTATAGCGAGGGGGGACTTAAGCTCTTCCATACTCATCGTTTCTTTGGCGATGTTGTCTGGGGTTAAGCCCTCATTCGCTCTTCGTAATATCGGTGTCAATGGGACATGACATGCTCCGCATCCCCGACTGCTTTGGTGCACTTTGGGCAGAAGAGCTTGTACACACCTGTGGAAGTGGGCTCAAATGTCCTCAAATAGCCTCCGTACCCAGTAAAGGTTGGCCACATGTTGATTTCCCTGAAATATGTTTGTACCCTAAGGTCGTTATGGAATATTCGCCTCAGAGAAGTGCGACCGATGTTTAGTTTTTAAACTTTGTCAATATTTCCCTTTGTCATCAATTTATACGCCGAGGCTTGATATGTACTATATACGTATGTATCCTCCACCCTACAAGCCCAACCTTAATAAGTTGTAGAGGTAGGAAGGTTTCTTTGCAAGTCTTTCGATACTGTTGACAGCTTGGCATTTAAATTTATTCTGTATGTCGTGCCTCAATAAATCCGCACTTATTCGCACGGATAACCAAGCAAACAACACTTGCCTATTAGCTGTGCAATTCAGGGCCAATTCGTTGAAAGTTAAACAGATTCAGATATCGCTACTTGCAGTTTATCGCTGAAGGATTTTACCCCATTGTATGTAATACTATCATGTCCCAATTCAATTTGCTGACTGCAGCCGGTTTCGTATTTCATTTCTCCCTGAATAAACTGCATTTATCTCGTTTGCACACTCACGTATCTATGCAATTATCGACCCACCAGCATCAGCATCAAGACTGCACTGTGACGTCAAGAGAACAAAATATGGAACAGCAGAGATGGAAAAAAATGTGAATAAATGTAAAACAAAAATATTTTATCCTTGACACCCGAGAGATATCGCGAGAGGAGAATGTAAAGAATTCGTCCATTTTCCTACTACCACTGTTGCTTCTGCCAAAACCTGCCACACTATCGTCATCAACAAAAAACACAATAAGCGTGTGTATGTGTGTGTATGATGTGTGTACACAGGATATCACAATTTTGGGTAGATTGCTCTGAGTTCAGCTCCTAAATATAGCATTTCCACATGAATACGCTGCCGCCGTTGCCATTGGGGCCCTGAGGACGAACATTCAAGCCCAGCCAAACCACCCATCCACTGCCTGCACAGACGATACTTTTCGGGTTTATTTGAAGTTTATATTTACACAAACACACACATACATCCACCCGAAATTGGAACAGTCGGAGTGTATGTGCCACGTCAGGTCCTACAGGATACCAGCTACAACACCAAGCGCGAAAATTCCTTCTCAATCATCAGAAATTATTGAAACTACAAACAGAAGGAGCAGGCACAGGAGCAGGAGTACAGAAGACTTGTGTGAGAAAGGATAACTATCTCTGCCAACACATACGGGAAATAGGATAATGCAGAAAAATTGTTTGTGCTTTTCGTGTGTTGTTGTTGGTGTTTGCCTCTATTTCGGTAGATGATCGACTACAACGCAAACATAAATAAATGAGTGCTCGGTGTTCACATTCGTATCGTCGTCGTCGTATTTATTCCATTTCAACTGACAGGCATCATACAGTGCTGCTGTACAGCACGGGAACTCATCAATCTCCTCGGGCGTATGCAATAAATCATTCTGTATGCTCCCCAGCCACCGCCAGCCTCCTCCGTATATGGGTCAATTTATGAGCGATTATTGTGAAAACGCGGAGTGCAGGAAGGTGTATCGTGTCGATTTGTTCGTTTCAATACTCGTCCAATTTTTATATTTCGCACGAAAACAATTGGAATGAATTAGTTATTCACAGGGAAAGCACCCGGCCAGGGTGGCGGGATGCGGCATAGCACCCCACTTTTTTACCACGTTAAAGCGCGCGCTATGAAAATTAATAAATTATTGCTTTGATTTAAGGGCGCTCGCCGGGTTTCGAGGGTGTTTTGTGTAAAATTAATTTTTTGGAAAGCTGCGAGTAAATTAGATCAGCGTTAATTGGTTTTGCATTTGGCATGTATCGAAAAGTGAGATGCAAATGGTTTTGCTTATTAGTTTTCAGTTAGGACGAGCGTAAATTTAGTTTTGTGAAACGTTCACTGTCCGCTGTAGATTTTAGTGGTGTTTTGATGCTGTCAGGAAAACTAAATCTAAATTATATACAGCTGCAGATATGAGTACGTGCAATGCAGAATGCGGAAAATTTGATATGAACTAGGAAAATATTTTTGCCTCTGGTTAGGATTTAGACATTTAAACATTGAATGGCTTCCATAGCGACATTAGAATTTAATTACGTTCATCCTAAAATGTGAAGTTATTAAAATAAAACGGTACGGATTTATTTACATAAGGATTTGAATAGAATTTTGTGGAAAACAGTTCAATGTAGGTGGATGACTGGCCAAAATTGGTTTGGCTTAGTAGAGCAACAACCAGGGCTTGATTCGCCTCGATGAGTGGGAGTTAGTGCGTGGGCAGACGAGCTTAAATACTGAAATTTTCGTTGAAGGCTTCTTCAACATCAACATCAAAGCTCAAATGCCCGATTCTCTGCACTCTTTTGCAATAGAAAGGCACATACATCCCTAAAGTCTTGTGTCGCATAATTTTTATTTTTTGCAAAAATAGATGCGATCAGCTCCACATGCCTCATCTACAAAAAAGGCGATCCTATGTCCTGCAAGAAGTACAGAGGCATATCCCTGTTAAATTTCGGGTATAAGATGCTATCTAACGTAATATGTGAGCGTCTAAAATCTTTCTGCAACACACTTATCGGCCAGTACCTGTGGAGCCTCTGGCCCAGCAGATCGCCTATAGACCAAATCTTCGCATTAAGACAAATCCTGGAAAAGACCAACGAATTTCATGTCGAGACTCACCATCTTTTCATCGACTTCTAAGCCTGATAGCATGATAGCATTCATCGCCGTGAGCTCTACATAGAGATGGCCGAATTCGGGATCCCGCCCAAGCTAATGCAGCTGTGTCGCATTACGCTGGAAAACGCGCGATGCAATGTGCAGTTCGGAAATATTTCTTCTGAACTATTCCAGAAGTACTGGATTTCGGCAAGGAGATTCGCCATGTTGACGCATGGCAAGCGTCAACACGGAAGGCACTATCTTCAACAAATCCGTCCAGCTGCTGGGATACGCAGACTATATCGACATCATCATGTACAAAGTACATGTTGCAACAAACAAAGTAGCATCTGTCCACCGTCTAGAACAAAACGTCACTGTTGACTGACAGCAGTAACTTCGAGATGGTTGAGGAGTTTACCTACCTCGAAGTAAACATTAACTCAACGAACGACACCTAAGTGGAGATCCGACGAAGACTAACCGAAGCAAACCGCTCCTACTTCGGTTTGACGAAACAACTGGTTTCAAAACTTTTAACTCGGAAGACAAAATGCATGCTCTACAAAACACTAGTCTTGCCAGTTCTGCTCTATGTTGGCGAGTGCTGGACGATAAGCAGGAAAGCAGAGCAGATTTTTGAATAAATTCTTCGTTGAATATTTGGTCCCATATGCGAGCAGGGCGAAGGGAGGAGAAGATATAACCGCAAACTCTGCGAGCTGTATCAAGATGTTTCTGTAGTCCAAAAAGCCAAAACACGTCGACTACACTGGCTCGGCCACATCGAGCGAATGGACAATAATGCTCCAGGTAACAGGATATTCGAATCTCAGCCCCCAGGTTCGAGGCGACAAGGAAGACCGAACCTCTGTTCGATGTCAGAGCGCTTGGTCTGGTAAACTGCAAGTAGCGTGTCCAGGATCAAGAGGTTGGAAGGCTGCTGTGTCTCAGGCAGGGACACTCCACGGGTTGGGAGCCCGATAAGTTAAGTAAGTAAGATGCGATCTGCAGTTTAATGGCACATCCGAAAGGCGAAATTCTCGTTGACATTCATGGGTTTTCGTTGCATTTTAATTAGAATTTGCCGCCTACAGACTAATCGCCAACAGCCAACGAGCCAGGGTACCACATTATTGCATCCTGAACTAAACTTGTAGTGCCGTTGATAAAGGTGGAATGACCTTTCTATCATCATTTTGCCTTGAAATGAAGGAGATAAAACTATTTCCATAAAGTGATGTTTTTATTTGTATTTTCGGTCTAAAAACTATATTTGGTTCCGGAATATTAAGCTGCCCTTTCGTAGCTCAATAGACCGGGCTGTCAAATGTTAAAAAAGTGTTTACTGTTCACCTTCAGCCTTCGTTCTACGCAGAAGTTTTCATCTATCGTCCAATTCTTGTGTTAGGTCTTGAATGCATTTGCGTTGTATCTGCAGTGTTGAAAACTTAATGGGCTGTAGGATATGATATCTCCAAGGCACTTGCAGGATGGATGTGAAACCTTTTTAATGCAAACAGTTTCAACGTGCTAACTATGATATGTTACTTTCCGCTCTGTTACATAGCACTTCCAACCTGCGATACAACAAATTTGAGTTCTACATTTTACGCACATCTTACAAGTTTTTCAACATACCTATAACGTCGTGTCATTATCCTTACGTGAACTTTGTCAAAACTAGCATTCATACTTTGCGCTTATACTACCCTCAAATATCTGGCGAGGTCTTAACGATAACAGTCTGCATGAAATGCAAATACGACTGACTGCGAAGCGCGATAGAAGCATTTACTACATGGATGAGGATGGGTCTGCTATGGCATCATCATTGACTTCGCCTACGAATTCCCCAGCTCCCAAAACCAAGGGAGTATCTGTCTTAAAATAACTCACTTCAACTTTAGTTTTATTCTACACGTACTAGTCATAGTTTAAGTGGTGTGCATGAACTCCCCAAAAGAATCTGAACCTAGATACTCCACACCTCTGTTTGTGTCAATTCCCAAGGACCCTAGTTTTCTGCAAAACAATCGTTTGAAAAAAAGGAATTCCACAAGAAAAACTTAAAATTAATTTCATCCGCAAGGATTTATGTAAATATGTGTTTCAGAATTACAAGTCCATGTATGCGTGTGTCTGGTGCATATACTGCAGAACCGCTTAACCGTAATTCATTTAATCCCTTCTCATGGCAAGGATAGCCGCAACTGTTCCCATTTTCTCTGCTATTCGTTGGATATTTCTTCTATTATACACTTTACATAACTGGCAAGCTAGAAAAAAAAAAAAAAAAAAATTATATAAAAACCTCTCGCGATGATCTATTTGACGCAAAGATGATTTAAGAGTCAATTTATTATGGGCGGGCACATGAAGCTTCGCTTGTTTAATTTTTCGCATTTGAGGCCGCGCCCGCTTTTGATGGGTGGAAGAAATTTATGGCCTCCCCTACAACGTTAAGGGACTATTATTATTTTAGTTGTCCATTGAGTTTCTGTTTTTTCGTTGTATCCTTTATTTAGTCCATCATTTCGCTGGGGAAAAATTACAACAATTTAGTTGAAATGCAATTTCGAGGGACAAGCATTTTTTTTGTTGTTTTAAAATTTTTTTTGTGTACAGTTCCATTGGCAGGAAGAATGATGTAGTATTACTCTACAACATCGATTGGAAAGGTATGGGGATAATGGTATCATGTTTTGGAAGTGATTTAAAGGTTGTTATGGTACATGATGTACATTTTGGGAACATACACCAATTCACTGAGACTGCGAATAGAGAGATAGGAACGGTTGAAGCACATTGATTGTAACAGTCTTGTTTCAGAACTAATTCATGTTCTAAGTGAAAGCATAGAACGTGCTCGTGTTGTTTTGTTATATTAATGTGGTTTCATTAATGGAAAATTCGTGTAATTCGCAGATTGTGTGGTTTATCTTTTTGGATGTCCATCATTTGATTGACGCAGTACGAACGAGTGTGCTCCCGAATTACTTGTTTGTTTCTCGGCTTGTGTGTTTTTTTTCATTTTGTTAAAATTGGGTATTGTTCACAATAAATGAGACATTTTTACAGCCCACGCACTAATGCTGCTCATCACTTAAAATAGCCTTCAGATGCACTCTGTACTGTATCTGAACACCCCCATTTAGTCAAAATCACCTCTCAAACGCCTACTCTCCTGCTTAGAGTGATATGTGTGCAAAGTGGGACAAGCCTCTTTCGTTTAAGTCTCCTACGCATATCGTACACTTGACTATGGACTTACGCAACATTAAATTCAACATCCTTCTACATCTGGGACAAGTTATTGCGTTCCCAGATGGTAGTTGTGCAATCAACTTATGCTAAGCAAAAAACATTATTCTGATGCCTGTGATGCTGTGACTTGAGGTGATGAAACTGAGCGTCCTGTGGCGTATCCCGTAGCGGAATAGACAGCTTCGCTCCCCTGATAAGGCATGTAAATATGTATGTCGAATGGTCTCGGTATTTATGAACAAGGGAAAGGAGTTATTTTAAAAACTATCACGTGTAACTCCGAAAGTCACTCAGTGGGCAGAAAGGATTTAAAAAATATTTTTCGCATCCGAAAAGTTTAACTCTTAGGAATTTTTGGAATGCGTCTATGTGGACGAGTTTGTTTTTTTGCGTTGGTCTGCGGAAAGCTGTTAAAGATTTTGAAGAACTGCGTTAACAGTACGGATTATTTATTTATTGCTTTATTTATTGAAGCTTAGTACAAGCTGTTACTTAAAGATAAATAAATTCTAACTTAAAATATTTTTCCTTTTTTTTAATTTTTATTATCGGCTAAGACCACATCTCGTTAACTACCATACCGCTGTTCCTAGCGAACTGTTGCTCATTGCTTTCCGCATTTTTTACGGGGCTTACCGAAGTTTTTGGAGCATACGTACATATATGTAAGCTCTCCGGTAGTTTTGTCAAGGGTTCTTATAGCACTGGAAAGCCAATTGTTTGATTCTGTCCATGTATGTATCCATGTTTAATGGCAAAGCTTTAAATGAAAGTGTAATTCCTCATGTTTCTGTCTTATATTTTAATCGACGTTGAGTATGGGTTTCCACGTTCACCTATGTGTTTTATTTTTTACAAAAATATTTCAAATTCAGACACAGGTACAGTGTTAAATCTATTAATCCTTTGGGCTTGGAACACTAAACCCGAGGTTTGGTAGGGAGGAGAGTTATGAGGAGGTGTGGAGGAGCCTTCTGAGGGAGGATCGGCTAAAATGAAAATCAATAGTCATATGCGCCTCGTTGGCCGAACGCATCATTCTAGACATGGGTTCAAAGTGCCCATAGTTGGTCCGGTGACGAGCAAGGCGAAAGAGGGGTACACACCTAAGGTTGCGAGGGTTAGTGTTTAGGTAGATCATTTGTAGTAAAGCGGGAGAATCAATCTAACCTACTAATAGTTGATGTAGGAAGAGTATGTCAGCAACATGACGCCGCTTTAAAAGAGTTTGTAAATAAATCAGTTTTACCCGATCTTCGTAACGAGGCAAATTATATCCCAAGAGAGACCACGTAGAGCGAAACGTATAAATCTTCGCTGGACAGCTTCAATTGTCAAAGAATGCGTAACTTGATAAGGTGACCAAACTTGGCTAGCGTATTCAAGGATAGGTCTGACAAACGTAACGTAAAGGGATTTGGTGACATAAGAATTCGAGAATTCTTTAGACCAGCGTTTGATGAAGCCAAGGGTGGAGTTGGCTCTGTTAATTATGTGGTCGATGTGCAAATTAAAGTTGAGCTCTCGGCCACAAATAATACCTAGATCGCAGATTGAATTGACTGAAGGAACGGGTTTATTATCCTAGGAGGAGGAGGAACGCGCTTGCGGGAGACGGTAATAGCTTGGCATTTACTCACATTCAGCTCCAAGAAATTAAATTTGCACCAAGTGAAGAACAAGTTCAGGTCACTTTGAAGTAGGAGAGAATCCGAAGGGGAAGAAATTATCTTAAAGATTTTTTTATCATCCGCGTACATGGATAATTTGGAATTCTTATCATTCATTCTTATATATCATATATAGTAAGGACAAAGATTAATGGGCCGAGATGACTACCCTGAGGAACCTCGGAAGTGGCTTTGATGGCGTCGGATACAGAACATCTGAAGAGGACTCTGTATTGGCGACTCTCTAAATAAGACCTAATCCAGGAAATAAAGTATGTTGGAAAACCAAGGGCTTTAATTTTGTGCGAGATTTAATCAAACGCTTTGCTGTAATCTGTAGAAATTACATCAATTTCATTACCGGTCTCTAATGCATGTAATGCTTGGGAAACAAATTCAGTTAGGTTGGTCGTAGTAGATCTCCCTTTTAAGAATCCATGTTGAGATGAAGAGAAGATTGGTTTAAAACAGATTGGTAAACAATGCTTTCAAAGAGCTTGGGGATGAATGAGAGTTTGGCAACAGGTCGATAATATGAGATCTCGTTTTTATTGCCTTTTTTGTGGATAGGGAAAATGAATGAGTCCTTCCACAGTAACGATGGAAAATGGAAAATGGATGTTCTGATGTTGGTTGCAGAATTTGTATGCATCTGGGTAGAAGATAACTGAAGGTGTGTAAAATGCACATGGGTATCAACATGGTGAAGCATGTCGTTCTCTAAACTTCTAAGTGCAGTATAGCCAGGCTTTCCTTTAAATGCAGCGTTTTCTAACAGAGGCTCTTTTAGCAACAAGAGCTGGTAAGATAAACTTAAAATTTGTGGTCTCGTGAATAAATAAAGCCTTTTCCTTGAAACGAAAAGACCATTAATTTTGGTAGAAATACCAGGCTGAGCCGATATATAATCGGACCATAGACCATTTACTTCTAAAAATAATTACTCTTGCTGTTACGAAGAACTTTAATAAGACACAATTCTCCTGAAATCTATGTATGTACGCATGAATGTACTATTATACTATACTAGGCGCCAATATACATAACAATGCATCTACGAAGACATAAGCCCAATTTAGCATTGCGTATCCGACGTCAGATATCTGATTCTAATCTTCTATCCGACGCCGGAAATATTTGAATTTGAGTATTATATACTATGGACAGCTTTTCTGCAATAAAATCTAGGTCTCTTCCATTTGTGCGGAGACTTTAAAATGCATTAAAAAAAATGCAAGCAACTGTGCCCTGAGCTTTCCTACGGTCTTTAGCGCCACATATTTCAGCTAAAATACAATAGAAGGATATTTCCACCAACACTCTCTTTCTTGGTGTTCACAGTTACAGTTGGATCATGGGTCAATAAGGAACGGATTATCCTTCCCCTTCCGTCCATTGGGTCCAGCAAAATGCCTGGTCCTATAGGTTGAAAGGTTTTACGCGGGGTTAACTGTCCCTCGGTTCGGTAATAAATTAAAATACTACGCGGCAAATGGAAAAGCCTAGGGAAAGGATGATTTTATTGTTGACGACCCTTGTGCATACTGGTGTGTAGGCTGCTATGTGGAGTTGGCGTTGTGATTCGTATGAATACATTGGTTTTGGACATCTCTTGTTATTCTCTAAACATGCTGGAACTATGGAACTATAATATTGGTTTTAGTACTTCACTTTTCCGCTCGAATGCATAGTTCCTCATATCTGAAGAAATGAACAACAACACAACAAATATTCAATCTGATTACTGTCTATCTAATGGCTTCCTTTCTTCTCTTTTCCCAACAGATAGCTCAGAGTTGATTTAACAAACAGTTTGCCCATACCCACATATAAGTTTCAGTCTTTCTCGAATCATAACTCATCGCATTGCTGCCGTTCTAAAGTAAATGCATATCAACACCTACATCCATAAAAAATAATCCCATCAAAGGAACAAATTTGAAATATTAGAAAGATTCAGCAGAATCCCTTAACAGCTACATTGTTTCACGATCACGACTTTACCGCACATTCCGCACGAAACATTCCACATATGCTTGCAATTTTATCCTTTTTTCGAAAGTTTTATATCTTTAGCTCTATAAAGTGCACATATGCACATCCTCGTAGAATGCAATATCTAGATAAAAACGTGTCTTCTCTAAGTATCTCGCTCCATCACTTGTACACATTCTCGCTTCCAGCTGTAATTGTTTTGCAATATTTCACCTGCCAGCAAGTGCAGTACAGCAGTCACGAATAAACAAAGAATTTTCTCTCCAGGTGTTTGAGTCCACCTCTACTTGGTCTCCAATCACACTCAAATTCACCGAGAAGAAGATCCTTACAAATCTAGTTCTTGTTGTTGCACACATTTGGTCGACAGAATGAAGGATTTTCCTATGTACCAATGGAATTATTCTGGGATAACAATCTATCCGTCGAAGCAATTCAAAAAAAAAAAAAAACTCTCGGTGTCGTAGTCCTCCTCTGTTCATATCCATCCAAGGTGTATACTCCAAACGGAGTACGAGTATATACTTGAATGCTGACTTGGTTTTATTTTAACTTGGAAAGCAATTGTTGCGGAAGGGAATACAGCATCGTCTCCACGCGAGGTCGAGTTCATCCATAAGCATTTATTTCAGAGGATACTCGTATTCTTTGAGTGGACTCCGACTGGGTCACGTAGGGAATTTACTTGAATTTGTACCTTCTGTAGAACCACAACAGATATTTTATTTGTTTTGATAAATTTCATATCTATAGAGTGGAGCTATTGAGAAAATCGATTTGAAATCCTCTCATGGATATCCTTAAGGCTGGCAAACAAGGAAACGTAACTACTTCCTTCCGCTTTGGTTTTATGTACTCGATTTCCATTTGGCAAGGCAGTACCTACGAGTATTGTCCTCTTTCTGAATCTCTGTGTCCGGATAATGATATCCTTGCAATCAATTTTATTCTTATTAAAATCAAAAGTCGTTGTCCTCAATGTTCAACTTGTGCGCCTTCATTTCACGATGCAGGTGGTGATGGGGATTTTTTGTGAATATTTATTTCAAATGGTATCTCGTGTATGCAAGGACGATGGAACTCAATTTCCTTATTGCTAATGAATCAGGAGAGAGGTTGATGGTGGTTGGATTACGTTTTCGGGGAGAAATCGAAATTCCGCCTGTCTGTGGTTTGTTGTGCATATTTTGCTGAGACAGTTTCTTCCGGTGGTGGATGCCTCGATGAAGTACGTTTTTTTTTAGCTTCTCTTTTACTTAATCTGTGATATTTTTCTTGTGCCAGGAAATGCATCCAAAGTCTCTGGTTCTATTTTTAGATAGTTCTGATTTTTCGATTTTTCTCATATTTTTGTAGAATATACATATTATCCTTGAAGGATGATTTTTATAAAAACGAAAAGTTTTTACAAGGATTCCACTCTCGTAAATGGTTGCTGTGCAAGTCTATGCATTTCAAATTTATTTCTCGAGTGCCTCTGCCTTGCTGCTAAAAATTAGGACTGTCAAGATTTTTCCCCATTAAGGTACCCTATAAGAGTTTCTGTACAATTTTGTATTGTAATATCGTTGGGTACAACCAATAGTATTATATTCATTGACGAAAAAGAGGATTCGGAGAGATTTAAAGCATACACCCCAAGCCTTTGTTGAGGTATTGCTTGTTGAACTAGAATTTTCATCGTGTTTTGTATCGTATTAAAAAGTGTAGCAAATTATGGTCGCAGATGGTAGACTTTTCCTTACTCGCAGTTTAGTTCAAGTGAAGTTACTAGAGGCATAGAATATATTATAAATGTAACTTGCAAATCTTAGCTCCTGGAATTGTACAGAGTCTGGAATTTTTTGCGAGCAGAATTGAAGAAAATTGCACTTAAGATTGAAGAGTAAAAGTTCTGTAGAACATTTGTAAAATGTAAATGTACCTCAAAATTTACAACAGACATATAGAGAGTATTAGATCCAGGTGGTTACTGGGTTTGAATTATAAATCGTTTTGCTAAGAGATTTCGAGATGAAGTGATAAATATGTACATGAAGTGGTACTTAACTGTCGGGCAGTTCAATACAGAGCATCCAGCTGTTAACTCGCGCCGTGGCTCAGTGGTCAGTGCGTTGGATTACTATGCGAGAGTTCACGTCTCTTGGATTAACTCCAACCCCTCGATACAATAGATCTTTTAGGTCGCAGTGTCGATGCCATGCGGGTTGTACAAGAGGAAAAAAAAAAAAAAAATGCGAGAGTTTAGAGGTTTGAATCCCAGAAAACACCGAAGAGTTTTTTTCACAGTCACACCTCCCGTAAATGTCTGACACATGTACATTACATACACAGGTGGTCAAAAAAATAGGTGTGTCGTCCTTAAATATCAATATTTAGTGTTTTTATCAATATTTTTTTTTTTAAATCCAGTTTATCGTTTTCTTTACTTTAATAACCTGAGTGTTCTCCATTATTATCCAAAACTTTTTGGATTCGGCCTGTCATTGAGTCTATCAATTTTTGGCATGTTGCCAAAGGTATAGAATGCAGCTCTTTTTGCACTGCTTCCCACAATTGGTCCCTGTTTGTGAAATACTGAACCGCCTAATTTTTTCTTAAGTTCATCCCACAAGTTCTCAATGAAATCGAGATCTGGGGATTGACTGATCACTTTTTGATCACGAAACCAATCTTTCAGAAAACCCGCCGCATGTTTCGGATCGTTGTCCTGCTGAATGTGCCATCACAGCGGGCATGCTTTCCTCCGCAAATGGCGGCATGACATTTTCTCAAATTGCCCTATTATCTCTCCAAAGGATATTAAGCCATTTTTCCACTCCTTCAGGTCCCTTCCAACTTTTACGACTTACGGCAAACTCTTTTCGGGGCCTTAAGTTATTAGCTCTTAACAGTGGAACTTTGCTGGCGACTCTTCCTGGGAGATTTGTATTCGGGAGTCTTCTGCAAAATTTATTTTGTTGCAATTGTTGGTGGCAAAATAGTTGTTATTTAGCAACAAAATCAGAGTGACTAGCAGAAAGAGCACGCACCTATTTTTTGACCAGCTGTGTACGTCCGAGAGTAATAACTGTTATGAGAAAATTTCTGAATTTGTCTTTCGGACATGGCTCTAAATTTTAGGTCCATTTAATTTGTGTGAAAAAATATAACACGCGCACACTACAAATAGTAGCTAGGCCCTGGACCATATACGGTCTGTTGCGCCAAGTATTTGTTTTTTGTTAAATTTGAACTTTTTGTCAAAAACCTGCTTCATTAATGAAGAAAATGAAATTTCACAATCGTCACTTATTTGATGAAAAAAGAAAAAAAATCTTTTCAGTGTCACTATACTTGAATCTTCGTTGGACCACTACTGACTACTCTTCGTGCAACGTTTGAATTGTTTTGTACTTGAGTTAAACGCAGCTATTTACTTGCATTTGGGCTTACAGATAACCGGAGCTATGAACTATGTATGTGGGCTGTTATAAAAAATGCCAAATGTGACTAGGCAATGGAGAAATGCCTTGAAGCCACACTTGTCTTGTACAATATCTACCTTCGCAGGCCTCATTACTCAGGGGAACAATTCATGCAGAAGTATGCACAAAGCAGTGGGTAATTTTTCATAACTGTGGAGATTTAGTAGCTAATGTGGCTTAGTGGCAGATACCAGAATAACTGAGTATAAGATTCAGATTAGAAAATGGTTTTCCACAAGACTATATGCCCTATAGTTAGACTTCGTCTATCCATACCTGAGTTAGGATGATAAGTGTTCTTCGTAACACCCACTGAATAATCTAGAGACTTGGAACCCGAAGAAACGTAAGTTTTTTTTAGGAGAATTTGTTTCTACTACATGTAATCTCACATACATATGTACATGTGTACATGTGTACACGTAAGTAAGGTGCATAAGCTTTTGCGTTCAGAAGCCCATAAATGAATTAGAAGGCTGAAATCTGGTGTTATTTTCGGGACAACTTCCCTTATGCCTGTTTTTCTGATATCAATTTTGGGCTTTCAATACCTACATTGGACATATGAACATACATACTGCTTAAAAGGAAGACACTCCAGGTCGACTTCTATTGAAAGTTAGTGCCGGGATGTGCGTAATTAATTGAATACTCTCCACTTTCCGGAGGTGTAGCCGCTTACCCGACTTCTTCGCTCCATCGTAGATCTACTTTTCACTTTGGCCTTGAGCATACTAAAGGGTAGATATCGCCCAATATAACTGGCCATAAGTCGGCCTCAAATTTCATCCGATTTTGTGGCAGACAATCCAATAACTCCACACATAAAATAATAGAAAAATACTTGGCTACTCGATATTGCGCAAAACTTTAGAAAGTCGATATTGCAAACTACAGATTCAACTACATATACTACCCACAATCTTGCCAAGTGGTTTCCATTTGTAGCCCACAGCCATAAGCACAGTACTAAATATCTTTTTCAAGCATGGCCTGTGGGCATGTTGCTCTTCATTGTCACTTCCATGTACTTTCGTTTGTTTTTTTGAATGGTATTAAGTATCACTTAGACTGCCTTTATTTACAAATACAAACTGCCTCTGCAAAATTCAAATTTACTTCATTTTCCCAATAAATCGGATTCTCTCGAAAAACAATCACCCAAACCATCAATAGTCGAAATGAAATCGATTTAATTCCCACAATTACACTCGTATCTACCTGGGGCATCCTACATTGCCTAACCAACCCAGGGGAGAACAGCAACAAAACATCGACCCACCCAGGGACACATGTTACAATCGAATTTCACTTGTAACTAGCAACGTGGCTGGTACAAGCCCCCGCATATGCAAATTGCATAATAACACTTTAGACCCGGTGTCATCTCGATCATTTTGCAATTATTTTCGCATTAAGTGGACTTTCAGGCGAATTACCGCATAATTCTCTTCCACAAATGGCGGAGCAATATTGTTGCCATGCCACGTCCCCAGCCATGCAATTGGATAAATAAATAAATAATTTAAGAAAGTATTCAATCAAGTGAAACGATACATCAACAAGCCAACGAAACGTACACATAACACGTCGCCAAGAAATGTGAAACCATTTGTAACTCCTCGCAAATCTGAAGTAAACTACACTCAATCACTACCTCAAACAGGATGGCGAGAATTCATTTTTCTTATAAAGGATATAGCGAGATGCGAGACGAAGACGAAGCAGACGATTCTGTTTGGCACATCAGCACATCAGGAGCTCTCATTTCCCATGACGCCCGCCCGCGCCGGAGAGCAGAGAAGCAGCGCACTGTATCCTGACGGTTACGGATATCGACGACCTAAGTGAAGAGGAACACTATCACTTTACTCAATCTTATTAAAACAAATTACAGGAACACAAGAACGAGCCCGAATCGAGTCAACTTGGTGGGTGCGAGTAACAATGTCAACATTTACGGTTAGGATCAGCGGGAAATCCAGGAAAAATGAAAAACTAAATTGAAAGCACACCCACCACCATCACCAGTGCCATAGCTAGTGTATGAAAGAAATCCGTAAAGGAATTGTGTGCTTTCGTCCCGGAAGGACCGACATATCGATCAGCAGCCGCAGTGAAGTTGCATTATTGTTCGTTTAGCGTCGTCGTTGTTGCTGTTGTTGTTATTTCTTTACTGTTTTGTGTCTCTGCTACATTGTGCACAACTTTGCGCTGAAGGACCAGCGAGGAGAGCATGAAATTGACAAGGATGTAATTTCAGGATTTCGTTTCAGTGTCATTTTACATTTTCCTAGGAGTTTATGTGAACGACTATAGAATTGCACCAAACTACTGGTTCGTGCTGTACTCGTAAGTATTTTTATTTTTCTCCTCTCAAGTACTCGTACTCGTAGTTACTTGTGTGAGATTTTCTAGATCCTGGACTTTTTCGATAAAATGTTGACAGTTTGTATTATTTTCTCAATGGAATGCATGGAAATAGATTTGTCGTCATGATGACGACATGAAAGGATTGTTTTGACAACTTATATAGTCGACTAATTAGGCATTCGTTGCGGATGAATGACTGATGGTGTAGGGAAAAGTAACTCATACCGTCTAGATGCACATTTTGCATTTAATTGAACAAGAAAGCTGGTGAAAGATTGCGGCTGTTTGTAAGCTGTTTTTTAAACCTTTTTCTAAAAAATTGTCTCGAATGAATCTGCGCATAGTGTACCCTAAGGAATGAAAGCTGAACATGACCGGGTATATGCTGGTGCTAAATAGTACCTGTGCAACATTGCAGCCACTTTCTATAAATGCCTAACTTAGATGTCAAATATCAGATAAGGAAGAACCAAGGAATCGATTGCAAATAATATTGTGCTGGCCAACCATGGGTAAGTTCCAAGCTGCGTACTTAAATCAACACCCACTGAATCACACCCAGGGATTAAGTATTTCAATGAAGCAAACAATGAATAGAGTTTTATGGGAAATTAGGATCATTGTGCAATAAAGGTAGACTTGTCCTACATTATGTGTGTGTTCTAGCCAATACTTTAAAGCAAGCCCAAGAGTGTATCGTTATGAGATTTGCAGCTCTGCAAGGGTCGATTCGGGCAATAAGTACAACCAATACATCATTATCGTTCAAATGGGTTTCGTTTTTACTGTGTCGTCGTTTACTTGAAAAAGGATGGAAACGGATAAAATATAATCAACTAGACATGCCCTTATATACGAGCCTTTGTTTGTCACAAAGAAAAATTGACTAATAAATAAGTAGGCTAATACTTAAATTTTGCCAATGACAAGGAAAACTTCAAAGCTATTTAATTTTTTTCAGTTTTATAGTTTTTAAAATGTTCGCCTTCGTGTTTTAGACAACTTGACATGCTTTTTGATCAGTTCACGTTCCAGAACACATACTTTCATAGACTTCCAAATGGCAATCCGCGAGTTTATAAAAGGAAATAAGTACAAGTTACAACGTGCTACATGGTTCACATTTGAAGCGGTCAGAGACTCGATAGTTTGAGACGCGCTGCAAGATGGAGTTTGCCTCTCGGTCGTTTTCACTCATTTTTGAAAAGAACAGACAAACAATTTTACTGTAATAATTAAACATTGACCATATGACGGGGGTGCAGTGGAACAGAAGCAACAGTATCCGCGCACCCTAAGAATGTGGCAACCATTTTCGTACCAGAGCACCTTCATTTCTTTGTTTATTGTCGCCTTTAGCAGATTTACTGCAGTGACTGTGGCTTGCTTCCTGCGTTATAAGATTAAATTTCAGTTTCATCACCGTTAACAGTGTTAAATAATTCTTGTGACCGGCCTTGATTCAGTTTTGGGAGATTTTTTTGGTTTAGTCAGCGCACGATTGAATTGAATGAAATTGAATTGACGTTGAAAGTGGCAGGATGTTCCTCTCATGACTAGTTCTTAAACGAAGTACTCCTACTTTGAAATTCATTAGACCATATTAAATTGTCGAAAAAGATAGCGCTTCTAGCCGAGTCAATCTTACGCTTACGAGTTAGATTAATTTTTGACCGAAATAACATTCCTTGACGACGTTGGCACTAGCAAAGAAAAATTTTTTGTGAATATGCTGCAGTATAGAAATGTTAAAAAGATTTGAAGATATGTACGACACAGAAAATTGTTTAACCACACAACCTACGTGAAAAGATCCTAATAACACTGAACATACATAGATTGTTTTTATTTGCTACATGATTTCACAATAGAATTTGAACAAATTAATCAATCAGTTATCCAGAGTTATTATAGCATAAGGCTTATTTACAAAAAAATACGTACACAGCCTATGGTAGGTGGTGCTTAGTTGCACTAGGTGTAGGAGCAAACAAAGAAACTCTTAGAAGCAAGCAACACAGGCATTTGAATAAAATGGTAATACTATTGCCAATTTGGATCAGATTTTCTCAGAAGCAGTTACTTTAGGTTCAGGCTCGTAATATTTTTGTAGGAACAGACTCCGAAAGTCCTTAAGATATCTATAATGGGTGTGTTCACTCATCTTGCTACTCTATTTGGATGGACTGGAGTGAGGAGAGTCTTATATAAAATTTTCTTCGTTATTCCTGAATGAATTGCAAAAGAGTATCTCAAAACGAAAAAAAGTATCACAATTGTAGAGGTCTATTTTATTATTCATTCCAAGGCGTTCTGTTTCCTTTAACAGTCTGCTGTGTTTTCCCAACCAAGTTGGTGAGATGGTTCTATTTGTCGGTTCTCATATAATATTGCTGTCTGTTACCTTCCTCTGGTAGGACCAGTAGGATGCAGATCCCTATAATCCTGATCATAACCTCGCCGAACAAAAGGAAGAAGAAGAAGAAGAAGAAGTAGATGCAACTGAAACCCTTATAAAATTATCTCTTCTTTTAATTACATTGATGTCGTGCACTACTTTCCTTGCTGCAAAAATATATACCAGTCTTCGAACTATTCTCCTTCTTTGGAAAAATGGTTCTCATGTTGATCTTGAATAGTCAGTTATAGAGGTTCACGTAGATTTGCAAAGCAGTGTAGTACTTTAGCAGATGGTGGTACGTCAAAGAATCTAATTTTGTTTGTCGATTTTGTATAAATTCACAGGAATCTCTCTCATCTTAGAACTGAAACTCTAGTTCTCCTTCAGCGACAAAGGGTTGTCAAGGAGGTTTCCTATTATTTTTCAGGCGTTAATTGTTACTTCAAAACTTTATAATTTATTTAACGACCTTTGTGCCGTTCCGCAAGTGTATTAGAACTAAATTTCTCTTACAAGCATGAAGTGTATTGGAGCTATTGTTGATCGCTTCCCTTGAATAAACTGGCTGCCTGCGATTTTAGAGCTTAGAGTTCTCAATTCAAGGTCACCGAAGAAGAATTTCACGATTCAGTATCAGCAAAGGACTTTATTATTCTCCAATCCACCATCACGCCCCAGAAAGTTACGCCTTTTAAAGCCTCTTTAGACTTGCACTATTCCAAATTGCCCTCTTTCTATTTCTCACCTCATTTCCTTACAGCAATTATCATCATAAATTATGCATTTCCATACAACATCCACCCTTAATGATTAATTGTGGTACAATTTTCAGTTCCACTCCAGTGCTCAATTTAAATTCATCGCACATAATGCTCGAAGGAGACCTCTGAAACATGCACGTCTTCCCATTGTTCGTCTTTCACCTCTGTGCGGTGCCTATCCTCTTTCTGTGCTTCAAGTGCTTTCTGCAGGAGGTTTTCAAAATCCTACTACAATTAAAATTCATTAGTGAAAAGACTGAAATCACTACTATACCACCATTATCATGGCACTGTTTCTACATCCTATCATGAAGGATGCCGAGGAGCTAACGTGAGACACCAATTAACATTGGATTCATTCACGTCGCAGTCGGTGTTGTCATCATCCATATCCTTGTGTCGGTTGTTTCCTAGTTTTTCAAGTACAGCCTTACACGACGACGACAAAGTTCCCTTCACTTTCATTGCAATTCAATCAAATAGACTGGAAATCATATCTATTAATTAAATCTTCTCATCTTTTTCTTAACAAGGCATGTGTGCGTGGCAGAAGGGGTCCATTCGATGTCGTGGGAACGTTCACGTGTACTACATTACTTCTACGAACTTACATATTTTAAAACATTTGTTGTTTTGGAACAAGGTTGGCAAGTGGGTTTTTGGAAGGTTACTCTCTTTTCCTCGGTTCCTTCATCCTCTAGGCATAGTTGGCATTCAATGTCTTGAATAATCGTGTTAAGTTGAAAGGAAGCTCAAAAATATATTTTTTACTCTGTTTCTAAGACTATGCAAAGGTAACCATAATGAAAATTTAACGGACTTAAAGAGAAAAGAAAGAATAAAGACGAATAACTCCTGCCAATCGCTGCTTCTTTGGGCTAAGAACAGCAATTAAACAGCAAAGCCCTCTCTCGAGCAATTAAAGTGACTGTACAAGAGCTTAATCATCCCCGTCCTGTTTTATGGCGCAGAGACATGGACTCTGTCAAAAGCGGATGAGGTCTCTCTTGGCTGTTTCGAGAGGAAAATTTTTCGGATGATTTTTGGTCCCGTCTGCATAGACGGTGAGTGGAGGAGGAGATACAACAGGGAACTGTACGAGATGTTCAGCGATATCGACTTGGCAGAAGAGTGAAGGTCCAACGACTGAGGTAGTTGGTTCATGTAGAGCCCGAAAAATCTTCGAATCCATTTCCAAAGGACGGCGCAGTAGAGGAAGACCACGACTCAGGTGGCGCACGCAGGTGGAAGGGGACCTCAACCAACTTAGCGAGCGAAACTGGATGCAGCTGGCTAAAGATAGAGCTGGCTGGAGACGCTTGTTCCTTCATCACGAGTAATATATTTCACTGGATTATGACCATATTGTATATTACTGAGTCTAGAGCTTAACTAATGGGAAGCGCAAGAACCCTTATAGCTCGCAGTAGAGTCCTCTACTCTCTCTCTACTCTCTACTCTCTGTGCGGGCCACTACAAAAAACAGACGAAATTGTCCTATCCAATGGAAACTCTAATCCTTACGGGTTCAAGTGGAATAATGCAGGAGATTCCTTAGCTTCCAGTGATAAATAGGTCTGACCTAACCTTTCTGCACCGCACAATCTAAGATTAAAAGAATTAAGGGTATGGTCTCCTTGTCCAGCCTGTCTGAGCACCTGTTGCTGTTTTCCCAACAAGATAATCACATATTGCTCTCGTTAGGGTTTTTTTTTGGCCGTGGGTGCTGAGTCTGAAATTCTGCAGAAAGGTAGGGAACATGGTTTATATTCGAGAAATGCCTTCTTGAATAGTTGTACGCAATAAATTTTGAGTTTATCGACCATTCTTGACCACATGGGTGGAGGTGTCCTTTATGATAGAATTTGAGTTAAAACTGGCGAATGTTTATGTCATGGGAAGTTCAGCATGGAATGCACAGGGATCAATATTTCTAGGGCGTTAGTTTTGTCAGAATCGAAATAACAAGAACTTTTTTTTTAAAAGAAACCAACAAAACGTGGAAGTTGGCACCAAATGCTAAATTCACTTTTGAGCCTACAGATGGTACAACACGATTCCCTTAGGATCACACAGTGGACTGCCAGTAGTTCATGCATTGTGGTTGGGACCTCCATCACAAAAGTAAATTGGGCATACAATCGGAGACTGCACTTAACATGGTTTGCATTTTCAAGATCCGGAGACTACCGCACTTAAGGCGATATGCACATGGCAAAGGGACATTTGGTCTGCAGTACTGGAGGCTACCGACTAATCGATCTCGTTGGAGTGATTTGCTAGTTGGCCGCACATGCACCCCAGACTGCTGTAAGTACAGTAGGAATTGGTGATATGCACTCCCTTTTGCTAGTACGCAATAGAATTTAATCAGCCAGTAAAACCATCCGATGGGTTATTAGAAACAAGGATGTCGTTTGTATCCAAGCATGGCTTCCGGCAACGTAGTAATAACTTTCTATGTTTTCACAACACATTGGATGTAATGAAAGCTAGATCTTAATACGACATTCAACGATTAAATTTCTGAAGAAAATTAATTCCGCTCATATTTCCATTAAAATAAGCCTTCCAAAACGTCCTAAAAGCATCGTTTATCTCTTTAATTAGACCAGAATTCTACCACCACTGGGGCAGCGCCACCGCCACGAGCACTTTCGTACAAAAGTCTTTTACTCACTGTGCGTTTAATCAAATTACAAGCGCATCCTTGAGTATCTTCTGATGGCAATTATTTCGCATTATTTTCCATCCCTATTTCATTCTAGACTTCTACTTAAGGACCCTTTAGAGACAGACACACAGAAAGCTGAAAGCCAAAAGCGAGAGCAAGAAGTAAAAACGCCGCTGCCTGCCTGCGAATGAGCGAATGAGCAAACCCAAGAAGAACTTATTCCAAGAAAGGCTAAAAAAGGAAAATTAATGGCAAAAGCCAAAAAAGGATAGTTACCATAATAATAATAATCATAATAATTTTTAGCATACTCCTCCATTATTTCATTTTCTCATCGCCACGCCACGCAGCGTTGCGTCGGTCGTTCTATGTCCTTCGTCGTTCTATTCCATTGCTGTCTGTTCTGTTTTGTTATCGCCTTATACTGTGTGCTTAAAATGGAAGAAAACTTAACAAAACGCAGGAGGAAAATTGGAACGGACAGGCTATTTCATTGAGGGTGTAGTACTTCGTCCTTTGCGTCTTCATGTTTGTAGAAGGGGGGGCGGAGAGAAAAAAAAAATTAATCATTCCTTAAAAGAGGGGGCATGTTTTTTTTGACTTCCTTTCGTAAGGTCAGCACTTGTCTTTTTCTCAGTCGATACTACAGTCTTCGGGACTGTTTTTGAGGGCCCTTAAAGAAGTCGACGTTTTAGAAAACATTTCTTAGCCATCATCACTTTGAAGTATCCCAGCGGGAGAGTGTTATTATCTGCTTCTGAAGAAAAGTGCTATTTATTTTTATTTATTTTATCAAAGGACGAGAACAATTGCTCGCTAGGACTATGGTTTTTTTTGTCATTTTGAAATCCTGCTCAAAAGGTGAGCAATGCACGTTTGAAGATAATCCCAATAAAAAGTATGGCTCTGTCTCCAATGATGACACACACATAAAAGCATTTCTACCAATGAGGCACTTCTCTCAGAAAAGCCTAAACGAAAGCGAGAGGACAATAACTAGTTCGCAAAGAATAATACAAAGAAAAAAATTCATTCGAATTTCCTTTTATACATACATACATACATATATCCCCCATGTGTACAAGGAGGCCTTTCAAACCTTTCAGGATCAGGAAACCATGCACTAAACAAACGATACTAGTTTAAACTTTTGACTGGTTCTTCCTTTTTCGAGAGGGGCGGCCGTCCCCCCCTGTGGGTAAAGATTCCCAGAAGAGTGATTTTCCTCGAATGTTTACCATTGTCATTGTGTCTGGTAAAAGCCACCCTACGACGCAATTTTTGTTGTGTTTCCTTTTTAGAAGCTGGCCTACCTCCTACCGAACCTTACCTCAGTTTGACTGACAGTTCTAAGTTCTAGGGGATCCTTTGTGCCAACAGTTTATGGCTGGCATGGGATAGAATATGAAACGTAAGTTTTGGGACTTATTAAGAGCTTTAGTTTGGTGGGAGAATTTGTCTTTCTTTTTTTTTGGGAGGGCGTTAAACTCTCCATGGAGATAAGTTGGTGGTGAGTATTTTTGGGATGATTCTTTGGATACCCAGAATATGCTGCACGTGGGAAATATATCCTGGGGAAAATATTCAACTTTTGACTTTGATTGTTGTTTTGAGGTATGTGATGTTGTTGGGTCTTATGAGCGTTAATCAGAATTAAGTTTAAGAGAATTAGTTAAGGGGGACGCAGGACAATTTCAAAGTTCGAGTTTAAGAGAGTTTATCTGGCTCCCTAGTGTCTTGGTTTAAATGCCTTAATCAGAACGATATTGGCAGCATGACTTGCGTTGCTATAATTTTTCGACATTAATGGCCCTGCATTTCCTTTACTTTCCTTTTTGTGCTTAATTTGGCAGATAAAACTCTCCATTGCTAGCTGAATGTTACCATTTTGCTGTGAATTAATGATAACAGCTGATTTGATGTGACCTAGGTAAGTACATATGTTTAGGTCTAAAATCTTTTCACTTAGCGTGTGAGATTTGACGTCACCTGGTTATTAAAGGGTGTTGATGAAGCTTAAAGTTATCAGAGACCATTGGATCCGAGTTTAGGAAAAGTCTCAGTTCCGCTATCTTAGAAATGTTTAAGGAAAAGGTTACCTAATACATGTAATCTTGCTCTGGCTAGTGCTGAAAGTAAACAACAGTCTCTTGCTTACAGAAGGAATAAGAGTGTTGTTCCAAGAGTAACTGCAATAAATACCTGACAATGTCCACACGAGTACTGCTAAGGTGCTGGTGATATTGTCCTTGAAAAGATGCACTTATTAAGCATAGTCTTCTGTTGTTGAAGCAGCTGCCAAGGAACTGTGCCTCTGTACTTTTATATCCCAAGGTTTTAGTAAAATATTAAAGTATCTTCTTAAGACATCTATCCCATCTATTTACATGCGTGTACATGCTCCTCAACAATCAAAGATGACTTTCTCCTGATTTGTCCAAAGTTTTATGTGGATTACTTGTTTTTCCCATCTTGATTAAATTGGTTTTTCATTACATGATTTTACGGGCGATATAGGGTTTGCAGGACTGAAGCTTTTTCGCGCCATTGCGTTGCACAATTAAACGTAAGATTCGTAGTTCGAAGCCTTTAGTTTTTCAGTTCTGTATTTCACGAATGTGTAATTCCGCCATGTGTCGCTATTTTAGCTAAAAATATACACACAATACAAATGGCTGCCAGGAACTAGAGTCAGGTTCTATGTAGCCTGTTGCGTCAAATATTTGTAATTGCAGCTCCTCGTCACCAGATTGGTGGATAAGGCAGCAGCCTTGCTTTTATTAAGCCCTGGACCACATACGGTCTGTTGCGCCAAGTATTTGTATTTGCAGTCGATTCGTTTGCCCAAAAGTGTTTATTTATCAAGTTAATGAACTGTCGGGAAGCCTAAGAATTATTGAATTTCAAATACACCCGTCAGCCCATTATCAACATTTCGCGCCTTGGTAGTGTGCCTTGATGACGCCAGCAGTCCGGAATGCTTGTCCTTTGTAAGGCAGAAACCTTCAGTTGATCTTATTGAACAACTGATGTCAGTACCAATTTTTTTCGGGTATCTGTCCACGTGAGGGAAATTCTTTAAAAAAATCTCTAAAGCTGCCGGGGACTTGAGGTGGGTGAATTCAGTAATCAAATTCATCCTACGCTCTTACGCAAGCAATTACTCTTGAGTCAACAATTTCTTAAACCACGGTGCCTATAGAAGCCATTGCGTCAAGAATAGTGATTTTGCAAAACAAAAACGGTTCTTGACTGAATGCCTTGCCGAGCTGAAAGGACCCCTCACGTAAGACAGACTACGATGAATATATATCGACTTATTTAACTTTAAAGGAACCTAATGCTGCCAACCGGAAGCTCTATCTCTGTCCTATCAGAATAAACAGTGGCAAAAAAAAAGAAAACAATTTCCCTCAAATATTATTTAAAATATTCAAAGCAATACTCGTCTCTCTAGTGAAACCTTTTTCTTCCTTTCCTGATGGAAACCAGTAAATACAAACATACATACGCGTATACTACATTTTCTGCCTCATTTACCCGCTAAACAGTATTTTTTTTCTTGGTTCTTGAATTTGTCTTCTCTGAAATATGGTCGACTACTTTCAGAATAGGACATAGGGATACGTGACTAAGGTACTTTAAAAAAAAAAAACAGAAAGTGATGTTATACTTGGTTCTACCTTTTTTTTGTTTTCTTAAACGGTTTGAAAAGTGCTGATAAGCGAAAACATTTATTTTTAGGTTGCATCCATCCATCCCTTATCACGGGCGATACACTTTTATTCCGAATTCTTTTGCGTTTAACTCGAGTGGAAAACGGCGAAAAAATCCAAACTGTTATCAGTTAAATTGTGTTGAGATTTATTGAAGTATAAATTTATACTCAATGTGTTATATAAACTTAACACATGCGTAAGAAAATTTATTTCCATTGTACAACGACCAATGTAACTAATGTAGTAGAAATTTACGAAAGTTTTCTTTTGTAATTTATTTGAATATACTCGAAGGTTAAACGCACAGATTTTGTGGATTTTTGGCTTTAAATAGATAAGGGGTATTTATGGAGTAACTTTTAGGCTTGGAGAAAAGGTGCAGAGGAAAAGGGCTAAATTATTTATCATTGGAAAGAATCAGACAAATGAAAGAAGAAGGAGGCGCTTATTTGAAGAATAAGTCGAACGCTTTTCAATCAAGTGATAAGTGATAAGTTTTGAAAGCATGTGCCATGCTGTTTGTCTTAAGTCCGAATGAATACAGTGATGGCCATCCCTTCTCCATTCGATCTGCCTCCAATTTCTTAAAAATATGAATGTTAAGCAAGGTCTATAGTATATAAGCATCGGGATACATCCCTTGTATGTTCCTTATACATACATACCTAGAGTATTTATATAGCAATGGTATTGATGCTCATTTATGAACAGGTAACCTACCAGCAGATCAAGGGGCGTAGGTCATTTTTCTATCCAGTCTAGATTGATCTGTAACGGATCATCCCAAATTAAAGCATTGATCTCTCTGGGATCTTTGAAAAATTGAGGAGGCTTCGGGGTTTGAAATCTACTCTATAGAATTAGATATTGATTGATCAATAAGTCATTTACTTAAATCAGGACAGAGTGTTCCGAGTGGAAGACCTAGTCATTACCGAGGCTGCTAGAGAAGTAATTTTGATAAAAAGAGCAACCAAATCCCCGAAGCAATCAGACTCTACACCGTCCATTGAACTTCTAGGGAGCAACTCCTTTTTGGTGTAGTATGTAGTTGCAGAAACTCAGATTTTATTCGTCTCTCGGTTGTGATGGTCGCTGCGATTGTTGGTCCCTTGGCGGGGCTTGAACTTAGACCGGCCAAGTCACAAGCAAACACACTACCTACTACTTCATAGCCACCTGATATTACACCCGATTTCACATCGTATATCTTATGATAAAAAGAGGCACAGGTGAGGACATCTCCAAATCTCTGGTCCTATCCAAATCAGTCAGATTGCTGAATAAGGCATACCAAACAAATGCGGTACATATACTTGTAGAAAATGGTCCCACCCTAGGCTGAGAAAGTTAAACGTTAATGTAGGACTCATTTGAAAAGTCAATAATGATACCGCTGATAACAAGTGCCCATGGTGTAGTATGTTTGCTCGTAAATCGCTTGATGTAGGTTCGAGCTCTGCCAGGAAGCAGTAAATCATGAAATTTATAAAAACAAAGTTTTGTAAATTTTTGTTAGTGCGGGCAGTTCAATGTACAAAAGTCGATGCCGAGGGCTCTATGATGCATGTAGAGGATAAGTCAAGAGGCTAAAAACACGTTGTAGCCACGTTAGATTTGAAGATGCTTAAGACCAGATGACGTCTTTTATTACAGTCTCTTACAAATGTTCTGGTATCCGTCCATTTAATAGCTTTGGTAAATAGATTTTTTAAAAAAAAGGGTACTAATGTATGAGACTGAACAGGGAGTACAAACCTGGTTACATATGGAGTTCAGCAAAGGTTTGAACTAGGATGGCTACTGTTGAACAGCATGTACAAGACCAGGGTTAATTCATAAAATTTGGTATAAAGTAGCTTTTCGGCGGTATAGTCTAAAATGTCTCCATTACGTTGAATAGTTGCTGCAGAAAAGCATGAGATTGAGGGCGCGAGCTCTTATTGGGCAAAGTATGTTACTTACTTTAAGGTTTAATAGGTTGTTGGTAATATAACCATATTCTACTTAGTAGTTCTTATAAACACGGGTGCTTTCGATTAATTTCTTTTACTCTGAAGAAATATCTAGGGTGCTGCATAGAAAATCTGAAATATGCCCTGAATCTTATTTTGATTGAATAGTATCCATCCTCATTCAAATGCAATACTCAAGTCTATATATTGTTTCACCATATTTGAAATACAGAAATGAGGAGAGTTTGTTATGCTAGTTGATGAAGCTTATATTTGCCATGCCGGTCAGTAAAGTTTGAGGCGAGTCTTGGGGTTTCATTTAGCTTAGTCCTGCATAGGAAGGTTGTTGTTTATTTTTTATATCCATTATTATTGATGTGTAAACATCTTATCGCTCGCCCCTGACACAAGAATACGGAGGGATTTGAAACTAAATGGGACGGAAGTCGTTAGCGGAAATGACATCAAAATATAGTTGCGCGAGGACAAGGTTATTAATGCGTCGAAATGTACGCTGCGTATTATTTTTTATTTTGCTACCGAGGATTACAACCGACTATTGCAAAGGAGGCGTCATCTGTAGTAAATTCTTTCTGTCGGAAAAATGGTTTGTGCTGGGAGTAAAGCTTTTTTTTAATAGTAAATAGATATTTTTCCATGATAGCCAATACTAAATTTTTAACGGCATTTCGTCATTTTGGTTTAACCCAACACTGCAAATTCGAATTTTAAATTCAGTTCCTGCCTACTTTTTAAATAAAATACTTTGTATCCCGTGAAGGTTCCTTGTCCGTTCGGATATCATCGATTGGGGGGACACTGCGGTGATAAGATGTTTACACATAGACCTCGAGTACGTCCACTGCTCGCTCCTTTTTTTTTGTAAAATTTATTTGGTTGAATAGATTAGATTGCTCCATTGTACTTTTTCTCATTCTTCTATGTCCCAAAATCTTTTTATCGTCGTATTGACATCTATTGTCTACATACTGCAGTAGCCAACAAAATCTGTATTTTGAAAAGTTGACAAATGTGTGCCTAAATTGATTTGGCTCCATGGATAACAAGTGGAAAATAGTTCGGCTTCCACCTTGGTGACGTTAAGAACTACGAAAATAGACTTCTCCAAAGAATGAGCAGTTTTTTTTTCATTATTTTTTAGGCATGAAAAACCATCACCGTAATACTAGACATGAATTAAATTAAATTAATCAAAAATAATGGATCCAAATATAAACCCAAAGTTTCGTCAACTAGTCCCACCCTTTTTAGGTCTGTGAATTAACAACTGATACCCTCGACGCCTATATAATTAAAATATCACCCAGTTCACCACCTACTCCCACTACAAGGAGGATCAAGTTATAAGCTTCATTTGATATCATGTCGTTACTTTGAACACACACGCATAACCTATACGCTGCTGTCATCATTTTCAAGGCATTATCGCTCATCTTCGTCGCTTCATTATTACCGAAACAACAAAACTATAACTTTAACCTCTATCGAAATTCCTAAGGACCAGATTAATGACCCGCCAGCACTACTGCAACCCCCCCTCCCCCCATCCTTTCGAATTGTAATAGAATCTTCTGCCAAATCGACATGTTAGAGCACGGCATATGGATTGCTTCGTGCGTTTAAATATTCCTTCTCACCCTTACCAGCGCAGTGGTATCAGTTGTTCAAACCATCGTAAGTACGTGAGCTACAAGGTCCTTAATGTAATTAGTGGTTGGTGCTGTGCTTAACTTAATACATAAAAAAAAACGTGAAACAAAAATTGCATAACAATGATTGTCTGTTTGCTGCCAAAATACAGGAGCCAACACTCGTGGGTGGTTCTTCCAATCCCTAACATAGTGGACTTGTAACCAGACCTTAACAAAACCCAGCAAAGATATAGCAAATATTTACGCGACTTGAATTTGTGCTTATTATGCCTTCTGCCGCCAACAGTGCATGTTTGTGTATCCTTTTGCGAAGAAAGTACTTACATGCTGGGCGCTAGATAATTTCATCGCAGAACAACTGCTGTGGTGGATAGGATTTCAGATTAATTATAATCAAAGCCATAGATGAATGGGAATAAACGTATTTTGTTCGGCTGAGTAAATTAAAGAAAGGCCAGCGAACTATTAGTGTTGAATTTCTGCAACGGGGTTAAGGGTCAATAATCTCCGGTGAAATGAGCATAATTTTATTAATATTTATTTTTATTTAGGTTTATTTGAGGAGTTCAACGATCTGCGTGCACAATTTACATAGGCATGGACGACTTGTTCTTTAGATATTATCATGCTGAATGGATGTCTGACATTTTTGAATAATAATGAGTTCAACGAACTATAACGTGTGGCTTTTCTTAAGCAGCGCTGAACTAGCTTCAACAAATAAACGGACTCTGCATCTGTTCGTGTACTTTTAGGAGAGGGCGAGTTCTAAGGACGATTAATGGTCAGAGATGTGATTCTATGTTTTGAATGTTAACGCATGCACTTGTACTGTTTATATTTATTTATTTTTTATTAAAAGGTCGCAGATTTAGAGGTTGTGCATCAGTATTGTCAGTAACTTCTTTTGTACACAAAGGGAGATATGGAGCTAACCCGAGTTACCGATGGATTATTTACTTGGGCAATACGACTCGGAACGTTTGCTAATCAACAACTAGAAACTGTCGTTGTTCTACGCCTACTATTTCATAAATATTTGTAGTTTTGCAGCCAAAACCAAAGTACGACTATCCAATGCGAAGAAGTTGCGAGTCTCCTAAAAGAAAAACTCAACTTTAACTATTTTCTAGAAGCAAGAGTCTACAGAGAGGTTCTGAGTACAAGAGTCTTCAGTATGCGTTCACTGCCTACGAATATGTTAATTGAAAACGTTCAGTTCATTCACTGAAGCGCCATAAGAGAAGAGTTTAAAAGAAATCTGCGACTCGATGAAAAATATCTGCACACGGTTAAAAAAGTGATGGAAGAGGCTTACTTGTAACCGCGAGAGAACAGCATTAAGCCAGTAAAAGGGATACGGAAAAAATGAAGCTTTGGAAAGTCCTTCGATTAAAACATCGGGATATTCAACCAAAAAACTTTGAATTGACGTTTGCGTCCAAGCTCGGAATAGAGTAAAGGAAATCTCGTCTCTACAGAGATACTCGTATAAATACATGTGTAGAGATTTGTAGAGAGTAATAGGACAAGTAGAGAACCCGAAACTAGTCAATCAAGAAGAAGTCTTCTCACAAGATATACTCATTGAAGAGGTCGGCGCAGCTATTAATCTGATGACGTCTCAGGAGAGTTTTTTAAACAGAGCATGCACAAATTACGATCCAGCATGCCTTGTAATTTGAAGACCATCCTTATAGGTGTGGCGTGCTTGCTTGTGACGGGGCCAGTGAAAGTTCGAGCCCCGCCGGAGAACAGCAACTACCACCACCGGGCATTTTTTTAATAAAAAATGTGTAAAAAAGGAACAGGAATCATTATGAAGAATTGTAAGAAGTGTCTTTAAATACAGTTACCAGAAATTCAAAATAATCCTTCTTCTTAGGACTTGCCCCAACCTATAAGTGTTTCTCTATATGCGCGTGGGTGAATTGTGCGCGGAGTCTGTGTTTCTTGCTTGCTCGAAAACAATCTGGATCCTGAAGTTCGTAGGCTTTGTTCTTGCAGGGCGGGGCAGTGGCATAGCAAATGTTGAATTGACCCTTCATCGTTGGATTCTATTTTCCCTTTGCAGTGAATGGGGCAGTGTTCTGTGGTTACTGTGGTAACCAGTGCCATGAGGCTCTTTGGTTTGTTTTGTTTAGTTTCGGTCATGACGAACCAAAGGTGCCATGGTTTTCCTTGGATAGCCAAACTAGTTGACATCATTTGCTTTTATCCCGTCTATTACACTCTAGAGCTTTCCAATCGGTGGCAGTATGGATGTGTCCGCTGGACTCATCAGTATTTCTCTGCAACCCTTTGAAGGGGAGCCTGAAAATCTTGAGTGATATTCCTTTACGCCTAATAATAGGGCTGTAATGGTATGTTCCCAAATTCGGTAAACACCTGCCAATAAGGCGAAAATTCACTTTTTTTCTAAATTGGCTTTTCCCTATTTCATGCTAATAATTTAAAAGTCACAGCCAACGATGGTGAAGCACTGGTTGGGGTTGTACCCGAGTATGTGCCAACACGTTTCGTTGGATTCCGTTCTAGTTTAAACCGTATCGAGGGGGTTGCTCAAAAGAGACATGAGCAATGAAGTCAAGTTTAAAAATTTTTGTTAAATCGTCTATGTTTGCATAATGGAACAGTTCGGCCATTGTTACCAGAATGAGTAACACTCTGTTGTCCATATCGCTTCAATTTTTCAAAATTTAATCAGATGGTGTATGTACTTTTTTATTTTGCCATCATCATCACTTGTCCAAGTGGAATAAGGGTGGTTGTATTTTTTGCAAACGAATTTAATTTGTTGTTTAAACGACGATAATTACCAAATCAAATTTAATAAATAAATTATAATTAGGAAATAAATTTAATTGAAATTTAAATAAATTCCGGACTCGGGTGTTGGACCGCTAAACCATATGGTCCTCGAGACGATACCATGTGAACTGGTTGCGCCTTCGACCGATTACAAAACACCCACGATCAATTTCAGAAAATCATTCTCAGTCCGATTCCCTTCCAGAGAAGAATGGAAGAACGAAAGCTTTATCAAGGACAATGATATATGTAAGTACCTATAGGCAAGGACGGTTTGAAGATGGCTTGCGGTGTTGGCCTAATTGTAGCTATTATTACAGGCCACTGGCCAGTTGGAGACCACGCAGCAACACTTTTTGTAGAAGTTGCAAGGACTCTTACAAGAAAGAGGGCCAGACTGCTAACTCTCGGTAAACCCTTCTTCGAGGACCTCAGCGAGATAGCTGAAAAAAAGATTGGAGACTTCTTTCTTTATCTAAATTCTACGGGCTGGGCTTAGCCAACAATTTAAAATCATAACCAATCAACACACTTCTTTCTTTACAATTCAGGTTCGTACGAGATTTTGTGCAACAAAACGGCGCCCTTCAGCGCTAATTGGGTTTTTCCTGAACCACCACTTCAACCAACCAACAAACCAAATTGGTAATAATTTTTCGCAATCGTTTTTACTACTTGTATGGGAATTATTGAAATAGTTGCATAAAAAATCTTTTATGTTGGTGACTATCTGAAGAAGTTGACTTGTATTAGACAACCTATCATATTTCTGCTTAAAGAATGATCCTTAAGGTTAATAATGAGTTTAGCGGCTCGATCCAGAGCCGGAATGAAAGGAAACTCTATCTTCCTATTTTAGGACTTGGTTCAATCTCTCGTGTTAATATTTTCTGACATCTACACTGACCAAGCTTAGCTAATTTGTCGGTGTAGTCTGGAGTAAATGATTTCCATATTTTTAACTTCGATATGAGTTGAATCGTCTTTGTTAATTTTTTCCCGACTTTCTGAAGCTTAATTAGAGCACATATGTACGTTTTCTATGTGTGGCTCTTTAATCCATCCTCATGTAAGCCGAACTGTTGAACTTTTCGAAAAATCTCCTTTTTTCACATCAACTCCTGTTCTCATATTGGCTGTTTCAATCAATCAAGCGGCTACCTTATCCTTAACACTGAACCGTAAACTATACCCATAGAAGACTCTTTTGTTGAAATATTATCGCCTCTAAGGACGATAATATCTCACCCCATTGCTTTATAGGAAATAATGTCTATTTCAGCACAAAGGAGCAACTTAAAATTTGAATTTAAAATTTCTAATTAAGTCTTAAATTTTTTTAGTGGCAATATCTTTTACCATCTAATTTAGCAAGGATAACGATAATTAGGTAATTATAGCATTTTCAACGACTTAAAGTTCTTAAATTTTTACTACCCGCTCACGCTAATTGCATAAAATAAGGAGGAAATGATAAAGAAATTATAAAAGGCACGAAAATAATATCCAAACGGCCCATTATACTCCGCGTATCATTACCCTGAAACATAAAAGTTAAAAGAAAAGAAAAACATTGAAATCCTGCATGGGATTTTCTTTTTATTCCTTTTGCAGAACATTTATCATTCTCAAAAGTGTCAGGATGCGCTATGTTTGGTTTATCCTCAAAAGAATGAGTGAAAGGGCCTCCATTTTCACACTCATACTCGTATACCGGGCGCCGCATACCGCTATTTGGCACCCTTTCCACAATGCTTTTAAACAGTGACACATGGTTGTGGGAATATTTGCAGAAATTTATTTATTTATTTCTTTTTCGTGTGCCAATTGTCGGCGGGTGTGGATTGATTAAATATTTCATGTGTCAATGGATTAAACTTTTTTGAGTTTGCATTTTGGGTTTTTTTTCTTCTTTTTTAACTGTCGTTTCGATTGAACGAAATTTTTATATTTCACAAACTTGACATAAGTCTCAGGTTGCGGTATATTCTGTTCCAAAAGACCGTATTCTTTTTTTGTTTTTATTATTATTTTATGGTGGTGATGGGTTTCACTCTGAGAGATGTAAGACTTTAAGGATTTATTGCTGTCAAGGCTCAAGTATTTCGTTACTTTTTCTTTTATGAAAAATGCTATGCGACACGTGTTAGATTGCTTTCTGAGGCTCGATCGAACAGTCGACTGTAGCGCCATCTAAATAGGAGAGTAAATGCTTTTACGAGATTTATTAAAACTTTTTTATTTAATGTACAGGGTGGGCTTCTTGCTTGAATACAGATTAACTGCAAAGTTCATTATTTTTCAATGGCTGTTACTTTATTGAAGAGAGCATGTGCATCTTCCGATTAATTTATGGAAAATAATTTCATTCAAATCGCTAACCCGACAGGCTTGGCACTAACCCATTCTATCAAGCAGAATATTTGTGGCTCAATTTCGCGAAAAGTGTAGTGGATGTACATATGTACGTCAAATGATAGTATGTAGATGGTCAGAGGCCTTAACCGTTTCCAAAGCATGTCTCCAAAATGTTCGATATTAGAGGAACCGAGCTTAGTGCGCAAAAGGTCCATTGTTTAACGGCTGGTGTTGTACGCTACTTTTTATTGCGGCTATCGTACCTCTGTAGTGCCTTCCGTTTGCCGTAACGTTTTTATCATCTTCATTTTCGAAGACGTGGGGACTAATGATGCCACGACTCCAAAATATTCATCAAACAATCACTAGTTAGAGATATATTGGCTTCTCTACGACAACGTGTGGATCTTCGGAAGCCCGGAATGAGACTTAATAAAAATGGATAAATAAATTGCTTAAATTTATTTCGTATAAGTCCCTCACAATCGCATAATTTTTCTAAGCTTAAAAGATTTGAGTTACTACCCTTTCAATGTCAGGGTTAATTACAGATAAAAATGCAGAACACCAAATAGGATCTGTGGATTAAAAAATCGACCGTACAGACGAGTGAAGATGAATAAAAAGACAAACGGGTCAATAAAAATATCCTTTCCATGCCGCTTGTTAAATCCAATAGTTGAATTATACTTGGCCATGCTATAGTCACGAAAATGCCAAAGACTTCATTAACTTTACTTAAGGAATCAATTTAGCATTAATTAATTTTTAAAAAATAAATTACGTTACACGTTTTTATGTTTAGTCTCAGGTAATATAGTCACATCAAGCTGAGATGCGAGTCAGATCAGATTGAATCAAAGACAATTTTTGTCACAGCCTACTTTTTGAAACAATCCTTAGCATGCAATATTCAATTATAAAAACACGTACACAAGTTCTCGATTAAGACGATTTGACATTGCATAAAAAACACATGTTTTCGATGACAACAAAGCTTAGAAACCTGTGTTTACGATATTTCCAAAATACTTTACGAAAAAATTGTTAAGTCCCACACTTCAAAACCTTGTGCGTGATTTTTTTCTTTCTTTCTTTGGATTGCACTTGAACTTACTTATTACGAAAAAAAATAAATTCTCATAAGAATTGTTATAAAATTTAACATATTCCCGTCGTTTCTTGTATCTTTGCAGTTAGCAGTGTAATGTCAACAGCCAAACGGCTGGTGCTCTCCCTAAGAGGTCGTAAGGAGTCTCAAAGCACAGCTGGGACTGCGACTTCATCTACACGCCTTGTATCCGCTGGAACATCACCTGGCCATGAATTGGATGAAATCGCCGTTGTCTCTGGCACCGGCGGTTCAAGTCATCATTTAATTTATGGTGGCGGCAGTAATGGTCCAAGATACTCAACAGGTGAGTGCCGTATTCTTCTAGTTCTGTTTCCCATATTCTGTTCGTAAATTGAATAGGAAAACTATAAAGTTCAGAAAACTGTTAAATTATTGTAAATTTTTCTACCGTTACCTATTTGGTGTTGTGGTTGTCTCTACTAAATCCTTCTCGCACAGACCCTCTCAAGCACGACTACACCTTGTGTCCTTTTTTAACCTGTTCTCCTTTTTTTTTGTATAAATCTTGTTTTATATTTGTTCGTATATTCTCTGTACATATATAATATGATGTTGTGTACTTGTGTTTACACATATTTGTGGTATATACGCACACACGTGGTGGTATCCTTATTTTACGACCCATATTATTTTTTTTCGTGCATTCCCAAGGAAAGCAAGGGACTACACAACACATCAACAACAACAAGGATATTAATGCCATCATTACATTTCCGATCTTATTACGCTCGAAGGATATGATGTGCGTTCGCCGTATACACCTAAAGGTATATCCTGGCCATTACCTCTCTCCGCGCGTAGACACACACAAAATTTACGTCTTTATCTGATATTGCTATTCAAATAAAAATACTACACTCAATGTCCTTTTATAGGTACGAGTACGAGTGTGAGTCGTCCTTCTTTAGGGAGTTTGGGATTACATTGGCTGTCGTTGTTTTTTTTTTTTTTTTTTCTTTTTCCACACATTTTTGGTTTACGTTTTTAATATATGATATATCTGAATGCTGACAAAAAAAAAATGCCGAAACATGACATTTTGGACCGCAAAACAAGGATATCAGAAATGAAATGTATACGTACGGACATATCAGTGTTGGGTGTCCTGTGAATATTCAGTCATCATTTATGTTTTTAGTTTGTCTTCTCACTTTTTTGGAAAACAGCCGCAGCGAACAACGCAAACTGTCATCTGCAATGTTGGCAGTCGGTAGAGAAAAAAAACACAATTTCGACAAAATATTCCCGGTAAACAAAAGGACAACTAGGAGAAGAGTAAATTTCAATGAGTATCAACCAAAATAATAAATTTTTATACCGGAGTAAGAAAAAAAAACGTTTGTGTAGCTTTTGACATATGCTTACACTATGTACAAAAACACGTTAAGCCCTTCTACACATGCCAAACTTTGTATTCATAAAAGTTTTTTGGATTTTGAACATTTTCTAACAGTGAAGTATGCTTTGGTGGCGGCGAGGTTGGAGGACGTTGCAAACAATTCCAAATGCCTCGAGTGCATTCATAACTCTCAAAAATGTCTTAAACGTCTCGTCAGTGACAAAACTGACAGTCATACTTCACGAGTGTGTATAGCCCATTACGAGTGTTGGAAATAAGGCGTATAAGGCTTCTATGTGCATCGGAAGTTTCATAATTCGTAATTCATGTTTTTGTGTTCTTTTGAGGTGTAGTCATGATGCTTGTTGAAAGAAAAGTGGAGCCTACAAGTTTACTAAGGTTTAAAGCAGTTACCTGTGGTTTGAATGAATGGCTGGTTAAGAAACTGATATTGTTAAGGTCGTCTTAAAGAGTTTATGGGGGGAATCACTTCTCCGATGCTTTTCTAAGATGTCCCCTCAAGTTTTGAAAGAAATCCTACTTAGTCCACATTGTCTAGCTCTCTTTTTATGTTCGGACATCTGCAAGGCAAATGAATCAGAGAATCTTTATGACTACGACATACCAAGCTTTGGGAGATACATACCAAGATTGCCGTGGAGCACAAGGAGGAAAATTGACCATTTAGCCGCGGACGCCTAAGGTGGATACTTTGGCTTAATTTCTTAACAGCATAAGTACGATTGTGCTTTGGATAAAATAAATTCTATCACTTGTAGCCCATTACATCTACGAAGGTAATCAGAGTCTTTGTGGCACTAAGTTATGTGGAGCGATATCTGCAGATTTCCCATTGAAGGTTGTATGTTGTGATTTGGAAAACAAAGAATTTCCAAGAGGTTTTTGATATTAAGTAAGGCAAATTCCTTGCCTCGCTGCTACCAAAAAACATTTCAAACTCTGATGGATATATGTAGTTACATATGTATGTAGCCATGAATGCACCATGCTTTCAATGTTTATAGCAAAATGAGAAATATGTATCTCGTCGAGCCCAATTTTATAACTGATTTAATGTTATAATTGAAAAATTGATTGCATGGCTTAAAAGATGAAAGAGTATGCAAAGCAGTCCCTACATTCTGAAATTAAGTGTTCATTTAAAGCTCAAGCATTCCCCAGCTAAACACGCTCAAGTCCCGTCAAACATTGTTGAAGTCAACGCTTCAATAATCTTACCGATCTACAGGACATCAGCAAGGCTAGAATCCCCGCTCTTATATGGAAATCTAAGTGCTTTTGAGGGAAAACAGTCATGTATTAGTTGCTTATAAGTAACACTCAAGACTCATTGTTTACAGCTGAGACACATGCGATGCCCCTGTGAGTGTATTACAGTACATACTTCAAAATCCTACTTTAACTACAAAAATTATATGTGAAACCTTTCAAAAATGAACCCTATTTAAATATTTTCCACCCCACTGTTTACCTCATTTTGTATTCTTTTTTTCCACGAAATCTATAGAACCACATGACATGTAGGCATTTTCGCTTTGGTTCTTTTTTTTGAGGGGCAATACGACACATCATTTCAAAAGCACAGCTGTCAGAACGTGAAAACAACACTCGTATATGAATTTTTGTCTGTTTGAGAAACACAAAACTCGAAAAATAATGTGTTAAATCGAGAATATTGCATTATGCTACAACTGACAGTTCACAATGAGATTTGACAGTTCAACGATGAGTCGTGTCATGAAATATTCACAGCTCGATTTTATTTTTCATACTTATTACAGCAGCCATAGCGGTTTTCAAATTTGTTTCGAAAATTTCTTCCTCAGCATAAGCAAACACATTTTGCTTATTAATCTTTTGGGTTGAGGTACATACATACATAGTACATATGCACGTGAATTGCATTCAGATAGGCATTTTCGAATTGTTGATAAATTTATGTGAATAACTTTGCATTTTCTCGATTCATTGTCGGCGAAAGGGGGAACAATTTAAAATTCTCACAGGACATGTCAATACTGTCAACTGTTGATATTCAAGGGAAGTTCTTTTGTATTTCTTGAACCATGGTAATTCCGGAGGATGCCACATGTCCCAAATGGAAATACAAAAAAAAATCCCTCTTCGTGCTTGACCTACCTACAAGTCATTGATTTTTTTTTTGTCCTTATAGTGGACCAAAAGGCCAAGAAAACAATTTGAAAACCATCTATCACCACACAGCTTCACTGCCACCTTATACTTCAAAGTTATGGCTTTCTTCACTAAAAGTCATAAATATATCATTTCTCTTTGTGTACAAGTAAGTCGTAAAAAAAGGAAACCACTGTCGTACAACTCTACATTTATCCAGTGAACGGCTGAGATGAAACGTAGGGGCATAAACGGATATTTCAACTTAGCCTCAAGTTATCATGGAATAAATCAATCAAAACCCCAAAAATGTTAGAGCAGCAGTCACTGGTAGTTTATACTATCGTACTGGGATAAATGGGTGCGAAGGCGGGAAGGCGGGAAGGAAAAGTGCCCGCACTAAAATAATAATTCCAATAAACAAAATAAAAAAAAAAAAACGAGAATAAGAAAAAAATCCAAAGAGCAGTGTCCTTGCGTTTATCCTACCCCACATATCTACCTTACTATAGAGTCCGCATTCCGAGAGAAGAATAGAAATTGCCCGACATAAATTTTTTACCATACACACACCTATGTACATGTGTATGTGATGCGTGTGTAGCTTTCTCTCTAGGTTTTCGTTTCCTTTTTTTTTTTTTTTGCCAAAGTTGGGGATATCATCAATTTTCCCACTTTCCTTGAGGGTTTGTAAACGTAAAGAAGAAAATATGTTATGGATGCGGTAGTACAGAGCCACCAACCGCATCCCTCCTTAAAACGCACTCGCCATGTTTCTTATATCACACAGCACACATGTCATTGCGGCCGGAGGGATAACAAAGTAAATTCCCAGGAATCATCTCAATCTATCCGGGGGAATCAAAAATATCCAATGAGCCGTGCCTGACGGAATTTTGATCGGTCGTTCAATTGTACATACAGCACTGTGAGCAAGTAAGGAGTGGAGCCTATTCCTGTGCGTGTACGGGTGTATGTACTTCCATTTCAAAAGATTTAGGGTTTTCAATATTTTTAAGGCTTTTTTTCTGCAGAAGAAGGTATTAGAGTAGGAGCTTGGGTGCAAATTATTGATATTCTCTTGGGCGGTGTACTTTAACGGGAATCTATATTATTATTATTTTTTTTTATGCACGCTGATTGATGATCAGTATTATGATTTGATGACAAATTCCATGGGGAACTTTTAATATAAAAAAAAAATTTAAAACCGGATTCCGGCGTTGTTAAACGTGCGCTAGTGGCAAATAGTGTGAGTGGAGATAAGGGCTTGTTTTGAAGAGTTTTAAGGCTCTTGTGTGTTTGTTGTTACGTAATGTTTTTCGTGTAGAGAGAAGTCTGGTGTGGGAAATGTTATTGTCCCTGTCCAGGGAAGTTTATTAAGTTGTCATTGAACCCTGTTAAATGGATTAAAAACCTAAAGATCGCTCATATGTACTAGGGTCCCAGGACGGCAAAAGTGGTAAAAAAAAGTGTTCCAATGTCTCAGGAAGAAATGCTGTCTTTCAGGCTTGACCAAGATTATAACAGCAGTCTATATTGGGATAACAGAATCTGTAAAATTGACACCTACAATAAGGTAGGTGGTAGGTGGTCTAAAACCAACATTGGTCCTTTGCATTGTGATATGACTGAGAGAGCGTAGACTATAGACGAGATCTCCTTTTTGAATCATTGACCTTATGAAACTAAAATTCTCGGTTGTACTTGTCGTTAGTCACATACTTGTGAACGCGAGATAATGGCAGCTGCAGAGACTTCGAGCAGAAGTCTTTTCATGCTCCAGGCAACCTCTGAGCACATCTTCCGACGATACAATGTTGCATTTAAGAGGCTTCTTGTAAGCCATAGTACCTTAGTATTATTTTGTAAAGATGCAGCTTCGGAATGTCTGAGGGTCTTAGTATCCAAGTATGTACTCAGCAAAGCGTGTCTACAACTAAAGACAGCATTTTTGAGGGGAACCGAAAGAATCGATTGTCTGCACTTGTCTCTTGTACGAGGTTCATTAATTCTATGCTCAACAGGAATGATTGAGCGAATTGTATACACGGTCATAAGTAATAAAAGTTTTATTTTTTTTAAAACCTCAAGTACAAAAACTGGTTAATTTATGACTCAACTACTTCTACGGACCTGAGCCAAAATCTAAATCAAATATTGTGGAAAAGATTATAATACTCCATTGACAGACATATGGTCATTCGGTCCTTGGTATGAAAAACTTTTAATGTGTTGGGCCTGTGTTGGTTACCAAAAACGAGAATCAGATGATATGTAAACCGCAAGAAGGAGGTCGGAAATACATATTTTCAAAGCTTTTTAATTTCAATGAATCTTAAGGAGGTTTTTTTAATAAAAAACCGGTGATGTATAGTGGCTGTAAGAAGGACAGATATGTATTGAATCCATCTGCCGAAATGCGTTCACCTAGCTTACAAGCTTTCCAAAACTGTTTGCAGTCGCTTTTCCCATGGTTTTAAGGGCTGTCATGAGGCTCATGTTGTCATGAGAGAGTTCTCGAGACAAATAAAAAGTATTTGAAAAAATGGAACCACTCAAGTCTATGACTCATATGACTACCTACCTTCCTTTGATAAATGATTTTTGAACTTCTTTCATTTTCTTTCATTAGGTTGGAAAAACCAGTTCCAATAAGCCTTCCCGCTAGAAAATAGAGTTTTCCAAGCTTCATATATCAAATTATCCCTTTGCAGCTATAGGTTCCTTATTGGGCTCTTTCTAACCATTTTCGTGATGCCCAAAGGTAATGCTTCTTTGGCCTCTAAGGCGGTTTCACGTAAATTATATACCCCAACCGTACCGGCTTGAATGAACAAGGTCGTTATTAAGAAGTAGTTTTCTGTTGTTATTTAAAGAATTCCACTAATAGTACGCTAACGGCTAGAGACCACCTTAACTGGTATATTTGTGTTAACGAAGCTAGTCTCAAGTGTTTCATAAAAACAACTTTGTAATACTATCTTGTGCTCCTCCTCCCTGATGACTTCTATACCCTGCATAGGACTTGTGTAAACTACCTTAAAGAGGAATTTATTATCGTTATTCTTCCTCCCTGTGCATAGAAAAAGCTCGCATTTGAGCGAATCTTGTGAAGTAGGCCTCTGAATCTTAACATCACTTCCCCCTTTTTGAAAGATTTTTAGTCCCTGAATATTTTATCACACTCTGACAGTACAGCTATCTAAACCGAGCTCCGCATCGAACAACGAAATAGGATTTACCTCTTGTATCGTAGATTAATCCTTTTTTTGTTCTTAATTTTGTTTGGTATGTCCACGAATTACTGATTTCAACGATTTTTCTTCAGGATACTAAGCATTGTTTTGAAAGCTTACACATTATTTTGTTAAATTTGGAAAAACAGTATGCATTTCTAGTTGCGAAGGACAGAAGTTTCAAATATCCTTTTCAAAATGATCGTAAGGTTTCTCCAGTGATTAGCCGCGTTTAAAAGTTTTCTGCAACTCTACGTTTTGATACTGCCTTAACATTTTCGCTGAAAAATGTAAAATTAAGTCTTGCTTTATAAAACTGCTTATACAGCCTAACAGCGGTTCTTATACTTTTTCTTTAGAGCTCCGTTGCTGTATAGTAGTACTTCTAATTTTCATACGTAAAATGGCTGCGTTTCACTCGTCTGGTCTGAAAATTAGAGATCGTCCTTGAGTAATGGTCCTTGAACACAAGCTGGGACAATGCAGCTTTGGCTACCAGGGTCTTCATGCAACCTTTATATCCATATACGGTGGCGTTTTCATAAGACACTCTTTCTTGAGTATTTAACTATTACTACTGTCACCAGCGGCGTTTAGTTACTGTTTGTTTGTAGGTTACATATACAAGCTCTACTGCTTATAACGACAAACTCAATCTAATAACTTTTCACAAACTCCCGGATACAACAATCTTCCGCTTATATGGACCAAATTAACTTTATTTTCGGTAAGAACGGAACTCGTTACGTCTGTCGCTCTGATCTTAATGACCAGGATCAGAGTATAATAAACCGTGACTGCCCAATACTAAAGTTTTGAATAATTTATTTTATACACCAAGCCAGCAGCATGATTTAGAGCCATTAATTGATGAATAGGTTTTTTACGGCAGCGGTGGCCAGTGCTCGAAATCCTGTGGCCCTCATTCAATGGGCAAATTATCCCCAACACCATCACAGCTATTCATTTTAAAACCACTATCCGCAGAAGAGTATTTGCGCTATTACCATCTCGAGGATTCAAGCACCTTGTCGTCCCCATAACCCACTTTTTCCATTTTCATTGTTTGTGTGGTGAACTGACAAGTTTTGCTCGTAAAAAAAAAAAAAACATTTCTACTGGTTGCCTAGCATCCTTCTATAGCTCGCTGCATTCAGCGAACACCATAAAACTTTCACAACCTGAAATTGACGAACAAAACAGGTAAAATAAACAAAAATGAATTAAAAAGAAGGCGAATCAAGAGCGAGTAAGAGAGAAACCAAAAAGGAGGAAAAGAGGAAAAATTAAAACAACATTTCTCTCGAGTCCTGTCAAAGTTCTCGAGAGATTGCCGAGCAAAACAACCGAAAACTCCTGACACATAATTTATTTTCTTTCTTTCTCCGCCGAAAAGATGAAATACGCTCGAAGCTGATGCAGAAGCACAACTTCAGCAAAGGCCACAAGGAAACATTTCTGAATTACCTGGTGATTCTGTTATGGAGAAGACGAAGAAATCCTCCTGGTCCTGCTGCTCGGATGTAGGTGGTTTCAAACAAAAGATGAAACAGGGAATTGGGGATTTGTTGAATGCCAATCGTTCATCGTGTTGGCAACTGGAAGGAATTTTCTTCGATTCGTTGGCAAATGAGATTGATCAGTTGGACGGAGAGTTGAATGTGGAAGCAATGGCGTTAAGGGTAATATACTCGTAGTGTTGCAAAAGTGTGTTTTGAACATGGTGTCGAACGTGTACCGTATAAAACTTTTCTTTCCTGGCAAATGTGAAAAAAAAGCATTTGCGCGGTATTGGAGGAAGGCGTCCTTCAGATTGATGGCAATTGCAGCGTGGGTTTTGAAAGTGTGGGATATGTGACATATTTTGAAAAATAAGCGAATAATTCGTGTGAGAAGGGAGAAGGAAATAATTATGATTAAAAGGTTCTAATTTTGTGTGGGTAGTTAAATAACAGTCTTGTGGCATTTCAATAGTTAGGTTAGGTTGGGGTGTCTTTCTGCGTTTAGATATAGGCATTACATAGAGCAAGCAACCGGAGATCTTTAAGGGAGCAATGTTTCTGACATCCATATTCTTTAGGTCTTCGAGATCGTTGAACAGTAAGGGCCGAAAGCTAGGCACACTGGACTGTTCCAAGGAAAATGGATGACTATTCCTTTCAACCCTTTCAGATAGCGTTATCGCACAGAGTACGGAAAGAGCCACATGTTAAATCGAAAACCACTAAAGTGTTGTCGAAACCACTAGGGTGCCTTTGCCAAACATGGGGCTTACCACCGAAAGCGATCTTTGGATCCATACGGCACGGTAAGACCAGTCCTTGTTTGGTGAACTTAACTTTTGCGAAAGTACTTTACTGTTTCTTTTGCTTGTCTCCAAGCAGTAATTGTGGATAGGAAGGAGTATGTGCATCTGTAGCGATAACCAAGCTGCGCTCAAGGCGCTGCTTGATCCTTTCACTACTTTTAAAATGTTCTATAAACTCAAGATCTCTTTCAATCCGATCGGAAGGCTAAATTCATTGCATCTTGTCTGGTTTTTGGCCAAAATTACATCTCAGAAACGAGATCTCCGATAAATTTGCACATTACAAGGCTCAGAAGAAGTTTTCTCAGGACTTGAACCAGCGCTGGGACTGCTCGTATCTTGAATTAGTAATTCTATCAACGAGTGGGTTTCTATGTGTAAGTGGTTTAACTGAAAATATTACGTAGAAGTGTATTATTTACTAACCGCTTTGACGCAATTTTAAAGCTCCCTTAATGCAAACATAGCATGAAAGAGTAATGCAGATGTGTGCGATTGAGTGCAGAATATCCTTTGCAGTTAGCACATTGGGCTAAAGAGAGCAATGTTGGGCTGATATTGTAGCGCTTAATAATGACAATCAATCTCTCCGACTGATATGTTGATAAAATTTGGGCCACTATTTTTTTTTTTTTTTTAACGAGATTTGGACAAGCCATCTAACGAAGGGAGGGAACGATATGACTACATACATAGCTCCGCAGTTTGATTAAAATAGTCATATAAAATTTGACTTCATTAAAACGGTTGCTCGATAAATTAAGGAATTTTTAAAACCCTTCATTTTATCTTTCAAACTTTTATACCTACATACATATGTACATGTGTATGTAGGTAGAAATGATATTTGTTTTCTTCATATTCGGAGTCCGAATTCAGCTAAAATCTTGATATTACCCCCTGAGAAATAGGAGACGAGCTGTATAAGCTTGGTATAAGCCAATGTTGTACTCAAAATAAATCACATACTTCTCATGGAAACAATCTTGAGAACTAATAAAGCTGCACAGTTTAATAGCCTTGATGTGGTTACCATTGGCTAATTTAGCGGTTACTTGGCTATTACCTTTCCTTTCTCACGATTTTGTTTTTGAATTTATTTGCGGCCTCTCGACTTCCTTTATGAATGGTTTGAATTCGCTAAAACTATTGGTGTACATTTGGTGCGCACTGTGCAGTGACACTCATCAAAACAAAGCTTCCTCAGTCCACGGCAGATGCTAAACTTTTCAATCCACCTAGTCTCCCCGGACCATTATTTTATCAAAAATCTTCTTCCAAATAGACGAGCAGAAAATCTGCAGATTTAAGTTTCCTTCTCGTTTCATATCGCGCTCTTAGTTGTCAGAACCACACTGTTAACTATATGCTTCAAGTATTTCAGGATACAAATTACAACCACAAAAGGAAATGCCAAAGACGTCGACTTTCCCAAAAGTAATACCATCCAACCGAATCATACCCACTGTCGCAAAATGCAATTCCCTAATGCACTCAACTGAGTCGAGCGAGAGACAAGCGAAACGTAGTCCCCAAAACGCACGATGCACATCCTTCTTCAACTGGAAGTGGGTCGTTACTTTTCCCACTACCTAGACCACACATACACACTCATCGTTTATCACGTACTGCTCAGATAAAACTGGGTGCGGCTTAAGCTAACAATTAATTTCTGTGAATACCTTCCTTCTCCAGCAGAGCTTTGTGGACTCAAGGAAAATTGAAAATACTTTAATTTTCCCATTACACTGCTGCCTGCAGCACAGCCTCCTTAAAATCGTCCTTAAACTAAATGTGTACAAACAAATAATTTATCTTGTTCAAAGGACATCACCACCAGCACCACCTCCACGACTCCTTGATTTCATACTGATAGAGGAGTGTGGCGAGAGCAGCCTGTTTGCAAGGTGACACCCTTTTACAAAAAAAGCTAAAAAAAGGAAAAAGGAAGCTAGATCCAATCCATGATTGAAGGAATTAGAAACAGAAACGAAAAAAAGATTACACAACCGCGAGGATGAAGTTCAAAGGAATAGACGTTAAAAAGGATAAAGAAAGAGAGAAACGAAAATAAAAAACATTTGCATCCATTGCAGGACGAAAAGAATGAAATGTGACCATTTCTCAATCTTCTAGTGACTAAGACTTCAAAGGAAGTAGCATCCACTAATCTAAGGGACGTGAAGAACGCCCCTTTAAAATTAGAGCCTGTTTATCCTCTCTTTTGTGTGTGCCTTTGGTACGTATATCTCTAGACTGCATCTAATTTTCTTTGGGTATCCTTTTCGCTTTATTGCCATGTCTTTGTCTAATTTCGCATTCCTTTGACTTTACATTTGCAAATAAAGGCAAGTAAGTCGCTCCCGTTTTTATGTGTTATTAATTTCGGTTTTCTAACAAAAAAAAAATGCTTTTTTTTCTCGTTGAAAAGGATAAAAGGACGCGTAATGGGAAAGGAGCTTTAATAATTTCCAGTAAATTTATGGATACGATGGTTGTTTTCTTTTGGGTTTTTTTTTCTTTCTTTCTTTCTTCTTGGCCCTTATTTCATTGTTTATCTTTTAATGGAAAAGATGAAAGGATACCAAATGGAATAGAAAATGGTGGATAAAAGTCAAAATCGATATTTGGAGGGAAACCGTTATGGGCAGTGGAGAATATGTACAGTTTGGTAATTACGGGAATCCTTTGCTTAGCTATGTGAAATTCAATGAAGAATTAATTTATGGTGAATGTATACAGGATGTTTGGAGAATGCGCGAAAAGATTTAAGCCAGATACATTACTTTATTGTCCCTTAATGGTCACTGTCAGTACTAATTTTTGAGTCCCGAGATATCAAAGCTGTAACAGTTTTTCCGAGGTTGTGGTTTCTCAGCAAAGCCCGCGACTTAAGGTCCATTCACAGCTAAGCGAATACGAATGAGCGAATATTCGCAAATTTTGACATCTCATCCACAGTAATTTTTTTTTCTAGTCGCAGCAATTTGCGAATTTCCCTTGTCATTCGTTACATTTGAAAAAAATTGTGATGTTAAACTCTCGCGAATATTTTGGTCGTGCGACTGTGGATTGCGTTCCACATCTGTGGAATGCGAATAAAATTTGACAGTCACCTCATATGTAAAGGCCCTTTCACAGCTCAGCGAACTGCGAATGCGAACGAGCGAATATTCGCAAATTTTGACATTTCATTCACATCCCCCTTTTTTTAGTCTCAACAATCTCTTGTCATTCGTTGTATGTAGAAAAGAATTGTGAGGTTAAACTCTCGCGAATATTTTGTTCGCGCAAATGTGAATTGCGTTCCATATCTGTGGAATGTGAATAAAATTTGACAGTTCGCCTATTCGTGAAGAAATCCGCGAATTGTTAGTTTCTTCGCAGAAACTAATTAAAATTTAACTTTTTTTATATTAATCGGTAAATAAATTAAGCCATGTTTTTTTGGAATACTGAATTCGGCAATAGTCTGCAATTAAATGTACTAGAAATGGTTTGTTCGCAGTTCGCCAATTCGCAGGTCGCTGAGCTGTGATTGGCCCTTAAGTGCTGAAGGAGTAGATACGCGGGATAGGAATGAAAGACAACTGTGGATAGTTTAGTGCGTAGTTTATTGGTAGTTTCTGTAATTTTAATCGGATTTTAATGAAAATTGTTTCAATTTCAATTGAAAATTAGTTTACTCAAAATGTTGCAACCGCAATCATCCCCCATTACTCGTGCATACTGCAAACATCAACTCCAGCTTTCACATTAGACTATCCCTATGTTACTCCCTTCCCATTGACCAGATCTCCATATTTAGATCTTTGAGGAGTTGCGTGAGATAGCAGCTGGGGGCTAAAGCTTCAAAGTGTTAGCTGGTGTGATTACTTTTGTTGGAATATCATTACGAATTCCAGTTGTACTTTCTGAAGTGGCCTAAGACTTTTGCATGAATCTAGTCAATCTTGTCATCATTTTGGTAACATGGTGAATACATCGTGAATGTATAATATTGGAAGCACTAGGCTTCATCTACTCGTCTGATCGAGGAAACATATCTGGTTTTGTGCAACGAAAATAATCGTAGTCTGACAAATTGATTGAGTTTTGGTTCAGATTTTAATGTGGGGTTTCTCGTCTTCCATGGAGTACGAGTATACTCGTATGCTAATGGATACAGTTAATTCTAAATTATTAAATCCATTTCCTCTTATGTTTGCAATATTGATTGATTCTTTGCTTTCACCGCAAGTGAGCAAGTTAACTTATGTTTTTGATATAAGGTTGCTCAGGTATGCAACAGTGAACTCAATTGATTCAATCTTTGGCTAACTTGGGCAATGACTGATATGCTCGTAGCACCCGACTTCATATCTATTCTGACTTGATATTATTATTTGTCTACTGTCTCCGTGAGGGAGTCCCCAGTCTACCTTACACAGAAAATTACATCATGACTTTTGGTCTCATCCTGCTTTCACCTGCCCGAGTGAAACCCAATCAAGGTTTTTTTTTCCAAAGCCGTAAGGATTGGTTCACTGTCTTGTCCAAAGTTTTTACTTTTTTCCCGTACCGCTGCCTTACACATTCGAGTGCATCATCATTAAGTATAATTTTTTTCCACTTTGGTATTTTTGTAAGTCATCATAGGATTGGACAGCGTTTGTCCATATTCATAAAGTTACAGGGACCAAGAAGTTGTAAAATCCGTTCATAAAATCGAGCGATGCTTTAGTACAAGGTAGGTGTTGGCTATTCCACGAGTTAAGGAACCCACTAAACATAGAGCCGGATGATTCCTAGCAGATTTTCAATACCCTAAGCATATCTATTCTAATCACAATCGATAGACTTATCGTAAAAATAATGGACACGTACCTTAGCAACATCCCCTTTAATCCCCATCATCATCATTAATTTTCCAATCCTCAGCGTCTATCTATGAATATTTCAATTTTAATTCCTCCACTTCGAGTAATGGAAGCCGTATAATAAATCAACCCTAAAAGAAATTGATTAAGTACCAAATGACACATTCACGTCAGCAAACAAATGATCGTCAAACCGGAACTAAATGTCATCGTCTTCAACACGCGCGCGTATACCGACCGTCACTCCAGTACGAGTATCCATCTCTCAGAAGGCATTTACCATTTACACCGCAATCAACAGCAAATAAATTATGTAATGAGGCAGAATTACAACGGAATCGAATCCAGATTGAAGTAGTCTCTTCTCGTTTTGGATGAGGACCTCTCCTTTTCCATTCTAATTTAACCCCCCGTACAAAGTAAAAAGCGCTCGGAGCACAGAAAAGGACGTCAACGAAAACACTCCGGCTAACTAACGCCCTCTGTAACCTACCATTACCCTTCCTGATGAATCACCTTTGAAATTCCTTTGGATTTCGCTCCCTAATACGCCTTCATTTTTCTGTCTTTCTATCAAAGCAGATACCCCACCGAACCTGCCTTGCCTACTTTCAGAAGCTGTTTACTGACGAATTAGAAACCCTTAGACAAAAAAAAAAGAGAGAAAAAAGAAACTCATACTCTCTCAGTCGCTTCTCTTACCAAAGCACTTCCATCTTTATTTTCTGTTTTCCGCCTTTTGTTGTTGCTGGCATACCGGCTTTTCCGGTACCTCGCCGGAGGGTTCGTTCAAGGAACATCTCATTTCCAACTCATTTCTGTCTTAAGGCGCGCAACCATTCAGGACGGTGGTGCGGTGGTGCGGTGTTACTGGTGGATGTAGCTATTAAAAATCCTGTTTGCTCAGTTGTAATTCTTCTTAAGGTAGCACTGTCTCACAAAAACGAAAAACCACTTCCTACCCCGGGAACTCGTATAATTACAAGAGCTTCGCACAAGGTTAGAATTTCGAACAATGTAAGCACAGCGGAGGGCGGCGAAAGGTGACGAGGGGTGAAAAAGCCATTCGAGGCAAAGATGGAACGTTTTTAATTATACGCTGAATTACGTTTTACTCTGGGTTAGACAATGTGTATGCCGTCGGCCTACCAACGACCGTAGAGCAGTAGAACGTGCGTTCTCCCACACTCGAGGGGGATGGGTGACGTGTTGGTGACTCCACTCCTCATAACATTCGTCGTCGGGGTGTACAACCCCCGCGTTGCTATTTTCCGGTGGATTGTTTCTATTTGCTTGAATTATGAGAATTCTTTTCTTGGCTGCTTTCTCGGTTCTTTATTGGAGATTGGAGATTGGAGGTTGGAGAGTCTTATTCTATCCAACGACCTTTATGTGCTTCAGCGTAATACAACGCCTTTGTGTCATCAGTGATGTTGATGGCTGCCGCACGGTGGGTGGGTAGATTTAATGCCGTGGAATCTCATTCGAATTCGTTTCGCTGAAATCCTTGCATTTAATCAAATCGAATCCATCAATCAGTGAGTGCGGGCAGCCGGAGTACAGGAGGCTTTCCTACTCTAATCAGTCGGATTGAAAACACTGCGGATGGTTGATTGGTTTTCTATCTATTTTCTACTTGTATGCCCGTATCCGCTGTGGTAAGAATAATGAGGCAAATCTAGGTTAGAATGTGTGGTTTATCCTTTGGATTGGGGCGCGCGTTTGTGTGTGTGTGTGCACAACGAATCTATTACAATGATGGGACTCTTTTAGAATAGTAGAACCTTTCAATGGGTTTATTTAAGTAGGTCTATTTTCTATCCATTACGTTGGTGTACATCCTTGGGGAAAGGGAATTGTTGAAGTCACTCAGTCGTTTCGTGGTATGTCGTGTTGGTTGATTGTCGGCTTCGACATTGCGTTGTGGAATCAAAGTGATTGATTATCCCGATGTTAACTTAACTCACTGTTTCGTATAAATTTCACAAATGAAAATCCTTGAGCTTAATAATTGGTCAGCAACTTGAGATGACGGAACTTGAACTTGAACAAGCAACATTTTAAACAATATTCTGCATTAAAGGGATTAAAGGATTAGGGATCCATGCCGGTTAAGTATCTGCTGCAGATGGCATCTGTCTAAGCTGATCTAATATTTATTCTCTTGAAATGTGTGCAAATGCTCGTATAGTCTTGGCAATGAGCAATATCACGCAATGTTTATCCATAAATTATAAGAGACGTGCGACTGTATAAATGACATAAAATGTCATGTCTTGGACCGTAATGAAATGGCATCGTTTCAAGACACATAAAATTACTTTAAAAGCAATTTTGCTTTCACCTTGCGTGATGGATAGTATTGTGGAATGTATCTCTTAAGTGGAGCCATTGAACACATTTCGTCTGACAGAGTACTAAAGTTTTGTTAAATCAAAGATGGCCTTGGAAGGGTTCCCAATTATTAGCATAGTGTCGATGACATTAAGATTCTCGTTCGAATTTCTTGACTAAAACCTGTGCCAGCTATCAACAGCGTTCGATTTGTAAGAGGGTTTTAGTCAGTAGTACGAGAAACTATTGTGCTCTCTTGGATTTCCATGGAGTTCTGCTGCAACCATGTGTCTAAATTGTAACCATATCACAAATCACTTGCGATGACAGTCTATGCCACACCATATCATCCGCTGGTAGAGCCTGACGTATTTTCAATTGAAGTGTGTCACGCTCTGTTTCGAAAATTGTTACAGTGAAAGAAAATACATGTATGTCCCACATTTCGGTTTATTCTTTTGCAAATTGGGATGAAAGGACAGTTGCCATAGCTACTTACATGTTGAAGTCCATTTCTCCATGTTCGCATCTTTTCAACTTTTCTTCTGATGTATAGCTGCTGCATCTCTTAGGAAAGGATATCCATCGGCAACATTTCAGCAATGACGTATGTAATTGACATCATCGCATTTGATTTTATTTTAAGTGCATTGGCCCCGATTTCACTAATGGAATGGGATGGACTGGGTAACTCGTGCGTACGGTAGTCTTATACTCTGCCATAGCTTTCTTATGGGCACGTTTTATTTGATTAGGTGGCTCTCACTTAGGCTGATTTATTGCGCCTGTTTTCTAGGTTTTCTTTGTATGAGAGCTTCATATCGATCATCATACCTAAGTACAATATTTAACTGCCGGCTGGGAGTTAGCGTTTACCGGCTTTTAGACTGTTTCCCTGCTAATCGGTACTGGAACTGTTCTGCATTCAGATAGTCTAATCTATCTTAAGCACCAAGTTATAATTCATACTGCTTAGTTGCAGGTTTGCTCTACTTCGTCTCAGAATTTTGCAACAACTACAAGAGCGGACTATGAATCGAACCTTGCAGAACACCCTTGGCTATGAAAAGGTAAAGAAAACCAATGGTTGTTGTATTATTGCATTTTTGGTACTTCAATTGTTCAAAGCATGAATTGAAGTATCATTAAAATAGTAAACGATACGATACTGCTTATGAAAAGTGACTCTTGTCATGTTTTGTTTTCACACATAGTCTCTGCTGCACTTAAAAAATTAGCTTGCCATAGCAGAATTTTAGACTCAGTTCCAAATTCCTTAAAACCTCATCTAAAATCCACTTCATCCACAAATAAGTGGATGGCATAAGTCCTGTCGAAAATCAACTGGAACACATTTGCAAGGATATTAGCCACAAGTCTAAATATATCTTTGTAGTGTTCACTACTTTTCACTGACTTCCGCTCTCTCCCACTAGAAAACGTGCTACATAAACAATTAAATTTAGATTTTGCATTTCTGGAAACACAATACCGAGAATGTATATAAACGGCAGAGAAACCTTATTAAATAACACCAAACCCTTCGCATAAATCGTTCGACGTAAATCCCACAGAATGAACTGCGAACATTATAGCTTTCTGATAGAAAGAAACTTCTCAACTACACCCTTGTCCTATGCCGTAATACCTATTTTATTCTTGGTTTCGAATAAAAAATACGAGCAGAAAGTAGAAGAGAATATCTAGAAATTTTACGAAAATGAAAAATATGAGATACGAGCATTGTGGTGGGTCCTCGTTTGTGGAGCTCTTCCCCCTTTCAGTGTGACGTAGAGAGGAAATCTCTTTAGGATGTATATCCGCAAAAGTAAGGAAAAATATAGAACCAAAGTGGCTTATGTAATACCTGGTGTGCTATTATACGAATAAAATATTCGTCATCCTTGCCGTAGTCATCATGTTCTTCTTCTTCGTCAACGTTGTTCGTTTATATCCCCTTAAGTGCTCATGCTTAAGCGAATGAATGATGCTTTTAGCTTTTAGCCGTGATTCCTCATCGTTTCCATAGATATGGATATACATATCCGTACATGTGTATGTATGACGATTTTTTTTCAGTTTTTTTGTTATATTTCATTATATTCGCCTTTCACTCGAAACTCAATGATGATAATTTCAAAATTTAATGTTTGGCAGTAGAGAATCCATTAAGCAAAACACATTACCAACATACAGTTGAATAGCTTAAGAAGGCGGAGTCCTTAAAGATGATATTGAAGAGAGTACGAGTAAACCTCACTGCTATATCCTTGTTCGATTGTGAGACAAATAATGTGCTCATAATAGCCAGAAGTGGTTGTAATTGCTTGCAGATACCAAGTGCTATTGGAATCTCAGTTAAATGCACCACTAATCCGGTACTTCAATTGGCTGGGAGATGTGTTGTGAAGCCTTCTTACCGCACATAATTCCACAACTGCACAGACGTGTATACACGAGTATGTGTGCAAACCCATGCGATTGCCAAATTGAGAATTTAATTTTCAGTTGAGTGTATCATATAATTGTCAACTTTGATCCCCAAGAGATGTCCATTGAGAATTAAATGGGAGAAGACATCTGATGCTGGCATATATCCTTGATAATGCCGGTTTATGAGTAAGTTCCCAACTTGAAGTTTTAGTGCAGTAGTTTTAATCAAATAATTTGAAAGAGTTTCGAGAAACCGGGTTAAGGAGGAGGGCACGTTCGAAATTGAGTTTTCGAATATTTAAAAAAACTGATTATGCTGAATCCTGTATTCATGCCATATAACTAAGGGAGGTTGCATGGAAACGAATAAAGATGTTTAAACTGAGATGATTCTAGGCAGAATATTTTCAGGAAATGCATAAGCAGAAATGTTGAGACAAAAGTCGATAAATAAATCTGTATCTGCCACAAATATTTGAGGTGTTAAAATGCAAAACAGACATTCTTCAATTCAACGAACGAGCAGCGTTTTACGTACGAAACTTTCGTGTTTTGAATGTTAAGACGTGTGGCACCAGCTGAATTGAACTAAATGTCGTTCAAGTCGATTGACGAAGAGTAAATACGGGCATTCAAGAAGATAAATTATTTTACAGAGTTTTCGAATCTAATTCTGAATACTAACTCCCACTCTTATCCATTCAGGCGGTGCCTATTGCTTGTACCTCGAACCGAGATCGGGTTTTAATGCAATGAGAGGGTAAACTGAGGGTAACTAATGAGAAAAAGAAGTTTTATGCTAAGTGGGTTACATATTTGTCGACTTGAGCGTCTTGTCGAAAGCTCAATTCGGTGAACTACAACAAAGTTCAAGGAAACCGGTTCAGTTGCTATTCGAGTAGTATTTCTGCGTCGCCATAACTCTATGTCGAATGAGAATTTTGCTGCTGTTGCTAAAAGTGGACACCGTGGCTCAGTGGTTAGTGGGTTGGATTACTAAGCAGGAGGTTCGAGGTTCCGATCCCAGAAAACACCAAAAGTTTATCACGGTCCCAACTCTTGCGAATGTCTGACAAACGTCCGAAATAATAACTGTCATGAGAAAGCTTCTAAAAAAAAGCTTTCGAATATAGCTCTAAATTATAGATCCATTCCTTCTTTTTCTTCTTCCTCTTGTTCGGCGAGGTTATGATCAGGATTATAGGGATCATAACTCTCCCCGATTTGTGTGTGTATGGGAACTTTGATTGACAAGGCCTTTTTAACAGTAGGATCCCTCCTTTGAACATGACAATACCAACTAAGCCGGTAGTGCCCTAATTTTTCCGAGATGGGCTCTTTGATGTGAAGGCCTCCTTGGATCGTTGAACTACTAATTCGATCAAACTGTGTTACTCCTGCTGTCATGCGAAGCATCTCCATCTCAGCTGCCGTTAATTTGCTCTCATACTTTTTGCACATAGTCCAGCATTGCGAACCGTATCTGAGCGCCGGACGGACAACTGCGGTGTAAAGCCTTCCTTTTAGCTTAGGGGGCATTTTTCAGTCACAGAAGATAGCAGAGTTTTCCTGCCACTTCATCCACCCTACGCTTACGCGATGATTGATGTCGTCATTAATAGTTGCTTCGCTATTGATCATCGATCCCAGATACTTGAACTTTTCGCATTTGACAATCACTTTTCCTTTCAAATAAATGTTTGGCCTAGGTCGGAGTGGATCAGAGAATGGACAGTACAGGTTACTCTGTCTTTTTTCGGACAAATTCGATACTTTTTGCTAAAAGTGTGCTGAGATTCGACACCTCACAAAAAGGGAGACTTTCTGCAACCTAAATTTGTCGCATTTAAAGAAAGACTAAAACACTTAATCCATACAAGATTCAATTTAGGAGGTTCGCTAACTGGGCCTTAAGCAGTTAGAAACTGATCCGAATTTTGGTAAAACAATTATCTGCAGCAAAGGACATTTCCGGATTAATAACTTCGTCGATAATCAGAAACATCATACCATGAAAGATGCAGGTGAAAGATTCAGGGTCACGTTAAGTGTTTAGCTTTTGCTAGTAAACCAGATATAATTCACAACCTTGAAAACAACACCTTTCAAGCCATTGCTAAAATAAGCCTAAAAAGTTGAATTCTATACGACAATTTGGTCTGGTGGCAAGTTATCTGTAACATTATGAACCATGAAACTTGCAAATAAGGTTTCGCAGGAGCAGTGAGAGTCACAATTTGAGACGGTTCTTAATTTGATTTTGCAAGAATCTAAAGCCAAGATAATCCTGTAAAGCTAGTCAGCCTGGGCGTGTTAAGATTCTAAATGATTATACTGGTATCGTATAATGATGCATATCAAATAAAAGCAGGAACTACATAAATGTGTATAACAGAAACAATCGCTTTTATATGAGCACGTATTTTCAGACGAGTCCTTCATGATTTCGTGTATTATTTTTTTATTCCTTGTATTTCAGTTGACATCTCGTAATAAATTTTTTTTTTTTATTTGTACAAAATCTGTGCAGGATGTAAAGACATTTCGCCAGGGTTTTTATATATTTCTACTGCGTAGTGTGCAAGATCCAAACAAATCAAATATGGATTTCGATACATCACCTGATAGTCTGAATCTGATCTCAAAGTACCTTCCTAAGTGTCACTTAAAGATCTAATCAACTGAGAAAATATTCATGGGAGTAACTTAGCACACACACGCACGCTCTGTCTACCTTCATGTTGAACCAGGCAAAGGACACCCAACACCAGTAGTGCATGTGCAATATCTCAAATTTCATTGCACTTCTCATCACTAACAACAACAGCAACGTCATCGTTCTGTATGCTTACCATATCCGGTTGCGTAGGGAAAACGTCTGCAAATCCAAAAAACATGACTAAAGGTTGTCATAGCCACAAACTTAAGCTCCTTTCTTTCCTTCTCCATTCACACATTGTTCCTGTTCGTTTACTCAATTTCCCCGAAAATGCAATTTGACAAACGTAAATTTTCCTTTCATCTCAACGTCTTTCTCTCCACTCCAATGCAAACACCTATAACCCTTCAGGACGTAAACTTAGTAGGTTGACGGCCGATATGAATGTGTGTTGCGTGTGCGTTTGGTTCCCAAGGCTCTTGCTTTGTGAATGATTGGTTGTTGACGATGACGACAACGACCACTACTAGGTAGGACCAGGACAGGAGAATCGATTTGATGAAATTAGCATTTATGCAGCAACTAAGGGGTGTATCTGTTATTGGATTTGTTGTTGTTGTCGTATTCTATGGAGAATTACTGGTAGATAATTTTATTGTTGGTGTGTCCTCTGTGGATGTGATGTCATCTGTGGCTAAGTGTCGATGTTAACTGCGGTTAATATACGTGCATACTCGTATGAAGCCTTGCGGTGGTAATGAAGTCCTGAAATTGAAATCATTTTATCGATAGGGTCATAAGGAAACTCGGAAATCCGTCTTTTTCAAATGAGACAATTCATTTCAATTTAGTTTAAAAAAAAAAAAAAAAAATCATTTCTATTGTCTCATAACCCTTATCACTCAAAGCCTGGCCACTTTGCACGCTACAACGGAACCCGTTTCACTCACTAACAAGACAAGAAGGACATATAAGCTTTCTATAATAATTTTTCTCCTCAATAATCAGCTTAATGTTAAATTCGATTTCGTTTTCCTTTGCTTTTGTCTTTCTTTTTTCTCGATTTGCCTTTAACCGATTTCACATGAAAGCCTGAAAATCACAGAAGACACACGCTTCACCATAAGGATTCCTGGAACATTGTCCTTTTTATGGTAATATGTGGCAATCTTCAGTGAGCGCGTTTTCATCCTTCATTTGGACAAATAATAATGCGTGTGTGTCAGTGTCGTCCTAAATCGGAGGAAAAGAATGGAAAATTCAAATCGGATTTCGGGACTTAACCTTTGTCCTTTTGGGTGCTACAAAAGCAAATTGATAGCTTTTAGAATAGCAGGATGGGCGGTGGTATTCTTATGTGAATAGGATATAACGAGAAAGTCATAGGAGAGTCCGAATGCTCAATCGTTATGAGTTAAGACGTTAGCAGCATTAAAATAAAGTCAGTTGAAGGTTGCAGTCGGTTGAACTGCAGCATTTTGAACCGAAACCGTTGAAATTTATACAATTAACGAGTTTTCCGGGTGTGGGGATGGAGTATGCTAAAAAGAATGAACCAAAGGAAAATGTAATAAGGGCGAGCCCCATAAATATTCGTTACATATGTCACCATTCAAAGGCTATTATATCTTGTCGAGTGGAATGTGGTATTTATGTAGTCCACGTGGTTCTAGTTTTTATCTCTTCGAGGGAAATACATTTTTTTTATCTTGCTGTTCGGAAAGGGAGGTATTCCTTTTATTATTTATGTATTTTATTAAATTTATATGACAAAATGTAACTGACATAGGAAATGCAAATGATCCTGTGGCGGTATTCAGTGAATTTATATTAAAAAACCCTTGAAGATAAAGGTTAAAGCAGAATGAAAGACCTGACCGTTTAGTAATAATCTTATTCAAAACGTGTATGTATGTTAAAATCCTTTGGTGTGAGGTAGGTTATAATGTAGATGTAACCTCTTTTTCACGGTTATACGAAATAAAGAAAAAAAATTGTGGATTATAGTCTCAAAAAAATCAAAATAATTTGTCATGTACTCTCCGAAAATTTGGTAATCGTCCGATAACTGTTTTAAAAAAATAACAAATATTTGACCATTCCAAATTTTGACCATCCTTGCTGTGCGTGTTATATACAGATGGCAGAGACCTGCAGTTTAGAGCCATATCCTATTTTTCATTTAGAAGACAGTTATAACACTCGGACGTTTGGTAAACATTCGCAAGAGGTGGAGCCATGAAAAACTTTTTTTTGTGTTTTCTGGGATCCGAACTTCCAGCTTAGTAGTCCAACGCACTAACCACTAAGCCACAGCGCCCACTAAGGAAAAATGTAATACTCACATAAGGATCAAGATACAATAACCTACTTCCTAGGTCCTACGTATATTGGCACAGTCAAAAAGAATGTGCTTAATAGGACTGTGTTTTTGTGTCGCATAAGAATACTTGGTTGGGAACCTTTCCGTCTCCTTGCACGCATCTTCTCAGTCAGGACTACGACGTCTGCATTTTGCGAGCTAGTGACGGGCACGTAATATTTGTGTCATTAACTGCATATTTTCTTACAGGGCATTGTCTTTTAAAAGCTTCATCTTTTTTAGAAAATACTTCAAGAAACATAGTCTGTGCGTATCACTTCTATCATTCATTGGCTTGTTAGAACCATAGTTGGTAAGGTGAAAGTTAAGGCTGAAAAGGGTTAAACGTCTAAGGTTGCGTGTGTTGGCGTTGTAACATAGCAGTCTGACGTACAAAGAGGATCTATTTCGCGGCGTTTTTCGAGTGATTTTCCCTGATTTATCCGTGGGGATCACAGACCGATGCGATCATACCTATGCTGGGTACCTGAGCATGGGAATGATCCTGGTAAGCGAGAAGTATATGAGCTTACAAGTACCAGTTTTGTACTTATTCTTACTTAAATTATTTGAGCACAGGAATAATAAATACAGTTGTTTATTGATTACTGTAAACTGTCTCGGATAAGCTATAGCACAAGAAAGTCCTTGCAAAAGGCGCTGACCTTGAGTCGGCGCTGATCTTACTCGGCCGTGACTTTTTCAGATAAGATGCTTTATTAATGGATACGAATGAGTTCTTCCTTGTGAGTCTAAATGTGCCCTTAGAAGTTCGAACTGGTCTGAGAGTGGTGAGTACTGCACAGCCTTCGTCCCCTTTTCATGATGAAGGTTTTCTTTTGAGTCCTTCCACTCGAGTTTATTGCCCTAAGCTTTGATTGTATCGCTGTTGTAGAGACTAATGGAGTTTCTTACCTTCTTACAGAATGGGTAAGTATATGCCGATTGCTCACCGCGAGTTTTGAATTCGCAGTCTAAACTGCGTGATATTCAGTAAATGTAAAAATGAAAGATTGGGCCGTAATCCAGTTTATACTCTCGACGAAATCCTTTGCCGGAGGTACGAGAAAGTGACCCTTAAAATGCACAATTTTATGGCTCCATCTGATGGCTTTGTCTATAAATACTGCTGCAGCCCTGGCCACACAATATGTAAAACTGGATGAAGTTTTGCTTCCGGGAATATGTACATCGGTATTCCTGATTTGTACGCATATTTTCCGGGTGGAATAGACAATCAAGTTCCCTATTACATTGATTTAAGAAGATGACTATTACCGAACCAGGAGTTGGTTTGCAACTGTTCCATGGCTCAATCGGCGAGCTGTTAGGGCTGTAAATCAACTAAAGTTTCTGAACCAACATCATGCGTTTTATACTTAAGGACGCTCAAGTCTTTGGGGAGAACTCAACAACTTGAGGTGTGTAAAAGGCCCAGCTGCTACTATCGGAGGGCAACTAAGAGATTCGGACTTTTACGACAGCAGGACTGTCTGATTAAACTTTCCAACAATCATGACATCAGTTGACCAATGAGGTCATTTTCACTTGAATTAATTTTTATACAAAAGAGTACCTCATGCCTTCTATGCAATCAGTTTAATGTCAGATGTGCAGTGTGCGGAACACTCAAATGCATAGCCAGGGTGCATGGAAAATGTCATGACTTCTAAATAAGATTTCTAGAGTTTATCTAAGCATTCTTGTCGACCATTTACTTAGACCCTAGGCAACGGATAAGAATACAAAATTAGATTGGATTGTTCCAAAGAGTAATTTTAAATTTCAAGCAATACCTTATGCATTCCATATGCATCCAAGAACCTCCGTCTTATTGGAAACAATTTCCTGCAGATCACCAGTAACAAGGAATTGTAATTTCCTCTACAAAAGTTATGCCCGCCCATACAATATTGCATAGACAGCAAGCACAATCGGAATAAGAGACAACTTGCCTTCAGCTACACCATGTGCAATAAATGTTTCATATGTGAATCCTTATGAAGTTATTAATAATCATCTTTTGATATATGAGATGCCCACATGAAATCGCTTACAGTTGCAAGATTTCCAGGATTACTATTCCATGAGGTCGTGCAATAACCTCAGTGACTGTTTACCCCCAAGTTGAACTACATACATTTCTGTTTGATGCCATGGCATTGCACTGCAAGTTTTATTTACCCTCTGTCCAATAAGTAAATTACACAAACAGGGATGTGGAGGAAAAAAAAAAATTAAAAAGTCCTTTGCAGATGGCAGCGGGCAACCAAGCCAAAACCAATCTAATTAAATTCGTTAAGGAAACATAATAACTTTGGTGGCGGTGTGGCAGTCATTTACATTTCCTGATTTTCCTTTGGCTTTCCTTTTGCATTCATTCGCTGGGCTCTATTTGGATTAGAGCCAAGTACTAAGTGTCCCAAATCCTGCTCTATATCTCTAATCGCAAAGTCAACGAGGAGGAACACAGGAATAAATCAGTTCAGTCACCAAAATGCTCCCCATAAATGCAGCTGAAAGTTGCACCTTTTTGTAGATAAACTTTTGCTTAACGAAATAGTGTCTATGTGTGCGTGTATGTCACACTCATTTACCGCCTCAGTACATATGCAGTCAGCAGAGCTGCTCCTTTTTGTCTTTGAACCAAACTCCTATCTCATTTTGCGTCCTGTTAGTGACGGGTCAACTATAATGTGTGTGGCTTAGCCAAGTGCAATTTATTTTCAGAGTAAGTACGGCTTTGGTCTTTTTTTTGGTTGGAGGAGAGAAAAAGTTGGTTACATGCCTTTACGGATAAACAAACAGACCTACAAGAAGAAAAAGAAAAAAAAAAACTCTGAAATGAGACATGCATGAGCATATTTGCAAGCGCAAACTTACAGAACGGAAAGATGGAATGATAAATTGCCTTCGTAACGCTGCCATGAGGTTGGAGACTTTCATTTGCTGCCTGCTGGTCCTGGTGGAGAGATTGTGATCAGACAAATGAAAATGCAAGGATGCACCATCAGTACCAGTTTCTCTGCTGGATTTTTACTAAAGGTAAACAAAAGAGCGGTTTCATGCTGCTGACAGTGAGGTTTGGAACTAGAGTTATGGACAATTTTCAAAGCGTTGGTTTTTTGTCCTCATCTTGACAGCGATGGATGGTAATCGGTTTGGTGTTAGCAATGGGTTTCTACGAGGTTTTTAGGACAACAGAGCTGTTGTTGTTTACAGTTAGAAAGTTTAGGATGTTCACCTCAAGGATGGCATGTCAATTCGACGTTTAAACAGGTTTGTAGGCACAGAGTCTACAGAAGGAGGTTTTGTTGATTGGATATAACTTTGTTTTGTACTACGTGTGAAAAATTTTGTAATTTTACTGTTTGGCAGTTTGTCAGGAGATGTCCTGAGTAAGACAGTATAAAAAGGTGCGCTATTGTTTTTTTTTACGAGGGATGAGCTAGGAGTGTACACATTTTTTGTGTATCTACGCCTCATTGGTATGGAAAACACCAGGAAGCTTTGCGGATATTTCTGTAACGAATGAAAGGCAGTAGTTAATTTCCAATTTGTAGACTCTACGGTTGGCTAGGTAAATCGGATGGGCGAAGAGGAGGTAGATTCCACTGCACTCAAATCAGTGGTTGCTTAATGGATTAGTTCGTTTTGTTAACGTCAGTATCCTTGAGAGATTAACAGATTCTTTAAAAGGATATTTATCACTCTCACAGATTTTGTAGTGTACAGTATCCACTATAGATGGTGTTTTTCTTTTGAGTTCCTGTGTTTCATTTCCAAACTTCTCTTGACTTGAATCAGAACTAATTTAAAGTCCTTCGTACCGCCACTTAGCGCCTAGTTAACTAAAGGATGGCAGGTGATATGTGGGACTGCGGACGAAAAAGTTTGATAAACTGATTTGTACTTTTATTTGTCGTCGGAGTCTGATGAAATCCTTGCATGGGTTGTTGTGACCTACAATCGGTGGGTTAAAATCAAAGGCGGAGTAACTTGTGCAACTTTCTAGTGAGAAACTATTTTGACCAAAAGAATTTTAATTATTCGGAAGTCAAAATTACATTTATCCTGGCAGAGTCGAAGCTGGGAACTGCCGGAATGAGTGCCATCTTAATCTAGACGTGTAGCAAATCTTTGGGAAAACAATGGAAATACATACATACTTAAAAAAACATCTTAAAAATATTAAAAAACAAGATACCTCGAGCAAAGTGTGTCCTCCCTCTTTTGTTCGGGTACGATAGGCAATGTTTTTCTAAGTGAACTCGTTTTTTAACTGAAGCACCACGTGGCCATACCCCTCTTTCCTGGCCCAATCTCTGCCTTAAAAAAGAAGTCTCTAACTCAATAGTCTGGAAAGTATGCTTACAAAAATTCTTCACAAAAGCTGACAAATATATCACACTCAAATTAGTGAATCATGTGAATAAGTTGGCAGTAAGTACATTGAACTTAAAATGTATCTAAAATTAGTATTCGCCTCGATAGAGTAATATTTCAATAGCGCCCTCCTCATATATGCAAAGCCTCCTTTATTGGGTGCACCTTAGAGTTGACGATCTATACACCTAATAAATCCCACAAAACATTTTCAATGTATTGTAGGAGCTTGCAAACTCATTAAATAATTTCCTTTGATGTTCGAGGAAAACTTAATCCTACTTCAAAAGTTCTTGTGGCGGAACATGAAGCACAGTGGGTGCAGTGTATTCTTACCAATAGAAGAGCAATCACGATGGCTTCATTGTACGTGTAACAAAATCCCCCATTAAATTTTCTGCTTGGTCTTCTTTCGTAATTACTCTGTCTTGCCTAAGCTCCTTCCCCCTCACCCTGCTCACATGTGCACAAGTTGACATTAAATTTCTTATCAGAACACATTAAAGGACATTCACCTCGCATTCTGGTTCAAATCCTCCCTTGATGTAAATTTAATGTCATTATAAAGGACGAAAACAACGTTCCATACCTGAAAGGGTGCCCTTCAATAAATTTACCCAAAAAAGTAGCATCCAGATGGCCATTAATAGGCGCTAGCCATTATCCATTTTTTTCGTTTCCTTCGTTTCCATATTGAATGGAGACATGCCTTCACAGCCTTCCACGCGCCATTAAAATTCAACACTATATTCACATTAAAACGAAATTAAATGTCAAACCCTTTGGATCCAGGGATTTTTATTTGAAATAGGAAGGACCTGACTGTAATGCTTTCATGTTTAGTGGGAATTATTTTTTTTGTCCGTACCCCTTCTGCAAGGACCCTGTGTAATGAGTCCTACGAGAGGCAGGACCAACAACTAATAAAAGGACTCGCGGACTGATCGAATGTTGGTGTAATTCTCTTAAGCGCAGTGTTGACTCACTTAATGCAGTTTCGACATAAACCTACAAAGTTTTACCTCAGTTATGACAAAAAAAAAGGAAAATTGAAAAAGTGTCATAACATAAGACACATCCCTAGGGAGGACTGTTTACGAACAAATGCTTAAGGATTATGTTTAGTGACGCAATTTTCCTGCACGCGGTCTTAAAATATGAGGCCATCTTTTCCGTATTGACGTAAAAGTTATTTTCTCCTTTCAGCAGATGATGGGTGTGAAGATGTAAAGCTTCTACAGCTACTATCCCTGCTTTGAGCTTAATTCACCATTCCGCACTTCTTCCGTTTATAGTTTTGCATATAACCGAGAGAGAAGCCACTTAGGGATGGAGACGTTGTAGGTACCTAAATAAATTGCAAACGTGGTTATGGCAACAAGAGAAAATTGATTACAGTGGGGTTACTTAGCATTTAATTTGTCCATCAGAAGCAGGAAGTTTATGGGACTCGAGTTTGATGAATGGTCCGTTCCGTTGGGCTTATTGGCTTTCTGAGTACCGATTTTTTTTTTACGAGAGACTTGGGAAGTTATGACCGATGGCTTACAACTAGTTGGGTTTTCTTTGTAGTTTCAATTTGCTTTTGAGAAACCTTTCAAGTGTTTGCTTTAGTGGGTTTTCTAATTTGAAAAGTAGTAGCATTCCAAAGAAGTGTTCCAGTAAGTTTATCGAAAGAGATGCTATATGTTCAACCGAAAAGGTTCATAAACACAGAGAACAATTTTATTATAGGAATGCAATTTCATTAAAGTTAATGAATAAACTCAGAAAGTTTTCATTAAAATTAATTTGATTTTAAATTACTGAATAACTTCATTGGATTTGTGACAAAATCATTGGTCATTAAAATGAAAGTACTCTGTCGTAGGACGAAAGGAAAACTCCTTGTATTTAATGCAAGAAATAAACTAGAGCTACAGTTTTGCTGGAAGACCGTGTATACCTCAAGAGGGCTTTAATTGCATTACAACTTCGATATACTATTTATAATTGAACGTAGATCAACCAACCCATCGAGTTGTGCGGTGTGTTAGCATATCATAGTACAAGAGGCGGTCTCGCTATGTCTGTCTCTTTATGTTTCAAATCCTAGAAAACATCAAAAATGTTCAGAATATAGGGATCTTTCATTAACCAAGTGTCAAACCCGAGGCTCCACTATTCCGACTGTGTGAAGCTTCCGAGCAACCAACATTACAAAGAACATGTCACAGCAACCAAGCTCAAACAGAAACTTGTGGATAAAGTTCCAGGAATATGGGGAAAACAATTCCACAGTCTGTGCAACGATGATGAAGACCAACCTTCCATTGCCGGCCAGAGTATACCATTCAGGGTACTAATTTAAGCCAAAACTTTAGCCCGCATGAACAAAATGAAGTAACGTTTAAACTCAAGTTCAACACGGTCTTAGCGGCCATAATCTGAAAATGATATGGTAGAGAGCAGACACCAAACCGTTGCAACAATCTAGTCAGACGATCATTTGCGTGAATGCTTTCATCAATAACCGAATGGGCATCTATCATTTCGGTTTTAGGTCACGAATTATTAGATTTGAAAGCGACAAATTGTCAAAAAACCTACGTTTTAGACGTTTGAGATCGTTGGGACATGTGAGCCCCCAGAGTTTCTGAACCTTCTTTGAAGATACAATGCTTTAGAGGAAGACTGTCTTAAGTGTCGCCCGGTTTTTTTTATTTTTTTTTTTTGATGGTTAGGAAACGCTCTACTGAAGCTCACAGGACTCGACAATAACAAAGGGACTGATGCGAAGTACCGTCACCCTATCAACATGCATCGCAGACAGTTGTGTCTATTAAAGCTAGCACACTAGTGCATATCAAGGAGAGGGTATAGGGCAGAGGGTATAGGGCAGAGCCAGGCGTACTCAGAAAAGCCGAGTGCATCTGAAGCTGACCGGTTTTTGAAGTCTATTGCAAAAGGGAGTCATATGCTTACGCGAGAGCCCCCTTCATTAAGCAACCGTCGCATAAGCTAGGTCTAATCATAGCCCTACAGATCTGGAAAACCTTTCCCCCATGTCTTACCAAAAGCAATCCTACACCTAGAAGACCTAGAACACCTTAGGTCTTCGACTTGACATGCTTTTGAATATCTGCAGAGCTTTTCTGTTTTTGACTTTTAGTCGGTACCGTCAAACTAAATTGGATAGACTACCGGTATAGAATGACTTTTAGTGTCGCATTCTTCCTTTGTCGAAGAGGGTAATAAGGTCCGTAACGCTGCGTACCCTCTAGCAAATGAAGAGTCCTGTGAAATCCTTCGCCTTCCATGTTAATAGCTTTTTTGCAGGCTATCTGAGAAGTCTTGCTGAAGTCCCATGTTTGCTTAGAACAACTGTCTACAGTAGGCGGCGGAGTACGGTCCATCACGTGGCACAACTAAACCCGTTTCTGCTGCTGCAATGTTAAAGAGAAGACACAACGACCTTTAAGGGTTATAAGTGCACAATTTTTTAAACGATTTTGGTTTAATTTTTAATTTAAACAGCACCCTCGTCCAATTTTCCCTATTCTTACTTCCATCGTCATACAAAAAATAAAATTAAATTCTTGAAAAATAATTTCAACCAAGTGTGTGCACAAACGTATTGCATATCGAAATCATTAAATGAAAAATCAAATTAAAGATAACAAGTTTTCTGTTAACACGTTACGTGCTTGAGCCCATCCAATCTAATAAAAGTCCTTAATCCTGGGCAAACACATATAAAATTCATCGGCTATTAGCGCATCTAGGCACGTCGGGTGCTATAGTCATCTCTCATAATTGACCGATTGTTCCAAGTTTTTCCTTCATTTCAAAAGTTTTAGTCAATTAAGCTGTCTAAAGAGGAAAGGAGGAAAGGAAGGTTGCGTCCTTTTCAGTGTTTCCGAAAACAAAGCCGCCCGAAAATTTGCTCTGCGCTTTTTCGTATCTCATTCTTCCCTCTTTCATGGGGTACCAATTGCAAAAAATAACATTTTCCAAATAAACAATGAATTCGTAGACCTTAATAGAAATAGGACCAAAAGCAACACGAGCATCGTCCTTGTGGCGGCTACCAACATAAACTGTTTCGCTTTTTTTTATGTTTTTTAATGAAACTTCAAAAACAAAACAATTTGTGTGCGTGTCTTGTGTTTCGTTTCACGAACAACTTTTCGACAGGCATCGTGTTTGGAATATGTAATCGTTTCACAGTGTCCTGCTACCATGAGAGAAATCTTTTTACCCAAAAACAGAAAAGTTTTAGTTTCTCTTTGTCTCACTTAATTGATGGGCATTGTCTGTTGGGTCAATTGGAATGTCGTATCGAGTCTATAATGGAAGGGGGCGTTTTTAAGTTGTCATAAGGAGGTGAGTGAAATTCATTATGAAAATGAAAGTCCTTCGCACTAAGAAGCCACCTGCTCGCAACATATGTCACAGAATATTATCCTAAAATCCCAATCGATATGTACGAGTATCCCTATTCAAATTATAATACCTACCTGTGAAGCGTTTTTGCAGAAAGTCCTGGCCATAAATCAACATCAAACAACGAATTCAACAGGTGAGGCGAATAAGAAAATTGTCCTCTCTCTACGATTGGAAAAATGTATCCTTTTCGAAATCCCTACATGTGCCACAGCCAAACATCTGTTCACGACATTCAACTTTAATGAAACAGCTCCACCAGAAGGTGGTGGTGGTAGTGGTGGTGGTGGTGGCGGTGGTAGTTGCTGGCAGTATTGTTGGCTATCAATAACAAAAGCAAACAACCACTTAAGAAGTTTTCCTATTTTTCAGGGTTGAGCGATAGAGATACGGAATCCTTTTTATGCTCCCCTAATCCTGTATAGCACACCGCAGCACAACAACACAGTTCTCTGGGTTTGATCATCAGGACATGCTCAATATTGGCAGATAGTTAGAAGAAGTAATAGTTTCACCAGTAGTTGTGACATTACAAAAGAAATAAAGCTGTGCACATACACACGCTTTTGAAGGACATGCCGCCGCATAACTCGGAAACAATGAACCCTGCCCGCATTCTACAATAGAGTCACGTTCTTCGCATCAAAGGGGACATCAACTTTTTGTCCCACTTCAAGAATAGAAGTCCTGGCAGTTTTACACATTGCCATAGAGAGACAGTGAGGGATAGAAAGAGAAAGATATAGTGAATGACAGCAAAAGTAGCAGGCGAACGAAAATGAAGAAGAAATCCGTCGGAAAGCGGACCATCGTCATTGTCGACATAGTCTCTTGTGTATACGTACATCTAACCGGCATATTGATGAAATACGTGACTGGAATTTGAAAAATAATTTTAAATCCTGCGATTGTTGTCGTGACTTGGTGGTGTCGGGGCCAAGTCCCGCGCCCTGACGTTTGAGTGAATTAAATGCGTTGAAACTCATTAAAAGGATTTTTTTCGTCGGTCCTCGCGGAAAAGAAGGCATTTCTTCTTTTTGTCATTTTCATTTAAATTATGTAAGCTAGACACCTACTTTCAATGAGTTGGTGTATATGTACATATGTAGGTGGGTATAACTTTCACATTTCATATTTCCAAACGAGTCCAATCATAATATAAAGTGTGCATAACCTAGCGGGGCGGTTGCAACGTACCAGTACATACCTTTAATGTAGTTATGAAGAAGGGGTAAACTGGGATACTCTTGCTCCAACAGTGTCATATGGACTTTCTCTTATACTATAAGCCCACCCCATCCGACTATGATGAGGTTCGGAATGGTCTAGCTTCATGACTAATTGCATGAAAGACAAAATTCGAACAAGAAAGTATTTGTCTTGAAATGAAAGGAAAATGTGCGGTTTTGATCTTTTTTGAAGGAAGGAAATCCAAGGCAGGCATTTGCCTGGGGTGCTGGAAAAGTTTGCATTCGCTGCTCTTGCCTCAAGTGAAGTAGTACATATGTATGAATGTATGTACATATTTGTACAAAAGCTGATATCTGATGTACGAATGATCTTCTGAATATTTTCATTCGATCATATTTCTTACAAATGCTTCAGTGTTCGGTCCTTATCAAGGCACGTAGGGTTACTTTGGGGCTTGATTGTCGTTTCATTGTTGTGTGAATTCTCTCTTCTTTTCATAGCACTTCTGGGTTAATGTGTCAATACCTACCGTAGAAAGGTTCCCAGACTGGTTACACTTAACGCTATCGCCCTCCAGTAGAGAAGTCCAAGTACCCATTCATGGTTGCCATATGCGACCTCAAATTTTGTTTTTTCCACCACAGACTACACAAAATATCCCCTTGACGTTGAGCATTTCTTCCCTTTTACTCTTTATGGGAAATATGTTTGCCATTGCGGAATACCCGTTTAGTCATGAAAAATGATCGCAAAGGTGGATTTTAAAGTCCATAAAAAGTCCAACGGCGTCAATTGCAACCGCCATATGAAACGTTTCCAAAATGGCTGATAGTGCGGTTACCGACCTAAATACAAGCGAAATATCGATTGATTCACGGCTGCTTTGCATGTGGCGTCATGCTACTGGAACCAAAACCAACCAAAAATCTAGCTTTCATCTCTGTGGAGCACTCCGTCCACCGTTCGGTTGAAGCTTCCTTTCAAAAAAGTACATACCAATGATGCGATCATTCGAAAACCCAAACCAAATAGATTTTCGAAACTCCAAAAATTAAAAATTCGATGATTGACAATAGTCTCCGAGCTGAAAATGAGCTTGGTTCGAAAACAAGGCAAATAATCCGGAGGCATTATGCAATATTCTGCTTAGAAAAGTGCGACCGATGCTAAATTTTGGGGGATTTTGGATTTCCACGCACTCTTTGTGCAGAAGTATCAACTTTTTCGTCCGTGCACATCAGACGATTTCGCCAGGTTCACGAACTTTCTCATTGAATTTCCTTATATCAGCCAGTGTCGTCACTTTATTTTGACGAAGAATTCTTTTCAAGTTAACGAAACACAGCACTCACTTTTGAAATCATTTTTTAATACATACTTTCAAGCGTTGTTTCAAAGTAGAACCTTCTATTTCTTATCACGGATACTTGACATTACATAAACACAATTCTTAAAAATATGTATAGAGTCCACTTCTGGACTCAGCATATGTTCGGTTCAATAGCAGTGGCATCTCCAAATCTTCGGCGTTTATCTTACAATATCTGACCACCAATATAAAGCAAAGAAAGCCTTTTTATCTGCAGATTACCTGATAATTCTTGGTAGTAAATGTTTCCACTGATTTTTCCTTTAGGCATCCATGTTGGGATGTTGATTTCAGGTCATTGAACAAATTTGTTCGCATAAACCTACAAGTCTGGAAATTTTCTCTAGGGCTATACAAACAGCTAATTGGTCAAAAAATATTGGCAATATATTTACTGTCAGCGGCTGTGTACATAGCTGTTGTCAAAGAGTATATCCAAACTTGATTGTGTAAGCCATCAGCAACAGAAACATATTCAAACATTAAAATTCAAAAAAACTTATTCTGTGTCACAGACTTTAGATACTGTGAACCCCATTTGAGAATTTTCAAATAAGAGTCCGAATTACCAATTCAAAAGTGTATGCGGCGCAAAGAGGCAGGACTTATCCGAGCCTTCCACTTCCTTTGACAAACAACAAAATCCTGTGTCCAAAGCAATGTCTTATGCTTTCACAAAAGCACATGAACAGCCGACACATCAGTAAATTTTAATACAAAACACAAGAGTGGTGTCAGTATTCATCTAGAGCTTTAGTCCAGTAGCCGTTTTCAGCCTACTGCTACCCTGTCCCTTGCACTTCTTGAAAAGAGAAATAAATCCACCCTGACATCAAAATCTCCTTCAATCCAATGACAAAATATAATACGTTTGCTCCGAAAGGGACTGCCATGCAACCATTTGCTGCCTGTCTCTAGGATCAAAGTGACGACTTTACTAAATTGAAAATTCATCGACGTGAAAGTTGGCTTTGAGGATGAAATAATTTGACCGCTTTGCTACGTCCTACAGCCATGTAATGGATTTAACCAAGCCCTCAAGTAATCACATGGCCTATTTGGAGCACTAAAACCGTCGCATAGCAGGAACTCCGACACCATCAGTACCATGTCCACCGAATGCGGACTAGGCTTGGTGGGTTTCTCCCATTTGGTCTGCCAGTTGCAATCATTTTCAACCAAAGTACTCGTAATTGTTATGGACAAATAGCTGTTATCCCACCGGAGGTGAAGCTGCAAAAGTATCCCACCATGAAGTAAAGCCGCAAAGCCGACCAGAAGCTCTGCAGCGTTTAGTAGCCGGGTTGCACGTTAATTTAAATCATCAGCTTGCCAGTACCGGCTTTGGTATTTGGATGCACAATAAATGCAGAGTCCTTTCGATGGAACCACATGCTATAGCGGCGACACCTACATGCTATTGCAGCGTTTAACGGCATCGACAAGGCAACTTCATCCTCGTTTTGTGTATGGCAATGGCCTGGATAGAGCACAGGATTAACCGATGGATTTCGGGTTGGAAAAAAGTTATGAGAGAGAATTAGATTTCTGAGATTACAAGTTAACCGAATAACTGGAAACAAATGGGAGTTGACTCTAGCTGGAGTACGGGACCGGGGATATAAACTCATATACATCTCTCACCAAAACATCTTTCGCGGTGATTAAGTACAATTTTGACAAAGACAATAAGTACACAAATGTCTTAAGATGGTCCCATGAACCTGCTACATTCTGCAATACTTAAAATGGAACAATTGTCCAAGATTAAAGCGACCCAATATTCTCCCAATCTAATAAACTAGCGTCGTCAAGCTATGGTCTAAATATTTGTCATTAACCACAGAAATTCCTTTCCCCATTATCCCTTGTGTATTAAAATAATTTTGTATTTGTGGTAAAGGGTGCGTAGGGATGGTCAAAACACACACACACACACACACGTATTCACTCAATAAAGCTTTGTAGTTATAATCATAATATGGGACAATGAATAATTCCATGGTAGCTTTTAGTCTGCACTTCATGCTCTTCCTGTGATAAGGGTGTACATAAATCAATGCTAGGATGTCGGTGGAAAGGTTCATGTAATTGCTGGTGTAAGAGGTGATTCTAATCACAAGTGACTTTCATTTGTCCATCCTTGTCGTTGGTAGAAAGGAAGAAAAATATTTGTGTCATGGAAATAACCCTTTTTGGTTGGGTAGTGGATGGGCAGAGATTTGAAGTTAACAGAACTTGAAAAGGCTTCATTACAGGAATACATAAGTATTATAGCCACCCTTCAATGGATATTAATTTAAAGTTTTAGAAAATGTAGGGGCTTGAGAAAATGTGCACTCAAAATTCTTGTGTTTTTATGACGGCGGTAATATCGTTCGCACTCTATTATCTGAAATGACAATGTCGTGTTCGCTGGTATTCATATTTCAGCACGCATATATCTTAGGGAAAGATCGATAGAAAAGGCCCTCCATAAGCCAGCAAGTGTGAATGACTTACAACATGATTTTCATAAGGAGTACACTTTAGCATGTTCTTTATATTTTAAAGGACTTTTAGTAACGTGACCGAGTTGAGTATATGTTAATATACAGGATTTTGAGTCAATGGTAACTCTTTGCTCTAAAACTCAGTATTCAAAGAATAAGAATTGGTGAACGTTCTAGAGATACTGTAAGGTTAGGTTAGGTGGATGGGTTGGCAAGGGAAATTCCCCTACGCCACACTCACGTCAATACAGACCCATTGTGATACCCATAAGGTGACGGCCACCCTTGCTCGTGGAGCAGTTCCTCATTAACAATCTTTTACTAAAGTTCCCTGATTTCAAGCCATTTTGAGTCTTTTATAAACCTACATACATATGTATATCATTTATGGGGTTTTCTTGTATTTTTTCAATATCCTGAAAGAAGTGTCTTCCAAGTATTTTATGTCTAAGGTGGTAGAGGCCTGGGCAACGACAGAGAAAGTGGGTTGTATCCTCATGAAAATCCTCGTCACCACATCCCCAAAGGTCATCATTGCTAAGCCTTTGCTTTTTCATGTGGTACCGCAGATTATTGTGCCCTGTAATCACATCTATAGGTTAGGTTGGCTTGGCTGTCTGCACGGGAGTGCAGACACACTTAGACCAATAAAGGTCCTTTGTGATACCATGGATCAAAACCAATTCGCTACTCATGGACTAACAGAACCAACCGGAGCTTTTGATAAAGCGATAGATGCGCATGACGCCTAAGGACGCTATGTCACCAAGGACTTCAAGGAAGGGGGACCCTAAAAGAGCATTCTTTTATGCGACAGAGCTGGACAGTTACATAGGAGGTGAGGGATACTTTCCTCCTCCTCCTCGTCTCTACAGCTTCTGCAGAAGTCATTTGAAAAGAGGCCAAGTCTTTTGGCATGTTGGCCTATAAGACAGTGTCCAGTGAGAACACCAACAACGCAGCTGATTTGTGATCGCTTTAGTTTGACCAACTCAGTGCTACGATTTTGATCCAGCCTGGGCCAGATCTGTCTCGAGATGAGACACGTTGACACCTTTTCCCATCTTAGGTTGGTCTTGCTAATAGCATTCAGCTTTAGTAGATGCTTACATGTAGCTAGGGGCATACCCAGGGACTGCCTATCAGACAGAATTCTAAGAGTAGTGCCTTGTCTGGCAAGTTCGTCTGCCCTGCAGTTTCCTGGAATGTCTCTATGGCCTGGCACCCAGCATAGGTGAATGTTGAACTGCTCTGTCATCTCCATGAGAGATAAACGGCAGTTGAGAGCGGCCTTTGAGGTAAACGAGCACGATTCCAGAGACTTGATTGCCGCTTGGCTGTCAGTGAAAATGGTAATATCTCTGACAGATAGTACATTACACTTCAGCCAGGACAGGGCTTCCTTAATTGCCATGATTTCCGCCTGAAAAACGCTACAATGATCAGGGAGGCGGAACGATAACTCTAGGTTGAGCTTCTCGGAGAAAACACCACATCCCACCCGCCTTCGGTCTTAGAACCGTCTGTGAAAAAGTGTACCGAGTTACCATCGATAGGAGGAGAATTGTCCCATACATCCCGTTCAGGGATGCTCGTACGGAAGTCACGGTCGAAGCACATTTTCGGCGGAGTGTAGTCTGTATTTTCGTGCTTGAAGTTAAGGAGATCCAGGATCGAGGAGTGGCCAGCGTGGTAGCTGGACCACTGAGAGGAGGCTTTCAGACGGATGGCCGTACAGGCAGCGATCTGTTTACTGAAAATATCAAGGGGCAGCAAGTTGAACATAATATCCAGTGCCGCTGAAGGAGTAGTCCTCAGTGCACCACTGATGCACATGCATGCAGATCTTTGCACCTTAGCTATTTGATTGAGGTGGATAGCCCTGTTAAGAGCGGGCCACCAAACGATCACGCCGTAGAGTAAAATAGGCCTGATAACGGACACGTACAGCCAGTGAGTGATTTGAGGTTTCATACCCCAACTCCTACCTATAGCCTTTTTACAGGAGTAGAGAGCTACATTGGCTTTCCTTACGCGTTCTAGTAGATTGGCTTTCCAGTTTAGTTTTCTGTCCAAAATAAGACCCAGATATTTTGCTTTGTCAGTGAAGGTCAAACTGGTGCCATTTATCATAGGAGGGTCTATGGGTGGAGTTTTGTATTTCCTCGTGAAGAGGACGAGTTCCGTTTTGTGGGGGTTAACCCCCAGTCCACAAACGGAGGCCCATCTGGTGAGCCGAAGGAGAGCATATTGGAGGATTTCCTTGAGAGTGTTTGGGTGCTTGCCGGAGGCAGCGATGGCAACGTCATCAGCATAGGCGATCACTTTGCATCCTGTCTTGTCTAGGTCCACCAGTAGTTTATTTACTACCGGGTTCCACAGAAGAGGTGACAGGACACCACCCTGGGGGGTGCCGCAGCAGACAGTTCTTCTAGCCGATGCACCGCCCAGCTGTGTGTTAATAATCCTGCATGTGAGCATTTGATTGATTAACACTCTGAGCGAGGTATCCACTTTCAGATCTGTAAGTGCGTCGATGATCGCTTTTGACTCGACGTTGTTAAACGCACCCTCAATATCCAGGAAGGCCACCATGGTGTATTCTTTAACACTCAAAGATTTTTCAATGATGCGTACAAGCGAATGTAAGGCTGTCTCAGTCGATTTGCCTTTGCAGTACGCATGCTGGGACGGCGAGAGCAAAATTGGGTTGATGCTCTGTCGTAAGTGGATATCGATTAGCCTTTCTAGAGTTTTAAGTAGAAAGGACGATAAACTGATGGGTCGGAGATCTTTTGGTTCCACGTGCGAGCCCCTTCCTGCTTTAGGTAAGAAGATGACCTCCACCTCGGTCCATAGTTTGGGAATATAGACCAGATTTAGACAGCCTGACATGATGACTTTGAGCCATGGAAGCACAATGTCCTCGCATTGCTGTAATTCTGCAGGAATAATACCATCCGGTCCTGGGGACTTGAAGGGCTTGAAGCTGCGCACGGACCATTGGATCTTTTCTGTGGTTACTAAACCCGAAGAGTTACTGTACGATTGAGCCGAAGTATTTGCTAATCGCGGGTCAGTAACAGGGGAGCTACCGGGAAAGTGAGTGTCCAGTAATAACTCAATGGACTCTTTCGCAGAGGTGGTCCAGTGACCATCCGGATACAGAAGGTAGCTGGGTGTAGAGGGGCTTTTTGAGAGGATTTTCCGCAGCCTGGACGCTTCCGAGGATTCTTCAATGCTGTCACAGAAAAGTTTCCAAGAACGTCGTTGCTCTTTCCTCAGAGAAAATTTGTATTTCTTGAGAGACAATTTATATGAGGCCCAGTCGGCCGTCTCGCGGGAGTTTTTAGCAGTATTAAAAAGGAGCCTACTTTCTTTCCTGAGTGCACTGAGGGTTGTATTCCACCAAGGTGGTTTCTTTTTGCCTCGGGGGTTACGGAGTGGGCATGCCACGGACATGGCTCCATTGAGTGCCTGTGTTAGGATGTTGACCAGGCTCTCAAGATCCTCAGTGCTATTTAGTTTAGCAGGCAAGTTGGAGGGTAAAAGCGTTAGTAAACGTTCCCTATAAAGAGACCAGTTGGTTTTTTTATAATTTCTAAATGCCTTTTGAACAGGCACCCGGTCATCAAGACTGAATTGGAGGTAACGGTGGTCTGAGAAGGAGTGCTCATCAGAGACTCTCCAGTCCTTTACCGAGTTATAAATATGGTCTGAGACAAGGGTGATGTCTAAGACCTCTTGTCGGTTGCGAGTAATGAAGGTCGGTTTGGACCCCCGGTTACAGATTAGGAGATTACTACTAATGATATAATCAAAAAGTTGCTCACCTCTTTCATTTGTGTCGGAACTGCCCCAGATTGAGTGATGAGCGTTTGCGTCACATCCAATGATGAGGCCAGTTTTAAGGCTCTCCGCTTTAGCAATCAAGCTCCCTAAGATGTCTGGAGGGAGTGGGCCCACTTGATCGTGGCCCAGATAGGCCGATACCAGCCAGTAATTTCTTGAACTTAATTCCAGGTTGGTAGCGACTATGTCTTGATTGCTGAAATTAGAGAGTAAAAATACATTAAGATGGGTCCTTGCAAGGATACAGGATCTCGGTTTACCTTCCTCCCTTGCGTAGAACAGTTTATAGTGTGGAGTCTTGAGGCCACAAACCCGGTTGCCAACAACCCATGGTTCCTGGATCAAGACAAGGTCTTCTCCATTTTTGTTGAGTCGGAGAATAAGGGAGGCCGAGGCCGTGATGGAGTGATGTAGGTTAATCTGAAGGATTCGCAGCATTTGAGCTACTACCCGCTTCAGAAACCGTTATCACGGTGTTGTTGGCTTCATCTGAGTCTGATGACAGGAGGTCATCCTCGAGAGAGAGGCCAGTAGGTTCACTGTCCATCTCCGTGTCCGTCAGGCTAAGACTGACCCCCAGGAGAGATGGTGAGGGAGAGGGTGGACCAGAGAAGTCCAATTTGGAAATGGCGTCGACCATCTCCGTGTCCGTCGACTGGGAGTCGACCCCCAGGAGAGATGAATCGTCACCAGGTAAAGAGGGAACGGGTTCGGGTGGAGAGATAATTTTCGCTGATGTGGAGGGGACCACATCCTGTTTGGGAGGTGCTCTCCCTAGCTCTATCTCGTCACATTTATAGACCTTGAGGGTGATGGAGCTGAAGCCATAATTTATGACTCCATTTGAAGACGCTAAGGGGGCCAGAGACTCTTCATTGATTACAATGATCACGCTTCTCACGTCTCCTCTCGGCTCTTCCACTTTAGCAATCTTCCAGTTGTGCGTGGGAAGGGAGCTGTTGTTGGACCTTATTATATCTAGGATCACCCTAGAGTCGGAGGGTTCGGCTGGAATGGTGGCGCGTGTCCTGGGTCGGTTAGGAATTTGGTCCTTTTCCACGACCTCCAGTTTTGCGCCTGGCCCAAACTGGAGACAGCCATTTTGAAAAGATCTTTCGATCTCTGGTCAGCACAGGCAATTAATTTGACGTGCCCTTGATGCCAGCCACCATCCCTGCAGGAGATATCAGGGCCGGGATGGTCACGACGGATTTGGGGAAAAGCTGTGGCGAGTTTTATCTCAACCTTCCTCCACTTATCCGCCGTAATGCTGCCATCCGGATCGCTTTGGTCAATGACCGCGATTACCAAGTGTGCCTTAAGCACTTGGTTGAAGGGCTTGGAGATAGTACTGGGAGGTACTATCTTTGTTTTTTTTGATGAGGAGGGAGGCTCATCCTGTGACCTTTGTCGTTTAGACGATGATTCCGTGTTGGATGAGTCGGAAGGGAGTTGGACACGTTTAGTTGCCCAGCTGAGAGATGTCTTGTGCTTTTGCGATCTCTCTTCCTCAGGGATAGCCTGAATACGGCGAATTAGCTTGTAGGCTAGCCGTCGATCTTGGTATGAGATCTTCGATGGAGCGACATTCCGCGAGCTCGAGGCCGAGCAGTCCGTCGCCCCTGAGAGGGTTTTTTGAGGTGGATGTGAATCCTTCTCGGTGGGAGGAGCAGCGAGCCGTAAGCTCGAGGCCGAACAGCTGGCTGCCCCTGAAGATGTAAATATGGTTTGGGGGTTAACCCCTCGCGTCTCATGGCCTGGATTTCCGCTAGGACCAGGTATGGGTGCCAATGTCCTAGCAGCCGGCGTTACAGACGCGTGTTCAGTAGACCTGGGAGCGGCCGCTTGCCCGCGACTGCTTGCAGAACTAGTGCCAGGCCTCAAGGCCAATGCGCTAGCTGAGCTAGCACCCGCTGAGCTTGCGGGAGCGCTGTCCAGGTGACTGGAAGGCGGTTTATCCAGAGGACCGTCCTCTCTTTGAGGTTTTTTTGTATTTTTTAAAATTTTTGTTTTGTTTATATTTTGGTTTTTGTTGTTGTTTTTGTGCATGTTTTGGACCCACGAGTGGCGGAGAAAGGTAGGTCGACCTGCACAGAGATCCGCATTATGCAGGCAAGGCAAGCTGATCCGGAGGTTGCCAGGTAGTCCGGATACTCCGTTAGCGACTGAGCTATTTGAATGGGCCCTCAGCCAGGTTGATTCTCGGCACGGGTCGTATAACACCTTAATCCAGCCCAGGGGAGAATGGGAAAGATGGGATATAGGGATTTGGATAGGGAGGAGAGGGTTGACTACCTATTGGTTTCAGGACTCATCTGGGGATAGTTCCCGAGAATCATTGACCTTACTCAGCCCCTACACCACAGCAAGGTTGGCAGTCCAGTAGGGGAATCACATCTATAAGAGTGGATTAGATCCTTTGCTTCTGCATAAGACTTATTCCGTGCTTCGTGAATTATCTTGCACGGCGCGATTTTTACTGATTGATCGGCTTCCTCTAGGCCCAGAGTGGAGCCTTTCGTAGCCAGTTCGTCAGCCTCCTCATTCCCTGTTATATCCTTATGCCCAGGAACCCAGCACAGTTTTACCTTTTGTTGTGTTCCAAGAACCCTAAGCTCTTCACGACAGCACTCCACAAGCTTCGATTGCACTTTTGCTGTGATTGGCGCCTGGCTATCGATGAAAAAGGTGATATCATTACGTGGTATTACCTTCATCGCAGTCTCACGGGCAGCTATTGTCACTGCTACGACCTCCGCTTGGAGAACGCTGCTATGGTCCGGAAGTCTAACTGATTTGGATGGGCACAACGTGTCAGAAAAGAAGCCTACTCCTACATTAGTGTCCATTTTGGACCCATCAGTGTAGATTCCGCTTTTCCATTCCTCTCTGCAGAAGGGTTTTACAAAGTCTAGGTAAGGTGTTGTGTAGTCGGTTGTTGCTACATTGGCCAAGTACATATTTAGGATCTGAGCATGCCCTGTTGCATACAGTTTCCAGCTACTTGATTGGCTGAAGAATCATAGCACTTTTAGCTGCAGATTCCTATTTATAAAGATCTAAAGGGAGCACGTTGATGATCGGCTTGAGTCCAGCTATTGGCGTGGTCCTCATTGCACTGGTAGTTCCAATATATCGCATCCTCTGTATTTTCGTAATAATTCTGCCTGCGCCCGAATTTAATAAGCTTAATATGCGTTGCCGTTTCAGTTCCAAATCCGAAGAACAGCAAGTTTTGTGACGAATATAAGAAGTGAACCATCACAGTATATCTATTCATCTGAGATGAATGCAAGACCGTTCTGCTAGAGTGGGTCAAAGATGTGAATATACCTGCAATTGGAATATTGCATTCGGTAAGGCGTGAAGTTTGTAGTTAAATGTCATGATTTGATCGTCAAGTCGGGCGCCATTTAGTAAATAACTTAAAGCGCATATAGCTAGATTCACAGTGCTCCACTTCTCAGTTCTCTCCTTTTCGTACAATACCGCATTTTCCTCCCGAAGGAAAACTAATCGTCAGCAAAACTTCAACATATGCTCTGCACCTGTCGTGCATCCATCTAACCACAACAATTCACTTCAACACATGCAAAACACCATCAAAATTTCATTAAGTTTTCACTGCCAGCGAAAGTGAAAAAGTAATTATTGAACTGTCAATCCAAACTGTCCAAGTGGTGTTACTTTTCCCAAAGTTTATTCTCGGCCTCCCATTCCAGTTCACATTTTTTAATTGTATGTAATCTCCGTAGTCAACAATGCATCCGTTTCTGCCCTCATCCCATTGAAAGGAAGGAGTCATTGCGACGATGCCAATGATGATGGTAAATGCATTTGAAACAAAGTAATTTTCTCATCGAATACCCTTCCGACACTTGCACAAATTACTTTCCACCCACTTGCACCCGCCCACTGCTACAACAATCGACGGAAGTCGACCGGAAGTCGGGATAAAGAAATGAAATCATAAAAAATATTACGATCAGTAAATGCAAGGGATGAGCACGGGGTGGTAATGGTAACGAAAAAGTTAACGTCAGCTAACTTATAACATGATTAAGATATTAACAGAGAAAGTCTTGTCCTAGCCAAGGCTGGTTGCACTAGGATTGAGGGGCAATTCGCCCGGTTGCCGATGATATTTTACTCAAAAGGATGGACGTTAATTTCATTCAGGACTGGCTTCCTGTCACTGATAATAAAATCATAAATACAAAACAAAAAAGCCACGAGGCGCACAAGCCTCACAAGGCGGCGAACGCGGGTGAGAAAGGATAGACAGCGGCGAAAAGTTATCCCTACCTTTGGCATTAGAAGGCATTCTCAAAGCGAATGAGAAAAGGATCAAGTTATTAGCTTTGCATAAATGTGATTAAATTCCTGACTGGGTTGGATATTATTATATTTTTTTTTGTATCTTTACTCTCTCCCGGTATCCTCTTCTTGTTGCTTCTTGCTCAATTTTTTTTTATGCTGACGAATGAACGCTTTCCAAAGGCAATGTCCTTTTGGCTATGTATAGCAAAGCAATTAATTTTATGACAAACCGATGAATTTTCATCTTTATACAGGCTACCAAGTATTTATTTATATCGTCGGCAGGAGGATAAAACATCCAACTTTGTGTGTCTCGAACAAAAGCCGATGGGATAATTTATGGCAATTAAGGGATAAAAGTGTGATGAATGAGAGAAATAGAGAGAAAGAGGCATGGAAGGAGAGAGAAAGAGAGCAAAAAAAAGGGATAATTTATATATTTTTCCATGGCACATGCCTAAAAGGGGACGGATTAATTAACTTTTAAATGCTTTGTGATTTGTACTTTGTAACAGGGTTACAAGCAGAGCAAAGTGTGCGATTTAGAGTTTAGGTACTCGAATTGGCTTAGTGACAGTCGATCAGATGTTTTACTGATTCATTACAGTAATTGTTCATTTGAGTGACCCTTTGTGTTCATTGAGCTTTCATTGGGAAGGGAATAACTTTTGGCGACGATATCGAGGTTTTGGGGAATATCGATGCCTTAAGTAGTAATTGATTTGTATGTGGATTTTAATGTGGGTTTGTCAACGGAAATTTAACTTAGAATATATAAAGAAAAACATTAAAAAAATGTGTTTTTAAATAATTCGCATAATCTCACCAACTGATCTTGGAAGTTGCAGAACTGGCAAAGCTTTGCAAATCAAGCTTTATAACTAGTTTTAAATAAATATCGCATGGAAATGCACATCTACTTAAATATATTTGTATGTACTTTGACCTCAGATGTGAAAACGGCTCAACGTATCTCATCTCGAGATAGATCTGGCGTAGACTGGACCATAAACGTGATGCGGAGTTGGTCAAACTAAAAAGATCACAGATCGGCTGCGTACTCACTGAACACTGTCTTGTAGTACAACATGCCAAAATACTTGGAGTCTTCCCTAACGACTTCAGCAGGAGATGTAGGGAGGAGGAAGAGGAAAGCGTACTTCACCTCCTTTGTAATTGCCCAGCTCTGTCGCATAAAAGATCGCTCCCCCTTCTTTGAAAACCTCAGCGATCTGGAGTCCTTAGGCGTCATGTGCTTCCATCGCTTTATTAAAAGTTCTTGTTGGTTTTGTTAGTCGCTAAGTGGCCAAATGGTTTTGATCTATGGTATCGCAAAGGCCCTTTAGTAGTCTAAGTGTGTCTCTACTCTCGTGCGGATAGCCAACCTAATCTAACCTAACCTTTTGAAGTTGATATTGACAAAGAGATAGGTGATCTTCTTAGCAGGGGATGGTTCAAAGCTATCAACAGTAACGTTTTGTACTAGATTGTGGACAGAAGGTATTTTGTTTGTTGTTGGTTTTGTCGTCGTTTACTTGAAGGCCAACTCGTTTCGGATTCTGAATTCAGTCGTTCCCTTGCAGAGTTCTCTAGATTCCATTAGTGATGTGTAGAAAGGCTTTAGACGTTTACACAGAACTTTGGATACGATCTTGTATGTGATATTAAGCAGGGATATGCCTTGATAGGCGATGCAAGATAGAATTGCCCTTCTTGTAGATTGGTTATGTGGAGATATTCTAGGTCATTCGGTATTCCATAAGTAAGTTGGTCCGTATTGTTTCTAGCCAATCTGCGTTTCCAGCAGTTTGTGACCCTTCGAATATTGGTGAAAAACGTCATCATAGGCCTGCGGTACACATCCAGTTACTATTCATTCCCTAGTAAATTGGTGTTTTGCAGAAGTATATTTAGTTTGAAGTAGTCTGTCACAATTGCCTCTAGAATTAGATTCCAGTTGACACGGCCAAGGTTATTTTTTATAATTTACACGTGTATCAAGTTAGGATTACCTTTATTCCTGAACAGAAATTTTCGCCGGTTTTACCGCATCTATCACTGAGTGTATCTTCCTTAAATCGATTTATTTTTCTAAAAGCCTTCCCGTTTTTTCTTCTGTTGTTTCAAGTCAATTGCAGATGATATGCTTCAGAATTTCTTTAGGACGCAAAATGGTGGGTACGAATTTTCTTTTCCTGGCTTAGTTTTTTCTTCGGAAGAAGACAGCCAGTCTTTGTTGCTATCATTATTCGTATGAAAGACGCCGTTTATATTCAATTGATGGCCTGTCATATCTGCGGATTGTGGCTTGCTGCGCTAGGTATGGCTGCATATAAGTTTTATGACAGTTTTATAAGAATATTCCCAGAGCGATGCGATTTTGTATGATTTATGTGTAATGGATAAAACTAAAACAAGGAAACATCTGTCGGTATCAAGTCAGTTGTAAATTTTTCGAAAAGAAAAAGTACCACAACGAACACAATGACCTCTTATCACTAGATTTCGATTATTTACTGAATAAAACAACGAGAATCACGGTTGAAAGTTTCACAACTCTGCAAGCATTATCGTATCCCCCTGAGCGATTCCATCTCTCAACAAACTAGATTTTCACCTCTCGCCCAGAAGTTTTCGACAAATGTAATAAAAAAAAAAACAAAACTTTTAAGAGAACAGCAAAAGGGAAAGAAATCCCACAACGCCCCTACTTTTACCAACATCATTACATCCACTTACCATCCCCTACCACACATTCGAAAATTTCCATGGGTATAGGGACGAAAATAATAAAAAGTAAGAATCCCTTATAAACATGTCCCAGACAGTATTTAGTCTTCTTGTACGCGGTACACACCCTCCCCTTAGGGAGTTTAACTCTCTGTTCAGAACTTTCCTCAGTAAAAAAAAAAAAAATTCAAATTACCTCGGACCGCACGGAAAAATAAATCCCAAAACGGAGTAGCTACACTCAAACGGTTGGTTGAGTTCCCATCCATATTTTCTCCTCCAGTAGCGGACAGAGAGGAAAAAAAAGCCCAAAATGCAATTACCGTAAACGCGGTTGAATATGTTCTTTTGACACACGGAAGAAACTTACTTTTTTTTTTTTGAAACCCCAAAAGACCAAACTTTACAACTTTTTCAATTTCCAAAGCTCGCAATTGAAGGTTTCATTATTTACATTTTGGAAAAATTACATAAAAATGTCGGTACACCAATTCCCTTGTTGAATATTCGAAACAGATCCCGATTACGAAAGCGCAACCTGTATTTTGTAAGCCACAAAAGTTTCCATCTATGTGTGCATTCGGGCATAAACAGAGCTCGGTCTTCGGTGATGTTGGGATTCGTATCTTCACTAAGCAGAGGTGGGGGACCAACCCATCTTTGGAATGAAATTCAACTCAAAAATGAGAACTTCCAGATGTGCGGCAGAATAACTTTTGTCATCTGCAACACACCGATGCAGGGAGAGAGAGAGTTTGACGGACCGAAAGACAGATACTGTTGGGAATTACCCACCATTTGTTATCACCTAAGTTTGGCTCGGTTCCGGTATCGTAGCAATAACCGCATGCGATGCAAGACAGCGACGGGTATATCGCCCGCCTGCTATCATCTATTTACACTTGGATAAATCTGCACACAACCTCAAGACGGGATTTGAATGAGGTACTCTCATGTGAAAATGTGCAGTTTTGTGCTTTTCCGTTTCCCGTTTTCCTGCTCGGGTGTTGTGTGTAGAGGTGTTCACTGGAATGGCTTTAAGGTGTTTTGAAACCGTATTTAAAATCATCCACATTCTTATCGTTTTATAACAAATCGCCGCAGAATAAAACCTTCTGGCACTATATACAGTTTGAGTGCAACTAATGCCATTTAATCGAAACGACTTAATGGAACTGTCTTACGATTACAGTGGTGGCTCTCTACCACACTGTGGGGGTTTCGCAAGATACGTGTATTTTAATTGGATACGGATGGTAGCCTGATTGTTCATCCCTTAATTAATACACTTGACTGCAGATTTTTCCTGATTTAATGCTTAAATAAACGTCCAATCAAGTGCCTTTTAAAATACGTTTCAGATAACAAACAAAATTATGTATGATAATCCTTTTTTTTTTTGTGATATGAAATTCCTTTTGACCCAAAGCTACATCCCTGGAACCCAACACTACCCATGTCGGTCGCATCGATAAAGTATACAATTAAAATCGATAAAATGGTGTTCATAAATTACGAAATTAATTTTCGATAAATTATCAAAAATTGTACTCACACTCATACATGCAAATTGGCGGGCGTGGTAAAATAATATTTGCGATTGTGTGGCGATATTTATTTGGATCGCCATTACCAATTCCACCACAGACAGATGGGGAGAATTCGTTAATTGATTAACTCACTAACTAATTCTAATGAAATAAAATACAGTTTTGAAAATTTAGTGTTTGCTCTAGTTTGTGGGCAAATTATGGTTTCATATCGATTACAGTCGTTTAGATGCGCCGCTAAATATGGAACGACGTGATCCGCATAATGGTGTGGTGCGGCGCCTGGGGTGTTATAATCGGCAAAGTGCTCAAGCGAGGTGAGGGGATGGATCTGCTTTTTTTTTTAAAGGTGGTATGTTTCACCTTAAAATTTAGTTTTGGGAAATTATCCGGGCATTAGTTTCGTAATTAGTTAATGGGAACATAATGAATGTGTTTGGCGGGGGTAAGCCATAATATTTACAACTTGTTTACAAAACTTTGATATTTTTATGCTTATGTGTGAAATTTACAGTGTGTTCCAGAAAAACGTGCGATAAATTACTTCTTTTACTTTACTCACACACAAATGTTTGCAGCCAAATTATTTTCTGCGCACCACTCATTATTTTATTTCCTCAGTATATTTACATACTTCGGCGATATTACATCATTACAAAATGTGTGTGGTTTTTAAAAAGCGTTTCGAAAGAATTTTCTTGGTAATTCACCCAAAAAGGCCGCAAATGAGTATTAAGTCGGCAGCAAAATATTTAAAAACATCAGAGACATTTGTGAGAAACTGGATAAAGAGGTAATGTGATGATGGGCCAGGTAGAGGGACCAAAGCAAGCACATCCTCTAAGGTAATTTGTGAATTGTTTCGGAAAAGCACTACAATAAGTGTGAGGAACGCAATTTGTCCATCATTTGTTCTGGCATCAAAAACAGGAGTACCAAACCTAAACCGCTACTGATCCAAAAACATATTGAAAAGAGGCTAAGTTGGGCAACGCAGAATTTAGACCGGGATTGCAGCAACATCATCATCAACTGGAAGAAGGCCTGTACAAAAAAAAGCGAAAAGTTTCTGCAACGCACTGTACAACATCCAGCAAAAGTTCATGATTATGGATGCTTCTCGGGCAAAGGACTCGGAAAGTTGATAATGTTTACACAAAACCTCGATGCACAATTTATGGTAAAATTTTACCAGACGGGTTTGTTAAAGTCTGTCGATTCTCTGTATGGACCAAACAATTTCGACTGGCTTTTGCAAAAGGATAACGATCCAAAACATCGGAGTCGCCTCTGTATGCATTTGAAAGAGGGAAATGGTGAATCTAAACGTTAGATTGGCCGTCCAATGTCCTGATGCGAATTCAATTGATAATGTGTGGTCCTTAATGAATCAGAGGCTTAAGGGAAACAAATAGCTGCGGTAAAACAACTTGCGTGGGTCCTGAAGCAAATTTGGAGAGGCCTAAGTTTAGAATATGCGCAAAAACTAAGTGAAAATTGCACTAGGCGCTGCCAAGCAATTATAAATAATAATGATGACTCGACTCCCTACAAATATAATTGAGCAATTCGTTTTGGTTTATACTTTAGTAAAAAAAATATGATTTAAAAAAATTCTGGTATTTTTCATTGGTTTTTTAGCCGCGCGTTTTTTTGGGAACACACTGTATTTGCCTTAGAGTGAGCTTAAATGGTGTAGTAACGGCTGCATGGTGAGAGTATACGATTTCAGAAACGTATTCACCAACTAAAAAAATTACTGACAGGGATTTACAACCTCGAAACCTCCATTAATACAGGTTGGTTTCAAAAATTGCATCGGGGGTGTACCTTGCGTTTCGGGGTGATAAGTTATCAGCCTTAATTTTTACTTCACACGATGGCAACCCCGTTTATCCTTTCCAACTTCATATAGATAAAACACTGATAGGAAAAATATGGTTTAAAAGATCGCAGCTATCCTCTGTAAAAAAATCAGCTTAAAATTTGAAATTAAAGTTTTGATATATTTTTTTGTTTTGACAGTCATTAGCGAAGGAAATAAGAGCAGACTAGTATTTCTACCGCCTCAATTTTCTGGTAGCTCTCAGATCTAAGGCACAAAAATCACTTCGGGTGGGGTAATAATTTCAGGGTTATCCTTTTCTTAGGCTCTGGGTTCTCAATGCAGCGAAATAGAAGTAGATACTAAGCTTAAGCATGCTTTACAAACGCAACGAATGAATAAGTTTAGAATAATCACAACGTTCAGTTAGCAATACATCACTTGTATAATAGATTCAGACTCTAGGTTACTTATTCGTCTCTAAGTTTTTGAGATAAACAGGAAGTTTGTTCAGAAAGTAAGTCGTTAGCTACTACATCACACCATGTGGACAAGTTAATAGCGGGAAAAGTAGACTCAGTCTTTTTTTCCGCAAGAAATATGAGTACATCACCAATAAGACTAAGCTGGTCTCTCAAAATTTACGTATCGCCAAATTGTACTCAGTAATTAGATGCTTTCGGACATCGGCTATAATCTATATTCTATATTGTGAGCTCCAATCTCATATTTGGCTCCACCAGCATGTGGAAGTAAAAGGTCCATAGGGTCTCGTTAAGGATGGTCTTGTGGTCTACAATAGCTGGATCTTATACGGAAGTAGGCTAAGATCTTTGCATGAAATGTTCCACTTAGTGAACGGATTATTACAATTGCTGTGACCGACAGCGTAACTTTAAGTTTGGATTTTCTTTCACACTTTCGTTCAATGTATGCACGTGTTAGAATTCTTGCATCCTTTAAAGAGTATGTGCTACGAAAAATATCTACAGCTCGACGAATTTGCATACAAATCACAAAGTCGTCGAATTTCACAGTAAACTCGAGTAATTTAGTGGCGTTGTTCAAGTATGCGTTTTCATGATGATTTACCAGACCATACTTAAATACACCACATTAAGAATGAGGTATCCATGTATCACACAGATTTTGATATGACACAGAACCTTGCATTATTGCAGTGATACCCCATTTTTATTCAGTTGAAACTTTGCGAGCATGACAATTATTCTTTTCCTGCATTTACCAGCGAAGTTATCGGTCCATATGTCTTTTCTATGGGTGTGTGCCGTTGAAACACAATCAATCACAGTTATTTTCGTCTTTGCTGGCAAGTGCAATAGGGATCCCGAAGTTTTCATCTAAATATTTGGAGCAAACCGCTATCCGAAGTGTAGTGAAATCTGTATGCGCCACTATAGTAGGTATGTAGATATAAGTAGCTCAAGTGGCATTACTAGCGTCTTCATCGTTAGTGAACTCATTTATAGAGCTCTCATAAATTTTCAACAAGAAGAGAGTCCCAGAAATAAGCAAGCTATGCCTGCTAGCCTGTCCATCTGTTTTTTCATTACTTAAGACATTCAGAAGTCCAGTTCAATGTAGGCGTATGGAAGTCTGTCATTTCTTCAATATTGCCCATCTGGCACTACTTGGTTGTTTGGCGTTAGATTTTTGTGAGAACCTTGTATTTTATAGTCGTTGGGATATTCTACAACCTTTATTCACTATAGTCTAGTTTCAGTAGAATTTGATTGGTGATAAACTCATGGTAGCGAGGAAAGCACACCACTTTGGGGCTGATGACTTCACCACTTCTTCCAACTTACAAATCTATCTATGTACATATGTATGTATCTATATGCCCGGTATACAAATACTCAGCTTAACAGATCGTATGTGGTTCAGGACCTAACTTTGTGTTGTGCGTGTAATATTTTTTCACACAAATGGAAAGGACCTACAGTTTGGAGCCATATCCGAGAACCTTTTTTTTTAGAAGAAAGTTAATGATTACATAGATTGTGTACCGGCGAGGGAGCATTCTGTTTGAACACATTTTTCTAAAATTTTCATGTTTTCCAAGACAACATTTTTTCCAACAAAATTTTCCGAATAATTTCACTCGCTATTCTAAGAGTAGCAGTCTATATATAGCTAACGTTAACAAAAGAAAACGCCCCTGACTTTGACAGACAACCCGTAGCTTTCATAGAATCTCCATTCATTGAAATTTCCTTAGAAAAAAGTAATTAAGGGAATTTGAACATTTTGTGCATTTATTATGACTTCTTTAGTACTTAATTGAAATTACTAGAAAACTAGAACACCTAGTGATGGCATTTACATGCGAAAGGATAGATCAAGTAATGTCCATTGCTTGCTTTACTTCTAGCAAATTAAAGTATTTCTATGGCAAAAGAGAAACCTTACCGGAGCTTATATCATTACATTGTCGAACATATGAACTAAATTGCATTGCCTGGAGCGCTCAACTTCAATTACTACGAATAAACTTTATTCCTTACCGCTCCCGTGCTTAATTCATTTACATTTGCCCTAAATAATCCACTTACAATTGCAACATTTTCAATTTCAATTTAGAAGCTACAGCATATCCTTTAGCTTGTTCTTATTCTGTTTTCAAGGAAATGGCTTAATAATTGAATTTGGCACGCAAGCCCATACAGGATGACTATCCTTTCGGATAGAGACAAAGCATAACCTGTGCACAGAGAAATGATGATGTATCACTCTGCCACTCAGTGGCATAGAATTGAAAGGAGCTCAACATCTTTAACCTCTATACAGGGACGAACAAAAACCAGAGTCCATATTGTTACGATAGGATGTGGTACCCATCTACACATAGCCAACTTTAGCAGTAGTAGTCTTTTAGTTGTAAATTTACCACGTCGAAGTTCATGCACCGAAAAGTACTGAGATTACTATCTGGGGGGAGTATATCCAGGATGAACAATAACAATAAAAATAGCAACAATAGGAGCACAACAGGAGCACCAATTGTCGTAATAACCACGGCAGCAGTTGCCATAAAAACAATACAATGCAACAGTGTATACGTATTCATATTCGTATTGCGAATGCGGATCCTTTTCACTTGCACATGCGATACTTTTCATTAATTTACCATAACTTGGATACGTGGGCGGTTGTGGGAGACGAACGAAGGACAATAGAGAAGGAAATGGCAGAATTGGAAGGAGGTAGCTGGAGAAGTTTTGCACTTTCTAGATGCGTTTCATCTGAACAATTGTTTGCGGGAAAGATGTTACCAGTGCAAATATATCTGTTTGCCGGTGGGGTGAAATGAGGGAAGGACGCTTTGCATGCTGGTGGCATTATGCTATTGTTGTTGTTGCTGTTGTTGTTGGCAAATACTACTACTCAATTTGAAAGTTTATCCATGAAACTATAAGAAGTTTCGGGGTCGGATGAGCCCTTTGGTTCGGCGGCATCTACTGCATCACTGACTGCGACGGAAGTGGCAATACAACACAATGTACACGGTGTTATGGTTGATGTTATTGTTAGTAACGCGCTCATCTCTTAAGTATGCACTCTGTTCTCTGGAAATATCTTAAATTAATGTATTTTTCCGTGTTGGAAAGAGAACATGCAAATGATATGTACTATCGTACGGGTAGGAGATTACGTTAAGCTAGGTGAATGCCCTTGGGATCCATTGCAATAGTTCTTGTATGCAGAGATACTTTATAAATGGAAAAGGAGTGATAGTGTTAGTTATGACTTGGAGGAGCTCATTTAAGAACCCTCGAGTTTGGCCTCGTAGAATTTGTAGCTACGTACAAAAGCTGTGAGAAAGAAATATTCATCGAAGACTACTCGTGTTTAGTAGGAATTTGCTCATAAGACTAACGAATCTTTTGTTGCTAATGCTCATCAAGTGATGATGAAAGAAACTACTGGAGTTGGGTGAAGTGCTTTCAATCGAGAATTGCTGTATCTACTCTGGATAATCATTGAGCAAAAGCGATTAGCGTCATTATTTCTGATGAATTCCATTGGAAAGTGAGCTCTGTTAGGATACTCTTTAGAATAATCATATAAAAACAAAGCTCTCAAGAAAGAGGAAAGATTGCATGCTGGAAAATAAAAATGAATTTGTTTAAAAATGTGTCTCAGATATTTCAAAATAGAATTTTCTAATGGAGTGATCACCGCGATTTGAATAAAGGGTACACATGTCGTTCCAAATGACTCTTAAAGTTAGGATCTAATTTACATTTGCTTTGGCTACATCTAGAGTAATAGTAATACAAACAAAAAAAACAAGCAACAAATACACATAACAAGCTCATGTGAAAATTAGCAAAAACAAATTATTTGAAATATTAGAACAATTATTTAAGAAACTACACATGCTAGTCTCAACCGAAACGTAACTAGACTTAGCAACAAATCCCAGACTCGATTTCAAACGACCTCTGTCTTTGCAGGATAACTCATGAGTTGTCGAAAGAAGGAGTCGGAGAAGGCTAAGATTCATAGTTTGTGTTTCCACCAGTTCTATGCTGCGTTGATCGCCTTTTAAAGTCGACTAGATGCAGATTCATTACTGAACATCCGCAATGATTGTCCTTGGTAATTTCAACTGCGAAATATGGCAGTGTGTGCAGGTAAACCAAGCATTTTCTAAAACACTCTAGATCTCTTTCTCCGATTTGAGTCAGACAGTGGGCTTAAAGTTTTTCCATTATTGTTGATTTATTGAGGAGAGTACATCCTCCAATTATGCAGTGAAAATAATTTCACTCAAATGGCTGCCGCGTCTCGATCCAATTTCGCACGGCGTTTTTGATTGCCTAAGATTTTTTTTCAAATAATTTTTTGGGGATTTTCGTTATTTCTGGATCCTTGAAGTAACAATGGTCGTAAATAATTCCCTAAGAAGAAGTCCAATGGAGTCACATCACAGCTATGTGGTGGGCAAAGCACGTTTGTAAACCGGCTGATGGAATGGTCTACCGAGTTAAGTGTGCAAAAGACTGATTGCTTGACGGCTGGTTTGGCACGTTGCGCCCGCACTAGAACCAAAGCGCGTCAGAGTTCAAATTGTGGCCACAAAAAATCATTTATCATGCTTCTGTTCATCCTAACACATTTTGCTGGTTTCATTTACAAAGAAGTAGTGAGCAAATATGCTTCCGTGTGGATTTTCGGAATACCAAGTCCCACACTTTTGCTGTCTCCCTGAGAAGAGGTGATGAAACTCTATTAAAGTCGACACTCCAGTGTTAATTTTCGGTGTGCAATTATACATTCCTTAGTATACCCAAGTATTCCATCAAAACTTGGTTCAATAAAGATTGTCACTATGCATACAGGTCCTACACACAATGGCGGTCTAACCCAACAGAGTAGATAGAGAAGATCTAGTTTCGTCACTTTTAAACCTAAGTGTTATTATCACTGGAATTTTTTGTCCGTCACAATACAGTCAAACTTAGACCCCACGATATAGATGGTAGCTACTGCTACTGAGTGGTTCAGTTACCGAATTTTGAAGCCCGCAGACGGCAGTTATTAGACCAAAAATTCAGACATCAACTTCCCACACCTCATTAGGAAAATGATTCCGCGAACTAGTTAATCCTAAGATTATTTAAACTAATTACCTGCAATCAATTTAATAATCCCATATTTATTCCCTTATTTAGGGAACATGGAATTTAGAAGGAATCTGGCGGGATTTATCCATACGACGTAGAGGAGAAGGAAACTTAAGAACACATTCATTCAAGTCTGCGTATCTTTCGCAGGGAAATACTAACCCTTGTTTAGTTCAGAAACTTATCTACTTGGAACACATCCTTCCACTGTTCACTTGGAACATCTCGTATTCTGATGATTACCGTGGGGCAATCAATATTTTGTACGCGGATAGGGTTGAACTTCTGCACAGTTTATCCTCTGCTTAGTTGAGTAAATCTTCTCCAATTGGAATAAAAGTCGCAGCGTTGACTCTAGAGTTTATTACTACGGAGAGCATTTTCATATTCTCTTCCCAGTCCCAAGTAATACTGTATCCTTCATAACAAATTCATACAGTTCCACTTAAAGTCTTACCTATGCAAAACTCATAAGCTGTTATTGACAATCTAAAAAAAAAGGATATCGCTTTCCTACATCGTTAACCATTCACACTGCAGCCAAAGGATTCATGTCGAAACCACACAAACATTTTCCAATTACTTACGGCAATCAGCTTTGCTGCATGCATCTCGTCATCTCGTTAGACCAACACGATTTGAAGGAATGCGACAAATAAATAATCATTCCAACATCGATCAGAACAGATTTAAAGCGATGACTGTGTGGAAACTATATCCTCCCACTGCACTCGGTGTTGAAAAATCCCTCAAATCTTTATATGCTTCTTGTATACAGGAAATATGTATCTAACGAGCAAAAAAGCGATACGGTAAAATCAATTCCTGTAGCGGAAGGATATCCGATATGCGACTAAAAGTTGTAAAAAGAGGACATCCAAGGGGGGGGTGGCGGGCGAGTAAACTAACGAATGTACACGATGTTTGCCAATGGTCCTTAAAAAGACAACAACTTCCAAAAAAAAAGGAGAAAACACGACCAACACACAAAAAGTCGTTCGTATTGTTTAGACTCGAGGTTGAATTTTCATGTCGCTGTCATTCGTTGCTGAAGAGGCAGAAGCAACGTCCACCGGCGTTGAGTTCTTTTTTTTTCTGGCCCCTATCTCCTGTCGCCGTGATGTCCTTCTGAGTGGGTGGGGTGGATATGCGTCGGTTGGGGTTAGATTCTTGCATTAAAATGTATTTATTGTAACCGTAACATGTGTCCAGAACGGGAATTTCAATCTTTTTCTTTTGGTTTTTGTGTGGAAATTGTATCTTCTATTGTAGCTGCTGAACGAGCATTACACAAGCACAATAGATGCTGTTGTGTGGGCCGGCAAGATCCCTTTTCGGTCCGGTTTCCTTTATTTAATTTTTTTTCTATATTTTTGTTATTGAATTCAATATTTGATTGGGGCTAACACACATGGCTAAGAAAAAATGATTCAACGCCGGAATACAAATTCCTTTGTTTGCGTACTTTCGGAATGTTTATTGCTGTCTGGTAAGTTAGGTCAAGCGGCGGCGACGACGGGGGTATTTCTGTTTGCTGGCATTCCTCGGTATTGTCTGAGGTCGGAATTCAAACCGAGGCAACAGTGGAAGACAAACAAAGTGAACACAGGAAAAAAAAATGTATTGTCGCAGTGCTCTGCTGGACTATGCAACAATATACGGATGGACTGTGTGAGTTTGTGTGTTTACTGTGGCGACAGAACTTGGGCGTGCGGATGCCAGTGAATCTATTGAAAAGCCTGTAGTTTTGATAATGGTACACAGAATACGTTGCATACGTAGTTGCGATAAAGATTGTGGTATCGAGTTGGCCAAGGTCATTATAAATTTGAGTCACATAAACCACGCAATTGGAGAGAAGGATGCAAAGGCTTGTTTATCTCGTGAGCTCATCGGATTTGCATTCACTTTTAAGTTGAATTTGTTTGCCAGTACGGATATTATGATGATGGCATCCTAAGCCTTTCCGGTTTCCCATGGAGTTAGATCTGACACCTGTGGCTCTGTCAAAGTGTTATTACGCATTATCGTGCACTGGTTGCGAATCTTTGTTGGGGCACTTTTACCCTGAGTAGTTTACCTGCAGGAAAAATGCTCTCCCTCCCTCTCTCTTTTGGAACTGACGGTATAAAATTTCACAAAATCAAAGCATTCGACCATAGGATCCCTTTCAGGGACTGTTGTTTTATTCGACCGGATTTTTCACTCCAGATACTGTCAGAAATCAAGGATTCCCCCTGGGAGCATCGTAACAACACTTTCTGTGGTTTGATTTCGTTACCAAAAATTTTTGAGACAGGAGCACATTAAATTTTAAGGTATAGTCCACAGATTTGCTCAGTAAAAAGGTCCATACGGCATAAGTCTTCTTTATCAAGTCGCATATTCATGCTCCCAGTAGCAGAATTAATTTTTCATTTGTCTGACACCGGCGTTAGAACATCAAGAACATTCCGAAAACTTCCTCAAATTCAAAATGTTTTCTTGCTGGCATCTAATATTTAGGTTGGAAACTACAATTTGCAAGAGTTCGATTCAAAATATTTCCTTTAAGCCCCGCCATTTGCTTAAGTAAGCCTTCCTTCGATAAGTGTCTCTCCCAGTTGTGTAAATATAGCCATCGCTTGGTAAATACTTGATTTTTCAAAAGTCAAGGCTGCCTAAATCGCTTCGTAAATATCAATTTTGTAATAAATGTAAGCGGTAACTGTTCCATTTATCTGTCTGCAAGGTCCTTCCGTACAGAATATTTGAATAATTAAGTACCATCATCCACACACTTCCCTCTCATCGCCGCGATTAGCATAAAATCTAAAAATCTAATAATTGAAATGCTCGTGCATTAAGAAATCTGCTAAGCGAGAAATATCCTCTGAATTTCATCTACAAGTGTTCACCTGACTTACATTTACTTTCCTTGGGGATGATTTCGGCGAGAACAATATTGCACCACAAAATTCCTGAATAATTAAGAACGTCCCCACTCCTTGTTGCTATTTCTGTACGACATGGTGGCCAAATCAGGACCTTGCACGTACACAATAATCCATAAACGAAAACAGTTCGTCCCCCTTCTAACAGTAAGTCGCAGAGGGGATTTTATATCAAGGTTTCCTGCATCGAAGCTCAGGACACATGTAGAAACAAACGTCTGTTGGTACTCCCTGACGTAGGATAACATCATAGCCAAAGAAATACAAAAAAAAAACAAACACACGACTGAAGAACAATCACGGAACTCACATTTATATTTCATTACGTTTTACCACAAGGATGCTCACAGGTACAACCGCAGTAATATGAAGGACTGTTGCCACCATCCATAATGTAGGGGAAAAAAAAACTCAAATGACAAACTGGGTGGGCTTATGTTTTTTTTTCTACAATTTTACAAAATCTCCGGTTTCAATGGAAGGAGTCAAAATCGAAAAAAAAAAACATAGAATGCTTCCTTGTGTCTGCTTGACTGACTGTCTGTCTGTCAGAATGTTGAAATAATGTGTTTCTCTGCATCTTAAATTTTTCTTCTATTTCGCATTGAAGTAGAGATTTTGTAGGCATATCCTTCAACATGCTGAGGGAATATTTATGAGTTTGTTTGAATTATTCTCTTGTACATGCACGATGTACTCGTATGTAGGCCAATTGGATGAGGAAATATCAGGCAGAAATTGAAAATAAACATTTGACAAGGGTTTAGTTTCAATAGTAGTGCTGTTACATACACACATGTTTGCAAAAACAAAATCGAAATCAGAAGTGGGACACAGGGACATAGTACATCACTTTATAGTTCTTTACTCTTTGTTTGCTTCGATTGGCAAGTGCTCTTAACATTTGATATCGTTGTACAGTTTAAAGTAAATGTGTACGAGGCAACTATTGAAAGGATATTTACACTATTCTAAGTCGTGTTATGTCATGAAAAATTATGTTAACAGTGACAGTTCTGCCATTTTCCAAACCATCAGTTTGGATTTGCATTATTTTTTTCAGCAAAGTATATGAAAATCTATTTCTGTTGACTTATGGGCGCATGTCCTTAGATGGGAGATCATCATATAAATACATACATATGTACTTCATTGCTGCTTTTATTTTTCGATTATCTTTTCGCTGCCGATACGTGTAATTTAATCCCACCACAATCCTGTGCCAGGATTTGCATTCACTGTTGAAGAAAGAATTGTTTCCCGACGTTTAAACTTAATCCATGGAACTTCTGGTATCTTCCAGAAAAGAAGACTACATAGAACTTGCCGGCGTTCTTACGGGTCGCTTCACTTTTGATAAACGCCTTGATGCGCTAAGTTTAAGTCGATGCAACAAAAATCAACGTGCCTGTGAAGTGAAAGGCGCACAACATGAATGGTTAGGAAAAGCTAGGCCGTATGCCCTTTATGGGGTTTGTGCCCTAAATATTCCTTTTTTTTAACTTGTCCTACTAAAGACTAGAAAATTCTATTAAGTGGGGTTCACGCCTGGACCAATGTTGAACTCAAGTACTCTAGTGGAGTTTGATTTAGCCTAACCATTTAGACAACAATTTTTCTGCACCCGCGAATGATCAATCCATGGGATGAAAACCACTATCCCCATAGACACTTTCTTTTCCCGACTGACAAAAAATGACATATTAGCGATGCTAGGAGTTAGAATCACCAAAATTGCATATGGATGTTGAAGAGCTGCCATCATTTAGCTCAAATGAATTGGGAGTCTAATTCATAGGATCTACATACGTATGTATGAACATGTGTAGAGGTATTCAAAGGTTGATCAAAGCTCTCCTAAATCTTAGATCCTGGGCTTTTTCTTCGCTCATTTTATCGAAGTTTCGGAAATTGGAAGGTAAGTGGGCCCAACGCGATCCCTAGGGAACCTTCACGGTCAGAAACCTAATCCAATTCGCCCATGCACTTAATTTCCCTACAGAACCTAAATATGGCCTCATTTTTGTTCAAGGAGCCAACCTCCTCCAGATCCCTGAAAAAGTATTTACCAACGTACTTTCTTTTACTCCGAACAATGGCTTGACATTCGCAGAGTAGATGGAGTAATGTCCTCTGCGACATGTAGGTCATCGCAATACCTGCATGTGTCCATCTTCGTTAAATCTAATCTAATAACGTGCTTCCTCAGGAGACAATGGCCAGAGAGTATCCCTATCGCACTTCTTAACTTTGATCTGCTGAGCTTTTAACTTAACTTTTCCAATCTAACTCAGGCCTTAGAAACCCTGTGGCCTTCTAAGTTTAACCATCTCGGCCGGCCATATTGACATTTTTTCGAGAATAGTTCTTTTAGCCACGGCCATTGGTGGTCTTATACGGTCTTATTGCGTCATTTATCGGGAGTTATGCTCCCTTTTTGGCCATAATGTCGGCATTTTCGTTACCTTCTCTATCACAATGTCCAGGTACCCAAAATAATCTGACTCGGTTCTGCGAACATAATGCTCTGAGCATTGTGCGGCAGCTCCTGACTAGTTCAGATTTGGTGATATAGAGCTCTAGCGCCTTTAGCGCAGCCTGACTTTCAATGTAGATGGCAATATTTTTGCTGGATGCTGATCACTTCTCAAACAGCCCCGTGGCCAGAATCACTGCCTGGAACACACTGCATATGCCCGGAAGTTTAAGAGCCACGTAAAGGTCCCACATCCCACGATTCATGAATCAACTATGGTCAAAACGATTCCATTTCCATATAACTCATCCTAAGATATTAGTGTAAATTCTCCTCACCACAACACATCCGCTAATACTCATCTGTAATCTTATCATAATCACATCAAAACATACCCAGATATTAAGCTAAAGCTCTCTGCTCACGTGTTGCATCACTCACCGTGTTCATATCGCGAAAATCCTGTACAGTGTTTGTTGAAATTTTGCCCAATTCCCACCGACAATTTAACGCACAAGTGTTAATCTGTTCCCACAACTCACGGTCGCCGGATGGTAACTTCAATTATGTTAGCCTTATGCTGGACTTTAGGTCCATGGAATTAAAACATGTCCATCTGTCGGGTTGGTGGAGATGTTGGGATTTGTGGTTGAACCGACGTCATTGTACTGGTGTTATGATTTGTTGTAACTACTAGTAAGCAGATGGTATCAAGGGCATATTGTGGGGATTTTGGTAAACAGTTATGTTCTGCGTAGGTGAGCGTAACGTACTGTAAGATATTCATTTAATTTAAAATGTGAATCCGTTGTCAGTGGTTTTTAGTGCACGGATACATATGACGTGAATAGAATTTTGTAGTTAGGAAGTGACATTGAACTTTACATCCAATTGGATGCTTGGTCATCAGAGGTAAATTTGGGCAAGAAGTCTTGAGCAATACACTATAAGCAAACGAAACGACGCGACGCTACAAAAGGCAGTTCCTACATCGAGGTGTACAGGGAATGGCCGGCACAATTTCAAGGCCAAACTGAGCGTATTTGGAGTACAGTTGCGAAATAACGCCACCAAGTCCCGAGACGGACGCAGTCTAATTGACTTTGCGGCGGATCGAAGTAGCTAGTATCGCATGGTCCGAACTTTTTATTTACTTTTTATTGCGTCTTTTGAATGCAATTGTGCGCTGACCCATAAAGGAGTGCTCGCGGATGTATTTTTGGCGCTTCGGACAAGATTTTTCGTTGTGAACGTTGTTCTCAAATTAGATAGAGCAGGGGAGACTTTTTCGTCAACTTTGTCTGGGTCTCTTCATAGCCAGACAGTTGTACACGTTGCGTCCAGTTTGGCGACATATCCAACAGCGTATCTTTTTCTGCTATTCGATGCAGGTATGGTCGCCTTTTTAAGTGCATCACCGACACACCTTGCAGTGGATGTAGTTTGGCCTCACACGTATGGCATAAGAGACAGTGGCGATAGACATACTTGGCATGCAGTGAAAGTTCTCTTTGGCTGTCCAACGATGGGAGTACTTGTAGCCTTCCTCCGATGGTAAGGTGATTATCTCTAGAGGAACATTTGTGAAGAGTTTTGTCGGACTGCCTAGCTTTCATCCCTTGGTACCACTGCTATAGCTCTCGTGGTTTATGAAGTTGACTTTGTATTCACTTATGTCCATCTCTGGCATTGCCTCACGGATATATGACTCACAGAAGTAGGGGTAGACCCAAAACCTGAGGGTGTCCTGTGTGTGGTTCGCATTTATGGAGCGATAGGGAGTAATGATTTGCTTGATACTGTTAGCGACGACGTCAGTTCGGCAGCCGAATGGAGGATCAGTAAAAATTGTCAGGCTATCATCCTCATTCGTCGTCCTTAGGAAACCTTCAAATGCGAAACGTTGCTTCTCCTCGAAGAAGTGGTTGTTGCATATGCTGTACCAAGCAAATTGGTCATCGTCATAAAAATAGAACTATCAGGGAAGTAAGCAAGTCCAATGTCGTCAAGTACGTAAAATAAGTGGGCGCATAGTCTGGGAGTCATCAGAACTGAAGCCTCTAATGTATTAGGCGGCAACAAAGGAGCACACGATATAAGCTTAAAACAAAGTAACTATGGAAGGGAGAACGAGACTTGTTAACGGTAGTATTGAATGAGCGTTTAAAGGGTTGGTGGAGCCCTGGTTCAACTCAGCTAAGATGTTAAGGACCATAGTCTTCTTTCCTGCCATCTCTCCAACAATAAACACTTTGCTTGAGTCTATGCTATGCTGTTTGGCTAAAAACGTTTGCACGGGATGCTGGGTACGGCAACTCGTTTCATAAGCTGCCACCCGATTTTGCCTAACAAATTTTTACACCACGCAAACACGCATCTTGCAAAAGTAAATACTATACTTTATGTCTGCCGCTACAGACGCTTTAAAAAAAAATATACAAACCCACTGTGGTGCGGTTTTTGGTACGCAAACAGTTTCCACTGCATCCGCCATTAACAAAAGGGAAATAATAAAAACCACGGTGCATCCTTAACAAAGATAAAAACAAGAACCAAATAAATGGAGAAAAAGTTTAATTAAAACCTCCGTTCTAGCACCCAGTGCCACCCGCCGATGTAGTTTACACTTTCACACAGCATCCATTCAATTGGGGTGTCTCTTGGTGGATGCAATAATTTCTCTTTGTGGCGTTCGCTTTCTTTTCTATCCCTAGTTCCAATCACTGAGGTGGTTGCTTTCTATTATTCGATTGAAATCCTTTTTCTACCGCTACCGTTGCTACTATCTCACAGCATTTATTGTGTCCTTTGGCTTCTTTTGGGGACGTGTGCGCTACATGGCTTGTGGTATAAATGAGAAAATTGAAAACAATGCGCCACAGGACAATAGGGCAGTTTGCACATATGTACATGGGTTCAACAGCAAAACAAAAAGAATTCAGTTAAACATTTCTTTGTTTTGATTTCGTTTCCTCTTTTGTGCTTTTTCGTTTTGTTCCAATTCGTAGATTTTTGTTGGTGGCTAAAGAGAGAGGCTATGGGGTAAACTCATGAATTTGTTTTACAGAGGTTAACTGTGCTTACGTCCTTGAATGTTTTTAGTGTTACATGCGTATACATTTGTACATCGTCGAAATAAAAGAGTTCCGTTCATAGACGAATTTGTTCACTAGAGATCCACGTACGAGTAGTCTAGTCTACCCTGACAGAGAAGGTCCTTCTGGCCTGTAGCCTTATGTCACTTCATAGAAAACTTTTTTTTTCTACTTTAGGTCTCTTTTTTACAACAAATTTGACGTTATATGTCGGATTCGGGGCTTATGAATATGGCTATGCACAGCATCTGAATTAGAGGAGACAAAGTACGTACCGTCAGTGAACGTAGTATCCATTTGTATACTCTACTCTTTCTCTTGAGAGGATACCAATAAAGTTATTTCTTTTGAAGGAGTAACTAAAAAGCATGCTTTCCAATATGCTGAGTAGATACTCAGGAAAGTAGTTGGAGTTATGTCTTGATAACTCAACTCAACTTCGTTAAATGTTGACCACCGAGTTGCAGTGACATAGGTTAGTTTGATGACTAGAGTTTGGTGGTTTATCGTCATAGGAGTTCTCGTTGTAATGCAATTTCTCTGTGGACTCCAGATTAGTTTACCTTCGATGACAACTTCCAAGTGTTTGCCTTCCTGAGAGAGTTGAATAGTTTTGCCTTATAGTGTATGACTTTTACGGATAAATCCATTATGGATGGCAAAGCTGAGACAAATTTTTCCTTGAAGGTGAGCAAAATCTGCACGTGTCCAGTCATTTGAGGGAAGTGATGAAGAAAATTATCTTTATTGCAGTAATCAGTCGCATGGAATAAACGAATTCTCACAAATCCCTGGCGATGCTATGTATTCAGAAACTCAACGAATGCACGAACGCAGTGACAGAAAGGGATCGAAGGTGATGAAAGGGAAATGCGCTAGCAAAACATGCGTCAGAATGTTTGGACCTAAGGATTTTGCCGTTCTAGGCAAGAAAGCGGTAGTCAGCCGTAATCGGGAGAAATGCAGACAGATCCACTTGTTCTAAGCATGAAACGAGGAAAGCTTGAGTTGACTGTAGCTATGCGCGTCGAACATGAAAACTTTAGGTACTACCTTTAGGACATACTTTGAAGATGAATAGATGATGTCACGCATGTGTGAATGACGGATACTAGCTAAGAGAAGAACGTATAAATCACACCTTCAAAAATACGTGAAGGAATCTTTTTATACTCCACGTCAAATCATTTCAATTTGTGTGGGTTGTAGAGTGGTGGCGTCATTAGTCCCTACTTTTTTGAAAATGAAGCTGTCAACAACGTTACGACGAACGGAGGCCATAATTGGACGATCAGAATTTGGACGGACTTTGGTTCCAATAAGGAAGCGGAACGTATCACAGCAGCCGTCAAACAATTGATCTTTTGCGCACTAATTCGGTACCCCTAGTCTTGTGAAGACGGGCTTTCGCCGCCGCGTAGCTGCGATTTGACGCGCCACATGAAATGGACGCAAATATTTTCGAATGCGCAAACAATCGTCAATGTTCTGCAAAATTGGGTTAACAGGATGTTCTTCTACCAAGTTAGAATAGTAATGGATTTCATCTAGAATGTCAAACCTTACAATGCTCTGTTTTCGAGATATCACAGTCAAAGACAGTGCGTAATGCAGTCGAAAAGCATAGCCACTTTAGCTTGTGTCCTTGAACCACAACACATATGTGAAATCAAAACTGATTCGGAGTCTTCTTTGTTTGCAGGATTATACTGGCAGCTAATTCTAACCCGAGCAAAGAGCCGTACCGACACTCAAATGCAAAAGACCTGACAACTTCGGATCGTTTTATTCGACATTTTTCACCTTAAAATGAGCAAATTAGATAGAAAATGGTTTGCTAAGATATCCTCGCGACTAAATTTGTAAATTTTTAAGGCAAAGCCACAAGAGCTACGAGGAGACTCCCAACTCTGCTTAATATTATCCACATGTGTGTACATAAACCGCTATTCAAATTGATAGTTCAACCCCTCGTTATTTATTGAAATTTATCAATAAATTCCTATAACAAAGTGCAGACAATTTCATGGACTCAATAAAACGAAGACCATTGATGGAACAAAAACAAAAAAAAAACATAAAATTATCAATTTATTATTAACCTCTTAAACCGTTTGAAATAGACCCACATGTCGACTATTGAACCGCATATACGAGTATATTGTTCCCATGGCATAAACCAATTCTAGTCAAGGGCTGTCCCATTTTATTATCACTTTGCCGCACTGGCACAATCCGCACAGCACAATCGGCAAATAATGTGAAGCTATTCCGACCAGATTTCCAATCCCTCAACTGGCCCTCGATACAGAAGAAAGGTGGGCACTAATTTCGCCGCTCTATTGGGACACGTATACGCACCCCATGCCCCAAACACAATTCGCACATTCTAACGCATACAGCCACGCATACATATGTGTGCCGCAACATCGATGATATTAATCGAAATGTGTTTCTCTAACCCTATACCCTAAGAGTGAGTCCTAGAAGATGGTGGTTGCTGAGGGTAGTCCCTAAACACCAAAACGTTCGCGTACGGGACTGTTATGTTGCATTGCGTTGGACATTTTATTTGACATACAATTTTTATCGAGCATCTTTCTTTCATTGCTTTCTGCAGTCTATGGCGTAGAAGGCAGATTCCTTTTTGGGGGGGAGAGATGTGAGTTGGCCAATTCATTGTCATCGCTCAAAACACAAAGAAAACTTTTGTCATTCTAGGAGAGCGAGCGTACAAGGAAAAGAAATACGAAAAAAAAAAAAAGAATCGACACTCTGCTGTCTAAGGGCAAAATAACGCAACATCACCTCCATTACTAGCCGCCTTCGAATGACCGACCAGGACCAAGACCATTTACAATACAAAGGGAATCTGAAAATGGAATCTGAAGTGGGTGGAATCCATTAAGTGCGTTTAATGGCTCAGAAAATTATTTCTAGACAATGGTGATGCCGAGCTGTGTTGGTAGTGCGGCCAGCGGTTCAACGATACTGCCACAGTGTGTAACCAATTGGAATATTGTTACATTGTTCCTGTGAGCAGCACGGTGCAATGTTGTCCCTCAATAATTAGGGGTTTACTTGGTATTGCGGGGAATACTGAGTACATACTCGTATCTTTTATCTTTGGATTTCGTTTCCTTCCTGAAGGATAACGTTTTATAGATTTTAAAATGAAAGCGACTCAAATTAACAATCTTGTTAAACAGTTGACTTATGTCCTTGGACACTTCTCTCTGTTCAATTGGGGATGAAATGGAATATTTTCTTTCCTTTGTGTTTTTCATCTATGCATTTGCATAGTGTTGTGGGTGAATTAGTCCCCCCTCTCCCTTCAGTTTGTATTGTAGTTTCTTTTGGAGGAAGAATATTTTTCTGGTTCATGGCAAGAGGTTGATCAGCATGATTAGTAATAAAGATTTTATTATCTGTTTCCATTGCTATTGGATTTCAGAATGAGTTTCTATATCTGAAAGTTATGGATGCTTGACGTCCATCCAAAACGAATCGATTCCATGATTTTTGCATATATAACGATTTGTCATGATGGGATGAAAGGGATGTTTCCTGACGAACGCAAATACATTTTCTATTAATTTGGTAGAGTGGGTTGAGGCAGCTTTTAATGGAGGTGGAGATCTGTTTGGACTAAGTTAGGTGCCACATTTTCTCAGAGTTCCAGCAGAGTTAGACGACAACATAACTAGACTTCCATCGTATCTGGAAAGTACAATAAATAGTTTGGTCTGAAGCCGGAAGCAGGTGTCGATGGACGACATGAAGGTTTCTTTGTTAAGATAGAACTTTAAATTTACAAAAATAACACAGAAACTTGACTTTCATCAAAAAATTGTTTTTATAAAAAGATTTCGGTTATATGAACATCGTCGTTTGTTCCCATGACCGATTTTCAAAATAGATTTGGATAATTTGGTTGGTCAAGCTTGAGTTCATTCGTAGTGATTTGCAGGACTATGCTGAATATAAATCCCAAAAACACCGGGAGAATGTCAGCTCGATTTGATAGTTATATCTCAGCAACAGATCACACATAAATAATCCTTTTTTTTGGGCTTCAAATCCATGATGCACCATGGCTATGACACAACACTCTTCCATCTTTATCGAGCTCGCCCGGTCAATCCTCTATGATAGGAAATCCTTTTGAATCAGCAAAGGAAATATGGGGAAACAATGCAATTAGCTAAGCTATGACTGTAGGAAGATAAGCGGAATAATAAGCCAGGAATAAATATCGGACAGATTTCAAAAGGTAATGTCTCACCAAATTTCCAGATGCAATAACAAGGAATAGTTCAAATAGGCGAAGAGTTGTAAAGACCTGGAGTAATCGTATGGGAAACCACACACCACGGGGTGTAGGCATAGTAGAGCCCTTATAATACCAAAGCGAAAACAGGACATAACTGTATAGAGTTAATGTTTTATCCACCTACGTTCTTTATGAGAGTTTTGCCGCCACAGACCATGACACCCAATACGCAACCACTGCTCCACGCCAGCCTCAATCCATAGTATCTATATATATATGTACGTACATAATTATTTTCAATAACAATCCGTAAGCATCACATTACATAGATCATTATCTGCTGGTATTTGAAGCACACATATGTACATATGTACTACTTACATGCTTCTCTAATTAGGTTATGCACATCTGCCATTAAGAATCGCCATCAAAAGGGAAATCCGGATAGCCTGTACGAAATTCGAAAACATTATGAACAGAATGGCAAAAGGACTATTACGAGATGAGCCTTTATGAAAGGGTTGCTCTCTCAATTTTCCTTTTTAAGTGCTCACTTTCCTTATGTACCAATATAAACATTTTTGAAGTACCTCCACACCACTCTTATATATGAGAAAAAAAACGTGTTCGTATGTGCAATGACACTTTTAAGCACAATCGACTTTTAATGGCTTTGTGAAGTCAAACGTTAACAAGGGTTACGTCGAATATGACACCATCTTTATCGGTGTCACCCATCCCTCCCCTCTGCAGTTTCAGCTTAGCTGGCAGTTAAATTTGTCTTTTGAAATAGTTTAGTGACCCATTAAAGCATATGCCTAAGGATTAAATCAAAATGTCCTTTCGTTTCATTAAAGCTGACAAGGCTGTTTATATTAGCAATTTAATATAAATTTTAACGCAGTGAATGATAATGGAATGCAAATTATTTTATCAAATAAACAAGATGAAAAAAAAAAGAAAAAAAGGAAACAGAAACAAGCCACAAGAATCACGGAGTGTGCAAAGAAACATTATTTGCCCAAGCTAAGTGTTACCATTTCGTTTCCGCCTTAGTGGGCCTGGACATTTTGTTTGCTCCTTTTTTTTATTATTATTTGTCCTTTGTAGTCTTATTTACATAAACGCCATCTCACCCTTCTGTCCAGGGACGCGCCACCCCAGCTACTTTCTTTGAAATGTCCTGTGGTTGGTCGAAAAAAAAAAACCAAACAACTTGAAGAGATACTTTAGCGATGCAGGAAATGAAATTAGTACTGTAGTGGGTGCACAAAAAGGTTTTTCTCTTTTTTTTTACTGATGACAGGAAAGGTTCAAAAATATCTCTGAACTCGTACCTTGATGCTGTGTTTTATTTGCAATACAATTTTGCTGCAGTTCAGCAAAATTCGTGTGAAATTTATTTAATTTTTTTATTTCTCGATTTGCAATCAGTTTTCAATTTTTTTTCTGAAAAAATATTGCTGTGAGCGATCAAGTGGGATGAAAATGAAACAATTCCTGTGCATATTGTCCTAAAATCGGATTAAAAAAGGATCGACAGAGAGCAGTGTTTAAAGTGGGGAGGACTTAAAAATCCGTTTTATCATGATATTCACGTTGAAACAATAAGAAAGAAAAAAGTGCCACAGGCTAAGGCAGTGTAAATGTGTTAATTTTCTCATCCTGTTTTACTAAAAAAGCTGATTTATATTAAAACTGTTTATTATGCTCAATGTGGCTTAATAATAAATTAACAAATTGTGAATAATGGAGACGAACCTTTGTTTCAAGACAGTATTTTGTGCAAAAAGTGCATCAACCCTTCGTTGTGGTACCATCTATTTACTTCCTTAAGTCGTCTAACCCCTAATTTTTTTTTTTTTATTTTTTTTTTATAATTTGCACGCACTCAAGGGGTTATGAATACCCTTTTACATGTTTTCACACGGTGCGGACGTTGGAAAGATAGATAGAGAGAGAGAAATCATTAACAGAGCGAATCATTTTTCCAGCCATGACAAACCTACTGCCAGTGTTATGCCTTCGCAGTAGTGTTGTCATAAGCTTTCGCAATTGATCGGACTGCCTCTTATCATATAATGCTTGCTGACATCAGGGATTGAACTGTGAACCATCAGCTCGACAAACGATGACGCTACCACTACATCATTGCCACCCTAATAAATAGATCATAGGACATCTACCACGCCTACCAAGATTTTCTCTAATGCGTTTCTGACATATTCGCCTATAAAGCCCTTCATTTAACATGCGGTGGGCGCCGAGGTTCAGTGGTTAGTGCGTTGGATTACTGAACGGGAATTTCGAGTTTCAATTCCCAGAAAACACCAAAAAGTTTTTTCACGGTCCTACCTCTTGCTAATGTTTGACAAACGCCCGAGAATATTAACTGTGATGAGAAAGCCTCTAAACTGCAGGTCCCTTCCATTTGTGTAAGAAAAATACAACACGCACAACGCGAATAGCCGGGAGAAGCTAGGCTCTGAACCATGAACCAAATACGGTCTGCTGCGCCAACTATTTGTTATTTTTGGCACTCAAATACTCGCAATATGTTTTGGAGACAGCGGATAATTTAAGTTTTTGTGTCAAATTGATGGGAACCGTCCTTTCCTTGCACTGATGTCTGAGCGGAATAGTCGCAACTCTAACACCATCTACACATGTTGCAGAGCTTTTACTGATTTTGGAGAACTTGCTGAACAAAGGACCGGGAAGGTCCTGATTACTTTCAATACTTACATACGTATAAGGTTGTGCAACTGTAATGGTTGAGAATTTTGGTTTTGTCCCGTTACCATTCTGTGCAAGTCTATAATAATTTTTCTAATCATGACATCTACTCGTATACTCGATGCATTTGGGACGACCGTTCTCACACTCTGTCTCCTAGGTCGCCTGTCTTTAAGAACTGGACCATCTGTTAGTTTCAACTTGAGGTGTATGTTATTTTGACGCCAGTAAGACTAACGCACTTTAAAAATTCAGTGATATGTAGTATCAAGTCTCCGTAGGAAGAAAGTGGTAATTTTAATCTTAAAAAATGCTGGAAAATATTGAAAATTTATTTCCAAAGTGAGTTCTGTGTTTCAGAAACTGTTAAAGATTTAAAAATACATTTTGGTTGAAATGAAAGCCTAACAGCGGTTTAAAAGCTATTGAAACAAAACCTCTCGCGTTCTCTTCCAGTGCAGATGGGTATGAGACCTCATTACCAGATCTTTAACTTCTGATAGGTCGAAGCATCAAATGACAAATCTATATTTTGTTGGAGTGTAAAATGCTATTTAGGATGTTTGAACGTAAGAATAAGCATTATACTCGTAATCTTATGAAATTTAGATTTGATGAAGCTCCATTCCGCTAATATTTAGAGTTTGATAAGAATGAACAAGTCCAGGACCAGGGGTACCTCACAATCCATCTCCGACTTGCAGGCATTTTATATCGTCTACGGAGAAGCGATAAAACTGAACTACCCACCCAAGCATGTTTTTGTCACTCTGGACTTTAACATGAGCATTAAGTTAAATGCGGAATGACTTTCGGAAATTCCGTAAATAGTTCACTCTCGCGTTCATCAAACTGCAATGCCAGTGCCGGAGGACAATAAAAGAAACACAGATCACAGAAAACTTTTAAAGTAGTCACTTTCCCGAAGAGTGACACCATAATTTCCAATTCACACAAGCGACTTGGACCCAAAAGTAAATTATTCCTTCAGCTATGTCGCCACTTAAGGATAAAACCCTCGATTTTACTCACCCCCGTCGGCAGGCCACCTACATTGCAGTTTGATAATAAACGTCGACTTTCACTGCTCTCCAATCTCTCTAGCTATTCCTAACCGTCCTTCTCCCTGTTTCTCTCTCTCTCTCCAACACTATTATGCCAGGCAAAGCAAATGTGGGAAAAAGAAAGAAAGTTAAAATCAAGTGGAAAACTTTTAACCTCTTTAATGGATGTTAGTGGTAACAGTTAGAGCTGCAGCTGATGGACCCCTTCATATCTAACTTGCCTTTGTTCCACGAGTGGGTGGCTGGCTGATGTCCTTTAATGCTTAGATTGTTTTTTGTTGTTCCTTAGCTCGCATGGGGTCATTTTTATCTCTTCATCCCCCTTAAGAGTGAACTAAACAACAGCAGCGTTCCACTTAACCATAAACAAAGTGCAGAGCGTAAAAAAATAAAATAAAAAAAAAAATACTTACCAACAATAAAATACACTTGCAAATTTAGTGTGAGCTTGTGTGACAGAGAGTGTATAAGGTTTTAAGTATGCATTGTGTGTCCGTTCTACCGACACTTTTCCTGTCAATTCAAGTGTTGCTTCGTTCAAAAAGGAAGAAGGACAACAACAATGAGAAAAAAAGATTGTATGCTGTACCAGCACTATCCCCACCCGTCACATGTGTAGAGTAATCCTGTCTAACTGTTCAAAGATAATTCGTCCTGACAATCTATTAGAATTGCAAACAGCTTTGACCGCGCTTGCAACAACCATCTCATGTCCATGGAATAGTGGTACGGGAGAGAGTGCGATAGAGAATATTGTGTCAAATTGTCTACTCGAGTGTTCTCCTTGTGGCGAATGTCACGAGAAGTTATGGCGAGTCAACCGAATGAATGGAGATAATCAAGTATAAGTTTATAATGGATTAAATGAGATAAGTGGGCTAATTGTGCTTGGACGTGCGTTTCACGTTAACAATCAATCGCAATACGAGCGAGGAATTAATTATTAAAGAAGAAGAGTTAAGCGATAGAATGTAATAAACTTCAGATTTATTTGACGACAGATAAAATTTCTCATTTCTAATGCCCTTGAAAATCTATCGAATATGATGCATCGAAAGTCTGTCCGTCAGTCCTTTTGTCTTTCGTTATCTAAGTGTTGGATTATCATCGAGGGCTGATAGCAGACATGTGACTTTACTTTGAGTACCACTCTACCACGGTTGAGTTACTCCTCAGTGCGTGCAAATTGCTTCCAGTTCTCTAGACTAAGCTGCGTGGCATTCGCCATGGGTTGTTTTTTGAATCGGAGACTTGATCTCACTGGACACATTCAGCTTCATGAACCTTCGTAATTGAACTTCATACCAGTCTGCCATGTATTCACGGAGTAAAGCCACCTTTTCATGACGAGGAATGCCCTAATCTGGAGTGCTAGGTGTGGCGGTGTTTACATGTCGCTGTCCTACTTATTGGTGCTGATTCTTTATTGCTTCTTTCTTGTGCATCATCTGTTCAGTTATGCTATCTTTGGTTAAATCTAGACCCAGTTTCTCCTCTAACAGCTGTCGTTCTTCCTTGTAGTACATTAGATTCGGGTTTGAAATCTTCTTTTCTTTCAGATGACACACACCTACATCTGCAATCAAGTAACGTGAGTTGTGGTTATTCAAAACGGCGCACTTGTGTCAACTGGGCCCTCGGCTAGTTAACCGAGACACCCACTTCACAGGACAAGACTTATTACATATCTCTCTTGTCCAGCTTGGGTAATAAGGAGTAACGTGGTGTCTCTGTAAACAAGTACTAAAATGTTCATGTTCTGTTAACATTTGATTCAAAATTTAGCTCTGTATGTATTCTCGTGGTCCACATGTCATTGTTGTGATTGAATATATGTGCCCATAGGTTGGGTTAGGTGCCCTAGTTGACAAGAGATAGTCAACGGTTCACATAGACTAACGATGAGTTCATTGCGCCCAATAGTAGACCCCTGAGAGCATAAATTTTATTATTAACAGCTTAACTAAACCATTCAGATACACATATGTATGTCTAAATCTCAGGAGTTTTTAAGCTCAATATTTCTTAGATCATCCAGCTCCGAGGGAAGTAGCTCCCAAGAGGGTCCTTTCTATTGGTGGCTACTGCTTGACTATCACATAGTAACATGCGAATGGATTCTATTTGCTCTTCGTCCGTGCAGTTCCTACAGAAGTCGTTGTGGAGTAGTCCTAGCCGTGCTGCATGACGCCGACAACAATACGAATATTCCAGCAACTGAATGTCATGAGATCTGCGGATCTCTTTTCGTCATCGACTGGTCATAACGATTTGACTATGGCACATATATCTAATCGATATCAACGCCTTCTCATTGGACTCACTGTCTGTGCTAATCGGTGTGTTTGCCTCGGGAAGGGCCTGTGAGACGGTTAGATGTGACCCTGCCCTGGGTAGGTCATCCGCTTTCACGTTACCTGGTATAGCCCTGTGGCCCAGGACCCAATAGAGTTTCACCTAGTAGGCCACTGAGATATCGTCCAGTCTTTTAATGTATATTTTTACGAGCTTTCACCTCATCGATGTTGACTGTAACGCATTAATGGCTGCTTGAATGTCGACATAAATGCTGATTGTTTTCCGAGAGATGTTGTTCTCGGTAATCATGACCGCAGCTTGTTGTATGGCAGCAACTTCAGCTTGGAAAACACTGCAAACGTCCTCAGTCTGAAGGAGCGGTTTGTATTTCGGGGCTCGCAGTGGACACCAGAACCAGTACCTACATCCATTTTGAATCCGTCGGTATAGATAGCCAATTCTACTTGCTGGGAATTCTGACAGGAAATCTCCGATTGCAGTTTGTTAGTGGGACGATGTAGTCTGTTTCCGTCCGGAGATGTATACCACCGGTTTAGAAATGAGGCATAACCATAAGGCTTAGCTGACCATAGTCCGGTTCGCCCAAGTCTTAGTGAAGTTTTAGCTGCCGAGTTGCCGCTATGTGTCCAAAGTCCATCAGACTTTCGTGAGTATGTTAAACGCTGCTAGTTCCTTAAAAGATTGTAAATTAACAATAATTGCAAGCGTACAGCTAACTGTTTGTGTAATGTTCTTAAAATTTCACAGCTAAATGTATCTTCTCACACATAAAACATAAAGTTTTACACATTTTCTTTATTTAGGTAGCACGAGTATAGATATTTATGAGAACCAATGCAAATAGTGCAAAGTATGCCTCCTAACCTACACGGCTGGCATTCCAAAATGTTACCGAAAAGTAAGCTCATTTCACCAAAAGACCAACATTTACCAAATACTGTTATGACACTAGTCCTTACTAGAGCACTGCAAGGGTTTATTTTCAAAACACGGTCGTGTCATACCGAAATTCTTAAAGAGAGATGTGTGGAATATTTAATCATCCCTATTTGACATTCTAAATGCAAACTTGTATCCACTTCCACCTTCTCATAGCTTGCAGACATCCTGCTTAGGCTTGAAGAACTCCAACACAGAACCTGTGTAAAATTGCTCATCTCGGAAAAATATTTAGCAAATTAAGATGCACATAAAATATAATTATTCACTTCGGAGTTATGCTTCCCACATCTAGAGTTTAGCTGAAATCTTTCAACACCATTCGTCCTTTCTTCATTTCCGAAATGAGTTTTAAGTAATTTACGTTCTGAATAATTTAACTGTTGCCGATACTAACAGAAAGCCTGACCCCCCCAAGCCAGCCCACCCACCCTTCTATTACATCGCAGTGAGAAGAACATCCTTCTAGTACTTCTCCTGCTCTCGTGCAACCATATTTAATGCCTTATACACAGTGGAGCAGTAGCAATGTAGGAATTCGTTGTTACTCGTTTTCGCGGCGTACAACGACGAAATGTGAAAATCAGAAAAATCACCCAAATGGGGATAATAAACAATCGTATTTACTAATTTAGATCCACAGAGAACGAGCAAGGGAACATAGAAGCTCTTTCTAGCATTCAGCACCAGCTACACCTGGAATTGCTTTGGTTCATAACAAATTAAAATGTTCGCCTGGTTTCCTTTGCAGTGTTTTACTTTCTCTCAGTTATAAAAAAATGGCGAGAGTCCTGCGAAAAAAAAGATATAAAAAACTGCTACATCTGGAGACTTTCATTTGAAACTTTAAGTTTGTTTTCGTTCAATAAAAATATACTCGTAATTAATTCCATAAATATTTTCAAATTAACGAAAGATAGATTTTTGAAGTAGTCAGAAAGAGCCGGAGATGCAGAACCCGCCACGTGAGGGTTAGGTTAGGTAAATGGGTGCCCTTGTTGACAGGATAGTCAATGGCTCACTTAGACCACTACGAGTCCATTGTGCCCAATATTTAAAAACCCTGTGAACTTAAATATCAGTCATCGCTCGCTAAGTTAAACCACCTAGATAAATGTATGAATCTCAGGAGTTTGCTTAGGTCAATGTTAACTCATTCGTCCAGTTCTGAAAAGTAGTGACTGCCAAGAGTAGGGCTTCTTTTAGTGGCCAGCGCTGGACAGTCGCAAAGGAGGATACGATTCTATTTCCTCTTCGTCCCTGCTACAGTAGTCGTTGAGCGGTAATCCTAGCCTTGGCGCCTGATTACCTATCACACAGTGTCCTGTCCCGACGCCAACAGCTATTCGGATATCTCTTCGACTTAGTTCCATAAGATTGATATATCTCTTTTTGTCGTAGACTGGCCATAATGATTTGGCTGTTGCGTATGTATCTAATCAGTACCAGGGTTTATTAGCCTTCTCACTCGCCTCGATGCCTACCTTCCTTTGTAGTGTGTTGAGCGGTATACTGGCCTCAGAGAGGGCCCGTGAAGAATTCATAAGTGACCCTTCTCTGGCTAGTTCGTCCGCTTTTTTATTACTGGAGATGTCCGTGTGGCCAGGTACCCAGCAGCACAGGGTCACCACACCATATTGGCCGCTGAGATGTCATCCAGTCGCTTTTTGCATATTTTTACGAGCTTGGATCTTATCGATGAGGAAAGCCTTAATGGCTGCTTGACTGTCGATATAGATGCTGATTGTTTTATCTGAAATATTTTCCTCAATAATCATATCCGCAGCTTGTTTTATAGCAGCAACTTCAGCTGGGAAAACACTGCACCTGTCCTCAAGTCTAAACGAGCGGTATGTGTTTCGAGACTCACAGTATACGCCGGCACCCGTCCCGGTGATCATTTTAGATCTATTGGTGAATGTGGCCAGTTCATTCTCGAAAGGGACTCTGCCTTCATCCCATTCCACTCTGTTAGGAATTCTAATAGAGAATCTCCGGTTGCAGTTTGGTAGTGGGATGATGTAGTGCGTGTCCGTCCGGATTCTCGACGCATACCATCGATTTAGAATTGAAACATGACCATAAGGTTTAGCTATCCATAGACCGGCTTCCCTTAGGCTTAGTGCAGTTTTAGCTGCCGAGTTCGCAGGGTTTATGTCAAGTGGAAGCAGATTCAGTATTGTTTGCAGAGCTGCTGTTGGTGTTGATCTCGTCGACTCCGTCACCCCCAGACAGCCTGCCCGTTGAATCTTTGTAACGCGTTCAAGTTGATATTTCTTCTTGAGCGTATTCCATCAGACATCCGAACCGTAGGATAATTTGGGTCTTGAATCCCCATGATTTCCCGAAGGCTCTTCTACATGCATATAACGCCACAAGGCCTTATTGATTCGATTGTCAATGTTGGCTCTCCAATTCCGTTTGGAATCCAATATTATGTCGAGATATTTAACAGTTTTTTGAGGTATCAGATCGATACCGTTCATACGAGGGTATTTATATTCTGGTATCAATCTTCTCCTCGTGAAAAGTACTAACTCGGTTTTCGTCGGGAGCGCTTCCTGATGAGGGTAAAGAGTAATGCTTGCAGTTAAAAATACTGCGTTACAAGACCAAGAGCTGAAAAGATTCTTAAGCATCTACATAGCTACAGGGGATACTGATGAGTCCACGGACTGCCGCCAGTCCCAAAACCACTTGTGGTTATATCGCTTTTTAAGCATTATTAAGATTCTACCATCCGTCCGTATAATTTGAGGGATTTTTTCCCCCAACAAAGGCTGTTGTAACTGAAGTGTGAACAGGAAAAGATCCATCGACTAAAGAGATTGTATCGTTGTCATTGAAGAAAACAATTGCCCACTTGAAGGGTTGGTGTCATACTCTGAAACCTACTATAGATACACCACTTCTTGTACTTAATGAAGTGGTTCTTCATTGCCACTTTCAGCCGCAGGTAAACATTAACCCTCTGCGTAGCCTTTCTCTTAATTAGATCCGATGAAGTGCATTTATGTATCCAAACCACACTTAGCGTACATATATCGCTGTAAGTGAGTGTTTCGTTCTTTTTTTTTTCTGATATATGTATGTGTGAATGGTGGTAAAAAAAAGAAGAAAACAAAATGCAGGAGCAAGAGAAGACGGATAAGAAGGAAAAATTTCATGACATTGCACAAGTTGGCCTGAAAAAGGGCAGTCAAAAGAAGAAGAAATGTGAAAGAGCTAGCTCAGGTCATGGGGGTTTGTGTATTGTCATTAGATACGACGGCACTCGGAAGGATATTCTCCATAAATGTCAAATGACTTCCTCCATGTGCTCTAGTTGGTGGTGCTTCAGTTGATTTTAAGTTCGTGTCGTATAAAACTGAAAATTAATGTGAAAATGTTTTTTTTCTTTCTGTTCGTCCTGGAAGCTTTTTTGTGAAAGTTTCAGGATGTTTCAATATCATTAAGGTTGTGCTTTGAGTTGGTTTGTCTGATGAGGAAGATCCGAAATTTCAAACTAGCTGGAACCTGTAGGAAAATATTTAATCGATCGGATAGTGTGCGACATTGCTTTAAGCCAGGACTTAATACACTGCACGGGAATAACGCTTAAATGTGGAATAATTCTCCAAGGCCTATATGGGGCACCCAAGCAGCAGTGCGGAATGGTGATGACGTTTCGAATTGGTTTCAAACAAAGTCGGGTGTAAGACAAGGTTGCGCACTGAGTCCCTGCCTTTTTGTGCTCTTCATCGAAATCGTTGTTGACTTCCTACCTGGAGGCATTGAGTATGTAGGAATGCTTATTAAGGCTAACGACATAGTTTTGATGGCACAATCCTCGAAAATGCTCCAACTAATGATAAACCGACTCTCGGAGTATTGCAGTCTGTGGAACTTGATTGTAAATCTAGGAAAATCAAAAGCATTGATTTTTAAAAAAAGGGGGAGGCAGGAATTGTGGCAACGAAAAAAGGTGGTATAATGGAGAAGTCATTGAAATAGTCAACGACTATAAATACCTTGGAGTCTATTTTACCAAAAACTTAAGCTTGCAAAGATATCTGAAGGAGAAGCTCTCAAAAGCCAAAATATATGATAATATATAATATGTCCTGGAAAAGATTCTTCTATAATAAATGCATAGCCCATAGCTGTAAGTAAAGGATATTCGAAGCAGTGTCGGAATCTATGTTTTATGCGTCCCAAGTACGGTGGAGAAGCTTCTAAGGTATTTCATCAAAGGAATATTTCGTCTGCCACCGAGGACGCCGTACTACTTTATTACGCTGGAAACAGGGGTAGCTCCTCTCTTTAGTAAGATTCTGAAACTGCAGGTGGACTATGTCCCAAAAGTCCTACGAATGCCGGAGCAAAGGCTGCCTAGAAAGGTAGCTTGCAAGATCATATCCAACAGGAGCAGCTGGTATGGTGAATGGCTTGACTTAGCCCGAGAGTGTGGGATGGAATTAAGCTTGCAAGCAGTGGAATTTACGATCTGGAAGCCAGTGCTGTACGAACTAATTGAGAAGGTGGATGCAAAATGTCGGAAGAATTTCTTAGAGGAGGCATCAAATTCTTTACATAGGACAGTCCACAGGCTTAACTATTTTCGGGACGAGAATAAATTGCAGGAAATATCGATGATAGCTAAATTTGAACTACATACCCCATAGAGAAGACCTTCCTATTATATGTGGCATATGGAATATAGGTGAACGGGAGGATACGCTACATTTTGTTGGAAGGTCCCCAGCTCTAAGGGAAACTCGACGTAGTGTCTATGGTACCGATTATTTATCAGACCAACAAGTTACCGATTTACTTAAACAGCTGAATGTTCCACAACTATTCGAATACAGCAAAATCGCTTTGGCCTATCGTGACAGAATAATCCAAGAAAATTTTTGAAGAAAAAGAGTGAATTGAGATAGTACCTAAATATACACATACCTATGTGGATATACATATATTAATTAAACCTAGTTGTCAATCGGCCATCATTGATTTATATTATAAAATTAATGATGAGAAAAATGAAAATCAATCGAATCAAAAAAAGCATCGAATGCACTTTGACTGAGCGTAGCTAGTATCCTGCAGCTGCAAAAGAGTCTCTATACCGTATGGTGTCCAATTGACCACTAGTCCGAGTGTGTGTTAACTTTCTATTATGCCAGTTGTTTATTTCTGTTCTGTTATAGTTGGGTTTTATTGTTTTTTATACGACACAATTAGTGCTACTTAATTTTTGACTTATTTCAAATGCAGGGTAGTGCTTATCCCCCGAACTAAATTTAAGTACAGTGAAATACCTCCGGAGTTAAGGATGCCCGGCTTCATCTCTCTAAGAGCTGGAGAAGTGGGTAATTTGAGAAGCTTCAATTGAAGTTTAGAAAAGGCAGTTAAAAATATACATATGTATCGTAAAATATTACAGACGCCTAGATCGCGTGGTGTGCATAATTTATGTTTTATTTACCATAAAAATGGAATGTTGGCCATTACATTCGTAACGGTTGGAAAGAGTTACGTTTTCATTTTCATATATGTATTTGCGTATGCAACCAAAGAGATATCCGCATTATAGTGCTTATACCTCTTAATTCATTTCCTTCCCCCTAGTTATGCCCTCACTTATATTTAATAGGTATTCCTCATACGTTGGCATAGCCCTCATCGTAGTTGATGTAAATTCCAACCGGTAGTTTATCCAAAAGCCCTTGTAAATGTCGTTGGAACTTCCTACCTCCAGCTCCACCCTCTAGCAATTACCATATCCAAAGCATACAAATTTACCCACAAAGTTTACAATGTGTAAAATACACATTAAGCTTATTTACAACCGCATTATGTTGCCGCATATTGAGCGAGTAGTGTAGCAAAACATTGCCTGCACTCCTGCATTGGCATATTGAAATCACAAACCTCAGTTGATATGCATCGCTGTCACTGTGCGGCAGCACCGCTTGTTGTTGTGGCGTTTTAATGGTTCGATGTAGTGCAACCAATTGTCAAGTCCCCACCAGCATCACAACCACTATCCGCAATCAGCTGTAGTGCGAAAATTTCCCATTATTTTCGTTATGCTTCGCGCGTTTATTTATTTTGTGTTCCCATATGTGTTGCAACTGTACCCCCACCCTCGCCCTAAGCCCATCCCGACCCTCTATTCGGTTAAACCAAACAACATCACAACCACAACCCAAAACCCTCAAATAATAGTGCTGCATGTGCCTGCTTGCTGCCTGTGTTGTGTGTATCTTGGGAATATCATAAAATTTCACCGATGAACTAGATATCTGTTGTGAATATTCATTAGCGCGTGAGAAGACGTGTAGACCTCATAGCAATCCACCACCACCACCACCACTACCACGACCACCCCAAAACAAAAAAAAAATAAAAAATCCTTCCAACGAAACGGTACAAAATGCACGAATTGCACGCTTTGATTGTCCAGACCGCAACAGAACTCTGCGATACTTTTTTTTTCAATGTTTCTCTTTCTAATCAGGTGGCAATGACTTCGATCAACAATTGGCTGATTTTTCAACCTCACACAGCAACCTAATTCAAATGCCTAATATACGACAGCAATTCAGTGCTTCCAACGTCACTCTATCCCCACATAGAGCGGGTGGTAACGTGGCAGCAACAGTGTCAACATCTTTATCGGCTGGTGGCAGCGGTAGTGGCAGTACAAATCGCTATTTATCGTCCCTGAAGAGCCCTATACCACCGATGCTGGGACATGGGCAGAAGCCTCGTAGCAGTTATCCAGAACTGTTGCAACCGAGGCTTTCGTTAAATGGAGCCGTAACTGGTCACAGGCACTTAGTGCCCTCTCCACGACCGTTGTTTCGGGAACAGAGTTCGCGGTCGATTCAGCCGTTTATTGAAAGCTACACAGGCACAGCGACGAGCGGCGGCGGCGGTATGCATACGACAGAACTGTCAATCACACCGTCTGTCACTGGTGATGAGCAGTACATTGATTTGGGCAGCTTAAGGCGCTTCTCCATAGATCGTCAGAGTTTTAACGGTAAGCAAAGATGCAGGATATTTGTGAAAGGGACCTCTAACTAGACATGTAGTCAGGAATAATAATAATTTTTTTTTTTTTTTTTAATTTCATCTTGATTTATAGGTTAATGACGTTTTTTTTGTTTCTATTTGTTTCCATAGATCTTGGATCGAAATTTGGTATGTCGCGACCACAATTTGGTCAAAGCGTTTCACAGCAAGGTTTCTTCTCATCACACGACAGCCTAACAGCACCATGTGTGACACGTGCCTCAAATCCGCATGTAGCCAGCACTGCCTCCGAAATGGATTTGACACGAAAGCCACAACGACGAAAATCACGTGGCCGTCTGAAAGCTGGCGAGCAACCATTGCTCGGCTCATGGAATCGATCTGGAATGAGAGGTTCCCAAGATAATACATTGGGCGGTGGCGCCTTAGCGTCCAGTAATCAAATAAACAGTGGAAATTATTGCAATGGAACTGATAGGTAAGTGAAAAGTATCTCTCTCTCTTAAGACGATATTGACCAACCTCGTTCACTAGAAAGCTACTTATAACTTTTCCTATGACAGTCCATGCTAGACAAATCAGTAAGTCACAAGGAATGAAACCCTGAGCTCAGAAATGGAAGTTACCGAAGTTACCGTCGAGGTTGGGGCCATACCTAACGAAATAGGTTGAACCACTCCTGTACTGCGATCTTACAGAGTAATCTAGCACGAAATCCTATGTAGTTCTACATTTAGTTGTTATGCAGTTCTAGAGATCAACAAGAAGTTCACCAACTCTTCAGGTGTATTGCAGAAAACCAGCCTAAAATCTGGTTTCTTGGATACGTGTATACTTGTAAGATAAGGACACTCTATGGCGATATGAGGAAAAGTCTTATTCTTGTCTAGATATGGCATAGCTTCCAATTGTGAAATGGTGCAAGGTAACATGTGTGGAGCCTCTGTAGTATGGTGCTTCTTCAGTAGGGAGTAAACGCTGATGGTGTCAGTTATGTGATACTCCTTAGAATAACAATTATTTAGTCATCTTGTTAGACTTTGAAGCACAACCGGTGTAAAAGAACACTTACTTACTATCAGACTTGTGTCCAAGACCAGTTAGAGTTTAATTAGACTTATTATTCTCTGTAAGCCTATACGTATGAGGCCTGGGGCAATATGGACCATGTGAGGCGTTGCTCTCAAAATTCAGAACACATACGTTCGAGCGTAGTAAAGAGCCCTACTAGCATGCCAGCATCTCCTGGACTCTTTGGATAATTTTCAGTAGAACAGATTAGTTGAAGTTATGATCGATGGTCTCACTTACAATACGTAGTATCGGACAGATCTCCACTTTTTTAAACTTTAAAACGAGGTTCCACAAAAGCATTGAAGCGGCAAACTTAGTAGAAACTAATGCAAAGAAACCACGATCACGAGCTTTTCTGGACACATCTACTTCAGCTTCAAATGATCAAACAAATAATCAAACCTGAGGTGACTATGCCCATTATTTGCTCTACAGTCTACTCTGGGTCTTCCTACGGTACCGTCGTCAAACGAGTATCTCGCATCACGAAATCTTTATCCACAAAGCTGGGAGCTGGGAGATATTAAAGATCACAAAGGCTTTAATCCTACAAAAAAGCCAAGGGTTTACTGTCACATTTAAAGTCCACTCTCTACACTATCAACCAATCTGTGTCTCATAAGATATCATAAGATGGTGGCCTAAACTTGCGGCCTCAGTGTCAAAAACTACGGTATTCGGCATCCTTTAACCTGATTTTTAAGTAAAAGAATGTGTGGAGCTCATATAAAACAATTTTGCGCGGAATTGTCTATGAACAAGGTCTGTGGGTGGGATTAATGAGCCATGTGCTGCAATACGGGCCTCATCCATTCGATATCAAGTAACTAATTAATTATGGATGACGAAGGTAGCTTGCACTTTCAATACTATTTAAGGGCAGGTAAGCTCTATAAAGCTCATAAATACTTATGTATGAGTTCCGTCAAAAAATACATTATGGCACTGAGCCTTTTTAAGCACAAAGCAAATCTCTAACATGGCTTCACTACACCGCCATGAAAATCATAATTTTTATATCAAAAGGCTATACAATCCCCTACTCTCCGACAGCAAAAAAAAAAAAAAATGTGAAAATGACTTTGATGAAGCACAATTAATTCAGAGCGAACCCCTGATGGATGTCCTTTGAGAAAAACACAAATGATTTAGCATAAAGATTTTAATTTTCCTTTGGATGAACGGCAACGAAAAAAAGAAGAAACGTAATGAAGTGAAAATTATTTTAAATAATGAATATTAAAATCATAACGCAACAACGAGATATTAAAGTCCCTAGCCGTCCCAGTGAGCGGCTCTTTCCTGTAGCGACTCCTTTGAGTTGCGGATTGGATTTTAATTACACATAGCAAAGCTGCAGCTCTTTTACAAGGCAAATGAGATTTTTTTTGCGTGTCATGTTCTGGTGCACTCAAAAGTCTTAGTAATTTAAGGCAATTGCCTATAGGCCTACACTTCATATCATCATCATGTAGATGACATAGACATCACATTTTGTTCTTTGCATGGATGTTACTGTCTGCGGGTGTTTTGTGTCTGCGGCACGCAAGGAACCTTAGACGAATAGAAGAATAAGTGTTGCATTATGGATCGTTCAGGATTTTCATCATCTCTAAGAGTTGAGAGATGATGCTTCAATAAGAGATGTGCCTATGTCTGAGAGAAGTTGTTCTCAAGTACAGTTTTTAATGAATTTCTCAAGAAGTGCGGGGAGCTATGAGAAAAGTAAACTCTTCTCTTTTGTGCGTGTAGTGGTTGATCTAAGAAATTGTTGAGTGCGCTGTTGCCTCAGATGGTTGTTTGGCTTGAAGTGATCCTCGCTAAGGTACACAGAACAAAAATTAGTCGGTTTGGTATCACACCTCCTTCTTCGAGAACTATTTGCTTTGCGTGGACAAATCATTCAGTAATTGCACTGCAATCGCTGTTGAGATCAATAAAATGCTGACACGAAAGGGGTAGCTGCGCAGGAAGTGGGTTACGATCTCCTTTTTTTCCTAATCCTTGAACATTCTGAGGAAGTCACTGCACGAAATTTCTAACTTCTGAGCATGTTTCTCCATAGAACTTATATTTTACGAACCATAATAGTCCTCTATTCCAGCAGTGTTTTGGCATTCTGGCATGGTAGTTCTAGTGTGCAGCTTATTTTGTGCCCAAGATGCTGTAGTCGGCTGTGACATAATTTTCACATACCTTCCTCTATTGCCATCTCCCTAAATCAAGGATTCCTTACCAAGTAAAATAGATTTAGTCTTCAGAAGAAAACGAAAAGCGAAATACAATCTTTTCGTCCTTCACGAGGACACCAACCCCAGACTTTTGCCTAATTTTTGACCCATCGTTAGGTTAGGTAAGGTTAAGTTGAAGTGGCTGCTAGCTAGGAGTCGCCAATACACTTAGACTAATGGTAGGTCCATTGTGATACCACGTGGATCATGGGAAAAAGTCTCTCTTTACATACTCGTTAAAACCATTTTGAGCTTCTTATGAAGCGTAGGAGGCTCTTAATGTCGATATCAATCAGGTCACCTATATCGTTGTTATAGGGGAAGCTTTCTTCTATGGGAGAGAGCTGGGCCGAAACAAAGAATGTGAGGAGTAGTTTCATCCTCTTCTTCATCCATGCAGCTTCTACAAAAATCGTTCGCGAAGAGGCCTGCCCTTGTAGCGTGCTCGCCTATTAGACAGTGTCCAGTGATGACACCTATTGTGGTGCCGACTTGCGATCTATTGAGAGAAATCAAATTCTTAGAGCGTTTTAGATCCAGCTTCGGCCAAATCTGTTTTGTCGCTAGACATGTTGATCCACTTGTCCACGATTTGTACTGTCGACAGTATCCAGCTTAAATTTAAGTTTGCGAGTAGCGGTTGGTACACTAAGGTACCTTTGGGTATAGTTGTTCCTATTCTGGCGAGTTTATCGGCCTTACAATTCCCTGGAATGCCCCTATGCCCCGGCACCCATCGATAAAGTCACTAAAATTCCAGAGCGGGTTGTCCCATAAGTCAACTATTTCCACATGATGCGAGTAACAAGCAGAGATGGGTTTTTAAGTGCATTCAAAGTAAACTAGCTGCTCTAGCGAGATGTTGGTACATTTAGCAGGAAAAGTGGTTTACTGAACAAGGCCTACCCCTAGCCTAATAAGGATCTTATTAGATCTTATTAGATCTGTAGATCTGCAGAAATATTGCCAATTATGAGCTGTTTGCCTAGCCTTAAAGTGAATAGACACTGGTCCACCTCTGCTGATCATTTCGATGGAATATTTATGCCCTTGAATAACGATCATCTTAAGTTAATACATAAATATCTTCTGAGTAATAATACATACATTCCTTTCAAAAGCACAATCAATCAAATCGTTTTTTTTTGTTTCTTTTCAGACTAAACCGACGTTCCGGTTGCCCAACAACGGCTGCTGGTGGTTGCAATCCGAGCAGTGGCAATACGTCAAATCTACGATTTCGCAACAGTACAAGCTCAGCGGTGACTGCAGGCTCGGCTGCCAAATTCACATTCGTATTCGATCCGGCGGGTCGCCTCTGCTACTACTGGTCAATGGTTGTTAGTTTAGCATTTTTGTACAATTTCTGGGTGATAATATACCGGTTCGCCTTCCAAGAGATCAACGGCAAGACCATTGTCGTTTGGTTTTGCCTGGACTACCTCTCGGATTTTCTGTATCTTGTAGATATACTTTTCCATTTTCGAACCGGCTACCTGGAGGACGGTGTCCTGCAGACTGACTCCTCGAAACTCCGCCAACACTACATGAACTCAACGACATTCTACATTGATTGCCTGTGTCTACTGCCATTAGATTTTTTATACTTATCGATCGGTTTTAATTCGATACTACGCTCGTTTCGACTGGTGAAAATCTATCGTTTCTGGGCGTTCATGGATCGCACGGAACGCCACACGAACTATCCGAATTTATTCCGATCGACAGCGCTCATACATTATCTACTTGTGATATTCCATTGGAATGGATGTTTATATCATATTATACATAAGAACAATGGTTTCGGCTCGCGGAACTGGGTGTACCATGACTCGGAATCGGCCGATGTAGTTAAACAGTATTTACAGAGTTATTATTGGTGTACGTTAGCTTTAACGACGATCGGTGATTTGCCGAAACCCCGATCGAAGGGTGAATATGTATTTGTGATATTGCAGCTACTTTTCGGTTTGATGTTGTTTGCCACCGTGCTGGGCCATGTGGCGAATATAGTAACATCGGTTAGTGCGGCGCGCAAGGAGTTTCAAGGTGAGTTCTGTTGTTTTTTTTAAATCCTTTTTTTTTTTGATTAATTGAGTCCCAAGCACTATTATCAAAGAGTGAGTTAATTCAGATGATGAATGGTTTGCTGGAATTGCAAACTTGTCGCATGGTGGAGCAGTCGGAATGAATTTTTCATCTTCACTGTGGAGACAAATAATGGAACGTGTCAACTGAAAATGTATCTCATTTATCACATGGTTTCGGATATGGAAATTCCATTTTAAAGCAAGCGTCATTTCTGTTGAAACAAATTTATTTCAACTCTTACCTTAAGGGGATGCTTTCTTTTGTAGTACATTGTAATGTGGTAGTCAAAAGGTTGTAGTAGAAAACTTTTATTTAGAAATAATTATGTACTTACATTTGGCTTAAGGCTCGCTGAAGTAAGATACGGAATTTGTGTCCACATTGATCTACGTTGACGTATACGTTTGCAAAAGTTGAAGGAACCCACAATTTAGTGCCGTATTTGTTTGGTGAACTCCCACATTTTTTAAGTGTTGTCTTTGTTAATCGCTAATTCTTGGAAATTCTTATAAGAATTGGCAGGAATGACCTCTAAATTGCACTTATAGTTTCGTCAAAAATTTCACAACGGTACGTGAATTTTATTATAAGGATCAACGGCATTGAAAGCATTATACTTTCTCATGGAGGAGAACGAGAACCAAACCAAGGAATGCCTCGTAGACAGGATTTGTGCATAATGTTGGGTACATTTAGAAGAGTGGGTAGCTTTCTCCAGAAGTCGACTAAATACGTATGTATAATCTGTCCTGCAACGGAGTCATCATAGCCGACCGACGTTTTTTTTCATGCTAGTCAAAACAACTGCCAACCAGATTGAAGGTATTGGAATCTACAATAGATACTCTATACACAGGTTAGGATATTCAAACTTTCCGAGTAGTCTGCTACTGCATCGACCCTTAAGCAAAGAGATAAGAGGAGCACCGGTTGAACCATGGAGTTGAGTTAATTAGGAGTTGTTATAGCAGAGACGAGGTTCATGTATAAGCTTAACCAAAACGTCTAAAAGAGTACGCCAAAGTTAAAACGCTTGCAGAGAAGAAAAAAAAACTGCATTGTACAGCTTTAGTGACTCATTTCTGCGGACTGCTAAACGGCTGCTAAACGGCTTTGACAAGTAAAAGTCCGCAGTCAGAATGAACCATTCAACACCAAAAAGTTTTCTCTGCAGTCCCTCTCCCTCCCTCCTTCTCAGTTCGCCTTTCAATTTAATTAATGGCTAGGTGCGAAAAAGTAAAACACCACGAATGGTCTCGAGCTAGTTCCTGGTCTCCATATGGTCTGCTGCGCTAAATATTTCAAACCAAAGAGTACAACGAAACGAACTATAAAACAAAGCCATTTCAAAAACCACTCAAGTACCACCGTAATAAAGTTCAGATCTGGAAAGGAAGACCTTCTGTGCTATGTTATGTTTGGTTTGTATTGATGCAGTGTGGAAGCGATATCAATCTGCAAGTAAAACGAGCGAATACAACGCTCCAGATGGCTAGGTCCGAAAAGTTTTTCAGTGGGACAATGCGGAGGGAAACCCCATGCTGGATGGAGCGCATGGTTGAAACCGAAGCCAATTAGCGAAACTAGACACTCCTTGATCCACCTTAATTTTAGCACCATCAGGGATACTCTGAATAGTTAGCTATTAATGATTGTGTGGACATAGATCACAATTGGTACAACTTTTTTATTTTCTTCTAGCCTTGTCATAAACCCTTTATTTTGACATCAACCTCAACATACTCTTAATGAATCCAATGTCTGCCTTGAAGGACGTACATACATACACCCGTTTGATGCTCATCAAATCACTGAATCTTCAATTTGTATTCGCGTGGAATTTGCCCTTTATTGGATGTCGCTAGTATCATTTTTCTAATCTCAGTTCCATTACGTGCGTCTCTCCTTTCGGAAACTGATTTTATTGCACGCAAACAAATTTCCGACTTATCACTGAACCTTTTAACATATTTAGGAATTACGCATCAATCCTTTAATCCATCATTTATTGGAACAAGGACAAATATAAACATTAGTGAAACCCAAACAAAGGACTAATGCCAGTATAATGTCGTAGGGAAAACTGTCCCTGATAAAGTGTTGGCGAGTTTGAGCAAAAAAAGTTTGGGAGTGACAAACAAACGATTACTTCGTCTCGTAAGCGGGAATATTTATATTGAAATTAATGAATGAACTTTATACTCGTACTGGTTCACTATCTGGCGCACATACATACATATGTATGTAGGTTGTTAAGCCTTTGTAGTTTTAAGGCATTTTTTAGACACCATATTGCATCCTGTGGATGTTGATATGCTATAAATAATAGCAAACTCTGAGATCGCAATTCATAATAAAAAAATGGGACGTGAATTAAAGGATAACAATTGAAAAGGATTACGAAAAATACTGCTCATGAATGACAATGAGCTGATCCTCTGGTGAAAGAGATTACCGTCGACCTCATTGACCCCATTACCACTGAGGCTACAGCTTGATTTCGCAAATGGCTGTCGATATCAGTCGATAATTAATACGGTCGATCAAGTTGCTGACGAAAATTCGTACAAGACTTCTGCTTCTATAATTTGCGTAGTTGAAGGGTCTTGTGAATCGGGTGAATGACGCCGTCACTTGTACTTGTACCTACGGTGCACATCTGTTGGTTTTTTTTTTTTTTTTTTGATGCGCTGGAGGGGTGAATTATTTTATGGATACTCGGTAGCCCGTGCTACTAGTTATGTCAGATTCCCTGCTCCTGCATGTGGCTACGTGAGGATTCCCCATGCTCTGATGGCTCTTCTCTCTCGGTTTTTGTCATCAATTGTATATTGATGCCGCTACTTTGACCTCCCGCTCAATAGGCATTCGCGCCGCTTTCACACTTATCGCATCCTCCGATACCGTTCTATAGGCGCAGCATACTCAGATCGATGCTCTTCTATGCACAAAGTTTATACTTCTCATGCACGAGTTTATAGCTGTTGCCGGTGCCCATAAGAGGCTGCGTATATGAGGATTGACTTGTTCACTGTCGCAACAGATTTCTTATTTGTTGCCTGGGTCCTCCAGATATTGCGGCAACAGCTCGATAAGCCTTCACGCTTGTGTAGTTTAGGTGATCTCTATCAGTCCATGGTCAAGTAGTACTCCTAGGTACTTTATGTAAGGCTTCGACTCGATAGTGTATTCTCTTACCTGTATGGTCAGGCGCCAAACTTTCTTACGGCTGCTAATGAGGGCAGCTTCCGTTTTGTGGTTCGTCAATTTCAAACCTTTTGAGCGAAGCCATACATTCATGTCTTTGATAGTGTTGTTGCAGACGTAGTACTCCATTATACATAATCTGTTGCTGTTCCTGATTATTTATTGTTCGAATCGAGTGGCTACTCTAGCCTACACCCGTTCGTATACTTCGAAACGGTAAGGCCACTTAGAAAAGTTAAGACAGATTCACATAAGGGAATTAATTTAAGCCCACCATGCACGTACGAGTATGTATGTGGTTGAAATATGATTTTCAAGGACACCACGGTATTGTTTTGAGTTCAAAGTGGACGTCCCAATTTCCTTTCAGTTTGTAACTGCAGAGAGAAAATCAGCAAATTAATTAAATACGACTTGAAAGTTTAGAGTGTGTTTTACCTAGTTTTCAGTCGATCTCAGTAGAAAAGGCTAACTTTGATATCAATGTCCGCAGTTTCCATTGTTCCATTTCAAAAGCAGCTTTCAATGTCCTCAACTTATTACAAACTCACGCACATACTCTATAGGTAGCCTGCCATCATTTATGTACACAGATGCGCCTGTTGCTTTTAATTTAAATTATTGATTTAAAAATACATTCACCATTATCCCATATGCCTTTACAATTTACCTAATTACACAAAATTAATTCCTCTCTTTATTCGTTTCGAAAAGTGCAAATCATTTTATATCAATATCTATACACGCTTACATCACATGGATTCACATTAATTCAATAAGGATAACGCCAATGACGATGAGGTGACGATGATAAGTGCGAGTTGACGCCGACAAGGCATTCGCTACCGAATGAAATGAGTCCTTCGGTCGTTGTCGATGCGCATTCATTGAACCCTTAATGGAATGGAAACGACTGAGTGCTCAAAGTTGTTGACATGTGAAAAAAAAACGAGCACGAGTATGTGTCTTATCTTTAATTCGTTTGATTTTAATTCTATCCGACGCGATTGACAGATGATTAGTGCGTCAAAAACATTGATTTAAGGAGGCAAAAATTTCCCCGAAACTTGTCATCCGCTTCGAAGAAGTTTTACCATTTTCCAAAGTGACTTAGCGTATTAAATATGAGAACAAAAAAACGTGTAAGAAAACAATTTATTCATTCTGTTGTGTGAGTTTCCTTAACTGTAAAGAAAAACTTAAGGAAGATTTTCTTTTCGATTTGAAAGTCTTTTTTTTTCTATTATTTTCTTTCTGTAGAGTGTAAAGTTTTCCTGTCGCCTGTGGTGCTAGGAAGTGCAAAAATTAAAGTTGAAACTTCCTTGCACACACAAAAATTAAAAGCTTTGTTTGAGTATTTTCCTTGGAAGAAAAACTTTTTTTTTTCAATACGGAGAATTGGAAAAAACAAGGAATATGTCGGTATATGTACATCAACATGATGGTTGAAAAATTAAACGGAAGAGTTGAAAAACGGTACACATGATCGTAAGTCTTAAGGAAGTAAACGCGAGATGGTGATGGAGAACTTTTGCAGTAGCTGTTCAGATTGATGTGGGGAAGACTTGGAGAAAATAAATCACCAACTTTCGACCTAGCCATAAAGTGCTGAGCATTCTTTGCAGAACTTTCTTGCAATAACCATCCAGGTGAACTGTTTTGAAACCAAAGGTATGCGGTACGGTAGCTATTTCCATACGAATTTGTTATTGCTTTTCGTGTTGTTGTAAGTCCGTTACAGGCATATACCTATAAATTTAGGTTGCTTTATGTGGTTTAAGTGTTCTGCCTCGAATCGCGCTGAATCCGGCTGAATCAAAGTGTGAAAGAAAATTAGAAAAACGAGAAACGGGAAAGGGAAAGACTTCAATTTAGCTACTGAAGATAACCTCGTCCTGGTTCTGTGACAGAAGGCCAATTGACATAAGGCCAAATATTAAAATGAGACTTTCATAAAGCGACATATGTAGGCCTTGTGTCACGGGAACCCTCGTTCTTTTGAGTTTATGTCTAATGGTATTCGCAGATTTTAAAAAATGATGTGCTGTTGTGCAGGCAAATGAATGAGGGATCGGGTCATATAAACGGTTACACACATTCGATGACTGTAAGTGCTTTGAATTGAACCAAGTCCACAGTCATGTATTCTGTAAGAAGGACTAATCATTTCTTTAATCTGTGGCTTCCGTCCTAGATGTTAACTTTCTTTTGCGATTGCTTCTCATGCTCATCGCTGGGACTTCTCCTTCGCGGTAGCTGGAAATCTGTTAAGCGCTCTGTTCAACGCGCCCGTCATAGGTACTTTGACTTCGAATTTTGAAAACAGTCGCACTTAAATTCAGCATTTTTTGTTGTGTGGATGGGTGAGATTCTTGTTGAGTTCGTTAAAGTCTCGATGTCTCATTGGCATCCAGCTGGATAATGAGTGTATCTACGATATTAGATTAGAAACTGGGCATCGTTTATTGAAAACTTTTGAAAGAATACTTGCGATACATTCTGTGATGGCCAACTAAGTATTCTGTTGATAAAAGAAAAAAACCCATTACAGGAACTCCTTGTCATTTTGACATGACTCGAAAAACCTCATGTCTGACACCACATTAAACATAAACCCTCATCAGCTAATATACATAAGAAGCATTAATTCATGCACCACGTATCCACGTATACCCTGGAATCATCAAAAATTATCGTACACGTTCCTTTTACCTCACCTCATCACTCTCGCTCATTTAACAGGTGGCTTAACACTTTTGTCAATCACCTTCAATCATAGCATTAACAACCCTGTCACTGCATACATAAGTTCCTAGACAGCAAACGTAAATCTTAATCCAATCCTGCCGCTCCATTAAGCCGATAATAATATCGATTCATATCCTTCATTTGGAGTCCTGTCAGAATTTCTCGTTTATATATGTAGGTACTCCCACTCCATAGGGTGTATATTAATTTTTGACACATACTTTCCAGCATGGAGAAATAATGAATAAGGAGCCCCTCAAGTAATCATGTTTAAGATTAGCTTCAAAAGTTACATGTGTAAATAGAAAGTTCACGGCTTTTGGACCTTAAACTTTGAATTACATACATATCTGGGGCAAACAATTTTGGACAGGTATTCGTCAGAAAAAACGTTTTACAGATCTGTAGATTCAGTGAGTAGCATGCTCGATACATAATATTCGTAACGACATCGTGGTTTTTGTCCAAAAAAGTGACAAACTTATCTTAAAAAATTATCAAAATCTAAAAAACGGGTTGGAGTATTTGGATGATAAAATTCTTCTTGTCTCTTACAGGAGAAATAGGGTATCCTACAAGTATCTACAACGTTTCTCTACGTTTTTTTTCTTTATCATTACAATCTTCATTGAGTTTCCTGGCGCTCGCAATGAGAGTTAGCATTAACCTAACCATGAATCCTAGAGTAGATTGTGATGGTTTTCGGGAGGGCAATAGGTGAGATATGATGAAATAGCGAAATAGAACGCTGAATCATTTCCCATCCATTGTATGGTGATGACGGGCCGCACACTTTCTTCTCGGTGCACATGTCGAGAGTGCTGTCATCAGTCATGGTAAACTTTGCCGGCATCGTTTTAATCTAAGGGTAAGAGAATCTTCTTCGTTTTTTTCCTTTCTCCTTCAACGGAAAATTTTGTTTTTGTTTCCTTATTCATTACAGAGTTTACCTTCTTTGGTGCGGTGGTGTTTTGGTCGCAGTTGAGCTACGGTGCGAAAAAGGTTTAAATTAATTAATTTCAGGGGGAAACTGAGAGGCATAGATGGTAGGAAGGACAAAGTGACGCGTTAAATTGGAAAACTCGCAACTTTTGCATGCTTGCCAACAGGTTACAGAGTTTTAATCAGAACTTTGTCCACTAACTCTAGACATGCATTTTACATAGTTGCTTCGTTGAAAGGAATTTTTAAGGAAAGTCAAAAGATAACAAAAGGATGCAACTTAAGCTCATTTTATACGATATTTATTTCGTTAGGGACCAAGCAACATATTATTTTGTAAATCATTCTTAAACAACCCGATGTTTGAGAGGCATCGTCCTGTAATTGCGTGCAGCAAGATTTTTTCAATGTGCGAATTTTTAGAATAATATCAGTTGAGAGAGTGGTAAGCTAACGTTATATTTAACTGTTTTCCTATTGACTATTATTTTGATTTTCACTATATTTAAAACAGCGAACCCATTCCAGTTGCTGGACCCTACCAAAATTGTCGGAAATATTAGTTGAATATCTAGAACAACTCGTGGAGTGAATTCTCAATGCTGCAGCCACATTTTTATTGTGGCCACTAATAACATTGTACCCGTTAGCAATATCTAATGATACCTACTGCATGTTACTTTAACACAAAATCCTTAGAAGGATGACCCGGTTATAAAAGTCTGTGAATACACTTCAACGCTTACACAGAGCAAATAGTGATTTATCCCATCGTAGGTTTCGAGATAATGAGCCAGGAGTGATGATAGTTTGGCCAGGAGTTTTCTCGTAAAAAAATGGAGTTACATACATTTCTTCATGTGAATCTAATGTTTTTCTAAAGGATTACTTTATTTTCTTTGAAGTTACGTATTTTATAGTCTAGGAAAGAGTAATCAAGATCAATGAGGCATGTCACAAAATCCATACCAATTAGCTCTCCATTTGCTTTCATAAGATAGAATGCCACAGTGGTTTCCAGTTGAAATACTGTGCGAAATAAGTGCAGAGACATGGACTTCCTCTCGCTGGTCTATTTTATTTGTATTTTTATTAAAAAGTATGGTACGTCAATGCCCCTTTCGGTCATACCTTGTGTTGCAGTATATAAAAATAAGGGACTGAAAATACTCTTGAGTTTGAAGTATTAAACTCTATGCATAACTATTTATCTATTACATTGAGAACTGTAGTTCGAAGTTAAGGATTTCTTTATGACTTACCTTGCCCCTTCGCAAGAAGAAGATTGTAAGACTCAACAAAATTCTGCCATTTCTCAACGGCAAGGCCATGCGTAGCTCAAGATAAAGAGTAGGCACCCTTTCCTCCGAGCCTGGAAGATCATTCCACGTGTTTGGCTTATAAACGAATACCTGTTTTTGACATTACATGCGAAGTTGGGCTTGAGAGTGAACTGATGGGCATTCGAAGCGTGACGCGTATTGCGGGTGAAATTTTGAAGGGGAGGAATGCGAGTGGCTTTTTCGCTGGAGCATTTTTTGTGAAAGAAGCGGTAAAATAGGGAAAGACACGAGACATTTCTACGATGTTCAAGTGAGTCTATGGAGCTCACAATGTCTCTATCACCTATAAGTTTTATCGCAGGGTTCTGGACCCTAGAATGTGCAAAACGGTCTTTGGTGAACCAGACCAGATATGGGCGTTGTATTCCAGCTTTGGGCGGATGAATGCCTTAAAAATTCTGGCCAGATCAGACGGGGTAAAGTACGTATGTCTTGCACCGCATAAGGAATCCTAGTCATTTTGCAGCATTTTTGGCGACCTCGAATATGTGATCGTTCCAACGAAGTTGGTTGTTAATACCGAGAGTGGCAAGTCTTTCAGTTTCAGCGATGCAAGTACCATTCATGGGTAATTGACGGCCATCTTTTCGTTTGAGAGACAGAAGACAGCACTGCGTTTTGGATGCATTAAATTCCACTCTGTTAGTTGAGCCCCATTTGATTATGCTGTCAAGGTCGGAATTTAATGAGTTTAACATTCGTTGCCGTTCCTCTTCTACGGCCGAAGAGCAGGGACGTGAGTTAGGGAACGAATATGAAAAACTGAGGGTACTGTCATCAGCGAAGGAATGGATTGGATTAGAGGTTGCAGACAAGATCAGTTAGCAAAATGAGAAAGAGAGTCCGAGACAAAACTCGAAAAAAAAAACTTGAAGCCCTCCAAGAGAAGAGAGATGTAATTTCTAATCCATTGAAGAAGATACTCATCGATGCACGCATTTTCGACAAAAGAGTGTGGTGCCAAACTCTGTCGAATGCCTTTGCAATATCAAGCGCAAATATCTTTGTTTCACCGAAGTGATGGAGAGATTGGAGATATGCCATTAAATCACCAGTGTCATGATATATTGTTGGTCATCTCTTTCAAATTTAAATTTTTTTCATAGCCAAATTCTGTCTATTAAACTGCCAACCTTCCTAGAAATATAAATATTTCTTGCACCTACCAAGATACATGCCTAGGTTTTTGTCAATATTTTACAGACAAACATATTTTTTTTAACAAATTCGTTTAAAGATTAAGGAATTATGTTGCGACACTTGTATTGATTCCACATGACTTGAATGCATAAGACCAATTTATAATTATGCGAATCTTCATTGACATCCCACTTTCCCCTTAGAATGGCGCCACTGTTAAGCATTTTGTCATCGAGATAAAAGCCAAGCGTTGAAATATAATAGGTGAGTTAAGCCCCTGTATAAATTTATAAACAACATCAACTTTTGCCCTCCTTCTTGCTCTTTAACCACGTAGTCAAACTTATAAACTCTCGAGCACATTATCGTCTTATTAAACTTGCAACAACCATTCATATAAAAATGCAACGGAACTTTGAATTGAAATACTGTGATCCGAGGGTAGTGCTCGTGCTTGTGTTTATCCTTGGAAACAATAGCCGTTGTCATTGGCCCCACTTCCTCGCAAAAACATTTCCAAAGTTTTATGTAGTTACGGTCTGGTAATACGTTGACATTGGGGGGCAATGACGTTTCAATGCGCTTCTGACAGAAATGATATTCTATTGTCTGATTTACATGCGCTAGTGTCGGGGTGAATGCATTGTATTTGAATTTTATTTTCATCCCTTATCTACTTCTAATCTCGTAGTCATCAAGAGTTTGTTGGTTTTGTTAGTTTTTCCAGGTCAGTTAGAGGTTAACAGATTTTTTTTTTGTATTGTCTTTCCAGGAGCGTATATTATGCTGGTAAGCAGTTGAATTTCGGGTTTTCTATTGGAAAACTTCTTGAATCGTGATACTTTTGTAATTATCCTTTCTGTAAGTGAGAGAATAGTTAAGACATTTAAGGGGGTAGCTGTCTATTAGTTTGGCGTGCGTAGGGCAAGTCTTGTCAACTGTAGGTCCCTTCCATTTTGTGTGCAGAAATAAAACACGCACAACATGAATAGTCGCGAGAAGCTAGGGCCTGGATCACATATGGTCATTTGAGGTGTATCTGTAAGTTTTTTGAGTGATTTTCGAAGTCTAAATGGAGAGTGAAGGAGAAGATTCAAAGAAAAGCTATAAAAATTGGTCCACATAGGCTATAAATAAATAAAACGCGTAAATTATATCAAGCTTATGTCTAGGATGATTCGATTGCAAGGTTCACTAGCTTTCTCGTTACCTGGAATACCCTCATGTCCAGGGACCCAGGCGGGCGATAACTTGAGCTGTGTTCCAAGAACCTTAAGCTCTTCTCGACAGCGCTTCACAAGTTTCGATTGTATTTCTGTAGCAGTTATTGCTTTTATTGCCGCCTGGCTGTCGATAAAGAAGGTGATACCCTCCTGTGGTACTCCCCTTACTGCAGACTCACGGCGGCTGTTGTCACTGCCAAGACCTCCACTTGGAAGGCGCTGCTGTGGTCTGGCAGTGCTATTGATTTCGATATACCTAGCGAGTCGGAGAAGATGCCGGTGTCCATTTTAGAAGTCTCTGTATATTTGGCAATGCATTGCGCATTTGGTATCTGTCCTCTTAACCACTCCTCCCTGCTAAAATAGGGGCTTGAGAAAGGTCTATTAAAGTCTAGGTATGACGTGATGTTATCCGTAATAGGTACGTGGCCAATATACTTCTGAAGGATATCCGCATGCCCTATTGAGTTTCACTTCCATGTTTCTGACTGGCTGATTCTAATGGCGCTAATGGCTGGCGATGTTTTAATGAAGATATCTAGCGGAAGCAGGTTGAGAATAGCCTCAAAGCCTACGGTTGGAGTTGTCCTCGTCGCACTGGTGGTCCCGATGTATGCTTGTCTTTGAATCTTCGTGACGGACATTAGGTTAGTGGCCTTATTTACCGTCGGCCACCATACAAGACTGCCGTATGTCAGTATGGGTCTCATTTTAGCCTTATGCATCCAAAAATTAGTTTAGAAGAGGGACCCCAAGTTTTCCCTAAGATTTTACTGCATAAGTAGAAGGTTATAGTTGCTTTTTTTATCCTTTCCTTAATGTCCATTATCCAGTTTAGTTTCTTGTCAGGTACAAGACCCAGGTATTTTGCGCTGTCAGAGCTAAGGCCATACTCCCTTACTGATGCATTCACCAAAGAGCCGAACTGGAGAAACACGGATCTACTCCAGCAGTTCGTCGCATCTCTTAGTTAAAATATTTTAAGGAAATAAATAATAAAACTATAAGGGTTGGTAAATCTCCTGCAATAATCACATCCGCGTGAATTCTTCATCAGCAACACTGATAAATTTAAAAAGGACTTTCTGCTGAGTACTCTCCCATCCTTTGGCCTTGAAGTCAATATTTTAAGAATCACAAGCTGCGTAACGATAGTTTGTCATACGTATTTATTTGGATACATCCTCAAATAACGTTTTCTTTTGAGTTGTACCATATTTTACCGTTGATGTACTTAATTTATTCCGCGTTGTCGTCTTTCATTTTGCTCATAGATACAAGAACATTTGGAGCTAAAGTCCGTTCTATTTATAGAAAATCTATGTATTCAGGCACCCGATACTGCACAATGGGCTATTATTTGACAATACGAGTAGTTGAGGCTATTTACCAACTTCTTCAAGTCTGAATTAATTCAGTTGTTTTCGTTTTGCTCGAAGGACAAGCAATGTGCGGAGATGACAGAAGTGAGAAAAAACAGAGAAAGAGAAATACAATGATAACCGATGGCACTGATATTTCCTACCAAGGCGGTTTCGAGCTAAAAGTTTGTCCTTTGCATTAATACGCTGCATGGTTCCGTGTTGATTTTGGAGCTGTTCCAAATTGGGTTTGGGTTTATTATTACTAATACAAATAGCGGTGTGTTTGGTCTCAGATGGTTTCATCTATTTCGTTAAGCTTTTCGTATTTTTCTTCCATTAAAGAGGTCCTTTTATCTGTTTAAATTAATTGAATTGGTATCAAGTTTTCCTACTCCATGATGTTAAAGTTTAATTAGTCGCTGGTGGAAGTTGTTCGGTAACTCTTTTCAGAGCACAAATCTGGGATTTTCAACTAGTTGGTGCGGGGTTTTGTTTTCAATTCCGGATGGTTTAGGGAGTCTTAAATAAAAATCTTTGTTTTTTATTGTATTTAATTTAAATTGTTTTTCCTCCTATTCAGCTTTCGGAGATTTGTGGTTATATGATTCTAAGTAATGTGATGATTTTAAAAAGGTTCAATTTTAGCTCAAACGCCCAGCCTAGATATTGACTTTGTACTAAACTCTTGAAATTCAAGCTGATCTTTGTAGTGATGCTCCTACTTTATTATCCTTTCTGAGGTCTATTATAGAATCATCACTCCTCTTTTGACTTTGTTACTTCACTGAAGAGAGTATAACTTCCAGTTATTGGTAGAAAATTAATTCAGTAGCCCATTGTCCACTGTTTGTGGTTCGGTTTCGGGAATAGCTGAACAAAGGTTTTGTCCAAGCTTGTCAATTTGCATAAAAAAAAAGTCCAACGACGTCAAATCTTAGTTGCAAGATGGCCAAGGCACGTCTTGGCAAGTGTTTCACGTTGAACGATATTCCTGAAACAAAAGATCTAATGGGATCCAATTTTATTTTATAAGTGTTTACAGTACCGTTGTTGCATTTTGAGAGTAGTAAGGACCAATGACAACTATACAACTCACATCAAAGTGCCTTTCCCCTTTTTTTTTTTTTTTTTAAAATTTGCACGCACTCAAGGGGTTATGAATGCCCTTTTACATGTTTTCACATGGTGCGGGCGTTGGACAGATAGACAGAGAGAGAGAGAATGAGGTTGGTGTAGTGGTTTGAAACTCAGCTGTATTAGGTTTCACATTAGCTCCACGGGTGGTGTCCGGAATAACTGGAGAGATTTGATTGCTGTCATCTATTTTTTGCCTTCGCTTCTGACTCACAGTATTTTTTTCCTAGTCCACCTGGTGTCATGAGCATATCAATCATTAACAGAGCGAACAATTTTTCCAGCCATGACAAACCTACTGCCAGTCTTATGCCTTCGCAGTAGTGTTGTCATAAGCTTTCGCAATTGATCGGACTGCTTCTTATCATATAATGCTTGCTGACATCAGGGTTTGAACTGTGAACCATCAGCTTGACAAACGATGACGCTATCACTACACCATTGCCACCCTTGTTCTTCTTCAATTTATTGGATTCTTTACGACTATGTACATATGTATTTGTTGTGATTTTCTGAACCCCACATGCTATACTTCTGCCTCTAAGAAGGAAATGAGCTTCGTGCAAAAAGATGGTTTCGCGGTCAAAATCGGCGTCATTTTTCAACTCTCTTAAAACCACACAGGGAAACGATTGTGTCTTTTGGCTTTAATTCTTGGGTGATTATTGTAAGCGAATAATCCGTGGTCTTTACGCAATACTCTCAGAGAAGTGCAACTGATGCTGAGTTGCCTTAGTTCCTTGCACCAACCGCTTGAGGTCGTTCATTAAGATGGACACTCAGTATTATAGTTGGTAATTTGTTTTCTGGTAATCTGGCCGATGTAAGTTCAAGCCCCGCCTGGGGAATAGGAATCACAGTCACCTAGCATTTCAGGGAAGCGAATAAAATCTGGGTTTCTCCAAAAATACTTCATTTCGAAGTTTGTTCTTAGCTTTACCTGTTGTAACTGTTTGCAAAAAGGTCGATTATTAACCGTGTGGAAGATGCATAAGTTTAATCGTTTGGTATGTTTTCGTTAAAAGACCAGCTGATGGGGAGATGGATGGGCCTGCTTATCACAATTAGGAGGTCCGTGAACTGAACTGAACTGAACTTTTCATAGGTATAAACGTAAGCAAAACATTTCCTAGTTATACAGTTAAGCTTGATTTTAGAACGTCAGTTACGACATCTCATGTCGTTGCTTTTATTCTTACCATACGATGTGCTTATTAAACTTTCCCAGAGTTCTTGTTCTTGATTTTCAAAGCAAGATTTGTATGCCTTTTCATCTCTTTTTTGATAGCTAACTTTCAGGTGAATTTATTATGGGCGATAAGTCCTATATACTTCGACTTTTCGGCACTAAATGTCTGGTTTCCGCTCTATGAGCATAACTATCTCAGTCTTCTGTGGGCTTACTCCTGGACCATATGACTTAACTCGTTTTAATCTTGACTAAATTATGTCGCTCATGGCGGTTGGAAATTTGTGATAAGCCTAACGAAGTCAGTAGTCTGCATATGCGACGGGCTGGGTTATTGAGCTTACAATATTCATGAAGGCCGTAGTAGAAAGATAAGGAAAGTACTCTCTTTGTGGATTAGTTTTTGATTTTTCTCCAAATACTATTCCAATATTGACGTCATGATGCATTGCAACTATCCACATGTATACTTCTATGATAGCTCCGATGTTACCGATGCGATCTCTACTGCTTCAGTTCGACGAGCAAGAAAGAAGGACGTAAGACTTTTTGGCATGTAAGACTTAACAGGCTCGTATTTTGACTTAAGTTTTATAAATTCATGAATATTTAACGTCATGCATTAGTTTACTCGTAAGATAAAGCGATAACGGAAATATCTTCAACGTAGGCATATGGTTTACTCCTCCTAGTCTGAGAGATTTAAGGGGCTTACAATTTATAACAGTCCTTTCAACTTTATAATTCAGTGGATTTCACTAATGGGATTGTGCTTGGATAGTGCGCCTCGAGATTTGATTGTATGTAGCTCAGAAAATGCCTTTTAAGTAGTAAACTTGATGACATCATCAATCTCGTACGAGGAAGTGCTTCGAGGCGAGACTTACACGGAGGGTCCGTGGTGTTTTTCATACTATATTATAACTACCCTTGTCCTTGCCTGCTTCGAGCCATGTCGGGACATCCTCACAGCATATGCTCGGCAGTCTCTTGATCTTCCAGACAAAATCGGCACATGTCCGTAGTACTTGAGCCCATCTTGTGGAGATGGTACTTGAGTGAACAGTGTCCGGTGAGGAAGTCCGTGAGGAGCTTAGCAGTGCGCTTGTTCAGTGGGAGATTTTTCTGAGTTCTCTTGCTATCGGAAGCATTGATGAATCTCTTGGCTTGACACAGCCCGGTCGTTGAGTTCCATTTTGAGATTCTCTCTTGGTGATTCCATGAGTAAAGCTTCATTTTTATGTGGCTGGTGGATAAGCCGCAAAACGGAGACGGGGCAATGAATGAAGATTGCAACCCTGGTCTGGCTAGCTCATCAGCAATCAATCTCATTGCCTCCTATTCCCTCATGTCCTGGAACCTAATGAACTGTTATTTGACTGTGAGCAGAAAGTTGATTAGGGGCGTCCAGACAGTTCCAGACGAGCTAGGACTCAAAACAAAAGGAGTTCAGAGGCTTTATCGCCGCCTGACCGTCGGCAAAGATGAAAATTTGTTTTCTACGGCGGTTGCGTCTGATACACTCTCTTGCACATAGCCAAAAACCTTGGCTTGAAAGACAGATGTGGAGCAGCCCAGAGAAACTGCTTGTTTGAAGTTGGGGCCGTATATGCCTGCACCAACTCCGTTTTCTGTTTTTCAGTCATCGGTGTACCACACAGAATGGGAACTGAAGGACGTTGGAACCCCATTACTCCATACACTGCGTTCCGAAATGATGGCTTTGAATGAGCTGGCGAAGTTCATGGCATACACATTTTTTTGTGTGTGGTACAGTCATAGACGCATGGAACCGGTCAATTGCTGCAAAGTAAAAAAGCTGCTCCCATCAAATCATGTTCGACTTCGTGATATGTTTTTTAATATGCCTACGACTCTTTCATTTAAATATCAATATATTTACATACTCGTATAAAAAAGCGACGAAATAGCAGAAGTTTACATGCATTACAAACACTATTTACGAGCATATTTTGAAACACATTTATGCAAATAATATTTTTAAACCACCATGTCTGCTATTCTATTACAATACATCATCTATCAAAAATTGAAAATTGAGCCCCAGGCTTCATTTGCATAAGCCCGCGTAAAATGCTTCGTTTTTGAGCTTTTTTTTGGAGATTAATTGCATTTCATGGACTCCTGTACGTCTATGCATGGATCTACTTTTTCTATTTAACATTCAAATAAATTTATATGTTTTTCGACAAACGATTGTTTTGGTAATTCTTTTTTCTACCTATTGTACAAGCACGTCAATGGCACAATTTTAATTGACATCAATATTTAGATTCATGATTGCTTTTTTTTTATGTGAAATGGATAAGGGCGTATGAGGACGTATTGCTGGCATATTACGTTGAAATTGTTTGCGATTAAAAAATTGAAATTTTAAATGTACACAAAAATAAAGTTATAATCTGCATGCAAATTACGCTGCAGGCGATTATCGTTAAGCCTTGCGTCCTGCACAACTTCGCTTTATTTATGCCGGAGATGGACCTTAATTGCATTTTAACATTTTGTAGTAATTATGAGAATCGTGTCATAATGTAATGGGCACAGGTGCTCAGCAAGAGACGATTGTTTCATTTATAATTTCTCAAAAAAAAAGTTACGTATACGCCACATAAACTTTGTCCTTTTTTTTAATGGCATTTTTTTTAAAGGAAAATTAAAGTTTTCTGTAAAAGTTGTCCACCGACTATATTGACATTTGTATTAATAAGGTACTCTAATTTACTTATCCGGCTTTTGCTCCTGGAATAAATGGAATAACTTCCATTGTTCTAATAGCTTTTCCTGCACTTTCGTGTGCGTATTCATCCTCCGAACTAGAGACAAATTTCTAAACTTCTTCTTTCTTCTCCTTCCTTTTGTTCGCCAATATTATGATCAGGATTATAGGGATCATAACCCACTCACTTTACTGCATCCCAGAAGGATCTGTAGGCCTCCTGGTTTCGGATCACCTCGTCACTGAGGCTGTTTTTGCATTTGTGTGATCTTTGGCCTGCCCCTCTTCCGCGCTGGTTTAGGAACGTTGATTGACATTGCCATTTTGACAGGGTTCGTAGGATCCATCCTTTGGACATGGCAATACCAACTAAGCCGGTAGTGCTCTAATTTTTCCGAGATGGGTTCTTTGACGTGAAGGCTTCCTCGGATCTTCGATCTTCTAATTCGATCCAGTTTTGTTACTCCTGCTGTCATGCAAAATATCTTCATCTCAGCCGCCGTTAATATTCTCTCATACTTTTTGTACATTGTCCAGCATTGTGAACCGTATGTGAGCGCCGAACGAACAACTGCGGTGTAAACCCTTCCTTTCAGCTTACGGGGCATTTTTCGGTCATAATATATAGCAGAATTTTCCTGCCACTTCAACCACCCTACGCTTACGTGATGATTGATGTCGCTTTGATCATAAATCCCAGATACTTGAACTTGTCGCACTTGAGAATCACTTTTCCAAATTTCTAAACTTAACCATCTTTAAACTTAATTAAAACGAATAAACTTGATTACGGTGAATCTCGAATACGAGGGAAAAAGTATGCGCAGGAAAGTGAAAGCTTTTTTTCCCTCGATTCGATTTGCTTATGCACTCTCTAAAGAGATAAGCTATCAGGAATGCGATAGATCCTCTGACTTCGATCTGAGCATCGGCTTCTTGAAAAGCATCTTAGTTTTAGATCACTTCATACACTGGCCATGCATAAAAAAAATTATGTGATGAGCCATCTGCTTTAATAATGGTTTCATGATTAAATTCAAAAAATGCAATATTACTCACTGCCCCAAGTGACAATAGACTAAAAGGGAAGAAGCGGTCAAAGCAAGAAGGAGTCAAAGTGAAGAGGGTGGAACATATCATGTACACACAGTTTTGTGGTCTTCAGCTTATCGCGGAAGCGATTCTTCGTAGTTCCAGTTGCCATGCAGAGGAAAAGTGCCCTTCTTATCGAAGACGGACACAGTATTTTCACAGTTTCCTTTGAATTCGACTGGATCCAGCTCTTATTGGTTCTATTTCTGATGAACGATTTTCTTTTTTAAATTATTGATTGGAAAACATGGACGGAATGCCGGTTCCCACTCCCTGGATTACTCATCATTATAGATAGCAATTCGTCGTTTGCAAACTTGGTTCTGATCCTTCTGTCAAAAATTGGTGTTGGGGTTTGAAAACCGGTTGTCTTAAATTTATCATGCAGTTTATCGCACACCGAATCCTTGAACTTAAAATACAAATACAAATACTTGGTGCAACGGACCGTATATGGTCCAGGGCCTAGCTTCTCGCGACCATTCGTGTTGTGCGTGTTATATTTTCCACACAGTTTAGAGCCATATCCGAAAGGCAAATTAAGAAGCGGGAGATGGGACCGTGAAAAAACTTTTTCGGTGTTTCTGGGACTCCAACCTCTCGCTTAGCGATCCAACGCACTAACCATTTGAGTCACGGCATCCACGAATCCTTGAAGTAATTTTGTATACAATGTAGTTTTTCTACAACTTGTTGCATCTTGAAAACTTCACTTATCAATTCCCTCCATGTAAAGGATGACTTGGACTCGACATGATCAACTTAGAAGCACCAGAATAGTTTAATACCCTAATGTAATGTTTTGTTAAAAAACAATTCTTCATTTCCACTGTTGGAAATTGGAAGTGCACTGTTCATGGTGCACATAGGTTTTCACTGGCAGATTAAATTTTATCTCTAGTCATCTACTTGTTAAGAAATCGCACCAAATTTCTTTCGTTACGTACTTTCAGGAGTACTTTTAATCCACCCTCAGTTTGTTCACATAATAAAAAATAACACCCCATCCTGCCTACCCCATTGGCTTTGTGAAAACTAATTAACGGTGACAACCTTCAGCAATTGAAAATCCTTAAAGCCACCTGATTTCTGCTAAGAGACGACATATTAAGACGAGCATTTCTTCATTACGGCTCACTTATAACATTCTTTTAAACATTTTCAAAGCCTTCTACATCCCCTGCCGCACAAATCTACTTTCCTGCTTTTAATCAAAAGAAAATTCTACACAAATGCCACAAATAACTTTCGTCTTTCTAATCCAACAAGCTAAACTATGTATTTCGACAATGTTCTCTATTTTATCATGTCGTCCCGTTCCTTTGAAACCCTCCCTGCTGCCATCATAACCCAGTTTAAAATTTATCCAATCTACCCTTATTATGCTCTAGATATGAGCTCAAAAATGCGTTATATTTCTTCAAGGTGTGCGTGAGTGTGGGTTTGTGTTTTCTGTGCATGGGGGAGTGGGTTATGCGAAGGAAAACTCACATACCAGCGAAACGCCAACTGTGTCATATATGCGACACTAGCTAGTGCTTTAGCCGTTCATCCTTGTGTTGGCCTTGTGTTAACCCTTAGGGTAAATATTCGAAATGATTTTACTTTGGACCGAGAGGCAGGTTGAATTCGAATTCTGCACTCGAAATTCTTGGCAACAATATTACTCCTGATTCTGCTTAACGGCTAAGAATAGCAACGTGAACGCAATCCTTGTCGCACTTCAAGAAATTATCAAGATATTGAGGGAGGATTCTGAAGCACTTGAGAATATTCATGGCTCGTTAAGCTCTGATTAGATTGCAGTCCTGTTCGGTGCGCCCAAGTCAAAGTTCGAAACATGATTATAATGTTTCCGGGTTACGCTTGGTATCCTTCGTATCCCAATGACAGAATATCAGCATCAATGACTCTTTTCTGTGTTTTTTTTTTTTTTTTTTTTTTCAGTTTTGTAACGTTGTAACTATGTAATGTTTTCAATTCCTGTGCGGAAATTTCTTTTCCAATATCCCTTCGGGGCATGCACTCCGTACACATTGTGTACCTTCACCCCAGCAAGGAGGTAAGTGAATGAGTGAGCGTTACATGCTGTGGATTGCTGCACTCTGTGATGGTGCGGTGCAGCAGCTATACTCTGCGCACAAAACTATACACACAGCACCCAGAAGTGTATATGTAGGTTATCCTTGCATTCAAGGATTTTCATGGACAACCATTTTGCTAAAAATAGAATCGCCGGTCAAAATATTGATCGACCCCATGCGACATAGTGGAATTCTATTTTTAGCTCTCTGTGAATTTCCCGAGTACATTTGGGGATACAAAAAAAAAAGAAATCTGAAAGAAAGTAGGTTACGCTCGTTCTTTCCTCGTGAATTATTTCCTTTTTTTTTGCCTGTTTGTGTGTCACTGAGAGTGTTTCTGACGTAAGTGAGATAATTAGTACTATGCTCGGAGTTTCATGAAATGACACTGGGTGAATTTTTATAGCCAATTGGGAACTATTTTAGGATATCGGCTATTTCTTGATATTTTTTACCTTTTTTGAGACTGGAGGAGACATGAATTTCTTAAATATACCTTACGTTCGGTGAGTGGGTTGTGGAAGGGGGGAGGGCATATATTTTCGTTAACTTTTTGTGATGCTAATTGGTGAGGAGAATATTTGTCATATGTCTCCTTTTTGTGACTTAAAGCACCTGTTTGGACATTTTAATAATATTTTATGATTCCATGTATTTTTTTTTCGCATTTTGTGAAAGACTTACCACTTGACAAATAGTACCTAAGAACCAAAACAAAGTATATTAATCTATCATCTGATTTTTAGAGATTTTTAAAAGACTGATTAGGAAATCAAGAATCGTCTGAAAAATAAATTGTTTTTGTGGTCACAAAACAGGTAATATAATAAAAGCGGCCGGCTAACCACAAACATTCATACTTTACTCAGTATGTACAGGTAGAGAATATAGGGATACGATGAACTAGAACATCATACCAGATTTATCTGATTATTTCTTGCCTACCCATCGAATAATGGAATTATTATGAATATTGTTAAATTGTGGAAATGGAGATAGTGCTGAAGAACCATAGTTAAGGGAAACAAAAGTTACATTTGGACTGCTTCTGAGATGATCAGCTTTGAAGATGATTTCCAATTTAATCATGTTTCCGTGCCATCTAGGACAAATGGAAAGAATACGTAACACCGCAAACCGTTTGGGAGACAAATAAGGATTTGCTTGTCTACACTTCGAAACAATAGTTTGACACGAGAATGGGCCAGATATCTATATTTCCATTACAAATCGTCGAAGAAAGTGGCAATGGTTTTGGCACACTCTCAGCCCTAAAGATAACTCATTTCCAAGATACTCCATTTACCCATCTTCCAAGTTTGAATACAAGCTTTAGGAAAGGATATAAAACAATGGCTGCCAGTTATTTCGCTGAAATTGTGGAATACAGTTTGAAATTCCTTTTTTTTGGATCATCACTTTGAAAATTGTTGTGGCTGCGCTACTTTATTCAAGATTTCATATCAAAACTCTAGAACTCCACTTAATTGAGTGGATTTTCGACTTATGAAAAATCTTGGTCGATAACAGCTGTGCAATCTCCATCTTCAAAATTCAAAATTCCATAGATTTTCTACGCCATCTTTTTAGAAAATCGTGTTTTTCATGCTTTTTCTTCTATTTTTTGCAGTTACTCATTCATTGCGTCCTTTGGTAACAGGTACTGTTACTCATTTGCAGACTTATCATTTCCGCTTTTCACCTCGCTGTGCCCACGCCTTCGACCAATCATTTGATTTCGTTTTACGCTGAACTGTTAGTTACTTACTTTAAACTACGTGAGAAGAAGCTGGCAACACTTACCACAACCAACATAGAGAGTCCCTATATTGCATGCACACAACGATTCTGTTTGCAGTTATAACTTTACTTCCTAATACTATTTGCTAGTTATCCTCGCTTTTCTATTCTGTTGCTTCAGCATCAGCATCCTTCACGTCCTCGACTTCAATGTGTTCTTTCGCGTTCCTGCACCCAACTCCCATTCACTCCCCTCTTAAAATTTACGACGCTTCTCTTACGAATTCCAATTGCATGTGCTGCGTTTCAAGCATCTTTTGCACTCTCACACAAATGAAAAAAAAAAAAAAAAAAAAAACCATTCGGTTCGCGTCCTAGAGACTGCAGTTCTATTTTTAGCTCACTTTACTACGCCACTTGACTACGCTGGTAGTAGAGTCGAAGGTAAAATTGCTTCCGTTAGATGACAATGTGAATGTGTGTGTGTGTAAAGCATTGCAATGAAAGCTTTAAAAATAGACATAATGTTGCTTTTTTAGATGCTTTCGAGAGTGCAGTTCTCTCCTCTGTCCCATTTTTCCTCTCCCTCTCTGGCATTGAAAACAAAATATATCCTTTTTGGTCTGTACGTACACTGTGTTCATGATGCCTACCGGCGTTTGTACTCCTTGATGAAATGAAATTTATACAATCATCGTCATCATCCTTGCAATGGAAATGAACACTAACTTGCTCATCCTTCTTTGTGTGCATGACACTTAAAGATGAGCGCACGCTGTTGCTATAGCGAATAAAACCAAAACTTAATTTTTTTCAATTGCAGTTTCAGTGTGTCCTTGTTGTTTTTTTTTATATGTAGTTTCTTAAAAAAAATTATCCTGTTTATCTGTGTTCTTAAACCGGAGGGAGAATATTATTCTCATTCATCGTTCCCGGAAAAATCAGAGAAGCCACAAGCAAGATACATAGTAGACGTGTTTAAGAACCAAGAGACAACGAAAGCCAGGGAAAGTCGATTAAAAGAATTTTTTTCGCACACATCTATCTCCTCAGTTTCTGATGATGACATCGTTCAACTATTAAGTGGGGGTGGCATTAGTTCGAAAAAAAGAGGTAAAATAGGTGGAGATACCCTAGAAGCGTTGCAGTTTCAAAGAAAGCTATGGTCTTTGTGTTCATACAGATTATGTATCCTCTTCAAATAAGGAGACACAATAATTGGAATTTTTAAGCGATGTAAATACGTCCTTTGTTGCTCAGAAATACTATCACTTTCATAAGGTAGTGAAATTTTCGGAATGATGCCTTTGTTAAAAGGAGTTGCTAAGGAAATATTGAAGTAGTATACGAAGTAGTTGACAAAGATTTAACGAACACCAAACTAAAAGATTCTTCATCAATATCAAAAGTTATGCATAAGAAAGCAACCGGCTTGTGGTTGTTCCTCTAGAAAATACGATTCTCTTCTATTCGGCATCAAATTAAGTACTCGTAGTAGCAGAGAAAAAAAATAACAAACAGCGTAAAAAAGGACTCATTCCACGTTGACAGTGAAAAAACACATCCATCCATCCTTTGCTTCACCACCAGATGTGACGACACTCGCTGAATGGAAATTAATTAATCAGGACAACAAATTCATTACATTCGGGATAACGCCTAAGGATGATTTAAGGCTTAAAATCATTACTGTTGACTACTGCAAACTATAAATTAAATTTCATAAGGCTTTGTTAAGTTTTTGCAAAGTTATGAGCATTGTGTGTAATTATTTTTAGATTATGCTATATTCGCGTGCAAAAATACTTTTTTTGCAGCGTGATTCACGGGCATTTCTCGGTATAAATTCAATCCGTTACAGAAAACAGATTTGAGTAAGTACATTTGTTTAACGCTATCAATGTGATGGACAAAATGGAGTATCACTCGTATCTGAAGTGTAATATCTCGTTGGCCACTGCACAGGATAATATGATAATTCGATGCATGGCTCTCCTGTATACCACACTGGACTGTCTTTGAAGCCCTGTACATTTAACTATGCGTGATGTAGAATATTTTTTTCACATCAACGTGAGGTGGTATAAATAAACAAAAGCAGGTTTTAACACCTGGAAGAAGTTCTTAGAGTGTAGACTTATGCCGGAGATGGAACTCGCTTACTGGGATTAAATAATCGGCGGCGGATTATAATCCCAACTTTTCCGCATACTCGTATTCTAGGAGTTCTTATTTGACTGCCACATGAATTTGAAATTAAATTTTTCAGAAATGAAAGATTGTTAAATTTCAAAAAATCAATCTTTGCTGTATAGGCGTCGCATTCAACTGGGAGTAACATACACGAATTCTGTTGATACTTTATGGCTTAGGGCTGCTGGTTATTCTATTGTCCGCGAAGAAATAAATGTGGTTTAGGTCAGTTTGAGAAAGATATTTAAAACAAGATAGGAGAGAAAACTTAGCCCTGAGGTACATCAACATTGACGAAGGAGAGGGCAGAACTACAGAGAGATAGAAAGATAGATTTTTCTTAATTCACAGGAGTATATGTACATATATGTATATTGGCAGCAGTAGCTGCGCTGAAAGTTTACTAGTCTTGAGATAATACGTCCTGCTTTACATCAACAAGTACAAGTACTACAGTTAGAAGCCTTGCTTCGACTGTGCCTCATAGTGATTTTGTAAATGTGTATACGCAGAAAGGTCAACGATCCCTATATTGTCAGTTCATCAGCAAATTCATTTTCAATGAATGACAGTGATTGTAAGTATCTTACTTACATATATAGCAACCATAAGCCTTAAGTGCTCCTTGGTCATCAGATAATATTGCTGTTGGTCCTTGGCTAATAGAATAAAATTCAGCTTGAAAAAGTTTAAATGGATCAAATGCAACAAATATTGGTTGAACGGAGTTAACGATTAATTTTGCGACCATCGTTTTCCCAAAAGATTCCTTTTGTAAGCCTGACAATTTCTTATCGCTGTCATCTTCAAAAACTTCAACTGCTTGATAGATTTTGGAAAATATTTGTCACACAAATATGTGTCCTGATATTTAACATAGGTCGGAAGGAGGACCTACCACATAAAGTGGAATGTGCTGCATACATTGACTAGTAATTTTGCTTTCCTGAGGGATTCGTTTAAACAAAGCTGGAATGATGGATGAGATAAAGCATTTTATTCTTTTCGTAAAAAATTAACTGCACCTATGGCAACACAGTGTTAAGGATTGAAGCATGTGTTAAGAGAAACTTACAGTCATGTTCATCTTGCCGATAGGGACCTTGATTGATAATGATTGAAGTCATAAGGCAAAAGCCTCGTCTTTTTTCCAGACGGAAACTGTACAGGTCAGATTGAACACTGAACTAGAGTTGTTGTATTCGTTTTAGTCTGACGGATTTATTTGGCTTGAAGGAATGCATCCAGAAAAAGATTTAATTTTTAACTAAGTCAGCAATGCGGTCTATGTTCATATCGGGGATATACAGGGATCTGTAGAAGAATTAAAAGTCTTATTAGCAACTTGTTGCTCTGCTGTAATATTTCTTGGACTACTGGGGTACCTACGAAAATTTTCATATCACCAAATAACGATCCCCAAGGCGAACAGTGGATGAAATATGTCCCAAACCATTAAATCGTAAAAAGATATGAATGTAATGTGAATCCATGCACTAAAAGGTCTTTTAATAGATATGTATGTGTAGGTATATATATGTACGTAAATGCTTTAAACGTATATAGATGGTACAAAACACTGAAATAGTTTGCTGTACATCGAAATACTATTTTATACTAAAATCGCATATCGTTGTTCTAAAAATCAATGTCCTTCAGTGGATGCGAATGTCTGGCAGTCATCCAAATCCTCTAACTTGTTCTATATCTTAACAAATGCATTCCTAGTCCACATTTCGATCAAACACAGCAAAAAAAAAAACGAAACAGGGAACATTTTAATTTACGATAAATTCCACAGTCCACTTCCTTCATTGTGTCGCTTAATAAATGAATAATCATCCATCACCGCATGCAAAACCCGCGCAACATCACATGAACCTGACACAAAAAATATTTACACAGCAGGATGCATCAGTCCATAAATAGTAGCGAAAACCTCAAAAACCAAAAAATCCCGAACACACAGGATATTCACGAAAAAAGGAATGGGAAACCGACCTGGTACAAGTTTATTTAACGAAATAATTGACCGGCCTTTTAAAATAAAATTATCAAACTGAGCGCTGCTTTTTTTTGCTTTTTCAATCCATTTCTCTGTAATGAAAGTATTTTTAGTTTCACCAGTGTTGCCATGCCACCTTCAATGTAGGAGTAATTGCATCTTTCGATATACGCTGAATTTTTGTATTTTAATGGATATCACTGGAAAATTATTTCTGTCTACTAGGTCATTCGTTGTCAATCATTTTAAGCTATTCGTCGTCTCTGTAAGTTATGCTTTAGCTAGGCAATATACAAAGTAAAATAGAGTTTTTCTTCAAATCTTGTTTACTTTCAAAGTACGGTGCGAAATTCGTTTACATATTTGGGTACGATAGATGTTTTTTCTTTTATTTATGTGTTTATATGGCGCCGAGAGTTACATCTGTGTTCTTCAATTGAGTACGAGTATATGCTTAACGGTGGGCCATCTGTTGGTTATAGAACTAAGTGCGCAAAAAATATATTGTTTGATGGCTAGTGTGGCATGTTGCTACGCTTGTCTAAGTCCAAATAGTCCTATTTGGCCACAAAAAGTCATTTCTCATGCTTAATGGGCGTGGTGACTCAGTGGTTAGTGAGTTTGAGTTTCCACGTACACTTTGAGTAACTGCTGATCTTTTTTTACATATGTACTCACTACATGAATAATAGGTTTCGGTATACATATCAGTTCACAAAGTTTCCTTATGAATTTCCTTATAGCATCCGCTACACATTACGAACAAAATATGTACGTAGTTTCTGAAACATAGTACTGACTATTGACTATTTTCAGTATTTGCCAGCATTGTTAAGGCGTAAAATGATTTTTTTTACTGCAAATACTTGCCACTATATATGTATGTACGTACCAACATGTTAAGTACGTGAATATTTCCAGTATCAAATAGCACACACTTCAAAACGAGAGGAACCTTTTCCCCTTTTTTGGGAGAAGTAAATTTCATGCTCAAAGAGGTGCACTTAAAGGCGTTCTACAGGCAAACAGTCGGGCGTAAGCAAAGCAGTTCTGAAGTCAACTAATGCAACTTCCGGCTTCTACTTGAAAACTCAATTATATTTTTTTTATTTGAATCTTCTTCCGAAAAGGTTTTAAAAAGTGGGAACTCTGCCAACCTGCATCAGCCATCTGTTAACTGGATGATTGAAGGATCTCATTGCATATACAAAAAAGGGAATACAACAAAAAAAAAGTTTAAGTCCTGGCGAAATGTAATCAGATTGTGTTTGGAGTCAGAGGTAAAATGGGGTTGCCTTTGACACATTTCACTTTGACGTTCTTCTGTGTTTTCCCATTTTTTAAAGGATTGCGGCTATATGACTGCATTGCACGCACACCGATTACAAACTTATACTGGAACGCAAATAATCGTTCAATGGACTATTTGAGGGATTTATTGCCTATGTATCCATATTCGACTAAAATTTGTGTTGTAGAGTTGGAAAGGATTCCTTTTTCTACACAATTATTGGCCATCAACGCTGTTGAGTTCCTTATGAGATTGAATACAATACTTTTAGCAGCCTTAGCCATAAGTCAATTGAGGGGAAAAACAAACTCTTTTTAATGTTTTAAGCTTGAGTTGATGGAGGGTGCAAAGAACACTACTGCACGATGGGATATTTTGAGAGTTGATGTGATAAACAAGTCGGGGTATTTATTTGTATAACATAAATACGTGCTTACACATAAGCTGATGCCTTAATGCTTCTTGGTGGCCAGTAAAAATTCAACAACAAATTCATTTTACAGTAACTTCTCTGTATAATATCGTCACCAAATACAGGTGAGACATGAGGCTTCAATGGAAATTAATAGCTCTGCTGTTTTTCTATGTTTTTATTTGAGTCTCTTATTGAAGTATTAATCGTTACTATCTTTTTAATGAGTGGACGATAAAAATGACTGTAGTGCAAAGCAAAAGCAGTTGGTCGAAAGAAGTCTGTTCTCGGGTAAGCGATTGATTTTCTTCATTTTCCGCACCAATTTTGACATTTCCATTGTTCAAAGAGATGTACGAAAAAGGCTAGTGGTCGTGCTTAAGGAATTTGAGGCAAAATCAGCTTTTGGAACACAGAACTCTGTTGACTTCTAAGGCTACCAGGCCATATTCATACAACATAAAAGCATTCAAAAACGTGCACACGTGAAGAATATTTAATAGCACGCCGAAGAAATTGCACATCCTTTTCCGATCAAACAAATTTACTTGGCCAGTTCCTTCGCACTGGCTAGGCTATTTTGCAATAAAGGATCTAGTTTGTGGTTGCCAAGTACTTAGTTATTGTTCGCTATTTCATTCGTTTGAGATGGTCTGCTAGAACGAAAGTCTTGAATCGTTTCTTGTAGTTCAGACTCGTCGCTATATTATAACCTGCCTAACTGAAGGCGGAAGCAAAACTGAAATGAAGAGCACCTCATCGGAAATGAATTTATTTACATATTTCTTTAAGTGCGGGTGTGGTAGTAATCGTTTACTGCTTTTTTCGACCATACGGAAACCTAAGTTGTAGCCTTAGCATCTTTTCTTCAGTAAGCGACAGTACCTTATTGCAAAGTACACAAATTATTTTCAAACAAAATATTCGTTGAATATCTTTCAAGACTCCGGTTTCAGACCTGTATGCTTTTGATTAAATGATCCATGCTGCAGTTTTAACATGAGTAGAAGCTCAAGCAACTCAGTTATCATGTTGCAGTAAGCAATGTTTTCACGGTTACTAAAATCTTGGAGTCATTTTTCAAAAAGAACGACTTATTGGTTCGTCTGTATATCTGTATAAAAAATACACCAATCATTGGCTCGCTGAGGATGCATCCGTTTTTCGTGAATGGCTTGAGGATCCCCCCATTGTAGGAATGATAAAATCAACTCGGAATATTTACTCGAAAATGTTGACGACATGATTTCGACAAGTTGGCCTTTGAGAAGCCAAACATCTGGAAGTGGTATGACTAACAGAAGTAAGTGAGTAAATTAAAGTCTGGCTTGAAAGGAAAGGAACAATTTTAAATTGCGTCCACTTAATGTTATAAAAATCAGTTAATAGTGTTGATGACGAAATTTTGAGGAATTTATTTTCAATTAATTGGTAGTTTTAGGCTAGCTGGTTCTAAAAATCAGACTCTCTCTGTCCACAGCAGCTTGAATCGATTTTACTTAATTATTTTAAAGAATCGTTTACTTTATTTTATATTCCATTAAACTACATTTAATTAAGCTACGAAACCGTCTTGCACCCGGTAACGAAACGAATTTCAGTCGTTAAAAGAAAAACCCCTTTCGACGTTGATTAATGATTTAACTCAAACTACACCCTCCTCCTGCCGCCACAAACAAAATAATGAAGGAGAAGGCATTATTTTGCTTTCATGTGAAAATCTAGTAAATGGTGTTCCGCCTCACTGTATCGCACTTCCATTAAAAGGATTACACCAAACTCATAGAATAAAGCAATTGATTTCCGAGTATCGACAAAGCAGCAGGAGGGATTTACCAAACAAACTCAAAAAGAAAAAAAAAAAGAAAATATTTTTAAAAACAAGCACGGACAGCATGCAAGCTGAATTGTGCAAATGGAAGGACTAGGACTTTATGCTACTTTTGAGAAATGACATTCGGCCTTGACGAATTGTCTCCTCGGACTAGCAGTAAAAATGTACATCTGCCAATAGGCGAAGTGCTTCTAAGCGTTTTCGTATCAGATGTCCTGTAGAATGAGAATAAGTGTACATTTTTCGATCACCTTTGATTTATTTTGCAATGTCAGCAGGGATTAATGTGTCTTCTGCGACAACCTTAACAGGCATCTGATACTGAGACACAGATTCATCCTTAGAGAGTGTTAAGTGAAGTCAAAAATGATTGTGCTTTTTTCGGTGTAATGAGAGGAAAACAAACTGCATAATTATTTGCAACTTAAAGTAATTAGTTAAGTGAGATTTGCCATTTGTTGTAATGAAGTATGAAAACAAATGTGCTGCTTAGATTTCTAGGCAAATCCTAGATTTGACCTTAAATATAAATGGCAGCTAATTGGCTAAAACTCAGTGGTAATTTGCTACTATAATTGCTAGACATTATGCGCTAATTATCACCTTTCAGCTATTTGAGTCTAGGATCCTTTGTGAAGCAATTTAATACACAGATACAGAGATGATTTTATGCAGTCAAAGTTTCACCATAGCACGTTTCCATTGAAAGTGATGTTTATTAAATGAGCTTAGAGAAACCAGATACCCGCAACGGAAAAGTTATTGCAAGTCCTGCCTGTCCCTATTGAAAGCATTCGGATGGGATTTTGTTTTGTGGCTGTAGAATAAAAGGATCATTAGACTGCATATTTATGGTAATTAGTTTAAGTTAAGTGTTTGAAGAGTTAATAAGTTCTGAATCATAACAACTGAAATCATGTTCTCGAAGTATTCAAAAGAAAACTTTGTGTTCTGGCGGCGAAGAAGGATTACTCTCCGCAATCACTCGTACAGTAAGGTTTCTCACCGAAAGTAACTGCCTCGGTGAATACGATCCTAATCGTCTGTAGGATTATGATGTCCATCTTGGAGCCAAAACTATTGAGTTATCATTTTAAGATACGAGTAGGAATACATCTAATAAGATGAAAACAGCGATTTTGAAATTGTTTATTCGTGATAGCTATCTAGTTCCGAAATCCTATTCGGGGCTTGCTGTTGCTTCGTAACTAAGGGTTTTTTACTCGGTAGCGAAGTTGTCCGGAGGTACAACCCTCAACCTGGATGGCCAACCCCAAGGCCGAGATGCCAGTAACCCACTTCAGGGATGCGAACTCTGCCTTCTGTCTCTGTCTCTGTGACAGGGCTCTTCTGTCACCATCTCTTTTTAAGACCCTGCCTCAATCGTGAAAGTTCCTTACTGACCTGAGTTCCAAATACGTCGGATTAGCTTAAGTAAGGCTTCCGCTAGTCTGTCTGTGGACGTCAACGTTGCTTCGGTCGATGGAATTCCTCCGCTGCACGTCCTCCTTCTGAGAACCTCTTGTTAGACATCTGATCTGGAAAATGCGGGTCAGGCCAGCAAGAGTTGCCTCGCCTGACACATGCGTGCTGGAGATAACCCGGCTGAGCCTGCGCTGGTCCGAGTGTCCAGCTAGGCATGTACAGTCAGACTCAACATACGCTCATCGTTGGTTCAGTATTAGAATGCTATCCAGCAGGCACCACTTGGAGGTGATGAGGCGTTTTTGGCCACCAAAGAGAGAGGCTTGGAGAGGCTTGTTGGTTGAGGCCCAGATTCACCCCGAAATATAAGCCATCAAAGTAAATAAGTAAGTCCTGAAATCTAAGTTGTAAAAGGCTATTCCCCCTGATTTTTTTGGACGATTAAGTGCATGGTGGCTGCCTCATGAGGAAGGAAAAAGCACGCAAGAGTCACAGTGAAGTATACAGCACGACCAGCCTTTCCTCCTAAATTTGTTCTTTTTTTTTCATCTATGTATGATTATGTAAATAAACCAAACGTAACCTTATATTCTTTATAAAGATAAAGTTTCTACCAACTGAGACTTTGACTTGAAAATTAAGTGCAAAGCAAGCTTAGAAAGTCGAAGATGTCCTGAAGATGGATCGAAAGAAAACGTATTCAGAATCAATCGTTCAAAAGTAGAGCGTGCATTTTACATACATATGTACAAATGCTTACGCGGAACGGTTCTTCATAATTCTTAGTATTTGAGTTCAAGAATACAACTATGATGTCAACATAAGGCATATAATGAACGTAGAATAGTTGAAAGTATTAGTTTTGCAACGTGCAAAGGCGTTTGCAGGGCAACCCGGGTAGAAAGGTACATGCCAAGGTAGGAGAAATAATTTCTGCGTAACCGATGTAGTAAAAATCACTAACCTTGAAGCCTTTTTGGACTTCAACAATAGCGCAGCTCATGACTGGTCTAAGAGTACATCTTCACTCAGATGCCCTCTGGGGCTTACTGATGGATTAAAAATGAAATCTGGAATCGAAAATGATGGCTTTGGATCCATCACCAAAGTATCGATAAAAGGGGGACCAGAATTATAAAAGTGCCCATATTTTCCGTCTCAAAGTAGAGTTTCTTTGTATGTGTTCGCATAATACGATGCAAAGTCAGGCTCCTCTAGCTTACCTCCTGGATTATATGCGACTATTGCTTACGCCAATATAAAATAATGTCTCATCTAACTGACCCCTGATTTTGACGAATTTTCACTTGCATTATTCCCTGCATTTAAACACCGATATTACTGTCGTACTTAAAATATTGCTGATACTTCGTAAAACCCACCGTTGGTCAAAAATTCCAGCGCTCACGTTCCTGCTAAACGACACTTTTCTCTACACAATATTCCCGAAACGAGTTATTACAACGATAAATAAATACAGCCACCCTGTACGACATTAATGGCTATTGTTGCAAGGATATGCGGTTTTGTTTTCCTAGTAATCCGGATGGCAGTTTCCACGCACAAGAAATATCAATTCCGTAACACATGTCGATAGACAAATAAATTTTGCAAAATTACCACCCAATGCTGGAGCAGTATCCCCTCCTAGTCACTTTGTAAAAACGGACTTGCTGTATAATTTTCACATAACAAAAGGACTTTTATTATAAATGAGTTTGTATGTGTGTTTAGAGAAAATCTTTGTTGTCTGGCAAATGGTGGTTGGTGGTTGGCCCAAAAATTAGATTACCCGAAGCCCGGCACAGACTGGCAGTGGCTGGCACTTGGGTCCAATATCATGCTGTTGCTGCTACTATGCTGCAGTCTCTACGCATTAGCCAATATATGCGCAAGGATACTGCGAATGTAAATTTAAGTTTTATTGGCAGAATTTATTAAGGCGATTACTCGGGTGTAAGGATGCGAGTATTTTGTTTTCTATTCTCTACCAATCGTCTGATGTCTTCTTGTTGGTTTAACGGCGCATTATATGGGCGGCAGAAGGTCGGTCTCCCGCTGTCCAGTTTTACTGCTGTGTCTTCCTAAAAGTAAGTCACTTTATTATTGCGACTGCTATAAAAGAAAAAGAATGACCAAATGCTTGTGGAGCGAAATCAATTTCACATTTTCTGTGCACTTTCAACTTAAGGACTCGTTAAGGATGTACTGGATGAGAAAAGTGCAATATTTGTAGAAATTGCTTTTGCTATAGCATCTGTATAAAAAAAAGGACTCTTTCCAAACTGAAAGTGTATGTACATCCTTTCCAGCACTTCAGGGTACGTACGCTTGTAATTTTATGACATTTATTAAATTCAGAGGGAAGGCATTGAAATCCAAGTTTGGTGAGTCTGGATTCGATTTTTAAGATTACAAATTTGGATCAAGTCCTTAAGGTTAAGAGAGCTCCTATGTGTTCGTTTTAAGAAGTAAGTACACTCAACTCATGGTGCGGAGGAGTTTTTAACCTCAAACGAATTTATTCAAGATATCCTCGGTCTCCGTTCATCTGATACCGCAAGGCACACATAATGTGCTTAATTTAAAATTCTCTTTTGGTTAGAATGCAATTATAGTTTTCTGGGGCTTACTGTGATCCACTGGTTTTTACGGAGAAGAGGAAGGCAGTGCCTAATAATTTATTTTGTGGGCAAACATTGATTGCAGACAACATGCCCACTTGAGTGGTGCAAACAGACCATATAAGAGTCGGATGGAAGTTGTTTTTCGATTTCGATAACACATCATCCTGGGATTAGCATGGATTAGACAGATGCAATCTGTATGGTAAACACTGTAATCTGTTTAAGGAAGAAGCAATCGATTATTTGCTGAAGGGATGAATATTGTCTTTTAGACAAATTGGCCTCGCTTCAGTGTGTTTAGTTGTTGGTAAAGTAAATCTGGAAATATGCCCACCGATGGAGGGAGTTTCTTGACCTTGTGTTGTATAGGCCAACAGGAAAAGAAGATTCATTTTTCCGATGCGAAGAAGATAAAGAAGAAACAATCAAACTGGCAATAAATAAGCAATCTTATAGTCACATGTAGTTTTAATATTAAGTAGTCGAATCGGACAGAGATGAAGACATGCATTCGAGATCTCTGTGACTTAGTTTAATCTAGTGCTTGAAGTGAAACGAACGAAATAAAATTTAAATGATAAAGTAAAAGGGACATTGCTATCCTAGGCAGACAGAAAGGTCCATTGTACTTCTACCGCAACAGACTGTCTAGGGTCGAGGGCCTATTTCTCGCGACCATTTCTTTTGTGTGTGTTATACTATTGAGCATAAATTTTCAGTAGTTTTACTTTATTCTATTTGTTATAGTTTTTAGTCTATTCTTATACTTTTGCACAATATTTGAGTAAATTGTGGAAGTCGAAGCACCTTGTATACACGGTGACTGCCACTACGGACAATATAGCTTCTACCACACACCATTCTTAAATTCTAATCGCCATCTAATAAATACACTAAGCCCAAATTACGCACTTACTTACTTAGGTGGCGCTACAGTCCGGCTGAACTTGGCCTCAACCACCAAACCTCTCCAGTAAGTCCGGTCCTTAGCTAACTGCCTCCAGTTGCGCACTCCAAGTTGGTTGAGATCGCTTTCGACTTGTGCGCACCACCGTTGTCCAAAGCCAGCGTTGTCCTTCCGGGTTAGATTCGAATAATCTGCAAACCGGAGCATTGAGCAGTTCTTTCACTGGGTCGATGTCGCTGTACTCGTAAATTTCATCGTTGAACCTTCTCCTCCAAAGCCCGTCAACGCAAACGGGACCGAATATCTTACGAAGAATTTTTCTCTCGAAACGACCGAGGATATCTTCATCCGCTTTCGACAGAGTCCATGCTTCAGCGCCATACTGGGATGATCAAGGCCTTGTACAGAGTCTCCTTAGTAGTTCGAGATAGGGTCCTACCACTCAATTGCCTTCTCAGCCCAAAGAAACAGCGATGGGCAAAAGCAATTCTTCGTTTGATTTCTGCTGAGGTGTTATTGTCAGAGTTAATGGCAGAGCCAAGGTAGACAAGGTTCCTTACTACCTCGAAGTCAGAGCTATCGACTGTGACGTTTTGTCCAATTCGTCGATGTTGTATGCCCCTTCATGTTGACAGTACACACTTGGTTTTGCCCTCATTTACAGCTAAACCCATTTTGGCGGCTTCTGTTTCAATACTAGCGAACGCACCACGTCATCGGCGTTAGCTAGTAGTTGCACAGTTTTGACAGATTGTGCCTCCGGTATTGGCTTGTGAGTTTCGCTCAATTCTTTCAAGTATGATGATAAAGAAGTCACATGACAGCCCATTATTTTGTCTAAATCCTTTTTTGACATCGTCTTAATGAAGCAGCGAGCGTTCTCCATTATCATCCTGCACAGACAAACGAGTTTGGCAGGGATGCCAAAACTAGACATGGCTCTGCATAGCTCGTCTCTATAAATACTGTCATATGCGGTCTTCGAATCGATAAAAAGATGGTGACTTCTTGGGTTTTTTGCAGGATCTGCCGGAGTGTGAAATTTGGTCGACTGTGGACTATCCTGGCCCAAAACCACACTGATAAAGGCCAATCAGGTCGTTGACGAAGGGTTTCATTCGTTTACACAATATGGCAGATAAGATCTTGTAATTGGCGCAGTTAATAAAGTCTCCTTTCTTGTGGATCCCAAATTGTTTAGAACTAACTCGTTGCCTATACACAAAGTGGGACACAATTCATAGATTGGCTTCCCTATTCAATCCCGGTGAGTATCTATCATTTAAACGAAATTCCAATTAGTCGTTTTATCACAAAAAAAAAATACAGCACGTGAAGCTTGCATTTGAAATGTCGACACTACTGATGACACTCTCAGATGTATAATTAATCTCTTCATTATTCTGCATGAGTTCCCTTACCGATATCAGAAAAACCATCTTCAAAACAAACTCTTTTCTGTGTGTATTCCACTTTCGAGATTATCTTTGCATTTCATATTTGTTGATGGCACATACCAACAAAAAGCCATTAATCTCTTGCATCCCCTATCATTGGAACTTAATACAATTAAAAAAAATAAAAAAATAAACTTCAAACTATAGTTCATCGAAGGAGCTCCCTCTGCGCTGCCTGTTCCATAAAATGTGGCTTAAAAACTCACACCATGTTTTAAACTGCTTTACGTGTCATCTTAGCGCAATGAAGCATGGATCCTTTTATGTCTGCACATAGTGCGCGCCAGGTAACACATAGCCTTCACTCTTCGACTGAACTGATGGAATGGTTAGATCGGATGTGTATGCGGCGCGACGGGAGGATAGAAAAAGATTTATTACCCCGGAAAGGAAAGCACTTTATGTTGTCACGTACATGGTATAAAGGAAAACCTTACTTGTGACACCAACTATTTGCTGTAATCAGGCGACAGGACTTCCTCCACTCTTCCACTCACACACACAAAAGTATCCCCAGCAGCCACGAGAACTACTGTAGTCAATGCATTTGATAAGGATTCTTCTACTGAGGGTAGCGAGCAGGGGATATGTATTTTAGGTGCAAATAAAGGAAGTTTCTTATGCGACTGAGTGTAGGCATGTCCAAGGATTTTAAGTGATGGATTTATGTGCTTGGGACAGGACATGCAATTATCAGGCCACTCTTAAATCACTTAATCTTTTAGTAGTAACTTTATTCTAGTTTTTTATTTTATGTCATTACAGCGAAATTGGATGGCGTAAAAACGTACATGCGGATGCGTCGAGTACCAAATCATCTACAGGTGAAGGTAATCAAATGGTTCGACTATCTGTGGCTCACCCAAAAGTGTTCCGACGAAGAACGAGCAGTATCTTGTCTTCCTGATAAACTAAAGGTATGCATATTGGCCATCATTTATCTTTTAAAACCACACGCGTTATTTTGTTTTTGGTTTTCGCCCCCCCCCATTTTAGGCTGAAATAGCAATTAACGTCCATTTAGATACCCTTAAGCGAGTCGAAATATTTCAAAACACCGAAGCTGGGTTCCTGTGTGAGCTGGTGCTACGACTGCGGCCGGTGCTATTTTCACCCGGCGATTATATTTGTCGAAAAGGTAAGTCGCATCCTTGCATCCTTAACAGTGTTAACAGTTATTTATGATGGCAACTATGATTAGGTGAAGTTGGCAAAGAGATGTATATTGTGAACAGGGGCCGACTACAGGTGGTTGCCGATAACGGTAAAACTGTGATGGCTTCATTAAAGGCAGGTTCCTATTTTGGCGAAATTAGTATACTGAACATGGGAACAGCAGGTAAAGAACTTGGTAAATATCGAATCTGACGCCAGGTGGAACAATATGCGTTCGTTAAATAATAAAAAAAAATAAAAAATAAATCTGTGCCTAAGCAAGCAAATGCTAAAAAGATCTAAGTAAACATAAAAAAAAAAATTATTAATTACTTAAATTTATTAGAATGAATGGTGAATAGAGAGTGTGTGAGATGGAAGATATTAATTTCATTTGTGTCGTGAAGTTTCTTTCGATTGATTTATTGCATTCTAAATTAGTATGATTTCTTTAATGTGATACCTTAACAAAATCATTATTTTAACATTTTAATAAATAAATTGACACCTTTAGTACAAGGCACTTTAGTTAAAAGTTTATCCTAATACTTTAAAATTTATGATGCGAATGAGTTGGTATCGAATGCATATGTCCTACAAAGAATTTTAAATATAAGGAAAATAAAATAGGGATGGGGAGTTTAAGGGTAGCCTGGGGTGGTGGAGAATTCTTTCAAAGTACTGCGACCAGCAGAAAATCTTTTCAAACTTAGGATTGGGGCTGAGGAGGAGATCACATGAATGTCACAACCATTTGTGAAAATATTTAAGTCTGCTTTGAGCGATGGCACACATAGTGTGCTCAGCTTCAGTGTCCTTAAGACTGTAGTCTGCAAGTGTCAGATTGGTAAATATCCATTTTCCTAAGGCAGTATTTTACAGAACAATGACTAGTAAGGGAATCGATCAAAACCCTTGCATTAGATCAATCTAGAAATTTATTTGCATGTCTAAGATCTAAAATGTTAGTGCCAGTGTGAGTGTTTTTCATGATGTTCCCAACAGCCTAGCTCTATCTTTATTTGGCGAAAATATAAACAACAAAAGGGATCAGGGGCTATGAATTTGGATTGGGTGGCAGGTCTGGTATCAATATCTTTGCGACCAGGGGCCCATATGACTAATAGAATGTTGTGTGCCGCAAGCTGCTTGAGGGTCACAAGACAATTCCAAACTAGTTTTGACTCGAAACTATGTATAAGATTTGATATTCTTTTAGAGCTACTTGGCTCTATGATAAAATGTTCATGTGTGATCTTCGGAGGTATGTACATTCTCTGCCACATAGCTCTATAGCATAAACTTGGCAGACAGAAGCAGACGTAGATTGTTGTATCTACGACTAGAAAGAGCATATGAATTAAGTTCTATGTATTACGCTCTACGTTACAACTATCCTGCTCCGAATATGTCATACATATGTATATATGGAAGTTGGAACTGAAGCATGGACCTCGATAATAAAATTTCTAAGCTGAAGAGTACCATATGTGAATTTCGTTGCATGTACACTAACTAACGAAAGGTTACACATTGGTTATGCACCTTGACTATAAGATTATCCTGAAAATATGCGACTGATACCGAATGACCCTTGAGTAAAAAAAAATTCACTGAACTGCAGTTGTTGAACTGCAATAAAATTTTGGCATACATTGGTGACATAAAATTTATCGCATCCAGAAGCATTGGCTCACTACACTGCATCCTTTTGATAATAAAAACTTAAAACATAGCCTTTCTGTTCGATTTTCCGGAGCTTTCGATATTCAGCACTTTCTGTTTTGATGGAAGGTTTGAGATGTAGATCCCATTTTTCTCAATTCATCTGAATACATATGCCAGCATTAAATTGAATTCTGTCACAAGGAGGTCTACCTCAAGGAAAAAAAGAGATAGTTCTTCTTTAATAAAAATTAAAATAAAACACTTCCTTTTAAGTCATTATCTCTTAACCGAGTCTGCTAAGAGGAATATTAAGCCTCGAAAACAATGTCATATTTGTGTATAGCTTCTCTGTAAGAACATTTTTCCCCACAGAAGTGGGAAATATTATTGTGTGCACAACATATTTGTTTAGGTCACAGCTAAAATCCTCCAAATAAAAGGTGGGCGGTTCGGAGAGGAATCCATGAAAACATCGTAAAATTTTTAACGATCCCACCTATCGCAAATGTCTGACAAACATCCCAGAGTAATAACCGTCATGAGAAGTTTCTTAATTACATATCTGTCGGATATGGCTCTAAGCTGTAGCTCCCTTCGTGTTGTACGAAAAAATTAAATACGCGCAACGCGAATGTTCGCGAGAATGTAAGCCCTGCGCCCTATATGGTCTATTGGCCCAGCTATGTGTATTTTATTTGTAAATATGAAAGAATGTCTTGGTGCAATATTTTCCTTTGTACCTTCAAGAAATTTATTTATTCCATAAGTCCATAGAAATGAGGTTATCGAGATGTTATCGTTGTTTTGTAAATGTGGTTTAAAATTACGACCTTGTTCGGCATAGATTCCGAAACGACTGAAATCTTGTCCCACCAACGATAGTGTACTTCGACCCACTTTTGAAAAATAGTCCGAAAGTTATAACATGTACTTGCTATACTGACTGATTGCTGGCAAAGCAATGTTGTAAGCTACAACGTGACAAGGTTTACCATCCAAATACATATTTATCGGAGCTTTTGTTTTATTTTTGTGACCTGAGTAAATATTTTGCTCCCCGAAGTCAACATTTTTACGAGCAGTAATACAATAACAATGGCACCTTAGACGAAAGTCTTATTAACATCGAAGTGACACGAGAACATGTCAGGAAACAATTTTAAGGCGCGTCATGAAAGTGAGGATTTTTGGTACTCATTATTCGGTCTTAAGGTGGACGCATTATTTATTTTGTTTACACAGAACATTCTAGACGATGTCGTAGAAAATACCTACGTAGCTACATAGGAACATTTTGCAGCATTTTATCCTTTTTTTGGCCTCATTTAAGATTTGGAGCAGTTACATTTTCAGCCCTCATATTGCTCTATAATTTGGATACGATTTTCTGTTTTGTTGAAAAACCGACATCTGAAAATTAATGGTTTGTAAGATCCAATTATTCATCCAATCAGTATGGCATTTGCGTGGCAATTCGTCCTTATCGTCCTGCTGTCTAATACGCACGCAGCCAAAATTGTCGCAAGTGTCTCTTTTTGTTTCATTCCAATTAAAATGTTGCATTTTTTCAGACTTTTAGATGCAATACAGCACGAAAAAAAAAGTTCCGTTAAATGCTATGAGTCTGACAACGTCTGACAACGGATCTGACAATTTTTCGTGAACAATAATCTAGCAATCGATCTAAAAACGTTGCAAGAAAAAGTATGGTCAGATTAGCCACCTGACAATAAATTGTCAGAAATTGGGGCAGAATCTAACAACCATGTGAACTGACACAATTTATTGTTGTAAGAAAGTTTGTCATTTTCAGCTCATTGGCAGCAATTGTCAGCACATTGGTAGACCTGACAATATTGTTAGATCTGGCAATCGTCTGAACATAGCTTAAGGCTGGTGAAATGTATTTGGGTGCAAACGGGTTTTAATATTCCAATTGCGAGTCAGACCTTCCTTTTTTTGTCTCTTTTTATATTCTTAACATAAGAGCTTCCGTTTTTTATTGCTTCTTTCATTCTTTCGGCTTATATTATTGTAAGCGTTTTCTTACCACACCTGCTTATTTTTATAAGCTTATTTTGCTTCCAGATATTACTATCAAATATAACATTTAAAATTTCAGGGCTTCTTAAGCTAAAAAAAAGGTTTCAAAGAGTCTAAAACTAAAGAAAACGTTTCTGAAATTCGCTGATAATAATTAAGTTGATTTGACACTGTCACTGTGTCAAAGGTGTAGGTGTCAAAGAAGAACTCAATTTGGAAAGGCTCAGAAACTCAAATGCCTCGCGATAGTTTTTGTTGCTACTTTAAGGATTGTGTCTTATTAAAGCTTAGTCGGTAAAGCTTGCCTCATAAAAAAGGCTTTTAAAATAATCTACACTTAAGATATATGTATGTCTATGGAATCCATTACTTCCAAGGCCTTGATTTAATAAAGCAACTTAAAATTTAAAATAATTAAAATAAGCTTTCAAAAAAAAATGCCAATTTCATTAAAATGCATACAAATTTGGTACTTGTTATTGATTTAAGTTTTATTCTGGAAATAAAAATGTGTAAAGAATTCATTTGCTATAGTGTTCCGTTTTTTAGGTCCATTTTAATTGAAGCTTTAATCCCACTGATCCCTTTTGCATTACTTTGGTTTTAATCCCACACACCAAATTAATCAATTCAATTGAATTAATGAGAATTTTTGTTTCGAAAAAAAAGTTATTCTTCTACGTCACTTTAACACGTTTCCATTACACTTGATGGTATTGAGTGCGGAGTCTTAATCTGCACCACGCATTCAGTTTTACTCCGCTTAATTTTTAATTAAATGCATTTCTGGGGTCATTTGAGTTTAATTGCATTGGACTAATTTGCAGAAATACTGATAAGGTTTGTATTCATTTCGTTATGGATTTCCATGACAGTGTACAGAGTTGACTTCGTGTGCACAGGCATATGAATACTTTGTGCGATTTTATGGGATGGTGTAAAATGATATACGTAGGTACATAAGTATCACTTGAAGGCTTTCGATTGCGTGGATACCGGTACATTCAAAAACCACCTTTTCAGTACACAATTTTGGGAGTCGTTATATCCGTATGGGAATTTCAATTAGAAGCATTTGATAACCATCATGGCACTTACTCGTGCTATCAGAAACCCTCGAAAATTCTAATTGCAAATTATATCTTTGTCGAAAATTCAATTTGTATCCTGTGCAGCGGCAACTGTAATTTTGCTTCAAATTACTAATAAATTACGTATCCGTGTCCTAGTGAATAACAATGGACGACATATCCAATCAAATCCATTACTAGGGATACATGTATACCTACAAAGCATCGAAAATCATGTAGAGAGGGGGCAAGAATTCGAGACTGAAACAAAGGGCTTTCCCCTTTGAAATTGATGATGATTATCGTTTGGATCGTTAGGCGACGTGATGGAGAGCATAATCAATTGTTCGTTCATTAGCGGTTCATGTGGCCAAATCGGATTACGGTAGCAAAAAAAAAAGAAAAAAAAAATTGTCACAATAAATCGTTTAGGTAGCTTTTGGAAGGGATGAGGTTTCCCATTTAGGTTTGTGAATGCCTGAAAACGGCAATTGTAGATCCATGTACATACTTGTACATAGTGGTGGCGAAAATGGTGGTGATAAGTCGCAACATTTTGCATTTTATTGTGGCGATGAGTAATTTTTCGAGATACACTCACAATTGCTTAACAGTTTTTACTGTAATAATCACATTTAACCCTCCTAGAAAACTTCCCCAAATAATGGAGGTGCTGTGGTCCGATGCAACGAAGGCGAGTGCTATAGATAGGGACTAATCATGTTTACTGGGAGGCCCAAAGATATGTACGTTGAGGTTTACGTTTGTGATTTGAGATTACTAGGAAAATTGTAGGATTACTCTCTTTATAAAGTCATCCTGTTACATTTTTAATGCTTATGAAGGCCACAGACTCCAGTGTTCGCATATTTCTTTTTTCTGGAATGAGGCAGTGGACCAGAATATTGTGGATCTTTGTGACCTTCGTAGTCCGAAAAAGCAGCGGTTAGCTTAGTATACAAAATTTTAGGTTACCTCGAAGTTATAGTTATCTACAGAATCGAATTGTTTGATTCATGCTGCGTCACTTCGCCTTATGTCTCCAGCATTATTACTGAATATGAGCTTGGATACACATATGTAGCTTTTATCTCACTTTATCGTTCGGATGAATCCGTCCTCGTCATTCTGCCTGACCAAACTTTTAATCAATTTACCGACAACGATTCTCGAGTGATCTAGATAAGTAACTGCAAAGTTCCTGCCAGTCGATCTTAAGGCGAGGTGTTTTAATATGATTCGATGGAAAAGTTATCAATTTTATTGACTATCTGTTGCTCGAATAGGTACTTTAATTCCTTCAGAATGCATACATATGCACACTACAACATTGTAAGCAGTTCGGGCATTTTGCGAGAGACTAAACAAAGGAGTAACAAGCTTTGGTCAACATTTCTAATGCTACTACAGATTAGGGTCTCGTAAACCTATCTGCCTGTTTACTATGTTTAACTTATGATTATCTGCATAAGTTAAATTTAGACGTGGTCATATCACTAGAATAGCATTTTGACTTCTTAACACATTTTATGAACACGGTTAGGGGCTAACTTGGCAGTATCTCATCCTGTGAACCCAAGTTCGCAATACATTGTCTTGTTCCTTCAATTGTTTGTGGATGGTTGGAGTAATAATGGTTTTTGATATTACATACCGAAAAAAAAAGTGCAAACGACGTCCAATCGCAGGTGAGAGGGACAAGACACATCTCCAAAAAGCGTACAAAAGGTCGATTATTTGACAGCTAGAGTGACCTGTTGTGCCATACTGCTCGAATCATTCCAAACCCATTACAAACAAATCGTACATCGCCACCAAGATTTATCCGAAAATATAATTTTTTGATGCCATTTTCCAACTCATTTAAGGCCCGCATAGAGGAAGGATTCTTCAGCAATTTCCGAGTGAGTTGGGCCTTGTGAGCAAATAATATAGGTTCTTCATGCAATATTCTCCTCAGAGAAGTACAACTGATGTTGAGTGGCTGAGCTATGCGACAAGTTGAGATTTCAAATAAAGTTTAAGTAACAACTGCTACTTATTTCTCCAAATAATAAATCCGAAGTTTCCCAAAGTCAATAATTAGCCCACTCGATTAAGGGTATTTAAGTTCATTTTCCAAGGTTCATCTCGTACGCTAAGAGTGCGCTTTGTGCTCGGCTACATATTATTCAAAGCAGTGACCCGGAACTCTTCGTAAGGCTTAGTTGTTCAAGTGCAGCTAGTAACTACATAAATCCTCCAATAAGTTGCACTTTCGGAAAACTTTACCCCCATGCAAAATATTTATTCGATTACTTCGTAGACAGCCATTGAAATCATTTTTCTCCGAAACAGCAAACAGGCAAAATGTTTAAGAATTGAAAAACTTTCGATGCAAATACCAACAACAGATACACCACCACCCATCCACAAGCAATTTTAAACTTCATCTACCTCCCAGGTCGAGCGAATAAAACTTACCCTTAAGTTTACTACCACTGCAGCCACCTCCAAAGTAGTTGTGGGTTGTGTCGAGAACAATCATCAGCGATTCTCGCAGCTTATATACAAATTCATTTCCTTTCCATTTCCGTAAATCCATTCATCGTGTGCGACAGCAACTTTTTAGCCAATTTGAATATTTCGTGCGCCCATTGGTAAATATCAAGAGCCCGAGCGTTCCACACCGAAGTGAAAAGGATATAAATACGATTTTGTTGCCAAGATGCCAAATGTGTCCTTACGTTCGCTGTCGAATCGTAGAGTTTAATAACGAGAAAGGATCTCTCTCTTCGACAGACATAAAGTTTCGTCCCTCTCCGGCAGGCAGAATGTAGATAGACAACTAATTGAGTTTCTGGCAATTTCAGGTGTGATAGCGTTACATTCTCCCATCTAGAACGACGTGCGAATTCGGGTTGGTTGGTTGGTTGGTGGGAAGCTGTGGGATTAAATCGAAAGCAGGAGTAGTCAGCAGTTTTTTCGCTGAATAGCATTTAAGTTTTATATGTTGTGCTGATGCAGCATTAACCGACGATGTTGTAAACTTAAAGAATCCATTTGATTTTTTTTTCAGTTTTTAGTATTCATCCACCTCCTGTACCCGAAACCTTTATAGCATTTCTACTGCATCTTCTCTCATTTTTCTTGTCATTTCATACAATAAATAGAAATAAGAAAATAAAATAATTTTTTTGCTGGAATGTATGTAACCTTTCGTTTTGATTTTAATTTTCCAAGAAAATAATTAATAATTTATTAATCCCCTAACGAGTTTTGACAGATCACTATTCCTTTGTTCTTAGACACGGTAATTTTGTATAACACAAAGTAATATTGAAAAGAATATATTTTATATATATTGCTTTGCCTGGCGGAATGTAACAGTTAAGTGTGTGTAACCTTTTTTTTAATGTGAAGTTTTGAATTGAAAATAAATTTTATTTTAATTAGAAATCCTTTTTCTTCAGTGTTGTAATATTTACGAGTATAACCAGAATTGATCCTACTAAATCAGATGCATGCGACAAGTAGAAAATTTGCTTTTGATACGTTTTTCTTTGGTGAATTTAGCGAATAGTATATGAAATTTCAAAATTTTTGAATTTATTAGTATTTTGTTTGATTTTTTTTTAATTTTAGAATAAGTGGTTGATTTTATAATTGATTGTTGGGAGGAATATCGTGGGAAGTTGTTGCAGAAAACGCTGTTACAATGTGTTCCAGAAAAAAGACAGAATTTTACTGAATCATATTTTTTTTTTATTAAAGTATAAATCAAAACGAATTGCTCAATGCTCAATTATACTAGCAGGGAGTCCAGTCACCATTATTATTTACAATTGCTTGGCAGCGTTTAGGGCAATTTTCACTTAGTTTTTGCGCATATTCTAAGCTTAGGCTTCTCCAAATTTGATTCAAAACCCGCGCAAGTTGTTTTACTGTAGCCATTTTTCCCTTAAGCCTCTGCTTCATTAAAGACCACACATTTCCAATTGGACTCGCATCAGGACTTTGGAACGGCCAATCTAACGTCTCTACAACATCTTTCTCTTTCCAACACGTGCAGAGGCGACTCCGGGGTTTAGTAATCGTAACCCTCTTGCAAAACCTAGTCGACATTGTTTGGTCCATTCAGAGATTCGGCAGACTATAACCAACTCGTGTGGTGTAATTTTACCATAAATTGTGCATCGAGGTAAATACTATCAACTTCCCGAGTCCTTTTGCCGAGAAGCATCCATAAACATGAACTTTTGCTGGATGTTTTACTGTGCGTCGTAAAGACTTTTCACCTTTTTTCGTCCAGGTGTTCTTCCAGTTGATGATGAAGTTGCTTCGGTTTTAAGTCAGCGTTGCCCAACTTAGCCTCTTTTCAATATATTTTTGGGTCAGTATTGGTTTAGGTTTGGTGCTCCTGTTTTTGATGCCAGATACGGCGTCGTATTGTGTTGATGGACACTTGAATTCCTTTTCTGGACATTTTTCCTTTTGCGTTTCTCACACTTATTGTGGTGTTTTCCCGAAACAATTCCCAAATTACTTTATTGTCCTTAGAGGATGTTCTTGCTTTGGTCCCTCTACCTGGCCCATCACCGACATTACCTCTTTATCCAGTTTCTCGCAAATGTCTCTGATGTTTTTAAATATTTTGCTGCCGACTTGATTTTGACGCCCTCCAGGGGGGCACTTTATTAAGCTTAATACAAGCCATAAACTTAAACAAACTAAACTTACAAACTAGAGCCTTATAAACTATAATAAGTGAGGGGAGGATGGATGAGATTGAGGGCCATATAAACTTAGAACTAAAAAGGACAGGACTTAAATGCTAAATGGTTAGACTAAGCTGGACTAAACCTAGTAACTAAGAGGGATGATTGGAGATTAAGGAGGATGATTGGAGGTTAGGTATGGTTAGGGCATTACGGAGTACGCATTTACTCCTATTAAAATCAAAAATATGCGCCGCGTTATTTGATTTGCGCAGCATTCTTGATAATGGTTCGTTGTACCCATAGTTAGTGCGATGAGGAGGTATACGGAATAGAGGAACAGACCTTAGATTGCGGGGATTGGTATTAAGAAAAATCGCTTGAAGTAAGGCGGGACAATCAATGTTGCCAGATAACAACTGATGAATAAAAAGTATGTCGGCAACAGCACGACGTTTCTCCAATGACTGAAGATTAATCAGTCTAAGACGATCCACATAGGGTGGCAGGTTGAAGTTATCAGCCCAAGACAGACCGCGTAATGCGAAGCGAATGAACCTACGCTGGACAGCCTCAATTCTCATGATATGGGTAGCATAATGTGGCGACTACACTTGGCTGGCATACTCGAGGAGGGGTCTGACGAAAGTGAGATAAAGGGATTTTGTTACGTAGGGGTCAGAGAACTCTTTTGACCAGCGTTTCACGAATCCAAGTGCTGAATTGGCTCTACATATGACATTGTCGATATGTGATCGAAAGTTAAGTTCACTATCGCAGATAACGCCCAAATCACGTGCAGACGTGACAGAGGGTACAGGCTCATCACGAATGAAGTAGATCCTAGCTGGTGTTGGGAGACGCTTGCGGGAGTAGGTGATGGAGTGACATTTATTGACATTAAGTCCTAAGCCATTTTTGTTACACCAGATGGAGAAGCTATCTAGATCACCCTGTAGTAGGCGAGAATCCATGCAGATGATATACGTTTAAAGATTTTCATATCATCAGCGTAGACCAGGAGATCAGAGTTCTGGATGACACGTTCAGCATCATTTGTTGTAAGGATGAAGATTAATGGTCCAAGATGGCTGCCTTGAGGGACGCCCGATGTTGCTGTGATAGGGTCTGATACTGTTGATCTGAATCGAACTTTGTATTGACGGTCCACTAAGTACGATTTGATCCATGAGATGAACCGCGGTTGAAATCCAAGGGCTTTCAGCTTAAAGAGAATAATTTGGTGGGAAATTTTGTCAAAAGCCTTACTAAAATCTGTGGCTACAACATCTACTTGATTGCCATTTTCCAAAGCGTTCAGTGTACTAGACACGAATACGGTTAAGTTAGTGGTTGTTGACCTCCCTTTGAGGAATCCGTATTTGTTTTGGGGAGAAAATTGGTTTGCAGTGGAAAGACATTACATCGTACACGATGCTCTCAAAGAGCTTAGGTATGCATGAGAGCTTGGCAATTGGCCGATAATTAGAAACTTCGCTCTTGGATCCTTTTTTATGGATAGGGGTAATGTAAGCGTCCTTCCATAGTTGGGGAAAATTTCCTTGTGAGATTGAGAGTTGAAAAAGGGTAGTGAGCGGCTGTGTCAGATGATTCGCGCATTTTTTTAGTACTATGGCGGGGACACCGTCAGGACCAGGGGAGAAGTCATCCTTCAATTGGTTAATCTTATCAGCAACCATTGATGGGAATATGTCGACAGCGACAAGGGAGGTTTGTGTAGAGTTGTTCAAATAGCAGAAGTAATCAAGATCAGGTTCATGTAGGTGGGCAGCAAACGACTGGCCAAAAAATTGAGCGAATAGGTTAGCAATTATTTTTGGGTCTGTCGAGGAGGTGTCCGAGAAGGTGAGAGTAGATGGATAGCCATCAGATTTTCTTTTAACGTTTATGAATTGAAAAAATCTCTTGGGGTCGGCTATTAGGTTTGATTGCATTCGATCGAGGTATTCTAGGTATAGCTTTTCGCAGAGCTCAGAGAATTGGGTATATAGACAAGTGTATTTATAGAAGTCAGAGTCGGATTTAGATCTAAGGTAGGATTGCCATAATTTGTTCCTATTATTGCGAAGGGAGCGTAATTCTTTATTATACCAGGGTGGAGAAGACGAGCAGTTTTTTTTTGGTAGGTATGGCACTGCTAGGACAAAACAGGCAAAGATATCCGCGTAGAAAATCGCGAGGGCGTGGTCAATGGGTAACTGTGTAGAGACGGGATTTATGTTAAGGAGTAAGCTATTGAGTTTGACGTAATTAGCTTTACGAAAATTGAAGCAATAAGTGTGCTCTGAGACTGGGTATGAATTATCGTTGTATGAAAAGGATAAGAAAAGCGGGGGGTGAAATTGGTCCAAAGTGGAAAGAAGATGATTGCTCTCAGAGACTAGGGAACTAAAGGCGTCAGACGAGAAGATGAGGTCAAGTTGTCTATTTAGGTTGTTACGGATGCCGCTAACTTGGAATAGGCCAGATTCAGATAGACAATCAGTTATGAGGATTTCCTTGTCGGAAGTGGCACTGGGAATATAGTGGGATTCATCTTCAGATTGGGACCATTGAAGATGCGGAAGGTTAAAGTCCCCCAAAACTATGAGGTCATCGCATGGGCCCATGGCATCACTCAAATCGTCAATTGCATCGACGGCAAGTTGATAAGATGCAGTTGGTTGGGATGGATGTATATAGCAACACATTATGTACAGATAGCGCTTGGGTAGGGAGAATAGGGAGACTTAATACTCAGTTGCGGCCTTTTTGGGTGAATTACCAAGAAAATGCTTTCGAAACGCTTTTTAAAAACCGCACCCATTTTGTAATGACGTTATACTGCCGAAGTATGGAAATATACGAAGGAAATGAAAACAATGAGCGATGGGTTATTAAATGCAGAAATATTTTGGCTACGAACATGTGTGTGTGAGTAAAGTAAAAGAAGTATTTTAACGCGCGTTTTTCTGGAACACACTGTAGATTGAGGATGTAAGACTGAACTCGGACTATTGGACTGAATGCTGCCTGTTTTTAAGAAATTGTAATAGATTTCCTGAAAAAGGTGGTTTGCATGAACTTAAAGTCCTGAATAGTGATCGCTTACTATCACAAATGAGGTTTCTGTTGTACGATCAACGATGATGCTGTAAATTTTGCAAATTCCTCATAAGAGGCAATTAGAGTGGACCATATGAACCTCAGACACTTGGACCTGGAATCGAGAAGTAGGAGTCAAATCCCAGCTGGCACTGCTCCAAAACATGAGAAAGATACCGCAAAATACATACTTTTTACTACCTCCTTAGGTCCTTAGGCCGCACTTGTTTTCTACTAACCGATCTAAAAAATTTAGCACACATATGTTTCATGCTAACAGAATATTTCCGGATCTATGTATATGTCTGGTTTTTATAACAGTTTTCGGTATTGTTCCTTTGGTAAAGATGCTGAGACTATTTCCCCAACTGAATGTACGAGTAAGTGAAGTGGATTACTCAAAGAAGAGTGTTTGCTCTTTACAAGTGGTGGTGAAACTCCTTATTCGGAGTGCACATTTTGAATTTTTTCTTTTAAGACTTTAACCGTTTTTTCACGCCCAACGAATGGCATTGTAATCGTCTAGTATAGGATAGAACAATTGTTTGAACCCCTTTAAGCTCAAAACAGCAACCCTCTGAATACCAAACTAATTAATTCAGCCTCATTTTGAGAAACTTTTAAATCGAAATCGAAATCGAGAAACTAAAAAATTTAGAACAAGAATATCAGGCACCCTAGACGATATGATATCCCGGTGTTTTAGACACCACATGCTAAAATCCTCTTTGGTACCTTTACTTTTCCTGCATTTATTTAACAATTCGCAAATGCAATAATAAAATCCTCAGAACAATAAGACAATATGGTGTTATGTACGAGTAAATAATAAAAACAGGGACCGCTTCCAGGCTGCATTGTCTCTTTGTTCGACCACCAACAAATTTAAATTAACTGCGGTGCTCGCACTGGGACTAAGAGGATTTGGTTCAGCGGGACGCATTTGCTTTTTAGGAATTCATTCGCTTTTCTATGATTATCTCAAAATTTGTACTCGTATGTGGTTGCTATCATGGAGTGAATAAAACTCGCAGTCCATGCCTGGAACAATAGGAAGCAGTGAAAATTTGGTAAAGTTCGATTCAAAAGCTTGACAATAGTGCTTTGGTACATCTGCTCTTTTGTCTACTTTACATATCTAAAGGAACTAATACCATTCTAAGAGCATATATGTATGTATATACGAAGATAGATTACCTATAAGCAAATAATTTTCTTGTTTAAAGGACTATATAAAGGTATCTAAACATGAAAAACACTATTCCTACGCTCTTCCTCCCGAACACAATCAAATATAAAAAGTTTATGTATAAATATTTGTTTACATAAAGTTTTCGTTTTAATTTATATATATTTAAGCCGTCGACATATGAGATTTAATTCAAAAGTTATTATTTTTTTTTTTATTAAAAATTCCCATCAATAGGAAACCGACGAACTGCCAGTGTACGTTCAGTAGGATACAGCGACCTATTCGTTCTTAGCAAAAAGGATATGTGGGATGTCCTGAAAGAATATCCAGCGGCGAGGGTACGTCTCGAATCGATAGCAGTAAAACGTTTGGAGAAATATAAAAAAGCTCCATTGGAGAAAGGTATTTAGTGTGTGGATACTCGTGTGTATGGCATGCTTCTTCTGTAAATGAGAACTTTTGTGGCCTAACCTATCCCACAAATTGCAAAAAAAAAAAAAGATATGCAAACACTTTCATCTTTAAGTTAATCAATATTGTTTTTCGTTTAAGCAAGATAAAATAATAAAATTTATTTTCTCCTAACTATGGAATACTTTTACTGAAATATAATTCCTCTCACCGCACACGACATTATTCCATTTCTGAATAAGAAAAAAAAAATCACAAACCTCCCTTAAAAAAAAACACGCCATTTTCTAATTAAGATACAGTAAAATATTTTAATTCAGTTGCAATGGGACGATGCCAATCAACGCCGGGCCTAGTAGAGAGCGAAGGTCGGACGACATTAGAGGATATGTGGTTGCCGCCAGGACCATCTATAGCACATAATCAACCATTAGCTTTTAGGTGAGCTCATATCATCAGAGAGGATAAGCTTGAATTAATTGTTTTTTTTTTTTTGTAGCCGTGCCCCTAGTCCTAGATCAACACAAACAATTACCGAACGTCTGGCAAGGACGTCTGATTCACCAGGCTCTATGAGTCCAAGTGTACATAGTTCAGATGATCGACCACGTAGTCGAGCAACATCCCATCAATCCACACGTCCCCAATCGCAGCCAAGTAGGACTGGTAACATAAAGACTTTCGCTTGGTATTTTACTTAAAATTTATGACTTTTCTCTGATTCAGGTCACATTTGCGGCTCAATATCACATATTGAGTGTTATGGCGGGGCCGGTGGTGGTGCAACACCCCTACTGGGTTCTCACGAGGCCTTAGAGGATGAGATCAAACGTTTAAGGGAACGCCTGCATACGGTCGAGTCTGAGAATCAAGCTTTAAATACAAAGCTATCACAACAGCAATGGGATTTGGAGAATCGTTTAGCTGAGATTGAAATGCAAATTTGTGGTGCATCATCAACATCGAGTTTAGATCCTGAAAATGAAACCGAGGAATTGGAAAGAAATCGCGAATCTATCATATAACACGGGAGCGAGCTGCCCCAGCCGATTGGTGTGATGTACATATCGTGCATATCATGACATAATTGCCAATCCAAAGGTCATCCTGTGCAGGCCATCCTAATCGGCATCGAAATCGGGCAGCTGTTCAAAAATTTTAATACTTTATCATTTTTTACATAAATTGTGCACATCCTTGTGGGTTTCTTAAAATTATTTTTTCCTTTTTTTGTGAGTACATTTTTAATGTTTCCTAAGACTAACGAACTGAATGTCAAGTCAGAAATGTTGTATCTACATAACCTTAAAGGGGGTCTTAGGGAGGGTAAGACTACAAAAAGTTGTTTCATCGAGTTTTGGGTCGGTCATTCGAATTCAGAACGTTCATGAAAAACATTGTGCGTCCTCGTTAATATTTAATGGCTTTGCCAAGATTCTGGAAAATCCACGACGTGACATTTTTGACTTCAAAGACACAAGTATACTCGTAAGTGTGTTGTTTTCCTTTGAAAAGTGAAAGTACTGAAAGATGCTACTCATACTAAATTACATACCTTCATTCAGAGCCTTATTCACTGCGGTTCCAAGTGTGTTTAGCACGATGAGGTGGCGATGTAACCAAGGACCTTCTGTTTCCATTGGTATTAAGGGGTATCTTGCGGATAAAGTCTAGTACCCGTCTCTTTTTCGTTTTATGGTAAACTTCTCAGTTACACAGTTCGCATCCGATATTGACCTCGTAGTTGAGAGATAGGCACCCCATTAGGTATGTCTTAGGTCAGTATTCGTACATATCTGGCTGAATCCAATATTTTCCTAAGACTTACTCGTATCTCTTATTGAGTGAAGTAGTTTCTAAAACAAACCTTCACTGGATATCGACTAGATCTGTCACCTTATCAGTTTTGTGGTGGTTCTGTAGACAGCATGTAGGAAGCTGGAGGTTTGAAAAAACTCCCTAACACTGCAAACTTGAGGATGTGTTGTTTTACCTTTCCAGGTCATGCATAAAATCAGATGATAATTAGTAAAGTAGACATCAGTACTTTCATCTGTGTCCATGTAGTACCAAGAGGAGCAATGTTCATCACATGTGTTCCCAATCAATTTATGATATTTGAGCCTTTCATTTCAAGGATGTGATGTCAAAACTCAACATTTACATTTTAGGCACGTCTTTTAAGGGCACGTCTAGAAAGAGATTTCTACGAAAATGTAAATCAGGCGCTTAGCTACGAACTTGTTACTTTGCTACTGATTCGACCATGTCTTGGCCACATTAATGCTCAATCTTCTCATATTCACCTTGCATGAATGCATGCTCTCAACGAAGTATCTTTCGGCCACAAAGAGGTCCATTGTATCGTAACCAAGCAAAGATAGGGTGGATCTTACCGCCTTCTATTTGTTGGCCTAAAAAATAATTTATTTCTCTCCATTCAAGTCCTTTTGTTACCATGAGCATCTTAGCTCGTAAAATATTTCTCTAAGCTGTTTTGCATAGATCCAGGATTAGGGTAAAACAAATTCGAAACAAGTTCCAGAATGACACTAGTGATTTTGCAGTAGTCTCCCCTTCTTCCCTTATACAAAACGATGCTCATAAGGAAGTGCAAGTGCTCTTTTTTTTAAGCCAAACAAATTTAACAAGGCGTGTTCATTGCTATTATCTCACTTTAATTAAATGCATTCGCCAAAGCGTATTATCTCTCGCAGATAATTAATTTAAGACAAGACGCGTGTCCTTCCAGCTGAATGGTCTGCTAAGGGATCACATTTTAATGTTGATGGGACGCCCAGTACACCCACCACCTGCCCCATTTCAAATTAAATTATTTGCTCAGCATAAAAAAAGTACGAATTTTTAAACTAAGTAACGAAATTCGTGACTCAGCAGCACTACTACAAATTTTTTGTTTCCTTACTCCATGTTGCCATTTTTGGAACCATCTTGAACTCCTCTTACACGTCTTATATATTCGAGGGAATAGAGTGCGGCAAAAGGTGCAAAATGGCTCCGCTAACTAATTAAACATTTATTACAGTCTCTCGCTAGGAGTGTTCTTTTTTTTCCTGTAATTAATTCGAATGGAAATTTTTGTTAAGGATGTTAAGGTTGTTGGGTAGTGGCAAAGATGTAAGGAAAAAAAGGAAAAAAAAAACGGAGAGAACTGTGTGCAATAGGGAGAGAATCTGGGGCTGGTATTACACCGCAGCATACGAAACCTTAATTGAATTTTTTATTAATTTGTCTTTTGGAGGGATGATGATATTCAAAGTGCGACAGCGATACAAGGAGTCGTGGTAACTATTTTATGAGAAATGACGTTAAATTAGTTTGACGGAAAAGTTTTGTTTCTATTGGAGAGTAATTCAGAATCTTGTAGGAGCAAATTGCCATAGTGGCTGTTGAGGGAATATTTTTTTCATTTCAACAGCCATTATTCAAAATTTAATTTACAATTTATTGGTACACTTGAAACACTTCTCTGAGACACCAATATAGAGCTACTACTAGGCTCAATCCTGCCTCTCAGCAAATATAATCTAGTCCACCTCGGACACATTCTAATCGTTCTCAATAAGACGGAATTCCTTCCTCTGGTTAACCTTAGTTTCAAAAAAGTGCGTGTTTGTACACATTTAAGGCTCTTTTATGTTATTAAAAAAAAAAGATTCTGCAGCCTTACTCCTGGAACATGACCAACGTCTTACCAGATTATGTATGATGGATTATCTGCTTTCTACTCTCTTAACTCCACTCTGATCATCGGGACAGTTCTGCATTCAAATGAAATCTAGAATTAGTCTTCACATCTCCCTTTCTCCCGAAAATTTTAGCTCTAAGCAGTTCTGTTCCATTTGCATGCAAGTTCAGCATGTTTTTTGACGAAAATGTGCCAAAATACTGCTACAAACGCAATTACTCGATAGCTTTGCCTCCCAAAAAAGACTGAGAATTATACAAACATTTTCCAAATGAACATGACCAGACCTACCGCAGCTCAAACAATTTGAATTATTCTAAAAAAACAAAATCTTTTGGTAGATATCGATCTGTTACCCTGCTGGCTTTATGATAATTCTGTAGAAGCCCTCGCGTCGATTTACTTTTTCTGCTTCTGTAGTCAGCATGTAGGATGTGTGAAGCTTGAACACAACTAAGTCAAAAAATAGAAAAATATTAGTATTTCTTAACATCTCAATTTAGTCCTAGTCCATCAAGTTAGCAGAATTTGATATTTGGGGCTCTTTTCCAGGGTCAAGGTCAGTCCTTATTTGATATTCAGAACTCCTCAATATATCGATGGCACACTGTTTAATGGTTCCAGTCTTCACTACACTTACACACTTACTAGTTGGGGACTTCTGCGAGAAGATGAAGCAAACTTTTAGTAATGGGCCTGGGTATTTCAAGCTATGTCTTAGGCGCGTTATACGGTGATTATTCTTGCAAATATTTTATATTGAAGTTCGCTTAATTAGGTACCTTCTATGAAAAACGCTTCAGCAAGTAATGCATCCATTGTGTTAACACTAAGCAAGATGGGTTGGATCATACCGCTTTTTGCTAAGAAACAATACATTTAATGAAAGTGATGAAACTTATTTTCGTATTCATTCCCATAGAATATTTCAAAGAAAAGCAAGCAGTATCTTTGTCTTGGTGACCAACTCCGCTATACCACACAGGGCGCAAGTTAAAGGCTCCCTGATTTCATCTGAAATGGGCAACATGCTTTAGAATCCACATGGATAACCAAAACAGACCACTAAGTGAGCGCATATTGCCACAGTAGTCGGACTGAGGTAAATGTACTGAGATACTTACCGCAGAAGTATTATTCACTACATACCCTAATGTAAGGCGCAACAGTTCTGACTTTCGTAACTTGTCTTGACATCATAGTAGCGCAAATCATTGTCACGTATACAGAACAAAACAAAAATCTATTTATACACACGAAATGACATATTTCCCACTACAAATGAAAAACTGAGGCACCTTGTCCTCAGTATACTCGAATTGATATTTATTTGAGCACACATTGTACTGTCTTGTAACTTTTAAATTCAGCTTTTCCACTCAATATCTTGCTGCCATCAATAAAATTTTTTTATATTAAAAATCCATCGTTCATTATATCTAAAAACGTTTAAAGTTAAAATTCATACAAATTCAAACAATTTATAATCCATACAAAAAACTGATGTCGATAAAATTTAATTAAAGAATTCTATTTGTGAATTCACCAAAGCGAACGATTAAAATGATCGATAGGTTCAATGGGACCACTGTATATAAAACCTTTGTTTCGATAAACAAAATCCATTTAGATATATGTAAAAGAAATTTCATTAAAAGAAATTTACTAACTATAATAGATGTAGAAAAAACAATTCGAAATTTTTTATTTTACAATTTTATTTTTTATTATAATAAAACTAGCTAATGAAAATTTAATAAGAAAACGTTGTATATATGGTTATCTTAAATGTTAAAAAAAAATTGCGAAAAAAAGGGATAAAATTATAGAAAACAAAAATTAAATAGATTTTATTATTAAAAAGGAGAAAACAAATAAAAAACATAGTCAAAGAGAATTATTTGAAAAAAAAAAAATAAATAAAATAAAACAATTCACCTAAACTGCCAAATAAAAATGACAAAAAAAAATAAATAATAATAAAAATAGAAAAAATACTTTGATAAGAATTAAGTAATTACAATATATTGTCTGTATGTATATACATACATATATAAAATTATGTTTGATTAATAAACTGGCAAAATGTAAGGACAAAAATGAAAAAAAAAGAACTATAACCCACTAGTCAAGAAAAACATATAAAAATTGAAATTTTGTAATTAGACCGACTAAAATTAAAAAATAAATAAAATGGTAAAGGAAAACCATTTCCACACGATCAAGTAAATGTAATCCAATATTAAGTAGACATTTTATGGATCAATCTTATAATTTAAATTGAATAATTGAATTAGATATTTAAATTTAAAAAAAAAACACGTACACAAATGCACTGCATTGGAATGAAGAGAGAAACAAAACTAAATAAATTTTTAAAATTTACTTAGACAAATTTTTTTGAATAATTATAAAAAAAGACATAATTTAAAAACAAATTGAAATGTAAAACAAATTTACTTTTTCAAAAGAAGAGTTTTTTAAGAGATCATATTTAATTACATATGTATATTTAAATAATTAGGAATTTTTTTTAAAGAATGAATTATTTTGTTAAAGTTTTCAAATATTTAAAATTTGTTAAATGCATTGCGCAAAGGATAAACAAAGTTTTAAAATCAATTTTGGGTTTTTATTATTTTATCCTCTTATTTGAGTAGCGAGGGTGCGGAATATTTCTAAGATTAGCATGAGCTTTGTTTAACATTTTTGTGGTAATAAGTGGTCTTAAAGCGACTGCTATTCATTCCATTTTCCTGCTGAGATCATTCCACAATTGACTCACATGTTTGCCATGTTTGTGACGTGGTTTGTCTGAAAAAGTGGGCCCACAGCTTGGCTAATTGTTTGGCCTATCTATATCCAGGAACCATATTTCAGTATGAGAAGTACAATCTCTCAATTTTTACTTGTACCATATATCGAATTTTGATTTAGTTCCAATCACAGATTAGCCGCAAAAAGCGGGTGTCTCAGATCTGTCTGCCCAAATGACTTAGTAGGGTCGCAGTTCGAGACAAAATCAGAATTTTTAACGATTCAGCTCAAATTTTATATTTGAAATAAACGGGGCATATATTATTAGGTAGCGTACCACGTTTTCGTCAAAAAATCGAACAACTATTGTACATAGTGACCGCTTTTTAACATGAGTATCTAAGCAATATTTCACATTTGCAAGGACAAGACATTCTAGGTTTAGAGAAATCAGCAAAATAAAAGCGCATTTTATCGTCTTAAGCTAAACTTCAAATCTGATTGATCCGCGAATGAACATAGATAGTTGCAAATGCCTTGTACGCAGTCATGCAATTTGTTTAGAAATGTTCTCTTCATTACCCAATTGATCCCACAGACGTTGCGTTTGCACTCACATTTACTTTAAAGTCTCGAAGTAACTCTCGGAAACTTATTTTTTCTCAAAGAAAAGTCTTCGTATGTACCGACGCTAAGACCAGAAGCACTTTTATTCATAAACTTAAGTTTTCTTGAAGAATTCAAACTGCTCATTTTCTTGTTGAGATCAATTGCTGTGAGCATACTGAACGGAGTGCACATATTCGTCGAGTTTTGTAAGCTTTTCTGGCTCAGATTCTTTGCACGATTTTGCGCTGAAAAATATATTTGTTTGACGGCCAAACTCTTTTTACTTTAAGCCTGATGAAGGATTGCTTCTACATAACTCTGAATACTTTTAATACCTCTCTGTGTCTCACTCCCTTACTCCGTGAATGTCTTAGAAATTTTCCACATCCTCATTTTTTTTTCTAGATAACATTAATAGATATGTATAAATGCTTTAAATATTATGCAAAAAGTATAACGCATATTCATGGGGTTTCAATACAGAATTACGAAAAAACGAATATTTAACAGAAACATCATAAAAACATAAAAAATAAAATAAAAAACATTTTGTACATAAATCTCATTCATTAAAATCGACATACTCGTTCAGACTTGTATTTCTTCATCTTTGAATCTCCATGAATTTCAATTCCTTATTTTATTTCTAAAAAAAAAATTTCATGCTTAATGGTAAAAAACTATAAAAGAAACAAGCTACTTATGCATTTAACTTCAAATGAAAATGCTTTAATAAATTTGTAAAATTAAAAACAATTAGTTGCAAAATTGTTATGATATATCTGATTCTAGTTTAACTATCATTGCTCTTTTCAAAATTTGTTTTTAATGTGAACATCGATTTGGTTGTGTTGTTGTATAAATGCAAGTAAAAAAAAAAAGAAATATATAAAACATATATAAAAAGAAAAAAATAAATGTGAAGAAAGCATATTGAAAAGAATATATTTACATTTGTTTTGATTAAAATTGTGTAAAAAAAAGAAACACTATACATGCCACCCCGAAAAAGAGACGTTTCTTTTTATTTAATTTTTCGTGTGCATGTCATTGATAGTCTTGCGTAAAGAGAAATAGTTTAAATTATTTAAAAAGAAAAAAAAAGATATGAAAACTATATAAGACGTGAGGGAGGTGTAATGTTTTATTATTACAAATTAGTTATATATTTAATATATAATTAAATATAAAAAAAATCAACAAAATCTCCCAAAATGAAAATATAAAAATTTTATTTTCAAAAACCACGAAGGACAAAAATTCATTGTAATTTCTATGAAATAAAATGAAAATGAAAATAGAAATGTTTAATCTAATTGTTTTTCTTCATCGCCGTAGATGGTATTAAAGTTTCAAGCTTAACGAACATTAATTTAAAATCGGAAATATATGACGAAGTTAATAAAATGTCATCAACATCGTTGAGATATGTGACAAAGTCAATTTTCTAAACTGTGTTCAAATGGAAATCGGGCAAACGGAGTTGATCAAAATATGTTCGGTAGTTTTAGACGAGTGTATTGTTTTAAGTTTGTGAAATGGGGAGATATAAACAGAATCTTCTACAGCTACCTGAAGCGATTTATTATCATCAAAATGCTTTCCAATTTATCCGTTCTTGAAATTTGGAAACATATAATAATCACTGTGTGGCAGATCAAGACTGTTAGGTGGATGGGCTAATTCCTAGCAGCCATGGCCATATGAGCCTTGTGATTTGGTGCCTTTTGGCTTATAGTCCAGGTTTCCTTGTGAGTCAAAAAACACTGATAATATTCCCAACCGATAATATGAATTCTAATTTCCTTACCTTAGGTGCTGGATCACAACTTAAACCCCACTGCCATTGCGTCTGTGGGCGCCGTGGATCAAGTGGTTAGTGCGTTGGATCGCTGAGCGGGAGGTTCAGGGTTCGAATCCCAGAGAACACCTAAAAGTTTTTTCACGGTCCCACCTCTCGCGAATGTCTGACAAACGTCCTACTTCGGATAACTGTCATGAGAAAGCTTCTCAATATGCCTTTCGGATATGGCTCTAAACTGTAGGTCCCTTCCATTTGTGTGAAAAAATATAACCCGCACAACACGAATAGTTGCGTGAAGCTAGGCCCTGGACCATATACGTTTGTTTTTTTTTGCCATTGCATCTGTGCATGCCAAAGAGCTTATTATTTTGATCACTGCAAGCGCTATGATAGTGGTAGGATTACTTGACGATGAAGTCATGATTTTTACCCCCCCTTGACATCGCTTGACATGTTGATCCAGTTGTCCACCTAAGATTTGCACTCTCGACAACATCCAGCTTAAGTTTAAGTTTACGAGCAGCGATTGGGATACCTAAGATGCCATTGTCCGGCAAGACGGGTAAAGTTGTTCTTTCTTTGGTGAGTTCATCGGCCTTATAATTCCCTGGAATGTCTCTATGCCCTGGCACCCAATACATGTGAATATTGACCAGCTCAGCCATCTCCACAAGAGACGAACGGCAGACTAGAGCTACTAAAGAGTTTATAGAGGTCAATTCCAGAGATTTGATTGCTGCCTGGCTGTCTGAAAAGATGCGGATATCTCTAGCAGATATCACGTTTTTCTAAAGCCAAGATAGGGCTTCTTAAATCGCCATTATTTCCGGAACACGCTACAATGATTTGGAAAACGGAAGGAGAGCCTAAGATTAAGCTTATCAGGGAAAACACCTGCACCAACTCCGTCTTTGGTTTTTGACCCGTCAGTGTAGAAGTGAGAGATACATTCTCGTATATTTTGACAACGTTTCAATCAAGTTGGAAATGTGTGAAAAACTTGATATTGATCAAAATATGTTCGGTAGTTTTAGACGAGTGTATTGTTTTAAGTTTGTGAAATGGGGAGATATAAACAGAATCTTCTACAGCTACCTGAAGCGATTTATTATCATCAAAATGCTTTCCAATTTATCCGTTCTTGAAATTTGGAAACATATAATAATCACTGTGTGGCAGATCAGGACTGTTAGGTGGATGGGCTAATTCCTAGCAGCCATGGCCATATGAGCCTTGTGATTTGGTGCCTTTTGGCTTATAGTCCAGGTTTCCTTGTGAGTCAAGAAACACTGATAATATTCCCAACCGATAATATGAATTCTAATTTCCTTACCTTAGGTGCTGGATCACAACTTAAACCCCACTGCCATTGCGTCTGTGGGCGCCGTGGATCAAGTGGTTAGTGCGTTGGATCGCTGAGCGGGAGGTTCAGGGTTCGAATCCCAGAGAACACCTAAAAGTTTTTTTACGGTCCCACCTCTCGCGAATGTCTGACAAACGTCCGAAAGTAATAACTGTCATGAGAAAGCTTCTCAATATGCCTTTCGGATATGGCTCTAAACTGTAGGTCCCTTCCATTTGTGTGAAAAAATATAACCCGCACAACACGAATAGTTGCGTGAAGCTAGGCCCTGGACCATATACGTTTGTTTTTTTTTGCCATTGCATCTGTGCATGCCAAAGAGCTTATTATTTTGATCAGTGCAAGCGCTATGATAGTGGTAGGATTACTTGACGATGAAGTCATGATTTTTACCCCCCCTTGACATCGCTTGACATGTTGATCCAGTTGTCCACCTAAGATTTGCACTCTCGACAACATCCAGCTTAAGTTCAAGTTTACGAGTAGCGATTGGGATACCTAAGATGCCATTGTCCGGCAAGACGGGTAAAGTTGTTCCTTCTTTGGTGAGTTCATCGGCCTTATAATTCCCTGGAATGTCTCTATGCCCTGGCACCCAATACATGTGAATATTGACCAGCTCCGCCATCTCCACAAGAGACGAACGGCAGACTAGAGCTACTAAAGAGTTTATAGAGGTCGATTCCAGAGATTTGATTGCTGCCTGGCTGTCTGAAAAGATGCGGATATCTCTAGCAGATATCACGTTTTTCTAAAGCCAAGATAGGGCTTCTTAAATCGCCATTATTTCCGGAACACGCTACAATGATTTGGAAAACGGAAGGAGAGCCTAAGATTAAGCTTATCAGGGAAAACGCCTGCACCAACTCCGTCTTTGGTTTTTGACCCGTCAGTGTAGAAGTGAGAGATACATTCTCGTATATTTTGACAACGTTTCAATCAAGTTGGAAATGTGTGAAAAACTTTATATTTTTCTACTCCTTTTCTCCGTGGTCATACCTGTTTCGACAGTTGGTCTATTACAGTAGTAACTTAGTTTGAAGTTTCCTTACATCGTCTATCCCCCTGTGGATCCTAAGGCCTCTACTCCACATATTTGTCATTTTGTAATGTTAACAGCTACTTTTGATTAACGAATGTTATAGCACTACAAATTTTGTCATCGAATGCTTTTGTCTATCCATAGATAGGTCTGTTCGCTGTTAAAAGTGATCACTCAAGATAGGGTTCGGCTTCAAAAATATTTTGCGGACCCCAATTCATTATTGCATTGACACATATACATAGTAGCAAAAACACTTAGTCGTAGCTTGATGTCTAAGCTAATTGCATAGCTTCGCTAAATTTTGGACAACATTCCGAAAACAGATTTAACCACAAAATTGGTTAGCAATATTTCGTTTAATTTTTTTAAGTGATTGTAACCTCAGAAGGTAGTATCCATTCACATATTCTTCAACAGTGATATAAAGGGCTGTAATAGGTTTGCATGGGACTGAATTTGAAATGAAATGAGTTATGTACATACATACATATATACACATACAATCAGTTACGCCTTTTACATTAATAGCTCTCACGGAGTCTTGCAAAAAAAAGTCGGCCCACTTTCTTGTCAATAGAACGAAAGTACACATAGTTCAAGTTGACTATAATTACAGAAATTTCTTGTAAATAAAGAATTTTTCTCCGCTACTTCCTGTAAAAAAAATATGTCTTTATGAATCACTTTTTTCTCAATACGTTGGAATCCAGTGTTTTGCATATCCATTGAGGAAAACTTAAACTCATAAGATATACGCTGTAATGGGTCAACCAGTGAACACCATTGAACAGTAAGTTCAAGCAAAAATTCTGCAAATTTTGAAAGCAAACTTTTTCTCAAAGCTGCTTAAATCATAGGATTCCTAGGGCTATTCCTTATAGCCCTAAAAAAATGTATACATTCACTGTAACTCAATGTGTAGCTTAAGACTTACATTTTTTCGTGGTTCTGGGCAAATCGGAAATGACTCATAGCGCACATGTAAGGACTTAAAAATAAACTTAAGAGCTAGTTCCGATTTCTTTTTCAGATGAGCAGAAACAGGTTGTAAAAGAATTTAATCCCAAAATTGTTAACTTGTAATACTCTATAAATTTCGATTTTTTATTATTGTTAAAAGCAACTGCTCAGCACATTTTCAAAGTCAGAAAGAAAGATCACACCGGTAAGCCATTTAACTCTTAATTTCAATCCGAATTCACCACACCGTTGGTGAAAAAATAACTCACAAATACATCAAATTACTTAACCCACTTATCTTTCGACTCACAAGTACGATTGTTGCGTCACTGTTATTCCACTGGAAGCATCAAAAGCTCTCAGGTCTGAAAGGTCTCAACTCGTTAAACTTTATTCACTCAGCCGCCCAGTTGTCTCTCGCCAGTGTTACGATTCAGACGCGTTCTATAGTAGCGCCATAACGAATAACGAAAAAAAAAAATAAAGAAAACAAATATTGAAGTGGTATAAGAAAAATAATCTATAAAACAAAGGTTCAAAAGGAAATGATAATAATAATTTCGAGTACGAGTATAAATCGATAACAGTGGTTTAATTCCTTTTCAAAAAGTAATTTTCTTTCTTCTTATTCTCCATTATTTTCCTCTTGCTGTAAATCATACACCAACGTACAGTGTTCAGTGCTGAGCTCTTTGAAATTATAGCAATTAACTTACTACAATTACTCTCAGTCCATTATTACGTCAACATTGGTTACGCTTTAGTGAATTATAAAATGAAAATCCCACTTTTCTATCGTTTCATGTGCTTTGTTCTTATGTTTATTAAGAGCATCTGTACTTAGAGGAGCATAATAATATCAGCTGTTTGTAACAAACGCAGTTTTACTATTCTCATGGCAGCACCATTCTGTGTGCCTGTATGTCAGTGCCGCAGATAACTGTCGATGTCAAAGGTGTAACCTCATTTCCACGATTGTTTTCTGTTCCATTTTCTAGTTTGCCTTCGTTGCATTCGCATATGCATTCGCGATCATAGACAAACAACAATTATTCCAATAAATGGCGCACGGAAATCACATAACAATAACATGGAAATTCTAACAGCATCTAGTCTCCCCCTACAGATATTATAAGTCCATGTGAACATGAAAGCTAAAGCGGCTGAATGTTACGTAATACTTAAGTCGCGACAGCAAATACTATTAAATATCCGGACAGAGAAATACCGGTTTAGGCAACAACAACACAAAAAAGTCCTCATCATGTGTTTGGGTTTATTTAAAATTGATACTCAACCACGCAGATAGCACAAGAAAAAGTGCCGCAAATTCACTTAGTAAAAAAAGAGATTTATTAAAAAACGAAAGAGTTGGTGTACGAACTTGTATGAGAATTTCTTCTAACCCCTCCTTTGCCGATTGATTTTTGCTCTCCTTATAGATTTCAGTTTTTTTTCTTCTTGTGAATATTTGCGCGGAATTAATAAAGAGAAGTGGAAGATAAGTAAAACAAATAAGAATTGTAATGGGCGAGCGTTAGAGCTGAGTACGTACTTGAACACCCACACTGGGTGTTGATACTTCAAATTTTGGCAACTTTTCTCACAAACAGATTAAAGCAATCTCGAAAAATATGCTGTATTGACCGAAATATATTCCCCGTGTTGTATGCGTTTGTGTGTGTGTGTTTTTTACCAATTCACCATATCTGAATTGCGTCATTAGTGGGTGGGTACGCGTTTGAAATTGCTTTTTAAAGTCGATTGTGTTTTGTTGAAATTTGCTTGAGATATTTATCTTTTCCTTTTTCGTTTTGGATTCCAAGTAGTTTAAATGCTGTATTGAAGAAAATATAACAAATTGGATATGTGTAAATGGAATGTTTAACTGTTAGATGTGCTATTAAGTTTTCTTGGTCTTAATTCCCTTCCATTAACTTAGTGGTAATGGGGAAAAAATAATTAAACTGGAATAATGGATGATAATTATACAGCAAATGAATAGCTACTGCGAAGAACAAGAATGTAGGGAGTTCAAAATACACATACTTTGTCGGGGTCTTTGGAGGTCATTAGAAAATACTTCTCGCTTTCGAATTCAATTTTATTAGGCGAATCAAATATTTATGTATGCGACAAGAGAATTATAATGATAATATCTATCATGGAAATAGCATTCAATTTAGGTTACTGTCACAAACCTGTTGCGATTGGAACCAGAATATTACACACTATACATATTCGGTGAATTAAGCATTCATTTTTCGAATGGAAATCTATATGATTATTAAAATCCTAAACCATTCCTATATACGTACATATGGCTATAATTATGGCGAATGACTTCATGAAGTACAGAAAATAATCAAAGTCAGCCTTTACACTAAGAAACGTCTGTTTATGAAATGAAAAATTGGTATATGACAAATAAATAGTAGAGATACGAAATATTTTGTTTGTGTTTGTGTTGTGTTTGCTAAAAAAGTAAATATTTGCATCTGTTTACGGGTCTTTCCAGCTTTGACATTCCAAAGAATTCTGAAGTTTATTACTTTTTTTTGTGGAGTTTTAATACAAAGGAGTGACAAAATGAAAACAAGTTCCATTACTATCATTACATTCTCTGAATAAGTGGAGAGACGGTGTGACACCAGTTATTTCCCTTAATCAAAATATTTGTTTTTGTACCCAACCAATATCTTAACTTATCCGGAACTCCAGTGATCGCAAATAATATTAATGTTATCAACTCATTTCTAAAAATGTCTTTCTCTTAATAACGTATTGCAGTTTATGCAAAATTCATTGGTTTTAGTTCTTAAGTACTCCGCGGTATTTTCTGACCTTAAATCAGCTTCGAACAGAGTTGTAGCAATACCTATCCAATGTTGCTTCAAGTTACTTCAATATCGAAAAAGGCCATAGGCTGAGTGAGTTGCCTACCAACTACTTTTATAGTGTGACTTTTACATACAATATTTGTCTGTCAAATGTTCTACAATCTTCAAAGTATCAACCGGTGACTAATCGATCTGTACCTTGCGGTTAAGGGGAGTGTGATTATATAGGCTTATCAGCTTTGAAAACGAAAACAGCAAGCACGTTCTACAATTGTTGTGAAAGTAACCTTCTGAACAGTGTGAACCATATCACCATCAATTTGGTTCAAATTAATTTTTAACCAACACTATCTCCCAATGGAAGGTTAGCAGGATATTCAAAACTAGGGACTAGGGAGCAAATTATACAAAGTCGATACTTTACCTTTGGTATCGATTAGCGTTTGCAAATTAATCAGCTTTTTTCAGGCTGCTTATCCAGTGATACAGCTTATTGCACTTCATATGGAAAAAAGGAATGAACTTTTCCTAAAAGGGAAAAGGACCAAATTTGACCACTGATCAAAAAGGACCCGAATGTCTTTGATATTCGAGGATCTTTTAATGATTGTCTCAGTTATAGTTTTCTAATTTGACTGTGGGAGGTACCTGTTTAAGAGTCTCATGAAACTGATTTTTTTTGTTCTGTAATATCATTGTCATTCAATAGCTTTTAGCGGATGCTGTTGCTCAAAATAATTTCATTCAGGTGGCTGTCGCGGCTAACTTAGAAATACCAATGCTGTTAACCCAATTTGTAATACAATCTCAAATATTTGTGGGTCTATTATGCGAATAATTCGATGAACCATGTCCTAAACTGTCCAATTGTGGCTACAATAAATCAGTTAGCATGTTTCTTTAGAGCACTCTGTACATGGTAACATTTTTGCCAGCTGCGTTTATAAGCACCACTTTAAAACTCACACCAAGCTCTTACTCTTACTCTTGAAGGATGCATTGGCTTCTCTACGATAAAGTGTAGGTTTTCGGAACTCAAATCCCAAAGTTTTCCTTGTTGACAAAGTCTCTATAGGAACTCAGATTCTGATGGCGTATCTGTGATGAACTTTGATGCCAAAGGTGGTCTAAACTGCTTTCGAATTTGATTGAATTATTTGGAAATCGAATGGGATCTGCTGTAAACTGATCAAGATATCATGTGACGAGTAAGGCTTCAAAAATAATTGCTTTTCCATCTGTTCTACTGATTGGAGTATCGTGATCAATTTAAATTGTTGAAATTAAAGCATCCGAAGGCAAGCAGTCGGCTGATGAATCAACTTATTTGATTTAGTTGGACGAATATTAAAATTTTCTGCCCATATAGTCATCATTTGGGGAGCGGTAACGGCAGTATAAAAAACTAGTTACTCTCATGCTTTTCAATGCAAACATGTGTTATTGTATTGAAGGTCTTTTTTGGGACATACATAAGTAGATGAATAGGTTTTCTTCTGATTCACCTTTTGTTATATTTTTAAACTATTCAAACCTAAAGACTTATTCTAATTTTATGTCAGCAGACCTGTTTAGTGGCATTCACTAAATTACCTTAAAATAGCACTTTAATTCCAGACTGTGATATCTTTTTCCTTTAAATTGTTTACAAATATCCACAATAAACCGACAGAGAAACATTTTAAAGCCAATATTTTGCAAACAACCGACACAAAATGATACTGACGAAGGTCATTTGCATGCATGGCGACACTAGAAAATAACTTGGTCTTCGGACACATGACCAGTCCACTGTACACAAAGAATTGTTTTTTTTCTTACCTTCAACTCTGTCATCAGAGAACAAAAAACGACGCTCTACGTCGCCACAAGAAGCTGCAAAAAAATTGTATTTACTTACATTTTTTTTTAGGTATGGCATTTATCCGGTTGATAGCATTCAGGTAATGTTCAGCTACACTAGTTTGAATTTTTTTTTGCCATAATCTATTAGTACAATTCTATTCAACTCAAACAAATTAGGAGAAGCGTTTGTGAATGTACTCAATTTATCAAGCCTGGATGTAGAATTAATTAAAAAGTAACTCAGTAATGGGTGTGCGACGAACAGAAAATTCTATTTCCACATGAGGTAGTATATCAATGCAATTTGATTGACGATTAGATTCATTATACCGACTTTAATAGCACATAATGAAATTGTAACTCCATACAGTAGTTGATTTCCCACACATGCACACAAGTACATGCATACTCGTATGTACAACATTTTTATGCATCGCTGATCGTAAAATGATTATTGATTTTTTTATTGCTATGAGTACGACAAGCATTTTAGATTCTGCCGCTGAGTGTTGATTGACACATATGTACGAGTTTATTTTAATTCTCTGATGAGCCAATCATATTGACCGACAAAAACCTATATGAACTGTGCATCATTTGTGGTCGAAGTATGACAGTTTTAGATTTGATTTGACAATGAACTGATAGTCAATGAGTAATGTATGGCTTTTTAAGGTAATTTGAACTGCAAAGTCGAAAGGGGAACTACAACATCAACAATTTATCTGTTTCACCTTTATTTGCAAAATCTATTGCGACAGTTGAAAGTATAACACGAGTTCAAAAATTAAGTAATTAAATAGTGACATCAATCTGAGATTCCGTACACAAATGAGGAAGGAGACACTCAGACATTAATAAATTATACAAAACTAGATCACTGGGTGTATCTACATCGAGTAGCCGCGACCACTAATATATCTGACATCACTTAGTAGGTACTGCGTCTGGATGCCCTTGATTAACGGGGATTTTAATCAGCGATATATTAAATTTACATGCACTTTTTTAAGATAGGTAAAGCATCAGAAAATTGGTTTGCCTTTCAAAAAAATACTTCACCTGTATTGTCGAAATACGGCGGTATTAATGCAATATTTGTTGGGTGCAGGTTTTTGTGAACTTTATTTCCTTCCCTAGATTACGTTTTTAGAAATGGCGCCCTAGTAACGTGAATAAACAAGTGTCAACAAAATTGGCACAAAATGAGATCCTGTCTCTTAAAAGATTTATTATTTAAACAAAGCAAGTGTTCGTAGTCAATTCTGTGCCATTAATTTACCAGGCAGTAAGCCAAAAACGAAAAAAAACACTTCAATCAGCAGAAGCTTGATAGCATTTGGCACAGCAATCCCAAAAGTTCGATACCTAAAACCTAAATTTATGTACATCTGGACATTAGATCCAGAAATAAAACAGCATTCTTAGCACAGATCCTTTTTACAGGTTTCTTTATTCTTCTTTTTCTTTTCCTTTTGTCCGGCGAGGTTATGATCAGGGTTATAGGGATCATAACCCTCGCACTTTACTGCATCCCTACTGGTACGCCTGTGTGGTACGCCGATTTGACCTCGAAAAGAATCTCCAGGCCTCCCGGTTTCGGATCACTTTACCAATGAGGCATGCTCATGAAATTCCTTGTTCCTGTATCTTTGCTTTTCACCTCAGATTTTCTGTAACTATTATACAAAAATAGGCAGAAAGTTAGTGGCTTCGTTGTTGTCCATTCCAGTAAATTCCTTTAGTTTTCTGCTTCCGTGGAGTACTTATTCCCTGACCAGCTAGTTCTCATCTCAGCGCAGAGACTTTTCTTGCTGGGTTATCATTTCCGCATTCCGTGGCACAAAACCCACGATACCTTAAGACAAGCATCCATCGACTGATTCGCGAAATAGAGTCACAAAAAATCGACAACGTAATGCAAAATTTAGCTGAGAGGATGCACTACCGCCAAGTCTACCGAGGCAGCAATTGGAATGAAACCATTTAACACACATAATTCCAAATCTGTTTTCTTCACCTGAATACCAAGTTTTGAAAATTATTGTTCCGAATAGTTTCAATAGCGCTTAATACAAATATAAATACTTGGCGCAACAGACCATATATGGTCCAGGGCTTAGCTTCTCGCGACCATTCGTGTTGTGCGTGCTATAGTTTTTCCACACAAGTGGAAGGGAACTACAATTTAGGGCCATATCCGAAATGCGATTTGAGAAGCTTTTTCATGACAGTAATTACTCTCAGACGTTTGTCAGACACTCGAGAGAGGTGGGACCGTGAAAAGTTTCTGGTGTTTTGTTGGGATTCGAACCTGGAACCTCCCGCTCAGTAATCTAACACACTAACCACTGAGCCACGGCGCCCACAATAGAGCTAAATAAGGCTTTAGAATGCTACGTTTCAGTACTTGAATGATCATTCACCGCATGTTCACTCTTAAAGACCACCAAGATCTTCTTGTTCTTAGATGGCCTGTCTCTTAGCAAGATAGCTGAACAGTTTAATATCCACCTTAGTTTAGTGCCGAGCTACAATGACATTCCATCAGGAAATTGCATGGCTGATGAGCTAGCCAGGAAGGGTACAACTCTATCAATTTAACCGGATAAAGGAAATCTCGGCATGCATATCGCAACAGTTAAAATGCTGCTTAATGGTACTACCTGTTTAATCACTAGACATATCTGGCTTAAACTGGATCTCAAACGCTCCAACTGTCTTAAAGGCAGAAAAGGAAGCTTCTTTCCAGCATAGAAGGCTGGGCGTCTTTGCTAATATGGATGAAGAGGAGGAAGAAAGCATTGTACGTCTACATCTCTCCGCTAAGAAAACTACATTTAGGGGCCTACTTCTTCAATTACCTAAACGAACAGGCTAATACCGGCATTAATAGCTTCCAGCGCTTCATAACTAGCTCCTCTTAGTTTAACGGGTAACTCTCTTTGGAGATGCTGATCCATGTGGTAATACAATGGACCTTATTGGTCAAAGTGAGGTTATATATTTGCAACCTGCCACGTCAACCTATCCTAACCTAGATGGCCCTAGACGCCCCATTTCTAACAGATAAAGATTATTATTAAATTTGCTTATGTAAAAGTTTAAAGAAACTGCTGTCTTTGATTTGTTCTTAGAGCGGATCACTACCTGTAAACCACAGATATTTATGAATTTTTCAAAGAACTATATCGACCTACTACTGTCCCCTGATAAATTTTCTCATTCCACTCGCCCGTCAACAAAGTTTCCCTCATTTCGAATCAGACCATAGAGAGTACGAGTAAGTAAATCACGCCTGTGCGTGCCTAACTATAATCTTCCTCATATTTGCAACCAAATTCCTACAAATGATGAACTGCAAATCTGCTTTCCAATCAAAAAAGAAAAAAAAAATCAAATCAAATCACAGCAAACATCCACTGATAAATATTAATTAGGTAGTGTTTGAGCGCGCACCTCACACATCACCAAATTGAGACGCAGAACCAGTCCGTCTGGCAACCTTGTGTGGAATATCTAAGCTCATCACGCGAATATTTTCCCATTTTCTACTCGCATATCTGAATTCAATAAATTTCCGCTAATTAAATACCAAAAATTTATGAACTTTCTATTTACTCCAGGTAAGGAAGATACCGCAATTGTTGCCGCCTCTACTTGAAGAAAGTCATTGCATCGTCAGTAAATCAGTTAATAAACGGATTCTTCAATTTATTTGCTTTCTTATTACCATTCCGCATTGTATTGCCTCCGCCGCAGTTTACATTTTATGTTCGACAATGCGCTGTTGGACTGAGAAGCACAAACGCTTCCCAAAATAACAATAAATATCGGATACGAGAAGTATTTCGAATGAAATCATCGTCGTCGTAGCACCAGCATCAGAAGTGCTGCTCCCTGTAAAGTGTCGTTTCCATGACATGCAGTGAAATGGCTGGATTGGTAAACACTGGTGATTTCGTTAAGACAATTATGTCGGCGCTTCTGAAATCACCTTCACCTGCGTGGACTCCACCAGTAGCACACGCGTCTGGTTGATGTACTCGTTGAAAATCAGGGTGTGCTGGTGCTGGGTGCTGTTGAAACATCTTTGGAGCTCACAATGGCTTTTACACAACCAGGCAGAGTTGATTTCACCAAGCGCACAGGGAGGCAGATGACAATTATTTGTAAAGACAGAGGAAGGAAGTTGGGTGGAGGCACAGAGCTGGCCGCCATTACAGCGTTCACCCGCTTCATCTTTGGCCATGGGCGAGCGTACACATCAAGCACATTAAGCTCTGCCTTGTTGTGCTTTTAATTATCGCAACGACCAGTCTTAATAGCATTTTACTTGAAAGTTAATCATCTTTATTTCCATTGTCATTTCGTTTTACGACCGCTGAGTGCGGGAATGGTGGAATCTTGTTGAAAAAACAATTTTCGTGTTTTATCTTCGTCTGGGGACGCTGGTGCTGGGCGGCCGGCGCGGCGCGGCGACGAGTTTTCTATTTTGCGCTGCTAAGAACAAATTTCACTTGGCGAATTCTCTAACAATTCGTTTAGGTAGCATGACTTGTGTCATTTAATTTAATTGTCAGGAAATAAGTGAACGACTCTGTGGAATTGATTGAAGAAGATGTAAACTTTCATTTAATATTCCTTTGTCATTCCATTTGCCAATTCGATTTTTTGTTCCGCAGTATTTTTGACTTACTCTCTCCGGAAGCGTTGACGAAATCTATCGCCTTATATACAGCGTATCTGTGTAGGTCGTATAGTTACATACTAGTATTTCGCATCGAATTCAGAACCAAGCACAGGGACTTACATATATGTATGTACACGACTTAAATAAAAAAACTGGCAAATGTCATTGTAAAGTCTTTAAAAGCAGGCTTAATCTTCTCTCTAATTCCCTGGTAAGGACTAGGTTCGGATTTCTAGTTAGGCCAAACACATACGGGTCATAGTCCCAAGGTACTCACTCATTTTTCAGATAATACCTGTTGTTTGACATCTGAGAAAAAGGAAGTGTGATTAAATCCTGGCCTAGACTCCAATTCTTTCATCGAACACTTCTACAAGTTCGTCAAAGGGGGTTTGCTTCTTTATATCTAGCGCCGAGGCTCAAGCGTATGGTGAGCAGTAGGTTCGACATTCAAATTCCAGAAAACGCCAAAAATTTGTTTCATGGTTCCACCTCTCGTGAATGACTGACAAACTTCCGAGAGTAATAACTGTCATGAGAAAGCTTTTCAATTTGCTTTTCGAGCATGGCTCTAAACCGTGTGAAAAATATAACACGCACAACACGAATGGTTGCAAGAAGCTAGACCGCAAAGGAGGTGGACAACAATTAATTTTATTTGGATCAATTGTTATAGACTTCCTAGTTTGGCTGAATGTGTCTCACAGCTTAGTGGACTATGCGATTCGCTACCTGCCGGAGATTTTTCCATTTTGAAATTTGGACCGAAAATGAAAGCATATTTACCCTACAATGATTTAGTAAAAATCTGAAGTTCCCCTACGTGATTCTCGCTCAATCCCTTAGGTTAGGTTAGGTTGATAGGGTGTGTGATGGTTATGACTCATCACGTCCACTCGGAGACCTAAAGGTCCCGTGGAAAAACCTATTTAGATTGTGGCGTTTGGAACCAGTTGTTGCTTTTTAAGAATTGTAGAAGATCCTGTATGTGAACTACTGCTACCTTTGCGATGCTTGCGAAGAACATGGATCCTAGAGTGCGTAGGCGTATGTTCTTGCAGGGCGGGGCAGTGGCATAGCAGATATTGGATCGATTCCACTTTCTCCTCGTCACCGCAGCTTATGCATAAATCGTTGGACTCTGCGTTCCATTTGCTAAGCACAGCTCCGATGGCGCAGTGTCCTGTGATTACTCCCGTTAACATGCGGATGGAGGATCGGTCTAGTGCCTAAAGGCTCTTTGTTTTTGTTTTATTTAATTTCGGCCACAATGTACGAGAGGTGGCACAGTCCTCTCTGGAAAACCAGGAGGAGTTGGCCCTTAGTAACAGTGGAATCAAGAGCCTGATTGTCGGTGAAAATAACATGGGAACTAAAATTTAAAGATCTTCTTGAAGAGAGTGATGTATTTCATTCAAAAAACTCGGAAAATATTAACATAATGTTTGATGGAAAAACCAACATTATCCGGCAGATACTTTTTGAGGTCAAATCGGCGAATCCCAGAGGCGGACCAGTAGAAATACAGTAAAGTGGGACGATTATGATCCCTATAATCCTGATAATAACCTCGCAGAACAAAAGAAAAGAAAAAGAAGAATATAATTCGAGATTAAATTTTTGGAATATTTTTTCGGACCTCATTTCGATCGTGGGACTTGGGGGCAATGTGATCCTTTTTTCCTGTAGCACTTTCTTCTTCTCTCATTTCCTGATTCAGTATACATCTCTTAATCATTAGACATGTCGCCATTAAGTAGAAGTTTCTCTGAAACACCTCTCCAGCGGATGGTACATTAGACTTAATATCTACATATTTAAGCTTCCTTGAAATAGGCAAATAGTGAGTGACCTACACTCGACCCTCGCTTATTGAGAGTGGAAGCAAGATAATCTTGGATGCAACACTTTGTTATTATTTTAAAACCGTCGGAAGGACTCTCTAGTTTCTGCATTCTGTGCGATCTCCTCTTTGCGAGTTTAGTGATCATTACTCTTTTCCCCTCTCCTGGTAACTTTCCAATTTCCCGTATGATAGGGTGATGGAAGCCTGTCGACGCACTTGACATATTTGGGAACGCTTAGCAGAAATGCCATCCAGCCCAACCAATTTCTCCGTTTTAACGATTTCTCTTGCACTACGCTCTCGATGAGCCTTTGTTCTTGTTGTCTATTGCCTAAACCCAATAGTGTTTTGGGAATTCAGGCGACACTAAAGTTTCTGTCAATCAATCCTTCCAATGGGTAGAGAGTTCTGAACGCAATGCGTGAAGAACCTGCAACTCTAAGTCCCACAAGTAGCTGTAACACCGTTCGTATCACAGCTCGGTCAAGTTCAGTCAATACCACGAAATGAGTCCATAAAATCGTCCACAGAAAATTTTTGCAAAGTTATGCGGGCTTCAAACTTATATTTCTTATAACTTGCAGCAAACAAAATTATCAGCCATAAACTCTAAAAATATTAACATAATGTTTGATGGGAAAACCAACCTCATCCGGTTATGATAATTCGGGATCACATTTTCTCCATTTGACTACTAGCGCAAGCAGATAGATGCAAATTAGTTTCTTATTTTGAGCAAGGTTCTATTTTCGTTTTCTATTTCTCCATCCACTAGTTAGTTTAATATTTATCACAAGTTCGAATCAAAAGTCCAACATGTGTGCTGTGTTAACGCCTCTGAGCATCAAGGAATTTAATTTATCGAATTTATTCAATATATCTCTGTTTACCTTGTGTGGCGATATCAACAGTGAATTCATTTCGAGGTCATTTATATTCAAAACTCATTCCGTGAGTTATTTTCAAAGAATGTGGAAATTTGTCATAGGAATATAACCAGAATCAACCCTCATCACCAAACACCTCGCCGCTGGCTGGTTAGAATAAACAAGTGATTTCCTACTGGCTTAGTGCCTAAGCTTTGACACATAGTTCAGCTTGTTTACAAACACCCCCGTGTCAACTGCTTTTCCATTTCAACCACTTGTTACAAGCTCAAGCTCTCTCTCTGCGGTTTCCACTCTCACCAATCCAAAAATAATGGAAAAGCGACGCAATGTTGTGAATTGAATTCCTGGAAGGCGATGAGAAACTTATGACCAAAATGAAATAGAAATAAAAACCGGTCCCCACTAGACCTCAGATTCGAACACATGACTGTATTGTTACTTCCAGTACTGAGTCTCCACTTGCTAACGTGTTTTTTTCTTTTTTCAATGTATCTTCTTTCCCCACACACAGGTGAAGATCGACGGTGATGTACAATGTTGAATAAAGCTTGAAAAGATACGAAACCTGCTCAAATTCCATTCCAACAGAGTGTTGTTGTTGTCTTGTGTTTTTTTTTTGTAACTTTTAATTTTAAAATATGACGTCATCGGTTGTAGGCAGTTTGTGCGACTACATGGTACACTTGAATGAATGATTTTCAATCGAATCTCAGTTCGATTTTAACTCTTAAAGCTGCTGCATGACATCTAACAAAAAAAGTTGAATAAGAAGAACGGAAATTAATTAAAATCAATTTTTTTTTTTTAAATAGAAAACACCTGGAGAATTTAAAAAAAAAATACGCGATTAAAAAAAAATGAAATGCAAAAAATCGAAGAGGAAAATAAGTCTGTTCTGAGGGACAGATAGTGCGAGTGAATTTTACTGAATTACTAAGTGCGAAACGAAAGTGAATGTGAATACAGAATACGAGAAAATAACTTGTGAAAACGAAAAAATAAAAAAAGAAAAAAATTGAAAGTGTGCGAATTGAATATCACTTAAAATGGATTTAAAGGATATAAAAGGAGCGAAAGTCACCCATGCAGGTTTGCTGAAACACAATTCGGATGGAACGACAGATACACAAAAGATCACTCATGCTGGGTTGGTGGCCCGCAGCCCTGAGGGCACAGCCGCAAAGGGTATGAATATACGCGGCAATGAGGATCTCTGGGTCGAGATTCAGGCAAACACCTTTAGGAATTGGGTTAACGAACATCTCAGGGGAACTGGAATGCAGGTAAGCCATATTTTTTGCTTATGTGTACATTTGTATGTGTCTGGTGGCAAGTCACTTGTAGGTTGAACTTAATTGATATTTAAATCTTAAGTTTAAGATAATAATTCATGAGTAACGATAATAGCATTCGGAGCACAATTCCGCAGTAGCTAATAATCCCCCTCAGACAAAAACAAAATAAAATCGATAAAGTTACTCAAAAATGCATAGCATGTGAGCTCAGAAGCAAAAGGTGACTCAGAAGACAGAAGGTGTACTTTAATATTTTTTTCTTATAAGCTAATGATGCTGTTTGCTTTGGAATGAATTAAAAAACAGGAGGGCATCACCAATGAACTTTGTCTGAACTGTGTAAATTGATTCTAGATGCCAATTACAACAATGTATAGAAAACAATCTTGGGGAGAGGTATAACCCGTCGTTATGTAAGAAAAGGTGATGCATACAGAACTGCCACTTAACCTTGAAGCCTAACTACTTTCCTCGAGGCATACTACTTCCCTGCGAAACACACTACAAGCTACCCATCTCCTCCAAGTCATACTCGCGTTAAATACGAAGGTGTTTTTTTCTAGTAGATACGAGAAACTACTCGAGGATTACATTGTATATATGCAAATGGGCGCCGTAGCTCTGCGGTTAGTGCGCTGGACTACTGAGCGAGAGGTTCAAGGTTCGAGTCCCAGAAAACACCAAAAAGTTTTTTTCATGGTCCCACCTCTCGCGAATGTCTGACAAACGTCCGAGAGTAATAACTGTCATAAGAATATGGGTCTAAGCGTCCAAAATTACGCACAAAACGAATGGTTGCGAGAAGCCAGGCCCGACCAGATACCGTCTATTGCGCCAAGTATTTGCATATGTGTATGCTAAATTCTCCGAAGGGTGTTATATTGTTGCAGTACATACATATACATATATCTATTAAATGCCAAGGAGTGTAGTAGGATATATATGTATATGCTTGCGATTTGACCGGTGTAAGTTCAATCCGCTTAGAAAAACAGCAATCACAGCCAACAAGCGCAACAGAAAAAACTAAACGTCTTAGTATCTTCAACTACCATACGAAAAAAGGACCTGATAGAATCTGAGCGCTTCTGCTCAGTTCTAGCATTTTTACATGCTTTTGCAAAAGACCCTGAGAGATTTCCTGTAACCGCTTCGTACTTAACTATATCCAGCTCAGTTTCTAGATCTCCCTGGTTCTTTTAAAAACCAAAACTATTCATAAATCCTCAGATATTCTATATCCTCTCTTAGGGGAATAGCTCCAGCTCTCCATTTTCATGAATTTGTCTCAAATACTTACCTTTTGTACGCAGAAATGGGGTCTTACATCTTCCCCCTTGCAGCGGTGAAATTTTTTGCCTTAGCTCAAGCATTGTGTTGCATTTCGGGATAAATTCGGATTTTATGATTTTTGTTTCCAGCCTCTTACATGCAGACTGACTATCTGTCTAAATAATGGTGTCCTTAATTGAAATCGGTGTAATTTCTACAAATTTCGTAGCCCGGATTGCATACTAGGTACACACTTCCTCTGCACATGCCCACTCTGTTATCGCAGAGGGTATTCAGCAGCTTGTTCCATCTTTGAGCAGTCCTTAGCCTATCACATTATTGCTGCTCTTAACTAAATTGAACATCACATACCCTTCTTACCATTTCTTTAGATATATTTGAATCGGATAACTTGATGTTAATTTTATCGCCATGTGGTCTGGCCTCATAACGAGTTTGGTATAAATAAAGAAATATGTGTTTCAGTATTCAAGACTGTTTTTTAGGGGTCTTACGATCTCTCGGTCAGACCAAACGGAATTGAAATTCCTAAAGACCATCCCACAAAAGTTTATATTCATGAATTCGCTTTATACCCAAAACACTGACATAACCGGTTTCAAATTCACAGAGGATAACTCATCTATTTGCATTTTCATTCCAAATGCAAAAATGAAATGACAGTTTTGACATTTATTATTTCAAGTTTCGCTCGTTTTAGTTTCACGTAGGATGGCCAAGTTTCCATGATCCTAAATATAGCATTAGCAAATCTGCCTGGTTTCTCTCATAACAACAACAAGAAACTACGTCTAGCATAGTGGTCTTGTAGTGGATTTTTCTTAGGAGTCTTTCATAGAATTACATTCTGGTCGTGCGTGGATCATCGTTATTTCTTATATATGAACTGATGCTTGAGCACTGCCGTAAACCACAGATACAGCTCTATGATTCACGAACATTTCAGATCTGAAGGTTCGAACGTCCGCAAAATACTCGTCACAACAGGATCCATACATTAAAATGTAATTGACTAAACCATCCTTTTTTATACCTGAGTGTGCTTAGTGATTTTAAAAAGGCGGATATTTCGTGAATGTAAAGCGGTTTTCTTTCATATCTGACGTTTCTATGGATTTATTTCGGACAGACTGAAAAACAATCTTTTATATACTTTGTCTGGGCACACTAAATCCATCCTTCTGTACATAACATGGTGACAGTGGAACTTTTAAAAGATTTTTTTAGAATACTATCTACGTCTACTATCTACTTAAAGCTAAGGATATTCTTTGACTGATAACCCATGTGTTTCCAATAAAGTTGATTTCTTCGTACAAATTTATGAGAATGAACCTTTTACTTATTTCGGGTATAAAATTGTTGTTTCCCTTTGAAATTGTTTAATACATTTGATTTATGTTATACTGGAGATCGTCCTTTTGTCGAAAAAAAAATAAAAACATGTCAACTAACGCCCATACTTACACTCATGTTGCTCTTCAGCAACGTGAAGGCTTCCTCGGATCTTTGAACTTCTAATTCGATCTAGCATTGCTACTCCTGCTATCAGGAAAACATCTTCATCTCAGCTGCCGTTAATTTGCCCTCATACTTTTTGTTCATTGTTCAGCACTCCGAACCATATGTGAGCGCCGGACGAACAACTGCAGTATAAAGCCTTCCTTTCAGCTTAGGGGACATTTATCGGTCACAGAAGATAGCAGAGACTTCCTGTCACTTTATCCACCCTACGCGTACGCGATGATTGATGTCGTCATCAATAGTTGCTTCTCTATTGATCATAGATCCCAGATACTTGAACTTTCGCACTTGGGAATCACTTTTCCATTCAAATTAATACATATGTATGTATCTAGACTAGTTCGGACTGGATCAGAAAATGTACAGATACTTTGGGACTAATTCGGTACCCATTCTCCTCGAAAACATCCACCCATACATCAATTGCTCGTTGCAAGACGTTTGATGGTCACTTATGATGGCTTCATCGTCAGCAAAGAATAACTGTTGCACTTTGGGGTCCGTTACTTTTCCTTCAAGCAGATAATCTAGGACTGCGATAAATATCAAAGGACTTAAGACGTTTCGCTGGTGCACACCGACTTTAATTGGGAACCCTTCGGTGGCTCCAGCGGTGACTCTTTTCTTAGTGTTTATAAAATATGTATGTTTGGTATGTTTGGGCCCCGATGCGAATATAAGCCAAGCTTTCAACTAAATTTCATGGTTCCAGTTGCACTCCACAGTCATTCAACCTCGAATAGAACAATGTAAATTCCTTTTCCAATGCCCTGACTTTTTACATCAATCCAGTAAGATCTAAAGATACAATCAAATAATGCATCTGTGAACCAATAAAAGAAGCATTTCATTATTTCCATACGTTTCTTAACAATGGAACAACATGCAGGTACTGTTCCCTCCCAAACAGGTTCTACAAAGTTGGTTGACTTACTGAACGAAATCAAGTTTCCGAATTCACGACTTCATACACAGCTCCAAGTCTCAAATATTTGCTTTACTCCGTAATCTCCATGCGGTGAACTCATATTTAATTCAAACGAAATAACTCCCACAATTTATAGCCAACGTTAAACCATAACAAAAAAATATTTTTAGCAGTGATCACGAAAACTTGATTTCAGCTGAGCTTGATGAGCCAAATCACAGTATAATCAAACATCAATAAAAAATATCTGAACCTAGTGCCGAAGTCACACATTTTGTTATACTTTTGGCACTGGAACCAATATTCATTTGAATAAAAATTTAGTAGCTTCATAAATAATCAGTTGTGTGGCATCTGGACACTGTCAAATTTATTTGCAGCTTTCCAGTCAACGATCCACGCACAAACAAGTCATAATGGCCACGTAAGGAATTTTTTCCGTTTTAAAATAAAAACCACAACCACTTAGTTTCTGCAAAATAAAACTCCAAACATTTATCACACATCCTACACGCAACAGGGAGATATACTCATACGTACTCGTAGATACAACCGACCAGGTATGAAAAATGGCATCAGCTGCAATTTTAAAGTGCGCGGACTCGATTCGCCCGCAGCGCTACGCATTCGACGGCCTCAATTAAAATTCATTTCACTCTCGTTTCAAGTAAAAGAAAATAAAGTTGATATAGGGTTCCCTCTGCATGGGAGTAGATAAACTACCCATTTAGACACAACGACGCGCAATAAAATCGCACAGTTGATGAACCGCATAAGTGTCATTGATTTACGCAAAGGAGCACGACATGCGAAAGGAAGTGACGAAACCAAATAACTAACACTGACGTCATCGCCCACATAAACGGTCAACTTCTCTCCGATGCTGGTGTACTCGTACACTAAGGATAGCAGATACATGCTGTATCCGACGATAAAAAAAGAGTGTTTTTCACGAGTGACTGACAAGTTCATTTGATTCAACAGTGTGGAGGGTTCACCTTCATTGGTCTGGTTAGACAACCAAATATGGAATCTTGTTGTGACCGAATGACAATGAACGTTTAATTGCGTGCAAAGTTGGTTGTTGTAAAATTTATTTTGTAGAGAAGCGTTGTTTTGTAAGGATAGTTACACGTGTCCGACCTTGTCTAACTTTTACGTGATTTTGATGAGTCTTGACACTGTTTGCATTACTCATTTCCACTTCCGATTTCATATGTACTCTACAAGTATGGAATTTGAACTGTCATGGGATTGAAAATGGGAAACAGTGTGAACTGCATAATTGAAATTACGAACTTTTTACCACAAATAACTTTAGTCACAGCTTGCGTAGGAGTCTGCTAATAACGTGCGCCTTGGAGCATTGCATCTGGCGTCAAATGACGCAATTTCTGTAAATACACGCAAACGAAACGGAACGTGGGCTGCACATTCAGGGTCCAATGGAAAATACACAACAATAGCGTCACTTCATTGTTGGTTGATCTTGAAATTGTGCTCTGGAAGTTTATTCCTATTTAGGAATTGAGTATGAAAAGTGAAAGTTAAAGGGTGGCGGAAGTTTTCAATTCAATTCAATTTTCAATGCTACGGAAGCTGTCTTACCTTGAAGAGACAAAGTCTCTTTAGTCCTCGATGAAGTTATGATGATCACACATATTTTCGAAATTATCCCAAAGTATTTTTTGACAGATACCTAACCAAACTGAGCTGAGTCATCAGCACGCATATGAGTCTTAGTGTCTATGTTGGGTTCGAGTACAGATATACATAAGTGGGTCTACTATGATTTCCCAGATGTTCGAAATGAAGTTCTTACAAGGAAATTAAGGACTTTCTTCCTGATCTCCAACCTTTTCATACCTGAAACTTTAGCGAAAATAGATTTATGAGGTTTTGTCACGTATGATTGTATGGACGTAGTAAGAAAAAGAAAAAGTAGTAAGAGTCCATGCTTCACCGCCATAAAGCAGGACTAGGATGATGAAGGTCTTGTACAGAGTCTCCTTAGTTGTTCGAGATAGGGCCCTACTACTCAATTGCCTTCTAAGCCCAAAGAAACAGCGATTGGCAAGAGCGATTCTTCGTTTGATTTCTGCTGAGGTGCTATTGTCAGAGGTCATACCAGACAAGGTAGACAAAGTCCTTTACTACCTCGAAGTCAGAGCTATCGACTGTGACGTTTTGTCCAATTCGTCGATGTTGTATGTTCCTTCTAATTGACAGTACACACTTGGTTTTGCCCTCATTTACAGCTAAACCCATTTTAACGGCTTCTGTTTCGATACTAGCGAACACACCAATGACAACCCGCTGTGCTCTGCCAACTATGTCCATGTCATCTGCGTAAGCTAGTATTTGCACCGATTTTTGACAGATTGTGCCTCTCGGTGTTGGCTTGTGAGTTTCGCACAATCCTTTCAAGTATAATGTTACAGAAGTCACATGACAGTGCGTCATCCTTTTTTGATATCGGAGGTCTTAATGGAGCAGCGAGCGTTCTCCATCGTCATCCTGCACAGACGAACGAGTTTGGCAGGGATGCCATAACTATACATGGCTCTGTTAGCTCGTTTCTATAGATGCTGTCATACGTGGCTTTAAAATAGATGAAAAGGTGGTAAGCGTCAATTTGGACTTCTTGGGTTTTTTCCAGGATCTGCCGGAGTGTGAAAATTTTATCGATTGTGGACTTTCCTGGCCTGAAACCATACTGATATGGTAGAGAAGAACTTGTACGCGATGTTGAGGAGACTGATGCCTCTGTAATTGGCGCAGTTGAAGGGGTCTTCTATCTTGTTGATCGGGCAAACAATGCTGAGATTCCATTCATCAGGCATACACTTGTCTGGCCAAATCTGGGAAATAAGTTGGCGTATGCTCTCTACGAAGTTATTTCCAGCTGCCTTGAACAACTCGGCCGGTAGGCCATTAAGACCAGCAGCTTTATTGGATTTAAGCTTGGATATTGCTATCCTCACTTCATTTTGGTCAGGTGGACGGAAGTTTCGGCTATCATCTTTCATGTTGAATGGAGCATTTTGCCTGACAGTGGTATGTTGGTCTTCGTCGCCGTTATACAGTCTGCAGAAAAAGTTTTTCCATATTCTCAGCACCGACTGTGATTCTACTACCAGGTTTCCTACAGGTCTCCGTACGGGTCTCGTTGGCCTGACACGTTCTTTTTACCTCTTGGTAAGACTTCCGTACATTATTCCTGGAGTATAACCTCTTAATAACTTTGATCGCGCTTCTCGTGCTCTTTTTTCTTCTTCTGGAGAAGCCGATGTTCATCCCAACTTTTATGCTCGTAGAGCTCAGGAACAGCCCTCGTCCTTCTTTGCAGCGCTTTCTCTGAACCATGTGCCATTAAAATTGTCTGGTGCCTTGACGGCATTGATGCCTGGCTGAAACCTCAGAAATAATCTAACAAATAAAACTCTTTGTATACTTTTGATACACGTATTATGATTTGCTTTCAGGTGGTTATTTTCCTTAAATTATCAGCATTAGCAAAATTTAGCCGATTTTATTTATTCTACTGGAAAAAAATTACAGAAAAAAAGCTGTTCATTAGCACCTTCTTCTCGAGGTTAATTTTGAGAACAACCATATTTCTGATACCGAACTTCTTATACAAATATTACACTTTACCATAAATTTGACGAATAAATTCTCTCACAGGTGCCTAAATTATTTTTGCCCCAGAATCATGATCTCATAACTCAGTGGCGGTCTTATTTATTCCAGTCAATTGCGCCTAGATAATAACCGATTGATTATCTATAATTATACTGTCAAAATAACTTAAACATGACATTATACACGATATAGGGTCGGTAGTAAAATCCGACTTTTATGGCTATGTCTTATTAAGAGATTTATTAGAGACTTATTTGAATTTAATCAGATTGGAAGCTTTTACAGAGGTTTTTAACTTCTTTAACTTAATGCTGAACTTATAGAGAAGATTGTAAAGATTTTTATTGAAACTAGCAGCAGCATTCACTGTTTGGGACAACGAGTATTGACATTTATAGACTTGTCATGTAGGAGCTACTAGCTCCATCTTTTCTATCGAAACCTACTTTCGTTTGAAAATTGGGCCAACCGAAGGGGCAGTTAAAATGCTGTTTCACTATTTTACTGCATTTATTTGATACTGAATGTGGTTGTGCTGTAAATTGTATATCATTCACTTAAACTTAATTTTGAATTTGCCTCACATCCGAAACTCGACAATTGGTGCTTCTATAGCCCATAAAGCTGACTTTCTATTTTTCTATTTACTGACTAGAGAGAAGCATGCAAATCCACGGCAGAAAGTTATTTTACTCCGGTCCGTTGGTCTGGCTATTTGTCGGTGTACTCTCAGCAAATTTTATGCAACCGTACTTTAGTCAAAACAAATTTAATGTTGATCCTGGACCCAAGAGGAACTTTGAAATCATTAGTTAAAAAAATCGTGATTCATCAAGGTGTATGGGACCAGGACCTAAACTTTTCATAAACTACAAAGCTCAACTCTCCCACTTCATGTTCACACTCAATCATGAATAATTCTCCCCATAACTTCAACCCCCCAGTCCGTTGACCACTGAGAATTAGAAAACCGGATCATTTCCAATCTGAAACTCGAGGTATTTGAGGCTTACTTTCATTATAAGATAAATCTGAGGGTTTTCCACCTCAAAAACTGAACGTAAAAACCTCTGCCGATGGGCATCTTAGGCCAATAAGCCCTTTATTACAAATCAGCAAGCAAATTAGCAAGCGGAGTATAAAGTAAGAATAAAATTTAAAAGAATAAAACCAAGTCAGTCCAACTTTGATGATAAAATAGACATTAAATCTGAAAAAGGGGCAGGCTCTAGCTAGCAAACTTTCCTTACTGACCTCTTACTCATAGACTTGGGTATGCTAACAGATTGCTGCTTTGGGTATTGTTTGGTTGTGTAGGGTAAGAATAAGCTACTTAGCCCTCCCAATAGCCCCTTAGAGAATTACTGGAAAATAAGTTTTGCGGATGATGCATTTTTAACGTCACTAGTCACGGGCTTAAAAGTTTTAGTATAGTAGTTTTTTGCCTAAAAAGGAAAGGAAGAGTCGCTTGATCCACCTTTCGGCGTCAATGAGTCTGGTGTCAGTGGTTCTATCTAGTCCAGAGCAATATGCCCACGAGATCTTTTTAGGAGTTCCTTTCAATTTATCTACCTTCGATGGACAATTACCCAGTTTGGCAGGGTATGTCGCTTTATGGCAAAACCTATATTTTCATCGAGCTTCAGCCAAGACAGCATCCTTTTTATAAAGTAGCTGCTCCCGAGAAAAGCTTACACATATGTTTTCAACTCTTTCAACTTTAGAAACAGGAGTCGTGTCCTTCCGTAGCGTGATCGCTATTGGATAAAACTCGTTCAAATGCCACCCTGTGCAAACGGAAGTCAGAATGTAATATAAACTATTCAAAACGAAAACATTTTATGAAAATATTTGTAGGCAAGAACATTACTAAGCGAAAGTATCTAACAACAGACTCGAAAGTTTCTGCAATACTAGTCCGATTCATTGTAAAAAGAAGAACCAATCAGTCATGCTTCACAAATCCAGTCAGTAATCATATTGAAAGCCATCCAAGGTTCCGGTTTCGCCTTCAAATTGAATAACAAAATGCATTCCCACTAACAGATCCCATATGAATAAAACATCAGCATCTGAGGAAGCTCATTGAACCCACCTACATCAACACTCAACCAAAGTCAACCAAGTTAAAAAAAAATAGTAATGAAAATAATAACGTACATCAAGTCCCTCCCCTTGCGGTAGCCCACCAAAAATTTTCGTTTTCCAAAAAAAAACCATCTACAGACGTACGTAGACGTACCTATGTGCGCAGCTCAGGGAAATCTCCCAGATGGTGAAATTACGTTTTCGTCATTTTGTTGTTCGCACAAAATAATAATTTGCACAAAAGGCGGATACAAACAATTGAATTTCTCTCCATATGCTTACATACTTAGACACACTTCCCATAGATAGACTTGTGTGGTTATTTATTCATGAGTTTTTTTTTTGTCTGTTTATAGGTTCATGACTGGGCGACAGATTTTTGCGATGGAACGCACCTATGTGCGCTGGTTGAGAAGCTTCAGACGAGACCCTTGAAACCCTCTTGGAATCGAAGGCCAGCGAATCAACATCATTACCTTGAGAATGCATCCACAGCCCTGAATGCCATTGAAGCTGATCACATAAAGCTGGTAAACATTGGCAATGTGGATATTGTCAATGGAAACGTGAAACTCATCTTGGGACTCATTTGGTCTCTGATTGTGCGATACCAAATCGGTCGAAGTAAGTTCCCGCCAAGGAAACTGATGTTGGCATGGCTCCAAGCAGCGCTGCCAGAATGTAAGATTTCGAATCTTACTACCGACTGGAATAGTGGTGTGAATTTGTCAGCCTTGCTGGACTATTGTGAGCCGGGACTGTTTCCACATTGGCGTGGGATTGATGCTAGTCAAAGCGTTCGTAACTGTACGACTGCCATGAACATTGCACAGAGGGAATTTGGAATTCCAAAGGTCCTTGAGCCGGAGTATCTTGCCTCACCGTGGTTGGATGAGCTGTCGGGAATGACGTATCTTTCGTACTTTATGAAACCTGGAGCACCAGGCTATAACGCGACCTTGAGATGGGTGAATACACAGACCAAGGAGAAGGTTACCAATTTCACAGTAAGTACAGTCATCAAGCCTATTTATTAAATCAATAAAGGGAAATTCATCTTCTTAGAGCGATTGGAACGATGGTCGAGTGTTCTGTGAAATCATCAAGAATCTTGGCGGCCCAGCACCGGCACCAGACAAGTTGAGTACCGATCCGTTTCATTATGAGAATAACATTCGAAAAGCCGTGGAAGCGGGGAGCAAGTTGGGTGTTCAACCGTTTCTCTCGCCCAAGGACATGGCTAATCCTGATGTTGAACATCTGGGAATCATGGCCTATGCTGCCAACTTGCAGTGGGTTACTCCAAGACCGCCTCTGTCGGATATGATTAATGTCTATCTGGAAAGTACATCGGGTAGAGTTGGAGAGCAGGTGAGGTTTCTTTTTTAATTCTAAAAAAAAAATATAATTTACGTCATTTAATCATTTTAAGACCCACTTCCGAGTGGATGTCATGTCGCGTGACATCGACATAAACTCCGTACGAGCATTCATCGTTCCACCGACTGGAACTCCCCATCCTCTACGGCTTAACTCCCACGGGGAAGGAGTTTTCATCCCAGAAAAATATGGAATGCATGAGATTGTTGTTGAAGTAGGTGACGACAGCATAGGTGGCCATTTCTTTAGAGTCTTGCCGCGATTCATTCAAGTTGCACCGCCAGGTATGGCCCCATGCGCCCTTGGAAGTCTGGTTGAGGTTCTCGTTAATGCTACTGGGGCGCCGAAAACAGAGGATATTCTGGTGACCGCTGTCAGTCCATCAGGAATTTCTCACAACTGTCCGCTGAAAAAAGTTGAAGAGGGACATAGTGCCATATTCAAGCCCGACGAAGCTGGCATTTGGGAAATCGCCATCACCTATCAAGGACGACACATTCAAGGTGGACCATTTACCTGCGCAGTTTTTGATTCCACTGGTGTGTCGGTCCACGGGCTAGATGGAGCAATGCCGCTCCGTGCACACTCATTCGAAGTTGATGCCCGTGGGGTTGGTGTCTCGGGTGAGCTGCACGTGGACATTGTCCATGATAAAAGATCATTGGTTTGCTCGGTTGAAAAAGTTGTCGACAACAAGTACAGGGTGACATTTATGCCACGGCAGAACGGAAAATATAGGGTCTATGTGTACTTCAACGGGTACGATGTAAAGGGTTCACCTTTCATTATGAGAGTTGGAACAAAAGGCCGATCTGGAAAAACCCGCAACAGCCCACAGCATGAGAACAAACATCGTTCGGAAAGTCCCTCGTTACACTACACCACATCTACAACCACCAGGCACAAAGATTATAGAACCGCAAAGAATGAGCTATTAAACCAGGAACGTCAGCGATCTTATTCACCGCAGTATTCACCAAAGAACGAGCCCGACTACCGGTCAAGTAGTTTCTACAAGCGAGAGAGTGAGGTAAGTCAATCAAGCTTCCACTTTCATTTCATGTGGTAACTAAAACCTTGCAAACAAGACACCTACAAACACAAAAAAAATTCTACTAACACACAGGGTTCGTCACCAAAATTGGCTTCACCATCCCGTGACGCAGTCGATGCACCCCTAGTCCATAAATACAACGTCAGCACCACGAACAATGAGCACTTATACTCGACAAGTCGAAAGGATAAACTCGCCAACTCATCCTCCACAAAAACCGACTATTACTATGACAAAGAGAATGAGTTGTATACGCGAAAGAAAGATCGGGACCGTAATCTAACGCTTAGTCCACCGCGAGAAGATCGTTACGTGTCGAAGGCAACTATCTCTGACAGCCCCATCGCGAGTCCCGTACACGTAAATTACACTTTTACACTTTAATGCTTTGAAATAAATATTTTTAGTCGTCCTGCAAGGATTAAGATAACTCACTATGCTTTTTATTCAGATCCGATCCAGTGAAGTCACCAGGAACAGCCCATTGACGATCAAAACGACGAATCATTTTGAACATACCACGAGGAATTTGACATCGAGCCCACGGACTCTATCGGCATCACCGGTACCACCGAGGCACTATAGCAGTTCACCGAGCAACTATGTGACTACGGCGACACATCGAATCGGAAGCCCGGTGACTACTAACAAGGTAATCGTGATTATTCAGGTTAATGTTGGTATAGAATCATGACTTTTTTATTTGTATCCAGAGTCCGGGCTATGAGAGTGTGAGACATGTTGAAAAGTCCTCGACTTACAAAACAACCTCGAACTACGTCACGGATTCCAATATGCGGGCCAGTCCACTTTTTACTGCCGGGCTTACACGCCGAACCGCTTCTCCCGAGCCTGCTATTGACCACTCATCCAACGTTCGAGTATCATCGATCAAGCCAACAGCAGCTCGCCGCGATAGCTGGGATGTCATCAACAAGACAAAGCACATGCTATCACACAACTCCCTAGAATCCCTGGCCAATATGACGGAAAAACAACTAAACACAGATCTAGCCTATCACCGACCAGACATTGACCATGAGACACACCGGAATACCCAGTACAACAAGTTCGCTCTGGCTGAGCAAAAGCACCATTCAGAGCGACGTGGGTCAGATGACTCCGATCAGTACAGGTAAAGTGTTAACCAAGGTCTCTCCCAAGGCAGATAACTAGCTGTCTTTCCTTTTTCTTGCAGACCAAGTGCCATTACTGTCAAACAAACCGACAACGTCTACAATTCCAAGACCGGCTACACAACCACAATCAAGGAAACCTCTGAGCGTCATGTAACCGAGAGGAGTAGTGACACCGGCGGCTACGGCTATTCATCTTTGTCTCGATTTCGCCCGATAGATAGCAATGCCACGGGTGCACAAGCTATACGCGTACAAGACATCCCAAATGGAGCGATTGGAAGACCGGTGGAATTTGAAATTGATGGCTCCAAAGCAGGTTCAGGGAATTTAGAAATTCTTGTGAACGGAGGGCGTGTGACGTCGTCAGTGCGATCACTAGGTGGCCAGAGATTTGTTGCAAGTTTCACTCCGCATGAACCGGGAACCCATACTGTGCAGATTACATTCAACGGGGAGACTGTGCCAGGTTAGTTGCGTCATGATTTATTCTATCCAATTAATATTGAATAACTATCCGGCGGAAGTTATTTTGTGTGAACCTATTCAAAACCTGATATCTCAGATGATTATCATAAAGATACAAAATTATCTTAAATGAATGCTACCATCAGGTGATAAGTTTTGTGATGCCCGCATATCGGATGAGCTCAAGTAGATGAGAATACGTAACATGACGCATAACGAAGAACATGTACGAATGTCTCTGGTGGTTACCAGCTTCTTTTGAAGAAAAGTGTGGTTGGGTTGGTTACTGTAGGTACATATATGCTGCGTATTGTTAGTAGGTGAAGTGGTCTGGAGTAGGCTCTTGAGGTGCTACTTCTAGATAACTCAAGTGGGAATTTGGTGAGTATCTATTAAAACTGACTAGGTCAATGGGATGTACAGCAAACATCCCATATCAAGCGAGAATAAATTAATCGTATGAATCTAACTCGATTTTGGGCAGCTTGAGAGGCCAACTAATGTTACGTTGGGATAAAATCGATTCCCGACGGTTTACTGTGGCTCCGTTGGGTAGGAAGTGTATCTGCAAGGAAAAAAAAGATACGAGTTCTAAATTTAGACTGGGGCCTCCTAGAATCGGTCCAGAAAGCAAATACAATGCCAGCATTTAGTGACTTTATCGAATTATCGAATCGCAATATCCTCTGAGAGCTGCATTTCTAGTTTTCCGTCTTCTGTATAAACGTAGGTTACTGTGACTGTGCTTAGGTATCTTGTATGTATTGAAATACACTCATGTTTATGTTGTAATTATGCAAATCTGAGACACAAGCAATTGAAATCGAGATCTCCAAAAGGATCAGACTCAGTAAAAAATTGACGGCAGCCAACCCTTAAAAACTGGGAGCGAATACTCTTTATTGTTTGTTGTAACAGGGAACCAATATAAAAGGGACAAGGTTCAGCTTCAGTTTATTCTTACAATTTTCGAAAATAAGTGAGAGCCTTAAGTGCCATCAGTGTAGCTTTCATTTCAGTGAGTTTCCAACTACGAAAGAGCTCCTTTCCTCCATTTACGCATGAAGTTTATTTTATCCTTAGTATGTAGAGACAGTCCATCTGTTACTGGTCGCCCTGTTCTTTTGTCTACTCTGAATGGAATAGTGTTTCGTATAATAACCAGGGCCGATACATGACTTGCAATATTATCGCGATGAATGACTTACGAAAGCCTTCCCTTAGATGCACCAAAAGGTTAAGTTCCATGTTCTTCTAAGCGGAAGATTCAGGCTTAAAACATAGAAAACATCCATATCTGGGAAATATGTGATAAACTTCTACGAACAAAAATTATCATAAGAACCTTCTCAAACATTCGAATTTAACATTAAGCTTCTATTCGCTATTTTTAAGAAAGTTAGTGTCTCATCTTCCATGAGATACTATGGGAACCGGCTAGAAGTTCTCATAGATGTATTAGATTCTTACTTATTTAAGGGTATTGGTACTACAACTACAACTACAACTAATGATGACATGAGAAAGATCCTCAATTCACATTACGGATACAGCTTTAAACTGTAGGTCCCTTCCATTTTCGCGGTACTGAGAATCTTGGTCCTGGACACACATACAGTTTTTGGCGACTTTTCTTGGTAGGTATTACGGTATTTATAAGGTAGAGAGGGTTAACCAATGCTTTCACGGGAAATTCTTCAAGTACCGGCCCTGTTATTAAGTCGTAGTCAAAAGCTTTAGAGTCTTAGATTGTAAATTTCTTGTTTAAATTCCCTCAGCGTTTCTACTTCCAATGAAAGGGTGTTTCGCATTAAACTGCATTAAATGATAAATTTCGACATTGGTGAATTTCCTTTTTCATAAATTTGCATGCTCTGGGGTAGTAGATAGACGATATGTTAAGAACAAAGTATGTATTTTCACTGTATTGATTGTAGTTTAAAGTCTTTATCTTTTGCATGCTCTTTCCAGTCTTTTATAGGTGAGATGACCCGCTGCTCGCCTTATCAGAAGGGTGGAACGCCTGACTCCTACTATAGTCTCTCATTTTTAATTTTACACCCTGTTGTCTCTTAAGATGAGTCAGACAAATGTAAGCAGATTTTTGTAGATGTAGCCTATAACTAGCTCAAATAATCGCCTATATATGTACATTAGGTGATAAGGGCTTAGCATTTTAATTGTTTTGAGATTTTGCCATTTGTGCATATGATTGCATGTTCTTCGGCTTTTCTTTTGTTGTAGCTGTCCTTTATGAGACCTTCCATTCGTACCAAAATTTGTACCTATAAAGTAAATGGCTTCATAAAACTAGACTTTAAATCGTATATTGGGCTTGTGCACCAAAAATATGTATGAGCTAAGCCTGTTTATATGTGATCTGCTGATAAAAATAGATCACACTCTAAGTTTGATTGATTGATTCTGTTCCAACCCAGTTGCCACGCAATTATAAGAAAAGCTCTGACCAAAAGGACTGTGTTCCCAATAAGACTTCGCATTACTAACGAAGTGTCTCTGAAAACATCTTCAGCTCACTGTATTCACAGACACCTATATTTGTTTAACCTCTCACACACCTTCAATCATCACATGTGTAGGTGTTAAGAGGCAAGCAACAGGTTCCCTAAAGAAATCAAATAAATGAATCCAACAAACCTGACTCGAGACACAGCAGTTCATTTCAAGCTCACTCAAACTCATAACCGGTACCTGTATTCGTACAGATACCTATACTGAGTGGCTTTGCACCTTTTGAGTTAAAGAAAAGCATTAAGAGAATTTATACCTGTTGCATTAAGAGACTAGCTACAGCCTCAAATAAACGATCGTAGACGGTTTACTGGAATTTCTGCAAGCGAATTTCCGGCAGTCTCTTCTCTCGGTTCATTCAAGTCTGGCGTATACGCGCGTAGCCGTGAAAAATAAAATAAAATAGAAAAATAAATTAAAAATAAAACTTACAGTTGAATGAAACTTCAGATACCTGATTTGGCCATCGCTATAAAGACTGATTTTTAATGAATTAACTAAAAACTTTAAGGAATAGATAATAATTTGTGTTTGTGGAACCATTTTGAAACTCGTTATTAACTGCTAAACTCGACCGAATTTGGTAACTGAAATAAGGGCCCAAAGTAAAAGTTTTCTTGGGGCATACAACTGGAAAGTGTTCGCTGCAACGTCGCCATTTTGTTTAACATCGGGGTGTTACTTTTTTTGCAGTTTGCTGACAGAGGAAAATCTGCAGTTAACCTGAACTTACCGTAAACAGTGAAATTGTTGAGATACACAAGTTTTTGCTTCTTGCATCAGAGGAATTTGTTAACACATGAAAAAGTATCTGAATATAAAGTGAAATAAAAAAAAAAAAAAAAACTTCAGATACTCGCGCAAAAATCTAACGCAACCAATAGATTCAAGTCCACATTCCAACACATTTCTGCGAGATGACGTGACGGTTTAACATTTTTTTTTTTCATCGTGCGAGATACTCACAAAATTTCTTTTCTTTTAAGTGAATTCTTTTTTCGCCTCACAGCGGCGGTGACAATAGATACGTTTTTTCGGTTTTGAGTCTGATCGGCGATCAGTGAAATTAAATTTCGGGGAGTGTTACACGAAAAAATAAGAAAGAAGGAGCGGGAGAGGGAGTTCAAAACAAGTTTTTAGTGTGTGCGTGTAGTTTTTTTTTTTATCTCAAAATATTTTGTGCAAAAGTGGAAAATAAAAGGAAAAAGATTGATATAATCTGAAAAGTGACAGCGAATATCTACGGATTTTTTTTAGTTTTATTAATTTTGTTTTTAATATTTTTTTTTTGTATTTTTGTATCTTCTCTACGTTATCGCCATAGTGTGTGATTGATTTCAAGGATATCGTCGGTCTTTTTTTTTCAAAATCCTTTCATCGAGTTCATCGTTAATTGCTTACCCATCACCAGACACCTGCGCTTGCATTTGGAATACCTGCCAATCCGGAAGTTTCTTGTATCAAAGCATACCTGCCTACCGATAGATACAAGAACACGCAGTGTGCCTTCCGTTTAAAAGGTAAAAGATACGAAATTATTTTCAAAAAGAGAGAACTTATCTAAAAATAAACAAAGAGAACTAGTAAAAGAGAGAAAACCCATGTGGAAAACCCCATTTTACATACACCTGCTTAATATTCCTTCACTTGGCAGCGTACTATTATATAATTTGCTTCTTGAAATGTTTCTTTTTTTTTATTGGTGTTTGTGGTACCGTTTTGGTTTACTTGAATAACGGGTACGTGAGGAAGTCGCAGACTGTAATAATTAATGACAGCAGTTTGTCATCGTATATTCATTTGTTTTTAAAAAATTTCGTTGGCTGAGTTCGTGCAGATCGATGACCGGTCGGTCGTATTAGCTAACACAATTCGAATTAAAATTATCGGTTTTAAACAATTCAATTTATGTATTCATATAGCGTGCAGGCGACTATTACGGAGTTGGTTGATTATGATTTTTTTTTAAGGAATTACATATTCGCAAATTTACTCAATAGATCGTTTGAGTTGTTGCGGCAAACTGTAAAAATGTAAATTATTTCAGCAACATGTGCATGAGCAATGACCACTCTGCGTAACAGTTTATAAAGTGCGGATTATGTCAATTATCATGGTGCTAATATTTAAGTCAGGAATAGGGAATCTAGTTAAAATCTAGATTGAGACAAAAATGTTGTGACCACAAAAATGTGTGAATTTTTCTGGAAATTGAATGTCATTTGTTAACTATGAGTGGCTTTATGAACAAACGCTAAGCGTGAGTATCTAAGCAAGTGGTTCTTAACGTTATTGTACAGCTGACATAAAACTACTGTGACTTGAATGTAAAACTTCATACCTACTAAAGGAGTAATTTTTCCCACCATAGACCTTACATACTATAAGCACATATAAGCTTTTACAACTTCAACATCCGCTTGTGTCACAATTTTGTTTAAGAAATTCTCAAGTCATGACTGCATGTAGCTAATTAAGTCATTACTTAAGTATCTTGAAAGTCATGGACGTAAATCAGCGCATGAAATGATTCAAATATTAAAGACGTGACAGAATTTATTCGGAATTTCGCAGAAAGAGACTTTTAATTCTGTCGATTTCTTATTACGCTAGATGTCCCGCTTGCTTATGGCAACTTACTTGTCTATCAGCTTGGATAACGAGATCATATTGCACTGAATTTACATACATAAACTTTAGATTCCTGACCCGTTCTCGTGTAGGGGTCCTAATCCAAAATTAAATACAAGTCAACGAATCAGTTAACTATCTTACAGATAACACAGTAGGTACTGGTGAAGTCTGCAAGAACTACATCCAAATATCAGTACATCTAGAGCCACAGTTGGTTTTGAGAGTTAAAAATATTGGACTTCGAGATATTTGGGAGCATACTCAACCCAACATTGCCTTTCCAAAGACAGCTGCCATAAGATCAGGCGTAAAAGTATACATACAACATTTTCGCATTCCACCTGTGGTTTAGAGATTATTTAAATGTGATCCGCTAGTTTGAAATCGAAAACGCAATTCTACACTAATTACAAGTATCGAAAATTCACCTTTTTGTTGGAAGTTCGACAATCATTCTTTCCCACTCCCATGCATTCCTTATGATTGAAATTAATAGGTCTGGAGACGTCACTCGAAAGTTTTTTTTTGAAATTATCAGGCTTTACCATCTTTGATTGCCGTTATAGTGGACATGATCTCTATTCCACTCTCCTGTGGGTCAAAATCTGGGGTCAACAAAATTCTAAAAAAGTTATATGGCCACATATTTTTGATGCTTCTTCGGCTTGCGAAGCTAGAATATTGATGTGGTTGCACTTTCAAGGTCTCACAGTATATTGGGCTGTTCTTCATAAGGAAGCCTTAATTTTTTATTAAATCATTTAAAGAAGACGGCCTTCTTAGAACACAGCATAAAGTAATGTTCTGCGAACCTGCTCACAAGGGACTTTGCTCTTAACAGCAGGGCTGTATGTTAAATAGAATTCCGTAATCTTGAACAAGAAACAAAAAAAAGTGATGGAGTCTCAAAATCTTTAGAATATTCATCTTCTTCGATGCTGAAGAAGACACTAAGAGTACTTACTACTCTAATCTGCCATAAAATAACAGGCACTGACTTATTTCAACGGAAATTTCAATATCGAAGAGGCTCTTAGTAAAGCTCTTGGTCTTGTTTTCCGGCAATTCAGAGTGATTCTCAAAATTTTTAGAGCGAAGAAGACGAAGTTTTTAGTTACTGCTTAAGACAAAAAAGTGGGTGGCTCAGAAGGGCAGAGGGTTCCTGGCTCTCATAAATATCTGACAAAAATCCGACGGTAGTAACTGCCATTAATAACTAATTCTGCCTCTCAGATACAGCTTTGACCTACAAGATCCCTATATTCGTGCAAGAAAAATATGTTACGCACTACACGAATAGCAATGCCGGAAAGAGCTAAACAAATTGGGTGCTTAATCAAATATCACCCTCATCTGGGTTCCAGGACACAGTAACTATGAGGGAAACGAGCGGGCAGACGATCTGGCCAGGCAAGTGTCAGCCCTTAGCGGCTCTCTGGTAGAAAGAGTCAATGTTCCGCTATGAGTCGTTAAGAGTAACATTCATAATCACTTCTTAAAGCTGGCCAAACTAGGTTGGAATACACTTTCCAGCTGCGCTGTATTAAGAAAGACATGGCCCAGCTATAGCAAACCTAAAACAAATGAGCTACATGGCAGATCAAGACCAGATATTCCCAGAATTGTGGGCATAAGTAGTCTCCGATTGGAAACCGCGCAGCCAAGCTTGACATCCCCCACAACACCTTCTGTCGTAGCTGCAGAGGTGCTAATGAAAAGGAATCTCTTCTTCACTTTTTTGCAGGTGTCCGGCCCTGGCAAGAACCCGACAACGTACTCTAGCTAAACCCCTCTTCGACGACCTGAGATATATATCTGCCAGAAGGATTGGAGCCCTCAACCTCTACCTGAAATCGACAGGATGGGTTTAGTATATCTCTCTCCTCAGCCGTAATCAACATTACACAACCGGGTTACATGAGTTCTGTGGTATCAAAACGGCGCATTCTAGAGCTAATTGTGTTTCAAATTGAAGAAACAACCACCTCTACCTACCTAACCTAGACGAATAGCTCGAGGAGCTTATTCATATGTCCACGACTATATTTGGATTGTTTACGCCATATGCACTTGTATACCTACATAAATTCGGTGTAGGTACTCTATTTCGAAGAGATGTTCTTTCTTATCAGAATGAATTGTCAATTAAAATGAACATGTCTTCAAAGTTATCTTTCTCTATTGTAATGTTGTTGACAACTTTTCTATCGGTTATCTCTTATATCTCGAGATACTTCGCCTGACTTTTTGACAAGAACTCTAAATAATTGTGCCGTAGTTCCGTATTTACACGACACGATTTCAATGCATTTTCAAAGTCTAACAACTGTGACTTGACACAATTTAGCACAAACGCTAACAAAATTTTCGAATACCCCTTTGGTATACTGTCTGGGTTCATTTCCTAAAACCGGTTTCGACACTGAATTCATTCACACTTGGTTAGAAATTATTAGCGAGTCAAAGGCATGGAATGTCGATTCGAATCAAATTAACATTCGACTCGTGTCTACGCACCTCTAGCCCGACGTCCCTTACATCTGTGCTGGCTTAGTATTTATTTTACTTTTTACACTCTTCGGAAAATTCGAAAGTCCTACTCCATTAACTCGCGCTTTTTTCCATTTAGCACCTTATTTATGGATGCTTTCTATCTAATTCCTTTTTTTGTGCTCTGGACTTTGGAGCAATGACCAATAATAATTCTTTTCACCGCTTTCGTTTGCAAAGACAAACAAAAAAGTGAAGAAAATCTTCGGAAAAGTCATTGTCACCGACCGATATATCACGTTTTTCCAAAGCACTATCTTGTTGTGCGGTACGTAGGTACCCACTTACATACTCACAGCAGCAGAAGATTATTAAGGTGAAATCTCGTTAAATGATCACTAACCTCAATCAATTGGCAGCGTGCCAGACACCAGTCAACTATTTTAATTGATTCATCAAATATCAGAAATATTGCTTGCAGTTGTGTTTTTGTGCACAGTCCTTGGTGTTTTCTCTGTGCGTTTTTTTCATATTTTTTTTCCTGCTAAATTGGTTTTCAACGTACATAATTGTCCAGCCAGATTGTGAACAATCTCCTTAACACATTCTCATGAATATGATGTGATTACTGGTCTGTGCGAGAGGCTTTCTTTCATCATGAAACATTTTGACTTTGACTTTCACATTGTGGTCAGATGGATGTTGATGGTGGTAATGATCGACGTCATTTTGGAACGAGTGAGGTCTTTGCTGGTGGCCATTTTTGGTGTAAATCATTTTTCAGTTAATTTAATATTTTCTTTTTATTAATGGCTTTGCAATAGCACCATTAGTGGATATGTATTTATGTTGTACGTATAAAGTATCGGTATCGAAATAATTGTGGGAAAACTATTTTAGAACATGACCCAGCTGGAAGACTTAAAAAGAGAGTTACAGAAACTACCAATTTGGTTAGCATAATTTCCTTGGAGTTATAAGACGGGCACTTTTTTTTTTAAAAATCATAGAAAAATCCGACTCGAATCTGATGACTATCTGAAACATCTTTAGGGTAGCAATATTTCGTCCGCTTCTATTTAATGGTCGGATGGATATAGATTATTCTTTCCCGAAGGATTTCGAACCTGTAGGAATCAGTTCGCTAGGAAATACAATATGTACTAAGCAATTGCCGCTCTGCTTCGTGGGTAATGAAAGTGGCGCGGACATTCTGGGCAGTCTTCGATAAAAAGAAGTTCCTGTCTCTGTTTAATCTTGGTCCCAAATTTACAAGTATCGATTTACGCTTTCTTATTCGGCGCGGATGCGAATCTACCATAGACAACAAGCAGTCGAAAGTGAAAAGACTTTGAGTACACTTTTTAAATATTGCGCCTCTGATATGCCCAAGGGACTCATTTAATATGGAGATTCCTTGCATTTTTTTTTTTATAATTTGCACGCACTCAAGGGGTTATGAATACCCTTTTACATGTTATTCACACGGTGCGAGCGTCGAAAATGTAGATAGAGAGAGAGAAAGAGATTAGTGGTTTGAAACTCAGATGTGTTAGGTTTCACATTAGCTCCAGGGGTGGTGTCCAGATAACTGCGGAGATTTGTTATCATTATTTTTTTTACTTCGCTTCTGATTCACAGTATTTTTTTCGCAGTCCGCCTGATGTCATAAGCATATCAATTATCAACCTTAATAACCATTTAGCATATGTCTGTGTTAGGTTCTGATTATGGGTTGATGAGGATGGATTGCTCCGTTCCCCATCATACTTAAGTCTGCGTAGACAAATTGTGAAGCCCGGTGAAGCTTGTGAATATTGGACTAGTCCATTTTCTTCCTTCTCGTTGTACAACGCTGTCCAGCCGTTTCGATGATCTGGTTAACCTGAAAAGATTCATAGTGGAATTGCTAATATTTCATCAATTTCTTGGAAGAAGTAGCTTCCTAAAGTTCTATTGCTCAACTGACTAAGGATAAGACAGTGGCACAGAAAGTAGGGTGTATCTTCGCAGCTTTCTGCATCGCCACATCCACAGCATATGTCGTCATTGTTAAGATTTAGTTTCATAGTGTAGTATTTATGAAGATTATGACCCGTGAGTACTCCCACTAATAAAGATATGGTCTTCCCGTCGTTTTCCATAAGTTTTTTGGCGCGGGACTCATCGTAGTTTGGCCATGTTTTCCTAAAAATTTCGCAAATGGGTAGTGAGTTCCATCTGTTATTTGCCATCATACAAATCTTATATTCTACTCGTTTTCTAAGATCATAGAGTGGAAGTTTGATCCATTGAAGGGCTTGGTTACGATCCATTGCAGATCAGCGTAGATCTACTTTTTGTCTAAATGAGAGATTCTGTAATTTGTTAGTTTTTCAACTATAGAGTAAGAATTGATATTTTTTAGGTGGATAGAATTTAACCTCATATATTTTTGTCTGTAAGGATATAGACAAAACTTTAAGTTAAATTCAGGCAGGTAGAAAATGAAAGACAAATCATCAGCCAATTCGTACTACCCTTTCTTTTTAAGAACGAAATCTCGAAGTCGAAGTACAACTAAAATAGTTTGAATATATATTTAGCCTATTTCACGTAGTATGACAAACCTATCACACATTTAACTCACTTAAAATATTGACCGATACATAGTGTTAAATCTCCACAATAAGAAATACACATGTATGTATGTCGCCATATGTTTGAACAATGCTACAATATATTGAAAAAATATTTCCACTAAATTTTTGGTTGAAATTGGAATGCTTGTGAATAACAAATCCGTTGAATCCGTTGCTAAACGTATGGGTAAAAATTTAAGAATTTCAATTCATCGCCGAGCTCAACAACAAAATTGAAACCCACTAAGCAAATGTTAGTTTTCGATGAACATACGTATTAATTTTCCAGAAAAAGTTTATCAAATTTTCAGTGCCTTAGATCAAGATCGTCAGCTAACATTACACCCAAAAAAGTACTCAGTAAGCCATTTCGTACCTCTAGTTGCCATACTTTCAGTGCAACGAAAATATTCCTACAAATGATTAGCTCACAGTAAGAAAACGAGTTTCGACAAAACCATTGAAAACAATCTCAAATTACAAGTATTTAACGTAATAAACGGATATCACATCTGTTGTTTGATAAATATACGAGTACCACCCATGCGGTACCTACATAAATACATACTTGTTGCTACATTTAACAATCTAATAACACTTTGTCAACACCCCCGTGCTATTAAAGTATGTATCTCTGAATGACCACTTAGTATGAATCCGATCCAAGTCATGGGGGCAGAAGCCAATTTGTCAGAAACTTACTTAAACCGAACTTCCACGCTTAGTCAGCAAAAATTAAAATTTTAAATTCTTCATTACGAGGCGAGGTCTGCTGGCAGTGTTTTTATGTGCTTTCAAGCTGACTGAATCATATTGGGCAACAAGCTGAGCTAATTGCAAACAGTGAGCGTGTGCACATTTATTTTTCTCTGCTCATTTCTGTTTTGCATTTTACGAGTGCCTCAAATTTATTAATTAATTTAATGGTTGTAATCTCACTTTCTTCTATTGGCTGTGCTGATTTTATTTTACTTTTTTTTTTCGTCAAAATCCATAAGCATAACAAAAAATTTGCATCGCATGGTAAATGATTTTGAAAAAAAACTGCGAAAAAACACTTTCGCGGCGGCATCTGATATGTATCTGCATTTTTATTATTGGAATCAATTACGAAATGGTGAATTTTAGCGACTATCGACGATGAAAGTTATTCGGCGCACCAGTGATGGATTCACATTCCTGGATAAACGTTCAGGAATTTAAATTATGTCATACTCCCGGACAGGTTGTTCTGAAGATACATACTTTTACTGGCTGTTATTAGTTCCCGGCACTGCATGTTACGCAAGCTAATTACAATTATACTTGTGTCACTAGTTTAGTAATGCGTATTTCTCCATTCAAGTCATTAGACTATATGAGTAAACACTTAGATATAAAAATGCGGCACTTAATTTTTTTTATTGTTGTTATGATTTCTCTTTTGAATGTCTCCAAAGAGGGTTTATTATTATTTTCATTTACGTAATGAGAAAACAATTTGATCTCAGTAGATGTGATTTATTTTTGTGTTAAATTCCATGAAAAGTATCTGAAAAGTGATTGTGCTTAGTAGACAATTTCATGAAGGTAACACAAAAATATAGAAAGTACATTATATTGTTTCGTTTGAAGGTTGCTTGCTCTATTATTTGGCTAAAGCATTGTTAGATGATCAAAGATATTGTGAAATACCGTTTTAGCTATATTTCCTGTATGCTATGGTCATGTTTCCGAATGTTGAACAGGTTATTAATTTATTTTACTGGTGGAAGCTCACCCGCAGCAGAGCATTATGGGTTTTTATGTATTTTTTGCAATTTTTTGAACTCATTTTGTTAATGGTTTCCTTAAGAGGTTATGTACCAAAAGTGATGTAAGATATAATTTGCATATAATATGAGCAATACTCTTTTATAACTCTTCCAAGTCGTAAGCCTACATATCATCATGACCCTCTTCTATTGCTGTAAAGGTGATGATCTAAAACCTCCCGGGGGACTGACTTTCGTCATCCCGAATGGGATTGCACCTAGTCGTTCGACCAATCGGCAACCTTTTTTGAATCATTTGGAATAAAGAGAAGAAAATATTATCAACTGCGCCAATTACAGAGGCATCAGTCTCCTCTGAACATCGCATACAAGATCTTCTCTGCCATATAGTATGAACGCCTGGAACTCTTCGTCAAACACCTGATTGGCCCCTATTAGCGTGGTTTCAGGCCAGGATAGTCCACAGTCGATGAAATGTTCACACTTCGGCAGATCCAGGAAAAAACCCAAGAAGTCCAAATTGACACCCGCCACCTTTTCATCGGTTTTAAAGCCGCATATGACAGCATCAATAGAAACGAGCTATAGAGAGCCATGTCTAGTTTTGGCATCCTTGCTAAAATCGTCCATCTGTGCATGATAACGCTGGAGAACGCTACTCCATCAAGACCTTCGATGTCAAAAAAGAATTTAGACAAGATGACGCACTGTCATGTGACTCTTTTAATATCATACATGAAAGAATTGTGCGAAACTCACAAGCCAACACCGAGAGGCACAATCTGTCAAAAATCGGTGCAAATACTAGCTTACGCGGATGACATGGACATAGTTGGCAGAACACAGCGGACTGTCAGTGGTACGTTCGCTAAAATCGAAAAAGAAGCCGCCAAAATGCGTTTAGCTGTAAATGAGGGCAAAACCAAGTGTGTACTGTCAACAAGAAGGGACGCACAACGTCAACGAATTGTACAGAACCTCACAGTCGACAGCTATAACTTTGAGGTAGTAAGGGACTTTGTCTACCTTGGCTCTGGTATGACCTCTGACAATAACGCCTCAGCAGAAATCAAACGAAGAATCGCTCTTGCCCATCGCTGTTTCTTTGGGCTGAGAAGGCAATTGAGTAGTAGGGCTCTATCTCGAACAACTAAGGAGACTCTGTACAAGACTTTGATCATCCCAGTCCTGCTTTATGGCGCTGAAGCATGGACTGTGTCGAAAGCGGGTGAATACCTAAGTCGTTTCGAGAGAAAAATTCTTCGTAAGATATTCGGTCCCGTTTGAGTTGACGGGCTTTGAAGGAGAAGGTTCAACGTTGAAATTTACGGCGGAGTATCTCGAGACAGTTAAAGTCAATAAATACATATGTATCTCTTTGTTGTCTTATTGCCACACACAAAACACAAGGTCTAAACAAAATATCCACAATTTTAACATTTCGATTAATTGAAAGCTCCATAGCCCGTCTTGCGCAATGAACAAATGTATCATTCTTGTTTACTTCATGGTGATAAATGTCATGTACGTATAAAAGCCGTAGACCCTGTATAACTGGGACGAACTACCAAATTTATGAATGCATACTCGCACATAACCGCCGGAATTTTGCTACTCCATACAAATTGGTTCCAATCACTACTACTAAACTTTGGCGGTGTGTAAGTGTGTAAGAACTCCCCTTCAGTATTTTAAAGGAAATAATATTTTCGCTGGGGTGATCTAAGTCGCCTCTTAGAAGCAAATTAATGTTAAATTTTAAATAACAAATTACGCCAATGGCCTAGCCCATTAGTTGGTTACCATACACTTGTTCAAACTGCTTTTCATAGGGTATCATGAAACGTGTTCCATGCAATTGTCAGGTAATTTTCCGAGCTAGAAAAGTGTCATTAGTCTTTGAGTGGTTTCTTTTGATAAAACAAATTTCAATATTGTAATTGTCTTCTGCGTTGTGCTTGTAACTTTCCAAGGTCGCCACTTACTTCGTTCAATTTAAATTCATTTCGAACTTTCTCTTTCATTAGACCGGAATTATAAATGATTTCCGTGAGAGATGTTGCATTAAAGTGGAATCATCGACATCCAAATTATATAATTATTATAATTTTCTGGGAAAAATAAAAATGCAACCTTATCTATAATGAGGCTGTCTGTCATCAAGTCAGAAATTGAAATTTATGCACTCACAGGGCAATGATGCCAACCACCCATTAGTTCAGTAGTGTTCATAGAAAGATCAATTTAAATGCGGGTTTTCACTGAATTAGTTTGACAAAGACTGGTGAGGTAAACAAATTCCTTACTTTTCACATAAAGAGGTGACTCACATAGTAAATGCAGTGGGAATGCTGCAAGCCTACCAAGTAGAGAAACTGTCAACTAGAACTGCTGAACGCTGCTCACAGATCTACATACATACGAGAATGTATTTGTATTCAGCACAAAGCTCCATTCATGAATGCCTATCCCACAAATGAGTATCTAACTCTACACCCTCTTATTCATGTCATGCGTTTAGATAAAGAATACAAAAACAAATAAAAAAAAAGAAAAAAAGAAGAATGTCTTTAAGCCTTGTGTCATATTTTACCAACTGAAACGTAAGAAAGCCTCTATGCAAAACAATCCAACCAAAGCTGAGAAACATAAGATCCACAGATACTGGTAGAAGAGTAGGAGAAGAAATGGAAAATCTCCACAAGTCCATGACGAAGATAATAATTTTCTTTGGTACTCGTACTTCTTTTTGCAGTCTTCATGTCATGTATTGAAAAATTTACGAGTTTCTGCTGCTCCACTTGTCCCGCTTCTTGAGGTACTCGTACCATTGCCTGCTTGAAACTTAATATTCGCATCATGCATGAGTTGTTCGGCTTGTTAGACCGGAGAATATTGTGATTGATAGAGTATCTGTTAGATACTATTACGTGAATGAATTTAAATTTCTCAATTCTCACCACATTCCATGTTTTTTTTCAGGATCACCGTGGCACGTTGAAATAATGTCCTCACCCGGATTAACAGCGTTAGGCGAGTCCACCCGCCTCGTACCGGCAAATACGTCGGCGGTTTTTGAGATTCTGCCGCCTCCTGGATCGAGCCTTTCGAAAGGCGAATGCGTGGCCACAGTTTTAACGCCAAACAAATCAAAACTGAATGCCCGTGTTACCCATGAGGCGGCAAACGGTGCAGTGCGCATCGAATTCGTCCCCACCGAAGTTGGTACGCACATCATCGAAGCTGCTATAAGCGGAACGAAAATAGCTGGCGGGCCTCTGGTCGCAAAGGTCTACGATGCCAGTTTGATACAAGTTACAGACGTCAATGGAGGAGTTGTCGGCCAGCCATGCCAGTTCCGTGTAGACGCCAGCGCTGCTGGAGAAGGTCAATTAGAAATATCGATAAACGAAGGAGAAGTACCGAACCATGTACAAGTTGTTGGTGGCGGACGATGTCTAGTTTCATTTACACCTGAACAAGCCAAACCACATCTAATCGACATCAAGTTCAACGGGGAAACCGTTCGAGGTTGCCCGTTTGTATGCTCAGTGGCTGATACAAGTCGTGTGATGTTGAATCTCACAAATCTAGAGCTAATACCTGTCAATCGACCGGCTTCTTTCCACATCACAGTTAGCGGTGGGGGCGCTGCCGAACTAGCAGTCAGTGTTCGGGGACCGCATGGTGAGCTACCAGTCCGTGTAACTGGCGATATCCATGCTGGCTTTACTGCGGAATTCACTCCGAACACTGTCGGTGGACACTCAATCAACGTGGAGTATAATGGCTTCCCCGTGCAGGGAACACCGTTCCTCGCAAAGGCGTACGATGCCACCAAAGTTGTTGTTGGTAGCGTGTCAAGAGGAACTGTGGGTCGCTCCGTCCAGTTCACAGTCGATGCTGGAGATGCGGGCGAAGGAAATCTAGAAATAACAATTTCCGCCAAAGGCCTCAATATACCCACGCAAGTTCATCCGCAGGGTAATGCAAGGTAAGTGATAGATGTGCCTTTCAGTTTTGAAATCGTCTAATATTCGACTGTTTATTTCAGATTCTCCGTTTCATTTGTCCCGGCTGAGGCATGTGAGCACACAATCAACGTTTCATTCAATAAAATGCCCGTCCCTGGATGTCCGATAACCGTAAATATTAGCGGTGGGATGTCAGGGCCACAGGTATCGTTAGGTGGGCCTGGCCCAGTTCATCAGCCAAATTCTTTTGTTATCAATCACACTGGCGGTCGTCTAGAAGATATTGAAGTGAATGTCGAAGGTGAGTTTGGAACTTGATCTCCTTTTGGATCATCAAAGTGGTGGACATGAGTTCTGATTGAATTGTGTTAATACTTCAGGGTTCGGTCGCATACATTCGCACACATCTTGCATTCATGCATTTTGTATAAAATTAACAAAATTCAAAATTTTTATTATTTTTTTTTTTTAGTTTCTTTCAATTTGTACAGTTTTTTTTGGAATTGTGTGCATTTGTATCATATTTATTCATTTTATCCTATGCCCCCTCATTGGTCCTTACAGTGTCCTGTATCCCATTGTGTGTTTACTTATTTTAAATTCCGTAATCCTTTTGCACACTATTTCTTAATGAAGAATGTGTTGTAATTAAATTCTTTTCGGTTTTCACTTGTAACAAAAATTGCACGTTCTTGGAAGTTGTATGGAATAAGTTGGTAACACCGATGTGCAAGAATTAAAAGATACTTAGCTGGTAAGCGTTGTAACCGTTAGGCGGAAGAGTGCACAAAAAAGGTGGAATTAGCATACCACGTTTATATTGAGTAAATGTTGCAGAGAAACTTATTGAACCGTAGTCGAAAGGGATCCATATCTAGCGGATATTTTATTTTAGGTTCGTAGTTTGGGAACATATTTGTAAAAGTCTTTTAGTATGGCGCTCTTTCTGGTGAAAATCTTAAACTATTGGGTGGTGTCTACAACTTCAAGTTCGCCGAAGCAAAAAAAAAATCATCTCAGGTATTTTTTTTCTTGAACCGTGCAAGTTGCCAACACTCTCTGTATGAGCGTTCGAAGGACATAACTGGATTTCCGTCTTTACTAATGAATTCCGTCCTTGCTCAAATCGTATGACATTAGAAGGTGTCGATCGGAGTCTGCAGAGAAACTCCTAAAGAAGGTCGTTTTCGAAAACGTATAACGTATATATATAATGACACTGGCCATTCTCAAGATTGACTGTCTTTTAACATTGGAAACTGCAAGATTGAGTTATAAAATCCACAGTACTTACACTGCGTTTTATTAAATTGAGACACTTTCGAATTATTCGACTCAAAGAACATGCTCATCACTTTAGGACATACATATACTCTTAAAAATATAGCGTTTTAGAGTAGATTTACACCTTGGCATTTGGAGCCAAATTGAACTCATTGAACATGCTTTTATCTTTCTACCAGATAATATACTGCATCCTTCAATAAATCGGCATTTAGTCCATCTAACTTAACGGTTTTTTTTTTCTTGTTCAGCATCTATCAATGCGTTTTAAGGAGATGGTCAAGTACACCCAAAAGCATAATTGCGGCACTTCTAATGGCTTGTATTTGCAATATTGCCACTGGTCTTCCACTCGCTTTTGCTCGATTTTTTTAAAATACTTTTTACAGACATATGTATATGTAACGATATTAGAATTACGACGTTGAAACTTCTCTCGGTGGTGCTTGTTGTTGTTACGTGCCTGTTGAGTGTCCTCAAGAGTGTCGTTTGTGAATCTATGATTACTCTCAGACAGTTAACTCACAGGATACTTCGAAGCCATATGTAACTGAGTACAGTGACGTTTTGTCCTTGAAGGTTGTGGTAACCTTTCGTTCTACAATGCCACGTTGGGACATCCAATGCTGCCAGTATCAGTTGTGTACACCAGCAGCGTGAGAGAATTGTCATGTGTACCGCCATAAACGTTAGTGTCAGCGCAAAATTAAACAAATCACATAAAATCGTATTTTCTCTTCAAAATCGGTTAAATAATTGGAAATATTTTCAAAGCATGCAGAAACAGTACACGGTTTACTTGGAATTATAAAATCCGTCATCGCTTTGAACAATTCCTGACGAAATGTACTAACAACTTTGTTTTATTATTATTTATCAAGAATTGCCGACTATGGTAATTTCTGATTGGGTGCATGTGCTCTACGAAAACATCACCTTCGTGTTTCACCAACTCCACTGGAATACCATCTAAACCTGCAGCCTTGTTTTTATTTTAGGTTTTTAATACCTGTTCAGTTTATCCACCGAAACTTACTCGATATTTTGTATCTTTTAGTAAAATTTTACACAAATGTTACCAACTACAATAATCGTTACACTCTTCCACATTTCCTTCTCTTCCATTCTATAATTCTACTGTTAAATGTTTATTTTGTAAAAAAAAACTTAAAAATTATTTGAAAAAATGTTTTGCGTTATGATTGAATTTACGAATTTTTTATTAATTTTTTTCTGTTTTTATTTTTATTTCTCACTTTTATATCTGTATATTATTTCAGGGCGACGAAGACTATTGTACTAGACTTTTATAAATATATTTAACTTGATTATAAAAAATATTAATTATTTTCAATAACCCTAAAGCTAAAAACTGAGACACACTTCGATGAAACGTTGTATTTTTCACACTTAACAAGCTTTAAACAAAAGAAATTTACTAATTTGCATTTGTCTTGTAGATTATATGTATTTGTAGAGACGAGTAGATTTATATATAAAAACAAATTTAATACAAAACTTTTTGGTATACTAATGGAGTTGTCTTATAGAAATATGAACAAATGAGAAAAGTTCTAATAAAGTTTATTTTGTTGTTTCTGCTAATTTTTATTTTTGTGTGGTGGAGGGCTCTTCTCAAAGGGTTCTATAATAAGGCTCTCTCGGAAAAAACTTTTATTGCACTTTTCTTAACTTTCATACTAACATTTAAACTTTTATAAGCACCTTTTCATCATCTTCAATGGCTTTTGCGCACCAATCCCGTTTTGAAGTCACAAAATCATCACACACTCTTACCCCTAAGGCTTTTGTAAAAAAAAAAAAAAAAACTTTTCTTTCCATCAAACCCTACATCCAAACCATATTTGTATTTGCTGACTTAAAAAAAAATATTTTGACTCCATTATCTTCTTCTGTATTGCTACCACCAAACTACTACTACCAACCAAACAAAACAAAACAAAAAACTACAAAAATATATTTAAAAAAAAAATAATAAAAAAACAAAAAACCATTAAAAATGTAAACGCAACGCAAACAAAAATGCTTGCCTGCCATACGTCACTTTCGAAAACTTGTCCCAAAATCAGGACCAGCTGGGCAGTCAGTGCCAGCACAAGTTCACCAGACCGCTGAGGGTGTATTCAAAGCTGAGTTCGTTCCACGTTCTGTAGGCGAACACCGTGTTAATGTTACCGTCAATGGCTTACCAACCGCCGGAAGTCCATATGCAGCTAAGGTAAGGAGTCCTGAGCAAAATTTGAGCGACCTAAAATTTAATTTTTCTCAGGTTTACGATGTCAATGCTATTAAGGTGAAAAACGTGAGCACCGGTACAGTTGGAAAACCAGTCACCTTCCTCGTAGAGACATCACAAGCTGGCCCAGGAAATCTTGAAGTTACCGTTAATGGAGGTCGTGTTCCTACATCGGCACAGGGCCAAGGCCAGCATACGTATGCCATCAGCTTCACACCGCGAGATGCACAGAATCATACGGTCGAGCTTCGTTTCAATGGACAGGATGTGCCTGGAAGTCCCTTCACGTGCCGTGTGTCAGCCGCTGCTCGCATAGTCTCACCCGAATCAATGGATAAGGTGAGCGTTGGTCGACTCTTTGACTTTGTCGTCGAGTCAGACACTATGCCTCTGGTTGAAGTTTTGGGCCCAGCTCGGCGTAGCGTGGCGACTAAAATTGAGCGAGCGGACGTTGGATACAGTGTCAAATTTGAGCCTGTTGATGTTGGAGATCACTCCGTTGAGGTTCGTCTTCCTGGAGGGGGACACGTGGAAGGTAGCCCGTTCTTGCTAAAGGCCTACTCTGCTGAGAAGGTTGTTGTTACCGATATTCGTCCGGGGGTAGTTGGAAAGAGTGTAAGCTTTGGCATCAATGCCAGTCAGGCCGGAGCTGGAAACTTAGAAATCATTGTTGCGGTGAATGGGAAGAATGTCCCTAACTTCGTCCAATCCGAAGGCAATGCTCGTTTCAAAGTGAACTTCAAGCCAACAGAAGCTGCTGCTCACTCGCTGTCTGTGAGGTTTAATGGCCATCCAGTTCCTGGCTCACCATTTACGTGCCATATTGCTGCAGCGCCGGTCTCATTGCCCCGAGCCATGGCATCTGGAGAGGGTTTGAAGCAAGCTGCTGTCAAAATGGAAAATATTTTCGAACTAGATGGATTCGATGGCGTAGAGCCTCAAATTTTCGTCACATCTCCATCAGGAGATAATGTTCCGTGCCAAGTAAACCACCGCGGGGATACCTATAAGGCTTCGTTCCGTCCAACAGCAGTGGGCCGCCATTTAATCAGTGTTACTGCCAATGATCAACACATAAGCGGATCTCCATTTTCTTGCAACGTCTTTGACGTATCACGCGTAACCATTAGTGGCCTCGAACAGCACGAAGGACCGTCTCCATTAGGCATTCCAGTTACTTTTAGTGTTGATGCAGCTGGAGCTGGCGAGGGAACCTTAGAGTTGGTTGTTTCCACAGACACTAGCACCGTTAAGGCTGAGGTGGTAGCCTGTGCTCGAGGGCTCTACGATGTCACATTTGTTCCTCAAAGCTGTGAGCCTCACTACGTGAATATAACTTTCAACGACGTTCCAGTGGATGGCAGTCCGTTCCGCGTGGATATCCAACAAACAACCCAACAAATTCAGATCGGAAGTTTGGCCACGGTTGACTTCCCGACAGATGACCAGATTGCAGAGATTGTGGGACCTGATCACAAACCAGTAGCTTACACCATCACCAGGCATACCGCCGAGTTCCGTACGAATATGATTGGAAACTACATGATCCGATTCATTGACCGGGACACCAGACATCACATCGCCACGCGTACTTTGACGGTTTTCGATCCATCACTGGTGAAAATAACCGAAGTTGGAGAAGCTCTTTGCCATCGACCAGCAAGTATATCCGTATCTTTGAACGACGCTGGTCAAGGAACACTCACCGCTATGGTAAGATGTGGGGCTGCTGAGGTTCCTCACTCGATAAGGGGACCTTCCAAGAGTGGTATTTGGGAGATTGTCTACCATCCAACTAGGGTCGCTCCTCACAAAATTACTATTCTATACAATGGAGTACCGGTGTCTCTGAAGCCACTCGAGATCAATGTGCTGCCCGCTGGAGCTGGAAAGGAAATCAGTGTTAGTGGCTTGGGGCTCTATCAATCTCGTGTTGGAAAAACCACTTCGTTTGCAATTGATACAATTGGAAGACCTGCAAGAGAGTTCGATGTGGTTGTTTCGGGACCAGGTGGACAAGCTTTACCGGTTCGCTGCTACCAGACGAAGGGTGGACAATTACAAGCCGAGTTCACTATCACCAAAGTCGGACAGTGTGTTCTTGGTGAGATATAACCTCCCGCATTATCTGTTCTTTTTTGCAATGTGCTTGCATGTTTACAGAGGTACTCCATCAATCCAAGCCGCTGCCAGGAAGTCCGTTTACTTGTGAGTCCTTTGACTCAAGCAAGGTGGCCATTCAAGGCGTTCCCAAGGGCCAACTGGCACTTCACAGTCCCATTTCTTTCACTTGTAAGTATAAAAAGGATAAAAAATCAGTTATAAAGAATAATGAGGATACCTGCACAAGATCCAAATAAATTTTTCATATTCTTTCAGTGAGGACCGATCAAGCTGGCACGGCAGAAGTGGAGGCCTATGCAGTTTCGCCAAACAATCAAAATCTACCCGTCCGAGTGACAGAACAATCAGAAGGCGTTTACTCCATCGATTTCGTTCCATCCATGCCGGGAAATCACAGACTAACTGTTTTGTATGGTGGCGAGACTATCCAAGGGTCTCCCTTCAGCTTCACGGTATCTCCTACTGGAAACAAAGGCGATACACGTGCTGCTGGAACCGGACTTGAGGTATGCCACAGGAATAAGGAGGCTTCATTCGTCGTCTATTGTCCGATCGCACCAAATGTTCAGATCGAGCGGATTGATGAGTTCGGAGAGAGAATTGAGCCTAAAATCAAGGTAGGAACGTCACATTTTACAAACTTTCACTTCGATATAACTTACTTCCTATCAGGCACTTGGTAACAATGAATGGAGAATCTCCTACACAATCCTGTCAGTTGGACGATATGAAATCCGTGCAAGCTGCCCCAATAGAGGTAGCCTTCCAGGTTCTCCATGGAATGTAACATGTGTGGAAGCGTCTAAAGTAACACCAATTGGAGGATGGGGAACACTTCTTGATCATGAAGGTCGCCTTATTTTGCCCGCCCGCATTGTCTTCGATATAGATCAGGCCGGCCCGGGGGAATTGGTATGTACGATCGATGGAATTGAGATTCCCGTGGACAAACTGAGCGATGGAAAAGCAAGGCTTTTTGTGTCCGCCGACAATTTGGCTCCCGGTGAGCATGACTTGGATCTGACGTGGAGCGGTATGTCCATTGTACAATGCCCCAGAAGTGCCTACGTAACCGCTCAACAGGCAGCTGATAAGGTTGTTCTAACCGGACGAGGTCTAGCTGCATCCCAAGCTGGAGAAGCAGCTCACTTTACCATCGATGCCACTAATGCTCCACCTGGAAGACCGGAAGTGGTCCTAATCCACCAAGACAATACCTCTGTGCCAGTCAGTTTAGCTCAACCCAGACCGAATGAAAATATCTGGTTAGCCTCGTACACTCCACAAAAGTCGTCCTCCGGTTCATTGACTCTGTCCGTAAAGTGGAATGGAAGATTGGTTAAGGGATGTCCGCTGACAGTAGCCGTAGGATCATCAATGGACGCGTCCAAGGTGATATGCTCTGGCGAGGGCCTTCGTCACGGCGTTGTAGGCAAAGAAATCAAATCGTGGATTGATACAAGGCGTGCTGGTCCCGGAGAGTTAACTGCTCATTGCGCTGGTCCTCGAAAAGTGGCTTATTGCGAGCTCTATGATCATGGTGATGCGACGTTTACACTAAATATCAAACCGCAGGAGCCAGGCAGACATCTGCTCACAATCAAGTATGGCGGCCAACATGTCCCTGGATCGCCATTTGGGTTGAAAGTCGCCGGAGCTCCAGATGCGAGCAAGGTTAGTTATAACGAAAAATTTTAGAAACTCAAACGCCGTGATTAACAAATTGTCTAACAGGTTCGTGTTTATGGTCCCGGTATTGAACACGGAGTACTTGCCACATTCCAATCGCGTTTTATTTGTGACACTAGAGGCGCTGGAGCTGGTCAACTCACAGTTAGAGTGCGTGGTCCTAAAGGTGCGTTCCGTGTTGAAATGCAACGCGAGAGCCAGAAAGATAGGACGATTTTATGCAAGGTACAGACTCTCAGTACATCCATAGAGGCAATATTTTAATTTAAACCCTTCTCTCCCCAGTACGATCCAACAGAACCCGGTGACTATAGGGTAGAAGTTAAATGGGCTGGCGAATTCGTACCCGGTTCACCATTCCCCGTTATGATTTACGATACAGAAGAGGAACTACGACGTTATTTGCAAGGATTGTAATTTTTTTTTTAAGAATCCTGTGTCTTCTTGTTACCCGCAAAATTGTAGTTATTCCTCCGCCAAGAATGCATTCTTAACATAGGATAGGAACAACATTATGCATAAAATCTGTTTTTATTTATTGTTTCTATATGCAAAATTGTTTTTATATTTTATTTCATTAAATTATATAAAACTAGCTTATAAGATTATCCACCATACAAGTGGATAACTATTTATGAAGATGTGAAAGACAAGGCAAAAGAAGAAAGGCAACGAATTGTTAATTAGAAATAAAAAGTGTTGTGTAGAGTTTTATGTCACTAACACTGCACACTGGAAAAGTTTTAGGCTTAAAACGTTCTACGTGTAAAATGAAAATAAAATGAAGTACTTATGTTATAAAAATTTATGAAAATAAATTATCCATTTCATTAACACTAACTGGCGTGGATAATTATTTGTTATGGAAGCAGATAAACGCAAACAAGAAACTTCTACTTTTATCACAGAAGAACTCTGCATTAGTATTGTCATTATTGTCAAATTTGGTCTCTGTTGATTTAGGGAACAATTGCCTCAAAAAGCCCAAGTAAGCACTACAAGGTTTAGACAAACTATCATAGCTGCGCCGCACACCGAAATCTCAACTTCATATGCAGTTAAAATCAAATCTTCTACGTGAGAATCTTTTTTATTTTTATCCTCCATAGCTAAGGATCAATTTGCCCATTTCTACAGAAATCATTATCGACATACGACATCTATACCATGAGTTAGTACAAATAGTTGCAATTCAGATTTATATTACGAGAAAATATTTTCAAATTAAAAATGCCATACCTGTATAAAAATCTTTTTACTGCCACCTGTTGGTAAATAGTTCCGATAATTTTGGTGCGAATCATTGATACGTTGCTGCGTGGGAATTCAGCGAAGGTGCTAACCACATACTCATACTACTTTAGTTCATACAGTTGTTTCATTGGCGTTGACGTACAGCAATGACACAAACTCTTCAAAAGAAAATTTGTCTTCATTGTGAACCAAAAAAATATAAATTATGCCAGAAACAGATTGCTCCAACTACCAGCAATTGTCAATTTTAAGATTTGTGGTGAAGCAAATGTTTTGAACTTGATTTGTGAGTGACTAGTTCAATTTATTTATCAACCATGCTAGAATTAAAATGATGCGATAAGTCGAAATTGTAAGGTGGAGGAAACAACATTGCGTTAAATTAGAAATCGCGATTAACGTTTTTAAGATCTCCATTAAACGATGTGAGAAATTTTTTGGCCTTTTCCTTTTATTAAGCCCAATCTGCCCTTAATATAAGCAGAATACCAGTGCCGAGTATTTAAGAGAGAGGCGAGGTGTCAATTTTATTTATGTACGTATGCACTGCTAGCATAGAGAAAGTAATATAGTGAATTCATCATTTGAACTTGTATAAACCCCCGTGGTCGGGAGTTGTCCAAGTCCATGTAGCTACGACAGAGGTCATTAATTGGAATGCTATTACGGTATTCAATCGAGCTCAGGGTTTTTACTTTCTATTGTTATGACTCCTCCAGTGGTAGCCTTAATGTTATTGTTATCCTTTACTTATAAATATCGAGAGAACGCGTGGAATGTTTTCTTCGACCGTAGAGGTAAAGCGAATACGCACATGCATGCAAACATATGGGAAAATTTACTCTCTTTTTAAATCGCTTTTAATCAATTTCTCGAAAAGTGCAACTTTTAGAAGTGGATGTTGTGGACCTTATTTTCATTCATTATGAAAAGCAATCGCTCTGCACAATTTCTATTGGGAGGATGCTTTTAAGGAATAGTGAAAGAATTACACAGGAATGGAAGAGTGAAACTGTAAACAGTCATGTATGTAACGCATCATACGTGATCCAAGCTTACAAGAGTTAATTTGAAGACAAAATCAATAAATTTAGTCCGTAACCGCGACATTGTTGTCGAGAAGTGCGACTTCAAGCAATTTTTGTACTCGCTGTGCTGAGTATGTCGTTGCTAAGGATTCATTAAATCTGCAGACAGAATTTGTAGTAGAATGTGTACGCAAAATGTCGAGACTGACGTCAACCAAATATTAAAATAAGCGAATAGCTTAATTTAAATCTCAGCCCTTAAAGACCCCCACACATAAATTGTAAAATACTTGAATGTTTCGAAAATCTGTACCCCTACCACCCTCAATTCCGACGGTGACCAAGAATAGCCGCCTCTACATACTCGTACGTATGAATAATTTCAGAGCAAAATTCCTTATCTCCCCTTTGCTTGTTTCCTCTTAATTGTCTGTAAAATGATAATTTTTTGAAGTACAACATATACCTATCATAGAACACGAATATTGTTCTTCATGGCCAAGAATAGTCCTTCGTCATCTTCCACTCCCTGCACCACACTCCATTCCTTATATATAAATTACTCGAACGTGACAAAGCACAAATATTTTGTATTAGCCTCGACACTAAATAATGCCATTTTCAACTTTATTCATGCTCTTAAACTGAACTTAACAGGGTGAGTTACCGAAACCCGTACAGGAAGTGCACAAGAAGCAATTAGTTGCTCCCCCCCAAATAGTTTTAATAAATAAAAAATTCATTAAGTTTAAAGTGGTTTGCGTTTACGCACATCAATATTCTAATCAGTCAAGCGGTTGAAATTCTTTTTTTTTTTCTTACTCAAAAATCGATCCCTTCCTAAGTGAAAAGGAACCGCTAAAATTTTAAAGGCCGTGCCTTAGCATTCGCTCCACTTGACATTGTGAAAGATATATGTACGAATTCTCCCTTAAACACTTCATCGAAACGCATGTTGATGGAGGTAGAGAACGATAGTGGAATTCAAATGCCAGATGGACGCCATTAACACACTTTGAATGCACTATTCCACCCCTTATCACTTCAGCAGCACTTATCACAACATTCCCTGTAGCGGTTTAGCTGCAATGACTCAAAGAAAAAAAAAAAAAAAATTCAAAACAATCCTTGCACACACCCTCAATTCGAATGAGACGGATAGTTGATATAACAGTCAAGCGTTAATCCTGAAATCTGAAACATTTTTCCTTTTGGGTTCTTCAGGCTGTTCGTGGCCATTAAACCGTCATCATGATCTCTGTGTGTCCTCATCGTCTCGGGAAAGAAATTAAATGCAAAAGAAAATGTTTTCTAAATGGACGAGGGTGACGCCCGAACTGATTATAACTCGAGGCGAACACCGTTTGATCTTGGATAGAGGTTCCTCTTTTCTTTTCCAGTTTTGTTGTGTTTGTGGATAAGAATTGAGAATTCTAATCTCGTAAATGCTAGCAGATGTTTTCCAAATTTCATTTGAGTTGTTCTTAATGTATTGCTGGTGGCCCAAGATGAGGTTTTGTGGATAGAAAATGGTTTTAAGTTGGTTTTTACTTGGTAGGCTCCTTGTGTGAGAGGTAATTGAAGGGACTCGGAGTATTTCTTAATTTTTAATTATCTCGCTTCTATTGTTCTCAATGATTTAGGTTTTGCAATTCGATAGGTCATTAAAGGTTCCGTTTCCGTTTCATCCCTGCACTCTGCTACCATTACTCCCAATCATAGATTCCTAATTATAATGACAGCATTAATGCCAAAGCGCAGTTTCTCATTGCTTACATAAGTCGCAACTATTTTTTTTTTTATAAAGAAGTGTACAAAAATAAAGAAGCTGCTTGTCTGTCACAATTCACATGAACATTCAAATTTATCCACAAATCACTGAAGACTATAGGTCTAGAATACTAGAAGAGAGTTCTAAATGGAATCTGGTTTCACTTACTTGGGTCCCGAGCCACAGCGTAGTTTTAGGCAACATGATAGCGAAAAAGGCTCGAAACTCAGTTTGACGAAGGTGTTGCATTAAAGACTCTTACATGGACTCTAAATATAAAGAGAGATGGTCCTGTTAGACTTTTTGCTGAACCGCCAAGTGGCTTGTAAAAGAATCTGATAACAATGCTACGAAATTTTTTCTCAATCTGGCTGAAAACGACTGCAGAATGATGATTGCGCTAATTGCAGGATTGTCGATTGTTTCGTCCATGACCTCTCCATACGGCTTAAATCTCTTACCGCCGAGCCATTTTTTCATGTTTGGAAACAGGAAATATTCGCAGAGAGCAATTCGTAACCTAATTCTTGCAATTTTGCCATTGCGACTGCGGACTTGTGGCGCCGGTGCGTTGTCCTGGAAAAAGAGAATTTTTACAAAAATTTGAATTAAAGAAAAAAATCGCTCTCCCAAAAAAACTATTTGACAGATCTGTCTGAAAATCTGGGTGCGCTCTTTTCAAAGATGCTGCTTGACAAGCTAAATGTTGGATTTGAGGTTGCAACGCCATGTGTCATAATTTTCAGGGACTTCTTGACCCACCCTCGTATGTAGATGGCAGACAGACCGTTAACCAATTTTGATACAAAATACAGACTTTGAGATGCAAAATATAGCCGGCTAATTTCTTGAGGTAAATTTGATCCGCTTAAAGGCTAAACGATGTACATATGTCTGTATTTTTTCAGAACAAATTTCGCGTGTGAGTAGTAGTTTCGTAAAAGTAAAAGTAAAAGTAAGTAAAAGACTCTTTACTTGGTTTTTTAAGTACCTTCGAACTACTGATGACGCGAGTTCAACATGAATTTGATTTCCAGGATAATTCTTAGTCCTTAGTTCCGTATAAAATTCCCCTGCATCGCCATAAACGGATGAATTGGTCTGGTTTTATTTTTTCGTTGCAGAGAAATTAAAGGGGTCACGTAAGGAGTCATAATTTCTAACTAAAAAATTAGTTCGATTTTATCAAAAAGCATCCCAGAGAAGTCCGCAGCGAAATATAACTTCTCTTATCTTCTTTGCGCGGTCATACATTTTTAAAGGAGTACGCTTTCAGACTGTTTTTCCTTGGCAAACATGAAACGGTTGTTCATTTCAATTACTAAAAGCGACTACCAATCCGTTTTTTTTTTCGTAGAATTTTATATAATTTCCGGGATTGTATACTTTTTATAAGAATACTGATATATCGGTCTATTGCTGTAGAAAATACAATTCTAAACAAAACACTTCGATACCACACATTCACTTAGCAAAGCAAACACAACGGTTCCGTGAAATGCAGTATCCTTTTGTTATACCAGAAGAAATTCAAAAAAAAAATCTATCAGGTAGCGAGCTATAAATGTCCTTTCTTAGAGAACTCTGATTGAATTCACAATTCTTAGGGTTCTCTGCAACAAATTTGAAGCGTAAACAGCTCAACTCAAACCCACTCAAGGATTATGAATAAAAAAATACTTACATATGTAGAAAGTTTCCTTATAGATTTTTTACCTGTTCCGGCACATGTACATTGTGCAGAGAATATCATGAGCATGATGAGGATTGTGATTTAAATCCAATGGTCCTTACCTCATTTCCATTTCAAGAGCAGTACACACTCCTAAGGATTATCCCTAAAACCTTCCTGTACAAGCAAATGTATTAGGCTCGTTATGCTTAATCCTACGATTGGGACAATAGCTCTGGAATTGAGTAGTAGTATGGTTACTATTCCAAAGATCTTCCATCTGAAATACATAATCACAAATTCGATTTGCACGGATTACAGCTGCCTGTAGTAAATGGAGACGAAAATGAATACGGGGGTTGGTGAAATATTAATTGATTATTACATCAATTATTATTATGATGAAAAATTAATAAAATGAAAGCATGTTATAGTGGTTGATGACCTTGGGTAATCAATTTAGCGATTTCAATACAAATTTCATAAATAATTAAGAATGTGGTTCTATAGTAGAAAAGGACTCAAAATACGGGAGACGTGCAATGTTGTTGTATTTGCACTAGCTAGAGCTCAATTCTCCCAGGACATGCACCTCCGACTCTACCTCGATTTACAGAAAACAATCTCCTTGGTAGAGGAGAGTGGGAAATCAATGAACCAATAAAAGCCAGATTTCCTAATCACTGTAACGATGGCAGCTATTATGGTGTCAATCATTGCAATACCACGAGATGAGATTACTATATTTATTGACAGCCAGGCAGCCATTGAAGCAATTTTCGTCACTGAAAAAATCCCAGCTCAAAGTCTTAATTAGACTGCACACCTCCTAGGCATACTCTGCAAAAGATTTGAAATTATGGAATCTGGGATATTATCCCATGCCAACTTGACTGTTTCGACACTTATCGCGAACTATTCTCCGATCAACGATCTCCCATAGGTTTTCTATGGCATTGAGATAAGGAGTCTGCGCAGGCCATTCCATAACCTTAACATTTTTATCTTCAAACCACTTTTTAACAACTTTTGAGATATGTTTCGAATCATTATCCTGTTGAAAGATCCATTTCAAAGGCAACTCCTCGTCGGCAGTATGTGGCAGCATAACGTCTTCCAGGATATTTTTGTATACAAATCGGTCCATAATTCCATCTATTTTATGGATCGGGCCAACTCTATGTCCAGAGAAGCATCCCCAAACCATGCCATTCCCTCCTCCATGTTTGACCGTACCCTTCGAATATCGAGGATTAAGTGCTTCATTGATGGGCCGGCGAACACGTCGAAATCCATCTGATCCCTTAATATTAAATTTCGATTCATCGGAAAATAGGACCGTCTTCCATTTAGATGCTGTCCAGTTGATGTGGCCATTTGCAAATTTGAGTCCAGCCTTTCTGTTTATGACTGAAATAAAAGGTTTCTTCACGACCCTGAAAGAAATATCGAGAAAACTTTGGCCAAGATTAGACAAAGTCAGATCCAGCAACATTTTGCAGAGAATTAGGACATCATCAAAATCGGACAGTTAAACTAAGTAAATCTCAATGTCGACGTCATTTGTAACTGTAGCGGTAATGAAGAGTTCCACGAGGATATACATAGATTAGAACTTTCGGATATTTCACGTTCCAATCTTTCCAAATTTTCAAGGACATCACCATGGCTGGGGACCCTAATATATGGACCAACGAAGGGAAGGAAACCCAACTCCAGTAAACAAGGAGTACATCCCCAATTAGGCATCACAATGGACCCAGAAGGACCAAAGTGTGATGAGGTCGAGTTGGTCTCTTCATCAACCCAGAAACCCGACCTATGTCACCTTACGTCTACGACCAGGCATTTGCGGATGATGCTAAGCAGCTATGTTTGGAATTTTATTCCAAGATTCTTTTGTGAAGCAAACTAATTTAGAACTAGTTTTGAATGTCAATTATTTCACAAAAATTATTTTTTTCTAAACTCCTTAAGAGAGTGTAACTCTCAGTTTTTCCTTTTCTCGTTACCCTGCCATTACCCAGTTTTATATAAGAAATTATTCTTTCAATAAATTTTCGGAGGATAGAATACTTCAAATCCATTTTCTTAGAATATTATCAAATGCGATATAAATATCATTTCTTGGGCTAACCATGTCTAATTGAGAGGCGAAAAAATCCCAAGGTATGAAGTAAAACACTCACAGTATGGGACAACTACCTAGAGAATAGAAAGTATCTTCATTCTTTGCACTTTTTGAGATAAGAATAAAAAAAAACGCAAATCGTTGTCATGGGAAAACCACAACTGTTCAAGGATTCATGGAAATTTATAAAATTTGTAAAGAAAACGAGTAGCAAAAGTACTGTACATGGCCAGTAAAATTATGAAAATATGACCAAAAAAAGGTTATTTTGTAGAGGTCCTTTCAAAAGCCTCAACACATTTAGAAGGTACAATTTTCCATTCATAAAATTAAATATTTCCCCATTAATCCTGTAAGAAACCGACAATTATTGCCCATAAATCTTATATGCCCCCTAGTAACTAGAAATTCCTCCGTTAATTGCCTTAAACTAAACCCTCCCCCAAAAGCCAAAGGTATTTACATCCATTGTGTGTGTAATTGATATTTCGGCAAATTGCACTTCCCTTAATCTAACACATAACCCTCGCCGGACGATTCGATTCGCTTTGCAACAAAAGATTTAATTTGAAAATTTAATGGCATCAAAGAATCTCGTAAAAAAAATACCGACAATATCCTGCGCGCAATATAAATTATGACCATGGTATCCTTCGCTTTGTGGAATTGGAATACTGCTCTCGATATCAGTCGGCGACAAATTCTCCAACCAAAGGGCACAGTACACGGATCCGCCTCTTTATGCTTCCATTTTTTATCATAAAAGGACTCATGCAACGTTTTATGCTGTTTATTATTATTTTTGATTTCGTCGACCTCTTTGCGACAATGTAACATTTTATGTGGACATGGTGGAATATTATATTTTTTTTTCTTAGAAAGGATGAGACTAAAAATCGACGGTCCTTTAAATTAATGCAGCAAATTGTTTACGTTCTCCAGTGGCTGGTTTGGTTTTTCTGGGAGAAAACTAAAGCAACGGTATGAATACACCCAACAAAAGGACGTGGTATGAAACAATTAATTTTCGTTATGCGGGTAAAAATGGCAGTTGGGTGTATCAGCATGAATGTCCTTTTGTCACACCTTCTGACGATTACAATTGGAATGTGTTCCATGCATCCTGACAATTTGCACTGACACAAAACATCTGCACATAAATTTTTCTGTGGAATGATAGTCACTTTTAATATCCAGGTAAACATATGGATCGGTGATTGCTTCACACTTTTTCCTGTTTTCTCCTAATGCCAGGTACTACATTTTTCCATCTGAAGGACAAAGGAAATCCATTTTATTTTCTGTCGTGTGGGGAGTTTGTATAACTCAGACAAATAATTTAATGGATAGAAGGTCCTTTTCTTTGTATTCTGCTACATTTCCTATTTTTTGGTGATTCTTATCGACAAATATTCAAAGTACAATGAGGGTAAGGATACTGAAGAAGGACGAAGAAATGTTAGAGAACCTTTTAGATATTTACTGTGATTTATATGTATGTATGAAAAGTCTTACAAAGGTATCTATTTGCCTGGTGTTGAGATGCATCCTATTTTTTTTATTCGCAAGATCTGTTTTTTTTTTTGTTGAAGAAAAGAATCCTGAGAATGCAGCCAATGAGGTGCACTATTTCGGTCAATAATGACATTCCTTTGAGAGTCGGTATTTAAGGAAGGATGTATCCGTAACCTTTTCCACACAACAAAACGCGTTAATGAACATTCTCCTTTTCGATATTTTGTCTAGTTAATTATCTTCTTAACGCAATCCATTCGCGTGGTGTCAGATCAAAGGAATTAAACGGACTCAAATTACTACTCAAGCTCTGTAAATACGCTGGGAATGCATTTAGTATTTATTTCATCGGGGTTGTGGTTATCACTGACTGCAGTTTTGCAATTTTAATCCCTCTAATGCAGCTGCATGGGTTAAAGTCCCTTGCAAAGTATCATAGATACACAAACTGGAGTAATAAAGAGATTCTCAATAAGGACACATCCCATAGATATCTGTTTATGCAGGCAACTCCGAATAATGGTCACTATGTGAACCATTTTATTGCCACCCTCTATCGGGACTTATTCCCCTTCGAAGGGAAGATAAATTGATTGCTTTAATAAGGATTACATACTCACTCGAGTAAATTCCTGACTGTCCTGTGGCTTGTTTTTCAATATTCCCTTCCTTTCTATGTTTCGCTTCGATGAATTTAATTGATTAATTTTATTTAAGCGGAAGTAAAAAATACTAGTAGAAATGGATTCTATCACAGGAAATGTTGAGTGGGGCAGCTGGAAGATTATCCTTATTTTGTGTATTTTTTCCAGATAAGTATGCTTCATCGGATAATGGAAATCAGAATGACTAAATGTAACGATTTTGTGATGGGAGGATGGTCCTATTGGGGTGCTTAATACATTTTCAGAAATGCAGATCTTGGTGAAGTTTACGTTTGAAAATTCCATAGGAATATAAAGAGACGGACTTAGTCAAGAGGTCTTAAGCCTGCGGTATGTAAACGAGAGCCTCATGTCTGTTCGTTTCAAGACTGATCCTGATTGATCTGGGAACAACACGCTAACCACTGGCCCATAGTTATGATATTAAAATTGTCACAAACTGTAGGATCGGTCTACCTGCAGAGTTGCTTACAGTAGCGTGAGATAATTTGGAACGAATCAAATGAGTTGGTGCCATTTACAGAATTTTGTCGGACGAAAGTACCCTCGATGTATGCAGCCTCTAAACTGGTCCAACTTTAGAGGTATAAGTCTCCTCAGCATTGCCAACAAGATATTGTGTGTGCGCCTTGAGGACTTAATCAATAGCCTGGTTGACCTATATAAGTCCGGCTTCAGGTCAAAGAAATCCACCATCAACCAAATATTCACACTAAAAAATATCTTGTCTTAAACCGCTATGAGAGTACTTAAAGAGGGAATGTCTGGCTATGATATCCCTGTCGAACTCGTCGATAGAAAACCCTAGCTACGTAATAACTTTACGCAGACCATTGATGTCCAGAAAGGAGAGACGCGCTACGATTTCTATAACATAGTTCTTTAAAGACTTGTGCAGAACTCAAACTCAAATTCAAAAACGCGGCGGGATGGCAGTGAAGCCTTCCTGCTCTCGGAGAGCACGTCACTCTCGAACAATACAACTTTGTGATAGTTACTGACATTGATTACTTAGGCTTCGTCATCAACACAGCTAACGACACCACCGCTGAGATCTAACGAAGAATAACTCTTACAAGCCGCTGTTTCTTTTGGTTAAGAAGACAGTCAAGTAGCAGAGCTCAGTCCTGCTGTATGACAAAAGAACATGCTCTATGTCAAGAAAGGACGATATTAATATCGGTTGTTGTAAGGGATAATAATTTTCGCCCACGACTGCATAGTGGAGGTGAAGGTACAAAGAACTTAGGTTGCTGGGACAATTAGAACAGATGGATACGCACAATAGAAGAACAGGCCCTGTCTGAACAACTAATTCGAGGTGTGGTTCATGACAACTTCCGTTATAAGGCTTAGGCATGAGAAGTGGCTAGTTTATGTCGAGGGAATTGGAAATGCTCCGAGGAAAGCGACTTCTCAACAACTTAAAGCATCCAGAATATCCATGCCTTCTTTGGTTTTTTTTTTCTGTCGACAATTACCTGAAGATCAACAGAAGGAATAACATGTAGTGTCTTCAGATAAGGCATGATCAAGTCTCCGTTTATGAATTATGGCTGTTATCGTTTCTGAAGGTGATTTTGTGCAAATAAGTCCTAAAAGAGCCTCCTCATCCTGTATATCAACAGCTTGAAATTGAATTTAAATCCATGCAAGACAATACAGACACCTCCTAGGTTAAGCATGGCTTGAAACGTCAAACCTATCTACTGACTGCCTTTGAACTTTCCACATCACATTACAAAAATTGTACAGCGCCACCCCTTTACACAAGTCAACCACAACCAATCCTTAAAGCGTGTGTTTGGTAATTTAAAGCTATTGCCTCCACGTGCTGTAGAAATTTACCCTACATTATGCTCCCACTCATGGCAAAAAAAGGGTTAGTGTGACTAACATTTATGTTCTCCACATGTACACGCACACAAAGTCTGTTCAAAAACAACAATATCCCCCAGCGGAATTGAATCCTGTCGTGCACGGGTAATGTTACGAGTACTATGCTTTCATCCTTGACTTACCTCTTTCCGAATTTTCAAGGTGTTCCAGGACATGTTTTACGTGTTTAGTACTCCCGAAAGGTTACGTACAATATTCCCACCCGAAATATTGGGGTAAATATATTTGAATCTGTTGCAACACAATTATCCTCCTTCATGAGTAAGTGCATTCAGTCCACTCGAGGCAGAAAACATTGTAAAAACCCTAAAAATACACAAGGCTCACTTTTAGTTTCACCTCATTACACCCAGCACTGCGATCCGCTTCATTCGTGCAGAGTAAGTCCCACTCTGTACTAATGGCGTCGATGTAAATGCTGCTACGCACGAATACACACACACTCACTCTCGGTATAGTCCTGTGGGTTTAATTAAATCCTGTGATTGTTTACCAGGTTCGGAGGTTTCTCCTGTTAAAAACACAACTCTTCTGTGAGCGTTTGTTTTCTTCACGAGCACCTGCATCATCTAGTAAGCGAAGTAAGTAAAACAAAAACAACCCCCATCTCTGGAACATGTCTTTATGAGTACAAGTAAGCGTACGTAGAATCACTACCTCCCCTTAACGGGGGATGGGAGAGATGGGAGTTTTGACTTTTAATTCCGCTCCAGCAGCGAACAAGGTTAATTCCCTATGATTTAGCGTGTTCCACATTTCCGGAGATTAAGCTATCATCCGGTTGGTAACTGGTAACTGGATTTATCATTACTTCCCGGCATGGTTGGCTGGCAGGATGGCTGTGCAGAGTTTTTCCGGGGGAGAAATACTTTCGGGTTCATTAGAGTGTGCTTTCATGTGATTGTTTTGTTAAGTGGATGGGTGATGATGGTGATGTGGAAAAGGCGAAGCCTGCGAAGATTGTAAAAATTTGTATGAGGAAATTGTAGGGTAATTGGTGACGTTTTTTTCGTATCCTTTTAAAGGAATATAAAATTTGGTGGATTAGACAAGATTCAGTTGGGATTAAACCTTCGGCGGAAATTGCATTTGTAGAAATTTTAAAATTATTTTGAAGGAAATGGAGTTACTAACCGGAAGGACTAATTCAATTTTATGAAATTATGCTGAAGTGCCTTAAAGCTTGCAATTAATTAGCACTGTCGAAGTGTCAAGCACGGTAAACTGATTGTTATTGTATAAAAACGAAATCATACTTGACGTGGGAAATACTTTCTTTACTTAACGGGCTCTCAACCCGTGAACGGTCCCTGCCTGAGACACAGCAGCCTTCCATCCTCTTCGATCCTGGGCACGCTGCTTCCAGTTTTCCACACCAAGCGCTCCGGCATCCGCAATTGCTTGGTTCTTAAAACGGAGGTTCGGTCTTCCTTGTCGTCCCGAACCTGAGGGCTAAGATTCGAAGGACATCTTAGCTGGAGCATGATTGTCAATTCGCTAGATGTGGCTGAGCCAGTGCGAGCCGATGCGTATCCCAGCAGCTCGACGGATTTGTTGAAAATAGTGCCTTCTATGTTGACGCTTGCCCTGCGCACTATCTGTTCCAGCACTAGATTGAAGAAATCACACGATAGCGCATCTCGTTGCCGAAATATAATACACGTTTGGAATAGTTCAGAAGAACTTTTTCCGAACTATACATTGCATCGCGTGTTTTTTAGCGTAAGGCGATTAGTTTGGGCAGGATCCCGAATTCGGCCATCGCCATGTAGACCTCACGGCTATGAATGCTATCGTATACGGTTTTGAAGTCGATGAAAAGATGGTGAGTCTCGATTTGAAATTCGTTGGTCTTTTCCAGGATTTGTCTTAAGGTGAAGGTTTGGTCTATCGTCGATCTGCCATACTGGTACTTGCCCATCAGTCTGTTGCAGAAAGGCTTTAGACGTTCACATATGACGTTGGATAGGATCTTATTTAGTAGAGATATGCTTCTTTAAAATAAAGAAAATTAAAGCTTGAGCTTGGCTAACTAAACATCTCAATTACATACATCTGCCCTACGGTGTCTTTCATTTAATTCTTAAATAAAAGACAAACAGAGATACAGAGAAGAAAGTACATATGTTGGGTATACGTATACTGGATGTTGGATTTGGTTCGGTTTTCTTCATTTCTTGTGATGGCTTTTAGATAGTTGTCCATCTGAAACCAGGAGGCTTTTCTTCAGTAAGCCAACCATCTTCAGGCCAAGCCACGCAAATATAGTTACGTTAAATATCGAAGTGAGGATAGCAATATCCAAGATAAAATCCAACAAAGCTGCTGGTCCTGATGGGCTGCCGGCCAAGTTGTTCAAGCAGCTGAAAATGACTTAGCACAGGGCATGCACCAACCGGTTTCCAAGATTTCGAGTGTATGCCTGATGAATGGAATCTTAGCATCGTTTGCTCGATCTACAAGAAAGGAGACCCCCTCAACTGCGTCAATTACAGAGGCATCAGTCTCCTCAATATGGCATACAAAATATTGTGTGAACCCCTGAAACCCTTCGTCAACTACCTGGTTGTAGTCCAAATCGATACTCAGCATCTTTTTATCGATTTTAAGGCCGCATATAACAGCATTTATAGAGACGAGCTATATAGAGCCATGTCTCATCAAACGAAGAATAACTCTTGCCAATCGCTAAGTAGTAGGGCCCTATCTCGAACAACTAAGGAGACTCTGTACACGACCTTGAACATCTCAGTCCTGCTTTATGGCGCTGAAGCACGGACTCTGTCAAAAACGGATGAAGTTATCCTTGGTCCCTTCGAGAGAAAAATTCTTCGTAAGATATTCAGTCCAGTTTGCGTTGACGGGCTTTGGCTTTACAAAGACATCGACTTTGTCAAAAAACTGCGCATCAGTCGCTTGAGATGCCTAGGCCATGTAGTGCGAATGGACATCAATACTCCGGCCCGAAGAGTCTTCGAATCTAACCCGGGGGGACAACGCAGTAGAAGACGACTTTGCTTAAGATGGCGAAGAAGGGCACCTCAACCAACTTGGAGTGCGCAACTGGAAGCGTTACCTAAGGACCGGGCTAACTGAAGGGGCTTGTTGGTTGAGACCCAGGTTCACCCAGAGCTGTAGCGTCACCTTGGTAAGTAAAGTATTGTTAATTACTGCAATAAAGAAAGAATGTCTTATCGAGCCTTCTAGATAGGTTATGCACTACCAGGCTTCTGTAAGGGTCGTAATTATCTTCCTATGAAAACTCCCCGATTTCCCACATCTCACAAGCACTTGAAAATAGTCCTTTTCACCTTTCATGGTCTTTTTACTTTTCAGCTGCATACATATGTAAATGTACAAGCAAACATAAATACAATCTTTTGTAATTTATCTAAAACAACATCTGCTTGCGAACTTCCACCTTCCAACATAACCACAATCAAAATGTACATATGCACAAATTCTCAAATAAGCCCCAACTCACCCAAAGCCAATCCTGCATAGTACTTACATATTCATTGCATTTCACTGAATAAACTTAAAAGCTGCTTCCCCGGAGAGCCCTTCGAATCCATTATTTAAGTCCTAAATCACCACAAGCCGCAACCCTTCATCATTCCAACCTATCCTGTGTGTCAACGTCAGTCAAACCAGTCGATACAGCTTACTCATCGTCAAGCCCAAACACAGCCATATAATATCCTTTGCGTTGGAAGCTCGCTTATTCGCAATCTGCTCCCGTTGATTTTGCTCGGCAGCAGATAATTACGAAAATGTTGCAGTAAGCCACAATCGCGAACCCTCTCTACCACCCACACCACATACCCATAATGGAACTGGCGAAGTGAATCGATAAGTAACCTTAAAGCCACAGCAACTGACAGAAACAAAAACTCCCAGCCTCCATGGTAAAACGTAATTCACCAATTGATGGCGCTGGCCGTAATAGCGTGGCTCTGGCAGTGCAAATTAAAAGCAGAAAAAGGTAAAAAAAACAGCTCGCCTATGATGATCGGCGGATGATGTTGCCCCAAGCAACAGTAACCATGGATCAGCTTAGAGGGCACACTTTCCCCCGTTAGTTTCATGCCAACTGTGGATTTGTTTTCAGACGCCTCAAAGGGTTGTTCAAATTAGTACGATATTGGCAATTATGCGTGACCACATCGTACAATAAACAAAGCTTCGCTCTCTGTGTGTTTATTTACCCTAGTTAAGGGGGGTTGAGTTCGGCCATGCGATGGAACAGTAGCCTTTGTCGGGCAACGCGGTAGTGGCTTCCGGTGTGCTGAAACTAATATTTTGCCGTAGCGCACGGCTTTGTTTCATGTAACGTGAAACCCGTGACGGGAGACTAGCTCCCCGCGGGTGGTTTATCCGTGGATGTAATAATGAGACCCATTTAAGTGAGAAGATGGGGTAGGTGTTTTGAATGGAATCGCATTAAATACCCCTGACTACAGGATTGTGTTCATTATTGAAAAATAATTTTGCGATTCGTTGATGCGCACAGCGAGCATTGAATAAGTTTGCACATCTCATTGTTTTGCGGCCTTCAAATTAGGCTAATGATTAGGGTGGTACAGAGGAATACAGCCTGATTGAGGTATGATTCATTATTAAAGTTGAATGTGAGTGTGGAGCTGTATATGTATATAGTGACTCAAGATTCATATATACAGTGTGTTCCAGAAAAACACGCGTCTAAAAAAAAACACAGAAAAATGCCAAAATTTTATGGAATCATATTTTTTTTATTAAAATACAAACCAAAACGAATTGCTTAGTTATATTAGTAGGGAGTCCAGTCACCATTATTATTTATAATTGCTTGGCATCGTCTAGTGCAACTTTCACTTAGTTTTTGCTGATATGCTAAGCTTGGGCCTCTCCAAATTTGCTTCAAGACCCGCGCAAGTTGTTTTACCGTGACTATTTTTTTCCCCTTATGATGTTGCTCCATTCCCGGTCTAAGTTCTGCGTTGCCCAACTTAGCCTCTTTTCAATATGTTTTTGGGTCAGTAGAGAATTAGGTTTGGTGCTCCTGTTTTTGATGCCAGATTCTGCCAAACGGCATCGTATTGTGTTGATGGACACTTTAATTCCTTTTCTGGACAATTTTTCTTTTGCGTTCCTCAGACTAATTGTGGAGTTTTTCCAAAACAAAACACAAATTATTTTATTGTCCTTACAGGATGTGGTTGCTTGGTCTCTCTACCTGGCCCATCATCGACATTGCCGCCTTCAGTATACCTCTTTATCAAATTTCTCACAAATGTCTCTGGTGTTTTAAAAAATTTGGCTGCCGACTTAATACTCATTTGTGGCCCTTTTGGGTAAGTTACCAGTAAAATACTTTCGAAACGCTTTTTAAAAACCGCACTCATTTTGTAATGACGTTATACCGCCGAAGTATGGAAATACACTGAGGAAATGAAAACAATGAGCGATGGGTAATTAATTGCAGAAAATAATTTGGCTACAAACATGCGTGTGTGAGTAAAGTAAAAGAAGTAATTTAACGCGCGTTTTTCTGGAACACACTGTAGTGTGAATGAACGTAATACGGTTGTTGTTGGTTTAATACAATAGAGGTTATACCAGCTATGTTTTGGAGAAGCGTGCTACCTTAAATAAGACAAAGGATACATTGCCATTCGAGGAATGTCATTTATTTTTTTAGAAAAATCCCAAAACACAAGGTTATCAAAAGAGTAATGCCAAATGAGATAACGACAATAGGTTAGGTTAGGTGGCTATCCTCCGTTCACGGCAGGATACACTTGGACCAGAAGAGATCCATTGTGATGCCACACGAGCCGGTCACTCCGGTTACTCTTGGAACCATTTTGATGGTTGGACTAGTGTCCAAATTTTATTTATGTCCGAATCGACAATATCTCCAAATTCCTCAAGAAGGTATTCACCCAGGAACAGCTTTCTTCCTGAGGATACTGCAGGGCAGCTGAATCAGTGATTCCTCCTCCTCCTCATCCATGCCTACGTCGAGAGACACTGAAAATAGTCCAGCTTCTATACCTTCGCAGGTCTTAGACCCATCAGCGTAGATTTCCCGTGCAGAATTATTACTAATCGTATTCTCTGTCCAATTCTGTCGACTGGAAATGCCTGTGTGGTATTGTACATTGAATTTTTGGAGTGGGATTCTACACTGTCCGTAGCTTCTACTTTTATATATGTATGTAATCTGAATTGAGGATAGTGGCGTGCCCTGTATCGCTGGTATACCATTGCGATGAGTCTCCCAGCCGCAGTGCCGATTTCATTGCAACCTTTCTGCCATTAATCTCCAGAGGAAGGATATGCAGCATTGTTTCCAGCGCCAGCGTGAAGCTGTCCGGAGGACGCTGGTAACAGAGACGCATGTCGTTCTCGGAATCTTACTTATGAGAGAGGAAGCTAGTTTTATTTAGTGCTGTCCACCAGACCACTATCATATACATGAGTATATGTAGGTCTATCTGCCACTGTATAGAGTGCATGATTAGTGGACGGACCCACCAATTGCGCCCAATGGCTCCTTTCTAAGCGCATAGTTCCGTATCGGCCTTCTTAATTATTCGTTCATGTATGTTTAGTTTCCATGTCAGTTTCCTGTCTAGTATAAGACCAAGGCATCTGGCATATTAGCCGAAGCTTAGTAGAATTCCCCCATTTTTTGTGGCGTTATATCAGAAATTCCCTGTCATTTAGTCAAAAGTATTACCTCGGTCTTCGCCGGATTAGCGTTGAGACCGCAGCTATCTGCCCACTTAACCAGCATCGTCAGGGCTGAGATAACACACATTTAAAGCTTCTTTGCATTGTCTAGAACAACAAGCTCAAAGTAATTTCTCCTAAGGGATGAGAAGTTCCACGTTACCATCATAAGTCAATGTCACTGTGCACCCGTATCAGTGCTTAATGCTTACGTGGCCGACTTTTGTTTTCTTTTGATCCTGCTTCTGAGCGTTTCATTTACTCCATCGCCACATTTTAATAAATTGGCCATTTTATTATTTTATTAAGGAGGTCAGATGCCAAGTGTTCAAGGATCTACTCTTATTCATGAAAAGAGGGAATTAACCCTCTCCTCTTTGAGGTTAGGCCTGCATTTGAAATTTAAAGTGCGCTTGTCAAGTAAATGCGCTCAAGTTGTGTAGGCATTTCCCAGTTGCAAATTAAAGCGTGTGCATTCAGTATGCGTACGCTTTTTGAATGCGTTTTTTTTTTTTCCTAGGTTAAGGGCTAAATTATGTTTTTTATGAGCATCCCTGCACAGTTCCTTAAATATGTCCAATACAACCATACAATTTCATTATAATAAGCTTTTTAAATCGCGTCAAGTAAGAATTAATAAAATACAAGTACTACATGTGCAGTGGCAGTAGCCATACATTCCATGTCCTTACAGGACTCAGAGAACTCAGTAAAATTCCAATTGATAATATCAGGTGCATAATTGGATGGGAAATTCGCTCTGTGACATAACGTCTGCATTCATCCGTGATGGCGAAAAATGGGAAATATGCCACGGAGTGTGGTCGAAGGCTATCTAACAGGACATGCGAAAACGGGCGTCTTCCTTAACATGCACGCATACAGTAAAGCTTTAAAAGTTCGATACATGCACTTATAGCCAGAGTTTTCAAGTTTCGTTAGGGGGTAGAGAGGGGTTGCGTACACAAATGAATGCGTTCAACACGTCGTCATGTGAAAGCCGGACATTTACTTTACGCGTGCACTGAATGCCAACTCGTGCATGTAAAATCAAAGTGTGTTGGATGGTTGGTTGGATGGATGGATGGATGGATGCATGCATGGAATATGTGTTCATTTATGGAAACGTAATTGGAGCGAAATTTTACACTGCACATGCAATGGAGGCAAGTGTTGAGATTTAATGGCCTCTAATTGGAGGGAAATTGCAAAAAGTTCTGAAGCCCTGTGGTAGGATACTTCACATTGTGCATACATAACCGTGCTTGTACATATGCAAGGATATTTAAAGGAAAATCATTTAATTGTTTACTGCGGAAATGTGGAACATTTTATCATTTTTTCTATTTAAATCTTAAGAACAGAGATGGTCTAGTTTGATTGTAACTTCAATGTCATGTCAGCAAAAAGTGGGTCCTGCTTGTTTATAAAAGTTACCAAAGTTTGTCGACCGAGTTACCAATGCATTGCCAACACAATTTTTGTCTTGCATCCTTTGGCGAGTGAATCTAATCTATTATTATTGGCGAGGACATATAAAGGAATTGACATAAATCGAAAATGCGATGCGATACAAATATTTACATCCATTGGACGGTGCGTATGGATGCAGGACTGGAGACCAAACTTATTGGCGTATTCTGGAATTCGAGCGTCATTATAGCTATATCTACATTCAGCGAATCTTGCTAGACAGTATCTCTAAGAAATGAGAGATACAGAAGAAAAATTAGCCAAAAAGATATCCTTATCTCAAAACTTGTTGAGATCATAAATTTTTCTGTTTTGGGAATTAATATCGAAGCAACAAATGAAGTTCTTCTCTCTGAAGTAGATTTTCAGTAAAAAACCAAAGGCAAATCTCCAATGCATGACGTACTCCCAGAAATCAGGGGTTTAGCTGGAATTATAATGAAGAAAGAGATCTGCCACATCAAGCTAAACAACTCGCGAAAGAGTGGTATTGTGGGGAAGTTAGTATCATCAAATTGCTGCAAAAAATGTACGACAGGACCACTATTAGTGACAGTCACGTTGCCAACTAGAGTGGTCGAGTAATTTACCCAAAAGTGCACATTGAATGGGTAGTGTTCTTCCTATGGAACAAAATTATCTCACTCCGAGTACACAGCAAAATTATGCTATCCAGTTGGGATGAAGCGGAGGTATCAGCAAGATGGGAGTTGTGGTTGATGAGAGGACTTGGATCGCATCGTTTTTGTAAATGTCAAAGGTGTCAAAGAGTGATAAAACTTTTCTGGGTTATGTGGTGAGCGGGCTTGCAAGGTCACAAGACTCAAAAGTTAAGACAGAGTTATAGTAGTGGAGTTTTCCTCTCGTATGGAAATGCCTACATGTGTTTTGTAACATCGTTTTCACACGCCCTCATAGTTTCAAAGAAACCACCTTTCAAGCAGGGCTCAGTTTTGTCTCCGACTCTCTTTCTCATTTTCATAAATGATCTCTTGTCTGCAACCTCTAATCCAATCCATTCCTTCGCTGATGACAGTACCCTCAGTTTTTCATATTCGTTCCCCAACTCACGTCCCTGCTCTTCGGCCGTAGAAGAGGAACGGCAACGTATGTATGTTAAACTCATTAAATTCCGACCTTGACAGCATAATCAAATGGGCTCAACTAACAGAGTGGAATTTAATGCATCCAATACTCAGTGCTGTCTTCTGTCTCTCAAGCGAAACCATGACCCTCAACCATTATCCATGAATGGTACTTGCATCGCAGAAACCGAAAGACTTGCCATTCTCGGTATGTGTATTAACAATCATCTTCGTTGGAACGATCACATATTCGAGGTCGCCAAAAATGCTGCAAAATGTCTAGGATTCCTTAAGCGATGCAAGAAATATTTTACCCCGTCTGATCTGGCTTCAATATATAAGGCATTCATTCGCCCAAAGATGGAATACAACGCCCCCATCTGGTCTGGTGCACCCAAGACCGTCGTGCACATTCTTGATAAGGTTCAGAATCGCGCGATAAAACTAATAGGTGATAGAGACACTGTGAGCTCCATAGACTCACTAGAGCATCGCAGAAAAGTCTCTTGTCTTTTCCTATTTTATCGCTTATTCCACAAAAAATTTTCCAACGAAATAGCCACTTGCATTCCTCCCCTTCAAAATTTCACCCGCAATACGCGTCACGATTCGAATGCACATCAGTTCACCCTCAAGCCCAACTTCGGACGTACTGTCAAATATAGAGATTCGTTCATAAGCCGAACGACACGTATGTGGAATAATCTTCCAGGCTCTGTATTTCCTCATCGTTACAACATCCAAACATTCAAAGCCAACGTGCACCGGTATCTCCTCTGTTCCTCTTTCCCCTTTTTCCAAACGCCCGTGCCCTGAATAAACAGCATAAGGGTATTCATTCCCCCTTTGGCGCGCGCGAATTATAAAAAAAAAAAAAAAGTATCTAAAAATTAGTAACTCTTGAAAGACAAATACATAGGTACATACATATGTGTTGTCGCATATCTTAATGAACTCGTGCCTTAAATGCGAAGAAGCGTTACAGATACATTTCATATATTTCTCATGACTCTTGTAGGTCTATCCATCCGTTAATAATTTTCATTGAACCACATTCAATTGATTACATTTATTTTTTTGACTGCCTTTTTACGTATGTACATATGTACTCTTACAATTCGCCCAAAACTTATCGATTCCCAGAAACCGAATGACCTATTCCTGCAAAATTTCCTAAACCAATGACAAGTCAATCCCATGAGGAAAATAGGAAAACGTGTATCGGAAAAACCGTCTGCCCAACAACCACTATTACGTATGTAGTCCCTAGTGCATAGCTCGGGACCTTGTACAGGATACGATTCCTCTATGAAATGTAATCACATTTAGACATCGTTTCTCCTCTTGTGTCCTCTTCAATAAAATTCACTTTCTTTGACTACCTCTCTGTCATATGAGTTCTCGTGTCGTAGGTCGAAACGACGCGACGTCAATATATTTAAGAGAACCGATACAAATACAACCAAACGTCCATTACTCAAACTACTAATCCAGAGAATTTTACAAGGACAACTTTACTGCGCTTCGTTTGTCTTTAATGCTAAAGGTATTCGCGATAGTCCTCAATTAACCAACGGCGCGGCGCCTTGCATTTATTGCACACAATAAAAAATAAAATTCCTCAGAAAGTACTTTTCACTTGGGAAGACTGTTCAGTTGATGGCATGAGTCACCAGAACGGAAGAGCAAAATTAAAAATATCACCGCGTTCGAGTCGTAAAATCACGAACAACACTCTTCTAAGTACCTCAAGGTTACCAAGAAGTTAAAATTTTAATTTCCCTTACCTAGGCCTTACTTAACACTCTGCCTAGTCGTAAAAATGATTTACGATTTTTTCTTGTATGTTTTGGGTCAGTGGCGTTATTAAAATTTTGTTTCTGGAAGCTACTGTAACAGGCTAGGGCAGCGAGCTAATTTCGGTGGAGTTACACAGAAAGAAGAATCGTTAGAACTGCGGACCTGGGTGGTCCTTATTATTATTTTTTTTTTGTTTGTGATGTGGAAGTTAATCATCTGTTTTCGGGAAAGGATTTTTATTTTGTAAATTATATAGTATACAGTGAAAGGGTAAGTGTGGAGGAAAAGATACGTTTCGTGGTTGTGGTACTTATGCTGGATGATTTACGACGGAAACAAAGGCCATTGTCTTTCTTGGCTTTGGTCAAATTGTCACTGTGGTATGTGCGACTAAGTTGCGAAACAACTCAATTAAAATGACTTCTTCAAAAGAAGCGCCAAAAAATGCGGACCTTTTTGTAGTTTCTTGCGGAGTAGATAGTTATGCAGTCAGCCTGGTGCCCTTCACTTTTGAACATCGAGTTATTAAAAGTGTCTTTTCACTTTTGTGCTCCAATTTACTTTAGGTGTGTTTCGTCTTCTTTCCTATAAGCCTTTCTTTACTCTACAAAAATACAGATGGTAGGTACAAATGCTGCCCTGATGCCTTGAAAATTATAAAATGAAATCAAGGTTAGGCTAGGTGAATGGGTTGGCAAGGGCAATTCCCCTGCGCCATACTCAGGTCAATATAGACCCATTGTGATACACATAGGGTGAAGCCCCAGGTTTTCCCGAAGAGTCGACTGCAGGAGTAGAAACAATGCAAGTGGTTCAGTTTCCAATTTACCAAACTTTTTGTTGAGAACCAGTCCCAGGTATTTTGCACTGCCAGAAATACTGAGGGGGATACTCCCAATGGATGGTGTTTCGAATCAGCCCAGTTTTCCACATTTCCTGGTCCAAGAACCCATAACAGAGGGATAATGACCCCGCCACGCAAAAATCTTTTGCGTTGGTATGACTGGCTTTACCCGCTTTTGTTATAAAAACAACTCTTACTTTACGCCATGTACATATTTGGTATGTGTGTCCATATGAGGCTGCAATTAAATAGTTTCTTCAGTACAGGAGTGATGGTGGATTCAGTTTTCTGAAGCATGATCGGAAGGACCCCGTCTATGCCTGGGGTTTTGTACGCAGCGAATAAGCTGAATGCCCACCTTCTTTCCTTAAATCTTATCCTATTACTCTACTCGACCTGTACAACATCAGGACATGAAGCATTTTTTGATATAATGTAAAATCGAAGTACTTCGTCTTGCGATTCCCTAACATTTTCTTTTTTTAAATATTGCAAAAGGCTTCCTTTCTTATTTCAGGATCCCTTAAAGTGGTTCCAGTTTCAATTACCAAAAGTCATGGAAACATCATGGTCCTTAAACATCAGAATGTTACAAATCAGAGTTAATTTTTAAACTAAATTTTAAGATATTTAATGAAAGGTACACCAAAGGATACTCCCAATTTATATTTGAATAGAAAATCACTTTAGTTCATTACCTACTCAAGAGAACTTAATAACTTTAAAAACGCCGCATCCTTTTAAATTTAGAACCCAAACAGTCAGAGAATATAGTACTTTCTATCTCTATAATGATGGGTCACAACATGATACAAAACTTTTCTCATTATGATAAAAGCATGAGGTTTACTGGTATGTGTACTGATGAAGATACATACGTGTGTGTACAGAATTTTCTGGCCGTACACGTACAGTCCATCAGAGGGAAATTGAATCCTTCTGCTATGTCGTCCTTGTTTACGAAATTTTACCTGAAACTCAAAGTATTCAAAACAACTTCTTAAGTCCTCCTTCCCATATCCTTCCTGCATACATCATATTTTGAAAGTATACCGCACGCTCGGGTACACTTCAAGGATGCCATAGTATCGATATACAAAAACCATTAGAGTATCTACCTCCGCATTTGCCTTCGATCTGTAAGCTTACATACATATGTGAATTGTGCCATCATCCCTGCTAAAGTTCGACATATGGAAGTAGGGGTTGTTAGTCTGTCTATTAATTTAAGCACTATTGTTATGGTGTATGCACATGCCTTTAGCGTGGCAAAGGATCAGTAATGATATGGCACCATTTGAGGATTATTTTTTTGTTTGAAATTATGATGATGGGTGAGCATCTGGAATTGATTGCAGAGTATTGCACTTGGGTGTTCTTTTTATGTTGTTTGTTTATGACTCTTGAAGGATTGGGTCGGGAATATTTTTTTGAACAAAGAATCATCGTATGAATGAGTACACTAGATGTTGTTGTTTAATTCATTAAAAATACTCGGGGCTTGTACGTTTTTGTAGGTACCTTAACTTAAGTTTGTAACATAGAGAATCAATGTAGATAGTCCTAAACAGGATGTAAACAAAAAAGAGGTACTGGTAAATGCCGTGTTATCAAGGTCGATCCTAAACATGGGCCAAAGCAAAACAGAAGACACAAAAAAGTTGTATACCTCAACTGCAAAACTGCAACAAAACATAAGACACCTAGAACGGAAATAAGTCAGGTTCCAAGCTACCATCGGAAGAGGGTTGGGATGTAGTTATAAATATGTCAGTAATTACCATAAAAGAACACCGCAGAGTAGACCGCCAAAGGCAAATAACGAATGGTCATGAAAGTAGAAACAGCATGAAAAGAAGTACTCTGAACAGCCCCTCGATAAAATTCCTGACGTTGGTATCGCGAAGCCACAGGGACGTAACCGATGCCTTTATTGGGAACAAATTCTTTACGGGAAGCTACCACTGAAGATTTCCATGACACAGATGTGTGCAAATAACTCAACATCCTCTCGTTATATTATATGTATATTAAATCCCATAATGCAAACTGATATCGTCATCTAGCCAGCCATCGTCATTCTTTTAATAGGCTTAAGGCAAAAAGTTCTTTTAATAGGCTTGCTATCTACTGACTACAAACGCAGTTTTGAAGTACCGGACAGTGAAAATTAATGTAAGCTTAAGGTCCATTCACAACTCAGACACCGGCGAATGGGCGAACTGCGAACAGACCATTTTTAGTATATTTACAGGCACACAATTGTCATCTTTACTATTCCAAAAGAACAGAGCTTAATTTATCTCTCGATTAATAGAAAAAATGTTAAATTTTAATTAGTTTCTGCGAAAAAATTAACAACTCGCCGATTTTTCCGCGAATAGGCGATTACTTCTTGCGAACTGTCAAATTTTATTCGCATTCCACAGAACGGAATTCCATTCGCGCGACCAAAATATTCGCGGGAGTTTAACCTCACAATAAAACGAATGACAAGAGAAATTCTCAGATTTTTGCGAGTAGAAAAATAAAATTGCTGCGAATGAAATGTCAAAATTTGCTAATATTCGCTCGTTCGTATTCGCAAGTCGCTGAGTTGTGAATGGACCTTAAGCTTACATTTATTTTCAACGTGAAAAGACCAGATGGAACTGCATATGTATAATCATATAAAGGACATAAAATGCAATTACATTGAGGTACCTTGTAATTAATTTGCATTTTAATTGATTGGCGTAAATTGAAACTCGAAAATTAAACTAAATGGACCGGAAATGCCTTCCACTTCCTTTATCAATTCAATTCAAACCATTTTATTCGATGAAATGTAATTAACAACCCTTGAAAGTCTCAGCTCAAATTAAATACCATTTACGTATGTATGTATATTTGCAAATTTCTAATCGGAAATTCCAAAGCAAGAGCTCTTGAAACCTACTCTGTCTGACGTCGTCGGCCTTTTGAAGGAACAAAAAAGCAGCTTAAAAAAAAAAAAAAAAACTTCCAACCCCAATTCATTCATGTGGACAACAGCCACTTTCAGCAAATTCCCTCCGTCCCTTTAATTACAAACGACGACCTTATGTATTTAACTGCAACTGACAGACTGAAATCAAATTTCTGTTGACGGTTAGGGGAACTGGGGTGAGTGCTGGAGGCTTTCATCTAATTCAACCACCCCATTGCTGGCTGGGATTATGAGTGTTTTCTGGTTATTATTTGAGGATGACCAATCAATTTTTTTTCTTTTTTTTTTTTGTACATTTTGGCAATCTAGAGGCATCCTGCTGTGCAGACAATTTCCCCTTCGGAACAATGCAACACAACGGTGTCCACCCTACACATACTGAAGTGACAGTCAAATAAAAAGGGATGGAAGGCAAATAAAAATCTTCATTTATTCGATTTGTTCATCGTGGGTTGCACTTTGATGGTCCAGACATCCTTTGTCAGTTTTGCTTTCGTTTTGCTGCATATATCAACCGATCGATGAAGGAGACCTTCTCCTTGTAGGATGTATTGTCATTTCATCATGAAAATACATGTGTTTTGCACTGGTGCTGTGTCTCATCCATCTGTTACTTCTAGAGGGTGATGGAAGGACCACAAAGCCAGTATCATATGGTTGACAGTAATTTCTTTTTTCGATCGTCCTTTTCTTGTCTTTTGTTTGTCTATTGATCAAAGGACTAATGAAATTACAATACATTGATTCGGTCACGCAGAGTGAAAAACTCATATTTACTCAGGCTTTCGTACTCCTTTATCCGGTGTCACATTGCACTTTATTCACCATAGAAGGACAGGATAGTCAGAGAAAAAAAATCTTTGAGGATGCACCTTTTTGTTTTCCGGTAATTTTTCTTGCTTAGTTGGTGAAATATTGTTAAAAAGGACCTCATGTGTTCATACTTTTTACACTGTTCGTAAGCTATAAGGAATATGAGTAGTTGGGACATATGGTTAGTATGCGGGAAGAGAACAGGACCCGCATAAATATTTTTTGTTTGCCCTTGAGTAATGTCTGGTAAGCAGAATAAAAAATCATATTTCCTTGTGTGTGAAAAGTCAAAAATTCAACAGAAGGGTGGATGAAAAAAAGTATCCTCATCTCCGTTTGATTTAATTTGCGCTGACAGGGGCGATGAATGAAAGATGATCCGCCATTGGAAGGAAGGTAAACACGGAAACTGGATTAACAGCTGAGACTTTGAGTGAGTTAATTGCCACCCTTAGCTTGTAAAAATGCAGATGCGGAAATTTCTCAGACTGAAATTTGATTTGAGACTTAGGAAGACATCAGGAGTCTCCAGGGTGGTAGCGGAAGTGGCTTTTGTTTTGGAGTGAAAGGGCATGTGCCGATAGACACATGCTTATCCACGTGGGTGCGATGATTGTGAACAGCCATCCATTTTCCATTCGGTTTTCGTTTTGTTGAGGTTTTATAGACGGGCAGCTGACAATTTAAACGTGTGGTTTCCGTTATCATTGCTCGAGAATTGAAAATTGCTGAGAGAAGGTTGTTCCAATGATATAAATTTTAGTCCTCGTTCAGGTTAGGTTACGCTCTTAGCAAACCACTTAAAAAATTTCGTAGTACCGGGAAGGCTGAATGTAAACAATTTTTCTGCGAACTTGAGTAGTCTTATGTACCTACCCTACGTTACCTACCGCCTCCAAGTTTTTCTAAAGGAGCTATTCATTGGCACTCACATAATGTGTGAGTAATTTTCTCAGTGACTTAGCCTTTTGCCATGATTGACAGGATTCCTATTGCCATACTCATTATAGCCTTACCCAAGCAGCTCCTTTAGGCAGCACGATCTTAGTCAGCTGTGTCCAGTTGCATATGCCAAGTAGATTAAGATCACCGTGTACTTGAGCATGCTATCGAAGATGTGGACGTCCTCTTTTGCCAGAGCGTCGCTCTTCATTCGTTTTACGTGACCTAGCTACTTAGGACGTTGTTTGTCAAACTCATACTTCTGTTCTGAGCGGGTATAATGAGTGTCTTATGTTGCATCTACTTTTCTTGAAGGCCGAGGTAACAACGATTCGCGATTGAGAGTCAACGTTTGAGCTCTAAACTGGTGCCGTTGGCAGAATTAATAGCAAAGGATACGTAGAAAAAAGGAAAGAATATAAACTAATAAAATTTGCAGGATCTTCAAAACAATCTGATCCCTACTTAGATTTATCAAAGTCTATTCAGCGATTGGAAATTCTTCTCCAGGATTGAAAGTAAATTTAGAAAAATTTCATCTATAGTCGATCTTCCGGATCTAAGACCTTAATGATTCCCAAATAATACATATGTATGTATGTAGATATGTATGTACAGGAGCTTCATCAATTCGAATTATGGAATCTTCTTCGCATTGTTAAGTAGACTTATGTACATACATATATGCTTGTGACTAACGCAAGTGAGGTGGTCTCCTCATTCATGGTTTGAGCAGATGGTCCTAAGGCATGCTTTCATTAACTCATTACTTGTTCCTGTCTCAGATACCCTCTGTCCAATAAAGTAAGCCAGCAATTATAATCATTGTACGCATGGGACCTTTACTTTCACTCTATTGTCGTTCGTTCGGCCATTACCTGCCAGCTAAATCGTTACTTACTCGGTTCTGTACGCAGAATATCTTTATCATTGCTTGGCAATTTCGCCAAAAGCTTTGCTAGATAGGTACCAAGAAAAAAAATATTTTTACTAGAGCACTACTAATTGAAATGCAGTGCACCCATCCAGTACTCTAAGGGGCTGGATCTGGAGATGATACCTTTGGTCAAGGTAAAGTATTGTTACTAGCGATATACTTTTCCTCACCACTTCGCAAATTGCCACGAGACATCTTGAACTAAACTCTGCACTGTAACTCTCACTTAATAGGCTTTTAGGTCTTCAGGATTAAATTGCATTGCTTGGTTAGGTATAGAATTGTAGCCCTTTAAAAAGTTGTGACTCATTCGCTACCAGACAAAAGAGACATGAAAAACGCGGTAAGTTAACTTAATTAGCGTCATCATTCGTCTGCTAATAGCTGTGTCTCTAAGGATTTTCTGGACAAATGTATGTTCATATGTATGTATGTATGTAAGTACATTTGAAAGGATAGAGAGATCTAAAAGCATCGATCATCATGTGCCACAAGCAGATACAGACAAATCATCATCAGCTGCTTGCAGCCGAAATATGTACTCCTGCAAATATTGGTACATATGTACATATGCACATATGTAAATGCGATATATTTCATTACAGAAGCGCTTCCAACTTCAAGGTGCAACTTCTCATTACGAGAGCGGCACGATCTAAAAATGGAAAAAAAAAATCCTTGCAACACATTTCCTCCACTGATCTTTCCGCATATTTCTTATTGGTACCACCTTTCACTCACAGTCATAAAAAAAAAAACAATCTTTCCCACCTGCGCTACTGGGCACAGATAACAGCATCTTCCTTACAAACGAAAGTCATCCCGAAAATTTTAACCAGATGACTCCTTTACATTCTGTTTTGAATGCGCAACCTTTGTAACATTTGTAACACAAGGTGAACGAAAATGAAAAGCGCACAACAAATCGTCGCAATGCACTGCTGTCAACTTCGGTCTCCTAACCTTATTGTTCAAAACATCGATTCAGCAGCGCGTAATTCGTCATGGTCATGTTCCCTGTTTGCTGAAAGGACTTTGAAATTAAATTTGCCGACAATGGAAGAATTAGTGGGAGCATGGCACAGACGAATTTGTTTCTCTTCACAGCCAGACTGTGTAATTGCAATTTAACGGGCGGCGAAGTACTACAAAAACAAAGGTCTTTTTAATTAGGCATATCCTGTGAAGGGATTCGCTCGTTTCTGTCTTACACAAATTTCGTCAATTTGGCGCGACAAAAACTGTACGTAATGACTGACTGGATGGAAATAAATGGAAAACTTAATAATTACCTGACAGTGGTTTCTAAAAGTGTCTGAACTTCACGGTCTGCCTACAGATAATTGGCTTCTTTTAAACTTTCTCAATGGACTTGAAATCTACGAAGAGCAACAGTCAAATTACTCAAAATTGTTTCCATATGATATGGCTCAAGCACTCTCTATATGTCCAAATCAATCTTCATCGAAAACATCAAACTTCAACTACGACACGACCCTTTTCAGACAAGCTCGCCTACCAGAACGGCACAATGCCTTACCATATGTCAAATTGCGTAAATCCCAGCAGGCGATTTTAATTATTGATTGCCCGGTAAACGGGCATCGAGAAAATTAAAGAAACACTGAAGACGAATTATATAATGGGCCCATATGACGCGAGGTCAACCGACACACGAGCATTATTGCCTCTTCCGTCCGTCCGTCTCTTGAATCAATTTCTGACCATCGGTCATCATTTTAACCACCAAATTACACCACAAGGTTTCGTTCCATTGAGGCCTTCTTACGGCCAGAGATTTGGGCCCACACCTTCTTAAGCACCTTCAGACAATTTTGATCCCCATCATCGAATCATCATCGAAGATTCGGGATGGCGATGATGCCGTTTGGAAGAGGTCGAAGTCATTATCCGCTTTTGAGCAGTTTTTTTTTTTTTTAATGACTTTCTCTGGGTTGGGGTTGCATGTTCATGATTGCATGTTGTTGAGATCGAGACCGCAATTTTGGAGCTGAAAATCATAGAAAATTCAAAAAGAAAAAAAAATTTTTTTCGTCTGTGTTTGCCATGCTATACGGCCAATCATGCACGGTCCATTGTGGCATATCATGACCACGATGATAATGATGAGGATGATGTCGGTGATTATCCCAATCGATGGATGTGGTACAATTGATAGGAACAGCGAGAGAGAAAATCCAAAAGAAGAAGGAAATAATCATAAAGAAGGAAGGAAAGTGAGGGTAGAACGGTGTTAAGAAGGCACAGTAGAAAGGTAACAAGGTACTCATCAAATGGCAGATCTATTTGTTGATGTGGTGGTAAGAGATACAATGTGTGGCGTAGATGATGTTGCCAGGTGGAGAAGAATTTTTATTAATGTTAATGAAGTAGATGTTAGGGGGATGTGAAAGGCATTTTCGGGAATACATGATAGCCTGACATTGATGGCAAACCTGTTTGGGGCACTTTTTAGTAGGCGAGACTCAGCATTATATGAGACAGATGCGAAGCTGTGCGCAAACTTCATTCGTAGTTGCGGTCCCGATGGCATACCCTCTGCCATCGTGTGAACTATTTAACTCAACCCCTCACTGCTCTCTTCCAAATCTTTATAGCACAGGGAGTCTTCCCTTCGCTTTGGAAGATCTCCTTTATACATACATAATCCCCTTTAACAAGATAGATCCTAAGAATTAAATTTTCTACTACCGACCAATTGCTAAACTCTCCTGTATACCGAAGCTCTTTCAAAGCATCGTTTATGATAAAAATGTTCTTCCATTGCAAATCTATCTTTTCCCCAAACCAAAATGTATTTCCTAAGGGAAGGTCACCTACCACCAATCTAACAGAATTGGCATCTAACACTCTGTGCGCATTCGAGGATGGCAAAGAAGTCGATAACAGAAGTCGAAATCGTACTTTTCGAACTTAAAGCACTTGCGTTTCATCCGGGTTTAATTGCGTGGATCAAATCCTATATTTTAGAACCGCAAGGCAAAGTCCTCTTCACATGCTCGGTATCCGACCCCTTCTACCACCTTGGTCCTTTGATCTTCATCCTGTCCATCAATGGCTGAATGCATAATCGAAAACTCTTAATTATCTATCTATGCTGATGCGATGACATGAAAATCTTCAGGCGCATTTCTTCCCCCGCTGAATCTCATCCACAGCTAACTTCGCGCTTGGCTCTGTGCTGGTCTAACGATATGTTAGCCAAGTATGATCACCCTATCCACGATACACATTCCCTCCGAATTAAGGCTGTTCAACGCAGATTCATCCATTTTGCTCTACGCGGTTTTCCCTAGCTCGACCGATTGACCCTACCTCCTATGAGGATCGTTTGAAACTAAACGTATAATCACTCGAAACTCTTTGTACATCAGCTACTAGCAGGAAATATCTATAGGTCCTCTCTGCTACACATGCTATCCCTCAACGCCAACTCTCGAAATCTAGGAACCGTTGCGCCTTTCCGCCTTTACAACGCTTAGTGCTGTACGATAAGTACAGAAGCAGAGCAAATATTGGGTGATTTCTAGCGGAGAATTCTTCGGTCGAATTTTTGATTCTGTGATTGAGGAGGACGAATGGAAAAGAAGATACAACCGCGAACTCTACGTGCTGGACCAGAGTGTTTGATTTTGACGACTAGAAACAGTCTGCCCGGAATCAGACGGAGACTCTACACTGGTCCTGAGCCCGTTAAATAAATGGATTCCGGGCCTCATAATTCAGCTGGTATCGCCCTTAAGAACCAAACTAGGTTAGGTTAGGTTAGATTAGGTTGGCTGTCCGCACGAGAGTGCTGACACACTTAGACGCGTAAAGGTCCTTTGTGATACAATGGATCAACCATTAGACCACTCAGGGAGTAACCAAATCAAGCGAGATTTTGATAAAGCGATGGATGCACATGACGCCTAAAGACGCCAGATCGCCAATGTCTTCAAGGAAGGGGGATTCTAAATGGAGCATTCCTCCTCCTTCTCGTCCCCACAGCTCCTGCAGAAGTCATTAGAAAAGAGGCCAAGTCTTCTGGCATTTTGGCCTATAAGACAGTGTCGAGTTTGCTTTAGTTTGACCAACTCGGCACTATGTTTATGGTCCAGCCTAAGCCAGATCTGTCTCTAGATGATACAGGGGTTGGTCTTGCTAATAGCGTTTAGCTTTAGTAGATGCTTACATGCAGCTAAGGGCATACCTAGGGATTGCCTATCAGGCAGAATTCTTAGAGTAGTATCCTGTCTGGCGGGCTCGTCTGCCTTGCAGTTACCTGGAATGTCTCTGTGGCCTACCATAGGTGAATGTTGAACTGCTCTGTCATCTCTATAAGAGATAGACGGCCGTTGAAAGCGGCCTTTGAGAGAAAGGACTACGATTCCAGGGACTTGATTGCCACTTCGCTGTCAGTGAAAATGGTAATATCGCTGCAAGTTGATACATTACACTTCAGCCAGGACAAGACTTCCTTAATCGCCATGATTTCCGCCTGAAAAACGCTACAATGATCAGGGAGGTGGAACGATATTCTTAGGTTAAGCTTTTCGGATAAAACACCACATCCCACCCCGCCTTCGGTTTTGGAGCCATCTGTGAAAATGTGAACCGAGCTGCCATCGATTGTCCCATTCATCCCGTTCAGGGATGCTCGTACGGAAGTTAGATCGAGAAGTGGCCAGTATGATAACTAGACCACTGAGAGGAGGCTTTTAGACGGATGGCCGCACAGACAGCAATTTGTTTACCGAAAATATCTAAGAAGGAAGAACCAAACTAAGTGGTCTTGAGTTTAAATTCTATCTTTCTTCAGTTATACGAATCCGTCAGTACGTACTTGTGTTTTCTTATATTTTTTTTAAGCTGATAGCCTAGAGAATTAAGTTCCTTCTGGCAACTCTATTCCGAAAACTTTAGATACAATACATTATCCCAACTCAAAAAAAAAAAAAAAAACATCAACCATATCACAAATATAGTATCTCCCAAATTTATAACAAAAGAAAAGATGCGTTTTACATTGATTTAATCCCAACTGCAGCTATACGTGTATTTGTATTTCCAAACACTCACACTCCCAAAAAAGGGAGGAAAACAATAAGAACAACGCACATTTGACCCATTAGAACATCGTGGATAATAAAATAGAAAAAAATTTAATACTAACGAAACGAAAACAAAAACTCCGAAGCCATAGAAAACAGACTGAGGGTGAAAAACAGAGAAGAAGAAGCAACTAGCAAGGCAGACAGAGAGAAGCAATCGATTGCATCTACACAACGTCCGAAGGTTCGAAACAAAATTTTCAGATTTGAATTTAGTTTTTGGCGGTCCTTCATGTTGAAAAGAAAGTGTGTTCTCGCGTGCGTCGTTGTTGCTGTCGTCGTTCGTCTTCGGTGATAGTTATCTTGGGATTTATTTAATTTTTTTTTTCGGTTTTGGAAACTATTACCAACCAGCGGTATTTTTTTTCGTTTTTAGTGCGACAATGTTAACAACACCAAAGAAAAAACTCGGTGCAATGAATACGAAGCGCAACTCAAAGGATACATCTGCATATAGTAGCGGTAGTGCAAAGCGTGATTCAGTTACGGTGTTTGAAAATGGAACCCTTGAGGGTGCGATCCAAAGTGCAACCCCCATATGCGACAGTGTATCATCGTCGTCATGCGTACCAGTGCCTGAAATAGTGATTACTTCGTCCAATGATGACAACTGTGATACCCTTGGCAATAATTCGATTGAAATGTTAGATGAAAGCACAGCGCTGCTTGATGACGAAGACGCGAATATCGATTTCGTTCTAAATCGTTCTGCTAGTGATAGTAACATCTTGGAGAGTAGTATTTACAGTGAGCTGCAGTTGCCCGCACCACAGCAGCCATCACCAACGGATGTCCTTAATACCAGTACCTGTTCTAGGGAATCTCGCCAAAGCAAGAAATCTCGCCGAAGGTCAAAGAAATGCAATTCTCTGCAGAGACGGACTGCAGAAGCTTTTGCAAATACATTTCCACCACAGTACACAGCAATCTTCATAGATCCAAGTGCCAATACCGGAGGAATACTCTCCAGCACCCCCATTGAACAAATTGCTGCAGCAGCGGCAGCGGCAAGCCCGTTCGTCGATCGTCATCATCATCATCAAATAATGTCGGCTGTTCCTGTTACCGGTCACAGGTAATGATACCAATAATCATAATCGGTCTTCTCCCACTCGGGAAGCGCCCTATCGAGACGAATCTCTTACAAAGGCATTTGCCTTTTTTCCTTGAACCATAAATCGGAATAGAATGTGGAACGTTCTCGTTTTATGGTTTCTTTCCTTTATTCATTTATTCTTCTTGTTATACTCTTGACGTCCGCGGCCGCGTCCGTCATTGGGGGGGAAACTAAGGGATATTATAAATTACAAGGAATCTGGTTTTCGGAGGGACTAATGTTAGATGGATTCTTTTGGAGGGCTTTTGTTGTTGGCTGGTGACGGCATCCAATTCTGTTACATATTTGAGACCTGGAATTTACTAATTGTGATTCTTTGTCTTGGTTTGGGTCTCATTTTTGGGGGACGGAAAACTAGGAACCAATGAATGTGCTAGTTGTTGGAAATGGTGTGAAGTAGTAATGGAATGCCAATATTTATGGTAAAAAAATCTGTACTCCATTACGGGAAAAATTAATGCGGTTCAGTAAGAATTCAACTTAAGTGGTGTGTTGGCCAGCGGAATTTAGATTGCTTATTTAGGCATCTGGTGTTTTGTGTTAGATGCTGTGGTTCATGATGGATTCCATTCATGAGAGTATTTTTCCCCAGACTTACTGAAACTATGGCACGAGTAAGGTTCTGACTAAGAGAACTGAATTGATTCTGATTCTATATGTCCTTACATCCGTCCAATATACTTGACGTACAGAGAAGTCGAAATTACTCTTATTTAAGTTATGTATATATATAGAGGCTTTTCGGGGAGAAAGACCCGAAGACAGATTAGCTGTGTCATTGATTTAATGGTGATTTTAAGTGTCCTTCATATGGGTTAAGAATAATGACTTGGAATATCCGTTCCAGCTGTCGTTCTGATAGACATATGACTGTCTATAAACATGATCCAAAGGGCAACTTACTATGAAATAATTGGATTTCTAAGGAGGGCTTCAAGAGTAGCTTTGGGAACAGTAAAGCAGAGGAGACTGCACTCAATTGCTACTACTATCCTTTATCTATCTCGTCTTTAAGCCTTAAATAATTCAACATTAACTGACTAACAAATAAAATTTGCAATAAAAAACAGATCTTCTAGGCCTCCGAGCTAGCTAGCACTCTACCTCTGTTCACTATGTAAGCGTGAAACTCACAAGTAGAAGTTAAAACGATATCAGTCTGATCAGACATACTACTTTTAGCAGTGATAACTGCCTCAGTTAGTGACCGAAAATGTGAGCATAAATGAAATGGCCATCACTTGGACATAAAATCCTTCAGAGTTTGACTGGTACTGCGGGAATCTTTGTCGATGTTTTTGGATTCAGGTCTTCAAAGCTAGGTGGCCACAAGCTTGGTGATCATATACTCGTACATGGATCGCAATCTATTCCTGAATCGTTGTAGGAATGCACTGGCGCTGAATCCCTTTTCTTTTGCTTCCTATACAGAGCTTAGCAGCATCCATTTATACATCACTCTAGCAGAAAACTTGGTGTGCACCACCCGGGGACATGTAAAGGGTTTGCACACAGCCATCTATGGGCTCTTTTTATTGCCCTTATATCTAGGTTAGGTTAGGTTAGGTTGAAGTGGCTGCCAGCTAGGATTCGCCAGCACACTTAGACCAATGAGGTCCGTTGTGATACCACGTGGATCATGGGAGAAGCCTCCCTCAACCTACTCGTCTTAAAACCAATTAGAGCTTCTTATGAAGCGTAGGAGGCTCTTGATGTCAATTTTTATCAGGTCGCCTGTATCATTATAATAGGGAGCTCCTAAGTGGAGTTTCCTTCTACGGGAGAGCGCTGGGCAGAAACAAAGAAGGTGAGGAATAGTTCCCTCCTCTTCTTCATCCATGCAGCTTCTACAGAAATCGTTCGCGAAGAGGCCCAGCCTTGTAGCATGCTTGCCTATTTGACAGTGTCCAGTGATGACACCTATTGTGGTGCCGATATGCAATCTGTTGAGAGAAATCAAATTCTTAGAGCGTTGTAGATCCAGCTTTGGCCAAATCTGTTTTGTCGCTAGACATGTTGATCCACTTGTTCACCTAAGATTTGCACTCTCGATAGCATCACGCTTAAGTTTGATATCTACGTTGAATGCTTTCATGTTTTATCTCTGGCAGAAGACTCCCAATTCGATGCGAAGCTTGTGAGTAAACGATGGGTTTCAAGCAAATAAACATTGTTAACCCTATAGGCAGTCACATGAAATCGCGAAGTAAAGGATTTATTAACTTACTTTACTTGCTTACAGACTCATTCAAGGAGCGAAATATTCAGGAATGACTTTTGCCCACGGAAGTCTCTGAGTTCATACATTTCGAACAGTTTGCATAGTGATTCCATGTCCTTAAATAGATTCAAAACAAGAATTTATACTCGTACATTAATGTGGCTAAGCCTTTATTGTTTAGACTTCGGATTCCTTTCTCCCAAAAGCAGGAAAAAAACACTGTGTGCACCTAATTCGTGTTTAAATTTATATACAAACGACTAGATATCGAATAAGAATAAAGAAGAACCTTCCAACACATTAAATAGACTATTTCATGAACCAGCAAAACACCAGAGTATTACACAGACATAAATAAAGAGAAAAGGAAAAAAAAGCAAAAAAATAATAGCTTCACACATGTTACCCATATTCCATCCACATGACCATGTGTGTCCATGTTGATCCTTTAGAAAGTCAAATAAACTGGTCACTGGCTTCCAAAATAAACAAGAGAACAAAATTTTAAATAAAAAAACAATTTTTTTTGTCTTCTAAACACCATCTCTCCTCATATGTCATTTGAAACCAAAAAGGAAGTCCACTCAACTTAGTTATTCATCCTCCAAAGAGCAAGAAGAGTTCAATGTTCAAAGTGATAGTCAATCTTAATTAATTCACTGGACCATTCATGAAGTGGAAGATAAATGAATGAATATGTTTGTTCCTCATACCGCAACCGAAAGGATCCAATTTCAGGGGTTGCATAGTAATATTTTTTTTTAAAAAAAAGGAATAAAAAAAAGAAGAAATCACCACACGCACGTGCATATTAAACGATGCAAGAGCACAAGTTTGAATCTTTTAGACAACGATGGGAATGTTAAGGTTCGTGTAAATAAAGAAATAAAAACTAAGCTCAGAGCCTGACATGCAAGGTAAATAATTTTGTAACTCAAAAATTATGCGTGTAGGTATCATACGACAAAAACACGTAAGGTATTCAAAGCTCTCGTTTCTCTTTGTACCAGCAGCAATGGAATTTTGTGCTTGTAATACATAGTTCATCCAACCCTTTCAATATCGTGGTTCCAAAGCACAGAAAGTACAGCAAAGGAGGCCGATTATAGAGGTGTCAAAGCTAGGGGAAAGCTTTACCTCCTTCAATGTGAAGAAAACCTTTTCAGGAAGGAAAGCTCAACCCAGCTTGATATTGACGGCTAAATAAAAGGGGTTGTATATTGCTCTCACTTTTGTGTATTGCACGATTCCAGAACACAATTCAATTAAATATACTTCGGCTTCTGTCAAAAACAAGCAATAAGAGTAATCGTCAGTAGCATCCAACCTCGAAACATTGACACAATAAAAGTGGATAGCTGACACATGCTTAAACTACAGATATTAACATGGAAGATGTTCCCAAGATCTAATGGAATAACTCCTAAAATGTCGGCATTTGCGCATTCTAGCAGACTGGCTGAAAGGACGCACCACTTCCGACCAATGTTGGCTATGTAGTTACTTTGAATCGAGAAACCAAAGAGTCGAATACAAATAGTCTTGTGTCAGGTAAGTGTCGCACTCCACGTGATGAATTTAATAAACTCTACTTTCCGGAGGAGTTTAGGCCTTCACGCGGCTTCGTCGCTCCGCTAAGGGTATGTCAACAACTGTCAGGCAGGCGCCTGAGCTAGAGTAACTTTTCATTTGCGCAGTCGTGTAGGAAACCCTCGGAACCAAGAAGATGTATTGAAAAGTGACAGCTAAATTGCGCTTGTTTCACATTCAGAAAGTGACTTTCTAACCAGACGAACAAGACTTCCTAAAATTCGTACGAATGACACCCAGCGTCCAAATTTGTTTGCGTTGAAATGTCCATCTGGTAGAAGTCACCCTTAGATTAGGCTAGATAGATGGTAGCCAACGGCTCTTACTCCCACACAAAGGTTATTTGCGTGAGAGCAGAGTTGAAGGAGATTCGATTTTTATCCCTCGACATTTGTACATACATATCGCACTAATAGTACAATACTGTTGTAACTCAAAATACGCATTTCGATCGTAACTTAAGTTGATGCAATATCGGTGGAGGTTTACTACAGTCAGTCAATCATGAAAAATTACTCATAGTGCCATCTCTTATTTGTTTCTTGCACTATTATAACGACGGTCTTATTGACGCGTAAGGAATTGAATTATTATTAAGGCGATATATCTATTATTGTATTCGTAAATAAGGAGATATGTACATATAAGAACGGTAAAGGATAATGGCAGGGCTTTCTTTCTTTACTATCTTCTGGCTTTTAATGAAACGAGTTAGTATCATTCTTTGGCTTTCAGCTTGCATATTTTTACATTGTCGCACAGGCGGAAGTAAAATACTGAAATTTAAAGAATCGTAAATTCCGACTTTGATTAGATGAAACACAAAAAAAGGCAGAAAAATTCGAGACACTCAAACTGCGCCTTTGTTCCAAGCCACTGAATGATTAACCTGGCTTTCTCTCTCTCTCTCTGCCCTTTTACACATTTTAAGCGACAAGCTGAACGTCTAGAAATCTTTCCGTTTACCGAATTTCGCCAGTGTTTTTAAAGAAGAGTTCCTCGCGATTGGTGAGGCCTGCCGATCGCTGAACGCTCTCTCAACAAACAACAGGAATCTTGCTGTCTTCACTGATAGCCAAGCTATCAAAGCCATTGATTTAGCTATCACTCCTCAAAACTGGTAGAGCAATGCCGAAAAGAGGTAAACAAATTGGGTGCTCAATCAAATATCACCGTCATCTGGGTCCCAGGACACAGTAACTATGAGGGAAACGCGCGCGCAGACGATCTGACCAGGAAAGGGTCAGCCCTTATCGGCTCGCTGGCAGAAAGAGTCAATGTTCCACTAGGAGTCGTTAAGGGTAACATTCACAATCACTTCTTAAAGCTGGCCAACCTAGGTTGGAACACGCTTTCCTGTTGCGCTATATCAAGAAAGAGATGGCGCAGCTATAGCAAACCTAGACCAAATGATCTACTAGGCAGATCAAGACCAGATATTGTCAGAATTGTAGCCATAAGCATGGGCCACTGGCCGATAGGAGACCATGCAGCCAAGCTTGGCATCCTCCAGAACACCTTCTGCCGTAGCTGACGAGATGCTAACGAAAAGGAATCTCTTCTTCACTTTTTGCAGGTGTCCGGCCCTGGCGAGAACCCGAAAACGTACTCTAGCTAAACCCCTCTTCGACGACCTGAGATATATATCTGCCAAAAGGATTGGAGCCCTCATCCTCTACCTGAAATCGACAGGATGGGTTTAGTATATCTCTCTCCTCAGCCGTAAACATCATTACACAACCACGTTACATGAGTTTTGTGGTATCAAAATGACCGCAGCGCATTCTACCGCTAATTGTGCTTCAAATTAAAGAAGAAAACAGCTACTTGTACCACTCTAACTAAAAGCAATGATTTCCCTCCAACACCATCGTCAGCTGAGATCAGTTGCCTAAGATCAGAACGAATTAAAATGGCATCCAAATTTCTCACTCATAATTCAAACGTTGCACATATGTATGTACATCAAAGCAAACTTCATCCGCCCTTTCACACTAAGCCCTTGTAAGTCAACGCTTCATTCAGGTGGTAGTCACTTCCCTCATTTCAATCATTCTTCAAAGCAAAAGCCACCAACAACACTAGCGTCCAACAAGAACCCCAAATGAATTTAAAAATCAATTAGCCAAAACCGTAAATCAGTGCTACACACTAAAGAAGACCCCACTGTGGAAGACCATATTTTACGTTCTTTTAAAAATCCTTTTTACGCAACTTTCTCACTACAAGTTATTAATGCCTTTTCACACCCAGAACACATTAAAACCACTGAGCGAGAATTTACTCGTAGAAAAAAAAAATAAAAATAAAATAAAAAATTAATAATAATTACTAGGAGGGTAGGGGGACCTACGACGACGGGACGGATTCATGGAGAGATTTATTAAGGTGCACCTACGATGGTGTTGTTTTCATAGCTGTTCGTAGACGATAATTAAAAAAAAAAAGTTATGTTCCTAACGTATGTGTGTACACGCAGGAATACTCCACCCAGCGACAGTTGGTTCAGTCTGTTTTGGGTTGGATTGGAACAGTAACAGTCAATCCGAAGCCAGACGTCGTTGTGGAATAAAATTCGTAATAAAAAATTCGTTACTGCTGCAAATGGAAACGCTCGTAAAAGTCCCGAATAAAAATCACTTGATTTGTTCTCTCCTGATACGTAATCTTGTCTGCATTGTATCTGTGTCTGCGTCTAATGGTGGAAGTGGAATCGTAAAAATTGACTCGAGGTTGAATACCGCCGCCGCTCAAGTTAACGGCAATTGAAGAAGAGGTGATGTCGTAAAAGGAAACGTAAATCGCATTAGCAAACACGCATTTAAAATTCCTTCTGCTTTAGCTTAGTGTGCTACTACTGGTATGGAGCGGAACATCGCGTATCCTTTGGAATGGATCGATTGGTCGATCCATATTTGTACCTTTTTTAGTTAACCTGTTTTTGGGAAATTGAAAATTTCAATTCAGCAAATTTATCACTTTGAATCCGTATGGAAGACGGATTTCAATCGGTTAATGTCCTTCGACACAATGGCATATATGCGTGTGGGTACATACCATAAAGGTGAATGGGCAATCAAGATATTATTGCGGAAGTGTTGAGTGCTGTGATAGAGTAGTGGATAAAATTCGACAAGGAGCTTTAAAATTTTAAAGAGTGGTGCACTATACAAGTATGTATGTATGTATGTATGGCTGTCGAAGTGATTTCGTTGCTTAAATCGATACGTACATAGATACAAGTAGTATATCTGGCGGATTTCATTTCGATATTCATACATTTGTTTTGGAAGGACATGGAGAAAGATGATATGACTGAGGAGGCTCTTCTCATTCGCTACAAAACTTATGTAGCTCTGTCTAGGTACTTTATTTTTTTTAATAAAACTTGTGCAAGCCTTAGATCATCTTATTTCAAAGTTCCAGAGTTTGCCTCAGGTTTGGGAAATGTATTTTCCATTTCTGTAGGTTCTTCCTGGCTTAGTCAACTTTTCCAGCCCGTACGTTAATGGTTCTGATCTTGCCAATGGTCTTCATGAATGACTGGATTCTCAAAAGTATACCCACTTTCTCAAAGAATTTGGTCAGCATTCTCCTGCAAGAGTCCTTTCACCTACGTATTCTCTACGTATGTACGTTCGTACGGGAAGATCTATTGTAGCAACCCATAGGGCTACATAGTAAAATGTTCTTGGTTTGCACATGTTTGTCCAGGTTCTTTTATCTCAGTGTAAATCATTGGAATTAAAAGTTGCCGAAGACTTGTCAAGCGCGGTGTGGATGCGCTTAACATTTCCTACAGCTCCGCATCTTGGATCTTGTATCTTCATCTCAAAGGCCCAGATTTTATAGTAACTAAAGACTGATGACCTTGACCCTTGGCTACTTTTTTCTTTTTTCCAATTTGAAAACGAAGGCCGAAGATCTGCAGATGAGCACGAAATCCGCAGGAACTTATTTTGAAGGCAAAGAAAAATTTATATTTTTTCGTATGTATGTATGCCAATTGAGTGCTGGAAAATCCACAAGCTTTCGAACAAATTAAATTTTCAGTGATGAAGCCTATTTCTCGCTCGGCGGCTATGTAACCAAACAAAATCGCAGAACTGAGCATTCACGATTGACGACAGTTTGGGTGCTATGGACCGGCAAAGTGATCGGGTGGTATTTCATAAAACGACTAAGGCGATACTGTCACTGTAAGTTCAAATGATAACAATCTTTTTTGGCTTGTTGACGATACTGATACGAGCGACATATGGTTTCAACATGATAGGTTTACATGCAACACAACACAGGCAAATTTTGTTCAAATGCACGAAAAATTCCACTGCCGTTTAATTTTGAGATTCGGCCACAGCAATTGGCCACCAAGATCGTGTGATCTCACACAGTTGGATTCTTTTTTATGGGATTATGCTAAATTTCGTGTCTATGCAAGCACTTGGAACACTAAAAAATGCAGACAAACATAAATCGACTGACCTGTTTGTCTTTTCATTTTTCTTTGACCTTCAGAATCATATTATTGTCCTGTCAACTGTCGTATTTTTAAATATAAACGAGGCTGCAATTGGTGCTACTGCACAGCTCGGAAAGGAACTTTATACAAGAAAATAAGTCAAATAAAAGTAAAAAAGTGCAAAAGCTTGAGCTTGTGCGATGCCGCTTAATAGTGCACCGAACAGTCTCTTCCCAAAATGGAGTGAGTACAACCTCTGCGTAACCTGAAAATGTCAAACCTATCAGGCTGTCAGTTAGGACTATAGGACGGTCTGGAAGGCGGCTTCTTATACTGTATTTCACCTGAGCACTCTTTTGAATCGAACATAAGGTCGATATTCATGCAGGTCTTTTAAGATTTTCGTTTGTTTGTTTGTTTTTTTTGATCAAAACGAAAACTTACAGTTTTCTGCTTCTCAAGTTCTCTATGCTCTCTAACTCCTTATCTATTACAAGTTATTGACAATTCGTTGATTATGCTTTCATGGTGATTTTGAATGAACCAAATAACAATCAAAATAGATCAGCATTGATGTTTCAATTTACGGTTTGAGTTAGGCCTACGTTCTCTCAAGAACTGTCATGCAAAGTGTTTTCTTTTATGTTCGCCCTTCATTCAATTCCTAAAGATAAAGACATCAAACGATATGGTACTTCTTTGCCTGCTACAGTTCTCAAAAAACAAGTCTATGCACAGTCCCAGTACTTATCTAATTGACCTACTTCAACTCAATGGCTTCAATGGTTTTTAAGAACTCATTGTAGACATAACAAATGTGAAAGTCTACAGATGACTGATTTTGTCAACAACAAGTCTTTTTTCTCGTGGAACATTGGATATATTAAAAACAAGATGGAATGAAAGGAATGTAAAATGTCTCCGCTTAACAAGGTTGGATACAAACAAAAAAAAAAAAAAAAATGCCAATCATCTATAGAAACATCAACACCTCGGTAACACCCTCATTTGTCAAACATTCTAGAAGAAAACAATTCCATTGATCTAAAAGCATCTAGAGGACAGACTAGGCAAACCGAGGAGTGATACGTCGGGCTCATTAGGTGTTATACGAATGCACACATGATATAACAGCATATGATAGAGGGATTAAATTTAAGCCGTCTAATGATAGAATAATTTCCCTTCAAGTTTAGATTTCGGTTGGTTAAGCAGCTTAACAGCAGATTTCCAAACGCAACACAATGTACAGTTAGTGAGTAGCAATTAATATCAAATATAAGACGTCTCCCGCTCCAACTAAAAGGTGTTCCATAAATCCATTTCGTCGGTTTCCATCGACCATTCCCACAGCTCAAAATTTACTAATTATTCTATAACAAAAGGAAATCTAAACGTAAGCACTCTCTTGCTCTGGCTACATGTCTTTGTCGGTTCTTAACTTTGTAACCATTTGCGTGATGGACATTAGGTAATTAACAAACGTACTTCCTGCCTGTACAATGATGTCGGTTGTTTTGTTCCAAGAATGTGTCCACATTTTCAAGTGCTTAAGAGACGATTTTTTTTTTCTTTGCCTTTCTCTCTGTCGAGGGGAATTGAAGTTTAATGAGCCCATTTCCATCTTAAAATGGAAATGTATCTGAGCACTTCACGTATGGATAAGTATAGGGAATGGAGACCTCCTATCGGCCAGTCCGTTGCCAATGGAGCATGAATGTAAATATAAAAAAAAAAATTATATTTGTTTATGTGCACTTGGTTGAAACTATTTGACCGTTTTGGAGTACGTTATTATGGGCACTAGTAGAGCTTCGAATTTTGGTAGCGGACGTGAAAATCATACGTAACAAGAAAATTCAGGTGGCATCAATGTTTATTGACTTTGATTTGTTTGCTTAATAAAATATTCTAATTTACGGTTGTGGACGGGCTATTCTCATGAAGTTGAGGTGTGGGAAATCTTCTTTTTTTCGAGCAGAAAGATGTAACAATTTATTCATTATGCCATATTGCGACCGTTTTGAGGGACCGGCGTATTTTATAAATGTGTAAATCTTGTTTCTATGTAGCTTATGGGTTTTCATCGAACTGTGAGGACTTCCAGGTTCTACCAACACTATTCTACCCAGTGGTCTTCGAATGAGGTGTTTCACTTAATTTTCTGAAAAGCCTAAATATTTATGTCAAAAACCTTCAGGAAAACATCTCGTTATACTTACTCTAAGCTTCATATATCTATACTGGATATACTGGCTTCAGATCAACTACATATGCTTACATGCGTATGTGTGGTCAGTAATGCTACCCCCCACAGTATCATGCTTTCTTCCTCGATACATTTTATTAGATCCAACCACATTCGAGATGTTAACTAGAATTAATTAATGCAAATTGAAGTTCCCCAAAGAGTGTTAATGTTATAAATCACACTCTTTATAAGGAACCACTTTCGTTTGGTTTACATATTAATTAATTAGGTACATGAGAGGTTTGGGATATGTTTACTCTTTTCGATTTTTAAACTATAAAATTCTGTTCAATTGAAAGAGGTGTCAGTGTCAGATGGGTAGGGAACCTTCACTCGGAGAGTCACTAATATTTTTAGAGATTATAGCTTTAAGAATTATGAAGCAATTACAATCGATTGGAAATTATTTCAAAGACCTCTAAAAAATGCGCGAAAGTAACCTGATCAAAAGTGGGCGCCGTGACTCAGTGAATAGTAAGCTACAACTTTCTTAAGGTTGGTGACATAACATTTGTAACGTCGATTACTTTAACAGCGATAACATATTCTGATAGTAAAGTTGGTGTGCACCAGGGAAGCGTCTTAAGTCCTTTGCTATTTATTGCAGTCCTAGATTATGTGCTTGAAGGAAAAGTGACGGACCCCAAAGTCCATCAGTTATTCATTGCTGACGATGCAGCCATCATAAGTGAGGTTCAAACGTTCCTGCAACGAGCACTTCATGTATGGGTGGTTGTTTTAGAAGGAAATGGGTATCAAATTAGTCCAAAAACGATAGAGTGCCTATACTGCACATCCTTTCACCTAGTCTAGACATTTATTTGAATGGAAACGAAGCAACTATTAATGACGACATCAATCATCGCGTAAGCATACGGTGGATGAAGTGACAAGAAAGACCTGCTGTCTTCTGTGACCGAAAAATGCCTCCTAAGCTGAAAGGAAGGCTCTACACCGCAATTGTTCGTCCGGCCCTCACATATGGTTCGCAATGCTGGACAATGTGCAAAAAGTATGAGAGCAAATTAACGGCAGCTGAGATGAAGATGCTTCGCATGACAGCAGGAGCTTGATCGAATTAGAAGTTTGAAGAACCGAGGAACGTTAAAGAACGCATCTCGAAAAAATTGGAGCACGATCGACTTAGTTGGTATTGCCATGTTCAAAGGAGGGATCCTACGAAACCTGTCAAAAAGGCAATGCCAATCAACATTCCTATACAAGCGCGGAAGTGAGAGACGACAAAAAACACAAATGCAAAAACAGCAGCATTTGCTTGGCCTCAGTGACGAAGTGATCCTAAACCGGGAGGCCTGCAGATACTTTTTTTTTTTATAATTTGCACGCACTCAAGGGGTTATGAATACCCTTTTACATGTTATTCACACGGTGCGGGCGTCGGAAATGTAGATAGAGAGAGAGAAAGAGATTGGTGCAGTGGTTTGAAACTCAGATGTGTTAGGGTTCACATTAGCTCCAGGGGTGGTGTCCAGATAACTGGGGAGATTTGTTGTCATTATTTTTTTTGTCTTCGTTCCTGATTCACTGTATTTTTTTCGCAGTCCACCTGATGTCATAAGCATATCAATTATCAACAGAGCGAACAATTTCCCCAGCCATATGACAAATCTACTGCCAGTATTATGCCTTCGCAGTAGTGTTGTCATAAGCTTTCTCAATTGCTCGGACTGCCTCTTATCATATAATGCTTACTGACATCAGGGATTGAACTGTGAACCATCAGCTCGACAAACGATGACGCTACCACAACACCATTGCCACCCCTTTGGGAAGAATAAAGCCGATTGGGTCTGCTTTTACATAAATTCTGATAAATTTCGTCACTGAATTTGTGCAATACTGAATCTGCTAATTTTAATTTAAATACAAATCCCAACTGCTACATCGAAATATTCAATTTTGTATACATTTTGGAGACCGCAATGAAGTTGGCTGCATTAAGGCGCGCAGACAAATTTAAATTTTGTAAGCCACTGGAGCACATCATCCTAAAATTTTATGTCTCGCCCTTCCGACTTTGAGGTTAACTAATATTAATACCGTACACATAAACTTTTTGATATTTTATTCACTCGCATGAAACCACAAAATGCGCTCATAAAAAAGTTATCTCATATGAATAGGAAGTCAGGTGTATAAAAAAATATGTTCAAGCTTATAACGCTACGACCCAGTTTGATCTTGCTAATAAAACTCGCTGCTAATGATTATTTTATATCACCTGCGATAAATCATATTTTTACAGATTTCCTTTCAAAAAAAAAAAACACCACTCACTGCACAGCACAGCAATTTCCTCTAATCCAATATCTCAAAATTTCAAAAGCAGCTGTGCACATTTATTATAAAAAATAAGTCAAACCAAACACAGAACATGTCGTTTCAATAGGTTTTTCTCTTAAAAATAGTATCTGCCTTTGTAACCCAAGATCCATTCTATTCCTAAAGTGATGATTAAGTATTTTTCTAAACTCTTAAAGCTAATAAATTTCCCCGAGACGAAAGTCGGAATACGAATTGTTGCTCCGAGTCATTAGCCCCTAGCATCATCAAAGTAGAAGCGTCAGTGGAGACGAGATTCAGCTGCCACACACACACACATGCAACAGAATATAGAATACAGAATCTTAAAATGCAGGCCATCGGAAAGGTCGCACTACATATCAACACCCCAGGGTGCAATCGATGATTGTCGGAGGAACTTAATTGAATTTCCCTCCTAAGACGAAATGTCTGTTTTTGGATGCGAGATGATTTTTCTTTTTGTTTTGCTTTTGTTTATGCTTACACATGCCGACATGCGGTATTGGGGTGTTGATGGAGGCCGCCAGATTTGGGGAACGAAAAGGCTAGTAACGTAGCCTAGATTTGTTCCGTGTCTTTGTTTTCGTCTTTTTATGAGGCCCACAGTAATAAACACTCCTTTTGTGTGGATTTTTATGTCCCTAGAACTAAGGAGCTAGGAATGGAAAGCTTTCTTGGAAGAATTCCTTCCTTTGTAAGCATTTTTAGCATTTTAATGATGCTGTCATAAAATAAGGAAAACAGAACAGAATTAAAACGATTCAGTGAAAATGTGTAGTAGCCCTCTAGAGGGTATTTAGTCAATTTTAAATCCGATTATCACACATGACTTGGAAGCAAACATACAGGCGGCGCGGCGGTGTGGTATGGTGTGAAAGATAAACACACTGTGTCCAGCGCGTAAGTGGATGCTGTACGGATGTTGGTGGTGGCCATCCAAGCAGGGTCAGATGCATTTTATTTTAATGATTTCCTTCAAACAGGGCGTGGCTGGTGGTCACTGATGCAGATGATGAGATGAAACGATGCTGGACGTTATGGGATTCTTGGGGATACGAATAATGTACCCTTATGCGGTCGGTGGTGGGATGGGAAACATAAATTGTACTCACAACGATTGGATCGAAGGGTTACTTTAAAGAAAAATAAGGAAACGTTTGTAACGTACCTATGAAAACCGGAAGTTTTAACAAAAAAGAACCCGAAGGGAATTGAATACACTGACAATATTTATTCAACTGAGATTGGTGTGTTCTTTTCTACTGGTACCCTTGGGAGTCGTAAATAATACTTTGCATGCCTCTATATCTGGGATTTGATAGTACTTTCATGTTCATGTCGAATGTATGGCTCGTGGTTGTATGATAATTTTACGTCTCCATTGGGACATAAATTGAAAACTCTTTTCAGATCTTCTGCGATTACACGTCCAATGTGTCCCTGTACAGTAGAAGTGATTTATTTTTTTCGGAGAAATTTTCGAAATTTATTTACATGAAATTTAATTTTTTTTTTTTTACTCTCGAAACACATCGACATTTTAGCTATTGTGAAACTTGTCCCTTTGTGACATCCCGTGCTTTGATCTACTGAGTGTAAATCAATTGATTTACTGACGTTAAAATACAGTAAAAGTGGTAGCTGCCATTTGTGTAAACTTTCGAGATGCTGATGTTATCTACCTCAATGGCCTTAAACGTTAGAGTAAATAGCTTTGAAAAAGGGAATTAAGTCTTTTAAGTAGACGTCTTATGGTTGAGTTGAAGAAAGTCGGTTTTGAATCAAGAATCAAGCGCGAATCTCAACTAATTCTTATACTCGTACTAATGTGGATTCCTGAAAGATACTAATTGTCACATTCGTGGTACAAGATTTAAGGTACAACAAATTGTGACGCATAAACAAACGGATGGTTGAAAATGTGACAGTACTTTTGGGGGTCTATGCGTCAGAATTTTTATACTATATGCCTCTGAACTATGTGTGTATAGATTTTTGGCTTACATACGGTACGGACTTAAAGAGAGAGAGAGAAAGGGAGACTTTTACCATTCTACATTTCCAAGAGATGTGTATCTGAATGGATCGACGTCGAGTTGGTTGGTTGGACTATTTCGGTTCATACAAGCAGACAGGCAGCAGTTACTCTGAGTTGCCACTGCACAATCCGAAAGGGTAAGGTTGTATACACTGATGTTTAGCTTATTCTGTTCACACACATTGTGGCCGGCAATACAATTCGATTAGAACTTGGTGTCCCTTCTTGTTCTTCAGACTGAACTACTAAAGCAGCCTCAATTGTTGTGTCTTTAGTTAGTAAAGTTTAGCAATGCCAAACTCTTGTGTATCCTGCACATACATATACGCCATCTGAAACCATCAACATCCTCTCCTTTCACAATGTCAACAGATCTTACAACCTCAGCTCCAAAAGTCCACCTCCAAAAGCAAAAACAAGTCACAGAGGAAGTGTTCCGGACAGCATGTCCAAGGGGTCGCAGATAATAGTACTTGCGGTGAATAAGTCGCGTGCAATCCACTGAGAGACAGTTAACAGGGTGATTTTTTACTGAAATTAGATAGCCATCGTTAAGTAGATGTACCTACATACGTCCTTTAAACACCAATGGAACTTCTAACTGGGGATGCAAGAATACTTAAGGTTCAAGGTTCAAGTGCTGAAAAGTTCTTCATCGAGTGTCCACGATTATCTCATTTCTCGTAATTCTTTTGTGATCTGAAACCCAATCAAGAAGCAAGGTTCAACGCTGCGACCAAGCCAAGAGCCAATTTTTTCTAAACCTAAAATAGGTTTCAGATTGCAGGCCATTATAACATAGCGAAGGAGAGAGATTCGCCAATGTAGCTCGGGTGGAGTAAGCCATCCTAGGGCAAGCGAGGACCGTGTCTTATTTTGTTGGATTGTAGTAAGCGCAACAGTAGCTGCTTTCATCAATCAATCCATGCATATGACAACTCTAACTCTATCTTCCACTTGTCTAATTTACCATTTCCTATTTATACCTGCTCTTGGGGGCTTTGAAATCGACAAATTCCTTTTGCCTTTTGGTTTGGTATTTTCAAGAATCTGTTATCGCTTGAGAATTTGAAAATCAATCCAATAGGACCTTGTATACGTATAACATTCGAAAGTGCTTCATTGATATGTATTTCTCTGATTAGACATACTTTCGAGCATCCTTACTTGATGGATGATTATTTGGGATATGTCCTTTACCAAAGCATAGCCCATACTTATCAATTAGATCCAACTGTATTCGATTCATATGTAAATTGTTCCATCAATCATTTGACGTTTTATTTATACGCCGTAGCAGATCCCAAACGCCATTGTTGGTATCTAAGTTTACGAGATTGATCGATACAAGCTACTCTTTTATGTCCGACTCATGATCGAAGGAGAGGCCGTTTCCTTTTGCAAATCAGAGTAAGCTGATAATAATACCCACAATTCCAAACAGCACATTGTATAATCCCGCAACATTTGCACGAGCTGCGCTATATACCTAGCTACCTGTAACGCAACAAAGGTGACGCAAACAATAAGGAGGACGAAACCAAAGGAATTTAGATTTATGAAAAACTCGGAAAAAAAAAACTAAGAAACTCAAGAAATAGAAACCCTCACGCTGTGTAATAGAGCAGAGAAAAATTAATGGCATCCTTAAAATGTCCTATTCTTCTGCTCAACATTTCATGTTGCTGTAGACACCCGCAGATAATTCAAAGAAAAAGGGATCTCAGCAACAGCTACACAAAGGCACACACACATGAGAAGAAGAAAAAAACACCGTTCTTAAATTTCCTATAGGTTATTCGAGACAATAATAGGTTAGGCATCCCAAAAATAGAAAAGTGCCCCAGAAGAATCCAACACCTGCTCATACACATTTTTAGTTTTCTATTCCATTATCCCGAACTCACATATCTTTCCTTTCTTATCTTTGATTTAAACAATTTTTTTTTTGTTCTCGAAACCTGGACAACATATGTTACACATTTACTGGAAACATGACAAAAGAAACCATTTTTGAAATAGATTCTCTTTCTCTAAAAACCGAAATCCTTTTCTTCTCTTTAAAACAGATCAACACCCGAAGCGACTCCTGTGCAGCGTGGATGCTTTCGCAAATGGTTTTCGCGGCCATCGCTACCTTTCGTAATTGGAATTCTAGCGTTGGGCGGTGTTGCCTGCACTCTGGGTGGTATTGTGTTGGGCTCCACCGGGCTTATCGAACACTCAACACAATACTTGAGCGCTGCCCTACTGATGATTGGAATTGGTGTATCCCTTTTAGTGATATCGGGTGCAATTTGGAGGCTCAGCATACCGGACGAAGTGGATGAATGTCCTTGCTTTAGGCACATGGAAACCTGTCGTAATTGCAATAGTCCCTACTGCAATAATCGAATTTTGCCCGGAGGTTATCACTTGTATCCGGAATTCCAGCATCGACCGCCGCCACCGTCGTATTTGACTAGTTTGAATGAATGTGCCGTTGGGTAAGGAACCTTTAAAATGTCACATTTAAGTCTTTTCTAAATTTGTTGCTTTATTGCAGATTACTCTTCCACCGCGATATGACTGGTACACTAGCACAACATCCCCAATTTCGAATCAACACTCCGCCACCCGTTTACCGATCAACAAATTCCTTAAGGTAACCATTAATGAATTAATATTCCAAACAACACTTAACGAGATCCTGTTTCCCCTCAGCGTCTTTGTGCCAGTTAACAATCAGACAACAACAGCTAACTCTATTAGTCCTCAGCCAATAACAGAGAATTTGGTCACCAGCAGCACGTTAAATGTTTTTGAAAATAACGTCCCCAAGGAGATGACATACCTGGAACTTGACTGATTATGTGGGGCTGTACGTAGTTCAAGGAGAGAGGCTTACATTTGACTCACATGTGTACATGACTGATACCCAAATATTTGCACACAAATTTGATATTTATATTCGAGTAGAAGGAAATTGTATCTTTTAAGCTTTAACGTTGTCTTCAACTCAAGTCAGGGAAAATATGAAACAGAGCAACGGCTTTGTATCTTAAGTCTAGAGTTAGAAAGAAATTTTGTAAATATAAGATTTTTCGCCATAATCTCAATTTTATTTTATATAAATAAAAGTTAAGTTTTATTTTTTATACATATACTCATACAAATTGTGCAGAATTGTGTACTTCCTTAAAAGTTGACAAAACTCTATTTAAGGATGTAGTCATGCCAATAAAATAAATTAAATGCAAGAAACTAAAATTGCAACTTCAAAGGTTCGTAGTAGTATACTGGAGTAGGTAGGTAGAGCTGACGGTCCTGGCTAAATCGCCCAGGGCTAGCGGCGAACATTTGCAGTGAAAGTGAAAAAGAGATTCTTTATTATTTTCTCATTTTCTTCAGTTGTGGTCCCAACAGACTAGTAACAACTAGCCCAGCAATATCCCCACTGGATCTTATTCGCGCGTTCTAGCTGCATCATAGGTGGGCCATATTTTCCTGGATATCGTACAATTACCCAGCCTGTTTCGCCTAGAGGCGGCCATTTTTTGGTAGTATTGAAAGGTTTTGCACTTATCTGAGCCCAATGGGGTGAGATCTCATCTACAATGGATCTGTTTATAGCTGATCTCCTCCACTTCGATCATCCACTTGGCTTTGACCTGAAACCCAGAGAAAAGTGATCACGAACCGAAAGCTTAGCCATGCGAAGCGAGTTCTCTTTTCACTTTTCCAACAGCTTAGGGGACGTTGTAGCTGTGTGCCCGACAAGCCTCTCGAACAGCAAAATTTTCCGACTTTAAGATGCTGGATGAAACCGGGAGGCGAAAGGATTTGGATTTGGATCGGTAATGTTAAGCTTAGACCATCTGACAGATTCAGAATAGAATGTCTGCTCGAATACTCTGACCATGGAGAAGGGTTACCTCTTACGTCAGCTTAGTGCCTGACTCATTTTGAAACTTAAAAGCCTGAAAAATCCGGAAAATGAACGAATATATCTGCTGCCGTGGAAATACTGAATCCAGCGCCCAATTTCGGATGTAGCGAAATCGACAAATAGGCTTTAGAAAAACTGCCTTCTTATTTAACCAGTGCTAAAGGTATTGAAGCCAAAAGCTGTACAGTTCCAAAACTTTGATTTTTCTTTGTTTGAGCCAAATAATTGTGGGCGCCGTGGCTCAAGTGGTTAGTGCATTGGAATGGGAGACTCGACGTTCGAATCCCAGAAACACCAAAAAGTTTTTTCACGGTCCCACGTATCGCGAATATCTGACATGCGTCCGATAAAAAGCTTCTCACTTAGCCTTTCGGATATGGCTCTAAACTGCAGGTCCCTTCTATTTGTGTGAAAAATATAACACGCACAACAAGAATGGCTGCAAGAAACTAGGCCCTGTACCACATACATTTATTGCGCCAAGTATTTGTATTTGTAATCCCATGAGAAAAAGTTGCGGTCAGAAGATATGTACATTTTATGCATTAGACGTCTTAAAACAGCTACAATAGCTAGATACGAAAAGAACTGCTTTAAAGAAGGTCTGTTCGGTATTCCCCTACACATGCCACAAACTCTATCGACCAGTGAATGCAGTGTTACTCCGCGGATTTTTATAGCTCGACAAAGAAAAAGGAAAATTCTGCTGAGGACAACGGAGGCCATTGTACTCCTAGTCTCCAACCTCAAGGAAAGAAGCCAAGTAGCTGTGTTTAAGACCTGATGAGGGAATAGAGTCAATGAAGAAGCTCGTACGGTTAAAAGAAAATAGCAACTTGGACGTGTTGAATGCTTCTTTTCGGAGCTCATCGGAGCTTATCGAATCGAGACGATAGCAAACTCTACCGATGCAGAGTTTGAATATACGTTCCTTATCGTTGGTTCCGATATCCTGACCCTACAAGATATTCGAACCAACGATTAGGAATCGGTTGACAAAGGACCAAATATTTCCTCATAAGCAAATCTGTATTAATCTGGAACATTTTCATTGTACCTTGCTATTTAAAGACAGATCCTATGAATAGGGATTATCCTTCAGTGCAAAAATTAACTACATGAGGAAATACTGGATGCTTTCAAGATTATGTATGATAAGGCTTAAAGCTCTTGGAATTTTCCATATTCTTGCAGTAAGCTCGATCATCATTTATTTAATAGTCCTGAATACATTTCTTCGTTTTCACAAAAAAGAATAAAAGACAGAAATGCCGCTGTTGCAGTGATCCAAGCTTCCTGCTAATTTCAGAAATTTTAACACCAAACGAACAATAAACAGGACCTTTAACCACGCTTGCAGCAATCTATGAAACATGCAAACGCAACTACAAACATATCGCTATTAAAATCAATACACTCTGGGACTACTTAACGAGAAATGGAAATATGAAAATCCTCATGATAGTAATTTATCGTCCTGCCTTTATCCGAATGTATACCGTAACATTGCAGAAGAAATTGGCATCGACGAATAAAGGTTTAATGAACACATATCCACTGTGGAAGAGAAGGTCGGCATTGGTATATATGTACATATGTACATATATCAAGAGCTTTACTACCATGTAGTATGCGCATTATGACATGGAAGTCAATTTGTTTTCGGGACAAAAGCCAATCGATATCACGTTTCAGAAATATATGTACATATACCAGTTTCTCCTTAGCCACGTCATCCTGAATCTCTCGTAGAAAGCTGAACTCATCGAGTATTCGATTTCAGAGTTTTCAACCTCATTCACAATCCTGCTGCGGCGAAGCCTGAAGGGAAGACAAAAGCAAAAAAAGGCCAACAGCTCCGGAGAAATATAGAGCAGTAGAGAAGGGCTTCCTTCTCTCTCTCTGTGGTTGTGTGTGTTGACAGTACTTTTTGCCTTTTGCAGGATGGTTATAATGGTTGCACACCATTCAACATCAGAGTGAATTTTAAACAAAGCACCGAAGTAACAGTGGGGATACATGAGCCCAAAATACCCTGAAACCATATTCCACACAATTCAATGCAAAATATCGAACGTGAGTTGAATTTTCAAAATTTTAATTGACAGGCGACGCTTTTGTTTCCGAACGGAGAGGTTTTGTCCTGGGTTACTTGTAGGGCCTGACAGTAGGATGAAATTGAAAATTTGTTCTTAAGCTTAACAGTCAATGACTTTCGACCTGGTGATTGCCGGGGGAATGTCACCAAGTTAGAGCGTAGTCATCATCGCTTTTATCGCCATCGATTGAAAACAATGTTCAGTATTATGGTGGGTCTTTGGGGTACGAGTAGCTATGCACTGCTGCATAAGCCGATGGTGGTGTAAAATTGAATTTGAAGGGATAAATTTGCATTAGTGCGCTGAGCTTCTTGATGTAATTTAAAACTTCTACCGATTTACAGATAAGGGTGGAATAAGGACTGCCTGCAAGCGAATCTTCATCATTAAGGCCAAGAAAAATTGCGATAACCGTGATTCCTCATAAGAGTTGTTCAGGAGATTAGAAAACTAAAATTTAATGGGACACTGAATGGATTGCAGTGACGCAAAGATGGGTAGATTCGAAGTAAGCACCTACATATGTAGGTACATACATATTCATTAATCCGAATATAAATAGATAAAATGAGAGAAGAGGAGTATGGAAACCATCATCTTGGCGTAATATCACTCCACCTGTCACATGGGGATATCACTAAAGGGTCGGTAAATGTGGATAACAACAACAACTGCCTTCCATTTCTCTTGTTAAGTTGGTTCCGGTACCTTGTCAATTACGCGCTTTACGTACCGGGAGGTCTTTTTTTGCTGCGTTGTGCCATTGAGATACACAAATGACTCTTCTGGTCGCTGTGCTGGCCATCTTATGGTACAAAACTTTACCAGATCGATTTCGCTGTAAATCCTGCGTAGTTTTTCATTAGACCTTTTCTTTCACAGTCCATAGACTGGCTACATGACACGAAAGATCTTGCTATTCTAACGACTAAGTGTATTTTCTTCTTCTTTTGTTAACATCATGTTTCAGGAGCGTATTCCAGAGCCGGGGTTATCAGGATCTTAGATTGAGTTTTGACAGTAATTGTACTGATAGCCATCTGAGACGGTTTTTGACGTTTTGGATAGTCTTCTCCTATCATCCATTCATCAGGCGTATTCTTATTTGAATGAGTGTTTGAAATAGCTTGGAAACCCTTCCCCTCCAGCAGCGTTATTTAACATATGCTCACTATCTTCATCGCCTTGTCATGATAGGATGGGTGAAAGTTTTGTTCACATTTCAGTGTGGCTACAACAAAGTAGTCAAGGTGCTGTAATTCACCAGTTTAAACACATTTTTTATTCCAAACTCAAACTCGTCTTAATCCTCCCTACACAAATTTTCCTTACCACTCCTTTTTCATTTCACTAAATCACAGAGAAACGAAGCATCCCTTCGTCAGAAATTTTCTCCGGTCTCGAACTGACTGTCTCTCTGAAAATCTACCGCACATATTGAACGACAATTTTTTTTTCTAGAAATTTCATATCAAAAGATGCGTCATAACGATTGAAGGGCAAAAATACGACGACCCCCGCCCCATGCAACAAGAAGCTCTCCACCACAGAGTTAGGAATCTACTTGCAACCTTATCTCCTATACATTTAGGGAGTCTTGCCGCTAAATTGCTTTTTAAGTCTTCCTCCCTCCCCCCCATCAATTTGCCGTATCTCTCGTTATACAAGGCAAGATAATACTCCATTAAATCTTATCATCGTATGAAAAATCTACCCTGCCTACCTACTTCGTGTGCAAATATTGAAATTTGTGAAAATTCAATTCAAGCGCAAAAATACAAATACTCTCGGAGTCGTTCTTGTTCTTTCGAAAGCAAATAGTGTTTAAGAACAAAACGACAGCGCGAGGGTAGAAGCACAGATAACAGAAAGATGAGTAATTCATTGTGAAGACAAAGAAACGTGTTGATAAATTCAATTATGTTCGCCTCGCCCCGTTCTTATACAGCCTTCGGGACACGGGATGATAACGAAGACGAAATGAAAGAACATGAACAAGAAAAGATTTCATTCCGCTTCTGAGACAATATAATTCCATTTCCAACACGGCATTAATGTCTGCGAAATTCAAAAGTTAACACAAGAGTAGCAACGCGAAAACCCACAAACCTGGTGGCAGATAAGAAAGCGAACGCGAAGAACATTTTTCCCTTCCAAAAGAAAGTTCCATAACGACGCACGGACAATAGAAATGAGGTTTATTTAAATAATCAACCCCAACCCCCGTCCTGCCTTAGTGGCACCCAGTTTTCAGGCAACCCTTAGGATAAAGGGGTATCCGTGTGGAAGAAAATGGTGATTTGATGTTTGAGCCCGGGGTGTGGGGGTGTCACCTCCACGGAGTGGAGGATTTTAATTTGTTTTTCTTGAAAATTGGTTTGCCTAAGACACGTTACTTAAGAGAGACTGTAGTCTGACACCCAAAGTTGGATGCTGGATGTTTTGATAGTGAAGGTGCAAACGCATGACTTTTGCCGTAAACTCTTCTCTCTGTTTGAGTTAACAAACACACATGTTAACCACAACAACAGGGTTGGCTTGGATAAAGGTTTTCGGTTAGTTATTCCGACCATCTCAAGAGTGAGAGTGTCAAAATGAGTACAAAAGGTGTCAAGGTGGAATGGTACAAATAACAAAATTTTAGTTTAAGGTAAATGTGAATGCAAACACTTAATCATGATGTGACTCTACATAGCTAAGTAAGGTGACCTCACTTATTATGTAGAATGCAAATATAAACAGTATCCTACGTGTGATATTAATGTAAATGCTTGAACAATTCCAACAGCAGGCTAGGCCATTTACTCCTTTCCCTATAACTACATTAATTAATCTACTAAATGCAAGCAATTCTACGTAATGTGAGACATTCCATTTTGCAAATTGATCACATTTGAAATCAAATTCAATCAATTAAGCATCGTCTTGCCTTCGGAGTATACCCTGAAACTTTATGCATATGGAATTGCATGATTGTGATACGAAGTTCAACTTAAATATTGATTTGCTCATGGGACTCTTTTCAACATGAGAACAATGATATAAATTCTGGGCTAAATTACGTTTTGTAGGTGTGAGTGGATCTGTCATTTGGAAACAGTATAGATTTTTTAATTGTGCAACATTTTTCTGTAGCAACCTACTCGTGACATAATATTCAGGAAAATTAAAAATGTTCGTAGACTGGAGGGCGAAATATAAAGGCATGTTCTTGCTGTAAAAAGAAAATTACTTAATTTTTTGGTGATAATCATGTGAAAGTCAAGCATTCGAGTGTAATGAATAATTTTGAAAATTTGCATACGAAGGGAGATAAAAACAACATTCAAAGAGAAATTGCCGAAATAATACCAGAAATCTGCGAGAATGTTATGAGGAACAGAGGCGGCTATTTAACCGACATCGTATTTTTTACATAATACTAAAAATTAAAAAATAATCAATCAAAAAAGTTGTTAAAAAAAAACGCACGCTGTGTATTTGTATATTTGTATATTTTCCAGTTATAGGGTAGAAACCCCTACGCGTAACATTCCATTCATAATCAATTCGCCATATTTTGAAAGCACAGATTTAGTTGTGAAGAGTCCTTCACGCAGCTCTTAAAAGAAGAAAACTATGCGTTTACAATTCATGTGCAGATAAAATAGTCCTGCCCTGATCAAAATTTATCTTTCAAAATTGTCATTTTGCAATTGACCTTACCATCAATTTTGTCCACAAATCCTCATTTACGGCTTAATTCATCATATCATCAAGTCATTTATGGATATTTGTATAAACAAGAAAACATTTTCAAAACGGATTCAGTGAATTTAAATTGAGTAAGCGCCACCTACCAGTCAAAACAAGAAACCAATTAAGAGTAATATCAATTTATGATTTACAGCAAACATACTTTCAGGCGGGAATAATAAAATTATCCCAAAAAATTCCAAGGTTTCGCCTTCGACCTTTTCCAAAGGCTAACGGATACTATAAACTTCTGTGTGTGTAAATGTTTCTTCCATTAAACTCCTGTTTTTTTTTTCTTTCCTTTGGTTGTTAATTTTCACTATCATGTAATTGCACCACTGCGCTACTTCTCCACAGACTTCATGAAACAAAAAAACTCCTCCGTAGATTTAAGATTAATATTCGCAGAAAAAACAAAAAAGGGTTGCAACGATTCGCCAAGAGCACTTTATCCATTTGTTTTCCTTCCTGTACACCATCAGCAAAAGTCAGAGAAATTTAAAAAAAAAAAATACCTTTCGCCCAATGTTACAGAAATGTTTATTTAAGCTAATGAAAATTTGCACTCCGTCAAATGGGTTCCATGTCACTTAGTACGAGTCCCTTCTCTACGCGATAGTTTCACTTTTCAGTAGAAATTAAATGAAATTAAATTTTTTTTTCTGCCACACCAGAAACATAACATTTGCAGGATAACCATGATTACAAATGGAAAGCAAAGTAAATATTCATCTGCGGTGATAGCACAAAAATTAATTTATTTACGGAAAAAACTATTTACATAAAAAACAGTTTACTTGTCATTCGCAGATACACTTGCACAAAATACATTCTTCGTTGGTTATCGCCAACAGAAATGTAACGCGGTAATGCAATAGACTAAGCTGTTTTCAATAGTCTCAACCACCAGTTATTGGACTTGTGTAGTCCATACAAGTATGTATCTTTTGATCTTTTGGAAACCTTTGGGTATACAAATTTCAGGTTCACTTCATACGAATTTGTGTCATTACAAATTATAAAAGGATGTGGCTATGAATGTACATAAGTACATGAAATACTATTTTTGCTTGTCTGAACGGGTTTGTTTCGATGAATTTGTGGGAGATATACATACATACATATGTACATACATGATGGCTCGGAGGGACAAAGCGGTATTGTGCTGTAGTAACGCTACAAAGTAAAAGCGTGAAAGTACCAAACTACCTACTGCAAATAATAACCAACTACTCCGAAGACAGAACCCTCTACTACGACACCGAGGAGGGTCCGAAGACACACAATACGTACATACATAAATCTGCACAAGTTACACAGAATGAGGACATCCTTTCGCCGCGTGTTAAACTGCATATGTCTAACAATTCAATTAATTGCTGAAATTAAGCTTCCGTTTTGAAATGAGACTAATATTATCTAGACACATACATATGCATATATATTTACGTATGTGCTTTCAGTGACTTGCGATCTTTTGACTCATTTCCATGTCGGAAGCGCACAAAATCTGATGAGGAAGCATGACTTTGCTGACACAAATAACTCCTCGAAACGAGTATTGTAGTAAAAGCATTCAGCACTCATTACACATAATGCAGTTGTACGAAGGCTGCTCATAATCCCAAAATTTGGAGCTAGTCGATGTGGGTATGAGCATGTCAATGACAGGCATAAAAGAATTCATGAAAAACACCTTTCCTTGCCTTGTTGTTGCATTAGGGAAGGTCCTTTGGAAGGGAAAAGCTGAACCAATGTTTATGACTCTCAGCTTAATAACTACTAAGTTCTCCAGTGAAGCCAAATAAAGAATAAATCTTTACATCGTTTGACATGATGTAGGTTAAGTACATACATTTGTCGAAACCTGAGGTTTGACTTCAAATGGTGTATTCTCCTTAAGCATATACTACAAGACGTTGAGACCAATCTTAACGCGTATTTTCTCTGGTCGAACAGAGCTTCAGTTATAAGCGTGCCATAGTACGTCAGCTCCATGCCCTAGATGTTGTAATTAAACGCAATCCACTGTACACATAAGTTTGAAAGAAAAGAATTTTAAAGTCATGTGGATCATATGGCCTTGATCTTCCATTTATTTAGATACAGATGCTCAGCGGGAAATATTACGTAATGTGTAGGCCTGTGCGTTGTGCAACGTAAATTTTTTTAAAGTGCTTAGTGGGTGCATGCAGCAGCATCTGACCGTAACCACGAGCCAAAGTCATTATTTACATAGACTATCACCTAAATTTTGGACTCACAACTTTTAATTCCGCAATTCTATTGCCTTCTTAGAGATCAGTGAGTTAGCCTAGCATAAATTTCGTAAATGAACAAAATTGCCAAAAGGACTATTCAATTAGAGTAGTACGCTCATAACAGTTTTCAGCCACAGAAACAAGTTTATAGGTTTACGGTAAGATACCATTACTTCCTGTCTTCCTTTGCCAGGGTTGAATTAAATATATAAAATCCATTTATGGTAAAAGCAATCACCTGTCGTGAGATGACTTTAGGCTGATAGATGAAAATTGTCTTGTAACTCACACTGACCGAGTTATCAAAAGAGTCAACTGAGCACTATGCATCCCTCGCCACATCTGTAATAAAAACAAACTAAATCCACAAAACATGCTTCAAATGTTCACTTTGGTTGTTAGACATGCCCTTACCAAACAGCAGTTGTCTGGCGGACAAAGCTAAAGGAAGTCACTACAGCTAGAATGAGTTAAGCTGGAATTTGTATGATAGAATTTCTGCACTCAACTCCAACTGCAATTCTGGATGCTATTCCGGCCATAGCGTCACTATAAATCTACATTACATGTAAAATGAAGCCTCCATAGGCTCCTTCATCTCAAAAACTTCAGTTTCACACTTCCCGGCATAAGTCACCATAGGCTGTTTTTGAAGCTGAAATTTTCAGTAGCTATCCTCAAGAGGTTGACCAGGACAAAATTCAGTATGGAACAGAAAACTGATACAAAGAGCTCGAAGTGCTATGGTTTCTCTTAATCAACTCTCTATCAGTCGATAATCGATCATCGAGCCTTGAACCCAGATGACAACTCTATGCAACTATAGTTCCGTCTCTGACTCATTCAATAGTAAGTTCATGTTAGACCGGAATGTGTTGCCATCTCTGATTTCAGTTAGGATAGCAGACACACTTCAGTGTACATTAATTATTACACCATATACACATGTACATACATACATATGTATAATGAGGCGGTATTGACAATATGCCTAAAATTGTGAGGCACGGACGCAGTGGTGTCTCTTAAAAGTTCGTCGTTCGTGTACATCTCCTATGAAAGCTTTAAATGTTCTTAAGCGAGTTTGTAATCAATTTAGAAACTCTCTCCATAGTTTTTGAAAAAAATTGAATAGAGATACATATACCCTAGTACGGAATTGCGAATTTAACTTGTAAAGCCTACGAGATGCTACACTCCAATGAACACATCAAGCAACGAAGACGAAATGCAAATGAGTTAATAAATTAAGCCAGTGACAATGGCCCATCCAAGAGCCCATTCCCGACAGCTATAAACAAAGAACAATTTCATCCAGAATTCGTGACCAGAATAAATAAATTATTTATGCTCTTCATTTAATTTTTACTCATCTAAATTTAACTACGAAAATTATTTCAGTTCCGAGAACTAATTCATGTGCTATGTGCATACTAAGTCGGTGTGCTGCGTGCCAGGAAGGAAGCCGATAGTGTCAGACCTGTTTGGATGAATATTTTACAACCGTCACAAAGCATCCACAACTACAGATTGTGAAACTTTTCGGGGAAACACGTCAATCTCGTGCAGCATAACCCAGGAGAAGTTTCTCCATCGTCGGAATTATTAAAAGTATCCCCGGAAATGTACTTTATCTTGGCATGTCAATTATCATTCAGGATAATAGAGACATCACATCACGACAACAACAACGAAAAAACGAACAACTTTCCTCATCATCTAACTGGACCAATCCAATGAAAAAAAAAAAAAAAAAAAAAAACAGGATATATACAACCCATGTCAAAATGGGTACGTCAGGGAATTTCCCCTGCCTCCTTTTCTATTTTTTTTTTAGCTGCTTGTGAAAAGAAGATGTATAGCTTTCAATCTCAATAAATAAGCCAACTTTGACTTTTGGGAGTAAAACAGAGCGAAAGATGGAACGAAACAGAAAAAAAAAAAAAAAATGGGCGGCAGTTAACTGCCTTCCGCTGGGTGATGTGTTTACGAGGAGAACCACTATCGCTGGAAAACTCCAGGGATCAATAACAATAAATCCTAACACTGCTGTGGTTTATATTTTTCTCCTTTAGGGGGAGGGAGGCTAAAACAGAATATCCCTGGTACGTACTTACATTGCCACCCCCAAGAAGTTGGTGTTGGCTCTACCACACCATTGTCGGTGTGTTTCGTTTTATACTTTGGCACTTCCTGGCGGTGGGTGATGTGTGCGGGTTTTGGCTCTGAAATGAAGTTATTCCCTGAAGCTCCTTTTATTTGACCTAGAAAAAGTTACAAACGCTCTTCGACGGTATTTTCTTCTTTTTTTTTTTACGGCGGGTCTAGTACGTATTACACTATGGACGAGAGTGTGTTGAAAAAGTACTTTTTTGGTTGATTGGAGTTTTTTTTTTTTCAATTTCATTGGGAATTCATTAGATCGGTCATGATTTAAATATGACTCTGGAGTAATTTATTTAGGACTCGCAAGTGGCATCATTGGCAAACATTTTTTCAGGTACAACTGAGGCGAAGTTAGAATTTAATAGAGGATTAATCGATGGTAGCGAAGGTGGTCAGCAAAGAGGGTCAGTAACAAGCTAGTGTGTGTTAGGCACGAAAATTGGTCCACTGTTGATCACTAATGAGACTCGTATTCAAATTTCAACTCCTGCATGCAGGACGCATACATTATTTCCAAAGTTAAGTATGGTTTCCGTTTCCTATTAACTGACCTAAATTTGCAAACAATTTTGCTTACTACGAGTAGAACTTAGTTTTAAATCGCCTCTTGTACTTGGTCTTATAGCAAATTATACTATTTTCCAATACGTACATAGATGGTCAGACAGCAATTAAAATCGTAGAAGCAAATGGAAAAACGATGTCACGATTTTGTAAAAAAGGATTGCTATCAGATGCAATTTACTGATGAAATTAAGGCACCTAGAGTGGCTTTAGAATTGCTTGAGTCTGAACTTCTAAGTCATTTAGGTGTCTTTTATTTAGTGAAGGTTCTCCAAGGAGAGGAGTGATGGTCTTCAGAGTTGTGTCTACTATCAGCGTAAGTCACTGTTGACAGAACTGCTCTTAAATTTAGAAAACTCTGGTCACTGCGTTTCCTAAACAGCTGTTAAAGTGGTTATCGAACTCAGGGTGTTAATCATTGATTGGTTGATGACAGGTGCCACTTTGTGCCGTCTGAATTAATGCCTGTTCAGGTACAAAGTGTCCAATTGCGCTCAAAAAAAATCAATTATCATGTCTCTGTAGCGCACTTGTTTCACCGTATTGTTGTTGTTAACAAAACAAACAGTCGGCCTTGGAGGCTTCTTTACAACTACATACATATGTACATTTTTGAAACTCCAATTTGTACAATTTTCCTTGTTTCATAGCCTAGAGATGGAAATGAGCTTTGACTGAAAGATGATTGGAAGTTTAAATTCGACGGCATTTCCCAGCTCATTTCAAACCCACACGGAGAAGCTACAACGAAGTGGATGGTCATTTCCTTTCAACTATTGAGTGAATTGAACCTCGGGAAGATAAATAAATATTCTCCTCAGAGAAGTGCGACTGATATTCTGACTGAGCTCTGCGACGAGTTGTGTTTCTTAGGTTTTCACGCACAATATGAGCAACAGTCTGTGAGCAGTGGACGAGCACAGGGATATCTTTGGTCATCCATAAGCAGGGTTGTTTTATAAATTCTCTTCATGAATTTGCTTATATCAACCGCTGAAGGGTCTTCATTTGGACCAAACATTATTTCAAAAGAGAAATTTGTTTACACTACGTACAGTTTCGTGCCTAGTGCTGGACAAAAGTATAACCATATTGTGGCAGGAGTAAGAGTCATTGGGCTGTGGAGAAACATGTAGCCTAACTCGATGTTCCTTTTGAAAAATCTGCCGTAGCACCAAGCATGTGAATGCAGAAGACACCATACTTTGTTGGCAGGTACCCTACCCTGGAGAAGCAATGCAAAAGCCCTACTCTCATCCTTGCATCAATTACCCATTCAACTAATGAAATTCAATATGATTTCTCCTCTTATAAGCATTTGCTACCACTAATCAAAGATTAGTCAATCGTTTCCGTCCAATAATCACATCCTTCTACCACCACTCACTGCACAGACAAATTCCCCTATAATAACATCATTATCAGCAAATCACCCTCACCTTGCACGTTAATCAAGGCGAAAAACAATTTCGTTCAACTGCCCACATTCCCCAATCATCAATCGCACCATCCATCCTTCGACCAAACCCATAAACTTAGTTTTAAATCGCCTCTTGTACTTGGTCTTATAGCAAATTATACTATTTTCCAATACGTACATAGATGGTCAGACAGCAATTAAAATCGTAGAAGCAAATGGAAAAACGATGTCACGATTTTGTAAAAAAGGATTGCTATCAGATGCAATTTACTGATGAAATTAAGGCACCTAGAGTGGCTTTAGAATTGCTTGAGTCTGAACTTCTAAGTCATTTAGGTGTCTTTTATTTAGTGAAGGTTCTCCAAGGAGAGGAGTGATGGTCTTCAGAGTTGTGTCTACTATCAGCGTAAGTCACTGTTGACAGAACTGCTCTTAAATTTAGAAAACTCTGGTCACTGCGTTTCCTAAACAGCTGTTAAAGTGGTTATCGAACTCAGGGTGTTAATCATTGATTGGTTGATGACAGGTGCCACTTTGTGCCGTCTGAATTAATGCCTGTTCAGGTACAAAGTGTCCAATTGCGCTCAAAAAAAATCAATTATCATGTCTCTGTAGCGCACTTGTTTCACCGTATTGTTGTTGTTAACAAAACAAACAGTCGGCCTTGGAGGCTTCTTTACAACTACATACATATGTACATTTTTGAAACTCCAATTTGTACAATTTTCCTTGTTTCATAGCCTAGAGATGGAAATGAGCTTTGACTGAAAGATGATTGGAAGTTTAAATTCGACGGCATTTCCCAGCTCATTTCAAACCCACACGGAGAAGCTACAACGAAGTGGATGGTCATTTCCTTTCAACTATTGAGTGAATTGAACCTCGGGAAGATAAATAAATATTCTCCTCAGAGAAGTGCGACTGATATTCTGACTGAGCTCTGCGACGAGTTGTGTTTCTTAGGTTTTCACGCACAATATGAGCAACAGTCTGTGAGCAGTGGACGAGCACAGGGATATCTTTGGTCATCCATAAGCAGGGTTGTTTTATAAATTCTCTTCATGAATTTGCTTATATCAACCGCTGAAGGGTCTTCATTTGGACCAAACATTATTTCAAAAGAGAAATTTGTTTACACTACGTACAGTTTCGTGCCTAGTGCTGGACAAAAGTATAACCATATTGTGGCAGGAGTAAGAGTCATTGGGCTGTGGAGAAACATGTAGCCTAACTCGATGTTCCTTTTGAAAAATCTGCCGTAGCACCAAGCATGTGAATGCAGAAGACACCATACTTTGTTGGCAGGTACCCTACCCTGGAGAAGCAATGCAAAAGCCCTACTCTCATCCTTGCATCAATTACCCATTCAACTAATGAAATTCAATATGATTTCTCCTCTTATAAGCATTTGCTACCACTAATCAAAGATTAGTCAATCGTTTCCGTCCAATAATCACATCCTTCTACCACCACTCACTGCACAGACAAATTCCCCTATAATAACATCATTATCAGCAAATCACCCTCACCTTGCACGTTAATCAAGGCGAAAAACAATTTCGTTCAACTGCCCACATTCCCCAATCATCAATCGCACCATCCATCCTTCGACCAAACCCATAAACTTAGTTTTAAATCGCCTCTTGTACTTGGTCTTATAGCAAATTATACTATTTTCCAATACGTACATAGATGGTCAGACAGCAATTAAAATCGTAGAAGCAAATGGAAAAACGATGTCACGATTTTGTAAAAAAGGATTGCTATCAGATGCAATTTACTGATGAAATTAAGGCACCTAGAGTGGCTTTAGAATTGCTTGAGTCTGAACTTCTAAGTCATTTAGGTGTCTTTTATTTAGTGAAGGTTCTCCAAGGAGAGGAGTGATGGTCTTCAGAGTTGTGTCTACTATCAGCGTAAGTCACTGTTGACAGAACTGCTCTTAAATTTAGAAAACTCTGGTCACTGCGTTTCCTAAACAGCTGTTAAAGTGGTTATCGAACTCAGGGTGTTAATCATTGATTGGTTGATGACAGGTGCCACTTTGTGCCGTCTGAATTAATGCCTGTTCAGGTACAAAGTGTCCAATTGCGCTCAAAAAAAATCAATTATCATGTCTCTGTAGCGCACTTGTTTCACCGTATTGTTGTTGTTAACAAAACAAACAGTCGGCCTTGGAGGCTTCTTTACAACTACATACATATGTACATTTTTGAAACTCCAATTTGTACAATTTTCCTTGTTTCATAGCCTAGAGATGGAAATGAGCTTTGACTGAAAGATGATTGGAAGTTTAAATTCGACGGCATTTCCCAGCTCATTTCAAACCCACACGGAGAAGCTACAACGAAGTGGATGGTCATTTCCTTTCAACTATTGAGTGAATTGAACCTCGGGAAGATAAATAAATATTCTCCTCAGAGAAGTGCGACTGATATTCTGACTGAGCTCTGCGACGAGTTGTGTTTCTTAGGTTTTCACGCACAATATGAGCAACAGTCTGTGAGCAGTGGACGAGCACAGGGATATCTTTGGTCATCCATAAGCAGGGTTGTTTTATAAATTCTCTTCATGAATTTGCTTATATCAACCGCTGAAGGGTCTTCATTTGGACCAAACATTATTTCAAAAGAGAAATTTGTTTACACTACGTACAGTTTCGTGCCTAGTGCTGGACAAAAGTATAACCATATTGTGGCAGGAGTAAGAGTCATTGGGCTGTGGAGAAACATGTAGCCTAACTCGATGTTCCTTTTGAAAAATCTGCCGTAGCACCAAGCATGTGAATGCAGAAGACACCATACTTTGTTGGCAGGTACCCTACCCTGGAGAAGCAATGCAAAAGCCCTACTCTCATCCTTGCATCACTTACCCATTCAACTAATGAAATTCAATATGATTTCTCCTCTTATAAGCATTTGCTACCACTAATCAAAGATTAGTCAATCGTTTCCGTCCAATAATCACATCCTTCTACCACCACTCACTGCACAGACAAATTCCCCTATAATAACATCATTATCAGCAAATCACCCTCACCTTGCACGTTAATCAAGGCGAAAAACAATTTCGTTCAACTGCCCACATTCCCCAATCATCAATCGCACCATCCATCCTTCGACCAAACCCATAAACAGTTGTTATCAATCTCACACCCACTCGGCAATGGTGCGGTGTTGGTGGTAGTGGTGGTGGAGACGCCAATCTACCATTAAAAATCCGTTTTCACTTCATTGAGTCCTTCCATTCGATTGCGTATCTTTGGAAAGATGTTCAAGTTTTCCAGTGCTGATTGCTGCTGACTGCCTTGCTGCGGGTGTGATAATAGCCGTCAGCTTGTGATACTCGTACTTTCTCTTCTGAGGGCCTTGCTCTTTTTACCCTCATTTGGATAACATTTGCTTAGGAATCAATTTTCACATTTTTGTCGTATATGTTTTGACTTCGTTTTTTTTTTTTATGAATTCCATTCACCGCATATCGATTACACCCCAACCGCCACCCTGCCCTGGAGGACACTTTTCCGGTTTTATTACTTCTCCTCTTTGACCGTAGTTTAGCGATTGAACGTACTCGTAAATCCTTTTTTCGCCTTGCTTCGTAATTCGTTCTCCTGGCTTCGCTCTGCACGTGATGGGAGAGATTAATGTGTTTACACACACATAACATCGTGTGGCAGTCATTAGCATTTTTATCACCACTTTACTGTACCGCTGTGTGTAATTAGTTATCGTATTAAATTAGCCTTCATTTTGGTGTGCAAATGGGGGTGAAGTGAACTTTTGCTGTCGAGTTCTTGAGAGAACCTCTAACTGGCTGATGAAATAAAGCCCGGCTGCTGGCTCATTATACCAGCATCAGCGTTAAAATTTAAATTTCCTGACTCCATTCTGGAAGCTAACCGTATTTGTAGTACCAAGTGCAGCGTTACTGATTTTGTATGTGAAGGCCCTTTTTCCATTAGGAGCACATATGCACTTTTCTTCTTAATAATTCCACTTCCTCCGATGTGTCTAATGAGTTTCGTCATCGTCGACGTCCTCATATTTCTGCATCGTCGTTGTCGTTGCTGTAACGAGTATATTTCCCGAGAATAATCTTAAGGTTATGCCTTAAGGACATCATCTTCTATTGCAATATAAGGTTAGGTAGTTGAAATTTTAAAGTTTGCCTGCATGGCAAAATACGCTTGGTTATGTGGGTCGCTTTGCTGTGTGGTGTAGGTATCGATGTAGATACTCGTATATAGTGTATACTCAAAGCAACGGAGCTATGACTTATAATGGCTGAAGGCTGCTTTTAGAATGAAATTTCATCCTTTCATTGTTGTTATGCATATTTTCCATTTTCCTAGTTTTCGTTTCGTCCTTTTCATTTTTCCTTCCTACCACTCGGTATTAAGGGTAAGCGTATAATATATAGGTAAGTAAGTACCTAGCTAGAGATGGTGAAGAAGTGCTCTTTTTGATCCGAATCGAGGGAATCGGGTCATGTGCATGGGAATCCGTTGAGTGAATATATGTTCGCCTGGAGTGTAGTTCCTTTTGTTTAAATTTTTTTCTCTGTTATGACCGAAATTGATACAAACGAAAATACTAATTCAAAGCGCGTAAGTTAAAACGCGGACTCTTTCAATGAATAATTTCATTGAGTTGTGGAAAAGAGCCGCGAGGATACCGTTGAGGCTTCAGAATATATTAAAAGTTCCATGGAAGATCGTATATGTATAAATGTTTAAGGCCAATATATACGGACCATATCCAAGCGCTTTAGTAACTATGAGGACCTTCCAGTTGACTGCAACTTGCACTTTTTAAAGTTATTTGGTTGCTAGTCAGAGATTGCGAAATTCAATTTCACCTAGGAGTGCATACAGAGCTGCAATTCTCAGATACACCCATCCATCATGACACCCTTCAGTTTTACTCAAACTTTTTTCTACATAACACTCTGTGTCCCATTTCGTAGCTACTTGTGAAAAATTATTTAATTTACTTTTTATGTAAATGCCGTTACATGAAACTATACCATGGCTGGCCAAGAAAGAAGGATTACTCGTCGAAGAATCCTAGTTGGCACTTGGATACAAGCAAAGACGTCTTTGAGGAACCACTCCTTGATTTAAAAAATTTCTCATATGTGTAAGACCTTTTTTGGTTTAACAAAGATTTTCACTCGCCAAGGGTCCACGCGATAGTCATCTCTTGGACAAGAACCTTAAATGACGTAATCCTAGTAATATAATACTGCCTGTTTTATACAGTTACTTAAAGCTTGATGGCCATGCTATCGAAACTACATATTTGGTTTCATTTGATCGGCCTCCAAAGCGAGAAAGAAATGGCCAAAGAGACGAAGGTTAAACTTACACCAATCACTCCAAGTATTCCTGCTTCAGTCTAGAAAATTGTGAGGATCCCTCGTTCTCCTACCTCCTAAGCATCTAGAAGTAGAAGTAGCAGAAAAGTGGGAACTCACGAATTCACAAAGGAATAATACGTTCGATACGATACCTATTTACTAAACACTGCCTCAAGTTGTATGTAGCGTCGTCGAGGCGATAAACCTCAGGCTACTATCTCAAGCACACAGTGGTTAGAAACAGTGCGGTGACATAGGGCCAAGTGATATAAGACCAAATATTACAATTTGAATTTATGGCACCAAATTTTAGAATTTGCCCCAATCTTGCTTTCTGAAAGTAATACAAGACCAATGTCAAAACGCCCATAGAATGATAGCAAAGCCCAAATGAAATGCCTAAACTCCTCGAGAAAGTGGTACTTATTAAATTTATCACCCGCAGCGCGGCACTTACCCATTATCGCATATCTATACATATATTTATATATGTATATGTATCTCGACTGCAAGATTAAATACATAGGTATGTACGGGAAAGTAGATACACAGTCAATAGTGCATGTTATATAACATTAACGCACTTGAACTATTGACAGAATCATACTATACTTCAACAGTTGTTGTGAAATTTTGAAGAATTATTTCCAAAACGAGTGCTGTGTTGCAAAAATTTGTAAAGAAACTTTGATCGAAATGGAACCCCTCGGCGGCAGTTATAAGGAAATTAATTAAAACAGTCCATGAAATTACCTTGTTTACCTGTGTTTGCAACTGTTTCGGAGACAAACCTTGTGTAATGCGATTTGACATCGTTAGATTTTTTTAGAGAATGATTGAGGACCTTTGTTAAGCTTCACAATGTATGCACTAAATGAAGACATCCATCAAACTATTGGCGAAATTTAAATAAAATTATTTTCTTCCCGCTAATGCCTAACGCACGGCACGACCCTGGACGTGTTGCGCCAAATATTTGTACTTTCTTTTGTCTCGGTATGTATAGATAATTGAAAAATTCACTCTCTTTAATGGTGAAACAACTATTGAAAAATTTTGAGCAGTGTAAGAGGTTCAGTTAGTAGGCGCCGTGGCGCAAGTGGTTAGTGCGTTGGATCGCTGAGAAGGAAGTTCGACGTTCGAATCACAGAAACATCAAAAAGTTTTTCACGGTTCCACCTCTCGCGAATGTCTGACAAATGTCCGAGAGTATTAACTGTCATGAGAGGGCTTCTCAATTTGCCTTTCGGATGTGGCCTTAAACTGCAGGTCCCTTCCTTTTGTGTGAAAAAATATTACACGCACAACACGAATAATCGCGAGAAACTAGGCCCTGGGCCACATACCGTCTTTGCGCTAAGTATTTGTATTTCTTTCAGTTATTTTTATTGTTTTTTTAATCGGCCAATGATCGAATAAAGTTCAAGAGATATTATTTATTTTAGATGAGCGCTCATACTACACTTCTAATTAAATAAAAAAAAAAGAATACACAATCTATTTAAATAAATTACAGACACAAAATCACATCTTCCTGTTTTATTAAAGAAGCATTAAGAGGACACTTTTTTCCAGCAACACTACATGATCATTTTGTACATTTTCCTCCGAAGATATCTGCAAATAGAAACAAAAAATTTAGTGAACAAATTGTTAAACAAATCTATTTTTCAAATTACCGGCAAAAGTTTCTAAACTTCCTGGTGTAGGTGAAGTCGATTATAAATTCAAAAATATCATGCTCGATAATATTGAAAGTATGAAGCGGATAAAGGATCAAAAGAAACGCCGCTAGACGAAGGTAGTCTGGTTCAGGTTCAGAGTCTTTCATTATTTTATTTTCAGTCCTTATTAAAATACTCCTAAGTAAAATAAAAGCAACTATTTTCAAGACGAGATCCTGATCGCACGACGGGTGGACTTGAAATGTAAATGCAAAGTACTTGTACAATGTGCATACGCATTTATTTACCTACAGCTGCAGCGATGTTCGCGATGCCAATTCAGGTAGAAATTACATTGAAGTAGGTAGACGTTGGTTGTGGTTTTTGACGACATCCTTCAGATAATTGTTTTTTGTCCTTTTTAAGTTTAAAATTTTCCCAAAAATTATTCTTCAGCTATTTTACTGACTTCCATCTGTTACGACCATGGGCAAGGTCACGTGTGGATAATATTAGCTATTGTACTATGGTTATAACGTAATTACAGTTTTACATGGGAATGAATTAGATATGTATTTGTACAAAGCAACATCTGTTGTTAGATTCCGAGGACTTTTTATCAGTGGTATCCGTGCAAGGAGCGTATACCTGAGCCGATATATGTATTTATGTATGTGTCTATGTGTTCTAGAAGAAACACCTTCGTATGGAATGCCTAGTTGCAGATACTCCGTCATTTTTATAAACAAATTTCTGTTGTTTTGCTCTCAAGAGCAGGATTTTTCCTGGACATTACAAATACTCTATTCAAAAGAAAAATCGCATTTTGTTCATTGCTAAGCTATATACATGTGTATGTGCATATGTATGTATGTTCTTGTACATTTTTAGCCCGTCAGTGGAGGTGTGTAAGAGCACCGGCGCGGCGTGGACTGTATTTGAGAAAGGGAATTAAAAATATAGAAATTTGCTTTTTTTGTTTCCTTACTTCAGATTGTCCTACATAAGTCTAGGAGTGGATCTAGGAGTCTCCAAACAAGCTTTACATTCTTTTCCATTTTTTTATTTTTTTTTTTCATAAGAATTGCTTTCTTTACGGCAAAAGCCGGAAGGTACCTATTCTGGATAACCAAAATTAGGCTCTGAGGGGTCTTCTGCCTATCACTTGAAAGGCCAGACAAGCACTGTGTCCTAGAGAGATTTTCTGTGCTATCCCCAAATTCTCCTAGTAGTTCTCGTAGTATCCCGAGCAAGATTTAGGTCGTAGAGGAGCCTTGGGACTTGTTGAATATGTTTGGGGAACTGAGCTCCTTCCAAAGTGTCGTTGCCTGCTTCGAGCCATGGCCGGGCAATCGCACAGGGTATGCTCGGCAGTCTCTTGATCTTTCGGACAAAATCGGCACATGTCCGCAGGACTTATGCCCATCCTGTGTTGTGGAGATGGTAGTTGAGTGAACAGTGTCCGGTGAGGAGTTTAGCATCACGCTTGTTCAATGCGAGAATTTCCTGACTTCTCTTGCTATCGGAAGGATTCATGAATCACTTGGCTTTGCTTCCCATAGTTTCTAGGTACACTGAAAGTTCTTTGAAGTGCCTTAATTCCATTCACCCTTCGTGTGGGAGACAACTAAATAAAATAAAATATATTTTTTGTTTATTTATTTATTTTCCTCGTTGGCCAGGGCTTGCTATAGGTGCAGTCTCCTCAGTTAAAGCAGTTTTTCTACCCAATGAAGCATTGAATGTCAAGAGTGATTCGTCACTATCATTTTCTGAATTTCTGAGCTGTTTTCGTAATAATTTTATTATTGGATTGGTGCTGTGCATTCCCTTATTTTTGTCCGATCAGGCCAATACTAAAGTGTGCGCGAAAAGAAGTACTGCCCCCTCACGTTATACAACAGCTCACGACGGAAACATCGACTAATATTTTATTCAAAATTTCAATCGTTTCTTAGCATGTAGTCAAGTGGACATTGGAGTAGATACCCACTTCAGTTGGCTATTAAAATCTGCATGTAAAACAGCATACATATCCGGATGTTGGACTGCTCGGGTGTACGGACACAGCAACATCCTTGATCTGCTACCGCGAGCATTGATAGCGTCAACAACAGATTACATTCCCCCTATGCTGGACTTTAGTTAAGTTCTCCAAGCAGAGTGGAATGGAGAAATAAGGTGGTAACAAAAGGCTATGATATCCTTTTTTTACCTACGGCTCAAAAACAGAATCTGGAGTGGGGTCGGGAGTTTTTACGGAATCTCTAAAAATTTCAAAGTTCTTCAGACTACCAAATTTAGCTAGCATTTTCCAGATGGAATACTAGCAATTCTTGAAGCCTGTCGCTCTCTTAGTAGCAATCAAACAACAATCAACAACGTGGCCATATGCTCTGACAGTCAGTCAGCAATTATGTCGCTTAAATCACGAACCACATATTTCAAACTGGTCGAACAGTGTTGAAATGAACTTGCATGCCTAGACAATCGACTGTTACTTGTTCTAGTCTGGGTGCCAGGACACAAAGGCATTGAGGGCAATGAATAAGCCGATGAACTAGTTAGGCGGGGGACGGCCCTTAACGTTTCCGTAGCGGAAAGTGTCCCCAATCCGCTTGGAATAGTTAAGGGTAGAGTCTTCTCACTCTATCTATCAAAAGCTCAGACAAAGTGGAGTGCACTAGCCAGTTGTACCATATCGAAAAAGATGTGGCCCACTTATAACATCGGGAGAACAAACGAGCTCTTTAGTAGGAACCGCACGAACATCGCCAGAAATGTGTCGATTTGCACGGGTCATTGGTCTGTAGGCCATCAAGCGGCTAGACTCGGTATCCCTTTTAATACCCACTGCCGCAGCTGCAAAGACTTGAATGAGGAAGAAAACCTTCACCACTACCTTTGCGGGTGCCCTGCTCTAGCTAGTGCAAAGTACCGCGCTTAGGCCTTGGTGAGCCCGCGGAAGAAAGAATTGCCAATCTCTTACTCTTCCTTAACACCACAGGATGGATCTCGGCCCTAGTAGGGACTTCTCTTTAGCTAAACACTGTTTACATCCAGTACTCTCCATAGGTCTCAAGAGTCGTGGTAATAAAACGGCACGCCATAGTGCTAATTCGGTCTCGGGATTACCCCTGAAGCCACGACTTCTACCTATCTACCTAGACTCTAATACGAGGTTGCATTAAATGTCACGGAAAGTGGTGTTGGCACATGCGTTCTAAAACGGTCAGACCTTATTCTCTCTACTAATTCTTTTCCGTGGCATTTGTAGATAGGATCAGTCATTCTGTATAATGACGTATTTCTATAACTTCATGAGCCATTTCTCAGCATAACAGGGAAACTCACATCAGATGCAACCCTCACTACCAATTTGCTAGCAATGTTTCTGCTGGTTTATTCGATTCACATTTATAGACTTCTGCAATTTCAGGCACTCAAATTTTAACCTTTTCAAAATATGTTTCTCAATCTTAGATACTTTCGCGGTTTGGTCATGGTCAGGTAACATGTCCCGTTCAAGCTGTTTATTGATGTGAAAATTATGACTTGCGTCTCTGAATATGGAGTAGAGTTTGTACATCAGTTATCCAGGCTCCTCATTCGTTTATATGTAAATACAAAAACGACTTTGTTTTTGCCGTTTTCACCTGAGTGAGAATAAGTATTTTCATAAACAACTCAGGTTAGGATTACTGCTTACTCACTCTAAAATCATTTGTCGTCCTCACTTATCTCTTCCTTTGGTTCTAATTGAAACACAAACATCAAGAAACAATTCCCATCTGCAATTGAATGGAATTTCGGCAAACTCAGCAAAGAATCTGATTCATTCCAGTGCGGCCAGGTCCTCGATGCGCATTTCCATGCATCATCCATGGATACAGCTCTTTTAACCTCCTGCAATAGAAGTCCCTATGCTGCTAGAGAGTTGTTTACCTCTTTAGGGATTAGTGCAGTGGAAAATCAAATTTCGATCGAAGTCGACTAAAGTGTGTGTTTGTGTTTGTGTGGCAATATGAGCAGAAAATCGAAAATTGCTCGTGCTGGGGGAGTATGTAATAGAACAGGCATGGTTCAATGGATTTGAGGTTGGGGTGGATTTAGTGGTAAATTGGCTTCGGAAATTCGGTCGCAGAGCGTTTACATGTTCCCAAAATCCCTGTAGCATCCATTAGTGTTGCATTTGCATTGATAAAAAGTGTTTTTTGCTGTCCTGCGTCTGGTGAAATCACTCGCGTGTTACTGCTAAGCGCGTTCATTCGTGACGCTTTGGCTGTGTATATTCGATGAAGATGGCACGTCGCTGTTTGCATTAATGTGGACACAGAGTTATACGACGTGTCTGGACACCATGAACATTTTTTAATAGTTTACTTAGCAAACATGGCTTAAAGAGGGCAGAAAGGACACTGAAATCAATTCAGTCTCAATGACGCTCAACCCTAGAATTTCCTTTAAAAATGTTTGCATAACACAACCCCCACAATCTAATCACAAACAGTGTGACATGAAAATTCCATTTCTTCGTCTTTTCCCCAGAGCAACAAATGAAAGTGTGTGAACTTGTAAAAAGCCAAAAGAACAAGAGAACATTTATTACGCCAAAAGCAAGAGCACAAAAAAGGATATCATTGAGTTCTTTCTGTGGTGTGAGAAGAATAAGAAAATCACACCCCCAATTCAATGGATCGTATTCTTTGGGTAAAACTCGATTCCTTCCCCATAAGTTTTAGCCAGAATAAGGCAGGAAGTTAAAGCTGAGTGGTGCGCGGAATCTTGTAAAATGTAAAATCTGCCACCAAACACCCCCTTGGCCTCGGTAAACAATGAAAGTGTAAAGTTTTATTCGAGAGAAGTTGGATGACGACCGACGACGGAGAAAGAAAATAATCACTCAATGGAAGGCGAGGATTAATCCTTTAGCCGTGTTAACTCCCAAAGTGATGCTCGCTTGTGTTTTTTTTCCTTTTCTTTTATGTCCTCTTCGTCCTTTGGTCTTCATTGTTGGAGTTTTTTTTTTAAGGCAATGAGTTAATTTTTTTTTTTGTGCTTTTAGGAAAAATTCCTCAAGCATGTCTCTCTTATAAAATGGTTTCGAAAAGAGCATTTTTAATTAAATTTAAGGTGCTATTTTAAGGGGTTAGTAATGACTATTTCAGGAGATTGGCAGTAAAGTGGAGCGAATGCGATGCTTTTCCTTAGTGGATCCACATGTGAAATCACCCAAACTCTTCCCTGGCTGCTGACTCAAGGTATCACCACTTATCGCCCTACGATTTTATTAACGCATGAAATATAAAAGCATACGATCATAAAAAAAAATTGTTCAGACACTCAAAAAATAAATAGTACCAAACTCAACGGAAAAACTGTACCTAACACTTTTGAAGAAGCCATACGAAAGTGAAGAAGATAAGATGGATTACGATTGAGAAAAACAGATTTTTGAGATATGTACATATGTAAATTCTCACCTAAGCAAATCAATACCACCTCAGACCCACACGACTTTGACGATGTAAAACCGACTAAGTCGTTGATTGTTTTACAGAGTTTTCGAAAAGACCACAGACAAATGTCAACGATAAGATCATCTGTAGACCATCTGAACAAAAAACAGATTTCACAGGATATCGCACTTGAAAATAGAAGCAGACTGATTGACTTTGTAGCAAAGCAAGATATGTACATATGTATGACAGTGTGCTCCAAGAAATTCCTTAATTTGAATGCTCATCGACATTTATCAAAAGATCGCAATCGTCATTAGATAGCAAGGCACAGTGGAGACAAAGCTTTGGGATATCAATATTAATGTTATGCGTGCTATATTTTTCTTTAGGATTAGAAATGAGCTACGTCATAGCCGATACTTAAACCGCAAATGTGGATCAAGCCTAGTGAAAATGGACACGGAATCTATATCCGATTTCAGCAACCAATATCGTAACCCTATGTTGAGCTCCGGACATATGGCGGTGATGGGCATTGAAAATATTCATGAATTTCCAAGAAATGTGTCTAAAATGCACGAATCCTTTTTAAATCTAATCTTTTTACTCTGCAGTGCATCCTTACCGTTACCCAAATCAATTAAAAATAATTAACTAATTACCTATCCTTTTTTCATTTTTTTTTTATATTTTTAGTATGTACTTTGTAAATCTATCTCGATGACTAATTTTAAGATTTTAATATCTGTAGTACCAAGTTATAATTGTCAAGAACTCAACTCCCTTATAGCAGCTGTTGGAACCGTTAGGACGAAGAGAAAACGCGAATTGTTTGATACCTACCTCGAGAATGCCCTACCTCACCCATAAGTAGATCCTTCTGACAGTAGCTTCGTTGAAGGGCAGATAAACTTAAACTGGTACAAAATGCTGTGGGTGTTGAAAACATCTGTAAATTGGGTAAAACACTACCGGACAATGTAAGGAATTTTGAAAAATGGCCGACTCTACGCAGTAATTAATTGATGAAAAATTGAATCCTGACGTAGAATTGAACGCTTTTCAGGTGGAAACGTGAAGAAAACTTTTTCTGCTATTCGAACCTTCAACCTTTTGCTTAGTAATCCAACACACAAACCACTGAGCCACGGCGCCCACCAGATCCCTTTCACTTGTCCGAATAAATTTAACAAGCACGACACGAATGGTGGCGAGAAGCTATCCCCTGAATCTCATACGTTCTGTTGCGCCAAATATTTGTATTTGTAATTATACCAATATACATATACCACTCAGCTACATAAGGAAAATTTCGGAATTCAATAGAATTTTTTAAACTTTTTGATAAGCAAAAATAAGCACATCCGATTTTCATACCGTAACTCGACGTTGCCGTCATCAGTTATTAATCCTGCCTTCCTCATGCAAAAATGCCGCACAAGAATGAACATATACCCGTATATAGCAAAAACTTTATGACATGCTATGAAATCTCTTTAAACTGAAATTGTGGCTGTGATAAACGTATGCGAACCACCTTCATAAACCTCATCAAGCTGTCCTCTGACGACTACTTTTCATGAATGCTGCAGAGATTCATCACATTTAACATGCTGATGTCCAGAGGGGACAAATACCAAGCACCTGATTTAACCAGCTCGTCTATCCCATACTGGTCTTGTTCATCTCGAATTAATTTATTTAATTAAAATTGTATGTAGTCCTATGCAGTTGGAAATCCCTGCCATATACATACTCGTAAGTAGCCCTTCTCGACACTTGGGCAATGATAGATCGCCCTGTGGCCGGACATTTCATCTAAAAGTCCTTCTGAGAGTCCACAGTCGGAGATAATGTCACACACTAAGTTTTTCTGTGGCCAGTTAGTTGACTGTGAAGTTGAATAATTTTCATCATGATGAATGGTTGTAACAGATGAGGAGTATTTTTTTTTATGGTGTGGTGTGCCATGACGTACATAGAACTTTAATGAATGTGGCTTGAATTACATTTGGATCATAATCAGTGCCTCTTCAGTGAGTAGATACTTTAAGAATTCAAGTGAAAATGCTCAAAAACTCAAACTTTTGAAAAGCCATACCATCCTTTGTGCGGATTTATATTCAATCCCCCTCCCACAAAGTGTATAATGTACTTCATCAACACATCTGTTCCATGGAATCGCTATGATGCTCTTTTCCTTAAACTCACAATTTAGAATTCACTTAACAAATCATTGAAATTCAAACGAAACGATAACATTTGCACCCCATCCATCTATTCAAACCGCATCGCACCAGACCACAAAACGAGGACGAGAAGAACGAACGTTATTTCACATCCGGAATTGATCAATATTCGCAAGATGCTTCAGCATCACGTGCACATCCTTTTTAAATCATTTCCCTCACCAACTGTGTCAGTTATCATTACAATTGTTGTTTCCAGAATGGTACGTGAGGGAATACCTTACCTTACCGGAGGTTTTCAGGAGCTCAACTGATAAAAAAAAGTATCGAGAAATAGACAAAAAGTTGCTGCTGCCATTGACATTCCAAACTGGAATGCATCGTTTAGACCTCTCGTCGTCGTCAACCGTTCTTTCCAAAATAGAATTTTCGAAACACTCCATACCGTACCCAGTACCACTGAATGTACATGCATGTAAAATAGTAAGCAAGCAATACCCAGCTACACTACTTGCCGCTGCCAGAAAAAAAGTGTTCAGTTCATTCTGCATTCACTGCTCAATGCCTGGAGAAACACAATTCAATGCAATGATGGAGCAGCAGTTAGTGAGTGACTGTCATCCTCCGACAGAAAAGAAATAAAAAAATAAAAAAATCCTGAATAGATGAATTTTTGCATACACCGAAAAGGATGTTGATTCGATAACTCGACATTCGGAAACCTGACGCACAAGGCTGGGGCACTGAGGCATCACCTTATTTCGAATGCAAGTGCATCCTTCGCCCGCGAAGTTTGCACAAATTGAGCGTATAATGCGCGGTGAGAAGTTAACCCTTGAAGAGGTGCATACATTAATAGAAAATTGTGATTTTCTTCCCTTTGAAAAAAGGATTCTATCGTGTTGTGTAGATAAAAACGCCGATTTCACGAGAACCCCAAGAACAGATTGCATCTTCACCTCTTGAAATTTAGATTTCGGACGGGATATTTTCCACTACATATAGAAATTAACGTTCGAGCTTGAAACTAAATCCAATTAAAAATAAAACCGCACATCAACTATTTGCAACGTGGGAAAGCATAAATCCTCCCCTCAGCTATAGCACGCTTCACAACCACAACCACTCAAACCCGATAATACACTCTTTTGCTGCGCGCGGTGTAGAAAGGATTCAAAGCTCTCTTTTCTCTAGTCGGACGGTAAAGCAATCGGTTAAGGTGGATAAATTAATGCCATCCAAGGGTTTCATTTCGCGAACTGTGGCGTTAATCAAGGCGCACTGCCACAACCACAAGCTCGTGCAAATAATTTCCGCAGAATTGACGCCTCAGCATTTCTGCTGTATATGGCTGTGTGCGGTAAAGATTTCTCACTGCCAATAATCAAAGGATATCGCACTAAATCCTATAAAAAAATCTTGTACAATTAAATTGAAACCAACGGCAAAGGGAGAATTTACCACGCTTTTGTGGCTACACACGTACTCGTATATACATATAAATTTGTTTCTGCTGAGATAGCTTAATGAAATTGATTTGGTGCTACTAATTGTATCGATTTAATAGTGGTCCTTGCACATCGCAGAGCATTACTGATGTGTAACGTAAAGTAATAAGGATTTGTAACACCACATTAACGCGATGACCTGTGAAACTTGAATCTTTTGATGTCGAACGAACGGATATTTATGTTATGTTGGAGGTATTTTAAATTGGGTTTAAGTTGGGGTCCTCATTCTTGGGATTCTTGAAAGTGGGCGAGTACTTTAAGAAATCGATGGTAGTTGTGGGAGCGTTCGGACGATATGCTTGCATCGCCAGCATTCTTTCGTTGCTTTAGCGAAGCGAACTTAATTATTTATTTACAACAAAATAAATTACTTAGCCTTTAAGGTGTGCATTTGAAGATAAGCCAATGATCTTTCATGGCTCTTGTAAGCACTGGGACTTAGAATCCCGAATCAAGAGAAAACATTGAGTTGTGCAGTGGTGGCATTAATTCGAAACTTGCAAGAAAATGTATGTACTGTATGAAGGTGTCGATCTTGTTGATCTTGCAGCAGAATAAGTGGACCTTAAGAGTAGTATTAAGCCTAGAAATAATGCTCAACCTATTTCTTTTGCAGGAATGCTTAAGATGCATAGCGATGCCAGTGGTGCTCTGCAACAAAGAAAATCAGTCAAGTATTACCAAATCGCTTTCAAATCGAAATCATGATTTCAAGTTGTGGGTGATTTCGTAGTTCAAAGTTTTTGCGTGTGAGTCAAAACTTACTGAGCCTGAACTGCTGCCTTCCATCCTTCACAATCTCAAGCTCGCTGGTTCCAGTTAGCAAGATCAAGATATACTGCGTCCGCGATCAGTTGATCCTTAAACCGGAGGTTCGGTCTCCCTTGTCGTCTCGAATCAGTGGGCCGTATTCATAGATTCTCTTAGCTGGAGCGTTGTGGTCCAATCACTTGATGTGACCGAGTCAGTGTAGTCGACGGATTTGCCTCCCGGGCTACATCCACATCTCTGTACAGCTCATAGAGTTCGGAGTTATGTCTTCTGCATTCGCCCTCCTCACAGATACCGAATATTGAGCGTAGGATTTTTCTTTCCAAGGATCCCAAGATCTACTTTGCCATCCTGCTTTTCATCCAGCTTTCGGCTCCGTATAGCACGGCTGGCAAGATCAATGTTTTATAAAGCATAATTTTGGTCCTTCGGGTTAGGATTTTGCGAACTAGTTGTTTAAACAGGCCGGAGTAGCAACAGTTGCCTAGGGTAGTTCTGCGCCGGATCTCCACCAGGGTATCATTTCTGAAGTTTACATTTTCCCCGAGGTAGGTAAACTCCATCACTACCTCAAAATTATAGCTGTCGATGGTGATATTTTGTCCAATGCGGTGTACGAACGGAGTTGTTTCTGGTCGACACCATGTACTTCTCAAGACCATCTCAAGACCAACTCGTCTAGCCTCTTCTTCAATCGCCATAAATGCATCAATAACGGCACGTTGGGAGCCAGCCATAATATCTGTATCGTCAGTATACCCCAACAGCTGCACGGATTTGAAAATGTGAGTCAAAAACTTTGGGAAAAAGTGGGCTTATTGGGAGAGATATCTAGATTTAAGTTTGAATGTTACGCCTGATGTCAGAGAAATTGTAAAATTTTACGCATACTTTGTCAAACCAAATCCAAATTTATGTGCATATTTGCGCCATCTTGACACATCCAAACATGCGAAATCATGCTTATAAAGGGTTTCCCAACAAATGTGAAAAATATTTTCTGTGAGGCTAACTAATTTGATGCGCACGGAAATTATTACAATTATTTGTTCATACATACATATGAGATCAGACAACTGAAGCTACATTTCGTTGAATTCAAAATAAATTTCAAAGAATTGACAGTGCGCCGCTGACAAGACTTGAACATCCGTTCATATATGTAAATTCGGTTCAACTACAAACCGAAATATTCCTGCAAAAAAAATGACTCCGATTTCAAATAGGACGTAATCTAGAACGGTTACGTTCTATGGTACCGAGAATGGTACCGAATAATGATAATTTTAAATTTAGCCCTATTGCTTGAAATTAACTAAAAATCTTTGAACTTACTGGCAAACAAATTTCAAGGTTCAACGAAGCGAAGGTATTTATGCCGCACCGGGGGATTTATGCCAGTAAACCAAGAACTATTGTTGACCTAAACACAAACATAATTCGTGCATTTTGAGGAACTAGAATTGTATGTCATTAAAAATTGGATCTTTGCATTAACGTAGCCCAGAGGATCTTTGGATGTTATTTGGCCGACCTCATTTTCTAAACAAATAAATTTTAGATGTCTTCTCATAAAAATTAAGGGGTACCCCACTAAACTGCAATTTTCGTAGTTTGAAAATGGCGGCAGCAGGTCCCTTTGTTAGATCCAAAGATGTTGTTATTCACCATCTGCCAACGTTGTTGAGCGTAAGTACTTTTTTCTTACCTTGGGGTCCGAAAGACTCATTTCTCTCGAAGGCAGAGAGATATTGACTAGCAAAGTATTCGAAGAACTACGTACATTTTGAGAAAGTCAAGGATTCAAAACTTACTCATTTCTCTCTTAACTCTGTAGCTTCGAATTCCAAAGCCCAATGCTTGATTAAAAATATGAATACTTGGCGCAACAGACCGTATGTGGTCCAGGCCCTAGCTTCACGCGACCATTCATATTGTGCATGTTATATTCTTCACACGAATCGAAGCAACAGTTTAGAACCCTATCCGAAAGGCTTATTGAGAAGCTTTCTTATGACAGCTATTACTTTTGAAAGGTGGGACCGTGAAAAAACTTTTTGGTGGTTTCTGGGACTCGAACGTCGAACTTCTCGCTCAACGATCCAAGGCACTAACCAATTGAGCCACGGCGCCCATGTTCAGTTACGACTATCACGAGTTTACGGACACTCATGATTAAAGTTATTTGTAATCTAGTCTGCCTTTTCCATCTTTCTGCAATAACTTAAGCGGGCAAGCTCCGTGATTTTCAAAGAAGCCTTAAGCATGTCTTAGTTGAGTTGTGAATACAATTTAGCAGACGTTTGATAAATCAATTTATAAAATAACCTCTGATTCAAGGTTTAGATTTAATGTGCATTAATGGGTTAAATCAAGATTCTTCTGTATGGGTTTATTCAGAGGACTGACTACCGGCTAATGGATGCCCATCCAAGGGGAAGAAACCAAAATGGGCCAAAAAGGATAAGTCAAAGTTTTACCCCCTATCTCAGCGGTAGTCAAATGCCCCTATGCCGTGCAACCATCTCGTATCATTTTCCTTGTAAACTGACAAAATAGGACAAAAATTCAATTCCAGTATGCAAGGTTCCAGGCTAATCTAATTTTTTTTTATATTCTTAGACGCTTATCTTAAAAAATTTGCTCAAGATTGACGGCTTCTTTAAAAACACATCATTCATGTAGTTTGCTGTTGGCATAAAAACTTCAAAACAAAACTCCTTTCAAACTTTCTTATGTCCTAAAACAAAATCTGCGTTCAAATTTAAAATTTAAACAAAAAAAAATTTACGCTTGAAGTTCTTTTACCCCCACGTCTTCGAACAACAGAACGGGATATGCAAGGAATGAAAGAATATAAAAAAAAATAAAGTGAACGCATCCAACGAAAATAATCCTTTAAAGTGAATGAAAGATAAGCGAAAAACAGAGAAAAGTGAAACACTAAAGAGATACGCGAGAAATCATTCTGTATCACTTTCAACCCTTTAGTTCGTATCCTTTAGTATTGCCCACCAACGCGCATCAGTATGCAGCAAAAATCCTGAAAATATAAAACCGCTGCTAAAAAAGAAAAACTTTGAATTAAATTAGGGGCTTTCTCTGCATCCATTTTGAATCCTCTCCAGTCCTTTACATACATAGTTTGTATATGATAGTCGTCCTTTGGCGAAGTTGCGTTCTCTGCGGGGGGATAAGATGGGACTTTTTTTTAGAGAATATATTCTTTTTATTCCCTTTTCACCAATGTGGGAATTAAACGTGTAAAAAAAAGTTTTTTTAATATTTTTAAAGACTGTTAGAAAAGTAGTTTGAAATTATGTGCGTTTTTTTTCTTTATTTTGAAGTTGAGTTCTTTGTTTTTTTTGTGTTATTGAACTAGAATTTTTTAAAAATTTCAAGACGGTACTTTGCGGAGTCGGAGTGCATCACACGATTCGCAAGGATGTCCATTTGTTAAGGGGCTTAGTCTGTCATTCAAGCAAAGAAAAACGTTTAACTGTAATTGACACCCGGTAATTTTTTTAAATGTTTGTACCATAGTCACACAACTTTATACCAAAATCCAATATAATCACATACATATGTAGGTATGTATGTCTGTCAACCTCGTTCTTTACATGTGTTCATGTGTTTATCCATTTTCTGTCCTACCATTATTAGGTAATAAAACAGCGTTAGTCTCCCCATGTAGTTCTGCTGGAGCCACATAAAATCGATTAGCACATAATTCCACTTCAAACAAAGCCTTTGCACATTACCAACATAATCCTCAATCCAATGTGCACAGCCTTGTTTATTGGGCAATACGTGCCCACTTTCCGACATCTGTTACATTGTCATACGTGTGTTTCAGGACATATGAACACTTCCGTCGCTCTCCGGCGCGCAGTGTGGAATGAGAGACTGCTTCTGAAATGAGATATGGAGAATTTTATTTTCATGAAGTCTGCTTCTCACTGCAATAAGCAACATAACGACCTCGAGCGGCACACAACACGAGGGACATTTCCTCGTATCAAACTTGAAAAAAACAACAAGTGTCCTGCGGCAGAAAAGCTGAGATACTTATGAAGTTAGAATACGATATGGCCACACCCGGCGCGCGCTGTTGTCCAAAGAAACCACATTAAGTGCAATACTTGTAACTTCTCAAAAACACTTCTTTGACGGCGGCGTTGAATGGAGGTTAAGTGTTGTAAAGCGTAAATGAAATTTTGCTTGATTAACTAGGAGCGTTTTGGAGTTGCTCTCAATGGGACGGGATAAATACACCTTGGGGTGCTCTTTGCCACAGAACGCGAGCGGTATACGTATACAAGTGTAGAGTGCAAATGCAAGCGATAAAGCGGCAAAATGACTTAAATACCCTTCAAAAGTTTTTAAGTGGTTATCCACTGGGGTGGGTTGTTGTCTGCAATTGATGGGCAGAGGCTAATTGTTTTCTGTCAGCCATTCTTGGCAGAGTCCTTCTCCTTTTTTTTTTTCATTTTTGTGAATGTTTTCGAGTTAAACCCTCTGAGAAAACAACGAGGGTAGGAATCTGTTTTGCCGAAACCAATGAACCGAAAGTGGATGAAATGATGAGGACGTGGACGCTTGAAAGGACAATGAAGAAGAAGTTTTGTGGAAAATTTATGAAGCGACGTAAGCACAATATAAATTGAGAATGAAGCGTGAGATTTACTATAAACCAAAATGATGAACTTAACTTGGTTAACTTCTTGTCAATTAAAGTAAAAACTTGAATTGGAAAAGTTTTTCGCTAATTTTAGGAATATTATAAACTCTAGGACAGTTCTAGTAAATTGTTGGATGATGTCCGTTTAAAAACATCCATATGGAAACTATTTTGTGCGATTTTACAGGTTAACAGGAAGAATATGAGAAGCAAATACAAGCATGTACTTGAAATTGACGGAGTATCCTTAACCGTAAAACATAGTCAGCATTTGTTATTTTTTAGAAATCTCACCGTCTCGTGATAAGCTCGATACATAAGTCTACATTCTTTGCTCCATGCCTAAGGTTTTTATCTGGTAACTGGCTGGGTATATTCAAATTGCCATTTTGGTAATCACAATTTTTCAAGGGTAACCCCTGCCTTGTTAGAGCGTCGGTTATGTCAAGTCTAGGTCAGCAAATCTGGGCTTTGATGCAACTGGAATTTGACAGATTTATGGGTTTTGCTCTACAAGCTATTCATCTAAGGATCTTGCACGGATAATAGATATCGCTAAAAGACAAAACTCCTCAACTCAAATACTGAACATTTTTCTCATCATTAATGTTCCATATGGATCACATCATACTGAAGCGAGCAGTGGGTTCAATAGAAGATCGCAATAATTTAAATTTGACAAACTTAAGGCTTGTAGCAGACTTGCTTCTATTGTAATCTCCAGATATTCAATAACGTCCCAATGTAACATACACTCGTCTCTCCTGATGTATTAAGTTTTATTAACCGAGGTATAAAAAGAACATTTGTAATGGATTACTGCATGGGCTACCGCTGGTACTGCTTCCTTCATATACAGTGGCAAAACAGAATGTGCACCCTGCATTTGGTCTTCCACAGTCAAGATCAATGCTACTAGATTTAAAGTTGTCCATATAAAGTCCGTTCTTAACAGTAGCATCGATACCATTCACATCCAAGTTATCAACAGTCTTTTTCTTTTTGATGCAACATTGCTCCGAAGCACTAATGAGCAGCTGGATTGGCCCTCTAAATCCCTCTACAGCAGCAGTTCTGGTTCCATTCTTCACAGACAAATTACTTGATATTGCCCTACCTCGATGCAACAAAAGTTCATCTCGCTTATCTAACTCGTCTTCAAATATTTCAGCTTCTCTGTCTGAACCATCTGTGGGAACTCTTCACCAAATACTGACTTATGGCTTTTAACCCTATCATTCATTGGACTTTGACACTCTAGTTAGGTTTCCTGAATATATCCTTGAAACGCAATTGTTTTCATTTTAAGAAACTTTTTTCTATGTATTTCCCATAGCTCTATTTATGTCCTTAAAGTCAGTTCTGGACGCCATTATTAACTATCAGCACAGTTAGATAAAAAAACTCTCGCAGGGGTTTGTACCGTTGCGCCACAGCTCCATCTTTGAGGTCGCTGCCCTCAGCAACAACAAACAAGAGATTTTTGTCTCATATTTACGACAAAAGCTTCCGTGTGATCCTCTTTTTTTGCAGTATGGTGTCCTTGGCTAAATCGGTGAATACAATTTCGAATTTTATATGTACTTCTAGACGATGCCTTACTATCACGTGGACGTGTTGTACTCGCTTAGAATTATAAGACCTTGGGACAGCACTGCTAATCGGGCGATTATTTTTTAAAGAACAAATTGAATGTAAGCCTCCTTTGTCTATCATGGTGAATGAGTCATGATACGTCATGTAATGTCGGCATGTAGACTGTTAAAGAGGCTCGCTACAGTGGCGTGACTTAATGTAAATTGACGTGGCGTGGCAACGGAAACAGTTTTTCTTTATTAAATAGCAGTATTTACCCTATGAAAAAGGAATGATAATTAATATACAAATGCGTGCTTATATGTATGCACATGCTCCAATGCAAAGGACACGCGACAAAAAGGAAAGTATGCAGCAATCGAATGGTATTAGTGCAGGCCGTGGCATATCCAGTGTGCGTTCGGCTAAATATATCTTCGTAACCAAGTGTCATCCAATGAAGCCCTTGTAGATATCCGAAATTATACCTAGTATAAGAATAGTTGATTTTCTAGTTGATACCATTACACCAACGGTAAATTCACATTTAAATCCAAGTCGTTACCAATAGGGTAAGCTCAAATATTTATGACAATCTTCCCGGCATTAATTACATGCAACCAAAATGAACAAAGCGAATAATCAAAAGCAACTCATCGCACAATAGCATAAAATTTAAATTAATTTGCAACAATTTATTTACGGCTTGCTTCTTTTATTCCCTGCCCGGCCCACAAAAAAATGCACGGAAGCCACTACCTAAGCCAACCACATGAACTTCCGTTGAATTTTCGGGTTTCCGCAGATATGACGGGGGCAGATCCATTCGAATGTATGAATCATTAAACTGTTTCCACGCTCCATCCCGCTGCCCAAAATTGGCAATGCTAATAAATTTAAATTATGAAATTTCACGCAACATGCCTGCTGGGTGCAGCAATTTAGATTAAATCCGTTTTTAATGCGATGTAGCGTGCATAGGCGGATAGTCGTGTTCTTTTCATTCAGCGAGGATTTTCCGTTTGTCCGGTTGGTGACCGATTCGGATTACCATAATGCTTTTTTGCACGTCCCACCCATTGCACTGTAACCAATTTCCGGTGTAACATTTATGCGTTATGACGTCTGTTGTGGTATGAGGCATTTGGGTCTGGCGCGAACATTGAATTTGTCCAAATGGCTGAATGAATTTGCAATTGGATTTAATTATAAACCAAAATTGCACATTATCCAGTGTGGATCGACTGGAATTAATGGAATTCGATAGAGAATTTGTCGATTCGTAATTCCTGCCTATCGGCCAGTTACCCCTACACCTGGTTTACGCTTCGCAATCATAATTCCAATTGATTTGATTGTGGTAAGTTTTTAAAAAGAATGGAATTTGTTGAGGTTCTGTAATCTGTTTATGCGGTTTAGAATTAGAGGGAAAATTTGTGGCATTAGTTTAATTGGTTTGACGCTTCTTTTTTTAACACCAGTGTTACCGTGATTAAGTTCAACACAAAATTATAATTCATTAAGGGGGTAGGGTAAAATGGTCACAATCGACGAGGGATAGAAAATGGCCACAGTCATACACGCACTACAAGCTTTAAAAACGTTTAATCAAATTGAGTGAAATGCCCTAAATTTAATTCTTACATACTTAGGTGGCGCTACAGTTTCGGGGTCTCAACCAACAAGCTCGGTCCTTAGCTAGCTGCCTCCAGCTGCGTACTGCAAGTTGGTTAAGGTCCCCTTCTACTTGTGCGCGCCTTAGGCGAGGTCGTCCTCTACTGCGTTGTCCCTCCGTGTTAGATTCGAACACTCTTGGGGCTAGTTTCGAATACTCTGTGGGCCGGATCATTTGGTGTCCATTCGCTCTACATGCCCTAGCCATCTTAGGTGACTGATCCATCAACGCAAGATTTAAAAAACTTAATCCGCTCTCTATGTTTTAGTGTCGAAAGAAAGGACTGCGATGATTAGGGACATACAGAGTCTTTTTAATTGTTTGGTGCAGAACCTTACTACTGAGTTGCCTTTATGGTCCGAAGAAACAGCGATTGACAAGACTTTGATTTCTGAGCTGATGTTGTCACAGTTCTAAAAGCGGAGCCAAGATCGAGAAAATAATTTTCTGATATCAAAGGTCTCAATTATGTCGTTACCTGGACGAAGTAGTGAACATTGATCATCAACAAGACATAGCTCAGTATATACCGTCTCTAATGCTGTCACAGGCTGCTTTAAGATTTGTAATGAGATGGTGGGTATCATTTTGGATATCATCAGTTTCTTCAGTTCGCAGAGCTAGCGAACACCTCCACTTCATCCATAAAGTGACGCTTTTCAAAAATAATACTGTACTCATCCCAAAGGTGCCCCTAACAATGAGGCATCTGTTGTACATTACGTCCCTTTTACTATGAAGAATTTGGACTTCACCAACCTCGGTGTAACCTCGGTGTAACCCTCATAAATTATCTTGGAAATCTGACGAAAACCGTTTCTCAATTTTAAAAATACCTCTCATACCTGATGACTAAATTGGTACTATGTGAGACGTTGGTCTTTTTTGTTGCGTTATAGGATGCCAAGTGTTTTTTTTTACTTATAAGATGGAAAGCTTAGCAAGTCGTGGGCTCTTTGAAAAGAAATCTTATGGATAAATAAGTATGACCCCAAGCTCTGCAAGTTGCACAAGATGTGAGCGGGATGATTATGAAGTCCAGGCTCGCATTCTGTGTATCTGCCTTCTCTATATTCCCTCTTAACCTTCTAGTGTAAGCATACATGCACTTTTATTGAAAGGAAAGGTTTTTGTTTTCATGCCGTCGTCACGTAATTCTCTTCATCGGCAACATTTTGCGTTTGCATCGTTCGGCTGCAGCACAAATGGTCATGTGTATATGGCTGATTTAAAACAATATGTAGTACTTAAGCGTCCCGCAAAAAGGCACAGTATAATGCTTCAAAATGCTTCAATTTAATTCACTTTTGTGTCACACATACACAATTTATAAAATTGCATCCAACATATTCAACTCCCACGAACAAGTAACGCAATTGACAACGTGCTCCACCGCAAAAAAATGCAAACAGCAATTTCTAGCTTTATTGCGTGCCTCAGGCTGCAGACTCGCATGCGTTCAAAAAGTTTGTACGTGCTGCAGTCACATTGTGGCAACAACCCCCATCGTCCTGGCGCGATGGGTGAACCTATGTACACACGAAAAAATACAACGCGATTCACAATCGCACAATTTGTTGAGTGTTCCTTTTTTTGGATATTTTCATTAAGTGCAGATAAATCGTCCTCAGGGATGGGTATGATGATAGAGAAAACGATCGATCAATAGGAGGCGAAACAGGATATTGTTTTCTCATTGATAGTGCTGTCTCAGAGCAGATATGTATGTATCCAGATGAAGTACTGAGGTTTTGTAGAAGTTCCTAGGAGATACTCAAGCTTTCGACAAATTCTCTCTTGATTGATTCCATAAGCCCCTATGGTAGGCTTAATGAAATGAGTTGAAAGAGTTATTCTCGTCCTAGTTGAACCATTGGCATCTCCTTGGATGATTTTCCTGTGTACTCACAGCCTTCAGAGTATTAAATGTAACGAGTGCAAGAGTTCCTTCATAAAACTTTATTCGACGGTTCTAATGGCGTCATAAAGAGACTTCGCATATCTGCTACAACCATTCGCATTTCTGCGTAACGTAACTGTTTCCTTTTCCTTTACTCATGTTTTTTTTTGTTCTCTTTTCATTGGATTTTATGAAGTTGTAAAAGATTCTGCGACGATAAATCCTGTTTATTTGTGGTAAAACGTGAGTTTTTACCACCATCATGCGAGTATATGGCATCCACGCCGAAGATCCTAGATACTTTGCAACATTTTTGTGAAGCTTTGCGCCATCGATGGGTGACGCTGGTGTCCTTTATATATACCTATTTATTCATTTTTTTTTTTGCTAGGTCCACCATACAATTTACGATGTTTGCACGGAAGGATATCAAAAGGGTATACGACGCGCGAGTATGGCGAAAGGCGAATGCCTTAATTATCCAATTTTAGGTTGATGGAGTCACGATGTTCTAGGAGAATTACTCTTTTTATAAGGATGCGCGCATGTAAGCGTTTTGTTGCCGTTCAACCAATTAATTTTTATGGCAAAGGGGTTTAAGGGTGTGTGTTCGACTCAGATCAATTTATACGAGCGAAGGACAAGATGGGTTTGCAAGAACTCCCTCGACCAACGTTATATTGCTTGTTATCTGGATAAAACCAAATCACAGAATTGAATCAGTAAATTTGCATTCCGTAAACAAGCCCCATTGAGTTTTGGGCTCTAACTACTGAAACTCACTCCAACGGCTGCTGTAATGATTTATTCATCAATCTCATTTGAATTTGATGCCATAAATATTAATGTCCTCTACCGATACCGTTCGTATGAGTGAAAGTTATCCTGCCGCTTGCTTCTGCACGCATATGAGGAGGCATGCTGTCTCGCAAGGATATTCGAGAAATGTTTCCTTATCACAGTTCTGATTCTGATATTAGTCAGGTGGTTGGTTTGGCATTCATTTTGAGTATCATCCTCACTTTTGAAGACAGTGATAGAGATATCATGAGTTTTCTCGTCTCTCGTTTCTCGTCCTGCCATCCATCTCCATCTTCATGGCGAAAACTTTATGACTGCAAACAAATTTAATTTGCATAACAAACATGATTCACTGGGACGAGTGAAATCCTTTGGCACGAGGAATAAGGTGGAGGACTGGTTTTCCGGCCTAGCAGTACATAGTGAAGCTTGTTTTTTATTCTCCATCTGTAGACTTGTTTTTGGCACTCTGCATGGGGTAAGGACTGCCATTGGTTCGGCGCGGCGGTGGGTGTGTGGTGCTGAAAGTTGGTCTGAAAAGCGAAAAAGCCTGAGGTTTTATGGCTAATTCAAGGGATGTTTCTAATTTTGCATATTGGAATTAAGCGATGAGTTTGGGGAAGCAGGAAGAAACTGCTACAAAAATGTAAGACACTGCTTGATTTTTATTGGAAAATTTGACAAAATTGTATGGTGTATGCTCAAAGATACACGCGCAGTATAACAGTAAAAAATTCTTAATAATTGTGGTAAATAATGCAGTGAAATATTTTACAAAAATGCATATGATTTGATTGTTAAGAAGGAAAATATTCTGCTTGTTCCAACCTCCAAGAATCCGTTTTCGGAAAATTTGCTCCCTCAAGGAAATGATGTCGCGAAGACCCTCTCATGTCTATTGGACTAAACAATAGTTTTATTGCAATGTACATAAAATGTGAATGTCATCATTAAGTGTAGAACAAAATTTGAGACAAATACGAACTTCGGCGCGGCCAAAAATTGTTTGCTCTTTTAAAGATATTTGAATGCCATCGTTGCCAAATTGGCAATACCACCTTGAATCTCCGCCTTCAGCTTAGGAATTGCTGGTGGCTTATTTGCATATACAAATGTATGTACATAAGTATGTGCGACGAATGAAACCCCAAAGAAAGAAATCTCACTGTTTGTAATCACCCGATATTGCTGGCCAATCCGCATTGCATTTCTTAAGATTACACGATCTGGAAGCGCCGTCCTGCTGAAGCCATGAATGTGTCCAACATCAAAATCAATCAATTTTGACCAGAGAAATAATTTGTTTTTCTATTGTGCAACCTGCAACCTGTAACCACTCACTGTAAACGCATTTTCTGACGCATTTTCAAAAAAGTGAGCCAAAAGCGGACCAACAGTGGCGCTTGATGGATGCCTGGGTTCACCGTACGCCCAAAAATTACACTTTTTTCATTAAATTAAAAATGTTTTAAGTAAAATCTTAGGTTAGGTAGAGTCACTGCTCACTTAGACCAGGTCGGTCCATTGTGCCCAATCTTTTTAACCCTGGAAACCTGTGAAAACCGCTGTTAGAACCACCCAGATAATGATATGAATCTCAGTAGGTCCGTCAGCTCTACTTTTCATAAGTCCTCCTTGAGTCCTCATTCTTATGACGGATAGGGCAGGACAATCACACAGCAGATGACGAACAGATTCGTTTTCTTCTTCGTCCCTGCAACTTCTGCAAAAGTCGTTATGTAAAGTAAAATCTTAAGAAAGGATTAATGGCAATTCAAATTCATAACAATCTTGAAAAACACTAGAGAAATATATTCTCTTTAAAAAGTGAACCCCGCGTGTGACAGTCTTCGGTGTCAACGACTCGAAACGATTTTGTCGGTAAGTAACTTGATGACATCAGTTTGGTTCAACTTCTAGAAAAAGTCAAACTATGAGCCTCGAACAAAAGGAAAGAAAAAGAAAAAGGATAATACTCGAACTATACTGCAGACTTTTGCTCCATTATTTGATCTAATGGAATCTTCTGTGGTTTGAAAGCAAAATACTTTTTTTGTAAAACTTTTAATTTCTAAGTTAGTCCAAAACATAATTCTCTTCTTTATCCAGGTCTCTCTACCAACATTTTGGCAGCTTACCTGATCCTGATGATTGAAAAGATAGCTTAGCTTTTCGCACCGAAAAACTGCTCCGAAATGAATGAAATAAAATCACTCTATTCCAGAACTTTCAACAAATCTTTTGTACTCAACTTGGCTTCAAAAATGTACTGGCAATAATAGTTAATTAAAGAAAGTGCTATAATCAGAAGCATTTACACAGAAATTCTCCAGCGAGTATATGCCCGAAAATCGAAGCAGGACCTAGGGAAAGGTTGATGTGATCTCACGTGTATTTTCAGTTTTTGAAAATTAAGCACAAATACCCTTAATGAATGAAACTCCATCAGTCAATAAAATTGCACTGAGTTGTGTTCCATAGAAGTAAGAGTACATCTCAGCCTCAAGATTCCCAAAACCCATTAAAATTACCACATGGACTCATGTTGGGTGCTTCCTGCAAATTGCTGAAAATACGAGTATGTACTAGAAAACATGTTCCCTCCTGGCAATTTTCATTTAATTGCATTTCATTTGACTTCTACATGAATAATTAAGAGAGCAAGTGCAGTCCCTGAAATAAGAGAATCCTTCAGACGATACAGGAAAACGATTTTCATCAGCAGAAGTTAAGAAGGCCTGCAAGTCCCTTCAATGGGAACTGACTTAAAATTCCAAAAAGCGAATTAGTCCTTGAGAACTATTTAACTGCATCGAAATAGCTTTGTGCATAAAGTACAGATGCAAAATTGTATGCTTGCCTGCACCCCACCCACAAGCTATTCGAAGAATATGTCTGTTTCTTTGCCCAGAATGTTACTAGTCCTTTTTGGTACCCTATTTGTGTATGCGTTCGATTGAGTAATCACACTTGGAGTGGAGTGGCCGGAATACTGAGCACCGAGTACATTCAATTACACAGCTCTTTGTGCTTTCAATTCGTCGTTTGATGATAAATTCAATTAAATAATCGCAGTTCAATGGTTTTAATTATAAGCCCTCCGCTCTAAGTTGAGAGCCATTGATTTGGTACACTGAATGCTGGATAGCTTAATCCAGTCGCCTCCCTTTTTTCAAACCGCATTGGAGTCCTGCGGAAAGGATACCAAAATTTTGTGTGATTGTCTGCTTCTGCTTCAAAATGAAATGGCAATTAATGAAATTACAATGAGCTTAGGCTGGCGTTTAATTAATGGGGGGTGCGCGCTGTTGTTCGTTTTTGTGCGCTGAACGAGAAGCGGCATTTGTGGTTTTTGTTCCATTACGAGAACAGCACTTCAAAGGATTTTATATAAATGATGGGCATCAGTCTGCTGCTGGTTCGGTATCGGTGGGTGTAGAGATACTTAATGTGGTGTTACTAAAGAGACAGTCAATTAGGCATTGCGGTTTAGAATTGTTGAGTACTGGGTTACGTTTTATTATGTAATCAAAAGTGTATTTTAAGGGATTTCGTTTTTATGTCATGGCCTTATGCTAAGCAAAGAGGGACGACATTTACGTCAATCTACGTCAATACATCTCAAGCATTTTATCATACATACCACTCCAAGGACGAACGTGAAATTGTATTTTGTTATACGGAACTGTGAAGTTGCTCTTTTGAATTTTAAAAAACCATCTAAGACAGAAGAAACTATAATTTGTCCTAGAACTTTATTGAGAGTATGATACTTGTAAGCAATCCGATGTTTCAGTGTCATATCATCAAGAGGCCAACAAGCCATTCTTATGAGTAGTTTGTTGGGGTTCCATTTCAATTGTGTATTCGACTTTTAGCGCGTGGCGCTAAGATGCTTTCTTAGACTTAAGCCTAGCTAAGGATGCCTTCAAAGTGAAATAGTCTGGCAACGGAAATTTGGCTTTCACCGCCATTCAGCACTCTGCAGATATGATCCCTTCCAATTTTTAACAAAGACAGCTTGAATATCATGGTCCTTGCAAAGGGTGGCAATGGTGTAGTGGTAGCGTCATCGTTTGCCATGCTGATGGTTCACAGTTCAAACTCTGGTGTCAGCAAGTATTATATGATAAGAAGCAGTCCGATCAATTGCGAAAGCTTATGACAACACTACTGCGAAGGCATAACACTGGTAGTAGGTTTGTCATGGCTCGAAAAATTGTTCGCTCTGTTAATGATTGATATGCTCATGACACCAGGTGGACTAGGAAAAAAATACTGTGAATCAGAAGCGAAGGCAAAAAATAGATGATAGCAATCAAATCTCCCCAGTTATTCTGGACACCACCCCTGGAGCTAATGTGAAACCTAATACAGCTGAGTTTCAAACCACTACACCGATCTCTTTCTATCTATCTTTCCAACGCCCGCACCATGTGAAAACATGTAAAAGGATATTCATAACCCCTTGAGTGCGTGCGAATTATAAAAAAAAAAATTTCGGATAAAAGTTTTAGGCTACTACCTACATGTACTACTGTAGCACCTCCCCATTTCATCAGTGTCGCGGTGCTTTTTTTTGAATTCTTAAATGTTGTTCGAAATCCTCAAGGGGTTTGTACATTTATCACACCGGAAGACAGTTCGCCATTAATATGTTTGTAGAAGTAATGAGCAGTACAGGTTGTGTTTTTCGACAGAATTACCAACAATTAATTCTCCTTTCGGATTTTGACCTTGTAGTTACCTGGAAACATTTCAACATCATAATTCGGACGGTGTCGGTATGTCTTTTTAAAACACGTACAAAAAATTCATCGTTTTTCCCTTTTGAAAATGCGTGAATGCAGATCAGCTTGATGTTGTAAAATGTAACATTGGTGAAAGCTCGTCGTATACCTAAAGTTGTCTCAGACAACAGAACCGCATTGAAGTAGTCATTGCTTCTTCTCACGGTAGCAATCTCCACAGTAGATACTGCAGGTCTTCGATGGCGATTGTATACATATGTACATCTGAATTGTTCGTATATTTTAAGGATCACCATCAGACAATTAGCTGTGCGCCTCCTGTTCCACATGTATGTATGTAGATCTGTAAATAAATCGTTTTTCACTATTCATTTGCTAGGATCCTCAAAAGTATCAGACAACTGGAAGATTCAGCACTCGATAGTTGTTGTGAAACCGACAAGTATGAACCTTTACACAGTACCCTATTTCCTGAGAAAATAACTCATGTGACACAACTAGTGGGCGACCTTCTCTATATTTTTTTTTTATTTTAAGTTTTTTTAAGAAAATAACATGATTCGAAAACATTTTGACTTGACTGTGCACAACATAAGCTCAAAAATATCATCAAACCGACCATACAATTTTTCTTACCACAACGGAAGAAGACTAAACCGGTCTCCATGTACTCGTATTTGACTTTTCCTACTCGCCACATGTACTCTAAAAGATATTATATGAGAGGAAATGACTCCATGCTGCATTCGATATTTGCACATCTATCTAGATATTTAAGTCCCATTGAACTTTTGGATTATTATTGTGAAATGTATGAACAAGCTGCAAGGCGAAACTTTTCCCTACAAATCGTGATTCCGAGAGATGGGTAAGTTTGAACTTGCATACCGCAATAGGCTTCATTGGTTTTGCACTGCACCATTGCACTGCATTGACCTGTGTGTGTGTGTATCTGAAAGGAGGTTATGCATTATTTTCAAAGTAATAAGAACGGGGATAATGGGAAAACTTTTACGGAGGGTCACACAGAAAAGTACGATGATTTTCAAACTCCCTTGTAACTCGTGAGGGTGAAATCATTTGATTTGAAGAATATGGCTGCAGTGAGCTGAGGACAATAAAGTTGTCCACCTCTCAGCTCTATTATAAGAATTAAATTACTTAAAACGTAAATTTAAATTGGAATTTTCAACCACAGACAGATAAAAAGTTCCTTATGTCAATCAGGATGCAATAGTTAAACAGAGTAAAAAGCTGAAAACAAACTTTCTCTTTTCATCTGGAACCATGCTAATTACCTTAGAGCGAAATAATTCTGTCTAACTGACGTCAAAGTTGCGGCTTCTTCTATTTAAGGGAGATGATGAGATCTATTGCTGAATCGCTGGCATATTGTTGTCTCTTAACAAGGACAGATAGTTGAATAAGCCAGCAGAAGATGGTAAACAGCGGAAGGAAAGTGCTAGAAAGAATGAACGAAGTGCAAAATTAAAAAGTCGTTATTTATATTTTCCTTTTATGCATAAATTTTCAGTGACGATACTGGTATCCATAAAATACTTATTATTGGCTATTAATAGATATTACAGTGTGTTCCAGAAAAACGCGTCGGAAACAACAATGAAAAATGACAGATTCATATATTCATTCATATTCTAAACTTAGGCCTCTGCAAATTTACTTCAAGACCCGCGCAAGTGGCCATTTTTTTCCCTTAAGCCTCTGCTTAATTAAAGACCATAAATTTTGAATTGGATTAGTATCAGGACTTTGGGACGGCCAATCTAACGTATCTACACAATTTTCCTCTTTCCAACGCGTGCAAAGGCGACTCTGCTGTTTTGGATCGTTATCCTCTTGCAAAACCCAGTGGAAATGGTTTGGTCCATACAGAGATTCGGCAGACTTTAACAAACCCTTCAGGTATATTTTTACCATAATTTGTGCATCGAGGTTTTGTGTAAACACTATCAATTTTACGAGTTCTTTGGCCGAGAAGCATCCATAAACGTAAACTTTGCAGAAACTTTTCACATTCTATTGTCCAGGCCTTCTTTCAGTAATTGTGAACAAAAAAAGATGACTCATCTCTACCTAAATATGATGCTGCTCCGATCCCGGCCTAAATTCTGCGTTGCCTAACTAAGCCTCTTTTCAATATGTTTTTTATTCAGTAGCGGCTTAGGTTTTGAAGCCAGATTCTGCCAAATGGCATCGTATTGTGTTGATCGACACTTTAATTCCAATTCTGGACAATTTTTCTTTTGCGTTCCTCAGACTAATTGTGGGGTGCTTCCGAAACAATTCACAAATTACATTATTGTCCGGTCTCAAAACTTGGGCTTCAGACCCATAGCTCTCTATTCTGCTCTAACGAACTCATTGGTAGAACGATGTTAAGGCTGCAATCGAACAGGAGTATACTACGTCCAACAACGGACTCAAGCTAATTGACTTTGAAGCATTTATTTATTTTTTTCGTCTCCAAGAATTAACAAACTTTATAGACTAGAAGATTATGTAAGTCCCTTACGTTAATCGCAACTGGGGAACCTCAAACCCCTGTGTGTGTGAATATTGAAGTTAGGGAGCAATACCTACATACATGGACTGAACCACTACAAGTCTTAGAAATTGGTGTCAAATTTGACGATTGACGATTGAGTGCCCCTAATCAGGTTAGATTCAGGTTAGGTTTAGATAGGGTTACGAGGAAAATCTCATAAAAAACTAAGCACCAAAATGGGCCCATCGCAATTCCTGGGGAACCTCTATAAAAAACAAATGGGCACCTTAACACTTTCCCTGAAACACTTGATTTCCCTACAGAATCTAAGTAGCCTGTTTCGGTTGATAAGACCTACCTCTTCTAAGTTACTGAAAAAGTAGTTACCTAGGTGTTTCCTACGATTTCGAGCTATTCAATGGCACTCACACAGTATACATATGTGTGACGTCCTCTTCGATACATACATCATTACAGTATCTGCATACATCCGTGTCTGTAAGGGCCAGTTTCCTGGCGTGCTTTCCCAAAAGGCAGTGCCCGGACAAGATTCTTATGTTCTTAACTGAATTCTGTTTAGATGTAGAATTTCCCTAGTTCTTATCCGGTCGAATGCCTGCCACAAGGCTTTGGATACCCTGTAACCTGCTACATTTAACCATCCTTTGTTGGCTGTTTTGTATACTTTCCCTTAAATGGTAGCCTTAACTTCGCACGAATGTGGTTTGATATCCACGGCTTCGCCTATTGGCAATTCTTCTCCATTCCCTTTTTTTACCACAATGTCCTGGCACCCAGCATAGTTTTACACGGTTCTGCGTGCGTAATACCTTTCACGTTGTGCGGCAGTTCCTGACTATCTCAGATTTTATGATTTCGATTCTAGCGCTTTGAGTGCAGCCTGACTATCGATATAAATGACAATATACTTATTGGATATTGATTTCGTTCCTAGTAGTTCCACAGCCCTAAGTACAGCTTCTGTTTGGAAGACACTGCATGTAGCTATTTGGCAGTCTCAGAGACACTTTCAGGTCTGGATCCGCAGAGTATATTCCAGGGCCCGTTCCTTCGAATATCTTTGATCCATCCGTGTAAATTGCGATTTCGTTTTGTTTTGTTATCGCATTCCCGCGCCAGTACTCCCTTCCTGGTAACTTAAGCATGATTCAAGTGTTGAGTATTTCTCGGCCTCCATAAAGAAAGCTCTGATTTTATGAAGAGTGCAACAAGCACAGACGAACCGTGCAGAGAGGTCTGTGAGTGGAATAAACGGAAACATACAAGGAAACATTTTGTAGTAGAATCACAGTCGGGTCTTAGAATATTGAAAGAGGACTTTTACTTACTGATACTGATGGCCGTGATGACCAATAAATCGAAGTCGGTCAGGACAGACAATTCATCATAAGGAATGCCGTAACGCGTATACTTACTCTCCACTTCTACAACCTTTATTTCATATTCTACCGAGCTCATTCTCCGTCCACTTGGGCAACCTACCACTGGAAATCCTCCCATTACCATGCAAAATATTTTTAATATATCTCGTCGCAAATATAAATGGCGGTTTGTGTATTTTTCTTCTTTTTAAGGAAAATTCTTTTACCTGGCATATAACCTAAACCAAGACACTCGTGTCTGCATTTTTTTTTATCATATTCCTCAACTAGGTAAATAACGTAAATGTGAGTACCAATCCTGCATAAGGACATGCAAACTAAAAATCAATTTCAGAAGATATGATACGGAAAAAGAATCTCTTAGAACTGTCTCTCCCACCCAAAGTCCTTCAATCTGCCGCCTTATTACAGTATTTATCTTGTTTGTTGTTGCTGCATAACAAGCAGACAGTTATATACTGAACTGAGCTAATAAAAAAAAAATTCATACGGAAGAATGGCGTCTCGGCTTGACGGTTCGTTGATTCTTGGACCAAAATTCACTTTCTCTTCAAGGATATTTGACAAAGTTGAGTGTGCTGTTCGGGGTAATATCTTTCAGAATTCTTGGATGGAATCCAAACTCGCTGGGATGTCCTTTGAATTTATTTCAAAGGGTATAAGCTTTGCCCCCTTGGTTGAAGGGGATTATTATTACGTTGTAAGAACAAGTGGATATATAGTGAGTGGTCCTTCTGCAGGGCGAATGGAAATTTTAATGCACTGCTTGCTGAGTGAGGTAACATCGCTGAGTGGAGTCCACTTACAAGAGGTCAATTAACTTTAACAGAAATATGAAAATATCTATCAGTCTTTATTGGTAGCTTAACTAAGTAAATAAATAAATTAAATATGTAAGTGTAGTTGGTATTAGACTATATCCTCCTTCATCGCTAGGATCATTTGTTCGATTCGCCGTTTGTTGGTGATTTTCCATGTCACATACGACACAGTTGTTATAAAGAAACCCATTCCTAAGGAAAACATACTATAAAAGCCTTACAGATACATAAATGATAGTTAGATAAGTACATACCCACTAACAAAACTGCTTCTGATGCTTCACTGTTGAGTGTCTTGGAAACCACACAAAGTAGTACGAATCCACAGAGCAATGAAAAGGATCCAATAATAGCCGCAAAAGTGATTATCACAAGTACAGGGTCCTTAAACGGATGACCAGCAGCTCGGCACCATAAATTATCTTGCAAACTGCAACGATACGATTAGTATTGGTTCACTATACCACAGAAAGTGCATACCTCGGTGGCAGCATACTAACGCAATCAACTACACTCCGTGACACTAAAATCCAGACTGTCGACACGCACCCAAAGTCCCCATCCCCATCCCATCCAGTATGACACACAATTTCTAAATTTAGCTCCAATTGGGAGTCACACTTCGCGCATCTAAATATAGATGACGCGGTCGTGCGCCAACCACCAGAAACAAATCTCAGCCAAACGAACAGCCCAGGCACATAAGGGCAGACACAATTGCTGGGTTGCCGTTGTAATTGAGCGCGTTTCCTGAACTTCACTCTACAGTTTCCGTTTGCTTACGCAGGAAGAGCAGCAGGAGATGCCTTGCATTAAGGGGAATGGGGTTCATCTTGGGATAGATGCTGGTAGTCGGAATAGGAAATTGGGGGAAACTTTGATTAGTCTGTTGCGGTATTTTTAGATGCCCTTTCAGGGGAAACTCATTAATGCAATGGAAGCGTGGATGAGGCAGTGGATGATTCAGTGCGTTGTACACAATAGGGAGTCGGTAAAATATGTGCAGTTGCAGACACTTTTATGTAAAAGGCGAGGAAATTTCAATTATACGATTCAATGTACACACATACACACATGTGTAAACGGTCGTGATGGGGTTGTTTGTATTTCAGAGCAGACTGTTCCGCGGTAAAGAAGTTTCTTAATTTGGCTATAATTACAGTACATACATATGTATGTATATGGGTACATAGATTAAGTCCGTATATCTGCACTTGAGGTGATTTAGTCTTTGAAATAAACTAAAAGTCTGTCAATAGAATGGCGGAGCTACGTATAAATGTTAACTCGAAAAATGTTTACTTAAGTATCCTCAACTTGCAAGTGTATTGTAGATGCTTTGTGACAATTGTTTTTCAAACCTTAAACGCATGGATGGCGTCCTCTTGAATGGAAATATAAAATTCCGACAGTCGACCCTCCCTCTCTCAATGGTATTAGCTTAACTTTCTCTGACTAAGCAAAATATTTGGGTCTTATCCTGGATAGGAAGCTAGGCTGGAAACCTTAGATTCAAGAAAGAGTCAAGAAGTAAAACCTTTTTCTTGCAAAAAGCCATTGGTAATAAACGCAGCCTACAACCTCGAATAACTCACAGGCTCTATGTCTCGGTCATCAGACCGATACTCACTTATGGGGTAACTGTCTGGTGGACAGCCTTAGAGAAAGCCATAAATCGTGACTATTTAAGCAAGATCCAGAGCACAGCTGGTTTGTGCATAAGTAGAGCACTACGAATAACTCCCTCTGCATCACTGGACATCATGTTTCATCTTTTACCCCTTGATATATTTAGCAAGCAAATGGCAGTGAGTGCAGCCATACGCCTTGAAGCTACCTCACAGTGGTCAAGAAAAGAATTTGTCCACCCTTCCAATCTAAATTACTTCAGAATCTCCCCCGAAAACGCTGACTACACCATCCCATGTCTGAATTTTGACAATAACTTTCTCATCACCATCCCCTCCAGGTCATTCTGGAATGAGGATGCCGATTCACTTCTACACCGACGGCTCAAAATCCAAGGACGGAGTTGGTGGAGGTGTTTTCTCCAAAAGTCTTGATCTCAGGCTCTCCTTCCATCTACCAAATCACTGTAGCGTGTCCCAGACGGAAATTTTGGCGATTAAAGGAGTCTTATCTTAAGAAAAACGTGATATCCGTTAAAGACATCCGTATCGTTTCAGTTACGAGTGTTTGAACTCGATCTTTATAACATCCTCAGTAGCTCTAGACTGTCGATCGTCTCTCACGGAGATGGCCGAACAGTTCAATATTCACTTGTGCTGGGTGCCGGGGCATAGAGACATTCCTGGGAATTGTAAGCCCGATGAACTCGCCAAAATAGGAACAACTTTACCCATACTATCGGACAAAAGCACCTTGGGTATACCAATCGCTATATGCGAACAAAAATTCAAGCTGGATGCTATCGAGAGTGTAAATGTTGGGTGGACAAGTGAGCCAACAAATTTGGCCTAAGCTGGATTTGAAGCGCTCTAAGAACTTGATTTCTCTCAACAGATCACCTGTCGGCACTAAAATGGGTGTCATCACTGGATACTGTCTAATAGGCAAGCACGCTACAAGGCAAGGTCTCTTGGCAAACGACTTCTCCAGAAGCTGTATGGATGAAGAAGAGGAAGAAACAATTCCTCACCTTCTTTGTTTCTGCCCAACTCTCTCCCGCAGAAGGAAGCTTCACTAAGGAGCCTTCCTTTACAATGATATAGGCGATCTGAAAGATATAGCTATCAAAAGGCTCTTACGCTTCATAAGAAGCTCAAAATGGTTTAACGCGTAGGGAAGAGAAACTTTCTCCGATCCGATTTACGTGGTATCAGAATGGACCTATGAATGATGTAAGTATGTTGGCAATTACTAGCTGCCAACCAACCAACCAACCAACGAACCAACCTTTATGATCTTGTCTAATGTATACTGCTAATTGATCAGGCCTAATTGATCAAACACATGACATTGATTATAAACATTTCTTATGTCTACCTCTCATTTGAGTAGGTAACAAGGGAGAATCTTTGGGGCATCTTAAGCATACTTGAGCAACTTCATCTTTCCTGGATCCTTAGAATGTGCTTCAATTTGTTAGCATTTTCTCCACTTTTCGCAAGGATTCATTATAATTTTTTCTGTTTCCATTCATTCTAAACTTTTATTAAGTTTCTATCATTGAAACTTTGTGACTTATTCTATTTCTCTCTTCTCCTTCTCCTCTGCCCATTAATTTTGCTGTATTTGTTAAGAGGACCCTCTAATGAGGAAAAAGGAAAAGTGGCAAAGAAATACGAAATATACATCATTTCGTAGAAATGCTATAGTAGGTATCCGTACATATTTTATTTATACGAAAACTTTTGCAACGAGAAACTTTCATTCGGAACCATCTGAATGGCGGAGTCATACGGGGTGAACGTGAATTTTTTTCACAGGCAAGCAAAAAAAAAGAAGAAAGAAACTACTTTCAGCTGTCATTGATGCACAGAGTTTCACGAAACTTCTAGCTTATCCATGGACATAATGTCCTACAAAACAGCCAAACAGCCAAACACCATCCCCCTAGTAAGCAAATCAACTAAATTATCCAAATATTTACTTAATTTATGACCAGGAAAGTGTAATAACTTTTTTTTTCTCTTTTTTTGTTGGCTTCCTTTGGAGCAAGGATATAAATACATATATTGCGTAAGAAGGCAGTAGTGTTCACGTCCAAGAGCTGTCACGGTTCGATGCTGTTGGAGAACTTGGAATGTATCTATAATAAAGTTTTATATGCCAGCAGCTTATGATGATGTTATGAAGGTAATTTAGTGACAGGATATTACTAGGAGGAGTTTGCAAAGTGCTTTAGGGGAATCATCGCTTGATGAGGGTCAGTGGGGGGAGAGTGTGCATTAAATTAAATTGTAAACAAGACACTGGGACAGAGATGACTGTAAATTGAACGTGCGGATATTTATTTTACTAATAAATTTGAGCAATGTGGTGATAAATTCGATTAACACGATTGGACTTAACACCGCCTGAACACAAATATAGTCGTTCTACGAGTTGAGGATTAAATTTAAATTAACTTGTGATAGGAATGTTTATATTGACTGGCAAGGGATGTATACAAAACTATTCTGTTACGAGACATTCGGGTATTTTACATTGAATGTGAGCATCTAAGTCTATTGGAATTCCTACATAATTTAGGTGTGATTCCTCAAAAGGAAACAAGTGCTTATTTAACTAAAGCTGTTTCTAGTAATTCTTTCAAAATACATACATATGTATGTGTTCCCATTGTAGTTCTATGAGTTAACCCTTCAACATCGCCGATTTTGGGAGAATGAACGTCTTGCAAAGCTATAGGAATGTTCCTATCCACTTTTTATGCCAAAGTCCACCTTCATGGAGAAGGAATCATACTTTGATGTACCGATGAACTCCAAAATTTTAGCGAAGTTAGATGTGTTGTCCAAAATTAGTACAGAAGGTGTAAGAAAAATTGTCCAAAAAAAGCAGCGAGGAAGTTATATTGGCTGACAAACCTCGATCTGGTAACTTTAGCTAAGGTGCAACTCTGCAAACGAAACCTTAACATAGTTCTTCGAAACATTCAAGAACACGATCAAAAAACTGGAAGTTCGATCTCTCAAACTACCATAAACAGACGACTTCATGATGCCCAACTACAAGGATGTGTTGAAAGGAGGAAACCACTACTGACGAAGGTTCACCAAAAGCATAGCCTTGAATTCGCTAAAAAATAAGTTGATAAACCTCTCGAATTTTAGAAGAAAGAAAACTTTTAACTACCAGTCCAAGTTCAAAATATTTGGAAATCGTTGAAGACTAACTAAAGGTGATAACCCCTACCATCAGCGATATCTCCACCCAACCGTAAAACATGGTTATGGTGAGGGGTGCCTTTCGTGATTCGGTGTGGGAATATTGCCTTTTACTGATGGAACAATGACAGCACAAATGCGACATTTTAGAAAGCAATTTGAATCAGTCTGCTGCCTCAATAGGATTGAGAAGATCGTTTGTTTTCAACAAGACAACCGCCAAGACAGCACAGCAGTATTTTAACATCAACCGGATAAATCTTTTAAATCGGCCTCCTATGTCACCGGATCTCAATCTCATTGAACATTTGTGGGATGAAATGGATGGGCAGGTACCAACACGGGGTGCAGCCGTGAAAAAAACTTCTTGATGTTTTCTTAGATTCGAACGTCGAACCTTCCGCGCAGATGTCCAATGCACTAACCGCAGCGTCACCGTCTTCCTTTTTTCTCGATAAAAGATTTGGTGGTTTTGTTTTGAAACAAAAGAAGCCCCCAACTCTTATTTCCTTCTTCATTGGCTACTTCCACGTGATCTCGTACAAATTGCTTGTTCTGACTTTGTTGTTAGGACAGCAAGAGCAACTTTGACAGCTGCAGCACACGTTTGAGAACCAATGCTTTTCAATGGAACGGAGCACATTAGTACAGCAACTTCAAGGTGAACATCCCGTAGGTTAGGTTAGGTTAGTGGGTTGACGGGGGCAAAAGAATTCTGCCCTAGGGTTTTAAAAACCACCCATACTCTAGAACCTATAAACAAACTATGGATTTTGAAGCCATCCCGAAGCGTTTATAAATTTGTGCAAGTCGTTTATAAACTTGCCAGAAAGTTCCTCAAGGTCACAGAAGAAGTGTCTTCCAAGTGTTCTAGATCTAATATGACAGAGTGATGGGCAGTGACATAGAAAGTGTGTGGAATCTTCAAGTACATCTTCGTCACCACATCCTCTGCACAGGTCATTTGTACTAAGTTTCATTTTCGTTGTATGATATCTCAGCATATTGTGTCCAGTAATAATACCTACAAGAGATGACAAAGATTTTTTTGTTCATTTGTAAAATTCTCTTGGTTTTTTGCTTGTCGTAGAGTGGCCACATTTTCTTGGTTATAGCACAAGAATCAAGCACTCTCCATCTTTCATTTGCAGCTACTAATGTTTTGTCCCCTATCATCTGTTTAATGTGACAAGGCGGGATTTTTACAGTAGTGTCTGCCTGATTTAGTCCAAGTGATGCTCCTTTTCTTGCCAGCTCATCAGCTTTCTCGTTACCCGGTACCCCCTTGTGTCCGGGAACCCAGCAGAGTCTTACGTTGTGCTGTGCACCAAGAACCCATAGCTCTTCGCGACAACGACTTACAAGCTTCGATTTAATTTCAATGGCAGAAATCGCTTTTATTGCCGCTTGGCTGTCAATGAAAAAGGTAATATCAGTGTGTGATAGTGCCTTCATTGCGACCTGATTAACAGCTGTTGTCACTGCCAGGACCTCAGCTTGGAAAACGCTTCTGTGGTCAGGAAGTCTGATAGAACTGGATAGGTCCAAAACTTCGGAGTAGAATCCCGCGCCAACTCCAATGTCCATCTTGGAGCCATCTGTGAAGATGGGTATCGATGATTCGTAACCCGATAGTTGATTTTCGTGCCATTCTTCTCTACTGGGAAAGGAAGTAACGAATGGTCTTACAAAGTCAAGGTAGGGGGCTGTGTAGTCTGTACATACATGATTCTCCGTAAATTTACGTAGGATCCGCGCATGCCCCGTTATACTGGATTTCCAGCATCCAGTTTGGCTAAGTCGCAGGGCACTGTTTGCGGCAGACTCCTGTACGAAGATATCAAGGGGTAACATCCCGTAAATATATGTTTATGTACATGTCTTTTGGCGATAAGTACGATCATGAAATAACTTTTTGGTGTTTTCCGAAATTCCAACAAGAATATCCACTTAGTACTCTCACTGATCCCCGGCACCCGGGTGGGTAAACTAGTTCCAGGACAGTTTATAACTGGCAATTCTCGTATCTTTTCAAATCTCACATTTTCCGGCCAATAGACAAACATTTTCAACATTTACTCGACTCTAAAAAACACAATCCCGTTATCATTTCATATTTCGGCTTGACAAGAAACCACAGACACACACGTATTTCTTCTGCAGCTCCAAAAGCTACTCTGCGTCCTTTACCACATGAATATTTATGAGCCTAGTTTCACTTTCGTTTTTAACCAGAGTGCTGTCTTCATCTGGGGACCACTTTTTCTATACCCAGCCCATCGTTCAACTATCCTCCGTGGACGTAAAACCTAATTAGTTAAAAGCTTACTTCATTGCACGCTACGGCAGAAAAAAGGAACTCTATCCCACACACCATCCTCCAATTTGCAAACGACTTTGCAGTCCAAATTGCTGACCAAAAGCCAAAAAGGATTTGTGGCACGACGACCGCATAAATGGGCATGGGTGCGGTTATTGGCACATAAGAACCACACCGTACTGCCTGTGCTATTCCATTGCAGCGGCGGCAAATGCACACAAAAAAAAAAAAAAACTCCACCAAATTTGCAGGAATTTGTCTGCAGAAAGTTGATATCTTCATTTGTGCAAATTGCACCTCTCTATGGATCGCATACAGTAAGAACGAAGTCGTATCTATGCATGTGTGTGCACATTGGAACACTTTGTTTACCCTTTAGTAGCAGCCGAATGAATCTGTTGAGGATTTAAGCCCGTTTGTCCCCTTCGTACTATGTTATGTGACTAAATACGTGTCTGCCGAAAAAAAGGTGTACGTTGGTGCATAGAAAGTACGACAACGACAACGACGACGCCTTCAAGGACGAGAGCTGCACGTAAATATATTTTTTTTTTATTTTTATTTATTTCGTGTGTGTTTTGAAAGAATCCCAAAGGATGTAGGAGCGATGCCATGCGACTAAACCGACTTTTTGCAGTTGAATAAATTTTTCGTCCTCTCATGCGGAAATACGTGTCGGTCGTCGATTTTAGGTATGTGTGCAGTCTGTCTGAAGTGGTTGCATCGAAGGAGATATTAGATTGAACGGGAATCGAGTAGAGGCATGAAGGTTCAGTTAAATCTTATTCTTTTTGTGGGACTTTTTCTTATCTCTTCTGAATGGGTGGTAATCGGTTTTGATGTGTGTGCACATTTACAAATCAAAGATGTTAATCAATTCGAAGGGATTGGATTGCTGCCGACTATAGTGACTGTATTTTCGAGATTCGGAACTCAGAGCATTTGCTTAAGACATTTTCCACTTGATTTGATATTCGTTGTAATAATACACTCTTGGACTTACAAATACAAATATTTGGCGCAACAGAGTTATGTGGTCCAGGGTCTAGCTTCTCGAGAAGCTACATATTCTTCTTGTGCGTGTTGTATTTTTCGCACAAATGGATGCGAAGCCATGTTTGGAAGGCAAATTGAGAAGCAGTCTTATGACTTTCGGACCATAAAATTGGTTCGGCAAACTTGTGATCTTGCACTAAAAAACTGCAAAGCTCTGAGGATATGTTGCCCATTTTACGGATTTGATAGTTAAATGCACAGGCTCCCATATTACAGTCTAATTTGGGAGTTTGGGAGAACTTGGGAGTTTCATGCGAGGGAAAAATGCTGTTAACGTTAAAAGGCACATTTTACACTGTTGTTGTCTAACCCGCCTGTTTTTGTTAAAAGGTCCTTGGTGTTGCATTAGAACAGAAGCCTAAGCGGCAGGAAAATAGTTGTTGGATACCTATGCTAAAAGAACTACAAAGGCTAGACTTCAGCTGCGAAACGAAAACGATACTCACTCGCACTTCACTTCACTCCATTTTGAGATCATAGGTTGGACATTGCGCTCAAAATTCAAATTCAAATTCTTGGCGCAACGGATCGTATGTGGTCCAGGGCCTAGCTTCTCGCGACCATTCGTGTTGTGCGTGTTATATTCTTTCACACAAATGGAAGGGACCTACAGTTTAGAGCTATATCCGAAAGGAAAATTGAGAAGCCCTCTCATGACAGTTATTACTCTCGAGTGTTTGTTAGACTTTCGCGAGAGGTGGGACCGTGAAAAACTTTTTGGTGTTCTCTGGGATTCGAACCTCGAACCTCACGCTCAGCGATCCAACGCACTAACCACTTGAGCCACGGTGCCCACATTGCGCTCATTCATGGTTTAATCAGATTTGTACATACATACATACATATGTATGAGCATTGCTGCACGGCATTCGCTCGACGGATCGCGAACTGTCAGTAGCGTTATTGCTCTTACTTACCCTTGCTTCTAGCATTTGTTCACTGGGTATGCTGGCACATGTCTCCACACACCGAAAGCTAACCAATGGCTCACTCATTTATTCAAAAGCTGCCTTCACCTAAGAATGAATTTAACATATATGAGCACGGCTTCTTCTACATCTTTCCTTTTTTTCGGCGAGGTTATGATCAGGATCATAATCCTCCCACTTTTCTGCATACCTACTGGTCCGTATGTAGGGTTCTGAGCACGCTACCGTATTATTAGAATTTGAAATCGGAAAATCTCTGATTTAAAATTTGACTTCAACACTCGTCACTTATCGACTATCAAATCCGGAAACGAATTTTATCACGTTTCCCCTATAACACTTAATGTCAATGATAAAATTAATGACTGCCATCCTTCAAACTGAAAGGATTACCACAGGCTCCAATACTTGATACAAAAGAAATGAAAAAAAAAAAACAAAAACCATATCGAACTTTTAATTCTTCATTCTTGATCCTTGGCCCATCGCCCATTGTTTGTGCTCACGCAAGGCGAAGCAAAACAAAACAATCTTCCAGTCAATTCGGTTATTAATGTTACCCCAACTGTCAAACCGCCACAGAATAGCATCCCAAATCAATCATTAATGTAATCCTTGTCGGAAACAAGCGTAAGAAAAACGAAAACGGAAAAACGAGGCACTCTCGGTTTCGCGTGGCCAAGGATCCAAGGACCCGAACGGATGTCACACGGAAGATTAATGGAGTCATGTTCAACATATAAATGTAAGAGTTCTCCTCCACTCCGAATGCAGGAAGCGGATGTTAGACAAAATTTTGGAACAAAAGGGTGGCGTAAAATTGAGGATCCGCCCTACTATGGGCTCATTAATCAAACTCCTAAGGGAGGACCGACACGCAACCCCACATTTCAACAAAGATTTCGACCGGAGTTGTTCAAACTTTCTAAGCTGCTGGATGATGGTGTGTGGAAGGAATTCTCGGTTACTCCAAATCCTGTCCTTCTCTCCTGACCAAAAGCGTAAAATATTTTGCTGACATTGAGCAATTGAAGAAGAGATTCCAGGATCAAGGACCCAAGAATTTATCTTTTTTATATTTATTTAACAGTGTCTCGTCCTTTGCCAACAGCAATCCTCTCGTTTGACATGATGTTTGCCTGAAGCTCGAAAGGATATGGGAGGATTAAATGTATTTGTCTTCGTGTGCTATGTGCTCTTTTTTTTCTGGTACTCCCCCGTCCTGATAAATGTCACTGTGTTAACACATATGTTATTCTACAGAAAACAGATTAGCCGGGGTTTTTTGTGCTCTCCCCATTTTTCTCTGAATTCCACTCCACCCTTGTCAAATCACAGCAGTGCACACAAACGAGCGTATTACTTCCGTCTCGCTGTCATTTTAAATGGAGCCAATATCGTTGTGATGCGACGACGATGACGGGAATCTAGGACAATACGAGCAAAAACTTTTCAAATAAATCCTTCAATTGTTTCCAGGATTTAAATTGTAAAATTTTCCGAGGAAAAAAGTTACACATTATTTCAATTCCGTGCACGCTGCATTGTTCGGGAGAACTTCAAAACAATTGCTGGCAACTTTGACGAATGGAATTGGTTCTACGCTTGAGTCCTGTCCCGGTCTGATGGTGGTTTCTCTTGTCAAAATTTAGCCGGTGAAGTTGTGTCTACCGTTAGAGAAACAATTTTTCCTATTTTGTGGGTCAGAAAATAACAAATTTGTGCTTTAATTGAACTCGAACGGGAAAAACGGAGTAAAGAATCGTCCGGGCAAAGTTTTTCAATTAAGGTTCTAGAAACTATTAGGCACAGTTAAATGCAGTTTTTGGAAGGAAATTGTGTGCTGTGCCATTATGTGATTGTGGGGTCGAAAGTTTTGTCTATTTTGTATACAATTACCCAGCTTCGACTGAGTGGAATAGGTGGGCAGGTTCACTTAACCCATTAGAACCAGAACTGTTATTATCTTTTTTTTTTTTTTTTTTGTAAGGACGATAGTTGTTCGGCATGTTGTTCTGTGGAAATTGTACAGGGTAATGACCGATTGTTGTAGTCTACCGTATGATCCACACACCTTTTACTACCGGCATTATGAAGTCGTTAGTGAGTTGAAACAAGTCAGGCGCGGTATAAAAGTTGTAAAAAAATTAAAATCACTCCTGGTTTCAGTACTTCATAAATGTGTATTCTGAAGCATTCTGCTGCAAGCATTCGTTAAATAAAGGAATTAAATAGGATATACAATGAAAATGAAAATATTTGGGATGAAGCTGGAGTTTTTGGAAAAATAAGCATTTTGTAGGGATTATCAAGCCGGTACTCACTAATGTGATATGCTTCCAATAAGGTGGAACTCTCTTAGCAGGCATGTTAGCCGGTAAAGTTGCCCAAGGTCCCAAGGCTATATGATTTTCAAACATCTCTCGGCGAACAGCTATTTGATCAGGCCTGGATGAAAGGACATGTAGGGAACGAAGACATAAAAGGCGGACTCAATGGGTTTGCTTCAGAATTTCTTGGCCTCAAACAATTTACCAAGGAAGAGAGTGCGATTTGATAGAAAGGACGGCCATTACTAAAAACCATTAACGATGGCTAAGTGTAGGCAATCCAAAACGCCTGTAAAAGTATCTGAGGGACCTGCCATGTGACAAATGGATAATAGCAATGCTGTTGATGTAGGAGCTTTACATATAGACTATGGCTGTAAGCGAAGGATACAGAGATCTGATTCATTGTACACATCTTTCAAAATATTTATATTTATACCCATGAGTCCAGTGTACTTCCTCGCTCTAGATATCTACCTTGTACTTGAAAAACCCCACTTCCGGATTGCTGTTATAAAGAATGAAAACAACTCCATAAACTTCAATTTAAGCAGGAAATCTGCTGGCCGCCACCACCCCTTCAATCGGTGGCCTCTCATTTCTAATTGCCATCTCCAAAAATCAACTCCATTACCAGGTCGCCACCAAACCCACCATCAACCAGCAATGGCAAAAGTTTTAATTGAATCCATAAATTTTCTACAAAAACCGGAAGGCGTTTGCTCTTCCCGTGCATATAAAAGCGGAAGGCCATGAGGGGGTGGGGGGCGACTCACTGATAAAACACCGCAAAAAAAAGTACAATTCCGGAAAATGTTCGCCAATTAGCACACAGCTGCCCTGGTGCGTGGTACGGTGAGGTAAACATTAATTTTCCGCGCGGAAAACGCCGAACCGCTTCCAGTTCCGTTCCACTGCCAGCATTTATTCTGCTTAATTAAATCTCACCTTAGAACAATAATAATCCAACGGGCAAATATGGTGACAGGAAGTGAATGTGGTACATAAGGCTGCAGCCATCGGCTATCCTATTTATCGCACTAATTATTGACCGCGTGGAAAGGGGGAGAATCCACAAATCTCTTCTGGTGCTAAGTTGCGCTGCTTCTCGTTAGGGGTAGTTATTTATGTGTAGGTGGGCTTACTGGCACTCATCCCGTTTTTGAGAAAAGTATGAATAAATTTTCATTTCATCCCCAAGAGCACCAGTATACAAGGGGATGTTGATTGCGGACACACAAGTACACCCTCTCGTAACGCGCTTAACGCGTTCAATTAGGTTGAGTAGTTCTGTGATTAGATTTATTCTGATTCGAATGGACTAATGCATGAAGCGAGAGGCAAATCCTCTCCAGGCATATGGGGGAGGGAGGATTGCCGGAAATATTCATACAGTCACGCGTCGAAGAAATGGGCTTATTGTAGACCGACAGAGGTCGCGGTGGAGGGTGTTGTGCGTGGCCGTGAATGGCACTTAGCCACGCGTCCTTCATATAATTTTATTACGATAACTTGGTTATGTCATATTCAGACGCTTCGCTGAGTGTCCATTAAAAGTTCAATTTTGTGGGTGGGATAGCCTCCCTAATCCCTTTCTGTGTCATAATTCATCTCTTTTTTCCATTTTTATCAGGAGCCATCCGAAGGAGGGGTGAATGAACTGTGTTCGTTCATTTTTATTATTGCATGCGGGTACGTTCGATGGGCTGAAGGAAATGGATTTTTATTTATCTCTATGTTTTTTTTTTCTTTCTTTTTCGGGGATGAAAGTAGAAGGGTCAAATTACCGCTGAGGGCTTAATACCATCAGAGATTCTCTTTTATGGAATGAAATGGATAAAAGAATATATATACTCGCACATATCGATATGTATATTTTCATTCAGACGGAAATGTACGCGGTAAGGCAAAATAATGTCGTTTTGTAGTTAGCTTCCTCAATAAAAACCCCTTTACGGAAACCATGGGTTTTGGTGCGTTATCTATTTAACCGTATAAACGAGGCAGTGGATCTTAATGGTCTTATGGAATATGAAAATGAAATTCGCATGGGGTTTAATCAAATTTTTGATGAGATTCAATGGTAATCGATTTTTATTTGCTTTCCTTTTTAAATGCTCCTTGCAATGTTAGCTTTTAGTTATTTAGCATTTTATTAGGCTGGGCAGTTATCCATTATCAGCCCTGGAATGTGGACACATCAATTGAGGCATGAGTGACAAACGAAGTGCTTTTAAACTGCAAAATAAAAAAATTTGGGATTGACATTGTAATAATGTTTTACTCAGTTCAACCAACGAAACTCCCAAGCACTGGCGGGCCAGTAAATGAAAGGCAGTAACTCTATTATTCTCTGGTGATTTTTGTGGCAAGGATGTTGAAGTTCCTATTTCGTCGAATGTAGGAAAAGCAGGTAACCGTGGTAACGAATTCAGAATGTTTCTTTCACAAAATACCTAAGCAATGCAATCCAGCATTCCTGGAGTTTATTGATATTAATTCAGATGACATCACTGTCAGATACTCACGGTCGAGCATATGCATAGATACAAGCAGTAACTAGTTTGGATAGCTTGTGGAGAATGTCTTTTCAAAATTGTATGTACTGTCTTCGCCCAAAAAGAATGAAACTGTGATTTCATACTGGATTTAATGGGCAAGTGGGTTCGAACCTGTATAGCTTTCGGACGAGTCAATTGAATCTTCGGCTTAGAAACGACGGTATCAGCAATGAAGGCGACATACTCTAATATGCAGGACTTAGGTTAGGTTGGCTGTCCGCACGAGATAGCAGACACACTTAGACCAGTAAAGGTCCTTTGTGATATCATGGATTAAACCATTAGGCCACTCAGGGACTAAAAAAACCAACCGAAGCTTCCGATAAAGCGATGAATGCACATTACGTCTAAGAACGCCAGACCACCAAGGTCTTCAAGGAAGGGGGACCCTAAATGGAGCATCCTCTTTTGCGACAAGGCTGGGCAAGTACATAGGAGGTGAAGTATGCTATCCTCCTCCTCGTCGTCCCTACAGCTCCTGCAGAAGTCGTTAGCCGGGATATTGGCTTATAAGACAGTGTCCAGTGAGAACACCGACAACGCAGCTGATCTGTGATTGCCTTAGTTTGACCAACTCGGCACTACGTTTATGGTCCAGGCTAGGCCAGATCTGTCTCGAGATGTGACACGTTGAGTCGTTTTCCATCTGAGATTTGTCTTGCTAATAGCATTCAGCTTTAGTAGATGCTTACATGTAGCTAGGGGCATACCTAGGGCTTGCCTATCAGGCAGAATCCTTAGAGTAGTACCCTGTCTGGCGAGGTCGTCTGCCCTGCAGTTTCCTGGAATGTATCTGTGGCCTGGCACCCAGCATAAGAGAGACTGTTTACGATAGTGAACAAGCCAAAAATTAATCGCGAAGAAGAGCTGCGATCCTGTTGGTATTGCTGCTAAATAAATAAAATTTTGTTAAGAAGGAACTGAGAAGCTTTTACAGTTATTACTTTCGATATTTTGCAGACATCCGTGTGAGATGGAACCGGAAAAAAACTTGCTGGTGATTTCTGGGATTCGAACTTCAAGTCTCCCGCTCTATAGTCTAACGCACTAACCACAGATATAGGAGCATTCTTGTAATTTTTGGCAATATTTTCCTGTGTCATTGCAGCTCCCACAGCACTGACATCCATTTAAAATCTAATCTTTGCGAAAGAACTCCCATCAATTTATCTCCTTGTTTTGATTCCATTGTTTGCCATTATTTGAAGTTCATCTGCTGCTAATAGCAAATTACACAGACGATAGGTTTGATTGCCCTTCCTAAAACGCTGCCAATCATACTCAATACACAAGTGTTCGTCCTCATCCTCACAAACTGCCATGTTCATAAGAAATGCTGCTCGCAGCTTATACAATAGCTCTCCCTAACTTTTTCAAGCATCCCGTATCCCACCACCATATTCTGGTGGGAGACGAAAACAGTTGCGACGACCACCAACACTTGAGACACTCTCCAGCTTTCTTTTGAAGGTTTTAATTACTGCGAGCTTTGCTTTCGGATCCTTGGATTATATAAGATATTTGTCTTTCGTCTAAAAATAAAAATTCTTCAAATTTAAAGGACAGTTGTATGCGACTTTCTAGAGAGCTATCCTCGACGGATACAAAATTCATCAACCTCGCCTTTAACTTGAACCGGCGATGGAGATGGAAATGGAGATGATGGTGATTCTCCAAAAGTCTCGTTGAAACTTTTTATCCAGGAAGTTGGCGGGACAATTTAAGGACATTTTCCTTCTTCTTTTTTGTAGTTAAACTTGTTCAGTGAACCTATCCTCTTAGTGTTGGAGCGTTGTGACAGGAGAAAAAACTTTGTTCATCATTCTCTGCCTTATACGAGTACGGAGGGAGAGAGAGATGGTGTCAGAGTGCTGCGACGTTATCGCGATATCAATTATTCAGTAACCACTTTGGAAATTACAAGAAAAATCAATTAGTTGACAACTTGCTTCCACTGAATATTAATCAATTTAAGAGAATTTCGCTTCGCAAAAGGAAATGGTTGGCTTTGTGAAAACTGGGGTAAAAGCGGTTTCGCTTAACTGTGTAAAACATTCACCAGTCATCTTGTGAATTGTTTATTTGAAAAGGAAAACGCAGAGTGCATAAGTGATTGCAATAATGACCGATTCCTTTCGTTTACTTGCACAAGTACAACACGAAAATGCGAAGGCTCTAGTAACGCCTTCGATGTCTAAACGGGATACTTTCGTTTTACATGCACCTGCTCTAGTCAATAATTAAGTTCAAGTTTTTGGTGGTGCAAGAATTGGGCGTGCCATAGAAGAAGTTTTCACCCAAACAATGGAAAAGTTTTTAAACTCTCTTGCACTTGGAGTAGTACGAGTACTTTACTGTTGGCTCTATAGCTGATATCCTTTTAACTTAAAAGTTCTTTAGCCTTTGTAGCCAGTTGTAGCGAGTTTTACATTTTTGTTTGTATTTGTTTGGTCGCTGCTTATGGTGACTAAAGTTGTATTGAAGAATTTTTTTTGTTTGTATTTCTGGTTGGCAGATTGAAAACGCTTACACCTGGGTTATTACTAAGGTTTGTGGATTGTAACAAAAACACAGGACACAGTTTCCACTGTTACAACATGAAGGTGTGATACTGATGAAAGTCATTAAGGCGAGCAAAGTTTTTGTTGTTTATCGCTATGGTATAAGTACGTTAAGCGGTGATTTGGAGACCTGGGGTCTGAAGCAATTTGAGTCAAGTGGCAGATGTTCACATATAGTTCTCTTAAGCAATCTAAATTGTTTAGAATTTCGTTCAATTCAAGTGACCCGTGACGTCTGAAAAAGCTGAAAAGAAGTGGTCATCAGACGGGGGAAAACAGGTTTTCTTCATACCAGTCAGGCTATGTATACTATGTTAGGCTGTGGTAGTTTTGATTTTGAATAACCAAACTTAAGAAGGACTCTACCATTGAATTTGCCTGTGTTAGTTAGGAACGGCTTGGAAAGTATAGCCGGAGAAACTGTTTGTTATAAAGATTCTCACAATTCGTTGTCCACAAGGCGTTGGCTTTGAGAATTGTTAATGAACTTCTGGGAACGAATCTCTGATGGTTGTACGCATAAGGGATGGTGTAATATTTAATATTTTGTAGCACGATTGGTTTCCAAATTCTTTATATTGGTTCGAAAAATTGTGTATTTGTGTCAATGGTCCTGAGAGTTTTTAGAGGATGTGTTAAATAACTCGAATAACACCTCACGTCTTAAACTTGTAGTATATACCATGAAGCAAAATTTTAATTCATTGAGTTCTCGATCGATCAGAATACCGGTGGGTTTCTTTGTATCTATTAATTATTTCTTTAATACGAATTGCATATTTATATATTTCAGTTTTCATTTATTATCAGCTAGTTCATCAGTTCATCATGTATAAATGTTTAACAATTTAAGTAAACACTGAGCTATAGAAGGAAATACAAGAGCGTTAAGGAAACGTTTACAGATATAAAGTAATCTGTTTTTATCTGGACCTTGGATTTATCTGGACGCGCAGTGCATTTTTGATATGAAATTCTTTTACGTTTGAAACGTACATAAGTTCGAAATCTGCAAACAGATATAGGCTAAGTCAGGTAAGTGAGCTGGAGAGGAGAGAACTACTCCCCACTCAGGTCAATACTGACCCATTGTGATGCCACTTGAGGAAAGGTTATCCCTTGCCCATAGAAATCCAATTCTGACTCTAATTTTGCTTCGATACTACTGCTGCGAGCCTTAATATTCATGAATTTCATTATCCTGTCTGATGGCGTGCTGGCAAGTTAGAGACCTGGGAAGTGGCACAGGAAGTGGGTTATGTCCTTAAAAGCTCCCTCGTGACTGCAGCAGAGTTTTTCTTCCGTCAAACGTAGTTTCTTCAAATGATACCGTAGAGAGTTGTGCCCCGTGATAACCCCAACGAGGGTGGAAAGGGATTTCCTGTCTTCCCGTATGAGTCTCTCGGTTCTGCATTCATCGAAGGACGGCCATAGTTTCCTCGTGATTACACAAGTTTCCATGGAGGTCCATCTGGTGTTCGCCTCTTTTATGGCTTTTTTTCCTGCTTCAAGCTTGAGTGCGCAAGGCGGGTTGTTCACGAGTGGTTCCGCTTGTCTTGAAACTGCTGCCGAACCCTCTGTTGCTAATTCGTCAGCTTTCATGTTATCTGGAATACCCTCATGTCCAGAGACCCAGCAGAGCGATGCCTTGTGCTGTGTTCCAAGAACCTTAAGCTCTTCTCGACTCTTTTCCATAGCGCTTATTGCTTTTATAGCCGCCTAGGTATCTGTAGACTCACGGGCGGCTGTTGTCACTGCCAAAATCTTCGCTTGGAAGACGCTGCTGTGGTCTGGGAGGCGTATTGATTTCGATATACCTGGCGATTCGGAGAAGATGCCTGACCCTACGCCGGTGTCCATTTTAGAGCCGTCTGGCAATGGATTGCGCATTTGCTATCTGACCACTTTTCCACTCCTCCCTGCTAGGATAGGCGCCTGAAAAAGGTCTATTAAAGTGTAGGTATGGCGTGATGTAATCCGTAATAGGTAGGTGGCCAATATACTTCTGGAGAATAGTCGTATGTCCCATTACATTTGACTTCCACGTTTCTGATGGCGCTAATGGCTGCCGATGTTTCAATGAAGATATCTAGCGGAAGCAGGTTGAGAATAGCCTCAAGGCCGGCCGTTGGGGTTGTCCTCATCGCAGTGGTGGTCCCGATGCACGCTAGTGTTTGATTTACTTTGACTTTGGCCATCATTGGGTGTTGAAAGAGCTAGTCAAAATCCATCAGCCATATTATCATGAAAATAAAGAGAAAAATAAATATATCACCTGCACCGAAACTTTTTACTCTTCAACTTCAGCTTGTCCTTTTCAATTTTTTATTTAATTATATAGCGTCATGGAGCCGAACTTATTCCAATATACCATGCAAATGAAATTAAATTTATCTTTTAAAAGTAACTGCTTTGAAAAAGTGTAGCCTGGACGTGGAACGTCGTTGCCACCAACCCCAAGACTCATGTTTATCACAAAGTTTTCACTTTTGACAACATTTCTTTTATAATTAACTCCGAAGTTACTTCCTTTTTTTCCTTACAAAATAAACTTTTCTTATAAGAGCATTCATTTCTGAAGGACTTTTGAGTTTGATGCTTATTAATAAAGCTGAACGTTACTTGCGTGAAGGACTGCATATATACATATGTACATGTATACATAATTAGGAGAGAAAACATTTTTGAGACAAATTAAGATGTTCATAAAAGTCAAGTAGCCGGGAAAAGAGGAACAGGATACCCTTCCTGTAGTTACTTTGCACTTTTTCCTAATTAAATACTTTTTTCACAAAAAGTTTCCCCCTAAAAGTTTGTGTGCAAATTTTTCATTGAAAAAATGATTTCATGCTTCGATATTTGATGTCCGGAGAACGTTTTTTAAAGAGGGTAGTGCTTGCGGCTTCACATTTTTAGAAGCAGCGGAAAGTTTGTAACAATTTGTGTATTCCTTCTGTTGCATCACCATCATTACTGCCAAAGTTCTACTGAACTACATTTTTATAAGGATGTACGAAATTGAATACTAGGCCAAACATAGATTTAAATAACTCAGCACCCCATTATAAACTCCTCAAAACACTTCACACCAACTTTTCCAATTCGGAAAATTTCTCTCATTATTCCTGATGAATTCACATCTCTCCGCATGCTGCACGACTACGAGTATTGTCTGTGTGTTGCACAAATATTTTCCTCCATTAACCAGATTTTCAAAATTCTCTGAAAAGCATTCATACACACACGATGGTACACAATTGCTGCATCCTCCCCCCGGATAGACATGTACGAATATTCAGCAGCGCAGCTCAGTTGTGGAACATATTTTCAACCTGTGCTTTGAATGCCCAGAACCATGACAAGAAAGGGGGGAAGTTTAAAAGTGATGACGATGAATTATTGCATCGCATGCACGTACCTAACTTCCAAAAAGCGCAGGACGAACCCGAACTGAACTCTGGGGATAAACAAATTATTCTTCCTCTAGCGAAATTACTTCACCGAGGTGGGCTGTATAAAGTCTTTGTGGCGCGGCTGCAAAGTATGATCTTCCCTAGCTCTCAACAGGCGTGTGTTTGTGTATGTGTGTGTGTGTACATAATTCATGAGAATGTGGAGCATGTGAAGATTTCCTGCTGAAGGATAAGTGTGTCACTTATTGATGTGATGTGTGGAGGCTCATTCAGCCTCTTCCGGACTGAATTAAGGTCCTGTATGAGCGTGTGAGTAGGGATCACCTAATTTAAAGTCCTAAACTGCTTCCGATTTAAGGCGGCTTCCCTTAAATTGAATTTATTTCCCGAAAATTACTAATGGGGAATATTATTCATGTGTAAATTGATTAGAAATTCATTTCACTTCGTTTGGCAATTTCTACGTCCTGCTTGATATGCAGGAAAAATTGTCTTTTAAACATTTCATTGACGTCTTTGGGAAATTGGTTTCTCTTCATGACACAAAAAGGCAGGAAATAGGAAAAATGTTATTTATTTGCCCAAATAGGGGCACGGTCTGAGAAAATTCCAAAGAGGAATCGTTGTTGCTTGTTTTCCAGAACTGGCGGAGGAGGGAAAAGGCTCACAACTGCGGAAGAAAGGACAAGAAATTCCTGAATGGGTTTCTCTTTTGATAAGTTTTCATTTTCTTCTTTTTTTATTATGTTTTTTTTTTTTTATTATATTCTAGTTTGCATGTACAAAAAAGAAAATTCAAAATTTATATAAATTGAATTCTTTATGTTATTTAAGCCACCCTTCAACCCCTTCCACAAGTTCTTGTCGTGTCTTGGCGGATGTTGTGCATACTTTTGAAAGCATACCGGTGTTGTTTTCGGGGTTTGTTCGACAAACGAGGAAAGGTATGTAGTTGCTGGCAGCGTTATCGTTTTTACTGGTGTTCAAGATTTTTGTCGTGAGGAAATTACTAGTCAGAACATGGGAAAGACCAAAGTAATGTTTCTGTGTTCGTAAATTTCGAACTAGGAAAATCAATATCCGATTATGAACTTAGGGGTCGACTAAGTCTCGTAGCTGGCTGTTGGGGTTAAGCATTGTTTAGGGATGATTAAAATTTGCGTTGAAGAAGAGAGTGCGAAAGGAGGCTTATACGAATGCGCTGCAGAGTTAAGCACAGGGAAACAAATAATCTACACTGTTTTTAAGCTTATTTAAAGCTTTTTGAAACAACTTTCGGTGGAATACAAGAAGACCAAGGAGTTTGTACTCTGAAACGCAGAATCGAGATAGTGGCTAACCGACACGTAAAATAAATAAGAACCATTCTTGCAGCTTCCAATAGTTTCAACAGGAACCTTCCCCCATTCGGTCTGAACCTCAACCCAAAGCTCGTTTAGATTTGTGGGTTGACTTTTGTCTCCTAGAAGTTGCCGTTTAACAATGACCCCAAAATTCTCTATCGGGCTCAAATCCGGACTTTGTGTAGGCTATTGAAACTTTGGAAAAAGTTGGTTACCAAAGAAGTTTTTGACAATTTTGGCGTGTGTTTGTGGTCACCGCCATGTTGGAAGATAATCTCTTCAATGGGGTACGCACATTCCTCAACAAAATACGTTAAATTTGTCCGGAGTATTTGAAGGCAATATTCCTTTCCCATTACACCATCGATTTTTACCGGAGGTCCAACATACCACCAAGTAAAACACCCCCAAACAATTAGGCTACCTCCACTGTGCTTCACTATCTATCTAACTTGGTGCTTAGGCACTCTTCGATACGCCTGTGCCAGGAGCATTCTTTGCCATCTGACTGGTAGCGATTGATTTTTGTCTCGTCAGCCCATATGACTCTCTTCCAGTCTTCTACCGCCCAATTTTTGTGGTCTTTGCAGAAGTTCAACCGTAATTTTACATTTTTGTCAGATAATGCCGGCATTTTTGCTTGATAGCAGATACAAGACCAATTTTTTTAAGCGCTCGTCTGGCAGTCCATTCACCAACGTCTTTATTTATAGCCCTAGAGGCAGTATTTGGTGACTTCACATTATTCACCCTAACCATCTTTTCCATGACATTAGCATCCCCCTCTGCTAACAACCGATGCCTTCCACCTTGATTTTTAGGGGAACTACAGTTTTTCCGTTTCTGGACCATAGGGACTTTTCTCTGAGTTTCGTTGCAGAGCTTGGCAATTTTTTGTGAGCTGCAGCCATTTTCAGACAGCGAAACAATGCTATTTTCAATGTCTATTGAATCCTTTTCCATTGGTCTATGAAAGCTTGTATTCAAATCCTATATTTTTTCAGAAAATACCTTAAAATAGCAATCTGAGCGCTGAATAATTGAGAACTAATACTGTAATACCAACAACTATGAAAAATTTGTCAGAATAAAACTGAAAACAGGGCAAGATAAGAACATTCGAAATTGAGTACACCAGAGTTCTCAACATATTCGCGTCATAATTCCTATAAAATCCGTTAACTAAGTAGATTATTTATTTGTCGAAGGAATACCTACATCCTTCTTAAAAAAAATAATAAGAAAATACATGAATTTGTATTTATTTTGTATTCAATTCTGCTCGCCACTGTAGGTGTCTACAAAGTATATACGTACCAGTTTTGTATAAACAGCTTTTCTCATTCTCTACTTTCCAGCAACTCTGCTAACTAAATTGTAATAAAATTTGTATCCGACTTGAGATGTAGAAGTCAACACTATGTCCTAAAATCAGAAAACTCAAACTACTTTTTGGAATTGCTAAACTTATTCGCAGAACTGTATATTTCTTAGATTTAATTAATTATGCATAACTCGCCGAAGCAGAAAAGTTGATGATCATCAACTCCACACCAGAAAAATTTACCCATTAACAAAATTGGACTTCCACTCAAAACTTAATTCTATAACTGGTAACCTCATTAATAATTTAACCCGTACAATCCATCAATGCTTATTTTACCCAGTACCCTAGACTTACTACATCACTATTTCTATTTCCCCAAACCTCGCCATTCACGTTCCACCACCAAATCAACGAAATGGTTTTCCGAAAAGTTTTTTTTTTTTTTTTTTGCCTTTCTTCCTTCCCGACCCACCTCTTTTCGCTACCACCATCATCATCATAACAAATTTATAAAATTGCAATTTACGACTACCACAGAAGATCGAGGGGAACCACGATGGAGCTAACTTGCAATACCCCGACAAATACTCAACCACCATCACGGTTATAGCGGTATACAAACTGCATCCTTGCAGTACCATAAAATGGTGGTACAAATGCTTTACCAAGCGCAAAAAGTGAAACAAACTTCTCCAGCGGGGACGACCGAGAAAGGCAAAAAAAAAATACTGAACAAAAAAATTTCACACTACTTTACATCACCCACGAAGAGAAACAGTCCTAGAAATGAACAAAAAAAAGTACTATACATTGACATTGAGTCCTTCGAATCCTTGGGGAGTATGTCAAAACCAATTTGACACAATTTACTCGCCAGAATGCATGGTTCGATGGGTTTCTCTACATTCAGGTCGATATCCTTGTTTTTCTTGTTATTTTCTATGTTTGCTGCTCCCCCTCGATGTACTGTATACATTCAAGCAATGGTTTCATTGTGTCATGTGTGTCATACAACAAGGGACCGTATTTATTTTCAGGTTTCCATAAAAGAAATTCGTAAAATATTGTTCAAAGCTGTAAAGGAAAAGAAAGGTGCTCACGCAACCATATACATATGTACATACATGTGTATGTGTATATGTGTGTAGGCAGTACAAAAAAGCCGCATCTTGAGTGTAAAATTAACCAGCTCGGTCTAAAGTATACAAGGGAGGACACGTAAAATCAACACAATTGGGATTAGATTGAGTTTTTATTATTTAAACAGCCACCCTCAGGGAGTAAGAGTCCTTACAGTCGGAATGGCGTACATAAAATTTGTGTGTGGAAAATAGTCTGGATTTTTGAATAGAAATATCGACAAGGAAGGCAGGATAATTGTTTGTTCGACTTCAATTCCTAAAGGACATAAAAAAGGGTCATTTTGGATAAGGTGCCAGAAGACATCCATTGGGTCAAATAGTCGAAAACATTTAAATAGAGTCCTCTTGAGCTTTTCAATTACAAAAGTTTATTATTCGCTTCAGCGTTTAAGTTTCAAAGTTTTCAACTATATCAGGAAGTGGGTCGTTTTAGAACAGTAGAATTATCATGAGGTTTTGCCCTATGACATCTAGAAATATAGAAATATGAATGACGCTACAAGGCTTTGGGGTACATTGGGGACTCAAATCAAAATTATTAACTGTGAGGGAGGTGGTATGTCTTGGAGAACATCTGAAGGCAAACTTACACACTGCACTAAAGGTGAAGGCAGTCGTTCTTGTGCATGAAGTAAATAGCTTCAATTCAATTTAATAGTTGTGAAGGAAGATGGAGGTTCGTAATTTTGTGCACGATCCTCGTACCTAACTACATATGTAACTATCATTGTAAAAACAGCGAGTCTAAGAAAACAGTGGGCTCAGGTAAAAGGTTAACAAGTCTCATATGATTTATGAATTTAGGTGCGAAGCAGCACATAGTAAATTTGCAATGAAAGGTCCCCGATGTACCCCAAAGCTAAGGACGTCATTAACGGCTTTAACCGCGGAATGGATACTAGAAAGCAAAAAGAGCAGAAACTGCGAAACTTTAGCCTCGGAAAGAATGTGCATAAAGCCACAGTTGAAGGTCCATTCACAGCTCAGCGACTTGCGAATACGAATGAGCATATATTTGCAAATTTTGACATTTTATTCACAGCAACTTTTTTTTAGTCGCAGCAATCTGCGAATTTCTCTTGTCTCAAAAGAATTGTGAGGTTAAACTCTCGCGAATGTTTTGGTCGCACGAATGTAGATTCCGTTCCACATTTGTGGAATGTGAATAAAATTTGACAGCTCGCGAGAAGTATCAGCGAATTGTTAATTTCTTCGCAAAAACTAATTAAAATTTAACTTTTTTTCTATTAATCGATAAATAAATTAAGCACTGTTCTTTTGGTAAAGTTGTCAATTGCGTACCTTTAAACGAACTAAAAATTGTTTGTTCGCAGTTCGCGCATTTCCTGGTCGCTGAGCCGTGAATGGATCTTTAGAACGTGAATTCATTGAGAGGAATGGCATACAAAATTAAATATACCAGAAACTATTTAGTGAGCGGAAATGGCGTATTTGAGATGAGAGTAAGCAAATCTCCATCATATAGCGCTAGGGTATGACGAGAGCACACTGGAATAGAAGGTGTGATAAACAGATTTTTAGACGGACAAAAAACTCTTAAAACCCTTGAACATGGTGCAAACCTAACTCCAGACAGGAAGCACTTTCACCATTTTTCATTATTTTCCGTTTACAATGTACAACTCTTGATGGGTTCTCATAGTTATGTCTGCGTCTGGTAGTCATAAAAGGCACATCTGGGTCACATGTCCACGTTTTGTATACATAGTGTGGTCATAAAGACACTCCTCATTCTCTATTCAATTAATTTTTTCCCTCCCTTAACATTCAGCAAACCACACACGTCACCCAGAGCTACGAGATACTCGTATCCCTGCTTTTAGGTGCATCTAAGGAGCACAGCTATTGATTCGTCAGCAATTCAAAAGATGTGCATCTAGGTCAAATATTGACTGATCAACTTTGATGCTTTGATACTTTTATCACGTACATCCTCTCAGTAAACATTTGCATCTCTTGATAATGATGAATAAATGATGTGGAGGGGGCCACTTTGTAAAGATCATGCGATGGAGGAGAATATGAAAGTTCCGATTAAGCTATGACATTGATTTGACTTTGTTGCAAGGCGAAGTGAGAAAATATTCTACTTTCTGCCTGACTGCGTACTTAATGCATTTTGAACTTGTTGGTGGGTGCAGACACCCTCGTGCATTCGTTCTGTGACCCAATATCTGTGTGATGATGCTCCATTTTTATCCCCATTTGTTTACCCATCACTTTGAGTGCCGAATTTTCCTTCAATCAAGTGTTTGTCTATGTACCTTCCAATTTTCTAAGTTGAGGAAAAATGTCACTACACACAGAGTGCTGTCAGAGTGTAAACAACAGTTGTTAGATGGAAAACACACAGGGGTCGCAAATGGGGTTAAGCTCAAGAGAGAGTGAGTGTTCAATCTTCCTAAGTGGCTGCTCTTCTTTAACAATCGATCCCTTTCCACACTGCAACTTATGAACTGAACGATTTTTTTTCCATCATTGTGTTTTGTGAATTCATTTCCTTGGCGGATGATGCTACGGAAGGAATGAGAAGGATAATGCCGAGCGTTGATGAAAGTCAATTGGATAAAAATTTAAAATACCAGTTTTCGAGAGAAGTAGGCAGAGCAAAAAAAAAAAAAAAAAAACACCAAAGAAGAATACCGTTCTAATAAGCTGTATTCATGTAGGGGAGAAGCTGAGTGTGTGCGAAGGATTCTTTGGAGTAAGAGAGTAAATATCCTGATTGTCAATTTCTTGGTATTTTTATTTCCTATCCCATGTCCTGTGCTGAAGAGGACACAAGTGTATAGTAGTTTTTTTCTTTGTGTCTCCATCCCCAATAGGGAAGGATGAAAATTGAGTCTGAGCTGTGTACAGAACTCGGGAAGGTTTATTGCAATTCTGTCCAGGAAATTGAGGCACACCCATTTTGATGAGATCCCATTTCCGGGGCGGTGAGCATATTGCAAATTATTTAGAGGCAACAACGATGCTGTTGGTGTGGACACAGTTGGTTTCACCCAGCTTGCAAGGGAAACTGTTGAATGTGTTATCACATGTCCGGTTAGATAGGTTCATTGATATGTGAGAGTTTGCTTCTTCTTCTTTTTTTGCGGAAATTGAAAATTTTCTGTTGATGAGTTTGGAAAATGGAAAATTTTGTCTGAATGCCCTTTTCTCTTATACATACATACGTATGTATATATGTACTTCAAATGTTCAAGAAGCAGTACCTATTAATATATGTTCGTGCAGGAGAACTTAGGCATCTCTTATTCATTTCGGCTGCTTATTTTGAAATTTTGTGATCAGTTTCTCTCCTCACTTAAGAAATGCATTGTTTTTAACAAACACTTAGTAAGCATGTTTGACAAGCTATTTATTAGTTACCACTGTAACTCGTCAAAAATTCAATTCCAGATAATCTACTTGAAGTCCTTCTAAATTAAACCTACCACTTACTATATCTGAAACTCATACTCAATCCAATCAAATGCACATCGGAAAGGCAACGAGTAGCTTCCGCAGAACCACATAAATTATTTAGCAACAACACACAACCCTCAATGTTCTTAATGATAATTGCCCATGCATGTGGAACGGTATTAGATTGTGTGCTTCCCTTCTCCCAACTTGGTCGTTTCCACCTTCGGGAATCTCCTCTTGAATCGGTTAGGAAATTATTAATGTGACAGATGAATCGCGTGCCTGGCACTCATCATCATCATCGTTGTCTTCGAAGAAGCAGCGGGCTATGGTAGAATGATGTACAATGAATGTAAATTTATTCCGACAGAGCTTTTGATCGTGTATGTGTGTATATATTCATGGAATATGGCGAGGAAAATTCAAATGAATCATTGCAATTCATTATAAGCGGCTTTTTAGTGTGTAACATAAATTGACATTTAAATAAAAAAAAAACCGAAATTATGTGGAAAAGTAGATAAAGACTGTGGAACGTAAAAAAATATTTCCCTTTCCGGTTGTAGATTAGGTGCACCAAGTTATGCAAGGGTTTTAAAGCGATCATCAACCACCTAAATGTAGGCTTCAATATGAGAACTTACAACCGGAGTTGTCGCTCCAGGAACATTATCATAAAAAATAATTTTTTTAGGAGCTAGAAATTAGATGTTTTTGAATATACATACATACACTCCGCGTCAACTGAATAGGTACATAATTTTTCAAAAGGTATTTATTTATTTCTTACTATTTGTCTATGAGGCCAAAAGAAATGTGAAAGAAGAATTTTAAAAGAGCTGTTATTTTTTCTCTGGATTACTTGCATTCTGAATAGGTAAAATAAACAGGTTTTTGAGGCATTTTATTAGTGCATTCTCGTAGTCGTTACCACCTCCTCTGTTCATCATTACTTCTCAAATTCGGTCCGGCGTGCCTTTAAGTTGTCTAGCGAAATTTCTCTTCAGGCTAATTTGATGGCTGCTGATTTTTTCGAAGTTTCAGCAGTTTTAGATTTTTGGTACAGTTAATCAGTCTTCTAACTATGGAAACACTAGCACTAACACCTGCTTTTTGCTTTATTCTCTCAGTTGATTCAGAGGAATTGAAAGCAAATCGCATAGTTGCTCTTCTGTCAGCCGCTGTTGTTGCCCTTTTATTACCTCCCTTCATGTTGAGGACCGCAGGCGCGTGCTCACAACAGTATGAGATTCTTACTCACCATAAAACCAACACGAACTTTTTAGTTTCATCTTCCAATGTTGAAATTCCAAGATCTCTACAGCTATTGTGGTACCTTATGCACTATATCTGTGCATACCACGGTGCATGAACAATTTGTCTCAACATTTTTTTTTCATAAGTTTTTAAGATATTGGACCATATGTCCACACAAACTTCAGAACTTGCGTGTATATTTTTAAAATCATGAGGTTGTCAAAATGAATGTTTAACTGACATCGAAAGTGGCGGTCCAGTGTCAAATAGCGTTTGAAATTTCCTCCTATAGACACAAGTTCTCGATAGACTTTCATTTAGGACAGGAGCATTTAGGAAGCCTTTCTTACAAAGGAGGACCTGCGAAATGAATATCTTTGAAATCTCGGCAATAAGATCTAGTCTCGGTTTCCGCTTTGGAGGCACCCGTGAATCTGGAAATGATGCCAAAGATCCTCAATGGCGTATCAAATGCAAACGACACTCAGATTATGAGAAGGAGTGCTTCATGAGCTTCATGACGCCCAAGGAAAAAAGTGACGAATAAATGCATTCAATCACTTTAATACGGCATTACTGCTTCGACCATTCATTTGATCAGTAGCTTTGGTAAAGAAAACCTTGAAGTTGCCATACAAAGACACACTGCCAATGATTATTTAATGCTAACAAGGTTGGGGTGCAAGCCAGTATTCAAATATCTGGCCAAAGATTGTGTATCTACTCCGTGGAACAATATTTACAAAGGTATCTACCGGCTTAGTGAAAATCCTCCTGTGGTTTGACAAAACCTCGTTCAAACCTTTTTTTAATAACCCAGATTTTTAACAAGTAACATGCATTTTAATCTCACCCTTCCATTGAGAATTGAAATCATATATACACGTAAGAAAAAATATGCATGTCCGTAACCACTTTTAAATACGAGCACAAAACAGTGTCACACATCAATCAGGACATACTCTAAAGTTACATAACTAAAAATGGGAGCACAATTTCCTCACGAGATCATACACACCCCCTCTCTGTAAATCGCAATATTCCTCAGTTGCACTTAGCAACCCGAAACTGAAACTTTTAATTCACTCGGCGCTGACTAAAAATCCATTATCTCACTGAGCCATTTACAGCACACACCCATCTCTCAACTGCACACATTACAATTCATATTCAGAAATTTCATTAAAGTCATAACTCTCCTTCACTCGCAACGTCGCCCGACCCACCCAGGACGAATCACCACTGGCTCTCGCACAATAGGACCATTATACATTGTTTTTAAATTTTTATCAGCAACACACCTTCTACATGCATTCGCCATGCCAACCCTTAAACCTAGGAGTTGCATTTCCATGGCCATGTCTCCTGCGAAAAAAGGACCGGGGTAACCGCAATAAATTAAAAAATATACACACACAGCACAATTTCATTTAGGAATAGTTAGCACACACGAATGTATAGTAACGGTGCAGGCTCAGTATTTGCGCGAGTGTGTGTATGAACGCGAATGGGGACTTACTTGTTCTCGCAGGGGAATGAGTAACTGGAGCAAGGACGACAGTTTTTTTTATTTTTTTTTTTTTTGCTCCACTGTAATAATGTTTATTCTGAATTTTCTTTGTGCATCCGTTTTTTTTGTTCCTCGTGCTCATTATGGAATAATGCAAAAAAAAAAAAGGGGAAATTATATTTCATAAATAATATTTAGCTGCCTTCAACCGAATGTAATTAATTCTGCGCCTTTTGTTTGAAACAGCTAAGGCAAGCGTATAATGAAGTGTGAAGCTCCTGAATTGGAGCAAGGGCGTTAAAGGTGTGAGTTCAGTCTTTTGTAAAATTTAAATAAAATATGGTGTCAAATTATTATTTGCTTTCCTCTGGCTAAGGTGGGCCACTTTATCAAGGTTTGCCTAATTAGGTGAAACTTGTTCAGAAAATGTATAAAGACGTTGTGAAGGCGTGAACTGAAGTAGCTGATGGTTTGTCGAAGAGAGATTTCTAATTAAAAAGATTCAAGTTTACGTACTTAATTTGGTTAATCTTATGGATAGTTGTCTTCTCATTATGGCTTATTTTCTACATACATTCAGAGCAGGGACACCATAGTCCTATGAACAACATAAGACTTCCCTACTCGTTAGGCAAGTAAGTACATATGTATATGTATTTATTTTCCAAGCGGAGACTTACTCTGTTATGTATTGGTAGAGGGGTCAGAATATTTGTGTCTGTATTTATGGTCAGCCTGTGTTTAAACCTTAACCAGTTCCGAAATAGATGGAGAATGCAAGAAATTTTTGAATTCGGTCGCAAGACTTAACTTTTTAACTCTTGTCTGGGTCCCGGGTTGTACTGGGACCTTTGGGTAAAAGATCTCCAATAAGATTGCTAGACAAGACTCAGAATGATTTACAGGACCTGCACCCATGTTGGGTTTTCTCGCGTCCCAGAACTTCACAATGCGTTTGGACGTGCAAAAAGACTCCAAAAATATACTGGCATTTTAAGGGGACATTTCCCTAAGCCTAAGTGACATTAGAGTCTTGCATCTGAGTACACCAGTGAAGTTTTTCCTCACGCGAAAAAAAAAGTCTTAAAACTTAAGCCTCCAGCATGGCAAGCTCTCTATCGAGACAGAGGCTTTTCAAGGACTCAAAACTTGAAAGCTTTGTATTTGGAATCTTAAGGACGCACTATGATTTTCAATTTCTCCAAAATCTGTGAAAACAAGGTAGAAGCACTTATTTCGAAGTTCGCCAGACTTTATGGTCCTAAATTTAAAAAAAATTTACCTCCATGCACGAGAACCTATCAATTTGTGTATTACAGTTGTAGTAATTCATTCTCTCAAGGAGAGTTTGACATTAAAGGGCTAAGCGTGCACTTGACAAACTTTCGTATTTAAACCCAAGTTTGCTGTTGATGCCGTCGTTGCCAGTGTTAAATAATAAAACTCCGTGAATTAAAAAGTTCTGCATTATCTCATGATCACCATAATTCCTTATGAGGTTGAGTTTACTTGGCTTTTTCAAAGTTCTTCCATATTAACAATTATTTATCCTGCGACTCATCAACTTTCGTTCACAGGGTGTGGGAACGATTGCTTTAAGGTGCAAGAGCATGCTTTTTAGCAGAAGATGTGTATATACACACTATATAGCTCTGCAAACTGTGTGCAACGCAGCTACTGCACCACCACTTCACTCTATGTATTTTCATTAAAAAAGGATTTCCATTGTCACTAAAGAGTGTAATCCACTCTTTCTTATTCTATCTTTGCATAAAGTATATCCACACACCCCCCCTCATTTAACAATTTCTCATCTATGTAAATGCAATAGCCCCCCCTCAATAGATTTTCTGGACAACAGCTATGTACTCCTTTGAGTAACCAGTCAGAACAATGCGTGTTCTTACGGTAATTGGATGAAAGCTTTCCTCGCAACGCTCGGCGCCGTGCTTATTTAATCCAATTGTTGAGCATACAAAATGATATGTATTCACCAGCAGCGATCCGCCATCCCTGTAATCAAATTTATGTCCTTTCGCTAGCGCGCTGCTGTGATATTAAATTAGAATCAACAAGAACGACCGTCGAGACGGCGGCTATGGTAGCACTAACTCACTGAGGATGATAACAACGGACACCAGTTGTACTGCAGTAAATAATTTACGCCCCTAAAATCCACGGCGAGTCGTCTGACAATCCAGACACAAATCTATTTTTATTTCGACCCTACAAGGGGCTCCATCATCTCGCATGTGGGGGGATTGTGATTCGATAGATCAAAGTCATGAATAAATTTCGTACCGCGTCTGTCCTCAATTTTCTCCCGTGCAAGAGTCCGCGTGAAATTGAAGGATGCCACTGCCTCGACTTTGGAATTATTTTTCCCAACATATCGATGATGGATGCAATCGCATTTGGTCCTTTTAAGAAATCGTTGTGACATTTAATCCAATTCCGATTGCTTTTATGGTGGAGCAGACATCCATCTGGGCGCACAGAGAGGAAGGTAAACCAGGACAATTCTTGAAACAATTGGTTCCTTGTGGTGCACTTGGTTTGTCTGATGGGGATGCGGGTAATGAGGGCAACGAATTCAACGTACATTTGTCATGCTGAATTAATACGTTACAAGAGACAAACATTTTTTAACATTCTGCTTATTCTCCTTGTTACAAATTTTGCTTAGCAAGGACTTTTTTCTGTGTACAATGTCTGGTGACATATCCTTTGTTCTAGGGGTAATCTTTTCACACAGTTGGAATGCCTTGCACGGGAGGGTTGGCTTTGACAGAAAAAAATGTATAACGGTAATCAATTTTGTTTACATATACATATGTGTCGTTTGAGGGGTATCTGGAGCACATACATACATGAGTATGATAATTCTATTTGAGATTTGATCAAAGAAGTAGGTCACGCTCGCTGATTAAATTTCTTTCCATAAATCGATGAGCTGGTAAGTTCTAGTATTGTTTCAGGATATGCTTAAGAACATAACTTCCAAATTTTATCGAGAATTTGATCGCAGATTAGTGGGAATACGGATCATGCAATCAATAAGTGAGACGAATGCAGGAGTCTTGATGGTGCTATGGGTTAAGGTGGCACATAAGGTCCAAGGTGTAATAATATTTCCTTAATGACAACTGCGTTCACAGATATACTCACTGTAATATTGGTTGGATTGATGTTTGGGTCAACTGTGAAACGCTATTCACTTTATTAAAATATTTCGAACAATGAGCCGGCTCAAGTGATTGGTGCGTTAGACTACTGAGCGAGGGGTTTGAAGTTCGAATCCCAAAAAAAGACCAAAAAGATTTTTCACGCTCCCACCACTCGTGTGTTTGATAAACGTCCGAAAGTAATAACTGTCATGCAAAAGATTTTCAATTTGCTTTCAATTTAGTCGTGAGGAGCTGGGCCCGGAGCCACATACCCCTACGATCTGCAAATCGTTGTACGTTGTACATTGAAAAAATGTCAACAGGGTAGCTGTCACTTAGCGTTGCAGGCTAAATATATCCAAAAGAGGAGTGGTGGTTCTAAAAGACTGTAAGGTAAACGTGAAAATATAAAGAAGGCGAAGGAAACTTCGATAACTTTTACGATGACTGGCACAGACAAGGAAACACCGATTATCTGAATTATTAGCAAGAAATAGATTGATACCAAGTTAGATAACAGACGTTCCGTATTCCACAATACCAAAGTTTAAGCATACCAGGGTGCCAGTAGGTATTAAAAATTGTTTGCATTGTTAAATAAAAAAGCGATGACAAAATCAGAATGTTGGACCAAGCAACGACAAAAGGTAATCTTCTATAAGGAGAAGACCTCGATGAGAAGATTTCAATATGTTGTTGACAGGTAAGCGTAACCTAGACCTATGCAAAAAAAAGGACGGTGTTCAATGATTGGAGAATAATTCTTTAACGATCCGGACAACAAAACCGCCAAATATTATTTTTAAATTAATTTTGAGGCTTCTATGCTCTAAATAATCAGCTAACTATCTCGTTTTCACGGTGCAGATACCCATCCAACATGCGTACCATGTGCTAGCATTTCGTTCCACATACCAATTTGGCGGGGCATTCAAAACACGAAAGTATTATTTTGTAGTCATTTATTTTCAGCAAGTCCCAGGCTCATGAAAATTTCAATTTTCCTCACGCACAATAGTCTATTTTTCTAACCATATGCACTGCGACTGGTGGGAAAAATTTGCATTTTCCTGACGCAATCCGCAAATGAGCAAATATCTCATGATCAACAAATTAATTGTCTCCACATGATGCGCGAAAATTTGTTGCCTTCACATTCGCACTCCCATCCATATTCAGCCTCGTAGACACTTTGCTTCAGCACAACTTCAGAGATACTTTTTAACTAAATATCCGCACAAATACGGGTGATTAACACACTCAAGTGATGTATGCGCGTCGCATCGCGAATTACCCATTTCCCCCGGGTGGCGGAAGGGAGAATTGACGAATACTCAACTTGGCGTTAAATTAGCATCTGCAGTAACTGCAGTTCCACTCGAGGAATCATCACCAACCAACCTCATTATTATCAGCATCCTTGAGGCGATATGGTGCTCTTTGACATACACACATATTTATATGTGTCTGCACTGCGGATAAATGCGTTGTGCGGAGCTGTAACTAACTAATCACTCCTGGAAGTTTCTTTGAAGGGGGGACCTTGAACAGTACTGCACCGCAATGTGGAAGCTCTTTGAATTTTTCTTTTTTTTTTTTTCTTTTTAGATGCTTCAACTACGAATGAGTTTTAATGAAGTTTCGCTTGATGGGTTCTTTAGAAGAATTCTCTTTTTTTTTTTTCGTTTCCTATGCCCATGAGCGCGGTGCATCGAATTAGAACCACGGAGTTTTGGACGGGAAATCGCTTAAATTTGTTTTCGGTTGACTGTGAATAATGTTTTGGTGCTTTGCTTAACGGCTCGGAAAAGTATCAGAGTATGGTGTCATGTGGATAATTTAAGGTTTTACTCCGCAAAAAGAAAAAAAATATTTCCATGTGTGTGGAGATGGACGAGGAAGTTGAATTTGATTGAAGGTTAATGTTGGTCGAGCTAAAAAAAAAATCAAAATCGGCTGAATTCGATGGGTAAAAAAAGTTTTTTTTCAAGAATCTCTCCATAACGATGATCGTTGCCTCCAGAGGCCTAATAGAATTTCTTCCCAATCATACAACCTACACTAATTCGTTTAATATCTGTTCCATTTTCAGCTTCCCAAGTGTGGACGTTATGTTTGTGGACAAATCCCAGGTCAAAATAAGCTTCGCAGCTCGTGATAAGCTCCTCATCCTTCTGGAAATTTCTTCGTAAAGGTATAGAATGTCTGCAGCATTTTGTTGTCGATGTTGGTGGTTTCTCTTCAATAGCTCATGGATAACTTGTACTTTATGCTGCAGAAAAAGAGAAAGATTGAGGTGGAAATACCAACCCGGAAAGCCCCAGCGTCCAATATGTTACTCAAATCTGTCACCTTTACATCTAAAGCCGATTGACAGGCGAATCCTTTCGAATAATCAATTTCTGTAAAGATATACTGGTTGTTGATTTACATCAGGGACTTTATTTAGGTCTACCATATACATGAGTGGTAGTGGTAGTGTTCCCATTACAGTCGATGTTGAGGAGTTTATTTCCTTTTATTTTTCGTTTCGATTTACCACTACATATGTACTTACTCGTATCTTTCTTAAAAATCGATTGATTTTTCTTTACAAATGATAATTTTTATCAAAGTCGCATTTGAAGTCTGTGACTACATTGTTACGTGCCCAATCGCCAAATCCCTCCCTCAAATTTGAATCTTTTCAATCTTGTTGCTGCCTCCTTTGTAAGGGAATTTCTAACTCAGAACCAGATTCTGTTCTGAAGCCTCGAATTTGTACAAGCGATTGGACTTTTATTTTGAAGCAAAGATGTTATGGCAGATTTCTCTTTTAAGTCCACGATCCTAAAACTTTATCGAGGCGTATAAGGCTCGGAATATTAGTTTTTAAGATTTTCTCTGATCTGAAATTCAAGGTTTTTTTTTCACCAAAACAAACATATTTATATGTATGATTGGCTTACGATGATGAATGTGATTGAAAATTAATGTTCGGCGAATTAGTTTAAAAAACACATTGCCGCTCAGTGGTTTTATTTAAAAAAAGGAAAAGCACGATCAGAAGAAATCTTTTGCTGTTCTTTATTTAACCATAAAAGCCTCCATATCCTGTGTATATCGGTCGCCGAATAAACCCACCATATCCACCATATAGTGGACGTACCGACGATGGTCTAGTGTACCCTAATCCTGTTCCATAGCCCAAAGCACCTCTGCAGCCATAACCAAGACGACCATATCCATATCCATAGCCAAATTGAGGTGTACAATTGGTATAAATAACCAGAAGCACCGATATTACGATCCACAGCAGTAAAGTTTTCTTTAAAAATAAATTATTTACTAAATATACTAAATATGAACTACACAACTTCAAGTTACAGTTTGCTGCTCCATTGGCAAATGAGCTAGGACTACAACTCTCGGGGAAATCTGCAAGCCAACTGAAGGCAAAATTGCAATCTGTATCAATGCTAAGTAATTAGAATAGAAATGCTAATTGAACAGCTTGCACGATTCGATATTCGAACGATAAACCAAGTATTGATTAAAGCCATCACGATTTGTCGAACTGACGACGGCTGATAGATGCAGCTATGCAATCAGAAGACCATCGTAATGCTCAAGCAAATTAATTACGTTCTGTTCCACGAAAAGTAAATGTTTTATTTGCTTAGATGAAAGGTGGAAATTAATTGTTTGAGAATCTGCCGTGAGTGGGTTGGGCAAATACTTGTTTTGTAATTGCGGTGTTTTGTGAAAAGTATAAATTGTAATCAGATGCAATATTCCACGTTCATCTATGAACATGATCGAACATCATTAATGTAGAAAAAAAAAATGATGGACCAAGAATTGTAGATACCTATGTGGAGTATTCTTAGTGACTCTCACTGTAAATGTTGCTAGTTTGGTAGAGCAGCGACCATCGTCCATCGTCATCCCCCACAGACGGACGAGTTTCACAGGGATACATAGATCTGAATCCATATGTATTGGTTAGTGTCGGTTTGAACATCTTCGGTTTTCTTCAGGAGTTGCCGGAGAGTCAAAGTTTTCAGCTGATTTAGGTTAGGTTAAGAAGGGTGTGTGATAGATAAACTTAGCCGCCTTTGATTTGATTATATTTGATTTAATCGATTTTAGGGCTGCTTGACTGTCAACGAAAATAGTTATATCCGACGGAGGGAGGTGACTGTTTTCTTTGCATATAGGGGCCTTTTCTATTGCCAGGATTTAAGCTTGTAAAACACTGCGTGCTTCTGGTAGTCTGAACGACTCCTGTTTTTGCAGAGCCTTCGACTAGAAGCCTGCACCCGTACCAAAATCTATCTTCAGCCCTCAGTGTAGATCGTGATCCCTTGATTTTGGCCTACACTTTTTGACTCCCAGTCTTCTCGCCTTGGGAATATGATAGGGATGTCGATTGTAGGGGGCCAAATAGTCTGATGTGGCTGTGAAGCTTTAAAAGTTAAATTTCCCGCCCATTCTCTTTATTGTACGCAATATTGCCGCATGTCCATGGGTGGTCGGATTCCATAAGTTGGATTCTCTCAGCCTAATATCTCCTTTTATCAAGGAGCCTTTTTTTAAACAGGTCCAGGGGCAGGAGGTGTAGAATCATATCCAGCCCTGGTTGCGGTGCGCTTTTCACAACTCCCGTGGTACAAAGTGATGCAAGCCTTTGTACTTTGTAGAGGTCCTTCATGTAGCTCTTTGTTCCTGTTGCTGTCCACTAGACTAGGGACCCGTAGGAGATAGGTCTAATCTGACTTAAGAACGTACTGATAATGGCCAACTAGACAAGCTTGTACATACATATGTACACATATGAAAAAATTAATCTACAAACCTCTGCAACAAGGTACTATAGCAGCTTTCGGAGACCTTTTTTTCTCTGAAATATCTTGCTTTGCACCCGAGTCTTCGCCTTTCATTATTCTTCGTACTTGATGCTAAGAATTAACGCGATCGCATGAAATGATTCACCTCCGGAATTTAAGATTGTAACGTTTAGGAGTAAATTTAGAACCTACTACGTTTCGTTAGGTCGTAAGAGGATTTGCATAACAAATGACTTTGTCAACCACCCGAGCAGGTCAGGGGGTGCTTTGAGAAGTGTAAATATGCTAAAAAGTGGCAGATCTACTTTAAAATCTAATTTCAGTCTAAAACTTCGCACGAAATTAAATACACATCAAAGCTAATCATTTGAACGATTTCTGTACTCAAAAAGTAAAATATAAACTTGTCAGGTTTGGGAATCTATTTTACTCACGATCTTTTCCAACCAAATTCATTATCTCTAAGCCTGGCAGAAACCCTTGACACCGACTTAGTGTCAATTACCTAACTATGTCTCATTTTCTCGTTCAACTGAATGACTCTCAGCCACTTGACAAAAGCATTCTTTCTGAAACAGAAATTCCATTCAGTGCATGGGACACACGCCAACCTTACCCTCGAATCGTGCACCCAAACAATGCAACACACATTGCATTGTCCCAGTCCGGCGGCTTCTGTGACACACACCTCCAACCCCGAAAGACAATTATCGCCATTTAATTACAGGATTCCGAACGCAATTTACTTCCATCTTCAAACCATTATATCCCCATCAACATGCATTCGGAGTTTTTGTGGGTCACCCGAGCAATGTCACGGGCGGCACTGGAACCAGCAACCAGGCAAACAACTGAACCGAAGTGCTTTGTAGATACAAGGTCGCACCTGTCGGCCAGTCATGGTAACGCGATTCGTTAATTACGCAAAAATTGTTGACGCGTACTTCACGCGAATCGAGCGTGGGGCTAGCGCGGCACATGACAAAACGGCAGCGTACTTGTAGTTTGATGTGTGATCGCGCGTCCCTGCGAGATGTCGAATGCTGATGAGGTGTACATTCGTAGTAAAACAACAAAAATGTAGCTACACCAGCTCTGGATATAATCAGCATTCTGTTTGCGAGCCATTGCACCCTGAATGTGTAAATCACTCGACAGTTGGTGGTGGCATACATAGTTTGGGTATCTGTAGGGTGGGGGTGTCACACGATAGCCTACAGGGCGACTGATTGTCGATTTTAGTGCGATAATTCGAAGGTAGACGTCTCTGACTGAAAAGTGGTGATTAGTGTAAGACAGGCGTTTATTTATGCATTCTGACGTGTATGTAGACGTATTCTGAGCAAACGATTTTCCATTTTTATAGTGTTGACAAGCGCTGTAATGACCAAGGAATAACGAGTAGCGGCCAGTGCCTTCCACAATGGTTTTGATTGTGAAGAGCCTTAAGAATAAACTTATCTGCTCTAGAGATTACACAGACGGATCCAAGACAGCGTCTGGAACAGGTGCGGGAGTTTACTGTAGTGCACTGGATATTTGTATCACCACACGACTACCGGATCACTGTAGTGTATTTCAAGCAGAAAGCACAGCAGTACGTGAAGCCACGACCTGGCGTTCAATTAACTCGATAGAGTGCAGCGCTATTGTAAAAAGCCTCGTTTCCCGGTTGCTTTATGCCTAAACGGCGCGTCTTGCCTCTTCGGCATGGGTTCACACCGAAATCGGTTGCCTTGCCTCCTATCCCATTCTCCTGGGAAGTCACCATGTCACCATGGTAGTCCGGATTTTCACAGTGGTATCACAATGGACCTTCTTTGGTCTAAGTGTGTCCCTGCTGAGCGGGGACGGCCACCCAAACCAACCCAACGCAACCTAAGAATAAACTTCAAGACTGGATCGTACGTACCTGCACCTGTTGAAAGAGTACGGGTATCGTATAGCCAATGGATTCATTTTCCCACAACGGCAATCATGGCAACGAAATAATTTCAAATGCAAATTAAAGTTTATGTAGTAGATTTCGTATTAACGCTGCTTCTATTTACCCTCATTAGACAAGTGGAAGTAAGTGGCCAAAATTTATGTAATCTCATTGCTTGTCAATGACCAGGTGTCTCCTTCGAATGCCGATTAATTTGAACTTGTAACACCTACATCACCCAAAGACACTAAATAGGCCTACCTCCCAATCGCATCACAATTAACAAAACCAGCTCAAGACACAATTGCCAAATGGACATTTCCTAGTACTTACCGGTGTTACGTAGCCGCCGACGAAGTGGCAAAAGAGACTGCAATTGAAAATTTCATAGATACCTGAATTAATTTGTGCAGTGCGTGTAACCGCTTCTGATTGGGTTAGCTGCTCCCCATTGTGTGCCTGTTTTGTTGCTCGTTCGCTCAGCATAACAAATTTGATTGCATCATTGGGAAAGAAAGTTCGCTGTGATTAGATGCATCACGTTAGTAGGTGGCGATTTCGAGGCGAATCGGCTAAGACGGCTGCTGAATTATATTGTAAGCCGATTGTCTAGAAAATGTCTGCGTGAGTTTTGTTTACGGAACTAGGGCGGATATAGTTTGATTAGGTTCGTTTCATGAGTGAGTTTTTTTTCTATTAAATTGCTGACTAATGCACATAGATACATATGTATGTATCTACTTACATATTGACGCATCGTAAATTGGTTGACACAAGTCGGAATCTGTTATAAGCTCACGTAGATAATTGAAGAATGTGGGTTCGATACATCATGGGTTTGAGTACATAATCATTAGAACGGTGCAAGTCGATTTAACTATTTTTTAGGTTAAGTTGGGGACTGTCCTCTCCCATTATTGACCGGTTTTGTTTACACTTTGCATTCTTCATGCTGAATTGGGTGTTTTCTGGGACTCGAACTTAGTCCAATCCACAAATCAATGCACTCACTCTCTCTGTGTAGATCGACAAAACATTTTTTGTATTAAATTTGGTTAATAAGTTTTTTTAGTTTAGTCGACGAAACCCCAGCAGAAGTAATAAAATTTGATCGCCTAAGTCAAAGCAAAGGACTGGATAAAACTCATACTAAAGCCATTGGGTATCCTTTCAGTTCTACTTCTTCTCTCTGACTCCAAACCTAAAACCACAAACACTCAGCAGCTGGGGTAAACGAATACATTTCAAGGAATCAGTTGTTGGTTTAATATATTAATTACCTCCAAATCTATCCCCCTCCGATGTAAGGTTATTTGCATCTCTTGTACCCACTGAGCCCCTATCAGTATCACAAATCCTCAGAGTACTTCAATAAATCCTCCCTAATTAATAAATATCAACTCCTAAATGGAGGGATCCTTTAAAATATATTTTAACACAGCAACCCAATTTCTCCGTTTCTCTGAATTCTCATCCGAAAACTTCAAGCAAACAGATTCTTCTCGGCAAGAGAAAAACACCACTTAAATTCCTTAAGCATCCTGACATCCACACAACACGATGATACACAACATACAAACTTTCGGCAACGTTGGTGGGTCGCATGTTATTTTCAGCTTCAACGATAATCGAAACTAATGACTCCCACTCAAGTGTATGTTAGTTGGTGCGTAGTACTAGAAAAAATTCTTCTGGCAAACAATGACCTTCCATAGATATATGGATACGGTGGGCGCATTATAAATTCCACACTTTCGCCATTTCGAACACTCATCGTAGTCGACATGCCCATCCCCTGGGATCACCAAAACAAGTAGGAACAACCAAATTAGAATACAAATTTGGGGAACGAGGAAAGAAAGTCTTACGGTACACCAACGTTGTCCTCCCCCACCATTAAATCTCAAAAATTGTTGCTGTCCAGTACACACGCTCTAGGTAACCCTTATTCCGCCAAGGCTTACAATTCAACTGGAGGTAGGTTTAGTATCACTTTTAAACTCCCATTACAATACCTTCCACACTGTGTTCCACATGGAACGCGTCGACTCACCACCCCTTAGAGCATTCAACATCTTTTCGCAGAGCAGGAGTTGCACTTCGTATCAAGGAATCTCGTTGCGATATCACGAGGCAAGTTTAGTTTCGCTCGAGTAAAGGATACGTGAAGTTCGCTGAATATTTGTACGCGCGGTAAACCGATTTTCTGTCCTTACTACCAACAATCTCATTAGAATAAGAGAAAAACAGTGTTACAGTGTTACAGTGTGACAGTGTCCTGATACCGAGATATAAATAAAACCCAAGGCAATTGAAACCAATCCTGCCGACAAGGTGTGCTATAAGTGTTCACAGAGAGTATCTGTGTTTAATGAAGTGTTGATTTGTTCAGTTGTCATTTATGTGAAAGGATGAAAAGGATACGTATGCACTTACGCACCTGATTGAGGTGTACACCACTCAGTCAACTCCACCAAAGAAGGTCACCGAGATATCATAAGGTACATATGTGCGAGGATGTGACATTCATGCCATACATCTCTCGACACAGAGAACTCTTGAGCGGGGAGAAACAAAGTCGTCCTTGCTGCTGGCTGTGTTTCCTTGTGTATTTTATTTTTCATCTCCTCTCCCACATTGCATAGTATTTGCGTTGTGCATGGTAAATCATCATCAACAACTTGTGATTTTGAATTGAAGCGAGTTGAATATGTACACACGAAGAGGAGCGAGCTCTCAGCTTTACAAGGATACTACGTGTGTATCTTTTTGCTTATCCTTGAATTATATGTGAGTGAGTTGCAAATGATGAGGAAAACGCTTGTAAGGAAACGGCAGAAAGGACGGATATGTGCTCGAGTATTTATGTTTATGTGTCGTGCTTAGAATTGACAGGATAATGTTTATGACTATGATGACGACACAGTTATCAAGGATACACCATCACCGCAAGTGGCTTGAAGTGCAAAATTGATTTTTCCTCTCTCCTATCTCGAGCACAAGTTCACTTTAATTGTTTTTAAAGCGAAAAGGACACGTGTACTCTCTGTCTCCATCGATTTTCTGTTACTTTCTGGCATTAATTCGAATCCTACGCTGGCGATCCACTTAGCCTAGAGCGTCGGCGGTAAAAAAAAAAACAGAAAATTCTGCTCCTTTGGCTTTTTGGGTTGATGGCACAAATTGGTACTTTGAATTTCGTTCGTCTTCTTTCTGCCTGTCCTTGTAATGTGTAGTGGTGTATTTGAGGCAAGTCTTTTCACTTCCCTTCGCAAACTGGAGTAAGTTTGCTTGCTCGGGGATACGGATGAAGGAAAGAACTTTATATTTTTTTTTTTATGGAATATTAGGTTATTTCTCTTTCTGGTCGGTAGATTTGTTGGGTTTATTCTAGAAAGTTTTTTTTTCTTTTTCTTTATATAAAAGGACCAATATTTTGCCAAGTCGGATTTTTGCTGCTTGTCCAGAATCCGTCATTCGCAAGGGTAGTTGAATACACTTTGACCTTATAATGGTTTGCAAATTTGTTTGGCCAGAGGTTGGTGAACTTTTAAAAATTTAGGTCTTGTCTTCGAGGAAATTGGAAAGGAGGAGATCTTTTTTTAAGTACATACTTGTGGTAATTGAAAAAATGAGCGAAGGATGAAGTTCAAGAAAAAGTTTGAAGAGGAAGGTAAAGGCGAAATTTTTTTTTAAAGGCTTCTATGGCGCTGTCATGCATGGACCTACACATAGCTGAATAAATTTCATTGTGTTTTTAATGGATTGAATATCTGAAGCAATTTGGTTTTTATTTTAAGTTTAACGACTAGTGCCTATCAGAGCGAGATATTTACATTAACATTGATGACTACAGTTAATAATTCCCTGTGACTGTAATTTCAATGTGAGATCAGCTTGTCGCTGTTAATTAAGTGTATTTGTAAGGGCCTTACTGTAATGTTTAATATCATTTCTTCCTTTGGCATCGAAATGCATACGCAATCATAATTCAAACTGGGACTTCAGGAATGCGATAAACTCTTACATTTGCTGAAATCAAATAAGTCTGACCGTTGGGTGTTTTACTTTAAAACGTTGACAGGGCTTTATAGTTTCCTACTTGAGTGATTGTTTCCACACAAACCCTTCTTCAGATGTATGTATCTCAAAGACCCTTTTCTGGCTACAGTTTCTTAGGGAAATTTCTTCCGATGCAAGTACATAGATCGTTTGTGTCAGTACCTGAAATATACCTGCGACGTAGAAGTGGGACCCACCACAAAGATCGAGGGATATTTGATCGCATTGTTGATGGCCAATAACATTGTTGGTCTAATATAACAGTAGATACCTCATATAAGCTTTAGGAGGCCAAGCTACAGATATCCGAAATATTCTATCTACTGACGAAACCTTGAACCCAAAATACTTGAAAGCATTTTTTGGTTGCTAATGCCGAACATTTTTAACCAAAGGTTTCGTTGAGTGATGATGGTGTAAAAAGTTTTAAATAACAACCTATTGAAGAACTACATACATATGTACATATATAGATTGCAAACCTAGACGCGATATCTGTGCGATCGTCGATATTGTGCAGGCTGATAGAGAATGAAACTCATCTACACGAACTAAGACCAACCTAATAAAATGCATCTTAAACCACTAGTGTGAAATATATGTGTTACAACCCCAACACAAATGGTTACCAGAAGCTTGTAATGTTTTGTGGCTCAGCAGTTAGTACATTGGACTACTGAGTGGGAGGTTTGGGGTTCGAATCTCAGACAACAGAGAATGTCTGACAAACATCCGCGAAAAACAACTATCATGAAAAAGCTTCTTAAAAAGAAGAAAAAAAAGGTCCTTTCGGAAATAACTCTAAACTGTAGGTCCCTTTCATTTGGGTACAAAATATAACACGTATAGATCTACATATATCGCTCATTCCTGTAATATTGAAGGCTTTTGAAAATTATACTTAATAACTTCAGAGAAATACTTTCGAAACAACTCCACATTATTTTAGAATCCCTGCGGATAAAATCTTCCTTTTTTTTGCTATGAGCATTGGGATGAATGTTTTATATTTCGATATACTCCGCAGGACGAATGGATAATTTTAGCACTCCACACCTAAATCGTAAACCGTAACACTTATAGTTTTAATAAGGTGTCTGCCTTTTTTTTGCGTAGAGCGTTGTTGCGCTCACGACTCTCGACAGGAGAATTCTCGTGGTGCTTCTTGGACCCCCAAAAATTTAGCAGCATTCTTGAAAGCGCTAAGTATACATTTGATGCCTTCTTTGACATAAACTCCATATGTTCACCGAAGTTAATTCGGTCGTCTAACACAACGCCGAGATACTTAATGCAGTTTTTGGAGTGTACCCTGTAGCTTTCCACCTTAACGACTCTTATTTTACGGCTACTAATAAGAACTGCCTCCGTCTTGTATTCTGCCAAGGCTAGACTCTTTGAATCTAGCTATTGATGGACAGAATCGATGGTTTTGTGTGCGTTTAGTTCCAGCTCGTCTAAATGTTTCGCCGTAACCAGTATCGCTATGTCATCCGCAAAACCTATGACTTGAACTCCATCGGGGACTCTTAGTCTCAGTATGCCATCATACATTATGTTCCAGAGAACTGGTCTGAGATCGGAACCCTGTGGAACGCCAGCGGTGACGTGGTACTCCTTTATCCCTATTTCGGTATCGTATAGAAGCACCCTTTGGTGGAGATAGTTTTCTATTATTCAATGGTGTATTCATTCTTCTCAGCGCCTCCATAATATGAACTCAATTTGCTGTATTGAACGCGTTTTTACATCAAGTGTAATCACTCCGCAATAATTTTTACGTCCCCGCCACCAGCTAGAGCCTTGTATCGGTTGCTTGGCCGTTAGCACCACCTAACCAATAACATCTACCGTTGACCGCTGTTTAAGAAAACCATATTGTTGGTCCGAGAGACCTTCTTCTGATTCAGTGACAAGGAGTAATCTACTGAATATTAGGCTTTCAAGTATCTTTCCCATTGTGTCAAGCAAACAGATTGGACGATGGATCGCGAGGACTTTTTCCTGTTTCTGTTAGTAAAACCAGCCTCTGCTTCTTCCGTATTGACGAATATTGCAGGGTAACACCTTATTGCTGCTTTGAGGGCCTTGTTGGGAGGTGTCTGCCTGTGTGCCTCACTATGTGTATGTCACACTCATGTACCTCGTAAACTATTTGAGGTTGAGAGTTCACATTTGACAGAAAGATATAATATGGGAAACCACCGACGGAGTCCTGTTAAATCTAAAACACAGTATGATGCAAAAATGTTTCATGACGGGTACTCCGTCACGCAGCATTCAATCGAGGCTGTGGCAGTTGTTTTTTCCCACGTCGCTCAAAAATAGTTCGTGGGCAGATAATGAGATACATAATTCAACAAATCGCAGAAACCTTGCCTACGCATGCATCTAAGTAGCCAGTGCAACCACCATGTCTGCAATACTTTCCACATAATTTGTATTGCCGCAGTAACCAAGCGACGCCTTTAATGCTCCTCCTTTTTGGTTTATTTTGATGTTCCAATTTCTAGTGCAATAGCCTTGCAGCATAACTTTTTTTTCTGTTCACTTATGGGGCAGCCCAACAGCCATTTAATTGACAGAATGCAAGAAAACCGCCAAGTATCTACTCGTACTTCAAAAACGGGAAGTTGGTAATTTAATTGTATCTCTGGTCGGCAAAACCGAAGCGATTTCACTTTCCGCGATGAACTCTCTACGGATCTGCATGTACCATTGAACTAGCATCGTTCATTTGTTCATTTAATACCGCTGCTATGGTAGCTCAGGCAATAGGCGTGTACTGCACTTGGTTTGAGGTTTATGTCTTCCGTGGAGTTAGTTTTATGGACATGGATGAAAAATGTGATATTATTTGCGACCGCGCTGGTTTTAGGATTATGGAACTATTAATCATGTAATTAGCATGAGTGTGGCTGTGAAATTGTCTTAGGTTGCGATGTGTCTGTTTCCTGGAATCCATGCAGTTTGTGTGGTAAAATAATTGATGATGGTTCCTGGTTGGTGTTTGAATTATGTTACATCAGCTTGTGGATGATATTACAGGAAAGTTTAAGTGACAGAAGACAAACTAGGAAATACTTTGATTGTTATCTTAGGCAAACTCTAATATTTAGTAATTGGATGAAGTACTGAGAAATTCTTATGTGAAATCGTTCTGCCATAGCACAGAATCGGAAGTGGGAGCGGATTGACAAGAGTTGAAAATCACATGCTCTTTAACTTGTCCAGTTTTTGCTTCTTAGGTTTGACGAACAAGTCTAGCATATCGCTGCAGCATTGCGCGTGTGACTCTATTCATGCGAATGGAATGAATGTAATAGTTGACGACGCATCCGAAAGTCTTTCTCATGACAGTTGTTCTTCTCGAATATTTACAGACATTCGCGAGTCAGAATTGCTGAAATTGTGTTTTCTTAAACTTGAAGCTCGAACTTCCTGCTCAGCACTAACGTCTGAACTTCGTCGAAAATCCCAATTGAACTGCTGATGTTATTTTTTTTTTTTTTTGTGGAAAACCCTTGCCCATGTGGCAGATACTGCGACCTAAAAGATTTATTGTGTCATCAGGGTATATTCAATCCAAGAGACGTACTACCTCCCTAATGAAGGATAGTGAGTCCTTGGCAGCACAGTTCCTCAATTCCGCTGGCGTACATATGTACATATTTCTTTATAGAAAATACGTTTCCTTAACCCATGTAATGCTAGGCAATGGCAGAGAATGTGTTCGGAAGATTCGTCCTCCTCCGAGAAGAACCTACATTCCCGGTCTGAGCTCAGAATAAGTTTGTTAAGGTGATATCTCAGGCCACAATGGCCTGCGAGAAAGCCCACCAACTTTCTGATACTATCCTTAGTATTTCATTGTAGGAGTAAGGCATGATTAGTCGTTTGGATTGTCTCAGCCCTGGGACATTTTCCCATTGGCCAGACGAAGTTTGTGTTCCCAATCATTAATCAGCGCTGTGGCGGAAGCCCAGTTGATGCCCTAGTAAGGTTCAAGTCTTATGAACGCAGATTCTGAGCCAGACCTAGCTAGTTCATCTGCTCGTTGCCTGCAATCCCTTGATGACCGGGCACCCGTCCAAGTTTTACCTTGTTGTGTCTCGCAAGGGACTGCAGTGCATCGTAACAGCATTTAGCTGATATAGAGTCCATTAAATTGGACGAAACTGCTGTTGCATATATCTACTTGACTTTATTGTACCCTATATCAGACTCTCGTATGTTAAAACAAGCATTCTTGAAAGACTTGCATTCCATTGAGGGCTATGAAAGAAACAAACTGTGCAGCCATCTGGTAATTCTTCCCCAGAAAGTTAATAAATAGATTTTTCAATTTGCTTTTTAGTTCAATGCTAAGCACTGATTTTGTCTGTATTATTGACTCAAGTTTCTGCCAAGTTCTTGTACTAAATTCTTTAAACGTCTATTGTCTTATATTATTTTTGATACAAGGTTTTCATAGTTTACTCCATCTAACCTCATCACGATGGTGACAATATTAACTCTGTAGCAGCATTGCACATTATATGGATCCTTTTTATCGTAATGTAGTGTTGTCTTAGAGCTGTTTGCTCCATGCGTCTAATCACTTATTGATTATCCAGTTCTATAGTAATATTTTTACCAACAACTTGACCTTCTAGCAGGTGATCCATCGCATGTAACAGAGCAATCATCTCGGCTTGATAGACTGAGGTATATTTCCCCAGATTGATATTACAGGCCAGTTCCAGTTCTTCTCAAACAATACCTGCCCCCGCTCTTCCATCCATCATACAAACATTTATAAAGATGGTCGTACCACCAATTTTCTTATCCGGAGGTGTTCCATCCTCGATAAGGGTTTTGTGATACCTTCCGGTAACACACACTCTCTTTATCCCGTCCATGGGCATATTCAGCTCCCTAATCTCATTTGTCACGAGATCCAGGATTTTCGAATGTGTTCAAATTTTCAACCGTTCGTCCAATTTGCTGCCGAAAAGTTCTCTGACCCGCAATGCTGAGCTGTAAAAGTAACATAGACGGCAAAAATAGATAGCAACAAATTTATTGTGCAACATTCAATTATGATTGAGTTTTTGGTTACAAGTTTTTTTTAGGAGGGCATCAATTTAAATAAAAATATCTTCTAACATAGCTCACTCCCATGAGAAGCGTCTACATTACAAAATACATACAAATAATCCAAGCAAACCCGATGACCTACATATTTAAACATCCAAGAAGCATCGATGCTTATCTTATCCCCATGTCAGATGTCAAAACTGAAACAGAAGTCGCACAAACAAAAATAAAAGCAGAAAGAAATATTTCGTTTCTGCAATCCTGGCACATCCATAACGAAATTCACCACCATCCATGACCAACCATGGCAGATACAATGACGTAGCATGTAGCATCAGCTGCAGATTCTAGCACATAAATCAAAACGAAAATCACATTCTGTCAAATAAGTCCCAATTGTTTTGACCTACATACGGTCGAAATTTGACCTACGCCGGCGGTTATTTCGTCCTGCGAATGACTTTAACGTCAGCATTTGTATGGCAGTGGTGGCAATGCTCTTTTGTCCTTTAATTACAAAGAAACGGATGTGTCATTATTAACAATTACACCATTTAATCCCGACTAATGTCATTAGCTGCTATTCCTGCGGCAGTCTTGAAGGGCACAGGATCCCAGTCGTCACCGTAAATTCATTTGATTCGAGGTGCTGTTTACTCTTAATGCTTATTTATGTACGTCCGAATGAAAGGAAAAGTTTCTCTGATTTCCCTCGAGGACTTCTCTAAGATGAAATTACAAAAAGTTGCTGAATCACATTAGCAGCTTCATCTAGACCAGAGCGGTGACGGTATGGTGGTGATGCCGTCATCATCACCATCATAATGGTGATTTTCGCGGAAAGGACTCGTGTGCCAAAATTAAATATAAATATTTGTATGCATACTCCTCCCGCCGCCGCGCCCCGTTCATTGTTTCCTTTTGTGTGAGACCAAGAAGGTGGAATTCTAGCAGAATTTTCATCTTCTTTGATGTGCTCAGCTGCTGGAGCCTGAAGCCTGGAGCCTGGAGCCCGGAGTTGGCGCTACAGCCTACTTCATAAATTCGAAAAATGCAAATATTTCCCGCATACATATTAAGGGCGGATGAAAATTTGTTTGTTTTTCACGGAAACACACACCATTCGGGGGAGGAAAGAGACAAAGAGTGAAAGAACGAAAGTTTGATGTGTTTTGTGTACTGTGTTTTTTTTTTTTCGTTATTTTGGATAAAAAGTACGTTTATTTCTCTTTGCTGGTAAGTTCGTTCACTTTTCATTAATTCAATTGAATTAGTTTGAATGACTGTCTGCTTGTCTGCCGGAAGAAATGAACCACCATCCCTTCATGGTTGTGAGAGTTTTTGTGAGTTGGAGTGGAGTTGAGGAGAGCAGTGGAATGGAATTCTGCAAACGAGAGATACTTTGGAATTAGGGACTGAAGTAGGTACTTTTCCACTCCATTTGAGTGAATGAATATTTATTTAATTTAAGGTATTTGCTGAGGGGGTAGATTCTCAAAGTTTCCTTTGGCAAAAATATATTTTTTGGATTTGCTACGACTTTGTTTTTTTTTTTTTTTTCGTCCTGTACTGAGGAATTCAAATAACTATGAGTGCTGAAGGACGTAGATGGAAGTAATTCAACTACGGTTAATTCAGAAGGTAAATAGGAATAAATTAGAGTTTTGCTTTTATACTCAATGTTGGTGTGTGTAGTTCTCGGTCTTGAACTGAGATGGAAGTTAGTTTTCACTTTTGAGATTCCTAGCTCACACGGTTCACTGAGTTCACAATATGTTTTTGGACATTTGACTCATTATACTGTTTTTCTAGATAATTTCAGTAATTGTAGAGAGGAGGAATGGTATGAAAGGAAATGATCCTCCCTTCCACTCGTTACCGATTTACGAGTACCTACGGGCTTAATAATATATAAACGGACTTTAGACTGGGTTTACGATAATTACGATCGTCCAAAAGTATTACAAATACATTCGTTACTTGCTGTAGATTTATGAAGTATTGTGAGTTTTTATTTCCGGTTTCCCATAAGACCAGGTACCAGGCTGGAATGGGCCCAATGGAGGCCATGAAAAACCGATGTTTGGGTAGACGTACATGTGTATTTTTGGTGATGATTGCATTAGCTACAATTCTGGTCTTGATCTGCCTAGCAGCTTATTTCTTTTAGATTTGCTATAGCCGGGCCATGTCTTTCTTGATATAGCGCAGCTGGAAAGCTGGTTGGCCAGCTTTACGAAGGGATTGTGAATGTTAACGTTCTGCTTCTTCTGTTACCATTCTGTTCATCTGCCCGCTCGATTCCTTCATAGTTACTGTGTCCTGGAGCCCAGATGAAGGCGATATTTGATTGAGCACCCAATTTGTTCAGCTCTCTCCGGCTCTACCAGCCCTCAAGATGTGATAGCTGAATCAATGGCTTTGATAGTAGCTTGGCTATCAGTGAAGGTAGCAAGATTCCGGTTTGGTATTGAGAGAGTGTTCAGTGCTCGGTAGGCCTCACGAATCGCGAGAAGCTCTGCTTGAAAAACACTGGCGGAATTCGGTAGACGGAAAGATTTCGAGAAAACGCTGCGCCAATTCCACAGTACATTTTCGGTCCGTCCGTATAGATAGTAGTATAAAAGTTTTTGACTACTTTACCGCTGTTCCATTCCACCGTGGTTGGAAAAATAACAAGGGAGCAAGTGAAAGATCAAAGTAAGAGCATCCGTTAGACAAGATCTCAGACCGCCCGTGGTATCTACGCATGCTGCTCCTTGAACTTTGTTTAGTCTATCGATATTGTACTTCTTGCTTAAGGCAGGCCACCATAAGATAACCCCGTAGGTGTGAACTGAAGGAACGACGGCAATGTACATCCTGAGAGTCATGCTTGGCTGAAGAAGAGTAGCCTGTACAAGTCTAAGGAAGGACCTCGTAATTTGTGTTGACAACGCCATTTGCATCTGTATATCTACATATTTCGAATTTGATATGCTCCGCCTGAATAGATTTCGAGTCTTCATAGGTTTAATGGTGGCAGAATAGGAAGGGTGTCAAAATATGCTGTAGTTGTGATTATTATTGCTTATTTGATACACTTGCCGTTGTCCCAAATTTCGTGGCTGAACAAGTAACTTACCAACAGACTAAATCGCCGTCAATATTGCTTTATAAGATGAACTCCTTAGGATAAACTAGTCTACTGCACGTATACTGCCGGCCATAAGTTTGGAAACAACATCTAATTTTTTCCTTTTTCGTATTCTTTTTATATTTGTGCTTGTCAGTTCACAGGACCTTGCTTCAGTCCTCCATCATCCAAGTCTTATGCTCTTTGGCCCACAGTAATATTTTAGGTCGATTTTGAGACCAGAGCAAAGGTTTTCGAACTGCTATACGTCCATTTAAGCCTGCTTCACTCAAGCGCCTTTTCAGGGTAGTTAGAGAAACAGGCTGATGGAAACCAAAAAGTGATTCCAAACTTATGGCCGGCAGTGTACATATGTATGTACTACATAGCTTGAGGGTGAATACAATACCGATATTGTAATTTTAACTAGTCATGCAAATATGTGTTTTCTGTACTTTCCACGATTATTGGAATAATTTCGTCTGCTTCTCGGTACTTATTTCCCCTTATGCATAATTCGGTATCCTACATGGCTTAATGTAATGGTAGTAGCACCTTCAACAACATGAGCAAGTGCCAGTTCGAGACTGTTCGGAAAAAAAAACTTTCCCAGAGAAAGTTCCGTCATTATACACCTCTAAGTTGTCCATCTATTCACGATGGTCATTACAAAATTTTGAAAGTCTGAAAAAGGGACATTTCTCGAGTGGATTCAATGATATCCTGGTCTGCTTTTGAGAGCAATGCATTCGATTATTTTTAAATGTGAAACGATTCTCCAGAGAACGTGGTGCATCGGATCATCTCCACTACTGGACAAATAACTTCTCCTTCAATGACCGGCAGTATGGTTTTCGTAGCAACAGGTCCACTGGTGATTTGATGGCATATCTCACCGAGAAGTGGAACCAATCTCTCCATCACTTCGGTGAAACAAAGATAGTTGCACTTGATATTTCAAAGGCATTTGACAGAGTTTGGCATCAGGCTCTTTTGTCAAAAATGCGTGCATATGGCATCGATGAGTCTCTTCTTCAATGGATTAGAAATCACCTTTCGGGGAGTTCAATACAAGTTGTATTGGACGGCTTCAAGTCCGATATTCACCACATAAATGCTGGTGTCCCCCAGAGCTCAATTTTGTCTTCGACTCTCTTTCTCATTTTCATAAATGATCTCTTGCCTGCAACCTCTAGTCCAATCCATTTCTTCGCTGATGACAGTACCCTCAGTTTTTCATATTAGTTCCCTAACTCACGTCCCTGCTCTTCGGCCGTAGAAGAGGAACGGCAACGACCTTCACAGCATAATCAAATGGGGCTCAACTAACAGAGTTTAATTTAATGCATCCAAAACTCAGTGCTGTCTTCTGTCTCATAAGAGTAATCAAGACTCTCAACTATTATCCATGAATAGTACTTGCATCGCGGAAACCGAAAGACTTGCCATTCTCGGTATGTGTATTAACAATCATCTTTGTTAGAACGAACACATATTCGAGGTCGCCAAAAATGCTGCAAAATGTCCAGATTATTCTGATCTGGCCTAAATATATAAGGCATTCATCCGCCCAAAGATGGAATATGACGCCCACATCTGGTCTGGTGCCCCCAAGACCGTCTTGCACATCCTAGATAGGGTCCAGAACCGCGCGATAAAACTAATAGGCGATAGAGACATTGTGAGCTCTATAGACTCACTGGAACATCGTAGAAATGTGTCTTGTCTTTCCCTGTTTTATTGCTTTTTCCACAAAAAATGTTCCAACGAAATAGTCACTTGCATTCCTTCCCTTCAAAATTTCACCCGCAATACGCGTCACGCTTCGAATGCACATCAGTGCACCCTCAAGCCCAACTTTGGACGTACTGTCAATTACAGGGATTCGTTCATAAGCCGTACGACACGTATGTGGAATGATCTTCCAGGCTCTGTGTTTCCTCATCGTTACAACCTTCAAGCATTTAAAGCCAACGTGCACCGGTACCTCCTCTGTTCCTCTTTCCCTCTCCTTCAAACGCCTGTGCCCTGAGAGATCAGCATAAGGGTATTCATACCCCCTTTGACACGTGCGAATTATAAAAAAAAAAAATAGAATTTGTTCGAACTATGCGAAACAAACTGAAGCATTAATAAGTATTTTTTCTATATTTTATTTTGATGTATTACTTATTTATAATCAATAGTCATTAAGGAGCCACTGACCACACTGTGCACACAAGGCCGGTTTTTTGTTTTACCCAACTATCTAAAAAAAAAAAACAGAAGAAATCCACGCAAATTCATTAAATTCATACTTAACTCGACTTTCCCATGCAAACTCTTCATTACTGAAGCACTCCATAATGCCATTATTAACATTTTCTCCATTTGTTTGCTTGCAGGCTAAAAAAGAAAAGATAAACAATTTTCATTTGAACGGACGGACGTTGGCGCTTTTCCTTTCATTCGCACTTAAGCAGCCTTTCAACAAAACGGAAATAAATCGTCATGCGAAGATAATAATTTTCATATCACTCAACAACCTCCCTATGAGCCATGTGGGATAATGCAATCAAACGAGCACCATAATTAAATTTTTCGCATCGGGGTGAAAGTGTATTTACGAATATCAAATACGAATAAGGATACATCATTTGTGGCGACATATATCATCGACTGTGTGTACCATTAATAGCTGCATTTGAAATTACATACTATCCCATCGGTGCTGAGACAAAACAAACTGCTAAGCGTACTTTCCTCACGCATTGATCTCCTGCGGAGAGATGATAGAACGATGATAATAAAGTTGGTGATGCATCATTTAACCGCGACAATGACTTGCATTCACTTGAAGGTAATCGATTTAAATCAGAAAAGCAGTCTGCTCGATGTCCCGAACCATGGTGACAAATGCCAGTGGGTAGACACACCTACTGAACAGGAACGTACTCTTGTGACCAGAGTCGTATCTGTGTGAAATGCATAACCACCTGACAAATGATAATGATGGATCAACAGCGGGAGACACAAAACCAGCAGCAACAGCAACGCAGCCATCATCGGCGCCCACCTGACGTCGAGGAAGCACTCTCATCGATGCTATGGACTCCATATGAGCGAACACCAACGGATAGCTCCTCCGACGATGACGACGAGCGCCTTAATAGGAAATTACGGAAATCACAGAGCAGCTATGAATACTATCAGTATGGCGGGCTAACACTTGCTCCGCCAGCGGCTATAATGCCGTACTTCGGGTCGAACGACCCCATCACACCATTTGTGCCTTTATCTAATCATCATGACAGTGTTAGAAATAATAATAATATCAACAATAATAATATTCTTAGCTATAGCGGTAGTAGTAACAGTATTAACAATAATGGCAGCAGCCTCAGTGCGGATTACTTTCGAAAGACGGACCGGTGTGACAACTTTCGATTTAGCTATCCTTACTATGGTCCGATTCCTAGTCTAAAGAAATGCCTCAGTGTGGAGCCTCCGTCGTATGACTCGTTGTACTCAAGATCGAGGGACGCTACGCGGGTGCTGAGTAATTTGGTGACGACGGTGTCAGCTACAGCGCAGAGTGCTGTCTTGCGTTCACCATCACCATACACCACCAGTGTGATTGAATCGAATCAGAACTATGGACGGTTGGTGCATTCATTTACGGATAATTTTGTGATAGAGGTATGTCTGCATTTAATTTACACAAAACAGAATTAATTCAATATAGTTGTAGAGAATACAAAGAAAAATACTGACACTTGTTATTGTCCACCTGTGGCATATCTTTCTTTATATTTACATTGTAAACCTTCCCGCATTGAACCTGGTTTGTTCATACATACATACATACATATACATATTCCACTGATTATTGTCGTGTAAAAGGCTTTGTACAAGAAGTTGTCAATCATATGTCGCAGGAACAAAGTCATACCACTTGGGAAGTGTGGGCGATTAGATGTACCGGTTCATTGTCTTTTTGAAGAGCAGTTCGTTGGTATATACACACATGAAGCTGATAAGGCATAGGTTAACCTAATGAGCACGGCGACCTGAAAAGGTCTTTTGTGCTGTCCACTGATAGTTGTTGTATTGTATTTTGCCTTCTAGCTGAAATCTAGTTCATTTATGAAACTGTAAATAGTTTGAGCTGAAGAGGTTGGGACATCAGATGGTGATGTGAAGCCTTTGTTAAAGTGCTTAAGCCTAAGCCGAGCTATGGCCGGGCATTCACACAGTATATGATGGGCTGTTTCGGTGTCTTCAAGACAGAGACAGCACATGTCTGATTGGACACTGCCCATTTTCTTGAGATGATAGTTGGGAGAGCAATCTCCAGTTAGGAAGTCAGTTAAGATCTTAGCTTTGTGAGAAATGTCACTAGATGTTCTTTTTGAGAAATTTGTAAATTTCTTGGTTCCAGTTCCAGTATGAGAGCGTTTCTTGTTGTCCCCATAAATCAAGCTCTATCTTTATCTGGTCTGTAGGTAAACCACTGAGAGGTTCAGGTTCCGTAAGCGGAGATTGAGCACCAAGTCTGGCAAGTGCATCAGCGGATTCGTTGCCGGTCATGCCCCTTAGTCCAGACCCACACAAGAGTGACTTTATTGTATGCGACAATCTACAAAAGTACTTGTAGACAATTCCAAATTAGCTTAGACTCAGAATGGAAGGTTTTAAGAGCTTTGAGAGCTGCTTGGCTGTCTGACATTATATTTATTTGCGATCTACGGAGGTTTCGTATATATATTCGATGCTTATTGTACATAGGTTAGGTTAGGTAAGCGGGCTGGCAGAGAGAGAAAAGCTTCCTGCCGCACTCAGGTCAGTGTTGACCCATTGTGTTACCCATAGGGGGGAAAAAAGGGTGCCCCTCCGCCCAATTGAAACCCTGTAAATGTCTAAACTACTCTTATACTAATAACTTACATGTTTCCAAGTACAAACCACTTTGATGACTTGGCAAAGTTCAGCATCTTGTCTGTAGGAACGCCAGAGAGCTCTTCAAGGTCGTGGAAGAAGTATTTACCAAGGAATTTGTTTCTGGAGTGTTGAAGTCCAGGACAATGGCATAGGAAGTGGGTGGTGTCCTCAGAAACTCCCTCATCGCCACACCCTTTGCAAAGTTCTTGTTCTGTCCGGCGTAGTTTCTTCATGTGGTATCGCAGACTATTATGCCCCGTGATGATACCCACGAGGATAGCAAGGGATCCTCTGTTCTTCTGTATAAGTTTACCAGTTCTTTTTCTGTCGAAGGACGGCCATAGTTTTTTCGTGGTGTTACACGTTTCAATGAAATGCCATCTTAGGTTCGCCTCTCTTGTGCTAATTTTCCTGCTTCAAGCTTGAGCATGCAAGGCGGGATGCTTACAGAGAGATCAGTTGGTTCTATTAGATCTGTTGAACCTTTCCTAACAAGTTCATCAGCTTTTTCATTGCCTGGGATACCTTCGTGTCCAGGAACCCAGCAGAGCGATACCTTGTGCTGTAATCCAAGAACCCTAAGTTCTTCGCGACAGCATCTCACAAGCTTTGATTTGATTTCGGTAGCAGTAATTGCTTTTATAGCTGCCTGGCTGTCGATAAAGAAGGTAGATACATAGGTACATATGCATGTGTTATGTGTGAAACTTTTCAAACTGTTATGGTTGGGATAAGACATTTATGGCTTTTATCCCAAACCCTCGTCCAAAATTTCTTACAGTTTTCTCGTTTCTTCTCATTTCTATCTATGTATCTCTCTAATTTTTTCAAATATTCCGCATTATTGGTTTGGGAGAAAGATTATTTTGTCTTTCCTTAGATATTTATTTGAACCATCACCCCAATGTGAGTGAAGATACATATTTGCGTGCCACGAAAAATATTATTTTCACTTTCACCTTACCGGTTGTTTATTGCGCACTTTCAACTCGTTAGCTCAAACAGTAATAAAGTTACTAGCGTGAGACTGAAACTGCGTTGACTCGTTTTGACGATAAGAGACCTTTGACGGCTCATTTTTATTGTATGGCAAAGATTAATCAAAAATTTAAGATCGACAATCCGAAAAAAATGCTCCCTTAATTTCGTTACATTCCGGGTTGAATCTGGGCATTAACCAATAATGCCCACTATTCTTCAGGTTTGTACACCACACTGATTGAGATTCCTTTTCAACGCTGTCTTCCATTTTACCTAAGGCCTTCCTCTAGCGCCTCGTCCGTTCAGTAAGGATTTAAAGGAGAGAGTATTCACCTGTCATATCGTATCAATCTTAGGTGATAAATTCGAACACTTCTAGTTGAAGCTTTAGGAAGGTAGCTTTATTCTGCCCATTCCACTAAGTGTGGTAATGATCCCATCTTTTGGCGACGTTTTGAAAACATTGCGTATCAGCTCAACTTAAATCGATGATGTGACACGTTTCTGTGTCACACGCGGCAGGACACATGCTTTCATTATATTTCATTATAAAGAAGCGATTACATCTTTTACATACAGAAACTAATATTTAGTATGGGACCCTCTAGCTTCCAGCATAGATTGGAACCTCCTAGAATCTGCATTTTCCTCAATTTTCTCACCATTCATGCCCACAACCGTTCAATAGAATTTAAATCCGAGCTTTGTGGAAGACGAGGAAGTACTTTTTAAACGATGTACGAGTACATACATATAATAACCATTCCCTTACGGTATAAGAACAGTGCTTGCTATCGTTACTCTGAACAAAAAAATAACTGTCACTTATGCCTCATTTAGTAGCCGTCACCGGTGATTTATTTTTGAGGATGTTTAAGTAGTCCTTTTTGTTCATATTGACTTAACAAAAACCATATTCCCAACTCCATTTGCTCCCATTGCACCACACAAGATCACAGTGCCTCCAACATGTTTGCCAGTGGCATTTGCTTTCTCTGGATTCAAGATAGTAACTTGTCTTATTTAGAATTTAAGGAACTGGGCTTCGTTTCCCATTTGATTGATTTGGCATTCTAACTGCCGTGCAACTGCCTTCTAACATGGTTCACTGTAAGTGCCCACAGCGAACGACAGAGTTTTGAAAGATCGCATCACTGAAGCCACTATTTAGAGAAATTTCTGAAACATTTCAGAACCAATTGAAAAAGCGTGGCTTTGCCTTGATGCATTGGTGACATCCAAAGCTTCAGTAACACTGATGGAGGAGCGAGCTTTTTCATCGCCCTCCTGCACTGATCGATGAGTTTGATTGTGTGTACCTCATCTCTATAAACTCCGTCATGAGCGACTTAAAAATTAGAAAAAGATGGTGATTATTAATTTGGAGGTCGGAAAGTAAATATCTAATCAACGACGGAGTTTCCTGCCATTAAACGTGATTACCAAAAGGTCGGGAACATGATCATTCAACCAATGTTGATGAGAGCTACAAGAAAATACACTTAGGGAGCAATAACTGTGTAGGTGAATCTACTACTTCAGAGAATTCGATTCTAAAATCGTTGCCCATGCTGTCACACCGTTCAGACGTATAATAGTGTTAAGAGTGCCTAAGTAGGAAAATACTTTTCATGGTCAGACGGAATAAACATTCATGCATGTACATATGAACACAAAGGCATTCATTGTACCATCACAAAAATAATATTGGTTTGTACAAAATTTTATAGTTCTTGTGTATCCAAGAAGTTCAAACGTTTTATTCGTAAGTGGTTCTGTGACAAACAAACACGTGTTTGCGCTTCCGTCAAAATCTAACCTACTTAAGACAATGTTTGCTAACTCTTAAAAGAATTAATGCAAAGTAAAGTCATTCTACAAGAATATACAGAATCGCTAAAGTGACTCTTTGTAGGTTGTACGCATCACGGCAATGTAAATTATTATTTTTTTTTAGAAAAATTCGTTACACTTTCAAGCACCGATCATGATCTAATTCGTTCCACAAAAATCGGAAAAAAAAAATCTACCAAACCGACGAAACATAAACCCCGATTTGGATATTGTAAGTGTACGATTCCTTTCGCGAGGTGTATAGGAAGCATTGGCCGGAAAGTTTATTCACATCACAAGTATCTAATAAGCAAGCGTATCTAATGCTTCTTACATGTCTTCAAACTGCGAAAAAAATCGAACGATCATGAGTCCAATTAACCGACAAGAAATTCACAAACAAACAATAAATAAAATAAAAGTATCTCACAACAACCGACAGCAATTATTATGACATGAATCGCTTCCATCTGCCCTCGGGCATAGAATTTGTTGAACCCTAGCCATCTTCGCAGCTATGTATGTAGGTATGTATGTACGTATTTGAGTGGCATCACATGTGGCATGGACATGACGCGGAGTGTGTGCCTGTCTTTTGCATAAGCTTGGGCAAGTGCATTGACCGGAATTATAAAATTTTATTTACTTTACAGAACATCAATTTAGAGCACGTGTCTGATATATACTCTTTTTTCAGCGCTTCCTGGAGCGTGTATTCGCTTGCGCTAGGGATACTAGGGCAACGCGCATTAATTAAGCCAACTCCCCCTTCATGCAACGCATAATTTCAACTGCATGCGCGCATTCTGGTGTACTACCTGCATTAATTACGTCACCACTTTGTATATTATCGCGAACACAGTACAACACGTGGATACAGCCTATGGCGATACTACTACAATGGTCATGACTCATGACTAATGTGTTACGCTTCGATTTTAATGAGGGTTAGAGATGGACCCTTGCATTTGAAAGAACAAGAAAAAAATTATATAAAAAGCAACGGTGTATACGTAATTAGTCATTCAGCTCGCTTATTTGTTTTGTTGTCAAAAGGCGAGAGTATTAATTGCTCCTGACACATGTACCGGGAATTCTAAGTAGAAGGGCTTTTATCTCAAATGGAGTAGAATGCCTTGGTTCTCTTGCACTTCGTGTCGGAGGCGAATTCTTTATCGAAATGCATTGTTTCTTATTGTTCTTGGCGGACGACGACAGAGGAAATATATGGGCTTTTATGAGTACCGCTATGAAAATTAAAATGAGTTGATTACATTTTAATTTGTTGCATATGCTTTGTTTGCTTTTACACGAGTATGCATGTTGGCCCGATGCAAGCACATTGTAACAACTTAATTTGGTGGTAATGTCATTGTCTTCAGAGGATTTTTATATCGTCAGTGGGAAGACAAAGCTGTTTATGTCAGAGAGTGACCTATGTATGTAAGACTTGTTTGTGTACATCAGCATCTAGTGTCCTCTTTGAAAAGCGTCTCAGATTATTTAGTCATAATTATAAGAAAACCTTGCAAAAGTCTCATTCTGTGGAATTAGAGGTAGCCAACCTTGGCGCTGGGGCTAAAGATACATAATGCACTACCAGGCCGTTGCGAAAGTTGTGTACGATATATGATACGAAGGGAAGGAGGAGTCATTAGATCTACATCGTGTTATGCGTGAATCTGATCAGATCTACTGTTCTCTTCCTTGACATTTCCGCGAGGTGGCCCGCCTTGTGTGCCTTGAATTTCATTCTATTTTTCCTTCTTTTCGCATGTAGATATTCCCAATGACTTGTGGCAACTTTAATTGCAATATGCGAAGAGATTTACTTTGCAACTCTTCCTGGATGTGGCACAGTCACTTAGGCACTTACATTTAAAGATGGCTTTCGAAGAAAAGTAGAAGACGATTTTGCTCTTAACACCTTCCAGTCAATGTGAGATTTCCTCCGCGGGGTTTTGCCTGGTGTTCATCCCTTTCTGGCCAATTCGTCGGCTTGCTCATTCCACTCCAGGTTGCAAAGACCTAGATTCCAAACAAGAGTTATCACGAACTGACGGTTTGGGTAGACGAGTTCTGGTTTGTTCTGCTTCTCCAGTTTTGAAGATATCATAGCCAACTTAAGTAATTTGATAGCAGCCTGACAATTAAAGACAACAATGTTCGCACCTATTGCCAAGCACCTATGGCAATTGGATATCTCACCCCCCTTTGGGATGTCGGTGGATTTCCACGCGGAATAAAAAAGACGCTTTATTTGAAGAGACTGAAAAGGACAATAAAAACATGGAGAATCTATCTTCAGAGTGAAGTTTGCTAATTAAACTTACGAGTGAAGTTGGCTGACTCTTTAAGGTGACATAATTTTATCCGATCACATCTTGCTGAAGAGGTACCTACATACGTACATATGTACACACATACGTTCCGTATAAATTTTCCCTCTGCCACCTTACATTCACAGTTATGGCACACAGCGGCTTGGCTTGACTGGAGCCTTGCAACAGCATTCATTCGGGTGTTTTGACATAAAACTATTAACCGCAGTGGAGATGATGGGATTACATATGCACCTGATGGCAAAATGTTGATTTCATTACCCTTCAAAAGTCTACATAATTATCTCTCCACTAAGTAATCCTTTCAACTCTTGTCCCTTCAGTAGAAATTACGAACATCTTTCCCGCCGCCGTAATAATTTTCGTTTTCCATCTCCCTTTGCCCATGCTGCTTCGGTTTACTCTTATTTCTCATTTGCTTTTCTGTAATAGTTCTACTCGTATTCACAGAAGAATAAAAGGCGGTATTGAAAGTTCTGAATACTTAAATGCTATTAGACGCCTGTTCTCGAAACCATTTTGACACCTCGGGAGCCTTGAGAAAATTTACCACTTAATGTAGTAGTAATGGTCTACTGATCATATTTAAATGCACGTCTACTTGATAAATGAAAGTATGTATTCCAAAAAAGGCGATAATGAAAATCATTTAGGATGACGATAAAAACCAGTCTTTATTTGGGCAAAGTGGAACTAATTTCCCAGTTCCAAGTGTTGCCCCTCAAAGCTCTTTAACAAAAATGATTTAATATCTTTGAAGCCATTTACAGCTAACTACTTCTGTTATGTCATCCATTTAAGACCGTGTTCTTGTTTAATTCATAGCATTTTCAACAGCATCTGTCTGCCTTTAAAATTCATTTAATATGTCTTCCCTAATCAGTGTTCCAACGAAACGTAAATTTGGGTTAATAACACACCGAAACCAACACTTCAAGTGCCTCACGTTAGTGGTGCTATGCTATTGTATCTCAATGTTGGTTGGCACTTGTACGAAAAATTTCAGCAAAACGTGAAAAGTTTATTTAATCGCTATTAAAAAAAATTATATCATTATTTCTTCACGCTCGGTGATCTTATTTGAAGCCAGCCTAGTGAGATGTTCGGCAGAAAAACCCACTTGGCTCAGATGTACCTAAATACATACATATGTACATATATGTATGTGTGCATTCATATGAATACCATGCACTTAAAGACCTTATGTAATTTAAAATCGTCTCGCGGATGTTGTTTGGAGCAATTTTAAATTTTTTTTTTTTTAGATAATTACTGCTACAATCCATTTTGCTGTTATTTGAAAGATTTTGATTTCTTTCAGTGTAATTCGTCACCATCGCCATCAGTATCATCATCGACTTCTTCCACAACCAGTGTTAAACAAAGTCAACAACAACAACAGCAGCAGCAGTCACGGTACAATAATAATACTGCCAGCAACATTGCTGCCAATAATTTTCCAATAACGATCAGTGACGTCAGAACAAGAGATGACGATGACGATGACGATGAGCACAAAGCAAACGGCGAACAAAAACAAACCGAGGTCAATCAACTTACTGCTGCAACAACACCAATGCACCATACACCAACAAAGCCAACCACCATCAACAACAGCAGTACCAGCAGCAGCAATAAACGAAAACAAGAAGAACAACCACAAAAGCAAGTAAACTCAACAACATTGCAACAACGAAAAGTTGGCAATGGAAGAATCGATGAAAGATCGCAGTCGGGTGAACCGAATGAAGTCAGTTCATTGAGTGCTTTCGCCGCGAACGGTCTTGGGATTAGCGCTTGTCGGTCTGTTTCGCCAATATTAACAACAACCACTGCAACAGTGACAAAATCGTGTTTACGAGGGTTGAATGACGACCCCCTTGACGCAGTCATATATCATCGCGATGCGCAATTAACTGTTAATAATCCTCGGAAGGATAATGAAATAATTGCCTGTAATCGTGGTCGTAGTGTAGAAGAGTGCGTGACGGTAGCGATGCGTCTTAATATCCCTGCGACGGTGATAGATGCAGCGAGTGCATCTGTAAATGTTGCCAATTCCGGTGGTAAAAATGTATCCGTGACAACGAGTAGTGTATTTCTAACAAATTCGATTGTAACTTCTAATCTTAGAAGCACGAGTAATAATAACCACAACAACAACAACAACAACAACAGTAGTGTTGCAATTTTGGCGAGCAGTAGTGCGCCAAGCTTAACTATTCAAGTCAATGATAGTTGCAGCAATACGAGCAACAACAACAACATTGGCCACACGTCTCACGGTGATTTCGTCGTAAATCAGTCGATCGCGAATAATGGAATAAGTGTCGTCAATTGCTCATACGGGAATAGTAGTTGTGGTGATAACAGTGGTAGTGGTAGTGGTAGTGGTAGTGTTAATAATAGCAATCGTAGCAGTAGCTGTAGTTCAGTGCCTAAAAATGATAAATTTTATGTTGTAAATAGTAATCAAACGGATATCCAAAGCTCAACGGCGACGACGACTCATGCAACAGCCTCGAATGGATTACAACAACAGCAATCGCCAGCACGGACATTCACATCGACAGAATGTCAAACGGATGACATTCCGATTGTGATTAGAGAGGATGGGCCGGCGGCAAGCCCTTCAATCGTCGGTGGTGGTAATGGAGGGGTTATTGGAAGTGCTGCAGTTGGGCGTACTCACTTGCATCCGGATGCATTGTTATCGCGCGAACAGAGACGTCGCGAGCGTCGTGAACGTCGTCATCAACAGCAGCAACAGCAACAACAACATGTCCAACAACAACAACAAATGCAACATCAACGTTTAAGCCGACACCACTCGCATTCACATCCTCCTCCGCAACCTCAATTACTTCATCATCCCGCGCATCATACAATGTCAGCAGCGGCTGCGGCTATGCTGCGCCCAATGCTGCCCGACATCCTGCATAGTCATTTTCCGCCACCCTACAGTGCGTTACCGCTTTCACAGGGTGCACCGCCCCCGCCTCCACCACCGCATGCAACGTCTCTGATCACACCGGTCATATCTACGGTTCCTATTGCAGCCACAGCAACTATGGTTGGTGACGGAAGGTTTACCATACCGCTGCCCATCATTAGAAGGTAAGTTGTTGGCTTTTTAAAATCTTAATCTACTGAGAAATAAATTTTTTTGTTTGCTAATAACTGGCCCCTAAGCCGTGTCTCTTGACCAGAACCAATTTGCCCTGCGACTTAGCTACTGTTGCATTTTTTCGCACAATTGGAAGGCAGCTACAATTAAATGCCATATCCAAAAGGCAACCTTTGAACCCTTTTAATGAAAGTTATTGCTGTCCGTAGTTTGGCAGACATTCGCGAGAGGTTGAACTGTGAAAAACTTTGTTGGTGTTTTCTGAGATTCGAACTTCGAACCTTCCAGTCAGTAGTCCAACTCCACTGAATCACGCTATCCACATTTTTTTTAGACGCTAATTCAGGAGATTCATATATGCGAGTCCTCTCCTCCAAAGCTTTTCTATGCAAACGGGACCAAATATCTGACAAATAATTTTTCGTTCCAAACGACCAATAATACCTTCTTTCGCCTTCGTTAAGTCCATTTTTCTCCTCCGTAACGTAGGACTGGTCTCCATAGGTGTTACGAGTTTTTCTGCTGAGTTTTTGGATATCTCTCCTCTCTTGTGAGAAAATTAATAGTGATCCAATAACTTTAAGAAATTTATCCTAGTTTTTCCGATCATAAACATTTTTTGCGTATGAGTGATATCGTAGTGGAAAATAAACGAAACGATACTGACCATGATGCATCGATGTTCCGTTCGGGGTTCTCCAAATGTTATACAAGAGTTATGATTGTCTACGTCTTAATTTTGAAAAGTGGTCTTAAAGCAAAATAGCCTTATGTATGTACATATGTACCAAAGATGATATACTGGACCTACATATCAGAGTCCCTATTATCAGTTACGCTTCACTAGTGTGGTGGGAAACGGTTGAGCAAAGATCCACCCAAAACGCATCCCAAAAAATTCAAATGCTCGCCCGCACTGGCATCACAGGCGTTCGTGCCCTACAGCAGCTCTGGAAGCTCTTTTAGATCTTCCTTCCTTGCACTCAAGTATCAGGAAGTCGGCCGCAGCCACTGTCATAAAGCTTCTTCTTTCGTGCAACTTCAAACTGGGCGATCTAGTTGGGCATCTAAAGAGACTAAAAACAATTCCTCTGTTTTCCAGTCCGTCGCTTTGTATTACGGACTTTAAGCCGAGTTTTTTGCGATTGAGCTATGAGCCTCGGAGTACATCAGACACAATCTCCGTAGAAAACAAATTGTCATCTTTTGCGACAGTCAGGCGGCGATGAAGGTTCTGAACTGCTTTTGTTTTGAGTTCAAGCTCCTCTGAAACTGCCTGGACACCCTAAAGCAGCTCGTTGCTCACAATCAAATTACAATTCATTGGGTTCCAGGACATGAGGGAATAGAAGGCAATAAAATTGCTAATGAGCTAGCCAGACTAGGATCGCAATCTTTATTCATTGGCCTATCTCCGTTTTGCGGCTTATCCACCAGCTACATAAAAATAGAGCTTAACTCATGGGATCACCGAGAGAGAATCTCAAAATGGAACTCAACAACCGGGCTACGTCAAGCCCAGAGATATTCATCAATGCTTCCGGTAGTAAGAAAAGTCAGGAAATTTCCTAGGGATAGGCAGAAGGCCCCTTAGAGCCTTATTCCGGCTTTTGCCGCGAAGAAAGCAATTCTATTATGTACGTAGTCATATGTATTTTCCCAGAAAAAAAAAGATACACACTTGAATTAAATCGTACATACACTTTTACCATCTTGATTAAAGCAGGTGAATGATTCCTTTTTTTACTATCTTAAATCAAAAACCCCATAAAGAACTAAACTACTGAGCAAATCTGACAACAATGCAAATTCAATGTGAGATAATGGTCAAAACCAGTTCGCCGGAACTACATATACACACATGTATGAATTTATGTTCATACATATGTATGTAAACTATCTTACTTCACTTCATGCCTGCGTGCCTATAAAATAGTGAACATTGTGAACATTTTCTCCCACTACTCGTGTACTCGTACTTGCCATCCATAACCCTCAGCGAGCATATGATACAAAATTCTCGTAATATTGTTGCGAGATCCAACATCACGCAAAGTCACTTTACACTCCAAAAGGAAGAAGCTAATTTAATACAGATTTATTAAACCAGATAAAAAGAGTGTTGACTTCTGTATGGGCTATGGGCTGCTACGGAAATGAAGGCATTTGGGATCATTAAAGGTATAATGGTCAATGGCGCGGATGAAATATAATATTATTTTCGTCGTTAAAGGGTAAAGACCCATTGTATGACAGGCCAACATTGTGTGGTTTATTGAAGTCGGCTTTTCTTGGGATTGTAAAATGTGCTTTTGGAGTCAAGTGGGTGTCCAACCTTTAGAGTTTCATGGGCACTCCTACTGTGGCATTGGCAACCACTAACATATCATTCTTGCGGACGTTTATTCTTATTTAAAATCGACGAATGCGACTAGAAGAGTTATCGGAATTAAAAAATAAAAACAGTAGCGCTATAGTTGGGACTAATAGCTATTGGTGAGGTCGATATACATATGTATACACACTCAACCAGCTATAAAGCACTGGGATCACCAGTCATGAAATCAAAATTGGTTCAATTACTCTCGTGCAGCTCTAAATGGAGTGACGTTTACAATCTGGCACTGCCGAAGTCATCTCAGGCAACTGTGATTTTTTTAAACATAGTCTCTGCGCTGTGGAAGTGAGGCTTCTTAAGCCGAAAGACGAGATTGTAGTGCAACATGCTTATGAGAGTTGTCATAATCTTGACTCGTGTAAATATTCAAAAATGGCTTTGTCTGGCTGTCGACAACGAAAAAGCTTGCTAGGTGTCATATGTACATACTTGTAATACTTTAATGGGCGTACTAGCTTTTATTGTCCACTAACACCACATGGTGCCAGGCTATCTACTACTTATTCCACTTAAGGGATGGGTCTGCCCTAAGCGTCTAGAGATTCTTACCGATCCTTTTTGATTCTACGCCTAAATTGTAAGCTTCTGAAGGAATGCCTCCTCTGCGTGAATTCTTAAATTTCCCTGTTCTGTAATAAAAATAACTTCTGCTAATGTAGCCCAGTTGCCAGATGTACATAAAGATAAAGAGCCTCCCTATTAGAACGATGTCTGTTGTTTGTATAGTGAAGGCATATGTATGTCTACTACCAGCAACGATTGGAGATTATCTGGTAGTGCGGGATCTTCTATTTGGCGAATTTCTCGTGTCTGTTTGTAGGGAAAATACTCAAGTCCCGATCTAACTTGCGCTTTATACAGGATGCACAGGATACCAATGCACTACTTTCTACAGCCTGCAAACCAAGGATGCAAAATATTCAGCATTGGTATTGTAAGATTGAAGAAAGTATTTATTAGTTCGTCTGAAGATAGGCCTGAGAGTACACGAAAGGGAATTAGTCAAGGAGCGGAACATAACTGGCTAATTCTATGGAGCACTGTTTGAAAAATAAATAGAAACTTGCCGACAATGTTTAAGCGAGGTATAAACTGAACAATATATCCGTGTCTTTAAGCTTTAACGCACGGATTTGAATAACAAAAAGTATGTGCGGTGATTTATTTTATTTTTTATCTAGACGTTTTAATTTATGCTTAATTTGGTAGTAGTGGGGAGCCTTCAGCCTTCTATATTGCCACATACACACATGCATATGTGTTTCAAGATCTTCTTAGCGTTGGGTCCAGGGAAATCCACCCACCATAAAAAAAATGCCCTCAACCTAGAAATACCTTAAAAATGTTTACTCATTGCAGTATGTGTAATCAAAATCAACTCGAGTTTCATGCATCTCAATTCTCCAGCGACGTAGACATTCCACCTACTGCACAGAATTGATAATAGGAAAAAAAAACGTATTTATGTATCTCGCAGTCAGTATATCGAATCAAACTGTGTCGAATCAAGTTACAAATTTCCCAAGTGAAAATCACTAAAATCTTAGGAAAAGCAAGTCACCGCAAAAGGGGACAGAAAATAAAAAAAAAACAAAAACGAAAACATTTTCCGACTTACACACACACATTTACGTAGCTTCAGAAAACGTGGTCTGCGTGGGAAAACCATTACCCCTGTCCCTGCCACATCGTTTTCACATCGAATCGATGTTACAATATAGTATCTATGGAACTACCACAGCAACGGCAATGACAGATAAAAGGTGAATAAATTGATACAAATCAGTAGATGCTGGAACACCGAGGTCGAAAAGAAAAGGGACGTCGACAAGACAACCAAATTAAATATGTACACCGATTCTAGCGAATTTTCTCTTTCCTTTGGATAAAAAGTGAAATTGGAATTTTTCGGGATCCATCCACAACCATCTCTGGGATAAAGAAAGATACGTTGTATGCGGGAAGACCCATTTACACTTGCCCCTATCAAAGTGACATATGGCTGTGTTCACTTGAATTGTTCAACAATATCGGCTTAATGCTGAAAACTCACTCATTACTACGATGCATCTTACTAGATTATTACAAATTTATTGCACGACATGTATAAGTACACTTTACGCTTCTCGTGGTTTATTAATGAGGTTCATATAAAAATGAATGTATCTACAGCGCTTGCTCCATTTCGAATTAACATGCAATTGCGATTTATAAATTGCATAATGCACTATTTTTTTTCTTGTTCGCTAATAATTTATTTACACACTTAAGAGGGAACGCTAAAAAGATGAGAACGAAATAAGCGGATTACAGTCTATGAATTAAGTGTTTTGTTGTTAAATACTTTTTATTTGAAAAAAAAAATTGATAAATGGAAGTTATAAGCGAGTAGCTATTTATGGAGCTTAATTACATACTGAGATGTGTAGAATAGTGTTTTAAATCTTTTTCGGATCTCGGTCGATGAACTTTTGCAGAGGTCAACTTAAGGAATTGTGAATACACAAACAGAAGTTGTGTTGAATGTGTTACTTAAATTGCAACTGCTTAGTACGCTGCTTTTTTCGATTTTTTGCTTTTATTAATTATACAGACCTCAACCTGCTCGAGGGCAAAAAACATGGTGATGTTATCGATTCTATGAAACGCTTAAAATTTTTCAAGCAATTATTTGTTGTTGTTTCTTCGAGTTGAAAAGAAAAAGTAATAACTGTCTAAATTTTTGGAGTAGCGATTAGAAGACAACCGCAAGCAGACAAATGGTTTTCTAACAGGTTCAGTGGATTTTTAACTAAAGAAAAAGTTGTTTATTGGGCACACCTCTGACTCTTGTTAACAATTAAGGAGAGCGGCCATGTGAGCTTCGTTGGGATACCAGCGAGAAATTCAATTTTTGACGACATTTCTCCATGAATGCGGATATTTTTGCTTATAAGCAAAAATGCTAATGGCTTTAAGGTCTCCCATCGGCTTTTCGTTTTTGTTGTAAAAACACACTTTAGTCCAAAAAAAGTCTAAAAACCCCAGCATCTCGGCAACCAGTTGATGTTCAAGTACCCGTTTTGCGAAGCTATCGAACGTCAAAGTTTTTCGGCCGATAAGTTCAATGTTATACCAGTTATACGGTGTAGTCAAATTGATTTGACCAAAATATGACCTCACCCTGTAAGACCTAGTCCTTGCGTAAGAGGGGGAAAGACTAAATGACATGAGTCAGAAACATACATATGACTGTACAATATTCATGCTTTCTGCGACAACTTCACTTGCATACGGATTCACTATTAGAATAGTACTAATACTCCTAATTGGTCTAATCAGGAAAATAGGTTAGGTTAGGTAAATCGGTGCCTTTGTTGACAGGATTGTCAACGGCTCACTTAGACCACTAAGTGTCCATTGTACCCAATATTTAAAAACCCTGGGAACCTAAGTCTCAGCCTTCGACCGCTAAGTTAAACCACTCAGATAAATGTATGAATCTCAGGAGTTTGCTTAGCTCAATGTTACCCAACTCGTCCAGTTCTGAAAAGAAGTAACTGTCAAGAGCACGTTTTCTTTTGGTGGCCCTCCCTGGACAGTCACAAAGGAGGTGACGAACGGATTCTATTTCCTATTCGTCCCTGCAGCTGCTACAGTAGTCATTGTTAGGTAATCCTAGCCGTCCTGCGTGCTTACGTCCCGTCACGACGCCAGCAGCTATTGGGATATCCTTGCGACTTAGTTGCGTAAGATTAATAGATCTCGTTTATTAGCCTCCTCATTAGCCTCCTCATTAGCCTCAATGTCTTTCACTCTTTGCAGGATACTAAGCGGTATATTGACCTCAGAGAGGGCCCGTGAAGAGTTCAAAAGTGACCCATCCCTGGTTTGTACGTCCGCTTTTTCGTTACCGGAGATATCCGTGCGGCCAGGTACCCAGCACAGGCTCACCGCACAGGCCGCTGAGATGTCATTGACTAAATGACATATTTTTACAAGCTTGGATCTTATCGACGTGGACTGCAAGGCCTTAATGGCTGTTTGACTGTCGACATAGATTCTGATTATTTTTTCTGAAATATTTCCCTCAATAATCATATCCGCAGCTTGTTTTACTGCAGCAACTTCTGCTTGGAACACACTGCGATATGTGTTCCAAGACTCACAGTATACACCGGCACCCGTACCAGCGATTATTTTGGATCCGTCGGTGAAGACTGGGACTCTGCCTTCATTCCATTCCTTTCTGCTAGGAATTCTAATAGAGAATCTCCGGTCGCAGTGTGGTAGTGGGATGATGTAGTCTGTTTCCGTCCAGAGTTTCGATGCATTCTATCGGCTAAGAATTGAGGCATGACCATAGGGTTTAGCTTTCCATAGACCGGCTTCCCTTAGTCTTAGTGCAGTTTTAGCTGCCGACTTCGCACAGTATATGTATGTCAAGTGGAAGCAGATTCAGTTGATCTCATCGATTCCGTCACCCCCAGACAGCCTGCCCGTTGAATATCTGTAACGCTTTCAAGTTGGGATTTCTTCTCGAGCGTTTTCCACCAGACAACCGAACCGTAGGATAAGATAGGTCTGCTACCGCTGTATTTAGGAAGTTGCACGAGTTTCTTTCTAGATATGAGTAACGTGTTATGCACGTGTTTTAAACAAGGCTTTATATTAAAATTGAATGCTTTCAGAAATGTAAAAAAAATTCGTTGGCTTTTGCTGTTTAAGCTCCCATCTAAACATACATACATTTTTCCCAAATACATTTTTCCCAAATTTCGACCATCAAGTCTTAATTTTCATCACCATACTTCCCTTTCTATGGGTAGTAACTTGAGATTCAACTATGATCAATGCTCAGTCATGAGCAAAAAAAAAAAAGGCAAAACAAATCAGTAAACTCACTGCAACTTACGTACACTCTCACAGCGTCTGACTAAAAACTACAACAACATAAACAGTGGAAGAAATAAAAACCCCAAACCTGTCCAGACAACTTTCCAGATTTGGTTTTCAAAGAAAAATGTTTTTCTTTCGTTTTTTTTTCGAATGCGGTTTCTTTGGCTCTTTTGTTTGACTTTTTGTGTGAGCGCAACCAGAGTAAAGCTCCCTCATAGTCGTCTTCGTCTCATCGTCGTCATATCCTATTGCCATATTCCTCCATTGACTGCATTCAATTTGTGAAGAAAAGTTTTTTTTTTTTGTTTTTTAGCAACAGCAGCCTTTATACAAGCACAACCAAACAAGAACATAATTTTTGTTGATTGCAGAATAAATAAAGAAAGGCAATCACGCGTTTGCCTCCGCCTTCGCTAGAGCAGCCAACGCGCACTTAAAAGACAAGACGAAGACCATCACAGATTGTTTGATGACAATACCTAACGCTGTGGCTGGGTTCAGTAGAAGTGGCTGATGAACAAGAAGCACCAGCAGCAGAAGCAGAAAAAGTTTATTTAGTGGTGGTAGTGGAAGTCACCTTCTCCTCATAAAGTGTGTCAAGCGACCGCAATGCTCTGGTGAAATCAGGTTTCTCTCTGTGTCTGTTTATACTTGGTTCTGGCCAAGTGTCAGTCCGACCGCCATCGTCGGTGTTTGGTCTCTCCTCGCAAATCATTTCTAGAAAAAAAAAAAGTCACATCCAACCCGCTGCTCACCCTCTCTAACACAGACTGTGAGCTGATGATGGGTAGCCGGTTCTTGAGAAGTTTTCTTTTATTATGGTCTTCTGTGCAAGGAGGAGATGAGTTACTGGCTGGCTGTGTTTTGGGGTATCGTCTTATTCACGTTTTTGCATCTTAAACTCCATTTCAGTCCTATTCTCTAAGGAAAAAACAATTTTCATTGCCATCACCTTGTGCTTGACTTGGTTTTTGTTGCCGAACATGGCAAGGATGATGCGATGAGAGAGGTGAGTCATTGCTTGTTGTTTGTGAATTTTTTTTAAAGAAAGAAATCCTACTTTTTGGACACTTAATTAGCAGGAAATTCACGACGACAAGTTCCTCTAAGTGTTAACAGAAGGCATCCCAGAAAGAAGATGAGTACACCTTTGTGCGAATTGTTGCGTTGGGTTTTGTGTGTGTGGAGGGGGTTAATTAGAGACATACGCCTTGGCGATGGGAGGGGGACCAAAAAATGTTGTTTACTTCTGAATTTATGGTAACGTGATAAGTGTGCAAATTGTTGAAGATTTAATTATGTTAAACTAGATTATGTGCTAAAGTTGTTTAGAACGTTAAACAAGTCATTGAACTAAGATTCATGGATACGCTCTGAAGTGTATAAAATGTGTCGTGTAGCGGGATGAATATTTAGAAAATGTGAAAGATTTTGAACATTTGAAAGCTAGAATAAGCAAGTACTCAACCAAGCTAAGGAAATAATTGCAGTTTATTGTGTTGGTTGCATATGTTTTGTCAAAGTATAATCATGGGCACAAAATTGATAAACGTCAGTAGTTAGGAGAGTAATCCAAAAAGCTAGGACTGTACGCAGTGTTTTCCTTCCCGGAACTGTATTTTTATAAGCCTTTACTGTTGGTTTAAGAGGGTGGGCTTGCGCTCTTCATTTAGGCCTCCATAGGGTCCGTTGTGTTCCCCTCGTCTAATTTACTTTTAGGACTACTTGTGGCGTAGGAATTGTATTGGGAGGGGATGTACATAGGTATTGGGAACATGGGAGTATAAGCTGCACTATGTCGTGTAGTGACTGGGAAGGCGTACTGTGCGCCTGGCAAATTCTCATATGTCACTGATTCCTATCTTTCTGACGTGTGTTATATCTGGTTTCACTGAGGACCACATTATCTTTTGTCTTAACCTGTTGCAGGTCAGTTTGTTGAGATTGATGTGACCTGTTTTGAGTCCCACCATCAGTCTCAACTTTGTTCTACAGCAACTTGTGCTGTTGCTCGGTTCCATTATAAAATGTTATATGTTTAGAATCGCTTCCATGGTTGGTGTTGAAGATTGTGCTCCTGTGATTCCCAGGCGGGCTATACATTGCACATTTGTTAGCAAGTCTCTTGCATATTTTTTGTCTAATAATGGCCACCATACCACTACACCATAAAAAATGGGTTTTATGACGCATTCGTGTTTCCAGTGGACCCGTTTCGGTTTTAAGACCCATGACTTCCCGATGGCCCCCCTGCATATCCAGTACGCTCTTTTGGCTTTAGTAACTCTTTCTTCTAGATTCTTTCTCCACGTCAGTTTCCTGTCTAATATTATACCCAGGTACTTGACGCTGTTTCGGAGTTGCAGTGGTGCTCCTCCCAGTTGGGGAATGTAAAAGTCATTATATTCTTCGTGAAGAGGATTAGTTCAGTTTTGTTTGGGTTTACTTCTTACAGTTACATGTAAGCTGAAACTAAAAATACTAACTCTGACATGTTTACTTAGATAACGAACTCCAGACCTGTGAAGAGTCTCCGCTTGAGACACCGAACCTTCCTTCCTTCGGTTCAGCGCACATTGGGCATGTTTTTTGCGTCTCGACGGCATAAAGATCGAGCTCTTTCACCTGCGCCTTAAATTTCGTATAAGCTTCCACGGAAAAACTTTCACGATATAAGTATCTGTTATCGAACGTTACTTGACTTAAGTAGATTAGTTTCCTTTGAATTTCGAAATCGACGATGAACAAATGGTAGATTGGAACTTGAAATTTATTGGTGTTTCCGAAGATTTGTGATACTGTGAACACTTTTTTTTTTCTTTTTGTGGATCTACTGTCTAGGAAAGGTTTCCAGAGTTCAAAATAGAAAAGCCTTTCCTGCAGGTATGCTTGATATTCCAAGCATGGTGGCGACCAGTCTGCGTAATGATCTATTGCATGGCAAACATCACTTCCGGGGAAGACATCGGAACTGATGGCTCTTTGGTTTTTAACTTCTGAATAGCTGCGTAGTTATCTTTTCTTTTCTTTATTTTTAAGTCACTCACTCGCACCTGTTGATCAATTGGCAGGCTGTTTAAATGTGTCTACAATTTTCTGTAAGGAATACCAGACTTCTTTCACTTTCACATATCCTGTAACAAGGACTCCAAGACAACCGCCAATTCCTTCGATTTTTGGTAGAACATCTAGGGTGTAACATCCGTGGTTCAATGATAGCGCAACTATACCTAGCTGAGGACGCCAAGAAAGTTAAGTCAAAAGTAAAATCTAAAATAGAGATCTTAACTTTGTATCTAACAATGATTAGGTCTATTAACAAAGAGTTAATGGTATTTTCATTTATTTGCTTAGGTTCAATTCTGGTAACAACCGCAAGAGATGATAATAACGACGTTCACACGTTTTACTTCTATGATCTAACACTAGTTTAAACAAATTATGTCGTTTTAACAATTGTTCCTCTTCTTTTTTTTTTGTCACAGAAAATGTTTTCTTGACAATTGTTTTGCTAGCTTTTTTTACTCTCAATTATCTTGTGCATTTCTTTTGTTATTTCAAATCACTTTCAAAATTTTCTTGAGTGCTTTCTTGTGGGAGTTAAGTGGTTTCCTTAATTTACATTTGTGTTTATTAAACCGGTTGAGAGCTTGAAAGGAGATGCAGTAATACAAAGTACATACATATGTATGTATGTACAGCTTCAATAAATATTGTAAAATTAATTAAATCCACTTAAGCCTCTTGTCAAGTGGTAACGACATGTAACGGAACAATTTGACATTCTGAACAGCTTACATATGTATGCATGTATGTACATATGTGCATACCTACTCTGTCGTAGATAATTTGATTAGGTGAATGTTAAGGTTGGTGCTGTGCCCGCAATGAAGGCAAAATTACCATTTTACTATGACTTTTACAAGCACTTAGTACCTAACAACTTATTGGTTTATTAAGTATAACGATAAAAACAGAAAAAAGTTTTACTACCTATCGAGGTTTTGCTTAAAACTTGTTGAGCGAATTTGTTAATAGACTACGTGTTTAAAAGCTGAAGATTCCTAAAATGTACACAGTTTAAGCTTTCTAGGTTACTCAACTATTGGATGGAGTGGGTCGTGTAAAGGCGCTTCAATACAATCCTTTTTTTCCTTTCTAAGTCATCCATGGACTCATAGTTTTACGTACTTTCCTTACCAAGGCGTATAAACAAGAGGACTCCTACATCCTTACGTACATACTCTTCGATGCAACTCCGGTAAAAGAGCGTTAAGACTTTAAGAGTGTTAAATTGTCGTCTCCAAAAAATTCATTACAATAATTCTTTAGGGAGCACTGAAAAGGCGATGGACATCCCTTGCAAAAACTTATCTTGTCTGGTATAAGGACGGATCCAAAATGGGCGCGAAAAGTGGCTTCGCCAATTTTTAAGGTACGTACTACCTTTCGTCAACTTTTCAGTCAAGCAGGAAGGAATGCGCTAATATCCCAGGTCGATGTCTTTGGTGTTAAACTTTGTGCCAAGACTAACCGCACCTTTTCCACTGTGAGTAAAACTTTTTTTTTATATTTTCATATTGTCCGAGGAGCTTAACTGCAATATTGCAATCTGAAGTAGAATCCAAAGCGGAACTAGAGCCCTCTAAAGAACTAAGCCTTCAGAAATGATTTAGAATATTCTGGCCATTTTCTGCTAGAAAAAGTTGACTACCATCTAGGAAACATGTATCTCTTAACAAATCCAATTCGTAAACTATGCCTCAAAACATTTCTCAATATGCTAATGGGATGCTTGTGTCTTCTCCGCTTTCGAAAACATGTGTATAACTACTTGTCAGCGAAATTATTTCAACCAATCGGAGAGAATCCTCAGAATATTCTGACAACCTCTGGATGATATAATAAATCACTTATAAAACTTTTGTCCCTGAGCTTTGATAAAGTGGATTCCAAAATATTGCTACATCCCTTCTCTTCAATTTTTGACTACCAGCAAGCTATGTAGTTGCACTAAATTTTGAAATTAGTTCTTAGAACTTTTCAAATCCTTACAGCATTTGCAAGTTTTTCAGATTAGCGAACGCACTCCATCCTCATCAGAAAAGAGCACAGACTCAATGGTTATGAAAAATTTCTTCAAGCAATCCCAATCCATTGAAATGCAATGCACTCTACTCCTTTTAAATACTCAAATATTGTTGCTTGTATGTATAGTAAGTAAATAAGTCACAATATAAATGAGATCTGGCAATTCAATCTTCTTAAATCATACCCCTAACTTCTGGTAGTAAAATGTTAACTCATTTGTCTTTTGCAAGTTTGCCTCCCGTAATCGGACTTTGAAACTCCTGTACACGTCTTTTTCAACTTTATGGCCCATAAAATCTTAAGCTGCCCTAATCATGTAGATCATTTGTTTTTATACCACTCTTTTGCTATGCATTTCACAACACCTACACTTAAATTTTATGGACTTTCTCCGAATTTATAGCTCAACCTTGGGTACAAAAGTAATCCATCACAACAGAACCCCATCCTTTCGCCCGAAATTTCATTCCAAACTGATTAACTACCGTATACGAAGCTTTACTTGACACAATTTTCATTGTGTTTGGCTGTGGTTATGTCCGGTACTGCTCCCGAATTTAGTGCATCACATCTAATCAGTATTCAGCCCGCGGTTGTTGTAAATCTCCATACGAATATAAAAGGCCAACATCTTGAGGCCACTGAGTTATTTTTTTTTTTTTTCGGTTTTATATTCTGCGTCAGAGCAAACGCGATTCTAATCCGATTCACTGTAATCAGGTAAAAATGCAATCAATTTCCACAAACTGAATCACGTAACACAACGAGAAAGCATTAAGGTCAACTGCAGCTTTTTGGACCTTCACCAAACAAATGGAAGACACAAGACGCATGCAGCACAAAGATCTGTATCAACTGTACTAGCGAAGCGGTTCTACACGAACGATATTTGAAATTATGTTTATTGCCTAACGCATTGCCTCATGCCTTCCGGGGGCTTTGGTGCAAATTAACCATGAAATGGTTGAACTAACAAGCGCTTATGGGCCGGGCCGCCTTCCAAAGGTAGGCACAATGGTCAAGTAAATCACACAGAACCGAAGACAATGGGTCATCGCGCGCTATCATTATCATGATCACCGTCATTATAATCTTCTTCGTCGTCAAACAAAGCAGAAGCGCACACACACACACACAGGCACAGTTAAAGATGAGAGGAGTAGAAGCAGGAAACCCATTAGGTTGGAAATAAATTGGCGGTATAAGGTCTTTCTTTCGCTCTTAACGGGGGCTTGTGAGTGAGTGTGTGTGTTTATCCAGTTTCATGCATGACTGAAGTTGAGGTAAAGATCGCTTTGGCTGCCCCACGGCTGTTGCTATGTAGTTTTTTGGGGAGCAGCGCTGCTCAAGTGGCTATTTGTTTAGTGTATCAAGTGATCATTGGCTCCTGAAGGGGAATTACAATGATATTCTCATGTGGGGAGTGAATCCTTGAGGAAAAGAGTTGTCAGTGGCAGAAATTTTCTAAAATCTGCATAATTTTCTTTTAACTACGTATTTACTGAGAAATTAACATCGTTTGAGTAAGTCGTCGTCGGACCATGGTCCCGTATATTAAATGGTTTACATACGCGTATCTGTTTCTGTTTATACATTTGTCTGAATTTTGACAAGAACTTTCTCATCACCGATCGTTCGGGAATGAAGATACTTTTTTAGAAGATCGATTCACTTTTACACCGACGCGACGGCTCAAAATCCAAGGATCTCAAGCGGTCCTTCCGTCTACGAAACCACTGTAGCATGTTCCAGGCGGAAATTTTGGCGATCAAAGAAGTTTTATTTGGCTTTGGAAAAACGTGATATCCGTTAAAGATATCCGCATCTTTTCAGACAGCCAAACAACCTTCAAATCCCTGGAATCGACCTCTATAATTTTTTTATAAGCTCTAGACTGCCGTTCGTCTCTTGTGAAGATGGCTGAGCAATTCAATACATATTCACCTGTGTTGGATGCCGGGGCATAGGGACCTTCCAGGGAATTTTAAGGCCGATGAACTCGCCAAAATATTAACAACTTTACCCATACTGTCGGACAAAAGCACCTTGGGTATACCAATCGCTACATGCAACCAAAAATTCAAGCTGGATGCTATCGAGAGTGCAAATCTTAGGTGGACAAGTGAACCAAAGCTGGATGTAAAACGCTAAAACTTAATTTCTCTACAATTCTAGGCCTCTTTGCAAACGACTTCTTCAGAAGCTGTATGGATGAAGAAGAGGAAGCAACCATTCCTTTGTTTCTGCCCAGCTCTCTCCCGTAGAAGGAGGCCTCACTTAGGAACCTTCCTTTACAATGATATATGCTACCTGACGCTTCATAAAAAGCTCAAAATGATGGTTCAACGAGCAGGGGAGGGAAACTTGGAAATGGACCTCTGTATGGTCTAAGTGTGCTGGCGATTCCTAGCTGGCAACCACTTTTAACCATCCAACCAACATTTGTCATATAGAACTTATGTACGTTTAATTGAGTACGAGTACTTCACAGTCAGTCAGTTCCTTTGCAAAGACTATAGCAGCTTACAAAGAGAGTTAGTAGTCCTTGGAAAACTGATTCAAGAAATTATTGTTCCGGCGTTCATATTGCTTTGGTACCTAAACCTTAATTATCTACTCATTATCCGTCTACATTCATATAGTTTGCTTAGCGTCCTTTAGAGATATCCATATCATCCTTGAAAAGTCCGGCTAGCGATGTTATCGTAAAGACGGGGCTTTCTAAGCCGTTTGTTCTGAATCGCGAATTTCAGTTTTCTTTTATGAAGGACAACTCCTCCCTTTGGCATTCCAGAATACTGTCGCTATAGCTATTTTTTAACTTATGTTTCTGGTTTAAAATTATTATACTCCGAATTTCACTTTGGGGAAATCTCCAATAAATGGTTAAATCAATTTTGAGGACTGTCCACTTTTTATCTCTCGCCTAGGGCCACAAGCAAGTAGCGTACAATATGCGGTGGGTTTCTTGTTTAGAATTACGATGATGATGCACTTATTCAATGGATTTTACTTCGAAAAACTTTAAATCTTAAAATCAAAGACATGTTTTTCGGTTCCGCATGAATCATAGCGATAATGATTTGCATCTCTAAGTCATTACCAAACAAACCCATATTAATGGCTAAATCCAATCAAATTAACACATTCCGTGCCAATCCCGAATGCGATTTTCATCTCTCAACACGAACAATACACAATGCAAACAAATACATAAATATTATATCAAAAGCAGCAAACGTATCCCCAATTAATTAAGTACATAATTAAATCGGATATACGGTGTTTTGCTGCTTCTGGAAAATATCATAAAAGTGTCCCTCCCTATCAAGGCCAACCCATCTCTCACCCAAGCATTCGTCTTATCTTGCTCGCGAAAAGCTTGTGTAATGAGTTTTGGGATTGGACGGCATAATTCAAAGGGAAGTCACGTGCAGCAAACATTACCACCCACTCCTGTGACCGTAGCTACCCATTCATCGACCAATTTCTTTCATCACTATTACTTGCTCCGTCCAAAGACTATCCAATTACTTTATATTCGCAACAGTTCATCCCTTAATTACAATCAGAGTCCCTTGTGGGAGTTGCACTGGCATTGTGGGACGCAGAGCATACGTAAGAGTACCTTTGTCAAGGAGGGTCGAACAATGTGTTTACATCTTAGACAAGTTGAATATGGCGTAATTGTTGGGACCCGTCACGCACCCTAAACGACATCTTATGTGCAATAGAAACCTCGTAAGGGTGTCCCCTTACTTTTTTGCTTTTGTCGATAAGAAATTATGCGGCATTGTAATCGGTTTATGTATGCGGTGTGTATGCACATCCTGCCGATAGCACCCCGATTGCAGTTGATATCTGTGAGCCAAGCATGAAATAATTACAGTTTTATCTATGGCTGTTCCCCAGCGACTCATTGGGAATACGGTGCGTACATCTTTTGTCCTGTCCACCCTTGCCTTGGCGGATTGAAAAGAAACTACGGTTCTTAGAAAAGTGCGTATCTCTCCCAACACCGACCCATAGCGGAGATGGAAAAGGTCGTTTACCCTCAGCACCCCTCTCATACTTTAGTCATACACACAAAGGAAGGTACGCTAGGTACCTCTTACTCGTAGAGGCCAGTCCCAATGCCAAGTAACAAACAGTATTGTTCTCACCCAAGCCATATCCAACGTTGTTGCTTTCGCTATGCTCTGCGGTGAGTGGTGAAAAACCAGAGGGAAACATTTCGAAAGAAAAGAAAACAGATACGAAAATCGGGGGGATAGAAAATGGAGATATAAATTTATGCTCTGTCACTCATTTCGCTCGCAAGCATATCCGTTTGTATCATCGGATTTACGTTTCAACCTCAGGTGGTTTCACGGGTGAGATTTCTCATGCGAACGTAGTGCTACACACATGCATGCATGTATTAGCACAGTTTCTGTGAGCGCGCAAATTCAACACATATTCACGGGGAGGTGTTGTTGGTACTACTGCACTTTGTAAAATTTGATGATAGATACGAACGAGTGCATCGCTCCAGCATATGCTGTTTCAGTTCGCGGCTGGTAAAAACGCTAGGTAGATGCGTCCGACTCCGATGCTGTTGATGGGGAAATATCCCACGGCGATGCACAGTCTGTGCTGTATGGCGTTAGTTTTCCATTATCACTTTTTTTTCTATTATTGTTGCACACACTTTTGAAAATGATTTACTACATTTCGTGTACTGTGTGTTGCATCAAGGAAAAATCGAACGGTGAACTTTCGGAGCACTAATGGCTGACTACCATTTAAGATGGATGACAATTCATGCCTTGATTGTTCGATGAATGAGTTCAGTCAGTCGATTGTGGAATATGCTGCAGGGTCTGGAAATACAACCTCATACCACATTATTGACAAAGTATGACGATTCAAATGTAAGCATGCCGTATGTACTGGATTCGCAAATAATTCGCTGTTCTTGAAGCACAGCATAAATTAAAACGATGCTAGGTCCTGATGATTTGGTAACAAACTGAGGGTGGAGCAAGTTCATCCCACTTAAGGAAAATACCGCCGTGAACATTTTCATACAAAATCTTGAATAATCCCGTTCCCGTCCTGTGTTCTCGCCTTACTGCTCGTTCGTTATTAGGGTCTCCAGCCATCTCATGGCTTAGTGAAGAGTTCTATTTCTCAAGTGACAAAGAGGAAGTGAGGTGTGTCCTCGTAAGCCTCTTCGTCACCGCAACCTCTGCAGATATTGTCGTCATTGACTTTGAGTTTCATTGTGTGGTTTCTCAGAAGGTAATGGCCAGTAAGCGCACCCATCAGCACTGACAGCGATTTCCTGTCATGTCATTAAAGAGCTTGCTGGTTCTAGCTTTGTCATATCTAGGCCAAAGCTTCTTTGATATGTCACAAGTGGGAAGCGATTGTTGGCTTTCATTAGAATCTTACACTCAATTGGCTCTCTGAGGTTACAGTCGAATCAAAGTCGAGGTATGGTGACGTGTAGTCACTGCTTTCGTCCTCACTTATGAGTTTCTTTAGAATCCGTGCATGGCCTTTGTGATTCGAATTCCAATCAGTTGATTGGCTAATCCTCAAGGCACTTTTGGCAGCAGATTCCTGCATGTAGCAGTCTAGGAGTAGCATGTTGAGAATTGTTTCCAACCCTGCTGTTGACGTTGTTCTCATTGCACTGGTTGGGTTTATGCATGTTAATCTCTCTATTTTGGTCATTGCCGTAAGATTGGTTACTTTTTTCCGCGGCTTGCCACCAGACAACGTTGCCATATGTGAGCATGTGTATGTAGGTCTCACGACTGCAGTACATATCCACAGTAGTATCTCAGTTTGGTCCCCACCTTCTGCCGAAAATTCGGTTCCATGTAGGTATAGAAAAACTTGCACTTGTAATTTCCTAAGTGTTCATACATTTTTGGAGAGCTTCCTATGTCACAAATCTACTCCCAAAGTAATACCTTTGCTAATTCCTAAACAATGTTTCCTTATTCCAAGTCTCAAACTTGTAAAATCGATAAGGGGTTTGTGTATTCCATCGAGTGATAAAGATGATTGCAATTGCATAAGCATTGTTACACTTAAGAGAATATTATTCGTTCTCCTACGAGATATTCCTTGTTTCAAACAATTACTTTGAATTCAGTAATTTACACACTTTGTTCCTTGCATGCCAAAGTAACTTTGCCTGTGCATCTCCCAATAGTAATCTTATTTTATTCGAATTTCGTTGTTATGCACTTAAAGTGAAATACTACCTACCAGGTGCATCTTAGCAACATCATCTGCCATGCTTAACTTTCTTGGGTATTTCGGTGAGAACAGTAAACATAATTACCACCCTTAATGCAACAGCTTTCGAGTTCGCATAAACTTTACGAAAACAAAACCAACCCCCAAAGCAGGATACACACTCCATTAGCCGTAACGATTGAAAACTTCTCTCTTTCTCTTATAATTTTTATTCAACGCATTCTGTGTTGAACGCCATAAGGTTCCGTCAGACATCGTCATAGTTATACTTCCTCACCGAGCAACAACTTACCTTGGTAACGGGTCTAATGAAGCTGAAACAGGAATCCTTATTAATCCTCCATAGTCGTAACCCCAACCCCTTGCGAACGATTAAATGAGAAAAATATGAAGAAGAATGAAAATATTCTCAGGATGCAGTGCAGAAAAAAAGCTCATATTACAGGAGTCTGGAGGTAGGATTGTACATTATAAAGTGCCACGTGCAGTACTCAATGCAAGGAAATATCATTTTTAAAATGACGGGGAATGCTGTGTGCGTGTGTGCGTCTTATTTTTAATGAGTTTGCAATCAGGAACTGCCACAGCATCAATCACCCATCACGACATTTCTGGCTTGGAATTCTACTTCTATCTTGACATCCCTTGTCGGTCTAACTTAGATTTCAACTGATTACTTTTGGCACGCACAAGGGTCCATTTCTACTAGTTACGCGAACGGAAGCTGCAGATGCAAATAACATTGTTGCATGGTAATTTTGTTTAATTTTACAAACGTGTAGGCAGAAGTTGTCCTGCCGACCTCCCGTGGATAGCGTTGAAAAATTACGAAAAATCACAGAAGAAATCCGCGCACGTGAATAGGTCTGAATGGATGACTAGTCGACGATCAACATTGTCGCGTCGCGAATAACCACATCAGAGGAACGGGTTTCTCTACAACAGCAAACGTCGCGTCATCATCATACACATCATCGCAGATAAACTGGTTGCTGTCGGTTACCCTTGGCGTAGAAAGAGGAACAAGGTATACAGGATATACCCCAGGTAGCAGATACCGTTTTTTCAACCTAGTACTCCATCTTCTCGTCAAAGCCTCTGCGCTTGAGGTCTAGCTTCAACACTAGCAAATATACTTAACCCATACCGCTGGAGAGATTCCCCCCACACACACAGCTTACTCTGATTGACTGACGGGGAAAGGTTTAGTTCAGAGTTGAATGACTGATGATCGTGTTTAGCTTCAGGTTAAACAAAAATAACGGCGTACCGCCGGAGGAAGACTTCTTTTTTGACAGATAAATTTTAGTTTTTCATGTATCCGTGTATCTGCGAGCTGTAGAGAGTTAGTTGGCTGTGCTGTTTAGCACCTTCATTTGGATGTTCGTTATCGTTCCCAGCAAGACAGTCAGTGAGACCAAACTGAATTTATCGTGATCATAATTTGCGAGACTTTCACTTTTTCCCCCTGAATGATATTTCGTTGTGGTTGCTCTTTTGAGAGGTAATACTTGTATTTGGACACGATTTCTTGAGTTCGATACAGCAATGAATCGTGGGCAGGAGATTCGTGTCTGTTCGACTTGTAAATTGGGTATGGGTGGGGAATTTGCATAAATTCTGGTTATGGTTACAGTGTGGATGAGAGGAAATTTTGTGAATCGATTTAAAAGCGGAAATCGATTTTAATTGTTTTTGTTCAGCCGTTTCTGTGTCATTTCGTGCTAAATGCATTTTTTTTTTGTTGGCTATAGTCTTCTAAGTCAAATTGATTTTGTATTTGTCTAGCACATCGGCAAATCTATACTCAACGGTTTAACAATCAATCCTTAACTTTTTCGTGAACTAAAGTGTGTCAAACAATACCCTGGTACTTTATTGTATCGAATTCTGCCACTCCATCGTGAAAATTTTAGTCACTATTATGCTAAGTTATCATAGAGATTTCATCGCTATTAAGACCATCGCCGATAAAACAGTTGGCGTTATGGAGCTACTTAGGTAGGTGGGTAGGTAGATGGGTGCCTTGTGACATAGAGTCACTGCTCACTTAGACCAGGTCGGTCCATTGTGCCCAATCTTTTTAACCCTGGAAACATGTGAGAAAACCGCTGTTAGAACCACCCAGATAATGATATGAATCTCAGGAGGTCCGCCAGCTCTACATTTCCTAAGTCCTCCAGTTCGGAAAAGAAGTAACTCCCAAGAATCCTCATGGGCAGGACAATCACATAGCAGATGACGAACAGATTCAATTTCTTCTTCGTCCCTGCAACTTCTGCAAAAGTCGTTATGTAGCACACCGAGTCGTTCTGCGTTAACCCCGATAGCACAGTGTCCAGTAATTATGCCAGAAACAACCCGTGCGTTATAACGACTAAGTTTTACCAGAGACGTTGATCTCTTCTTGCTGAAGGCCGGCCATAGCGCCCTGGCCGTTGCGCATGTTTCCAGATGAACCCAACGTCTGTTTGCTCGACCGATTCATCTTCTATCTTTTTCTGTAAGGAACTGATTGGGGTTACTACAAAAGGGAGGGCCCGCGATAAGTGCAGCGCCGATCCTTTCCTAGCCAGCTCATCAGCCTTTTCATTTCCTTTGATATACATGTGCCCTGGTACCCAGCAGAAGGTCACCGCATTGGGTCTAGATATCTCGTTTAGGAGTGACTTGCAGATTCTCACAAGCCTCGACCTGATTACCGCGGAGTCCAGAGCCTTAACGGCTGCCTGGCTGTCTATATAGACAGTGATCGTTTCGCCAACGATATTACTCTCGCGAATAATTTCAGCAGCCTGTATGATGGCTGTGACTTCGGCCTGAAAGACGCTGCAGTCGTCGTGAATTCTAAAGGAGTGGTTTATTCCTAGGGCTTTACAATACACTCCGGCTCCCGTGCCAAAGTCCATCTTAGAACCATCGGTGTAGAATGCCAGCTCCTTTTTCATGCTCCTACGGTTCTTCCAGTAGACTCTGTCAGGAATCTCCTTTCAAAAGCTAATATCAGGTTCATGTGATCAGTTTCCGTCGACCTGTTGGTAGTCTCCCATCGAGGCAAAATGAATGCATGACCGTAGAGGCTCGATGACCATAGTCGACCTTCTTTTAGTCTTACCGGGGTTTTGGCAGCAAGACTGCTACAGTATAGATCAAGCGGAATGAAACCAAGCATGGTTTCCATTGCCGCTGTCGGTGTTGTTCTCATTGATCCCATGACTCCGATACACGCTCCGATACACCTTTGGTAAGGTTTGAGAGCTGGTATTGCTTCTCAAGTACAATCCACCATACTAATGAACCATATGTGAGAATAGGTCTTACCACCGCCGTGTATATCCAGTACACCACAGCTGGTTTACAATTCCACGTATTACTGAACGCCTTCTTGCAAGCATAGAAGGCTACGCATGCTTTTTTGAGGCGTTCGGTATTTTATCCTTCGAATTTAGTCTGGAATCCAATATTGCGCCCAGAAATCGAGCTGAACCTATGGAGCTACTTAGTTCTTTGTGAACAGAGTCCTGCGATAACACCGATTGTGAACATCTGGATGGTCGAGCAGCGAATGTGAGCATTCATGAGAGGTGTTTCGTATAAAGATTGTCCGATGATTTTTTAACTAAACGCTATGTGCCATCAGCAAAAGAAATTACATCGCTTTACCAGCGTGAGTTGATATTTCCTTCCTTTATGAGCGAGGCTTCATGCGAATGACATTGCCTACATTCTTGTTTTTGTTATACGAAGTTAAGGAGATATACATATTTACATATGTACATATGTATGTAATACTAAGCTCTGCCATTGACATAGAAATCACGAATACAAAGGGGGAAAACATCAACTTCGATTACCTACTCAAGCCTCAAGCCTTGGTAGGGTTAATCAGGTTCAAAGAAAAGTTGTTCTTGAGAAGGCACTAGTGAGAATTGGGAAAAAGAGAATACGGAATATCGGGCTTAAGAACTAGGACACATTATATAAAGTTGCACCCCTACTGTTAATCAGAAGAAAAACAGACATGTACGAGCATGTACGCTAAACAATTCATTATGAAACTCAGAAGAGAAGAAGTAAAGACTATCGAATCTGTGATGTAATGCATCGGAAGCTACACCTTTAAATAGTACTCAGATTGATTAGGGAAAGCTGAAGATGAAGATGCCATTATAGCTACATTCGGACAGTTTGTACTAGTATCTTTCACGAAATACTGTCTTTAGTTCTACCATCGATCTTAACTGGTGATTCTTAGCGAAAATCAACCGCATTATTAGCCTCACATATTGACCACCACCATTAAAATTCATTGCCACCCTTCATGTACAATACTAATTGCAACTCTTTCGTGATTAACACCCAAAGTCGGGTCATATTTTACAATTATCGCTGAGAAAACCAAATGATCTTAGAACCCATCCCAAACTATTAACACAATCCTAAGCACCGCGAATATTTGCAAATAGTTACTCCATTGCGGTCAGTGTATCTTTCTATGAATTAGTATTATTATTCATGCCTACTGTTCCTTGGGTAAAAATGCGTTGAGAGATGATTTCGAATCCCTTCCATCTACCTTGGTTTTGTGGCCAACCACTGGCGGTATCCAAAGCCGAAACCGTAGACCTACTGTATTGCCTGAGGTAATATACGTACACTAAATGCATGCAAGAAAACATCCCGAAAACATCAAGCATCAAGGAGAGACAACAATAACCCACCAAGCCCAACTCAATTTTAGATACATCCAGCATCAGATACCATCATAGGGTGGGCAACATGAGAAGAGCTCCAAGAGTTAAAAGTTAAAAATAAAAGTCGGGTGTAAAAGTATAGCAATCGTTCCAATGATTTGGAAGTCTATGTAGATGAAGATAAAAGCTACACAAGGATATATATTTTGATATATGAACGGCAAGCTGTTGCTTTCTGCTGGTTCACGTTCACATTAAAATGGGTGGAAATCGGCACAGGGTTTGTGGTGCAGAATTTATGAATTCTCCTTGGGGTATTCCATTTTGATTGGATTAAGACTTGAGGTGGTCTGAGGAGCCCGCATAACGTAAAAGGCGGCTCAGGATTATTACTAATTTTATGGTCTTTCGTTAGCCATTCATTTGTTTTTCCAACCAGAACTGGGTTAATAATTGCAAGTTAAAAGAAAACACAAGTCCATTTCACAAATTGGATCAAACATAACTCAAATATTTTTATCGGTGTCGCCCACTTATGTGGTCGTTTCTCTTTATTATTCGTTGCTTTGTAGGTAGGTAAAAAAAAAAGCAATAAAGCGTCCACAGACAGATCTTCAAAAGATGAACTAAGACCGTAAAAATGAAATACAATATTTTATTAGCGTGTGTACGTAATTTCGTTTATATGTTTATAGATACCTACTCTCATTTGACGAACGTAACAACTTTCCCCGGAGAGAGATTCGAGCGGATGATGGGCCACATGTAGGAGTAGCTATCGCTTTATTGTTGATGTTGATGATGATTCATTGACTTATATTTGAATGTAAAGTGGAATTCCGAGGAAGACTGCTTGTGTTTTGGTTGATTGATGGCGAAATATTTCGTGGACTTGAAGTGGTTCTGATACTTTTGACATTTATTGAAAGAAATTTCGTTAGACGAGGAAGCTGGGCTTTTGTTTATTATTTTGTTGCTGAGCCATACACAAAATGGTTTTTCAATGGTTTCTTTTTTTGCAATGAAAGAGATGGATACTGACGTAGTAAACGATTTTAACTGATGGATCGCATTTAGGAAAAACATTTCACTAATCCGAGAAATTTGTTGGAATTTCATTTTGATGACTTGGTTATGTGAATACGAACCCAAAATTCCGCTTGATGCAAAATAAGCAAAAACACCTCGGTAATGTCTTTTGAAGTTTCCCTAATATTTTCAGTTAAGAGCTCTTGCCAAAATGAAAGTCTTCCACATAATTATTTGTTTACATTTATGCGGACACCCTGTGTGGTTGGTCTTAAAATTGTTATGGTATTAAGTACACTTTTCTATCTTAATTTTTACTCCAATCTGTTCACCCTTGAGTGGCATATGGCCTCACCATCAGCAACGCTTGCACGTCGCGTCGTCTTATTCGTATTTCTCATCTCATTCCCAAAGCTCTTAACTCCTTTCTTGCTAGTATGTGACAAGTTTGCTTGGGACAACCAGCTTTTTCTGGAATTCGAACATCAAAGTTCTCGCTCAGCAATCCAACGCGCTAACCACTGTGCCACGGCGCCTACCACCTTTCAAGTACGGCATCGATAAAGACGTGCTAACTTAACGTAAACGTTAGAGCTTGGTTCTTTTGCTGAATGTATCTACATATTTGTCTTTTTTTCATATTTTTGTAAGCTTTCGAAATATATTCTTAACTTTTTCGACTTTTTTTTCTACCGAAATAGTTTTGTCATCGTTCTCGGCCTGTTGTTCGGGAATGTTTGTTTCTGCTTCCATCTTACTAAGCATCTGGCTTTTTTTTTAGACAATGTTATTGAACCACAATCAATGCCCGAAGTACCTTGGAGTCACGTTTGATTGGTCCTAACTTTCAAATAACATCTGAACAATATGAAGGGTGAACTAGGAGCCCGAAATAACATCATCCAAAGATTTGATGGCTCCATCAGCGGCTCCTTGGCTACCAGTGCTATCTCCATTTCCACTGCTGCCCTGTGAATATAATTAATTGTAAATTCCATAAAGTAAATAAAAATAAATTGGTCTGAATTGCAGATATAATTTTGTTTTCGAGTCGTCGATTAATGATGGTTTATTGGCGACATCACCTATTCTCGAAATGTTGTGACATGCGAACTTTTCTCTCAAAACACCACTCTTTCAGTCAATGTGTTGCACGTACTAGTAGCTTCTACTTGTTAGAATAATATTTTCTGTCGTCGTTAACAGTTACCGCCGCAATTCTCTCATTTTAGAAAACTTTCGACGAAGCCTAATCAAAATTCACACCAAAGAGTCTGAATGCAAAGAAAGCTCCCGAAACTGTTATTTATTAGCATTATCCCAAATTCGAAAATAATTCTTATTTACAAAGTAATTCAGCCGAAAATGGGCTCCATTTCGAACTGTCCAAAAAACCCTCCAGCAAATGTACGACGCTTGTAGTGGTCTTTCGCTTGAGTCAATTGAATAAAAATTCCCCAAGTGCAGGTACCGGAAGTGCCCTTTGCAAAGTCAGCAATATTCTCTGTGATTGACTATATTTATTCGAAATATAACACGAGAGAAAAAAGTGAAATCACGCGGCTAAAGCAGCTTTGCACTCAAACCTCACAGTTTTGAAATTGCAATAAAGATTATAAAAATGTCCGAAAGCTATCTGGTAACCCATAGTTGTTGGTGATTGTTTGGTTAGGTTAGGGCAGGTAAGATAGGGTTACGAGGAAAACCTCATAAAACACTAGGCACAAAATGGGTCCATCGCGATCCCTGGGGAACCTCTATAAAAAGCAAATGGAAACCTAAACACTTGATTTCCCTACTGAATCTAAGTAACCTGTTTCGGTTGATAAGACCTACCTCTTCTAGGTTACTGAAAAAGTAGTTAACTATGTAGGTATCTCTTACGATTTCGAGCTATTCTCTGGCACTCACACAGTATACATATGTGTGATGTCCTCTTCGACGCATGTGTCGTTACAGTATCTACATACATCCGTGTCTGTAAGGCACAGTCTCTTGGCGTGCTTTCTCAGAAGGCAGTGCCCGGACAGGATTCCTACCGATGTTCTTGGCTGAATTCTGTTTAGAATTAGAATTTCCCTAGTTCTTTTCCGGTCGAATTCTGTCACCTGCTGTATTTGACCATCTTTGGTTGGCTGTTTTGCATAATTTGCCTTAAGTGGTAACCTCGCACGAAGGTGGTTTGATATCCACGGCTTCATATATTGGAAATTCTCCTCCACACCTTGCCAATACATCAGCAAGTTCATTCGCTTTTAAACCGCAGTGTCCTGGCAACCAGCATAGTTTTACGCGGCTCTGCGTGCATAATACCTTTAGCATTGTACGGCAGTTTCTGACTATCTCAGGCTTCATGATATTCAATTCTAGCGCCTTGAATGCAACTGCATCTAAAGTAGTTCCACAGCCCTGAGTACAGCTAGAACTTCTTATTGGAAGACACTGCATGTATTTGGCACTCTCAGAAACACTTTCGGGTCCGCATTCACAGAGTATATTCCTTCGGATGTCTTTGATCCATCCGTGTAAATTGCGATTTCGTACTCCCTTTCTGGGTACATTATCTCGTAGGGTGTGTCGAACACGGGAGTTGGTGATTGTTTTAGAAAACAAATGTAAGGTGTGTAGCGGAGTAGCAGGGCTCCTTACTGCCTACTTGCATATATTAACCATATGAGTAGTTTACTACTTACATGCATACATCTGCACTAGTAACACTAGTAGTTGTCAACTTTTTGTTGATTTTTTAAATGTTCTTTCGGTGATATCTTGCATTGGAGTGGGTCAATCGGTATTTGTAAGATGACTCCAAAAGTCACAAAAAGTCACGTTTTTTATTCGGCTGTATTAAATATCACAAAGATATTGATGATGCCCTAAATACAAATTTTATATTATACAATCTCACAACTCAATACGAGACTAATTGAAACGTTTTCTGTCTTTTCTTTCCAGGTAAGGGGTTTCAAAAAACTTTTGGAGTTTTTCTTTTTCTTTACGCAACTTTTGTAAGTAATCTCAAGCCATTATGCGTACTTATACTTATGTACATACGTATGTAGTACATAACGATTAATTCCCCTTGACCGTCAAAAAATAAACGCGCAATTTTTATGTTCTACCACGTACAAACAGCTCTCATCACGGAACGGCACGGAAATAAGAAATAAGAAAAAAAAATAAATTTCATAAAATTACCACTTAGCATGTCAGTTAACAATTTAGGAAACCAATTAATTTTTTTTCTCTTCGCCACCAACTAAAAAAAATGTTTTTTTTTATTGTTATTATTTCTCTTTATTTTTTTTGTAAGGAAATCATTAATGTGTACAACACCAGAAAGAATTGTTAAATTAAAACCTTGTCTAGGTCAATTGCCCACTTCATAAGTCCAAAAAAGGGAGAGAAACCAAAGAGAATACGACTATGACATGGGTAATACAAAAATTAGAAAACCGTCAGTGCTTTACTTTTTTTATACGTCTCGTCGCGTCGTGTCGGTCGTCGTGATCAACTCAAAAAGAACTGAGAATACTCGTATGGTCGTCCATCAGAGTGTATCTTTTTTTTTGTGACTGTGCAGACATTTATTTTATTCTGAGAAGTAGATACTTCTAAGTAATGAAGTGTACGTACGCATTTTTTTTACCCGCCCCAGTGGTGGATGGGAAAATGTATGTTTAAGTATCGTTAACCTTTGGTGTTAATAATTTTTGATTTTATCACACAGTGAGATGATTTTTTTTAGTGCTGGGCAATTGGATGTGGTTTTTGCGATAGTCTTTGTTTAACGCTAGCGAATTGTGAGAAATAGATGAGATATTACATGACCAAGCAAATTATTAGGAATCAGTTTAAAGGCAGAACGTTCTGACCTTACTTTTGAAGCTATATTTAAAGCTATATATAAAGCTTTCTGTAAGTTCAAGGTGAACTTAATCCGATTTTTTTTTTTTTTTTTTTAAATTTCAACCTCTTTTGAAGTCTGCGCTTAGGTTTGCTGATTGATGACTCAAACATACTTATAGAGAACTGCCTGTGCATGAATAGTTTTTACTCCCTCAAATGCCGTAATTGCGACCTTAAGTATATATGTATGTATGTACTTCAAGTATTCGATTTATACAGTTATTCGATTCAGTTTAATCTGCTACAGACCTTTTCATCTTGGCTTTCCTTCTATCGAATCAGAGCTTAAAACTTTCCGGTGTAGCAGAATATCCGCATACAATAGAGCCTCTGGAGCCGTCATTTTCCGTCCATGTTCCTAACATCGCACTAGCAACACGAATACCAGGATACAAAACGCGTTGTCATTGACAATTTTTCGTTAGAGTAAACCATATGTAAAGGACACCCTAACCACGTTTTAATTTGGCACTCCTTGGTTGCAAGAATTTATTATCCTTTCCAACGAAGGTGAGGCAGATACTACCTCAGGCCTAGCTGTTGTGAACAGGATCATCTCCTTTTTATTCGATATTCGGATAATACTCAAACTTAACTCGATTTCGGAGTGCAGGTGTGCATACAGAATCTGTGACTGTGAGTGCGTTACATGAAAACAATAGAGAAAGATGTCGGCCGACTTTTTTGACCTAATAACCTTTCTCTATGTATGTAGCTGTCCGAAACATTACTAACTGGGATCATTACTTGCCAAAGATACTATGTGGGCATTATTTTTGCTCGAAGCCACTGCATTTGGCTCAATTTAGTTTCGTAGACTTACAGATATGAAATGAGCAGTTTATGCTTCTGCTTCACATCCACTAGCTTTATAGCAGGGATGACAGAATACTAGTAGTTCTATGGCTATGGGTCAATTCTTTGATGAACTCAAGCAAGGAACCCAAAGCCTTGGACAATGGCCGCTCTGTATTGAGATCGTAGTAAGTAATATAAGTATCATGCCGGGTATCCCTTCTACGAGATTTCTGGGTCAACTATTCCATTACTTTGGTACATACATATGTATGTACTACTACTATATTACCAGTACGTGCATTGCTGCTTAGTACATCCATTCCTTTAGGTATTTATATCAAGCCATTCATTAAAAGTATTTCCTCTCTTAAATTTGTCAAAGTTCCCTCAAGCTCTTTAAAAAACCATCAAGTTTAGCCAATCATATTTTCCATTTTCCATAAAAGTTTGTTCTAGATAGTTGCTTGCCTTTTTTCATCAGTCCTTTGTACTCTGCATTCGTCGCAAGAGAAAGCACTAAACACCAGCTATGGCTCTATTTAACGATTTCGGTGTTAGACTAGAGCTACTAAGCGGCCGATTTATATTCAAATCCACAAAAAAGACTAACCTAGCTTAGGTCTGACACATGTCCCAGATATTTGGCAACATGGATGAAATATGTATGTTCTTTCTATTCGTGCGTAAAATGTAACATGCACAACATGAAGGGCTATGAAAAGTAAGCTTTAGAACTTATGAGTTCTGCTTGCGACAAATTTGTATACACACACATTGGCGTTTCCAAGCTTCTACAAAAATCATTCGAATATACCCCAAACCTTATTGCATGCTTGTCTATCAGACAATGTTCAGTGATGACACCTATTACAGCGTCAAATTGCAATCTGTTGAGAAAAATTAATTTCTTAAAGTGTTTTAGATCCAGCTTTGTTTAAATCTTGCTAGACATGCTACACATATTACTTGTCTAAGTAGTGAATTAAATAGCGATCGGTGAGTACCTCTTATCTGGAAGGATAAGTATAGTTGTTCCATTTGTGGCGAGTTCGTGAGCTTTACAATTCTCTGGTCTCTCCCTATGCCTTAGCACCCAACTGCTCCACCATCTCTATGAGAGACGATCAGCAATCTGGAGCTGCTAGTGAATTTAAAGAGACCGATTCCAAGGATTTAAATGTTGGTTGGCAATCCGAGAAGATGCAGACTTCATGTGTTTCTTTAGTCAAGGTAAGACTTCCTTGATCGCCATTTAGATCTGACATGGATGGTGTGGTCTGTATTTTCAGAACAGATTCTGAAAAAAACTTTTCTAGACCACTGTGAGGTTGCTTCTACGCGAATGGCTGCCTGCTAAAAATATCGAGGAGTATCAAATGAAATGTCCAAAGCTGCAGAGGGTGTTGTATAAATTGCACCGCTGATAGTTAGACTTTACTTAGATAATCGCTGTTTATGGCTTTTTCTAAGGCTGTTCATTAGGCAATCACTCTGTTCGTGATTATTGATCTTATTATAGAGCCAGTGAGTTATGCGAGGTTGCAAACCCCATCCATAGAAAAGTCCTTTCTTCCACCTTTTTTTGAATGTTGAGTGTTTCATACCGAATACCCTTCATGTTTGCAAGAAATTTCAATAAAACTGAAAAGCTGGAAGTGTATGCACAGCACACATGTGATGTTTCTCGTTTTGATAGCTCTCCATAAGTAAACCAACAGCGCCCATGTAATTCACCCTTCCCGACGGCGTCTATCAGCTGAACGGCCATGCATATAATTTCTCTGAAATGCGATCTGCTCATAAACATAGTGTGCATTAGGAAATTGCATCAGAATCAAATTGATTCTGAGTATATACATATGTACTTTTAGACTGGATGCATATGCCTAAACCAGGTCTAATCTAATATGCGGTACACCTGGCAGGTATACTAATACGTGTATACCTCGTGTTTAGGATGCATTTGTTTTATATTTGTTTTGGTTTCCAAGTGGATGACTCTTCTAGAAATTCTCAACTCAGCAGGAACCAAAGCAAGAGTATATTGTTCTAGACTTGTCAATATTGTGAGTGCACTCTGTTGTACTCTGTAATTTCATCTTGTATGCATGAACAGGAGTGTATTCAGTTGTAACCGCACTACGTAGGGCTGAGGCAACATAAACAATGCTTGAAGCTCAAGGTTAAATTTGCAAAGAACTCGGTTACGGCTGGTGTTGTTGAACGCTGCCGACGCTTGTCGAGGGAATATTGGTCAAGCACCTTGTTGACATCGACAAAGACGACGACGCTGAGTCTTTGTTGCGTGGGTTTAATTTGTGTTTGTGTGTATGTGTGTGTTTTTGTTTTGTTTGAGGTGGTTGACATTGAATTTTGCTGTTTTATAACACAAGGGATAAGAGGATGCATACATACATATACATGTACGTAAAACGGGGGTTCAGGGATCCCATTTGGCCTTTTGAAGTCTGAATTTTTTATTATTTTTTTGGGAACGTGGATCGATAAATTTAGAATTTTTTTTGCTAATGTCCTTGAGGGCTTTGATCTTGGAAATTTTAATTAATTGTCAGAGACAGGTCAAATTTTAAAACGTGTTTAAAAATGCATATGTTTGGATGTGGTGTTGCGGCATAGATAAACGTCTAAATTGTGGGCAGGAAAAGCCAAAATATATTTTTATTTCGCAGTCATGTCTGACCCGTGGGTTATTAAGTAAATATTATTTTCCTTAACAAGGTGTGGACTCCAGCATTTTACTTTATTTAAACTTTACTTCCCAAACTTAAATCCAAGCAGAGAAAAAATAGATTTTCCTACTCGTTCTTAATTCATTTGTAGATCGTATCTGGGAATTAAATTTCCATTATGGGATATTTGCAGAGGCGATAATTTCCGATTGTATGTACCTATGTGTACATATACATATGTACTCGCATCGGAAAAGAGAAGGGGAAGGAGGATCTTAGCACAAGATCCTAACTTTCTAATTTTGTTTTAATCTGTTGGTCTAACTTCTATGTTGGGAGTTACTACGTAGTTTCTCCAACTTGACTGTAAAAATGAAGTTCCCATTTTGTAATCAGCTGTTTCCACTGACATTCGATTCTGGATTTAGAATTAAGCAAAGTCCTTCTTGCAACAATTAAATGTATCCTTCGATGCATACCACTCTCTGCGCTAGTAATTTGCATACACTAAGCGGTAAATGAATAATTTTACTGAAATATATGAATACAAGTGATTTGGAAAACCAATGATAGTCTCAGTCACGCTCATTGAATCCATACCTGATCTGAACACAACGAGTGCTCCATACAACTCAATTTTCCATAAGAACGTTCAGCACCAACCAGATTTCTCAATCATATCCACTTTTTATTAAAAAAAAAAAAAACCTAAATAAAAATACATGACTCACCACCGCGTTACGTGCATTGCATAATCTTGCATAAGCAATTGCTGTTTGTTCATCCAATTGTTTTCCATGTTATTATTCTTTTGCTCCTATTGAGGTTTATGATTTATTGCTTCGTTCATTCAAATGTACTCGCTCATACTATGCATATGGAGTATACATACGTATTACGATGAAAGATACAATATTTTGCAGGAATCCCAACTGAAAGTGGTCAGTTGGATAGTGTTTTTCTTTTGGCTGCACGATTTGACTACCGTATGCCACAGTGCTATAAAAATAATGAACTGCAACATGGGGCAGTACTGGTTGTAGATAATAAAACCAGATCTCATTGAAAGCGACCCGAGTGCAGTTGAATTTGTATCTTCACGTAAGCGCGAATGAAATTTATTTCTAAAGGTTACCTCAACATCAGTGTGTAAGATCTTACATTTTCTTTGAGTTAATTTATTTTTAAATTATAACCCTTTTCAGTACTTCAAGACCGTCTTGGAGTCCGTCCATATTCATTTCACAAAGGATCAGATGAAAGAAAGAAAGCAAAAACATATCAAACAACATAAACAAAAACCTAGAGAGAAACTAAACAAAGCAAAGTGAAATCTTTCCATTTCCATTCAAGGGTAATATAAGAGCTTTATGCTTAATCCATCGGAAAACAGAGAAAGTACTTTCTTTCAGATGACCTCCTCCAGCAGATTGTAGTCCCCTCGGCGGATATAACCATGGCTTTGAGTTATTTTTTGCGCCACTCTTGTTTTTTTTCTACCGTGTTGTTGATTCTTTATTTTTTCTCCTTCGTTTCGGCGAGGAGGAGTTGTTTTTTTTCCTCTTCTCTTTCTTTTCGTTTTGACTTTATTAATTACTTTCTTTCAAAAGGTATAATATTACCCGCTTCCCCCGTTGCTTTTTGTTTTACACCCGAGGCTAGTAGGTACATATGTATGTATCTAGATATTTGTACATATTCAGTTTGGAGACTGAGCAACCTCGCATCGATTAATTTAGAATTAATTTTGTGGAAGAATAGCAATACAATAACTATTTACAAGAAATCAAAATGAAAACAATTAGAATGTAAATGAGAGTAGACTTGGGCTCCTCATTTTTCCGCTCTATGGAACGATTAGGGGAAGAATTGTTCAGTCAAGGTATTTTTTTTTTTTATTTTAGTCCTTTTGGTCATAAGAATTAAATTATGGAAGGACATTACAGATAAAATGAGACGGAGAATACGGGGTCACTCAAAAGTAATTAATGTCGCGTTTCTGGTTTTAATCGCGAAACTCGCTTTGGGCTCTTGGGGGTACAAAGCCAAATGGAATAGTAATTTGCAGGAGCCATGTCTGGGGGCAGTTAAAAGGAAATTGATATTTATTACTTTTTAAGATACTTTGTATTAATTTTTAGGTTTCCGTGGCTTAACATGTTCATTTTTTAATAAATACGGAAGGATTGGATTGCATGTGTTTGTGTCAGGATAAAAGTTGAACTTTTAGTTAATGAGCATATAATGTTAGTGATGATAATCAGATAATTAATACAGTTTCAGAAAGGTTATCTAAATGAGATTAATAGCTCGAGATCAGCTTATTTTTAGCCACATCATCGTAAGCCGCCAAAAACAGCAACCAGGTGGAACTGTAGCACTGTATACGTACATTTTGAGCAACGAATTTTACAAGTAACTAAAGATCCTATTAACACCTAGAGAAGAATTCAAACACAGAGTGGATTGATTATACCGATAGCCAATAGACACAGGTCAAGAAATCATCATCTCTGAATCATTATTCATGACTGAGTCTTATAATTCTGTGGGCGCAGTGGCTCATGTGGTTAGTGCGTTGGATCGCTGAGCGAGAGGTTCGAGGTTCGAGTCCCAGAGAACACCAAAAAGTTTTTCACGGTCCCACCTCTCGCGAATGTCTGACAAACGTCCGAGAGTAATAACTGTCATGAGAAAGCTTCCCAATATGCCTTTCGGATATGGCTCTAAACTGTAGGTCCCTTCCATTTGTGTGAAAAAAATATAACACGCACAGCATGAATGGTTGCAAGAAGCTAGGCCCTGGACCAATTCGGTCTGTTGCGCCAAGTATTTGTATTTGTATTTTTTATCTTATAATTCTAATTATCTTATAGTTCTAGTAGAACAACATGTAAATATAAACGCACCGAACTCTGCAATAAATATATCTCCTCGGCATCAAATAATTCTTTTCTCTTTCGGCTTCATTCCCTCAAAGGCGTTCCTTTATCTTGATAGAGAAGGTCTGTTGTAGTAGGAACTTGAACGGCAGCATGAGAAATTCTGGTGGCTAGGGTCGGAGAGGTAACTCCTTCGTCGTTTCCTATTGATACGGTGTAGCCTCCTAAGGGGCAATTACGTCTATGTCCAGCTTCCATACACACATATGTAGATAGGTGGGTTTAGCTTAGAGCACCCGCATGGTTAAGATATTTACGCTAGTTTTTAGACTTTTTTTTCAAGCACCTAAGAAATGAATTTACAAAAAAAAAATTATGAAAAATGAAAAGAAAATTGCGTTGGACTACTGTGCGGGATATTCGAATCCCCAAAAACACCAACAAGTTTTTTCATGATCCCATCTTTCTCGAATGTCTGTCAAAAGTCCGAGAGTAATAACTGTTTTGAGAAAGTTCTCAATTTAAAAAGGCTTTTAGCCTTTAAAATATGGCTCTAAACTGTGAGTTTCATTCGTGCAAAAGAAAATATAGCACACACAACAAGAATGGTCGGTAGAAGTTAGGCCATAGACAACGTACGTTCATTGCCACAAATATTTGTATTTTTTTTTTTAATATTCACCGCGACGAATAACTTCCCTCTCCGCATCAGCTGACATTTGCTGGATGTCCATTATTCTATACAATAGTTGACAAACGTCATCAGAAGTAGTTAAGATATTTGAGGTTAGATGTAAGAGTTGATGGAAATCCTTATGTTCCTGTTGGTGGAGCAGAGCAGAGCACAGCACTTACCACAAATAAGAACATCGGTGATAGAATACGTCATTGTTGATAGCGGATTTTCATACAATAGAGTGATCGTCCGTAGACGTATGAAAATCGCGGCGAGTAGCGTGATACTGACATCTGACTGGTGAGCAAAAAACACAAGAGTAACGAAACGGCAGGACTTGATGGCGTCACTGCTACGCATCGTCAAGTATTTTGACAAAAGCTAGTCATATTTGCATATACCAACTACCCTAGAGGGACATCCAGATCTGTGCAGAAATTTAGATTTGTTTGCGTTATCTATTTCACCTAACTTTCTATAAAAGAAGCAATCACATTCCTGGCATTGGCATAATATGCATACAATCGAGTCTCTGATCTCTAACCTTTTAGCTTGCTTTCGCAAAAGCCAATGCCTTTATAATGCCAATGCTTCTTGCCGCGCTATGCAGTTTAATTCTAAGTTTTAGTCATCTGAAGAAAGTCATAGGTCTCGTAGGGTATACCAATTTGCAAGGCTAAGCTGCTTCAAGCTTTTAACTCCCGTATTTCCAAACCTCAGCTCGTGCTCATTCCCGACTCTAGTTGGCAAGACTAAACTGTGAACCGTCTATGTATCAAAGTACTAAAACAAAAATTGTAACTTGTGCAAAATTAAGTTCATTCATTTTCAAATATTTGTTTAGATTAACAGCATTATAGTGATTGCTTCTTAAAGCCAAAACAAAAGACCCATTCAGCTGTCGCCATTAGCTGCCTCAAAGGCGAAATTTACAAAATTAATATAAAATCATAAATTCACCTTTGTTTTGAAAATCTTTTACCCTCATTTGCATTTTTAATAAACAAAAAGATGAAAGCAACAATTTACAACAAAGTATCCCATTGTTATCATCCGCCTTCTATGAGCTCATATCTACCGCCTTCAAGTAGACAATAGGAAGTAAAAATTCACCTCCAATTTCATTACAAGCAACAGACGAATAAAGAAAATCAAAGAAACGAACAACAAAATTATAATTTTCTCTCTTCTGTGACATGTGCAAGAAATTTTTATCGCCAATTTTCCACAATGACTCTCAGCAGTAAGCCAAGAGGACGATCATTTTTCAATTCCAATTCTTTGTAAACTCACAACAAACGACAAAGAAGGGAAAATTTAAATATTAAACAAGGGAGAGAAAAAAATTCTCTAAACAAAAGGAAAACGAAAAAGTTTTTTTTGTCTGCTCCTTTTGTTTTATCAATGTCATCGATTACATACATACATACGTACATATATACGCGAACTTCAAATCATCTCAAAACCAGAAACACTTTGTTTCTGGCAAGCCACCCCGCCGCGTCGCCTTCATCCTTAAAGACAATAAAAAGTACAGAGGAAGTGGAAAAATTACCCGAAAGAAAAAGAATAAAATTTTCAATTATTTCGTTTTCCTCCTGATTTTTCTTCTTAGGTACTACGTTGTCTTTTTTTTATTAGTTCTCAATCGCAATGGATTTTGCAGGAGCAATCGAATGTCAGGCGTCTTTAAAAAATTCGTGTGTCCAAGGCGACAGCGACGTTGTTGAATAAGGCATGGAAAGGAAAATAATTCTTCTTTTTTCTTCTTTCCTCTTTTTGCTATTCATCCATCAATTTATTGAGAACTACCCATGAGCTCGGCACACTACAGCACTACAGAGCCATTGTGTTGGGAAGCAGTCATCATCCTGCCACCCACAGACTTCGTGCGCGTTAAACTTTTTTTTTCAATCGGATAGATGATGGGAAATTACAGTTTTTTATCGTTTTTCTTTTTCTTTAAAGAAAATGGAAAACCCACCTTCTTATGTTTTATTTCTATTTTTTGCACCTTTTACCACCCACAACCAATCCCACATCAAATTACGAAGAGGTGTCTTGTTTTAATAGCTGCAAGGATATTTGTTTTTATTCGTGTTTTAGGAGTGCCAGTCGATAGATCTAATTGAATATTATTTTGATTGATATTGATGTTTTTTTTATTTTTTTTATTGAAGTCTGTCTGGAGGTTATTTTCTTTTAGCGCTTTCTTCATTTTATGTCCTTGGTACTGAGCAATCAAATGCTTAATGCAATCTTTGGATAGCAGCAATTTAATTCAACGGAAGAATAGGGTCATGTTGATACAATTGAGGGTTATAAGTTAAAAATGCAGCTTAACGTACATATGTATGCACATCATAGGTGAAGTCCTTCTGGTGAATTGGAATTCAATTTTTAAACAACAACAACTCTAAAAAAAATATTTGGCTAGATGGCTTCTGCTGTAGGTGGAAGGTGAGTTATCGGGCGACAAAACTCAGAATTCAAAAGTATTTGATTTTTTTTTGAGATTTGAATGATTGAAAGTTTAGCATGACCACTTAGTATATGGTTATTCTCTCTTCTTCATCATCCTAGTCTGAGGGTACTTTTGATTCGGGGATCAGACTGGCAATCGTTTCAATCGCCTTCATCCTAGATTAAGTTGAAAGCCATGCCAGTCTACCATGACTTTGACATTTTAACAAATTTGCCTTCATAATATTTAGCACTTGACATAAAGAAAATTAAAGAATAGGTATGTATGGTAAGCGCTCGATTGAGGAAATAGGGAAATATCATGGCAAAGAGCAAAGAGAGCGTACGAAGGCTACAACGACTTTCAACATTTTGTCAAGTATAGGATTGGTTGGCTTCAGAACCTTTTTAGACGAAGAAAATTCGCAATAGACCAGATATTCACGTTGTAGCAGATATTGGTCGATATTTAATACCTGATCGATTTTAAAGTCGCCAAAGTACCATCTATCTATCATCCTGACCAAATCCTCCTGCTTGGGTTGATAGCCAAAACCACACTGGCCTGTCGCTTAACCTGAAATAGTCTGCTTCATTTCTTAACAACTCATCCGAGTTTTTCTTGCCCTTTACCAGTTTTCAGTTTGCTTTAGAGTTGTTGAGGTTGAAGTCTCGTATAAGTCTCGATTCACTTTTCTTGCAGACTTCCCCTTCATGCAGTGGTTGCGGTTGCATATCTTTGCTGTCATTCTTCGCGGTTACCGAATAGAACTGCATAGTCTGTAACGCAATTATATTCCTGCAGCTGGAGATTTCACTCCGTATCGAAAATTAACAAACACCATGGTGACTGGGGCCGCCTTATCTGCAGCGTTCAGAACAATGTGAAGCAGATTCCTACACATCCTATTTCAGTCTTTTTTGCCTGATTTAATAACAAAATCGTTCAATCTACCATACACTACTATGCAGAACATGCTCTCACCATCGATGAGTCCTCTTATGTGAATATTTCGGCGGTCCCGAAAACTGATAGTAAATTTTAATACAATAGACGTAGAAGTCTCTCGGAAGTTCTACAATCCTAGAGCTCTGCATTTTTATTTGTACATACATATGTATGTTTTATAAAACCTTCAGTTTGCCTTTTTCAATTTACTTTACCCTTACCTTTACCCTGGCAAAAGACAATAGAATAGATTGTATAGTTGGAAATAGAAAGTCAACTCGAGATGGTTGACATTTATTTTTCATTCGCCAAAAAATTCAAAAAATTCAACAGGTTGGGTCCGTCCATCTAAGTTCCAATACTATTGAACAAATTGCGTAATAAAAACCAACATTTGCCACATAAAGAAACTATGTATCTAAATAACTTTTTCAACATCATGATCAAACAAAAAAACCTCACAGGAAAGTCTAAAAAAAAAATTGGACACATCCAGACAAACACTTTTACTTTTCGCATGACACCGAGATAAAACACAACAAAAAAAAGAAAATATAAACCACATTGCAAAAAAATTGCAAATCAGTGAACGTGAAAACGTGAATTTCGATACAACATCCCCATTACACTTATAAATAAATAAAAAAGTGCAAAAAAAACTTCCTCATTAAAATATGAATGCAAATATCCAACAACATGAATGACAAAACGAAAGGAGCCACAAAGATAACCATTTAGAGAAAAAGTCGAATTAATTAGACGAAATAAGCATGAAAAAGATACACGATACATGCAGAGGTAGCACAGGTAACTAAACAAACGGTGGGCAAATATATTTTTTTTTATGGAAAAACTTTCAATTTCGTTTTCGCAAAATCATGTCAGACCTCTTTCGTTTTGGAGTCGGGTTACGAAAAAATATTTCTTTTTTTATTGACAAATATGACGAGGAATATGCAATGAATTCAGAGTAAGGGAGATATTGAAATTGTTTTGGTTTGCAGATACATTTCATTAAGTGTGATGGTAATTTTATTTAAGCAGTCAGCAGCTGAAAGTAAGAGTGCATTATTATTAATTTATTCATTTGGGTTATATGTAGAAACAAAGCAGCTGATAAAATTGAAAAAACGGTTTATAAGCTCGTCAAAAAATGAGGGTAATGGTGATTGATTTAATTTATGACTATCGTGAATGTGGCATCAAAAATGAATAAAATTTAAATTAAATTGCTATAGCCTATCGAAATGCGGTGGGCTTAGATGGGTTTAACACTGTAGTGAAATGGATTTTCTAGGATTATTATATTTAAACTCGATTTTTGATATTGGGTTAATTCATTTTGTCAAAATGTTAATGTTTCGGCATACAATACAAAATTAAAAAAATTAGTTGTGTGTTCACTATATTGGATTGTTCACTATACCGATGTTCACTGTCGAGCTCCAGAGTTATACTGATGTCGAGGAATAGGAACAGTTGAGAAAGTTCGATGGTGATGCCATTCCTCAAAAACGGAACAAATACGATTTTTGAGTCCCTTGGATGGAAAAGGTCGACCGTAGCAAGAGAAATGTTCCCATCGATAGGAAATCCTATATTTCCTAGAAACAGTTTAATAGAAATTAGGGAGATCGAGACAACCTAAAATAAAAATCTTTCAAAAGAAACTTGGGTTCCCCAAGCTTTCTGCAAGATGAGTTCTCAAACTACTTTTAGTTGAATAAAAATGCAATCGGCTGAGAATGTCTCCCGAGTAGATGGAATTGTTTTTGGCCAGATTTGTGACGACAGATGAGAGCTGCTTTCACCACAATAGCTCTGAGTTATAAACGCAATTAAAAGAGTGGAGAAGATCAGGATAACCAGCGCCAAGTAAAGATGAAGCTATATTATAAACGGATAAGGCAATGGCATCGGTTTTAGAGGTAATTACCTTGTCAAGTGCCGAAAAGTGATTCACGCAGGCTCCTGAGATGTAAGGCTGCAAATAGCCAATAAATTATCATTCCTCAGTCTGCCGCACGAATTAATATGCTGTAATCCTTTCAGACTGTTAAGAAAACTCTCATATCTGAAGATCTTTTAAGTTACCTCTCGATCCCCAATCTTTGTTTTGTGCCCACTATGGATTCACTATATGCATTGGTGGTCATCGAGCTCAATTGTTTAACGTAGATGGATATTTAAAACTCCTAGTTTAATCGAGTTCTACTCATACCTTTGTTTGACAAAATAGGGGAGCTACTTCTTTACTCATTCTCCTCTTGTACGCGATATTGAGGAGACTGATGTCTCTGTAATTGGGGCAGTTGAGGGGTAACCCTTCTTGTGGATCCGGCAACCGATGCTGAGATTTGAGTCAAGCAGGAAGTGGTAAAATTTATTAATTTTGTAATACGATGTGCCTTAAATGTATCGCCCCTTTTATTTCATAAATACTTATGTATGTATCTATGTGCTTACACAAAATCGTTATCCATTGCATCCCAGCTACAAACACTCTTTTTTGACCGATATTTCCGCTTAACCATGATATGAGCCCGAATTGCAATTCGTTAATGTATTTATAGGAAAAAAAAGTACGCCCGCACGAGAAAAATCATTTTTCATATTTTGTGGCTTCGTGTGCTGTAAACATAAACACATTTCCATCGACATCAGCATCAACAGAACCCATGTGATATAAAAAATTCACAACTTTATTAAATTTTTCCCGTTTGGTGAGAGCCACTATAATACAATTTCCGCATGACTACAACTGTGTGCTGAAAAAACCGCGCATAAATGGATAAGTAATGCTGTGATTGAGTTTTAATCAGATAAAAAACCATAACGCGGATAACGTTATTCCTATGTGTCTAAAATGGGAATACAATTTTTTTTTCACTACAGGATGTGTGGAGAATTTACACAATTTTTTTTGAGAGGACTTAAATTAAAATTAAATTTTAATAGTGCTTCGTAAGATAATTTGAATTCCGCTCTGGTGTGTGAGCTCGTTTACGGACCTGCAGTACTTTTGTTTCTTAATCACTTAGTAGTCTAGATGTCAAAAATTAGGTAGTTTATATTTTCGCTACCCTAACTACAAAAAATCATACGAAACTAGCTTAACTAATGTGGGAGACAGACTGCTGGTATTGATACCATAGTATAGTAATACTACGTTCTATACCACATGTCTGTCACTGCAATACTACGTTAAAACCTAGTATACCATAAATATAACCTAGTATTGAGATTCCCAAATTTTTGGTGGTATACCACCATCTTATTGCTTGCAGCGCCACTTTCTTTCTGTTGGTGGTTCTTCATAGCTTCTTTGACAATTCAAAAACAAGCAATCACTGCGAAAAATGTTTTGAAAATGGATTAAGGAGGACAATTTTATCTGCATTGGAAACAATGAAGTAGGAGAAGTTAAGAGGAATTATGTCGGCGAGCTACGAGGAGCATGACGCAATATTGGAGTGTTGCAAAAAATGTGTAAGGAGCTGGTGGAGGCGCAACACAAATGTCAAAGTATACCACGTAATGCAAAAGTCAACGTATACTACGAAGTGCAGTCTGTCAGGGGTTATAGTATTCACTATACCATAGTATTCATACCACGGTATCAATACCAGCAGTCTGTCTCCCACATAACTCAACATATTATATACTAACTAATTATAAAAGTTTTTTTGTGTAGTAGCGTGCTCTATTGCATATGAATTCGCCGTCCGTCGGCATAATATGTACATACATGTGTAAATATTCTGTGATATTAACTTTCACTGCTGACATCGTACATATGTACATACATACGTAAGCCATCCGCCCGACCGAAAGCGTCCACTGCTTTGTTCATTATTAATGATAGTGTCGATGACTCTAATATTTCGCTTGGTATCTTCAATATTTCAAATCTGCTTTTTGACAAAAATTAGACAGTACTCGAGAGGAATACTGAGACAAGAAGACTGTCCGCCTCCAAATTTTCGGGGTAGCTATGCAATTTCGCGATACTTTCTCATCAAATAGGATCCTCTGTTTACTCAGAACAACACAGGGGAAGTTCCCAAAGTTGCTTCTAAAAAGCTGGACCTGCTACAGTTCTTTTCAAAAAGCAGGACCTTTTGGTTTTTCAGAACCGATCATAAAAATAGTGGGGCATTAGATTAAGTTAACAGTGTACTGTATTAGTAGGTAGCATTACAACTATAAATTGTAACTGAACTCAAAGTTAAGGGCCAAGACCGTTGTTTATTCTATCTATACTTCTTCATTTTAGCACGTCACCCTTCTTAGCCTTCAGAGTTTCCGGTTTACTCCTAATGTTCAAAGAATTGAGTTAATTTAGAACTATCGTGAATGCTGTCTACAATATGCTGATGATTCTACTGCTAATGTGTAGGCTGAAATGCCTACAAAATCCAGTGATTTTACTTGTAAGTCAGATTGAATATTTCCACTTCCAAGTTTTCTTTTGCCTAAGAGATGGAAAATTCTATAGTCGTGTTAGATCGTACATCATCAGTCTTCCTTCTATGTATTGCTTCATAAATATTTCATCACTCTTCATGACTTTCTTGAAATGACTAGAATGCACGATTAATGTCGATAAGCCAACCATTAAACGGGTCATTCATATTTCATCAGATGTCAGACCGATTCCAAGAACCGAAAGTTACAATCCGTAATCAATTTCTCATGCTACAGCAAGTGCCACAAATTCGTTGATAAAAATTTAAGGAAATTTCCTTTTAATCATCTCGAAAATTTCATGTGTATTAAGTATGCATGCAATGGATGGCTGTTTTCCACACTCATGCTGTGCCATGCTATGCATAGTAACAATCCCATGGCTTTGTTCATACGGAAATGTGGGACAAAGATTTCCCAAAATGCACCAGACGCGCAACATGTGTATAAGATAAAAATAAAACAAAAAATATCGCCTTATATACGACACCCTCATAACTCAACATCATAAACAGTGTGTAGAGAGTCGTTCGATAATAATATTCGCCCCACGCCCCACGCCCCTCTTTGTGGGCTAATCAAAATAATTCATGGCAGTTTATTTTTGAAATTTCCTCATACTCGTACATATCATGGCCCGTTCATGAACGGCCGGCGGGTATGATGCATCACGCGACCAAATGGCGACGACACAGATTTCAGATTTCGGATGATTTTTCTTTTCTCTTGAAATACTCGTAAAAACTAAAAAAAAAAAATATGTATTTTTGGGATTTTGCCCAAAAGTGTTCCAGATTTCATTTTAATTTGACTGTGTAGATACTTTTTTCTGTAGGGCGATTAATGATGCGCTATAAAACTGATATGCTGGGTGTATGGCGGACCGCGATGTTCGTTCCATGATGTCTCGCCGAAAATTGCTTGGCCCGAATATTGCTGGTTTGTTGTGTGAAAAATGAGATGTGTCAACATGAAACGTGATGATTGTTTTGTGATTTTGGAAAAGGAAAAATGAGAGATTTTACCAACTGGAAGTGTATCACTTGCCAGAAGGCTTTATTTGTGAGATTTCCTTTGTAGAAAATGAAGAGGACATGAAGACAGAGTATTTACAATCCTCTTTTTTATTTTACATGCAACATACTTAAGTCTTGAAATATAGTGCAATCAAATAGACAGTGTGAGAAGTATTTCTTGAATTTCTGAAAGAAATCATAGCTGCTTCCTCTCTATGGATAGCACTTTTCGAGTGGCGTTCCTTGTATTTTTAGAATCGATTCATTTTTACACTAAAGACGGAGCTGGTGCAGGTGTTTTCTGTGATGGGCTTAATCTAAAGCTCTCTTTCCGTCTTCCAAATCATTGTAGCGTGCAGCAGGCGATTAAAGAAGTCCTATCTTGACTTAAAAAAAACGCGATATCTGTTAGAGATATCCGCATCTTTTCAGACAGCCAAGCAGTAATCAAATCCCTGGAATCGACCTCTATAAATTCTTTAGTAGCTCTAGACTGCCGTTCGTCTTTTGTGGAGATGGCTGAGAAGTTCAATATTCGCCTGTGTTGGGTTTCGGGGCATAGAGACATTCCAGGGAATTGTAAGGCCGATAAATTCTCCAGAATAGGAACAACTTTACCCATACTGCCGGACAAAAGCACCTTAGATATACCAATATCTACTCGCAAACAATAATTCAAGCTGGATGCTGTCGAGAGTACAAATTTTAGGTGGACAAGTGAATCAACATGTCTAGCGACAAAACAGTCAATAGATCGCATATTGGCGTTATAATAATTGTCATCACTGGGCACTGTCTAATAGGCAAGCATGCTACGACTTTTTCAAGAAGCTGCAATGGATGAAGAAGAGGAGGAGACTATTCTTCACCTTCTTTGTTTCTGCCCAACTCTTTCCCGTAGAAGAAAGCTTCACTTAGGAGCCCCCTATTAGAACAATATAGGCCACCTGATGGATATCGACTTAATGCCTCCTACGCTTCATAAAAGCTCAAAATGATTTTGAAGAGTAGGTAAGCAGGAACTTTCTCCTATGATCCACATGGTATCACATTGCACCTATATACCATTGGCCTAAGTGTGTTGGCGACCCCTCGCTGGCACCCAATTCAACCTAACCTAACCCAAATGAAGATGAGAGGTTCAGCACCCTCTCGTTCTTGCAGCTCCAGCAGAAATCTTTTGCAAAGAGTTGTCGCTAACCATGTTGACCTAGTTTTCTAGTGTTATGAATGATCTGGTGCCAGCTTCCTACATATGTATATAAAACTATATGCTGCTCTTCAAGCTGATTATATTCAAATTGAAATATGTACATACATACACACAATTTACGTATGACGGGAGGTTTTCCTTTTTTGCCAGGTTCCCTGGAATCGCCGTCTGCCAAGATATTCACGCGATTATATGGCTGTTCACGATTATATTATGAAGCTTGCCAAATAAATATATCTGGGAATTATACCCATTTTTGTCTTAAATACGTAGAACCAAGAAGAAGCAAACGTTGCGACACATGACGTGTTCAGCTTTTTTTTGTCCTTTAGGTTATCTGAACTAACTTATTCCATCCACGTCATGTAGATATGTATGTATGTATGTGTATTCATCAACGACAGTAAGTCACTCAGCGATTTATCGATTGTGTACGTATGTATGTACCTACATATGTATATGACATGATGAGCCACGTTTTCTACTGTGAAACGCAGAGAAGCTCAACGTAATGCCTGCTTGCAGTCTATGTATGTATGTAAAGAACTATCAAAGCTGCCGATTGAATATAAATTATCTGAAAATACAAAATTATGATTTCATAACCCAGGTTCTCTTATGATCGAAGCTCTTATTAATTGCAGATCATTAATGGTTAATGTATAGTACACACTCCGGAGAGGCGTCTAATTTTTATTCTTATTCTTTTAATTTCATTTGCTCACACTTAAACAAATGAACAGAATGCAATACAAAGACCACAAGGTTATAATGCCGAAATAATCACCTAAAGTATTCGGCATTCAAGACTCTATTACAATACGTGACAGTTCTTAAAACTATCTTTACTCAAACACTCTTTCAAGTTTATGGTATTGGAACAATTCAAACTCACTTTATCCTCCGTTTCTAGATGTATTGTCATAACCAGTGTTATAGACGACCTCATTTAAGTGAGATAAATTAATTAAATGCACACAATCCAAACGGGAAAGAACATGAAATAATGTATCTCTCTGCACTTGAAAATCTCTGATTTCAATTTCATTCACATTTGTTGTCTGACAGATCATTAGCAGACTTCCTTTATTGTCTATTGATGGCTTCAATTGCCTTTTCAATGTGCGATCTAAAAAAATCACAATAATTAGACAGCAATTCACAGAAATCAAAATCCAATGCGCAGTACCATCAGCGCTATTGTGAATCCAAGTCAATCTCTCAATCGATTGCAACATACAACAACAGATACACACAGCTAATCATAATGCAACAACCACGACCCACATTTGCTCCCCGCGCATGAACCGCTTCACGATCTTCCCGGATGCATAGCATTGCATTTGTAAAGAGGAGGTCCCCCAACAACAATCTCATGCATGGTCTCAATTGCTTTGGCCCATTTCACCGAGTCCCGGATACTTTTAATGTGCGCCACAGCACTCCATGTCCAGACAGATAAATAAAGAGAGATATAAGAAAATAACAGATACCAGTGTAACAGACAAAATTCCTAATTGCAGAAAAAATATCATTATACCGGCGCGGCGCGGCGGCAGCGACACCAGGGAAAATGGAAAAATCTAAATCAATAGTTCTCGTCCAAGAGTATCTAAGCTAGAAGAAGGAACAGAAGACGAAGACGAAGACGAATCAGAAGACCTGCGATGGTATTGACTCAAGACACGACTCTGGCTCGGTTGGTGGTTTTTTGTAGGTCACCACTTACTAGAAGTGAAGTCACCAAGCACTTTCAAGAAAACATGAAAAACTACGTTGCGGTGTCTCTGAATGGGAGACTAACAATGAGAGTGGTGTCAATAGCTGGCTGGTAGCTTCGTACCTGGGCTAATTTAAAGCCGGATGACATGGGAAAATCTAGTTTGTAGGTTAAGCAACCATGTTGAAGGTATCACTAATGAGGAGATGACTAGATGGTTTTTTTTTTTTGTTTTTGCCAAGTCATGTGGTAATTTTGGAGTCGTGTGATGAGTCCAAGGGGAATGTAATGAAATGGAAATTTAATAAGGTTCTTATCTGACGAGTTGTCTTTATATGTAAAAGAATTTAGTGTAGATATTAAATTTTTAACTATCGTAGACACATTTGTATGCAAAAAAGAGAAATTAGGGGTATTAAGTCGCAAGAAATAGAGAGAAAGTAAAAACGTATGTGGTTACAGCATATACATAGCAGCAGCTCTTTAGGCAAAATCTTTTTGAATCATTCCCCTCTCTCTCCGTCTAACCATTCCATTTATTTTTATCCACTTTTCCCAACTTTTGCCCCTTTGTACCATATGACCAACCTTGCACACCTCTTCTGCGAAGCCTTGTTCACCCTTGATCTACTCATTAAGCCTCAACGCACAACGGTTGACAAGAGTAATTCTTTTCTCCTGTATGATCTTTAACTAGTCAGTCTCAGTAATCCAAATGGAGCTTGCAAATGCCTTACAAACAAACGCTTGTGATCGCTCAATAACATCAACATCATCCGTGTAGACAGGCAGTTGCACAGACTTGAAATATTATAACTCGACTACTAGCCTCTGAGTTTCGTGTACGTCTTAAGCTCGACGTCTTCTCCTAGACAATTTTTGACATCAATCAGTCTGAACTCGTAAGCTTGCCATCTTACTTACATAGGAGAACAATCCACTATTCTGCCAGACTATCCGTCTCACATACGTACTTAGGTGGCACTACAGTTCGGGGTGAACCTGGGCCTCAACCAACAAGCCTCTCCAGTTAGCCCGGTCCTTAGCTAATTGCCTCCAGTTGTGCACTCCCAGTTGGTTGAGGTCCCCATCTATTTGTGCGCGCCACCTTAGGTTATGTCTTCGGTCTTCCTCTACTGCGTTGTCCCTCCAGATTAGATACGAAGACTCTGCGGGCCGGAGGATTGGTGTCCATTCGCTCTACATGTCCCAGCCATCTTAGGCGACTGATGCCCAGTTTTTTGACTAGGTCGATGTCGCTGTACAGCTCGTAAATTTCATAGTTGAATCTTCTCCTCCAAAGCCCATCAACGCAAAATGGGATCGAATATCTTACAAAGAAATTTTCTCTCGAAACGACCGAGGATATCTTCATCCGCTTTCGAAAGAGTCCATGCTTCAGCGCCATAAAGCAGGACGGGGATGATTAATGTCTTATAAAGAGTCTCCTTAGTCTTTCGAGATAGGGCCTTACACCTCAATTGCCTTCTTAGCCCAAAGCAACAGCGATTGGCAAGAGCAATTCTTCATTTGATTTCTGTTGAGGTATTATTTTCAGAGTTAATAGCATAGCCAAGGTAGACAAAGTCCCTTACTACATCGAAGTTATAGCTGTCGACTGTGACGTTCTGTCCAATTCGTCGATGTTGTGTGTCCCTTCTTTTTAACAGCATATTCTTAGTTTTGCCCTCATTTACTGCTAAACCTATTTAAGCGGCTTCTGTTTCGACAGCCCGCTGTGTTCTGCCAATTATGTGGATGTCATCGGCGTAAGTTAGTAGTTGCACAGACTTTTGAAAGATTGTGCCTCCGGTGTTGGCTTGTGAGTTTCGCACAATTCTTTCACATAGCAGCGCATCACCCTGCCTAAATCCTTTATTGACGTACAAGGTCTTGTCGAAGGAGTCTGTCCAATTCGTCGATGTTGTGTGTCCCTTCTTTTTAACAGCATATACTTAGTTTTGCCCTCATTTACTGCTAAACCTATTTAAGCGGCTTCTGTTTCGACAGTCCGCTGTGTTCTGCCAATTATGTGGATGTCATCGGCGTAAGTTAGTAGTTGCACAGACTTTTGAAAGATTGTGCCTCCGGTGTTGGCTTGTGAGTTTCGCACAATTCTTTCACATGGCAGCGCATCACCTTGCCTAAATCCTTTATTGACGTACAAGGTCTTGTCGAAGGAGTTTGGTAGGGTTGCCAAAACTAGACATGGCTCTGTATAGCTCGTCTCTATAAATGCTGTCATGTGCGGCCTTAAAATCGATAAAAAGATGGTGAGTATCGATTTGGATTTCCTGGCTTTTTTCCAGTATCTGCTGTAGTGTGAAAATTTTACCGACTGTGGACTTTCCTGGCCTGAAACCACACTGAGAGGGGCCAATCAGGTTGTTGACGAAGGGTTTCAGGCGTTCACGCAATATGGCAGATAAGATCTTTTACGCGATGTTGAGAAGACTGATGCCTCTGTTGAGGGGGTCTCCTTTCTTGTGTCTTAACGACTGCAAAAATGTCCATATTTGAGATCTTTTCCACCGACTGAGTGTGTCTAGTCTAGCCAAATCTTTGACGGCAGTAAGTAGTATATTTTCCCCAGTCGACAATAGTCTCTGTGGTAGTCTTACTAGGTGAACTTTCTTGTTAATAATTATTGCCTTTATACAGAGAATCTTATAAAAATATCATATCGTAGGGAAATAAATGGTTTGCATTTAAGAGTCAATCTACATTGGCAAGAATAAGAAATAATTGGAATGCACTATCACCCAGCTGAATGTTATTTCAGACCGCAGTTTCTCTTGAACCAGTAAGGTCTTGTTGTAGGTATTGTGCAAAAACTGGACGAAAAATATTAACAATAATTTGGAAACCACGGCACGTGTAATCGTTCAATTAATTTATCCAACGAAGCAAATCTGTCGCTCAAACAATAGGTGGCTTAATGCATAATTGCGTTGAATCTCCTTCCACTGAAGTGAAGCATTATACATACGCTCAGATAGAGTATTGCTTCTCCTTAAGTCAGTTAAAGCTTAGTTAAAGTTATTATGCAACCCTTTGGTACCCATGCCAAAATAGCAATTCTTCGTCTACATGCATGCATGTGTACATAATTATACCAAATAATCCTTTGAGGGCCACTTATCCTGAATGATTGGCTTCGCAAAATCTCAATTTTTGAAACCGCTAAAATATGCCTGCAGCAAGAACTGGTTCCGTTTTCCCAAAACTGGCGTCATTATGACGGTAGTGTCTAGTATACACAGATTGGCATCTTAATTAATTGCGTACAAGCCCAAAAGCAAATTGATTAGTCAAAGAAAAAACAAAATAAAAAAAATAAGAACACCAAAGCAGAAGACCTAAAAAGAAACTTGCCGATTTAAAAACAAAAAAGAAATAAATAAATAAAACTACGACGACAACTTTTACTTTTCACCAATGGCCGACTGGGTAAGCCAATATGGACTCACGTCCGCCACAGTGCGGCAGCGCAGCCTCCGAATGTGTCACGGCTGCCATATTGCTGCAGAGATCAACGAAAGCGAAATGAAATTTCCATAAAGTTGTATCTACTGCTGCAGGCATTTTTTTCTTTTAGATTTCGTTTAGCATTATACTGTTTTTATGTAACTGGCAACTAATCAAACCGGTTACCGGCTTCGACGGAATACTCACTTAAAAATGAACAAAAAAAAGGAAACACTACATATACAGAGACATCGTGTATTCCATGCCGTGTTCTTGTTGCTAAATTAGGAAAAAAATTGAACACATTTCATGGACCGTAGATAAACGAGTCTTGATGCAGTTTTGACATTTCAAGTTGTCGTATCTTTTTTTATCTTTTGCTGCTTCTAAAACTCTAATTGGCTGTGGGCTGTTGTTGTGCTTTAAAGTGGGGATTTAGTTGAGTATTGTTTGGCTATATCAACGTAAAATGTGTTGCAGATACAGGAAGTTGTTGCAAAGATTTGTTGTTGTTTAACTCCTTTCAATTGAGCGGAAGTGTTTTTTTTTTATTATTCGTTACTGATATGTCAACGAAGAGTACTAGTACTCGTTAGTTTGAAGAATTTTGAAGTTTTTTGACTATGCATCTTCTCAATCGGACGCGGCTCAAGCTCTTTTACTTTCTTTTGAACAAGTTCTCTTCGTTCCTCATTTTCCGCCCGTAGAATTTACGAGCGCCTTTAAAGCTTTTCCTGGGCTTCCATTTTTTTAGCGCTGGCCGAAGCGTACTTAACGTCAAATGAATTTTGCACAAGCAGCAGGACAAAGCTTAGCATAAAAGTAGCAGGATTTAAAATAGTTAGCAGGCTAAAACCCTTCAAGCAGTCCGCGATTACACCACTAACTTTACTCCCATCAAATCCAAAAACTGATTACATCCAGTACAGTCAAGGAGTCTCTCGTTGTATAATAGTATGATGAGCTTGGTGTCGAGTTTATTCATCAGGATCTTGTTCGTTCAACATTTGTTTGAGTCGCCTTCTTTCCCTTTTTAAGAAAGGCAAGCGAAACGAATACGTCCGCTTATGGACCTTGGGACGTTTACCATACTTACGCGTCAGTGTGTACTATTCACGGCGATTTGCTTCAGGTCCAAATAACTTTTTTTTAATTGTAAAGATTTCTCTTCGTCTATCATGTGCTGACATAAGTTGGGTACACAATTAGCATCCTTTAGGAGAATCTGACCAAACGAATGCTGCTTTAACTTCAAGTCTAATCTTTCCTTTCGCGATTGGACTGTTGGCGTTCATTCCATCCTACTGCCAACCTAGAAAAAAGGACTGGAAATTTTATTTGCTTACCCTTCATCATTTTCGTTTGTTTTGATCGTGATGAGGACATGACTTAAGTGGTTGAGTTTACCATCATGTCTCAAAATACCAGCTGCTCAATCAGTATTGAAAGATAGTTCCGTAATCAAAAACTCAATGAAATTTCTAATCTACTCTTCTAAACCATGGTCACAGACAATTATGGTTGTGGCTCATTTTTAATAACAATCAGAAAGCACTTAGGGGTCTTTCTTGCTAACGGTACTGATATTATTGATTAGCTCCATATCTCTACTTACAGCAACATAAAGATGCTGTTATTTACCTGAATTTATCTTGCTGAATGGACGTGTGAGATTATATCCTTTTGACAAACGAAGAATCTACGAACAGATGCAATGCACATGCACAAGAATCGTTGCAATACCTACATCTGGTGTCTTTCACTTCCAATAGAAGTCTGTATGAAAGATACCTACACATTTCTCCAGTAGACCCACATCCTGTGTCAATTATTTTGAAACACCTGAACCAGATGTGAATTTCTAGTTTTGGCGTGAGGTTGTGTGAAAAGAGATATATGAGAAAATGTTCGACACACGTTCATCTTCTAAGCAGATATACTCGTATACTTTACACTCCATTATTTTTAAAGGTGAATGAAAAGAAGATTCCAATCCAGGTGTTTGTGTGTGTTCCGTCTTAAATTGTCTCCTTTAAAGGAAAAAAAAATTAAAGAAACAGGCCGACGTTTAAAGAGACTAATGGTTCCTTTGCATCCGCTCTCTAACAACGTCCCTAATGCAATGTGTTGTGGCATTTCAGCGGGCGGTTCCTTCATTGTCTGTGTGTTTCATAAATCACACATAACATCCCAGAACAACGATGTGGAACAGAACGCGCCGTACACAGTATGAAAAATGACTAAACAGAAACCAGCACCAGCACCAGCCGTTTTGAACGCCGCCGCCGTAAGGATGCTAAATAGGTGGCAAGCATCATTCATGGTTCAAGGAAATACACGGAATTGTTTAGGGAATTCCACATGGCTGAATGAATGGCTAGATGGCAACCAAGTGAAAATGTTAATGGTGCTTTTCGGGTTTGCGTATAACGAGGATAATAAATTACCCATATATTGTAGGCAGGCTGAAAGTGCCATACTATGCCATGCCATGCCATGGGACAGAATTTGAAGCCGTGACGGAGCATGGCGCACCAAAAAATATTCGAATTATAAAATTCTCCTAATGCGAGAGTGCCACTAATTCGGTTAAAGGTTAAAATCTGTAGAAACGAATTGAAAGCCCGTTAAACGTTAAACAGGCAATTTCCATTAACACTGCTGTAACCACTACCCAAAGTTGAGGTAAATTGGACTTTTCCCAACCCATTTCGTAGCATAGACGATGGACCTCCAATCAAGTTTTCCTCGCTAGGTTTTATGCTCCATTTAAGGAAACTGAAGGAAACTTCCGAACTTCTTTTACGACCGTTCCAATAAATGTTTTCAACAGTTGGAGAGCGTGCCGATGTGGATATTTATAGCTTACAAACAACCAGAGAAACAAGTAGACCACTAAATTTTACGAGTATTTACAGTCTTCTTACAACTACGAGTGTAAATAAATTTAATTTGAAACCTACCTACAAAATGATCTGAAAAATGACATTAAGGATGTGCCTACTCCTTTTCGTATGTGGTTCAATAACAAGTCCTATTTCAGTGAAGACAAAGAGAAGGGGGAAAAAAAGACATATTCCGTAGAAAAACAGAAGATACAATTCTTTAACCTACTGCGTTCGATAGTACTGGGGGGTTGTTCTAATGGAGCAACGTTCTAATCTATTGTCTGTGGATACATTTTTGAAAAGATATCGAGAGAAATTCAAAAGCACCGATGAATTTATGTGAAATAGTAGGCCCAGTTGCTTTGTAGATGCAGTTAAATTGATAAATAACTCTGCTATTGAAACAGTTCTCATTTTTAATGATGTGCTAAGGTTTATGCAAACGGGATCCTTAATGATACGCCCATGACCTCTTTTTTGTTCATGAAGACGTGCATTGGCAATTAGACGATAAATCAAACCACGCAATAGATTGTCTTTTGGCAAGCACTGGGAATAACGTGTTCAGTTTGCTAGTAGGTGGTAATTGGTGCCAAAAATAGAGACGTCTTTTCGGATACGTATGGCAGGCTTACGTCAGATATGGACGCAGAAAATACAGCAAATGCAGAATCTATGAAACTTGGAATAGTAATGCGATTTGAAACAGAATATTTAAATTTAAAAGAACACATGCGTGAATTTTAGAGAATTTTCGATTTGTGTCATTTTCTAGGAGCTTTCTGCCATTGGCTACTCCTGCTGAGATTGGCTACTCCTCCAGAATAACACGAGCTAATGGATTAATGTAAATTGCTTGTCTTATCAAATTGTCTAATTTGTTCCAGTAATTTGTCAGACCCCAGGAAAATTAACCATTCTGATGCTGAGTAGGGCTAATGGAAAGTATCTGTCGCAGTCCTATTCACCAATGTCACCCAAAAATATCGGATACTATGGGCCTAAAGCTTTCTTGCCGATTCAAAGTCTTTGTAAGAACGTTGTGCTGAAAACAATTCGATTAGATGGTCAGTTCCTGAGTCTTTCGTCGTATTTCGCTGCCCAAAATAATCCGGATATTCCGTTCCGAGTAGTACATAGTCTGCACAAAATGTGTAACGGTTGCCGTTTGATTAAGAAGGTACTCGATCGCGAACGTAAATAGTCCTTCGTTGGAATGACACTTTCACTAATCTCACTAATGAAGGCCAGGGTTCTGTAGACCACAAGCTTATCATGGAGATCACGTACCTCGCAGTTAGATCGCCAAAACTTCTGGATTAAATTTTTGTTTAGAGTTTTAATAATAACCATTCCAAGTACAACTTGTTTGATGAGTTTTGCAAGTAAGATAGATAGGATTTATCGAATGAGAGTGGGTAAAATAATTTGAAGACTAATTTTTTGTCTACCTTTCTGTAGCCATACACGAGTTGGGACACCATTTTGTTAGACTAAAATGTTAAATTGGGTCCGGAAAGCTTTTACTGTAAAGCTTGCAGGCATAATTGAGTACTTAGATGCAAGTAACTCACGCCAGATGACGCCGTAATTGTATTCCTCGAGCCTCGAGTAGAGCCTCGAGTTTCTAGATTTGAATTTTAAGACTGCTCCAATTCAAATTCTTCTACCAAAAGAAAGTCTGAAACGGATACCTAGGTTAAGTTTAGATGACGCAACTATTCGGCAGAAACCACTACAAAATTAGAAGAGCCCCCGAATGTTTCCTTAAAAAACTTAAAAAATGGTATGGCTTCCATTGATTCCACTGAGACCGTTTCCATTGTATCAAGAAGTGAACTTGCTAAGCACACAAAACTCGTTAACTTTCGCTGCTAAAGGTCTAACTGAACCAATGAAACATAGCGCATGATTTACTTACTTTAGATGGCGCTACAGTCCGGAGTGGACCTGGGCCTCAACCAACAAGCCTATCCAGCCAGCTCGATCTTTACCCAGTTGGTTGAGGTCCTTCCGTTCTACATAACCATGATTTGGTCAAAGCAATATACGATGAATCACACTCCTGTGATCGACTCTCTACTAAATAATACACGTCGGATTTATGTTGGGGGCCTTCACTTGAAATTAAATGGAAACCGTTGTTTACTCGACATCCTGCCTAACACACCAGACTTTAGTCCACATTAGCGTGATGTTTCTCACCACAATTTGTAACGATATGTCCCTTAGACGGTTTTTATTTACATTGGTTTATATTCATCTACAGTGAGCAGGAACAAGTTGCTAATGTACGAAAATTTTAACAATTCTGCAACTGACTCTCTATCCTCTGCGATAATTGCCTACCATGTGACGACTGATTAATCGTTTCATTGACGGCGATAGATAGAGAGAGATATCGTTAGATTCGATTGGATCACCACAGACGCAGACATTTATTTACTCACTAGCAGAACCAGCTGGATCGGCATGCTAAGCCTTAGAAATGCCTATTGTGTGTGCCTTTGATAGGTCAGCAAGGTTTTCGAAGACAAATCTGTCGTATCTTAGTACAACTCCAACAGAATTGGCTATTCAGATCGGATGCCCGGATTTGATACTTTCTATGCACAGAAGTCTTGGGGCTTTATAAGCACAGCTGCAATTTGATGGGCAGACCCAGAACAAGTAAATCGGATTTTTATAATTTTATTATGAATACCTTTCCTTGGAATACTTTTGCGTCCATACGTACATATGTACATATGTACCCATATCAACAACATAGTTTCAAGCGTCGTGCTTGAGATGAATTTTGGTCCATTATTGCTCAAGGATTAGTGTCTACTTTAACTATTATGATACCATTTATCTTGGCTTCCAGTGGTGCATTTAGATTGCTCCATAAAATAAGCAATCACTGCACAAGATACTGATAAAAAGATTTATTTTATGGTAACCTGAATTTTGTATACTTAAAAAAAATAATATCTTTCTCAAGTTCACTTTGCAGCATTAAAAATCCAATATCACTTTGACCGACCTACCTACTTACGTACCTTCCAGTAGTCTATCTGTAAATGAAAAAGATCACAATCAGCAGTCGCCCTCGTTATTATGGCGGTCTGATTGGATTTAAGTGTCGCCGAAGAAAAAAAAATCACATCCTCCCATTTCAACACTTTACACATCCAACGGTCAACGGCCATAAAATAAAATTCACATTAAAACACTGTACGTCCATCTTAATTTTAGATAATCTCAAAAATGTGTGTCCAATGCCGTCTTTAGACACACTCCCACAGACCCACAGAGGCAATTTCGCATCATCTACCCATTCTGGTTCCACTTGAGAAGCACCAATGTGAGCACCGCGCAATTGACGTGATACCATAACTTCCGTCGCCTCCAAGAATTTTGTTTAGAACGATGGCATACTTCGTAGACTATGAGTATTAAATGTAATTTGCAATATTATGCAAAGCTAACGGATTAACTCAAGGATGTTTCAACTGTAAATGCTATTTCTTTAATTACCCCGTACGCGTTTAATTACCCTAAGTTAATTCATTCAAACTCAGGCAAAACCGAGCTCAACGTTATAACACAGTTGTGTTAATCACACTTAATGTATCTCGCTGCGCGCTAATAAATGAGGTGAAAACGTTAAAAAAGCGCAAAAGGACCTTGAACTAGTTGCAGGTATGAATAGCAACAAATGAAATCTTTGAATACGTTTTGTAGGTAAACTGTGTGCCGTCGCTGTGGATATCTTGAATTCAATGCCAATGACATCGCGTTAGTGTACCTTGTTGTCAGTGAGCTTGTCTACGCTTTGTTAATTAGTTCGACATGCGTTATTGAAGTCAAGTTGTTAAAAAAATTTGTCAACGTGTCGAATGTTAACAATCGAAAAGGTTTTTTGCTTTCCGACTGCTGTATGGTTCGCTTCAAGTCCTTGAAGGTAAATTACCTGTTAAAAGAATATACATTCGTATTTATGTGCGTAAGTGGTCTGGAAACTAAAGTTATGGCTTCGTGGCCTCCTCACATAATTTAAGAGAGAAACAATGCATTACACAATTTTACGACAGCAAAATGTAGAGAACTGATGTACTGTAGAGTACTCAGGCACGAACAGTGTTCGAGTTCTCTTGTAAAGGTTCGCTTATGTGGACCTTCGTCACTGGACACCTCCTTCCTTATTGTCTCTATAATCTGGCCGCATCTTGTTGAGATATAAACATCCGAGAGTAGCTTTCCAATTACGTCTGTCGAATACTATGTAATACCCACAGCAAAAATGACTACGAAAAATTCGTCTCTGTATATGGCAGGGCAGTTAGTGCCAAATATTTTACTTAGCTTTTAATTTTAAGATAATTTAGTCGACCTTATTTTACATTTTTAGCTTAAGTCGTCCTTGGTCATAAGAAAGTATTCGTTTTAAGACTGATTGATCCACTTGCACTGCATCTGAGTCACTGGGCATAAACAAGGATAACTTAAACTTCCCAGGCTAAGTTCCAAAAATTATAGAATACAAGGAAAGGCGTGTTATGGCCTTTAGTTTTCTGTAACTTCCGACATACAAAGGTTTTCAAAAAACCTACTACTGAAAACCCCACTCCGTGCGCTTATTTCTTAGAGAGATCCTTCTACATAGGTCTTAACTTTAAGAAATCGCGATTGATAGTAGTACTGAAGTAGATTCGCAAGAGAAGCCATCTTCAAGCAGAGGTGCAAAACCTTTCGAACGATGAGATACTTTCTTTTTTATCGTTAACAACTAACCTCATCCTCTTCACTTTTGCTCCGATTCCCATGAACGTATCCGTGACTTCTTCGAATAATGTCAACTTTTTACGAAGTTGAACATAGTTTTGACAGATCGCTCCTCTGATGTTTGATTGATATTAATTGTAGAATAATTTTAACTATTAAATTAAAATTAAAGTTAAAGAAAGCGCATCGCCTTGTTTTTGATGTTGTTGTTCTTGATTGAACACCGTACATTTTTCAGTGTCATCCAACACAAATGGACGAGTTTAGAAGGGTACTAAGCTAGTTTTATAAACGCTTTCATAGCCGAGAGAAAATGTATCGGTATGAAAGTCCTCAGTGTTCAACAATATCTGCCGCTATCTGTATAATGGATTTTCTTGTGGCAAAGTTGCAGTGATACAAACTGAACCGATTAAGGCAAAATGTTTGCAAATTGCAAATGACATAGATCTTATACACAGAATTAGGAGTTGAGTTAGTTTGGATCCCCTCCCTTCTTCGAGCAAAAAATGCTGACGTGCCATACATCGGGTCATGAACTTTTGTTTGACTATAAATAAGAGACAAGGTTGTGTATCATACATATGCATTAAATCATGGTCTGCTAATAAAAATTGCTCCTTCCCGAAGATTTCTTGCATTCAAGCTTAAACACTGCTAATTTTTACCTTGGGTTTACAAAAATATTAGTTGTTGAAAGGAGCATTCTTCCTAACAGCGAAAATTTTATCTCCATGGGCGTTTAACAGTCTGCAAAAGTGGTCTCTCCTAATAGACACAGCATCGAATGTCACTCTACTTCCACATTTCCTTCTTTAGTTTGTTCCTTGTAGGCTCAGCATGCTTTCTATCCTATTTTCTGTTCAGTATGACTCCGTTTTGTTTTTCAAAGCAAACCTGTCAATATTAAAATTTTACAAACTTCTTGTCTGGAAGTCCGTTTTCATGTGACCTTCGCGTCGATTCTTTCCCTCAACTATTCCCTTTAATCTAGAATTACAATTCAGAACCACATACACTCTATATTTTTGACATACATATGACGTACAGAAATCAACTTCACATTCGCATCAAGCCTGACTAAGTTTTTGACATCTTCAAAATTTAATTACACACGTCTTACGTCTTATATCTTCCAGCAACTTATTAACTTCCCACAAGAGGCCGTTTAGTTTTAAGGACCTACTATTTTTGTGTGGCGCACAAACCACAGCCTTATAGTTTCATAAAAATGTCCATGCGGGACTAAATCAATGCCAAGTAATAGCTAATTCGGTTTGAATCGAAATTGTATCCTCTGTGTATTAATGTAAGACAATAAAAAATCATCGTTGCCTCATAACAACTAATTTCTAAGTTCTACCACAACGACACCATCTTATACGCATTTACTACGTACTCCCCATGCGGTCCTTTTCATCCTGCCGTAAGCATAAATGTTTCTTCACTTAATAGTTCTTCTTTCGGCAGGAAAGTTATTTCCCGTTAAGTGTAATAAAATATAAACGATATAAGCTTCTTTTCATTTATATGACATATTTTCTGAGTGTAGCGACAGCTTGTCGCGTAATAATTGTTTTTTGTGGTTTCAGTCGTTATACTCATTTGATGGGAGGATATGGCGTTCTCATAAAATTTCTTAGACTTACTAAATAACGTCAAATGACAGTATAAAATGCACCTGGAGCTGTTCAATCTGTCAGAGTTTCAAGATGAGTATAGTTTTGAGAGCAACCGCATCGTACTGCGAACATCCATAATTCTAAGACGTTGATGTGCCAAGAGGTAGAGAAAGAATAAATAGATAGACGACCATATTTCTTACGACTGCACTTTTCTATTTTGACTGCAACTTTTCTGTATTTCCAACTTTTTTGTAAATTTTTGTAATTACGGTCAAAACCATGTTTCAAATGGCAGTGGAAGGATGTAACGAGGCTATATATTTCTAAGCTGGGGATCTGAGGGCTCTTCAAATATACTGTCCAAGTATGTTGGGTCCTCACCAAGGTCATGAGTGGTAAGTCAGACGAATTTTTTGTTCTCTGGCTCAACCAACTTAATATAACGCTATAATCGAGCTTGTAGAATATGAGGACTATTTTTCTTCACAAAGCTGAGAAGGATATTTCATTTAAGGACCGACTAGTGTATGGTCTTTTCTTGAAGCTTTTCAATGTTTTTAATAAGGAAGATCATATTCTCGATGGACTAGGAAGAAACAAATTGAAACTAGTCAGTGGTCGACCACTGCTATGGCACTCATGGAAAAATCGAATATTGTCCTACACTTCCAAAAGCTGGCTTGTGCGATATAAAGTGCGCTCACATCATGACTCATTATTTCGCGCTTTAACACTTTCAAGACTTTTAATATGCTTAACAAAAGACCACAACATATCTGCGGAAATGTGAACAGAAGAAGAAATGTCAACAGATAAAAATTTTAGATTTTAGATTCTATCGCCTGACTTAGTTGCAAATCAGAGTCGTGAAAATCCATCTACTACGCCGGCTGCACTTGACAATTATTCCCCAATTGCTCCAAGGAAAATGTAACTTTTTGGAATGTCCTGACAGAAATAACCTGGGAGCCTTTATCAGTAGGCATATTCATTTGCAACTGCGCCCTAAAAGTCCCACCATCTCTTATATTTCTTATGGCATGAGCAGGACTCATTCTCAAAAAAAAAAATACAAATTCTTGGCGCAACGGACCGAATGTGGTCTAGGGCCTAGCTTCTCGCGACCATTCACTTTGTGCGTGTTATATTTTTCACACAAATGGAAGGGACCTACAGTTTAGAGCCATATCCGAAAGGCAAATTGAGAAGCTTTCTCTTGACAGTTATTACTCTCGGACTTTTGTCAGACATTCGCGAGAAGTAGAACCGTGAAAAACTTTTTGGTGTTCTCTGGGATTCGAACCTCGAACCTCACGCTCAGCGATCCAACGCACTAACCACTTGAGCCACGGCGCCCACCCTCATTCTCATTAGAAAGAAGTTTTTCAGAGAATAGACTGTTTTAACAGTAAACCTAAGCAACATTTGTTCTTCCTAAAAGATTTCGAAAATTCTCTGAAGTCAAAATATACCCCTTAGCCGCAGTGTCCGAGCTGTTTTAATGGCCCCCGACTCCTACAATGTAATACGTATCTACACTCTTGTAACGCCAAAGCGTTCCAAAACAAATTTCAACAAAACCATCAAAACGATTATAATTTCACAATTCATCTTAAAATTATAAAAAAAAATTTCACTACCTACCATCTAATTTTCGTCAATGAGCCGCCAAAATAGCTGCCATTGTCTACGAACAACGTTAGTGGTAATGTGACCATTTAAGACGCAACTCTACCGCATGCAATCAGGTTTCGCTCTCTGTTTTTCGCACGCAACTTGCTATATTTCACCAACTAGCTACAAACTATCTTTAGAAAGTAACACAATGACCACAATATGTGCGCGAACGAAAGTCACATTACACAATAATCCAATAAAAAGCGTGTCGTCAAATTTGCATCCGCATGTAAGAAATTCCAAACTAAATTTTGTGTTCAAAAAATTATACATAGAAGGGAAAAATTGGTTAAATGTCACAGCTAGAACTTTCCCCTTCCCCATGCAAATAAAGTTCGAGATACTTTGAAAGTCGTAATGATTGACAGTGTCACTAAGTCATGTCATGCATTATTATGTGCTGTACGCGCACGCCATTAGCTGCAAAATACAAAATCAAAAAAAGACAGAAAAAAAGGTTTTGTATGCTAACAGCATAATCTGCTGTACGACGCGAGCTCGCGAACGCTTACTAAGTTGACGGAAAGTAGTTCAAAGCCATATCGCCTGAAGAAAACAAACAAAAAAAAAAAAATAATAAAAAAAAACTAGATCACATTAGAATGGGCTATGACTTAATTTGTTTCTTCAGCTTTTTATTTATTTATTTATTTATTTTTTCTTTTTGTTTGCAGATCACCTTCGGAACGATCGGGGAAAGGATGCTGTGGTCAGTGGTTTGCTGGACCGCCACTACGTGCATTAATTGCTGTTGTGGCACTGGGTGGTGTGGCGTGTGCTTTAGGTGGTGCTGCTTTGGGGGCGACAGGACTGGCGGGTCCACCGTCATCACATTTGACAGCAGCTTTGTTAATGATCGGTGAGTTGTTTAGTTGACTTATTCATGAGAAGACAGGTAAACGATTTTTGAAAGTTGGCTAAACGAGTGTACTTTAGTCGCGCAAATATCTAAATAGAAGTTACCGCCTTAATTTTTTTTTTTTTTTTTAAGCTGTAGCTCTGATTTTCTGTACCTATAATTAGATGCAACAATTTCGCAATAAATCTTTTCTATTGAAGTGCGAAGAGTAAGCATCAACTCTGTAAAACTTCCTATGTTGGGAGGAGAATATTGACGATTGCATCAAATGGCCAGGCCTGGAGCATTGCGCGTATACAAAGGTTGTGTGCAAACAAAATAATAAAGTGTTGTAGAACGGTGTAAGTGATTTATTTCTCTTTTTTCTACTGCAATATTTATACAAATCGGTTTGGCCGTTCCGAATAAAAGCTCACCTACATTCTGGATCGGATTCATTCGCTTCGGACCATTCTTACAAAGTAGCTGTTGTAGATGCATTCAGCAAATTTATATGCAAATTTATAGACGTTGACGATAATGGTAGGGGTTCAGATGTGGTTGTCTTCGTTCCTATCTGACGGTAGACTAAATAAACGATCAACAGAAGCCTTAAAAGGTACAGAAACTCTTACGTCGTATTTCTTTATTGTCGATGACATTTTTTGACTCTGCAAGAACTTGATGACAGAAACACCAAATTGACAACACCTCAAGAGTCTTACACCTACAGATTGAGCCGAGCATATCTGACTGTTGAGATGTCATTTGGGAGACTTGCTGCTCGTTTCCGAATTTTCCATAGGCTCATCGAAGTATCTCTTGATAGGTTAGGTCAGGTTGAAGTGACTGCCAGCTAGAAGTCGCCAACAAACTTAGACCAATGGTAGGTCCAAGTTTCTCTCTACCTACTCGTTAAAACCATTTTAAGCTTCTAATGAAGCGTAGGGGGTTCTTAATGTCGATATTCATCAGGTCGGAAAGAGAGCTTAGGATTAAGCCTATTAGAGAACACACCTGCACCAACTCCATCTTTGATGTTTGACCCGTCATTGTAGAAGTGAATCAATTCATCTAACGGTTTAGCAGGTTGCTATATGCGTGCCGCCCTGCAGACAATGGCTTGAAGAAGTGGAGACATGGGGGCATAGTAGTATGCTATGACTAATACAGAGAGCATCTAAATAAATGAATAATACAGAGAGCATCTTTTGTTAAGACTTCTATAAAAGATGCGAAAGGGACCTCTTTTATTCCTTTATTCATTCTTTTCTTTCCGAGACATTGTTCTAAGCTACAAAGCTTCCTTATATTTCTAACAGGGGCGAATTATACCCTACTAGATAACGGAGAACTAGATTATTCGTCCTTCTTTGCTATTTCCGTAGGGCATAAAGGAATTTTATGATGTTGACAAATTATGGTCTTAGTAGCCTCAATAACCCTAGATTGGATCTCAATTATGTATGCGATCAGTATTTTTTTAATGGTCCCTGCATCGGGGGTCCTTCACTGAATTCTACGTTAATAATGAAGTAAATTAACATAAGCCCTTGTTAGTTATTTCATCACGTAAGTCCTAAAGGAGGACTCTCCCCTTTTAACATCATCAGCGCATACATTTAATGGGAGTGAGTTCGCCACTAAAATGTGTTAGCAGTTTTCACTGCACGCTGATTTTACGTTCAGCACCAATACTGAACTTGAAAACACAAATGGAATTGCAAACAAAATCAAAAAAGGAAAAACTTTTATTCTGTTTTGCAAATAAATCCAAAGTCTCAAAGCGGACCACTAATTTTTATGCATTCGCAAACAAAAAGCCAGTATCCGATTGGAAAAAATAAAAGAATCACCAGCACATTTATGCAATTCAACAATATCCGCGGGTTAGATGCTCATCCCCAACTGAATACCAAATCGGAGGCATATTCACTGAACATTTACGGACGGTCCAGCAAAAAAAAAAATTTCTAAACCATTCACCTTTCCTGTCGACTGCCATTGACCAATTTCAATTAAAACATCTCCATAAATGCGCGAATAAAATTTTTTTACGGGAAACGATTATGTATTGCCACTCTACCGGAAGAAAGCTCAAAGTTAATTGAGCCGTGGTGGATAACCACAACGAAGTGGTATACTCGTATTTTTTTTTTTTTCTTTTTTTTCATCAGCCCCTCCCTTTCAGGGTACACATTTACATACCTACCCCATGACCCGAACGCAGTATCATTCGCTGAATGAAAAATTGTTGTTTAAACTTTTAAATTGAAATAAAACAAAGTGCCAGGCAAAGTTGATAGAAGGGTGCTGGTGAAATGGTCCCCCACAACTCGGACAATCAATGAAGCAGTAAATTTAAATAATAAAAGCAAATATTTTTAACCGTCTCTAAAAGAATAAATGAATATCCGTCCTTATCACGTCACTAGCAGTCGTTCAACTGCGACTCCGAAATCAAAATGCAAATAGAAGGGAAAACTAACGCGCTGACCTCTTAACGTTGATGCATCGACGAAGTGTCGCTGGCTTAATTTTTTTATTGCATTTCCAGCTTTTGTCTTGAACAAGCGCTCAAAGTGCCAGCACAGAGAAACTACGAAAATTACACCCTGGCATGGGAATAAAAGATGTGAAGTGCATCAGTACACTTCACAGTTGCCCGGATAGCAAATTGGCGTGTAACAATAAAAGCTCACACGACAGCACTCTTCGTAAAGGGAGTGGTCCGGGGGGAGGACTATACCTGATTGTTTTCTTGTTATTACTATGCACACACACATGCACGCTTTTTATAGTTCAAATTACAAAGAGAAACTCCGTGAGAGTAGTAAAAAAAAAATTAAAATTATTATTGACTTTTGTGATTTTACTTTGTGCAGTTCTTTTGTAGGAACTGTAGAGCGCTGGATGTCGAACGCTACTGTGGATTGAAGTGAACACCTCAATGGGTGTTAATGGCGCTAATTACTGTTGCACAATATTTGCTGTCAATGGGGAGAGAGGGAGGGAATAGACACGCTGATAATGAGTGAAATTTGTAAAGAGCACGTCATGGGCCAGCTTCATAGATTTTTGTTGACTCTTTGACAGTCACCGCAAAAACGACGGGGGAGTGGACATCGTCTTCTTATTCAATTGTGCAATGCTTGTAACGACGTTTTTTTTTTTTTTTTGTTTAAATGACCATTGAGTGATGTTGCCGAGTATTCAGTTCAAATTAGTGAAGGTATTCACAATGATGTGGAGTCCAGCAATCGGGTTACATAAACGTATGGCTTAGCTTAGGTTAGGTTGTAGGATTGTAGCCAGATTAATTGGTGACATGCTTGTTTGGAAGAAGAAGAAAGTGAGATGATTGTTGAAAAGGAAAACAGGAAATTCTTCCACCCAGACTTGCTTACGAGGTGATTATTGTTGCCAATTTGTCCAGTTCATCAAAGAAGGGGTGTCTTTTGAGGCTACCACGGATATATGTATGTACCTCGGGAAGGTCACAGTTAGTGTGTGTACAAGAAGTATGAGGGCAAATTAACGGCAACTGAGATGAAGGTGCTTCGCATGACAGCAGGAGTAACAAAGCTTGATCGAATTAGAAGTTCGAAGATCCGAGGGAGCTTCACATCAAAGAACCCATCTCGAAAAAATTGGAGCACAACCAATTCAGTTGGTATTGCCATGTTCAAAGGAGGGATCCTATGAACCCTGTCCAAAAAGCAATGTTAATCAACGTTTCTATACAAGCGCGGAAGAGAGGCAGACCAAAAACTACTGGATCACACAAACGCAAAACAGCAGCATTTGATTGGCATCAGTGAGGAAATGATCCAAAACCGGGAGGCCTGCACATACTTTCTGAGGTCGAATCGGCGAACCCCACAGGCGGACCAGTAGGGATGCAGTAAAGTGGGAGGGTTATGATCCCTATAATCATATACATGTCGCCGAACAAAAGGAAGAAGAAGAAGGTCACAGTTAGTGTGTGCTGTCCTGTTCAATACCATAATCACCGCAACCTCTATAGACATACTGCGAATTGTTTGGATTTTATTTTGTAACTATAGATGCGGAACTCTTTTTTAGATTTGTTGATGCACGAATTTTTCTATACACCTTCCTGTTCCTACAGAATTGGTAGCTTTCGCATTTGCTTTCTTAACGTACGTGATGCAATAAATATGTAAATATCCGGCGTAAACAGGTATTTTAGTACCTAGGACCTCCCGTAACAAAAATTGGAATGAAATGTATACGTATGAATGTAGCTGCATATTCGGAAGTCATAAGAAGATTCTTCTTCACAGACGTTTTTCAGACATGTGTTGTGACGCACAACACGAGTGGTTGGGAGAAGCGAGGCCGTAGACCTTATATGCGAATTTTGAATTTTTGAATTTTGAACTCTGAGTGATGGAGTCCAACTACTGTAGATCTTATTTTATGGTTGCCGAGATCTTGATGACTACTTGACTATCTGACACAGATATCCTACTTTGCACAGATAGAATATAAAATCAAAATCTACATATGTATACTCCGAGCTTAAAAGGCTTATGGACCCGGCTATGCCGATTTTCAGCAAGCTGATACTTGCACTCTATTGCTTTTTCAGTATCAAATACAAAAGTGTTAAACGTCCATCCTTCCTTGCTGGAAATTTAGATTGAGTGGGGATAACAAAGTCAGTATTTTCGTCGATATTGCATATGTATTTGTGGGCTTACAAGTTTGATCTCGACAAACTTGCTGCTCTAAGGCGAATTACATTTTGTTCTACAGTTTCTTTGATACTCGTAACTAAGTTCGCAGGAATTTCCTTTAGAATTGCCTTTGGTCAAGCAATCGTACTTGAACTAAGAATGCCCACTGCAATCTAGTTCTTTGATTAGGTGAGTTCTACGCAGGGGAGCATGGTTCGGATGATTACAGAGTCATTATATGATTTTTGGAGAAAGCCTCGCAGCTGTTAAGGTCTGTGGATATCTTATTTACGTTATCTTCTATGCTAATACCCACATTTGATGAGATTATGTTATGATATTCGCTGCTGTCAATACAATAAAATAGTAGCTTATTCCTGAAATAGTCCACGACTGTTTAAGCTGAGTACTTTTATTCTCAAAAGGCAGTCGTGAATATCGTTCGAAGCATTAATTATTAGATGCTAAGTGCTGTAAGAATTCTGTATTATAAAAGAGCAATTGAGCGATGCTGACCTCTGCATTACTATCCTATAAGCATTGCCCTAGATGTTCAAGTCTGCTCACACATGTCCAAAAGCACATCATTCCGTCATTCCAAAGGTGTCACAAACAATCCCGAATATTTGGGTCGTTCTGTACTGACATCAACGGGGCATTGAGTGGAGGTACCTCCTCTTCGTCAACCTAATTATCTAACCTAACTTAAGCACTTAGCTACGAACTAGCATAGTCCGAAGTTTCCGAAGCTCTTGTTTTCCTGTTCAAGTGTTCCCGTCTTCCATAATTAAAAACCCCGTCCACAAAATGAGATTTATAATAATTTCAACTTCATAAAAACAATTCCCAAAACCTCATTTTGCAGCCAAATAAAACTCAAAAATATGTGCACAGCTTTTGCAACACAGACAAACCATGGATAGAAATTAATTTCCCTAAAGCACATCACCATGAAAATGGTTGGCACAAATTTCATGAGAATATAAAACTCCAAACTAATTTAAGGATACTTCGATGAGCACACAACTCCTTTGCTCCATTTGAATCCTCCGCATTGGCAGGGCAACTCATAATTTGAATGCACCACAATGCAGCAATAGGCAACGTTCCTCCTGTTTCCTGTTCCACGAAGAAAACTTTCTTTTTTATGTTTTTCTCTTTTTTGTCCTTCTTCCTGATATTCAGCCAGAAATTGGGTTTATTGTACTTTATTTCAACGGTAATAGGGACTTTTTATCATTGAATAAAAGACGACGCAGGCAGGATGCAAAATGAAACTCTCTCGATGAAATAACTACAAAATGGTTTCCGGAGTTAAGAGAGGCGATCTTGAAAAGAAACCCTGAAATGCGTCTCATTTGAGAATTCACATTGCCAATCAGTTATAATGATTGTTAGCTATTGTTGCACTCAACATTAAGTTGAAATGGGTAAAGTTTTTGTGGGCGACTTGAAAATTATTATGATAATCACGTTCGTGTGTTATGACGTACACACCAGGGGCAGAGACCAGACCAGACCTCTTAACATTTAATCTAATTGGCAGAAGGAAATTAATTTTCCCTTGTCTACAGCAGCAATAACTTTCACTTTTGTTGGCCATATTGTGTTTTCGTAGTTTTACTTAATTATCGCAATTGGGCAAGGGAAACTTTATAGGTAGGTATCACGAGAAAATTTAATTCAATTTGCAAAGATTCGCATCCCAAACGTTGATTGTGCAATCGCCTTTGTTTCGGGGTTTCAATATTTCATAAATTCATAAACTTATCTAAATGATTAGCGAATTCATAAATCTTGCTCTGTGCTCTGTGTGTTGAAATGCTTTAGGAGTGGTGTTGATTAAATTAGACAGCAATATAGGAGCGAGATGTTGAAAAAAATTCAGAGAGATACGAATTTTTTTTTTATTGTTGCTGATGGTGCTAATGACTGGTCTTTAAATGTGGAGTGAATTATTGACTAAATCAAGTGAATTCAGGGTATGGTGCAAGAACTGTCCAAAAACTAGTTAATACCGCGGATGATAATTTTACAACACTTGTATTCAGCGATGCTAAATGATAGCTAAATTCCCCTCGCTATGAAAAAAATTTCACAAAAATCTCTCTAATTGTCTGTTTCCGAATCAAGGCATGTCGGACGATAATTGATAGAAATGATGTGGCGTTCTAGAAACTTGGATGAAAAGGGAGTAATACTTATATTAATTGGATTTATGTTGGCGAGTAATTGAATCGCACTAAATTCTCAATGAGAAGCCTATTGTACCATCCTATGGGGTTTAAAATAAATTGTTAAATCTTGTGAAGGAGAGAGAAGGATTCTGTGAAAATATGAAGTAAGGTGTCATGAACCTCTAAAAGTGGTTAAGCTTTGGGACCCCTCCGGGGTCTTGCGAAGATACTTTTTTAAGAGACAGTGACCATCGATGGCATTCGACGAAAGTCTTAACTGATTCATGCTCTTTTCTTTTCCTTTGTTCGGTGAGGTTATGATCAGGATTATAGGGATCCAACTGCTCCGCCTGTGGTGTTCGCCGATTTGAGCTCAGAAAGTATCTACAGGCCTCCCGGTTTTGGATCATTTCCTCACTGAGGCCCAGGATCCAGGAGTTTTTTGGCCTGCCTCTCTTCCGCGCTTGTGGAAAAGCGTTTTTTGATTTTGTTTTTTTGACAGGGTTCGTAGGATCCCTACCTTGAACATGACAATACCAACTGAGACGGTCGTTCTCCAATATTTTCGAGATTGAACTCCTGCTGTCATGCGAAGTATCTTCATCTCAACTGCCGTTAATTTGTCCTCATACATTTTGTACATTGTCCACCATTGCGAATTATATGTGAGCGCCGGACGGACAACTGCGGTATAAAGCTTTCCTTTCAGCTTAGGGGGCATTTTCCGGTCACAGTAGATAGCAGAGTTTTCCTGCCACTTATGCGATGATTGACGTCGCTATCAGAAGTACCTTCGCTATTGATCATAGATCCCAGATACTTGAACTTTTCGCACTTGGGAATCACTTTTCCATTCAAATAAATGTCTAGAATAGGTCGGAGTGTATGAAAGAATGTGCAGTATGCGCACTCTGTCTGTTTTGGACTGATACCCATTGATACCCCCCAAAGCATCCACCCATACATCAAGTGCTCGTTGCAGCCTTGCTCCTGAAGCTCACTCTCATATTGCTTTTTCCCATTTTAATGATCCTCCTAACGATTCAAAAGTGTTCAGCAATGGGCTGTCCGGTCAACGCAGAAAACCAGCTCACTCATACGTTTTACTAGATGGTTTTTAAGTTGTTTCTGAAGAAGAATAAAAATGTATTGCTGCTGATAAAAGTCGTGCTTTATCCGCCTCGTGCTTGCACTGCAGTAGAGATTTCGAGAGATATCAAATGCAGCAAAATTGTTCTGTCAGTTCTTGACGTTAATTTTTTAGATCCTTTTATGCAGTTTGTGTGTGTTTACCCCTGAACGCACCTAATACCTCTACCATCATTTCGACCGGAAACAATTTAATGTACAAAGGATAACGGCTTCTACGTAATAAATAAAACATCAGTTTCTGCCAATTACACAAAATATCCAGTACTTGCACCCCTGTCGCATAATCACAACCCTTTCACAGACTCAGGGTAATAAATTGTATTGCATGCGGTGGATAATTGCCACGACCTGCAGCTTGCCACCCCGTGTATAGAAATAAATAAACCATCGAACTCAACGCATGACTAGTTCCGCTGGAAAATATCACTTCCGGTTACGAATCGCAACATAAAACACACGTCGGACCTTATGTGCCTAGTGCAATACTCCAGAGCAGTAATTATTATCCTAGAGTTTTCAATTTTGTACATTCTGTTTTTTTTTTCTTTAACTTGCAGGTGTTGGAGTAGTCCTTGTAACAGTTAGTGGTGCAGCATGGCGTATGACAGCACCAGGTGGTCCGCCCTGTTTGGGCTTAGGTTCTAGTGTTGACCTGGGACGTTGCGGTCGACGGCCATGCAGTCGCGGTGGTGGTGCACCACACGGACTTTTGTATCCTGAATTTCAGCATCGACCACCACCACCATCGTATCAGGCCAGTATGCAGGAGTATCGACTCAGGTGAGTGTGGTGATGAGTCAATAGGTGGGCACTGACCACAACAAAGGGTTTCGATTGCGTGTTGGAAGTCCTTAAACCGCAGGGGTGGTGTGTGATTTGGGCGAAGGTCAATAAAAACCACAGGAGTGGTGTGCGGTGTTATTAAAAACATATCACCCCTCGTGTTTTAGCGTCCGGTGTCCATTTATAGAAATCATATTCAAGTGTAAAGGGAAACAGGTGCAGTAACTGTTAATCCTTTTAAAGTATTTCATTAAATTTCCACATCATTAATAAAGCAACCTTCTCAATTGCAGACTTCTACTCTTGGACCGTGACCGGCAGAATGGCGTTGTTCGGGGAAGCTCACCGCCACCGACATATCGATCTCATGCTGGCAGTCTGCTAAGGTAACTAATAGTAAATCAATAAAAAGCAGCAGTAAAGCGAAATTGAATTACGACTTCATACCACAAATCATCATTTTACCCAACCTCTTCTAGCCCTTTTAAATGTCATGTCATTTCCTTCTGTTTTCCTTTTTGCCCCTGTTTTCTCCCAAATCCTCTCAGAAAGGTATTATTAGTCGACAAACTTCACCGTCCCAGGAGAGGACCGTATCGTAACCTATCTCACCTACTCTCTTACCATTGTTTCCACCCCCCTTATGTGTATGTTCTATGGAAGTTACAAATTCCAGCGTCGACCCTCCGCCGCCAACAGTTTGTGTTTTTGTGTGTTCGAATGTGTCACCATTATTTCCACAGCGAAAGTTTCTTGCACGGGCATAATGAATTATTCCGGTAAAAAGTGTGGGGTGGTACCCGCTGGGGAGCGAAAAGCATTCCCAAGAACTACATGTAATAGCATAAAGCCTTTGGTTCGGTAGCAGATCATTTAATTCCTTGCCTCTTTCATCTTGCGGAGAATGACATCGACGATGACGACATTCCGGGACAATAGTTGAATGGGACCAAAAGGACCCACACAGAGAAGTCCACAATTTCGCCATCACCTGTAGTGATAGTATGTACATCTTTCGGTACTTTACAGTTGCGCTCCAATCACAAGGATGTTTGTGTTGGTGGAGGTTGTTTTATTTTTACAGCTCCTGAGTGATGGCTATGTCACATTTTTCATTGGATTCCTGAAATTTTCTGTTTTTTTTGTTTTTTTCCTTCGCCGCTTCCAGTCAAGGACGACGAGGAATCACTCCCTGGGGGATTGTTTTTTAGTGAGCTGTAAACAAACTCACTCAACCGTAAACGTACTTTTTTTTTATTTTCCCTTCAGAGTTGGGTACTTCAAAGTGACTTCTAATAAACTCACCCACAGTAACAAAATTACAGGAAGTTGCGTAACTCCATCAACACAACAGCGCAAAATCCCCCAAAGAGTTTGAGTTTGAAACCCTCCATTATAATTGACCATTTAAAATTATATTTCTGTAAGGCTTTTGGATCTATCTTGTGGAAGAAGTGTCTCTCTCGCATAGGCAACGTTTTTATTTGTTTTAAATTGCCGCTTTGATCATAATGGCTTCTAATTAGGCGAAGTTTATTTTGCACTCTTGTTGGTGCAGGAGGTTGACTTTGAAGCTTCAAGGATTGAAAATAAGACAGTAACGGGCGCCAATCAGGAGTAGTGGAAATTTTAACCATGAGTTCTATTTTCTACTGAATGATGAGTAGGCGGGAGGTTTTGAATCATGATTTTGGGTTTATAACCTACTTAAGTTCTATTTTGTTGTCAATACTTTTTTTGGCTATATAAAAGGTTTAATGTGTTTTTTTAACGATGGGGTAACATTTGAGTATTTGCGGTTCAGAAAATGATGAGAATCTAGAAAGGAATTCTGATGGTGAATATATTTTCCAAAGAAGTTTATGGAAGGCTTAAATAAACGTCAATACTTTGGGTGTTTTAATGGTGAAGGCAATAAAATACCTTCGGGTGTGACTTACCATTAAAATAAAATGATAAGACTCCTCGATTTTTGTTTGGAAGGTACGTCGATATATCCTTATAACATCCAATTAAGTTTGGCAATCTCTGTAGGCATTGGTCGCTACTAAGGGAAGGGTTAGAGTGGAAATTCTATTCAAGTGCTCTACAATGCTTTTTTTGGGTGAAGGTGAAGATTTCACATCAAAGGCCAATATTTGTGTAATTAAATGATGGGATGGGATGCATTCAAATTCTCTTCACGCTACGTACACATCTTCAGATTATTATATGTATAATTACTAATTCGAGTATATAATATATAATCACTAATATTTGGTGGTTGGCTATGTTTTAAAAAAATATCTGTGACTCTGTACCGTAGATATGTAGGTGTTTAACCAGCCCATCTTCGAACATAGACCATATCCAGCTTGCCCTTAGTATCTTCCAGTTTAACTGGTATCCCTTTCTTAACCAAACCGGTTTAAAGTATTTTAATTACTGTACTGGAACAAATTCCATAAAAATCTGTTGAGTAGTTCTTTAGTTAGACATACATATAGGCATGATTTCAAGAACAAATTAATAGAAGAAAGCACATTGAAATTGGGTACAAATTTTGGTTTTTGTTTAAAAAGCTAAGATCTACTACAGTATCCTTAAAATTACTTCGATTTTCTTCAGAGCCGTTTACTTACATCTCCAAACGGCAAGTTTTGGCATCGGTAAAAGGTCTTTTCACAGACTTTCTACGACTTTCATAAGCCATCTAAGCCAGAGTTACTTTGACTCCAGCTGTCCACAAATTTGCTGCTTAGCCTCGATTTCTCGCATACCAACGAGTGGTAATCTATAATATATCTTTTTCTTCTAGCTAATGAGTTCCCTTTACTAAAGTTCCCTCCACTAAAAGCAGGAAAGTTCAATAGATAAGGCTCTTTCGATTCAATTGATCATAATTCGGTCCAAACTTTGTTTCAAACAACAACGCAGAAATATTAACCTCAAATTTGAATGCAACAAGGAAGGTCCGATCACCGTTTTACTTCGCGGATACAATTAATTCTAGCCTCGCTAGCTCCAATCACTCTGTACGGGCTTAAGGAAAGTAAGAGAATATAGTGTGTCGGCCAGAGACTACTCACAAAATATATGAACATACATAGGATGGCGCTTAACCAACTGAATTAATATTGAGCTCCTCCTAACAGCAGCTATTGAAAGTAAAATCATCAAAGCATAGACATTTGATGTCGAAATTCTTTGCCATGAAGAAATTTCAAAATAATGACCCGGAATAAATCAACGAATGTCCTTAGAAAGTCTATAACAAAAAGAAATCTTACTTCGTACACACACGTGCCTAGAGAAGGTACTTGAAACTCCCATTACAACTCAAACATAAATCATGTTTTCTTTCCTCTATCGATCTCAAATGCAAATACTAGAAGTGTAAGCGCTCCGGTAAGCTCTCCTTTCAATATGTAAAAATCTGAAACGTATCATAAAAGCCAAAAAACACGACTTTTTAATTAAAATCTTGCCTAAATCACACAAATGTCACGAACATAAATTTTCACATTTTCACTAGAACCAACACTGGCACCTCACCGCCACCCACTGCGCGACATAGCGACGACAATACACAAACAAATGCTTTTATTCAATTTCCTTCGAAACAGCTATCCCACATAAATCAAAATGTAAGACATTCTGGGATTTCGCATTCGCCCCGTGTTTTTACCAATTTATTTTCGTTTCTGCATCCCCCAACAACCCCCTCCCCGAAACGGCAGCCCGTTAAGGAATGAAGACAAAAACAAAGCTAACAAGAGACGACGTGCTGGTGTCACAATCACGGCAGTGATGCGAAGAATAATCACCCCTTGAATAAATAATCAATCAAAATGCAAATTTATTCATCCGCCATCTAAAATTCGCCCCCCGACTTGAATTGCGCGGTGCCTTTATAAGCATTTTATAAATCTTTAAATTAACCTCATTCCACTATGTAATGCCAACTAACATGAGAACAAGGTTTGGCGAATTCTGGATCGACCAGGATACTACCCGATTCCTCTCGAAAGACACAAGAAGCAACTCTTTGGAACATAAAACAAACATCAACTCCTGAGGGATGTGTACCTGTTGGTTACATTCAACATTTCTGGCATACGACAAATATTTACGAATATCTCCCTTCTCTTGGTTGTTTCTAATCCTGGCAATGAACGTGTGCATAAAACATACATACAATGGTGGATTCGATATTTCCTCCCACTATCCCGCAGACCACCATTCATCCAGTGCTCAGACCACCGACCGGGCCAAGAGAGATTAGCACTTCCTGTCCAAGTTTAGGGTAGGATGAATGGTTCCATTCCGTTCTATGTCCTTCCGGTTGGACGTAATACCGGTGGTTGCCAAATAAAATTAATAATAATTCCAAAGGATGCAACCGGGTCACAATACTGGCTTTTGATGAGAACAATGAGGATGTATATACATATGTACATGCTTCGTTGGTGAAAGCAAGTATGGGCAAGGAAGTTGAGAATCTGTCACTTGAATACGCATAGATGGCAAATGCCCCTGTGATGGAGCACAATGAAAATTCGTCTTTATTATTAAGTCGTATTTAGCCTCTTGTATAGAAGTCATGGTGACCACACTGTGTTCCATGTTTTGTGTACCTTCCCTCCAGACAATACATACTTCGTATGGCAACTTTGTTTCTATTCATCCATTCGAAGTTTACATCCGGTCATGTGCGTTCCTTCATGCGACTGAAACGAGCACAATATTGGAACGGTTGGGTACTGGGAGGTGTCCTCATTTCGATGGGGGTAGTTAATATTATTCATTTATATAATATGTTTCGGCTTACATGTGAACGTGAATCAAAATTTGCGATCCAACATGTCTGGCGAAGAAAAGGATGTTGTCCAACGTACGTGTGAGATAATTTCATATTTTTTGATAATTTTTGTTAGGATTATCTCTGTTGCTGTGATAACAACTGGTGGCGGTGTTATATGTGGTTAAACTTTTTATATACATTCTTATTCGGAATAACAGCATCAGATTCAGTCTGAGTTGAGTTCAACCAGCTCTGCAACGGTCGTCTATACTTTCACGTACCTCTAATCAGAAAATTCGGAAGAGAATTACTGAATTAAACTTTGCACGGCTCCAGTTAGGCTTTTGTAGGTGTACGCCCCATTGAGCACGTAACTCAACACCTTACATCTAACCTTGGGCATTTATAGATCTTACATTAAAATCTTGGCATTCACCGAATTGACCTCATCACTCTCATATGTATGTACAGGGGGCTTTACACAACAAGCCTTAGAAATCATAGCTGGTCAGCCTTGTGAAGTGACTAAAGTCTAAATAATATCCTTAATTCGGAAAGGTATTAGTAATATAGATCCACAATTGTTCCTTTATTCAACGTTCTTGTGTGGAGAAGTATATGTGGATTTCCATCTCTACTTCCCGCCTTCGTAGTACACTAGATATTTGAAAACATTTACTTATTTAAGCAATATAACAATATCCTGCAAGCTAAATTCTTTCCCAGTTGTGATAAGTTGGTTGATATCCCTTTCCCACTGCGCCTGACACCAGACGTGATCTTACTTTACCTGAAGTCAATGAGAAAATTCTTTCGGTTTACCCAGAGTTTTTCCCAGACCTAGTCAATGGTGGCCTAAAAACGCAGAAAAACTAGTAAGCAGTTTAACATACCACCGAACCTTTTTTTTCACATTCACAGAACTAACTCTGACATTACTCTCAGGCACTCTTCTACAGGTATATCCGCACAAGTTTGTACTAGCTTTTTGTACGATTAACACGCTGTTTTTGACATCTGAGCTCCTCGTAACCATTTTCTTATTGGAAAAGGTTTGCTTTCTTCTCCTCTAAGTCGTAAGTTTCCGTTTTTTTATCGAAGGAGGTGTGCACTAACTAGTTTTGCTGAATTGGAACTGTAGATGTAAGCGTTGTAGTAGACTGGGAACGATCCTTACCCGACTCCGCTCCCCCACTTTCGTTAACTACCGTCAAGAATATTTCAAGGGAATTGAGACCTGTTTCCGGCTTATTTTACTAGGTACATAGGACTCACCACTTTAAGCTGAAAGAAAAATTTAAAAAAAACAGAGGCAGATTTCGAAAATATGTAGACAACAGTGTCCTCTTGTTTAATTTTTAATTTCAGACTCTTGCACATACCCAAACAAATTTATTTATTTATCATATAGATAACATTTAACAATTTACAAATTTTACAATTTAGCATTAAATTATGACCCATGCAAATACATATTCTCAAATAACTCATAAACATTTTTTTGGATTATTTCAGGGCACCTCTAACCACAACAATTCGTGGTGGCACCAGCAGTATAGGGGGACCTGGCTCCGAGTACAGTCTTCCTCCAAGTTATCGCTCTAGGAACACCACCCCAGCGACAATATCTAGCGAGAGAAGTATCGAAACGACACCATCCGGTCGTCTGTTAGCTAACGAGGACATTCCGGAATCATCAATGTGTACAATATCGTCAAACCTCGACTCCTCACTGCCAGCGTACAATGCAATTATCAGCGAGGATTTGCATCAACAACCACAACAGAATTCATCATCAAGAAATTCCCAACAGAATTCTACAACAGACAATGACAATTGTCCCCAGCACCATCGCCAGAAGGACAACACCAGCAATAGCAAGATGGGTCCTCAAAAACAAATTACTTCATCAACGCTTGGCGATGGCCATCATTCGTCATCAATCTCCAAAGAATATCCTTCAACTGGGGACCGCACTTCATTATCGCTTCAGAACAACAGCAGTGACAATTCACACCCTCGGGAACAGTTGCTGCATTTAAGTGAAAAGTTGAATCCTAGAGTTTTGGCGAACCACGGCGGTGGTGGTGGTGTCAACAATCGTACGATTGGATTCCTCAACATTCATTCAACAACCTCGTCACAGACTCCAGACTCAATGACAACTGGCAAGACCAAGGATCTTGTCACAATTGTCACTATATCAGCACAGGACAACACAAATCAGCTACATATGCAGCCTGACCCGCCAAGTTCACAGAATGAAATGGAAATTCTAGCTCATTTGTAGCAAATGTTGAAGTTTGCGTTTTAATCCATTCAAATGTCCTTCAGGATGAACGCACATCTTCTCAATCTAATCCTTGCTTTCTCCTTCCTTTTTATTTTTTATCCTTATATCACTCTTTTTTTAATTTTGTAAATTTTATATCAAGTATTTATTATGAAGGTGGTGTGTGCCCCAATTGTGTTGTGTATTTGTCACCCAAATTGATTTATCCATCGCCCAAGCACATATCGCACTCACTACTTGGTCACCCCAAAGGTATTTATATTTTTATAATTTATGTTCAATTATTCTTGTATTGATTGTAATATATTATTAACACAAATTGTATATCAAGCTAAAAAAAAAAAGCAAAACTAAAAAAACTGTAAAAAATACATAATTTTAAGGATAAAAAATAAACAATCATAAATTTACAGATTTATTATTATTCTGCGGTAAACGTGTGTATTCACATAATGTAGATTAAAACAAAGAGAACAAAAAATATCAACAAAAAATAAAAATAAAATTATATTTTTCTTGATTAACGACTAGTTAATAAGTTGTTTTATTATTTTTTGCCAAAAGATAATAAATAATTCTGTAAAAAACTGAAGAATATATATATTACGTAATGATGATATTTTGAGAATCAAATTAAGGACGGAGACACATGAAGGATCTACCTTTGTTTATTCGTCCTTCATAGTGAGCATGAATGTTATTAATTAAAAACAAAAAAAAATTGTTCTTTCCCACAGAAAAAACAAAAAATAAAAATAAAAATAAAAATTTGTTTAAAAAAATGTTTGTTTTTTTTTAATCTATGTAAACGCTTTACACCGCTACACTAAAACACAGGACCAGAAAAATTATTTGTCCGAAATAAGGGATGAAATGTAGGTAAGAGAGTCAAAACAAAAACTGCCGCGAAGAGGGGAGCAGAAAGGTCTCGTATGTTCCTACTAAGCGGTCAGAATCAACTGCTGGTTAGTTGTACTGCCAGAGAGACATCTTAATTTACTTCAGTTTCGTTGTCTTTCGGAAAGGTGTTATCGATAAAGTATTATTTATTATCAAGGGTACATATCATAATTCAAAATTTCATACTCAGCATGCGGAACATTTGCTAGAGGAATTTCAGATTGGAAAAGTGTTCGCACAAATGTATGTCGAACTCCCGGAAAAATTCAATGCTGAAGTACTCACCAGTTTAGCACAAAAGATCTGCCATATCAATCAAGCGAATGCAGGACAATTGCAGAGGAGTTCTCTCGTAGTATCGTCGTCGTCAGCACAAGCCTCATATATTACAGCTACAGCGTCACTTAAGCAAATCACATTGAGGGACTTAAGAAAAGCATAGTGTACCAAATTGTCTATAGTTTTACTACTCAGAAACAGAAAGAATGCTGCTCCAAAAGAGCCAACAAATTTTGGGGAAAAAAAAGGAATAAAGTATCACAAACCCAAATTAGTGCTGAAGGAAAAGGATATGAGGAAAAAAACGAAGTGGTTATTTTCGTTCTGTAAGAAGAGAAGGAGTGAAATATGACAAGAACATGACGAAGCCTTGATTACAGGTAATATAAACAAATAACAATCAAATGAGCAAAATACTACGATACAATGATAAAATAAATGAACATACAACTAAATACGTAAATAAATAAATGAATAAAAACATAAAAAAAAAAAAATAAGTACATAGGTAAATAAGTAATAAAAACTCGAGAATAAGTGAATAAATAAATCGATAAATACATAGATAAGTAAATAAAATTAGTTAATTGTTATAACAGGCCGACTTTGGATATATATTAGAGAGTTCATGCAACTCATCGGTTGGAAATTGCAAAACAAAGTTGAATATCATACCGCAAAAAAAGCAAAGTCACAGTTACTATGTCTAGGAAAGTCGTATGTACGAGTAAGTACACTTTTTTAAGAGGAATGGACTAAATACCGAACATTTAGGTACTCCCACTTCGAGAATAAAGTGATATGAAAGAGAATTGCTTGCAACAACTTTGAATGTTCGCTCCGATAAGATTGAATGATTCTAACTAAATGTATTGGACAATTTAACCAGCAAGGTTTGTGCAGTAGTCTATTGCCCTACTGTACCGAAAGCTTTTTCAACATCTAGAATGACCATCCCTTTGATGTGTCTTGTAGCAATATTTCATTTTCGTTGGTGAACAGAAAATGTTTTTTATTATGAACTAATTGGTCTACAGCTGTTAGGCATACAAGAATTCTTTCCTGGCTTCAAAATAGGAACAATTTGGATGAAATTTATGCCGACTTTGAATAAATTTTTTATGAAAATATTTTGCCAACAAAATCAGGCGACTTTGAATTTTTAAGATAAAAAATGATAGGTACCTACTTGAGTTACTTGAAGGGTTAGCATAAAATGCATTCGCTAAAGCATTCGATTTTTCGGCGGTAGACAATATTAAAGTATTACTTTTTTTTTAAAAGCTGGAATGGAGCAATTTTTCCTTATAACAACTTTTGCAATATTCTAGGCTCGGGTTCCATTTTCTATTCTTAAAATTCACAATAGTGAGGTAAAACTCTGTTCAGGTTCTTATCCACCTAGATCTAGCTCTACTTTTCAGCTTTATAAGATCAGTACTATCAAGCACAGACATTGTAAACAAACTAACAGATTCGTCAATTTGATTTATATTTATTTCTCTGGATAAAGATATTTGTGTATTTGCTAATATTTGACGCATTTTTAAGACGATTCCAAAAGGCGTTTTTGTAGTCGTACACAATCGTATACGAACTTTCATCAGGGGCTAAAGAACACTACACTTTAAGTGCAAATGATCAGAACTAAGTTCATTCAAAACCACATGAATGAACAATTCGTGAATGTTTGTGAGGAAAATGTCGAGTTTTCCCGACTGACTGAAGGAATGTATGTGGGTTGAGAAGAATATAACATATGAATGGGGTGTCTAGGGGGTAAACCTACATCAACATTTTACCTCCTTTGCGAGGAATAATACGTTTTCTCTGCCCTACCTTCAAATAGATAACCAAGTCTGCAAAGCTATCGTCTAACAATCAATAGTAGTATCCAAGATTGCAAAATTACCTACATTGAAGAGGAGTTATCTGCTTAGAGCAAATTGATACATTACTTTAGAACAGCACCATCTTTTATACAAAGCACCAAATCTTAAGCTTAAGCTTAAGCCTAAGTGAAGTACTTCCTGGAACTCAGGCTCAAAATAATCAAGGACTTAGAGTTAGATCTGGCGTTTTCATGCAAAGTTCAAATCTTCGCCCACAGTAGGCACAAAACAGGAAAAAAAAAAAAAAAACATTGTAGGTAAAGACATGAAAAAGAAACTTTGACGAGATGACCTACTTGCTGCAGTGCTTCAAACTACAACTCGCTTACACTTATATATAACTTTCATTATAGCGAATTCTCACAAACATCTGCATGCTTGCGATATCAAACTGACCCAAGACCAGAGTATATCTACTTACAGTGAGTAGGGACACTCTCCACGTGTTTCTTATCAGTTCACAATTTTGAGTACCGCTATATCTCACAGACACGAGAAATAGACGGCAGTATAAATGCTGTAGTGAAAGAGGGATAGAAGAGAAGAAGAACTAATTTGAAATGTGGCACAGGGTGACACCAAAAAAAAATCAAAAATAAATTTCTCATCATTCTTTATTACACATTTTATAATTATATAGTTCACATGTGTGTTACACTTAAATATTTATGTTTGTTGTTAGTTTTTTTGTTATCTTTATTAAATTGCTTCAGAATATGGTAAACTCGTACTCGGACATAAAATTTGATAAGAAATTCCTTATTTTGGTTTTCGCAACAATTGTATTGAAATTCATTTTTCAAAATATTAAAAATATTCATCTCAAAATTATTGCGGAAATACATGTTTGGATGGTAGATTTAAATTGCGTTCTAAAAAGTAATATGAATTTGGCGCTATAAAATATATGCTTAAACAAAATTTTTTAAATTCATTAGAGTACCTCCATCCTCTTCGCTTTTTTCAAAATTTTGGATTTAATGTTCAACAATGGTTGCTAATTCTTTAGGTAACATCATTTTTGTTTTTTCTAAATATACAGCTTCCGAATACTTTTCCTTTTTTAGAGTTTCAATTTCTTTTTTTAATTTTTCACACTTCCTTTCTCAAATAAAATGCCTCTTCCCCTTCCGTGAAAGACGTGTGCGTCGATTTATGACCTTTTGGTAATCTTTTCACGGGATCGTCAAAAACCTCAATGACTGCAATACCTTCACTAAGTGGCTCATCTTGGATATTTGGATATTTTTATTACCTTTGTTTATAATAATATTTAATGTTCTTTAAGTCTTTCAGTTGGACTGTTACACACGCGACACCCGTTTTTCTTCCAATGCAAGTTATCGAACAACTGATAACAATCCAACTCCAGCCCGCCTTTAAAAAGACGTGCGAAAAAAATGTAAACAAACCGCGCTCCAGTCTGACTACCTAATTAGTGTGACCATCTGCCATAAAATTTAGCATATAAAAAGGGTTGACAATAAAACTTAAAATCGTCAAATATGATATTTAACGACGTCATAGCAAAGCAAAAATGTTCAATTGCATTTCCTAGAATGAAATATTTATTTTGAAAATCCATAACTAAGCCCATAAAATCAATAACCACTGACAAAAAACACAAACAAAACCTACTATACGAAAGCAAAGCTGGTCACCCCGTATACTTCAATTCATACCAGCATGGAGAGGAAAAATACTACTACACTGACAGTCACTCCAGCCCGCCTTTAAAAAAACATTATGGGAAAACCACATTTATATATCTTACGCATAGAGCCGTATGTGTTCGTGCTGGAGAATTGTGTTGTGTGCTCTTTTTATTATAAGAGATCGCACATAAGGGTTAAAATCAATACTTTTTACCTCTTTTCGCTTATTGTACGTTTTTTTTTTAGGTTTTTCTTGTGTTAGTAGCATTTGCATATGTGTAGAGAGTGTCCCTACTCACTGTAAGTAGATATACTCTGCCCAAGACCTCAGCCAGAATAACAATGAATGACAGTTTTACTTGAGAAACTAACTTCACGATGAGGTATATTTTCAAATCAATAGATATGTACGTAATTAAACAAATTTCTCGAATTTGGTGTGAGGGTCACTGTCTTTGTTCTGGTGGAGTGATTGGACTGCACTTATGTACTGTACTGTACTGTACAATGCGGCCGGAAATGATGTCACAACACAATGCTAAAACGCTTTCGTTATATACCTACATCTATGCCGATAACTCGAAAAAATAAATACAGAGTTACATGTATCTATGTATGTGGCTTTCAAACTTTCAGTGCAGTGCAGTGAAACCCGAGGACAATGCTATTCACATGACTACCATTTAACTTTCAGTGAATGATCCTCACAACCAAATTAACGACATCTACGGTAGAAAAAAACTGCTGCTCAAACCTTAGCGAGAGATAGTTAAATAATGTATCTATTATAAGCCGAGTAATTAAATATCCCAACATCCCGGAAATTGTGCTGCTGATGAGCTAATTAGACAAGGTTCACTGAAAAGAAATATTGTACGATTTGCTTGGTATGAATATCAAACACAAGTATTCGTACATACATAAGTATGAATATGCTCGCTTAGCTTTATATCTAAGCCCGGTTTATTCGCAGAGTTTTCTTAAGAATTTTTTTTGTTCTTACTCGTAAAAATCTACAAAAGGTGACAGTAAGGCAAGAAGGTGTTTTTATATCAGCAGAAGATAATATTGCTTACAGTTTAAATTTCGAAACAAAACCCAAGCCAACCTAGGCTTAAGCATTTAACAAAAACTCTGTATTGGTGCACACCGCCTTGGCCACTTCTATAAAGTAGGTACCCAGTTTCTTTTTATTGTTTGAACTTCCACTGCAAAAGTACGGAACAACAACAGCCTTTTCCTTAAATATTAAATACTTTTCGGTTAATTTACTTTGAATCGGATAGGAATCACTGACCCTTATATATTGTTCTATCGGTTACATCCCTTGGTGGGACTACATCCTCATCGTTTAATTCGTTTGCTCCAATTTACATTTCGGTTCGGGTAAATCGGTTTTTATGGCAACCCTTTTTAAGGCCCATTTATATATTTCTATTTAGCAATTGACTTTAATGCACAAAAACACATTTACGGGTATCTATCGTATCCTAACATTTTCCCACACCCACAAATATTTGACTTCGACACGTCAAAGTCAAATATGAAGGTTGTTAGTACCATTTTCCACTCAGCAATAAAACATTCAACATTCAACTGAACATGGTTCCGCCCAAAAAAAGAACTTCTAAACTTTAAAACAAATAGACACTGATCGACCTTCAAATGGGTCAAGTATTCATATTGTACACCAACGCGCGCTCCAGAGTGGACTTCAAAATAATTAACTTGGTTGCATGTACTCGTAGCTACAAGCTAACATTTTTCTCAAGTTACATGGGCGCAACGCAAACGTATTTCTTACAGCAATATGGCAGACAGACGATTCATTCAAATGTCAGTCGCCGATTATGGTTGGCAGCAGTTCGTTTGTTTACGCTTTTTTTGTTCGCGTTATTGGCCGTATTGCGTTACGCAATTGAACAATTGAATTGAACGGCCGATTAACATATCAACAGCAGAAACTACGCGATAGCCACTCGTACGAGTACTGAGTGTTGAATTAATTTAGATGAATTATATGTTACTGCTGTACTATTGAGCAGCTGTCCACTGAGAAGTAGATAAATACATATGTGCACATACGACGGTGACTTATTTGGCTGTTGCTTATGATTTGAATGCCACCTGTCTCTGAATTTGGATATCGTGTCGTTTTTAACTCTAATTATCGTATACGCACGAGATAATAGTTAAATCGTATCTTAATCGTAGATACTGCGAATTCCTGAGACCTTCTTATGGCGAACATTGTAGTGTGGTTGAATTAGAAAAAATCTTATCCACTCGTTTGCTGGGATCTGCTCGACAATGCTAAATTATGATATGTCGCCAGAATTCTTGAATTTTTTGTCCACTGAATAAAGTCGGGTACATACATATATTGTTCCGAAATAAGCGGTTTTTATGTGTCTTATTACTTAATTTGCACATTCGAATTTCTTAGTTCGCTAAATATAATAAATATGTATGTATTATCAAAATTAATCAGTGGTGAAAAACAAACAAGCACGGAACTGAAAAGTGAACATATGCACATGTAGCTGTCTTCTACTTCTTTCCTTTCTTATAGCTATTCTCCAATACGAAATATAAAATAAACGCCAAATGGTTTATGTGCCATTTAGGTGAACAAAAGTACAGATAGGTAGAGAAACTAACGTTCAGAATTGAGGAGCCGAGTTTTAGAGTTTCTCCATAATAGTAGTGCCAAGAATTATAACTCGTAACCGAAAGTTTTCACGAAGCCAATACTTATCCCTCTCTGTGCAAAGAATAAAGTGCATAGTCGTAGGAGGCACTGACGATTCTGGATGTATGGTCTGAGTGGCTTTTCTGAGTACAGAGAATAAAATTCATTGCATACCATCGGGGGTTTAACAGGGGCATTTGCTGAAATAGACCGGCCGGCGCGCGGCGACATGACTATCCACCTTGCACTTCACATTTTCCTTTAAATAAGAATATTTAAAGCAATCTCTGATTAATGCCGCTCCCATTTTGTTGATGTTTGGTTAAAAGATGAATTAGGTAAAATCTGTGTTAAGAACAGGAGAGTAAGAGGAAATATAAAGGTATGTATAAGCTCGTACAACATCCATTTTATATTTTAAATCCATCCGTACATACAGTCGAATCCCTCTAACTCGAATTTTCCTCTAACTCGTATTTCTCGAGCCTTTCATTTTATTCTAGGGTATGATTGGAGAAAGGACGACCGCAATTGTTTTAAAAGCTTTCTCCCTCAATGTTCAGTGATCTTGCCGAATTAAAAAAGGTGAAAAATATACTAATGACAAAGGTGTAAGGAGGAATATGCATGTATTGGAAACTCTAAATTCAAAAATGGCTCCATTGATGAAGGTTATTATATACGGCCTTAAATTCGATGAAAACAAGGTGTGCTCAACTCATATTTTCTAGTATTTACCTTCCAAGCTGGAAACCACAATCGTATGAGTGTATTACTGGATCTTATAATCGATATTTAGCAGTCATATGCCTCGATAGTTGGTGCATAACATCTAGATGGGACATCTTTTCTTTCTTTTGTTCGGCAAGGTTATAATCAGGATTATATGGTTCATAACCCTCCCACTTTACTGCATCCCTACTGGTCCGCCAAGTCAATGGGAATACTTCCGTTTCCCATACTTAATTGACGACTTGGTGCATACACTTTACCAAAACATAACCTCCGTATATGAATGGCTCTGACCACAGGCCATGAAGACCGATTGCCTTGCTTGCTAGTCCAACGGGGAAAAGGGGTTACTTCTTAAGTATTTGACAGTGGATTCTGTCCTTGAACGTAGTTTTAAAATATTGAAAGCAAACCTTGAACAACGCCGTTCCCACTTTGTTGATGTTTGATTGAAAGACGAAAGACAGGATGTTTTCCACTAAAATTAACCTCTTACTGGCAGTTTTAAACATTTTTTGTCAAAAATATATTTTATATGCTCTTTCTATACTTCCATAGATAAAGTTTCTATAAAAGTGGTATTCAAAACGGAAGAAGAAAACACAAGATATATGTATTTTGCTCGTATATAATACCCATTTTATAATTTAAATGCATATGTTTATTGCCTGATATACACAAAAGAAGCGTACGTTACGCTAGCGTGTGATTCTTGTAGAATGTACGACCGCCATTGTTTTAAAAGCTTTCTTCCTCAAGGTTTACTAGAATCTAAAAAGAAAAGAAAATATATTAATAACAAAGGTGCAAGTGCATATTCATTATATATTCGTTAAAAGTGAAGAAAAAGCCAAAACAATTAAAAAAAAAAAAACATTTGGCTTTATTACAATACTAGGGAAGAGTGCGATTGGTATTGTATGGGAGATTAACAGAAGAAAGCTGTTGATTTCGAAATCTCTGATTGATCTTGACTCGAACGAAAACCAGTTGAAAATTAAATTCTGCAGATCATTTGACCAGATCCACTTCAAAAAGTTAATTATATCCATCAGAGAAGCACAAGGAAATTACTAGAGACGTACTTACACTAATAAACTAAGTGAATGCTCTGTCATTTATTTATATTTAAAGCTTATTGAGACCATCTTAAGATTCAAAAATCATAAAATATAAGGTCGCATAGAGTTCTAAGGTATGTTTTCTAGTACGTACGAGATAGGGTTTGATATTTATTCTCAAGAAAAAGCAAGTCACACAACCGGACAAGACTTCAGAGTGATTAGTACGTCGTCTTCTCTCCTGAAAACACTGGAAGTTTAACATATGAGATGTATACGTAAGGGACGTGATCGATAACTACGTAACTAAAAAAAGGTTTTTAAAGATCTACAAATCGTTTTTAAGTTGTTTACCAAGGCTTATGGATATTGCATTCAACGAAAGAACTGATGAGCTTATAAGAAAGGGGTAGGCGCAGTATGTATCTCTAGCTATCCCTTTTGTAGCAATTGCAATTCACTCCTTCAAAAAGAAAATTGAAGATGAATTCATCGGTCGTCATAATACACGGGTCATCTGCGGCATAACTACTAGGCATTGTGCTATTGGTATTCCTGCGGAACGCCTCTGCGTAGAAAACAACGACTGTTACGGAAGCTGTTGGGATGAGGACGATATTGAATCTGTTCGCCACCTACTGTTTGACAGTCCCGTCCTACCCGTTAGAAGAATGAGGACTCTTAGTAGTAACTCCTTCTCGGGACTGCTGAGCTGATGCGCTCCACATGTGCTGACCTTCGATGGGTGATAAGTTTTTATACGAAGCCGCCCGTGAAACTTCACCACTAAGTACAAGTATATACATGTATGTACATATGTATGTCTGATGGTGGTCATAATGTTGCGAAAGGTGTTCATAATATTCTTTACCAAGGGATCAATTTTTCGAGTTTTTTTTTCGCAATCTTCTACTAGTTCTGCAAAACGCTAACAACGCATGTACTGGATAACTTATGTATAACTTTTCACAAACATATACATGTATGTACACATGATCCAAAGAGCGCACGCAGTACAAAACAATGAATCATGAACGATCAGTGCGTAGATGATTCATGGGAATATATTTTGACATTAGGTATATGTACGTATATACGCCAGTGAATCACATTCGAACAAAAATAAAAACCGTTATTTCACAACATATCATACAAACTTTTTATACTCAGTACAATCATAAAAATTTATGCTTATGCAACTGTGTGCATAGGTGGTTCTATGTGAAAATAATACTAGACGTTGCAGTTTTCGAGCAACACCTTAAGATGTTAAACTTTATGTCTCCTAATCTACTCTGCCAAATTTATAAACGTTTTTGAAGAAAATTAACCAAAGTAAAAAGTAGAGTTAGATAATTATTAATGAAAAATACTTACAGTGGTAATAGCAATGTTAGGAGAACATCTGCAGAATATCAGGAACAAAAATTTTAAATTTGTAAGAGCGTATTCCAATCGATTTATCCGTATGCCATCATTTATAAATTGAAGCTTTCTGCCTACAAGAAACTCTTGATAAAATATGATACAAATGTGGATAAGTAAAGCACTACATACCTTGATCTTGTAATCGCATTTGCCTCAAGTTTGACTTAATAATGTTCGTAGTAAAAGTCAAATTTCTCAACTCTCAAGCAATATCCCTATCTAATCCAGTCCGTTCCACTAGATACGCTAGGATGTTCATATTACCAGGAATTCAGAATGGTGGTGTCATGCGGTTTGCACAGGCTTGTCCTGCGGTCGTTTTCATTTCGATTTGGTCATCAAATTATTTAGTGTTTACTTCAGGCTTGTAAATGCATTTGGATGTGAGTCCTTCTTATTTGAATGTTGGTTTGTGTTTGTGCTTGTATGTATGTATGTGTGTATTGGTCTTTTAATATTAATTAGTGTAACACTGGGCATACAGACTATTTAAAAAATTGTTATGATTTAGACCTTCTCGAGAAATTCTGTGTTCTCAGAATATGGGTTAGCACTATTGAAAGCCTTAAATACAAGAATATGTCAGTATTTTCAACACGCTTCGGATATATCATTGTGGGTTTCTTAAGAAATAATGGGGTTAGTATATCATATGATTCTTGTAACATAGATTAAAATAATGTTTATTCACTTATTCGTTTAGAGATTTAGCTACTGCTTGACGCAGTACTACATCTCTCATGACCCTGCCTCACGATAATGATTGAAGATATCTAACGATATCGAAGTGACCGCCTAACTCGGCCACCCGTGAAGCAGTCATGCCGTTGTTAGATTTCGCGTTGATGTTAGCATGTTTTACCTCTATGAGGTATTTCACTGCATCTAATTGATTGCCTATAGCAGCATAGTGCAAAGGAAAGAATCCATTAAAAACCTGCTATTTCATTAATCGAATATGACCACCATAAGCAGCAAACATTATTGGAGTTCTGCCAACAGAATTTACTAAATTGAAGTTGACGGGCCTTTCGTCTAAAAAGTATCTTACAATAGCTAAGTTTCCACTATAGCTAGCCAACAGCAAAGGACTGTTTCCATATTTATCCTCCAACTGGTTAAGGTGATATCTAGGTGTGAGGTATTTAACTGTGGGCAATTGATTATAACTTGCCGCTAAGTGTAAAGGAACTCTACCGTCTCTATTCTGAATAAAAATATCACAGTCCGCTTCTTCTATAAAGAATTTAACTACATCCAACATACCGCTTGCCGAAGCCATGTGCAAGGGAACGTCACCATTTCTATTCCTCCTAAATGGGGCTCTTATTTCTTTTATAAGATATCTAACTACATTCAGTTGGCCATTCGCGGCAGCATAGTGCAAAGGTGTATTACCATAATCATCTTCAATATTTGCGCTAAGGTTTTCAAGCATTATTGCACTCCTTACAGTTGTCAAATTACCTTCTTGAGCACCTTTAAGGGTTTGATGGCGCTTTCTTTCATCTGGATCTATTCTAACTCGCACGAAGTCATATATAGTCATGGAGCTAGATACAAACCCTGTAGCTCCAACTAACACGCCTAGTCCTGCAATTATCAGTGACTCCGCCATCTCACACAGTCTGTCTAGCTACTAATGGAAACTACTACTACTCTACTGGAAATTAAGTAATACAATGGAAACTCTGTAGCTCAATAATTTATGCAAACCGAATGTGACCTCCAAAAAAAAATATGTACATATGTCTGTTCGTTGAGATTTCTGTATGTCAGTATTTCACAAGCACGATGGTTGTTATTTTCTATAAAGAAACCGAAACTTTTTACTATTTACTGACTTCATTACACTTGCAGAAATATAAAAAAAAGTGCATCGTTTGCAGTGAGTTGATACTCAGTTACTAGAAATGATTGTTCTACCTTTTTACGAATTATGTTTTATTTTTAGCTTTCACTTTCGATATTTCTTTTTAAAACACGTTTCTTAGTTTTTATCACAGAGGCACCAATATAATCGAAATGCGATTTTTCGGAGACTGAAAGATTAAAAACAATATACAGACTTTTATAGTCAATGACTATAGTCCCCGGTGTGCAGAAAGTTAAGAGAAAGCCTTACTCTTTATTTGTATGGGGCAGTAAAGTACAGAACAGCGGCAGCAAGTAGAAGTTTTAGTAGGAATTGTGATTAGCACTCAAATTCAAAAATAAATTTGGTGACACAGTATTGGGGCGGTATGAAAAGTCTTTGCTATCTAACAATCAGCTGACTGTATCAATACAACTTGAAAAAGAGTAGCGGGAGCACAACTACAACCAGCGCCTCTGAGTCCACACATTCATGTTCTTAAGAGTAACCTAAATAAATAATCACCATACGAACAAATTCGATAGATTTATTTACCCACACAATTTCTCTACGAATAAAAACAAAACAAAAAATGGATGTGATTTAAACAGCCGGTAATATAATATAACAGTTTTGGTTGGTATGCAAATAGAAATGGTATGTTCAATAACAGATTCAGATACTACAGAAGCTGTCATGATACAGAAGAAACAGAAGCTGCTAAGCACTTGCTTTGTGACTGCCCCAACCTCCAAGCCCCTCGCCTCCGTTAGATGGAAAACAGACTCTGAGGAATTAGAGGACCTAGCACAACTCCCACTCGGGAACATGATTAGTTTCATCAACAACACGAGTTAAAGAGCTTTTGTCCCGCAAGTGTCCAGCAAAATATCCCGCTCTTAGCTTGTCGTTCTTTGAATTTTGATATCAAGCCATAAAATTAGATCTGTTCCCGTACTCTTTGCACCAAAATTCACAGATTGTCAATTTTCATGGAGTGGAGATAAAAATCTCTCAGAGAGAGGCAGAACCACCAAGATTTACGGGAACGGGCTGTACAATAAAAGTTGCCCACTTTCTTGTTAACTATCTTGTTAAAAAAAGTCTCAGTTGGATATTTATAAATTTCTTGGAAAATTCTTGGACTAAAATTCGCAGCATGGGAAAATTTCTTACTCTCTCGTGAGCTCTCTCTTCTGCGAAAAACTACGAAATTTTGCTTTACGGGAACATGATTCCGTAGTGTTTCGTAAAATTTCATGGATATTCACAAGGAAGCAGACCTATTGTTTTTTTAACCTCCAAAAATGTAAAGTTTCCTTTATGTAATGACAATTGTTCAGTGGTTTTCAAAAGTTTGACATTTCACTCTGTAGATACAACAGCTAATTTCCATTCAAAATTAAACTGAATTTGAAGCTTTTCAACGAGATTTGAATGAGAAAAACGATGAAAAAATTGGGTTGATTTTTTCAAAAGCAATATGGCTCCAAATTTGGAAATGCTTTGCAATTTGGTGTTTTCATTGCATGTGTCCATTGTTATCTCTGAAAAACACATGGCGATGACGGAACTCAGCTTTTTATGGCAGTATTGGAAGCCGAACTTCTTGTAAAACAAAATTTTTCGAAACTCAGTTTGGAGGAAATAGTTTCGAAAATAACTTCCTCTGTTAGGTACTGATAGTTATACATTAGCCTTCATAGCATCTTCTTTATTTACAAGTACTATAAAAAAGACTTAAATATTACTTAACTTTGCAAATTGCAATAAAAGACAGACTGTTAAGATACATATCATCATCAACTACTATTATAAAATGAAGTTGATATTTCTTTGTCCGGTATATGTGAGAAAACGGCTGAACCGATTTTAATGTTTTTTTTATTGATTACTAAATCGCATGGACCAGGTTTATATAAAGCTACTTGTTCAGTTTTGTTCTTGGGAGACCACGAAAAGGGCCAAAAAAAAAAATTGGAAACACAAATAACATCAACTTTGCCTTTGTCGATTTTAATCAAATTAGTTTTGTCGTTTAGAGTTTTTAAATACGCAAATTTCAAGTGCAAAATCATGATTCTACGTCAACTAGAAGCTGAGCAATATCAAAAATATTGCAAAATTCAGAATTTGATAAATTTTTCGTTGATCATGTCTCCCAACCATGTCTCAGTGGTGATAATCATTTTTTTGTTCTTTATTCTCCTTTCGGTGCCTCTTCGCTAAATTTATGAGTAGTAGTAGTGGCTGGCGATAGGAGGATAATGTGTTTCCTTATTCTTATATTTCTGTTATACATGCATACTGGATGGGTTGTGTGGATGTTGGATCTGCTGGATTGTGTTGTTCAAGAGGCAAGGTTGGCAATGTTCAGAGGAATAGGTGCACGGCCAGAACCACCAAAGAGCATTCTACTGGGTGATCATCCTTCGTCAAAAACTTTTTTAGAGAGTCCTAGAAAGCTTAACTCAGCCTTTCAAATGACCTCTTTCGGTGGTAAACGCATAACAGAAGGCAACTTTATGCCGACTTTTAAGATTCGGGGTCAAATTTACCACCTTATCGGAACATTAATGCCTGACAGTAACGCTAATCCCAATTTCCTACAAATCTATTTTATGGGGAATTTAGAAGGCGGCGAAGCAAGGCGAGCACGGGTCAGCTACTAATATAATACATATACATATGTACATAAGTAAGTGTAAGCATTCACTTTGTAAAACGTACATAAAAAGCATAATTATGAAGAAGAAGACTATTATTTAAACCAAATGATTTATTATATTAAATAAAATTAAAATTGCAAAATGATTTTTTTTTTTTCTACTTCAAAAGCGAAAATGTTCCGGGGCCAATTTTTTCATATCTGGCATCCCTAATACTATACCATTCGCAGTAAAGCACTATGATCTAGGTCCGACCCTTGAGAACGGTTTTGTGGCAGCCAAAAATAAAGAAATGCCGTGATGCGCGAGAGTAAACTTGCCTTTCCTTTGTTTAGCCGCTCACAAGACTTGATCTCTCGGATAAAAGGATGTCAACAACTGTCAAAAATATAATTTATATTACTCTCTCTATATAAAAGTCAAATAAAAAATAAAATAAACAAAAACCCGCTCGTATGGTGGACACTTTATATATTTTAAATGCATACATATGTACAATACTCGTATACTGCCTGCTGTGCTATATTTAGCAAAAAAATCGTAAGTTATTCTATCGTGTAGAATAGAAGATCGTCTTTTTTTTAAAAGCTTTCTCGTTAAAGGATCAATTATCTTCCGGAACTGAAAAAGTAGAAAAATATATTAATAACAGAGGTAGAAATAGAGGTCATATACTATGTACCTACATATATTTGTATAAAAGAGCTATACCGATTTTTAAAAACATTTACCTTCAATATAACATCAGGGAGAAGTGCCGTAGATATTAAATGCGAAAGCTGCAAAATCTATTGATTTCGAAATCTCTGACTTGAATAAAAACAATCGAGAATTCTGAAAATCATTTGACCAAATCGATCACAAAAACTTAGTCATATCTATCAAGAATCACTGGGAAGAATACCATTGAGATACTTACACAAAGAAACTAATCGAATGCTTTGTCATTTATTTACTCAAACCGAAAAGCTTGCCATTTTACTTATTCGAAAGAGAAGCTAAGGATTTTTCCAGTTCGTATATACATATGTACATACATACGTATACGTATATATATGGGAAAATGTATATTTCTCATGGAAGGCGATGTGTTATGATTTCCTTTACTGGTCCCTAAACATTTACTTGGTCTTGGTTAAAGTAACGAACAGAGCAATAACACAAATGAATCGTACGTGAAATATGTATTCCGTCATACCACAGATAAAACCAATTGATCTGAACTACCGACCAGATTACGAAATTCGACAAAATAGTAAAAGTTATTATTTGACTTTGCTTCCGGAAGGGAATAGAGCACGTTGACATTCTTTTTATGTTATCTTCAAAGATCTCAAAGACCCTTTGGCAGTGAACAACGAGTTTAATGCAGGCAAAAGAATAACTCCTCATAAATCGCAGATACCAAGGCTCAAGCTCAGAAAACACTTCCATCCGAAACTGATTCATAAGAATTAAGCCCTATGTATCGATAGTCAAATCAAGCGTATAGTATTGCTCAGATGTATGCGGTCTAAGACCTGGTACTGAAGTTGAGCCCTTCTAGATAACCATGCTAAAAATAAATTTTGAGACTTCCTTATATTCTCAGTACCAATGTAGTCAGAGTAGAAATAGGAGCTGCATTACTTTTGCATAACATATCGAAGAGAGCATTCAATTTTTCATATAGCCTTTCCCGACGAAAGACTGTTTAAAAAAAATTTACAACACGTAACAGAACAAGCAAATTCGTCAACAAAATGAAAGCTGATACTCAAGACTGACTATTTGCGAACAAGAGAAACCTGTAGAGGTTCGTGGAAACTATCATTTTATCCTTAACTCAGACGAAAGTCCTTCAAAAGTGAGTAAAAAAATCATGGAACTTCACATCTTGCCGCTTTTATTTTCTTGCAGTGGATGCAACCAGGATCCAAACCCTCTATTCTAAATTTTCAATAAGACATCGCCCTTAATTTAAATGGACCAACTAGTGGTTAAATGCACAGCTTATTTGAATGTACATAAGTAAAATATCTATGAAATGTTTTACTAAAGACTTTGGTGTAAAATAAACCTTTATGGTGAAAATAAGCTAAAGTAATACGGAAAATAAATTTTAAGCATGAATGTACATGTTTTAAAAAAAATTGGAAACACAAATAACATCAACTTTGCCTTTGTCGATTTTAATCAAATTAGTTTTGTCGTTTAGAGTTTTTAAATACGCAAATTTCAAGTGCAAAATCATGATTCTACGTCAACTAGAAGCTGAGCAATATCAAAAATATTGCAAAATTCAGAATTTGATAAATTTTTCGTTGATCATGTCTCCCAACCATGTCTCAGTGGTGATAATCATTTTTTTGTTCTTTATTCTCCTTTCGGTGCCTCTTCGCTAAATTTATGAGTAGTAGTAGTGGCTGGCGATAGGAGGATAATGTGTTTCCTTATTCTTATATTTCTGTTATACATGCATACTGGATGGGTTGTGTGGATGTTGGATCTGCTGGATTGTGTTGTTCAAGAGGCAAGGTTGGCAATGTTCAGAGGAATAGGTGCACGGCCAGAACCACCAAAGAGCATTCTACTGGGTGATCATCCTTCGTCAAAAACTTTTTTAGAGAGTCCTAGAAAGCTTAACTCAGCCTTTCAAATGACCTCTTTCGGTGGTAAACGCATAACAGAAGGCAACTTTATGCCGACTTTTAAGATTCGGGGTCAAATTTACCACCTTATCGGAACATTAATGCCTGACAGTAACGCTAATCCCAATTTCCTACAAATCTATTTTATGGGGAATTTAGAAGGCGGCGAAGCAAGGCGAGCACGGGTCAGCTACTAATATAATACATATACATATGTACATAAGTAAGTGTAAGCATTCACTTTGTAAAACGTACATAAAAAGCATAATTATGAAGAAGAAGACTATTATTTAAACCAAATGATTTATTATATTAAATAAAATTAAAATTGCAAAATGATTTTTTTTTTTTCTACTTCAAAAGCGAAAATGTTCCGGGGCCAATTTTTTCATATCTGGCATCCCTAATACTATACCATTCGCAGTAAAGCACTATGATCTAGGTCCGACCCTTGAGAACGGTTTTGTGGCAGCCAAAAATAAAGAAATGCCGTGATGCGCGAGAGTAAACTTGCCTTTCCTTTGTTTAGCCGCTCACAAGACTTGATCTCTCGGATAAAAGGATGTCAACAACTGTCAAAAATATAATTTATATTACTCTCTCTATATAAAAGTCAAATAAAAAATAAAATAAACAAAAACCCGCTCGTATGGTGGACACTTTATATATTTTAAATGCATACATATGTACAATACTCGTATACTGCCTGCTGTGCTATATTTAGCAAAAAAATCGTAAGTTATTCTATCGTGTAGAATAGAAGATCGTCTTTTTTTTAAAAGCTTTCTCGTTAAAGGATCAATTATCTTCCGGAACTGAAAAAGTAGAAAAATATATTAATAACAGAGGTAGAAATAGAGGTCATATACTATGTACCTACATATATTTGTATAAAAGAGCTATACCGATTTTTAAAAACATTTACCTTCAATATAACATCAGGGAGAAGTGCCGTAGATATTAAATGCGAAAGCTGCAAAATCTATTGATTTCGAAATCTCTGACTTGAATAAAAACAATCGAGAATTCTGAAAATCATTTGACCAAATCGATCACAAAAACTTAGTCATATCTATCAAGAATCACTGGGAAGAATACCATTGAGATACTTACACAAAGAAACTAATCGAATGCTTTGTCATTTATTTACTCAAACCGAAAAGCTTGCCATTTTACTTATTCGAAAGAGAAGCTAAGGATTTTTCCAGTTCGTATATACATATGTACATACATACGTATACGTATATATATGGGAAAATGTATATTTCTCATGGAAGGCGATGTGTTATGATTTCCTTTACTGGTCCCTAAACATTTACTTGGTCTTGGTTAAAGTAACGAACAGAGCAATAACACAAATGAATCGTACGTGAAATATGTATTCCGTCATACCACAGATAAAACCAATTGATCTGAACTACCGACCAGATTACGAAATTCGACAAAATAGTAAAAGTTATTATTTGACTTTGCTTCCGGAAGGGAATAGAGCACGTTGACATTCTTTTTATGTTATCTTCAAAGATCTCAAAGACCCTTTGGCAGTGAACAACGAGTTTAATGCAGGCAAAAGAATAACTCCTCATAAATCGCAGATACCAAGGCTCAAGCTCAGAAAACACTTCCATCCGAAACTGATTCATAAGAATTAAGCCCTATGTATCGATAGTCAAATCAAGCGTATAGTATTGCTCAGATGTATGCGGTCTAAGACCTGGTACTGAAGTTGAGCCCTTCTAGATAACCATGCTAAAAATAAATTTTGAGACTTCCTTATATTCTCAGTACCAATGTAGTCAGAGTAGAAATAGGAGCTGCATTACTTTTGCATAACATATCGAAGAGAGCATTCAATTTTTCATATAGCCTTTCCCGACGAAAGACTGTTTAAAAAAAATTTACAACACGTAACAGAACAAGCAAATTCGTCAACAAAATGAAAGCTGATACTCAAGACTGACTATTTGCGAACAAGAGAAACCTGTAGAGGTTCGTGGAAACTATCATTTTATCCTTAACTCAGACGAAAGTCCTTCAAAAGTGAGTAAAAAAATCATGGAACTTCACATCTTGCCGCTTTTATTTTCTTGCAGTGGATGCAACCAGGATCCAAACCCTCTATTCTAAATTTTCAATAAGACATCGCCCTTAATTTAAATGGACCAACTAGTGGTTAAATGCACAGCTTATTTGAATGTACATAAGTAAAATATCTATGAAATGTTTTACTAAAGACTTTGGTGTAAAATAAACCTTTATGGTGAAAATAAGCTAAAGTAATACGGAAAATAAATTTTAAGCATGAATGTACATGTTTTAAAGACCAAGAAATTATAACTTAGAGTTACTTACCGAATGTTTGAAACATAGAATGTCATAATAGCGCTGTTAAGAGGATTTCGGCGGGATATTAGAACTGAAATTGTTTCATTTTGAAAAGCCCATTCTAAGCAGTACACCATCTATGGATGGAAGCTGTCAGGCCACAAGAAATTATTGATTCAATATGTTAGAAACATGAGTAAATAAAGGACTACCTTGATCTTGTAACTGCATTTGCTGCAAGTTGGACTCCTGCCGGGTAATTCCTGCTTTATATCATCCGGGTACGGTGTCATAAGGCTTGACGATAGTCTTATCAAAGGAGGTTTTCATTTCAATTTAGGAAAAAAATGTTCGGCTGTAACGTTATAGGTAGCGTGCACTTCAGGTTGGGAAATGCATTTGAACGTGAGTATTTCTTATTGATTGTGGGTTTGTATTTATGTATGTACGTGATGTATGTATGTATCGATCGATTAATTTTCATCAGTCACACTGACCATTTGTTTATTATTAAATTTTTTTTATTATGATGCAATTAAAGGACTAATAATTGGGATGGTATATCATATGACCTTTCTCATATAGATTAAAATGATATATTAACATTTTCGGTTAGTGATTTAGTTGCTACTTGACTAAGTTGCATATCTAGTATGTTATTCATTGTGGTCATAAACTCATCGAATTTCTTCAGACTTAATTTTCCGGGGCATCCTACCTCTCTGCCAGGGCATGCTTTCTCTACGTGTAATTTTAAAATTCGTGAAACCTCTTTCGTCTTAAGAATTGTTTTGGAAATATCTTTTTGTGCTTTTTCAAAATCAATATTTAGTCGGTGCATTGATATGCCATTTTGTGATGCAACTTGCTCTACCAGTCCTTTGAATTCATTTATGATGCAAAATGCATAGCTTTGTGCTTCTGTCTGTAGTAATGCATGATCTGTCGTGGAGATGTATCTTTGACCTGTACAATTTCTTATGATTATATCTAACAATAGTAGCGAACTGTTTATATCAGCATTTTGAACTGTCACGTTCTTACGGGGCTGCGAGTTTTCCATACCAATAGCTGGCTTCAAAGGCGGAACGATAAATTGGGAAACACCTTTAATGGCATCAGCGAAATGTATCCATGACGAGGAGTAATTTTTTTCACTAGAAGCTTGGTCATTCATTACTATGGAAGATTTTTCAATACTTCGTCGACGGCGACCACCCACTGATTGAAGGTATCTAACGACATCAAACTGACCGCCTAACTCAGCCACACGTAAGGCAGTCATGCCGTTGTTAGATCTCGCGTTGATGTTAGCATGTTTTACCTCTATGAGGTATTTGACTGCATCTAATTGATTGGCCATAGCAGCATAGTGCAAAGGAAAGAATCCATTAAAAACCTGCTTTGAATTGACGTTAGAATGTTTTTCTTCGATTAGGTATTTCATTAATCGAATATGACCACCATAAGCAGCAAACATTATTGGAGTTCTGCCAACAGAATTTACTAAATTGAAGTTAACGGGCCTTTCGTCTAAAAAGTATCTTACAATAGCTATGTTTCCACTATAGCTAGCCAACAGTAAAGGACTGTTTCCATATTTATCCTCCAACTGGTTACCGTAATATCTAGGTGTGAGGTATTTAACTGTGGGCAACTGATTATGACTTGCCGCTAAGTGTAAAGGAACTCTACCGTCTCTATTCTGAATAAAAATATCACAGTCCGCTTCTTCTATAAAGAATTTAACCACACGCAACATACCGCTTACCGAAGCCATGTGCAAGGGAACGTCACCATTTCTATTCCTCCTAAATGGGGCTCTTATTTCTTTTTTAAGATATCTAACTACATTCAGTTGGCCATTCGCGGCAGCATAGTGCAAGGGTGTATTACCATAATCATCTTCAATATTTGGGCTAATGCCTTCAAGCATTATTGCACTCCTTACAGTTGTCAAATTACCTTCTTGAGCAGCTTTAAAGATTGGATGACGTTTTTTTTCTGCTGGATCTATTCTAACACGCACGAATTCATATATAGTCATGACGCTAGATACAAACCCTGTGGTTCCAACTAACACACCTAGTCCTGCAATTAATAATGCCTCCGCCATTGCACAAAATCTAGCTACCAATGGGAGCTCTGGAAACTAAGTTATTCAATAATTCAATGGAAACTATGTAAGTAGCTCAATAAACCAAATGTGACCTCCAAAAAAAATATTTACGTATTTTTGTCCGTTCGTTGGGATGTCTGTCTGTACGTATATGTCACAAAAACGGCAGTTGCTTCCTTTGAAATGGCGGTAATCCTTGCAGGCCCACAAATACATTCGGATTTTTACTGTTTTTTTTAGACTTCTATATTGAAGCACAAACCTTTTTCACTCGCAGACAAATATAAAAAGATTCATAATTTATAGTTGTTAACACTCAACCACTTGAAGCGATTATTTCTACTTAAAACACTTTTCTTGATTTTGATCACACAAAAACACCAATCTCATCCAAATGCGATTTTTTAGAAACTGGGGAATTAAAAGCAATTTCCAGACTTTTATAGCCAGTGACTATATTACTCCAGTGAGAGCAAGTCAAGAGACAGCCTTATACTTTTTTTAATCCAACACAAAGAGATAAGAAAGCACGGTTCCTTGTTTTAATACGCTCCAGCGTTGGAGATGGACCGTACTAATCAAAAGCATTTTTCTTAGACGCTGATTAAATTGGGAAATACCCAAGAATTGTACTTTGATGCGTCTCTGGTGCTTGATTGTGATGCTAAGACAATTTTTGTTGACATTGAGGTCAAAATGTTTTTAATTGTTTGCTACAATATCGATCGCTGGTTGCGATGTTCGAATCCCAGAAAACAACAAGAGATTTTTCACAGTTCCACCTCTCCTGAAAGAGGTTAATAACTGTCATAAAAATCTTTTCAATCCCGCATCCTAGATACGAAAGTATATAGATTTGTAGTTCCCTTCCATTCCATTCTTCGTGTAAAAAATACAAGCTAGGCTGCGGGCGCCAAGTAGTCTGTTGGGCTAAATATGTGTCTGTGTTTTTTATATTTTGTAGTACTTTAAAATAGTGTGCGCACGCAGCTCTGCTACAATTCATTAAGAAATCTTTATTTTCAAAAATAATACGTGTGTCACTGCGGTCAAAGAGAGTTATTGCGGGTTTCTCCAGCTAGTAAAATAACGTATCTTATCTTACTAGCAAATGGAAGTTCATATGGTTCAAATATTTATGTTATTTGGGGCTGCTGTTTAAAATGCGCTCCGGTTTGCTTTCAAGTTGTTCCAAATGTTGTCAGCATATGATTATATTAAAGAATATTATGGCATTGGTTTCTGCGCTTTCTTAATTTTAAAGAAGTCACAAGATATCAAGTCGCCTTGCAAATTTCAATCGAAGTAGCGCCCAGTGACGATGAAAATACTTTAATGGAAGTATAAAAGAAGTGTTTTACAAGATCCAATGAATTCATGTTCTTTGTTTGAATATATTCAGCTGAAATAAAAACAGGAAAACAAGCTTTAATTTCAAGCAATTGATGGAGGAGTGGGCGCCGTAGCTCAAGTGGTTAGTGCGTTGGATCGCTGAGCGCGAGGTTCGAGGTTCGAATCCCAGAGAACACTAAATAGTCTTTCACGGTCCCACCTCTCGCGAATGTCTGACAAACGTCCGAGAGTAATAACTGTCATGAGGAAGCTTCTCAATTTGCCTTTCGGATATGGCTCTAAGCTGTAGGACCCTTCCATTTGTGTTAACAGTATAACACGCACAACACGAATGGTCGCAAGAAGCTAGACCCTGGACCACATACGTCTGTTGCGCCAAGTAAATATTTGTATTTGTAATTGATGGAGGAGCACGCACGAATATTAGGTAGCAATGTCTTTTTTATAGATGACTTCGAAAATACACTAGATATCTTCCATAGCGGCAGACAATCAACTCATCAAAATCTCTGCGCCTAAGAGAAATTCACATAAGGCTTAAATATCAGTACAATACATGCTGCGCATTTAAATGATAAGACATCAGGGATATTATGATCTAATTTGAAATCACGAGATGTCTAATTTTCCATGAGCCGACAAACGTTTCTATACTACTGACGTCATCACTGTACCAATGGAGTTAAATATCAGTTATTCTTCAAAAATTATAATAAATAATCTACTGCTGTCAAGACCATAGCGCATGGGTAGTAGGACCCCAATGTAAAGAAGAGCAAGGGGTAACTCTAGGCCGCAAAGAAAAGTTGTTACGGCGTTTGATACTCCATAACAAATTTGTTCCCACTGCTGCCATAAATGAATATGAATGAGAGTCAAACCCAAATGACAGCCAAACAAAATCGGTCTGAAACATAAAACGCTCCTTGTAGTTTTATGTAATCCTTTTCTTTGAAAATATGTGTTGGCATCTCGAAGTATTAACTAAAATCTCAAGGTTGGACACACGTGGACAAATTGTCAATAAACGGTGGACTACACGTTCAATATTATTCAATGATTATTTTTGAACTGCCTTTCGATAATTTTTAAATAATAATTTCATTCAAATTACTTCCGGCTGGTACCTACGGTTATTTTCTAATAACTTTTTGTAATAATTCAAAATTCATTAGATGCTATCATTTTGCTGGAAATTTTATACGTGACTTGGTCCTTCTTCTTCTTCTTTTATTTTCATTTAATTACTTGAATCTGATGATTATAACAACAAATTTTGCTCTCTTAAGAATCCAACTAAAAGAAGTCTAGTGTCGTCAAATGCAGGCCATACCGCATAGCCCAACCATAAGGTAAGATATTCTTCCAATAATCGATTGCGTTATGAGTAACATTTTTGGAGAACATATGCACTGGGTTCAAATTTTCCGCAGGGACCGCCAAGAAATGCCAATTTATATGGTATATCGCCTTATTTGTGATGGTTCCAATCCACGCTTATTATTAAGATTTTCCACCCATTGGCTTGTGTGCAATTTGCCAAAATGTCTCACATTGTCGATGCGATCGACACACGATGACGGTATCACCTCCACAATAAGCTCTGCACCAGCAGTGTGAACAAGATTTTTAGATGTACGTACATACATACATGTATGTTCAGTATAGCTGCATGATCTCTTAAGAAGTGCAAATCGCCATGATTAGCTTCCAAATATTCTTGTTTTTTAAGAAGTTTCTAACTATGTACTCACAAAAAGTAAGACAGGTTCATATTAGGGTTTCAGCAGGCGAGCCAAGTCTACATTTGCAATTAAAATACATAGCAGAACTTCCAAAGTTGATTAAGACCTCCAGAATGACAGGAACAAGAGTATAAAGGCGAACAAAAATTCAATTGTTTTATTTTTTAAAAATTTAACAATTTTCTTTTGACTCTTAATATATTACAAATCAAGCAAATAAAGTTCGGCTTATTCTCTGTGTTCACAAGTAGCATTTTTATTTTAAAAATACGTTACAATGCTTTACGTATTTCATGGGTATTACGTAGACATACCCTTGCTTTATTTATTTGATTTTCGATACTTTTATTTATACAAACTCATAAGCATATTTGTGTTTCAATAGTATATAATTAAATTGAATTAATTTTTTTTTATGTATGTAAGCGATTAACGATTTAAAACAAAATGATTTTTTTTATCGATTTTTTAAAATAATAATAAATGAGTAACGTAATGGTACAATTGCATACTTTAAGGGGCTTTTCAGATCATGTACTCAAAATGAAATAGGATTCATTGCCCAGCACTAGGTACCTCTAAGGCTATTTACAGTAACCGGCAAAGAATAATTCATTAATGAAACTCGTTACTCAAAAATGTAAAACGACTGTTTTTTACAAAAATATATAATTACATATCCTCCCTTTCTCTCTCCATCGACTAAATTGACACTTTTTTTTGTTTATCATAAAAACATAAATTTTTTTTTTAAATAAAAACGAATGAAATAATAAGCTAAGCGATAAGTAAAATATTACATTTTATGATTTTTTTGTTGTTTTTGTTTTTATTTTGATTTTTAAATATGCACATTCCCTGAAGTGGTATACACAGAAAATTAGCGTGGGGTATTAACGCGCGTGATTCTTACAGAATGGGCGACCACCTTTGTTGTAGAAGCTTTGTCCTTCAAGATTTTTCTTGCAGAACTGAAAAGAGAAAGGAAGAAAGAAAAAAGTTTGTAATATATTTACATAAACACTTAAATAAGTCATAAGAATACTAAATAAAAGATTCGTGAAGCTGCACATTGTATAGTCCTTACGCCTACACATACAACATACATATATACAGATATAATAGTTTATGAATGCATAGTGAATAATCTTCAAACTTTTGTTTGATATAGTTTTTGAGAAGAGGACGAGCAAAGTGTGAAAAATTAATCACTTTGTTTCATTTCAAAATGAACCCGCTGAATATCGTTTCTCCTCTAGTGTTTGAATCCTGACGCGTGGGAAAATATAATTTTCGCTAAAAAAAAAATGTTTTTGTTTTGTCGGATTTGTCTTCTCCAATAAGGAAGCAAAGGAAAGCAAAGAACACTTTATAGACATAGAACGAGTTTGCACCACTTTGTTATATGTCAAATCTTAGGGTTAGAGATGTCAGAGGATTTTGACAGGGTGGTATTTAATGGCATATTCTGTAGAACATCAATGTGGATTCTAGAAGTGGTCCAAATGTCTATGGATGAGATAAAGAGCGTTGAAATTGCCAAAATTGAAAATACGGAGGGACTCATCTCCATGTCCTTACAATTTTAATATAACCGATTCATTGAAGCTTCAGTACGGACAAATCACTCCTCAAGTGCACACATTCCAACGTTCATATGTACATACATACATAATGTATATCTACTGGGATATGGTTTCAGCGAAAGAAAAAAAGGCGAATTAGACTCACATCAATTGTGCAAGCCGAAAAGAAAGCCCGAAAAGCAAGGTAGAAAAAAGGGATCAAGCAACATGCAATCGAGGCGATTCAGATGCGGGAAGAACGAAGTTCGGAATGTGTTTGAAAAGGTAAAGACCAAACTGGAATCCATAAGCATAAGTACGAGTACACCGTAGTGCAAAAAATACAGACAGACAACATCTGCAAACTGCTAATGGACGACGACAATTACTAGTTACAAACATGAAATGATCTGGACACCAAGTGCGACTGATTCAAGCACGAATTGTGTGACATCGTATGACATTTATTTCTTACTGGGCGTCTTTTAGTGACCTAACATTCAATTTCTCCATACATACTCATACAAAACACAACTAGTGGAATAACACATCCACTAGCCGCTTTGAAATATACTTACAGTGCAATTGAAGCATTGACTGTGGTAGTTGTGATTCAAAGCTTCTACCCATCTGTCACCAGCTTCAACTGGAAATCCACAAGCAAAACATTTTGTTGTGAAGAGCTCGTTCCAATCAGCTTCGCAGTAAGCCATTCCTTCCTCAAGGAAGAATGGAGTGTTACCAAACAGTTTGCCGCAGTGCGCACAAGTAAAGCACTCTGGATGGAAGTGCCTTCCAATGGCGTTCAAGCAATCACCCTAAATAAAAAAAATGTTGGTCAAAATGTTACAAAAATATATCTGACGGGATTCTCACCTTGATTTTTCCACCGCATTTGCTGCAAGTCGGTGCCAAGTATTTTTCAAAACAATATTCGCAATACAAGTCACCCTTCTCCTCAACGAATCCAATGTCCTGCAATGGACGACGACAATTGGCATTTACACACATGAAATGATCTGGGCACCAGATGCGACCTAAAGCCGTAATGAATGGACCCCTAAAGTTTGAAAAAAGAAAGAAAATACAAATCAGTTGCGGCTTACATGGAGACTATGTTAAGGAAACAGACTCGTCATGCAACACGAGAGCAAGCGAAAACCAGGCTTCTACCTACCTGCTTATCTCCTTATCACACTGACAGCAAATAGGACGTTTACCGTCCTTTAATAGCTGACTTACTACCGCCTTGGTTTCATCAATTCCTGCTTCATCTTCAGTGTTATTGCCACCTCCCATGGGCTTAACTGAGATCTCAAAAACAGGAGCACTCTCCGATTGACCATCTCTCTCTATGTACGACCGGCGATCAGTTGCATGGGTAGACAGTTCTCCATTCTTATTGGCACTCCTATTTTTATTGCGGAAGATCACAGTCTCAAGGGGTGCTAATTCAGTCGGTTGTGTTGGCGTTGGTGCTAGTGTCTGTGGTTGCGCCTTTTGCTGTTGCGGAGGCTGTGGTGGTGGAGTTGGTGCCGTGACTGCAGCTACTACTGGAGCCTTAACAATTGGATTTGAAATCGGCTTATTGCCATTCACATGTGGACCAAGCAAACGTTTTGCATCACAAATTTCTATTAAGTTCTTCATGTGATGATTTTGTTGAGTCAATACGTCTCCAACTATGACTGGCATTACAGTCTTTTGCTGTGACGGCTGTTGAACCTTTTGTTCAGTTGGCACCACCATCTGGGTAGGTTTGAGATCCGCTGGAGCTGTGGGATCAACATTTTTGAAGTCATCCAATTCGAAACGTTTCCTTACCACCATTGGACTTCTTGTTAAAGTGTTACTATTGCTACCACCAGTGATGCTGGTTAGATCACTGTTACTGTTGTTTTTGGAATTATTGGCCAATCTCGCCTCCAACATGTTTGAGATGATCTTTCCAGCTTCCGCCATAAAATTATTCATATTGCCGATGTTAACTTTGCTGATTGAATCTGTCAGCATATGTGTGGCGTCAGAAGTTTGGCTTGCGCTTGGTTTAGGCTTTACAACAGAGGGTTTCACACGGGGTAGGGTGGATGATGTCATTGGGACAATAGACTTATTGGCGGTGTTAGTATTAGATTCTGGAAAAGCACACACAAAAAAAAAAATCAAAATCACAAAAAACATGCAAATTTCACGCAGCTAGGTTTAATTGATTAGCAGAAAACAAGAGGGAAGTACATACGTATATAAGCAAATATTCACCCCAATGCCGGGTAAATATCGTAGCTTAGAATTCAGTTATCACTCCCTGAGGTGGGTTTTGTAAAGCTTCTTAATTTAAGTGCTACAAGTTTCAAGCGATAGCTGACCTTTCTGAATAATTACTTTGTTGCAGTAAACAACCTTTAAGACAAACGCTATCCATTGTCCCGTGCATTTAAATAGCCAACCAAAATTTTACTCACAATCAGGAAACACAATGCCATTCGTACTGTTTGGCTAGGGTAGGTAGAGCGCAGACTCCCTTAGACCAGAAATACACCCATTTATGATAAAGGGATCTAGGTATGCATTCCTTTGAACTTTTAGATTAGGGGACAATGAATTTTAAGAAAATGAATATTTTTAGTTATTTTTCCGAAATACAAGTGGGCGTAGCTGTCATCTTAAGCTTTAGTTCCTGGATATGTGATGGGATTCGTAAAAGTAAAATCAGTTTCATGAAGATAACGCCCTCGAAAAGAGTGGTTTGACCTAAAAGAGTCCTCAACTAACTTGGAGATGACATATGCAGTCCGGTCCGGCTGTCTTGCTCAAATCCTACTCAAATGAATAGCGTTATGAGAAAACAGGCCAAGACTATGGGACAACTGCACGATGCAAATGGGTAACTCACGATTTAGTAAACTCGACGTACCCCAGACTGAAGAAGAGCCAGTTGTCTGCGAAAACTTGGAGGAATGTAGTTAAATGAAGACGATATGATAGTAGCTGAGACACATCGTCTGCAATCATACACGATGGCCAACAGGCGTGCCAGATGCATTGCCTAAAACTTACAAGCGGACTACAATCGGTTTCAACTTGATATAAACTAAGAGTCGTGGGGTTAAGCAAGGAGAGTAGGACCCGGAGTCCATGCTACCCCGTCTTTCGCCTTGCACTAAAATTGATCCTACAACCTTCACGTTCGTGGAGCGAAATACTTCAATTCGCCACGTATACTGGTGACAAATTCATGACCCATGAAATTCAACTGAGGACACTTCCTGGTTCAGAGCAAGTTCCTAACTTAATTTACCTGTTGGTGCTATAACAATGAAAACTTGAATATTTTACAATATTGCAATCACAACAAAACTTCAAACGGGTTAACACAAAGAAAAACGATAACAAAAAGCACACTTAACACACTTTGTCATCACCTGATCTGCAGGTTGCAACTGCTGCACAATGGCACACGTACACCGGGTCCAACTGCCTTATTTATGATACCGCGACCGCGTTTTGGTGCAGATGTTGCTCCAAAGACTCCACCCTTGCCTACATTGCTAGGACCTGAACCGGCCGAAGGAGAAGCAAAAGTAGATGTTTGCGAATCACTAACATTTGTTATCGAAGAGGAAATGTTAGTAGCACCCAAGTTCTGCTGCTGCTGCTGTTGTTGCGGTTGCGAAAGGGGGACCTGCGGCGGAGCTTGTGCTTGCGGTGGCTTAAAACCAGCCGGACCTGTGGAAGCGGTCGGCTTATATGTGTTATTATTGCTACTTGGCTGCGATTGCATTTGAGAACATGGTGCACGACACACACTGTTGCCAGAACCACCGCCGGCACCGGCACATACCTTGCCAGTCATTGGACAGCGACCAGCAGCACCCGCAGAGTGAGCGGGTGTTGGCGCTGGTGGTGGCTTGTAGGCCGGCACTGGGATGGCACTGGCACGATTCTGTTGTTGGTTAGTTAAAGAACTAGTAGCAGAAGCATTTGTTAATGAGCAGCTTGAACTGGCTGCCGCAACTAATGACGATGATGATTGCGCACTATATGATTGTTGTTGTTGTTGTTGTTGTTTTTGGGAAACCGATGATTGTGCATAAGTAGAAGACTGTTGCTGTTGGAAGCCTGGCGGCGGACCAACCAACTTGCTACCAGAGGACGCAGAAATGATATATTTCGGCGGCTGAGGTTCATCGTGTGCAGGAAGAACAGGCTTAATGGGGAATTTAGAGACGGGCTCCGGTGAATGTAGCTGTGGAAATGTGGTGGTATCAGTGAGTGTTGCGGCACGTGCACTGATGGCCTGCGACTGACTGGTGAGGTTAGTGATTTCCTGTTCGAGGCCGGACAGCCGTCGAGCTTGATTTGCGACGAAACCAGTTTTACCATAGGAGCTGCGTACATCGGCACTGGTGCTTTGCTTTGTGCTGGCGCTGGTGCTGGTGCTGCTACTCCCTGTGCGGATTTCGACAGTTTTGGCACTTTGAGTGTGTTCGTATTCCTCGACAACTTTGCGCCGACGTTCGATTTGAGTGTTGCCCACTTGTGAGGTGGTTTTGCTCTCGAGTTGGGATTTCTTCTCCTCGGCAAGGCGAGACTCCTTTTCGCGTTTTTGAATTGTTTGGTCGCCAATCTGGCGTTCCTGCACAACCTCAGGCTTATCGACAAAGCTCTGGGAGCCTGATTGGCTGGCAGTTTGATAGTGAGAGAGCAGCTGTCCTTGCTGTTGCTGCTGCTGCATCTGTTGAGCGCCTAAGTACGACTGGCCAGTGGTGATGGAACCAGCCTGAAGGGTTCGGGGTGAAGCTGTTGGCAAGTCACTATCCCTTAGCCTTGGTGCGCGGATTGCGCTCAATGGATTTGGTGGTGGACCGGGAGCTGGAGACTTGGCACGATCGGGACAGGGTGACACTGATCGACGGTCGAAAAGATGTCCAGTGGTGGCGGCACATTCTTCAAAGCAAAGCTTATCAGGAGTTTGATAGAAAGGGATGATCGGAGCTGGTTTATTGATCTGCGACGGAGTATACGGCCTAGATGGAGGATAAGACTCGTCCTGCTGCTGGTGCTCATCTAACGATTGAAAAGCCATAGTAACTGGACCGGAGCGGTCCTCAACAATAATCGGAACTGTGGGAATAGGTTTAAGTTGTTGTTTGGATTGTTGTTGTTGTTGTTGTTGTTGGTGCTGCTGCTGTTTTTGCTCGCTGACTCTCGTCATAGTCCTGGAGGCAGTTGCGCTAGAACTAGCAGCAGTAGATGTCACTATTGATGAAGACTTAACCGAAGCTGTACTGGTGTGCTGAGTGTTAATGGTCTGCTGTTGCTGCTTTTGCTGTTGTTGAGCATTTGAGCAAGTCATACTTGTGGTAGCGATGGGTTGCGGCGATGGTGGTGTATCTACGAAAGCAAGCGGTACATTCTCTCTAAGCTCGGGCGGTTCCGGGGTACGAACAGGTCTCTGTGTTGGCAAAACTGTCCAATTTCTCTGATACTGTGGTATTGTTTCGGGTCTGTGTAGGCCAGATTGTGTAGGACGCGGTTTTAAGTGGCTTAATGGGGATGGTGGTGGGAAAGACACCTTATGCTCATCGAACATTTCATCGATTTCGTGAGCGGTCAACTGGCATTCGGCTTTAGAATGGGTAGCGGATGTTGTCGACAAAGAAGTGGTTTTAGTTTGTTGTTGTTGTTGGTATTGTTGGAAGGATTTGCAGGAAGTAGAACAGGTGGAAGACACTTGAGAGACATTGGACACAGTGTTCCGCTGCGATGCACAACGCAATGATTCGTATTCGGCATCAGCAGCGGAGTCACGTTGTAGGGATACAACAGAATTGCGTGGGGTACTAGGGGGAAGGGGTTCTCGCGAGGGTTGGAATGGTTGTATAGAGGTTTGAGAGGTCATATTAGCGAAAGCGGAAGCCTTTCGTTCGGAAGTTTGTCGCTGTTCCACTCTAGATTCTGTTACCAGAGAACTTGCCGCTGTAGACGTACATACTTCGTCGTCTTGAAGAATTTGGAACTGATAGGGCTTCTTTTGTTCTGCCTTCTTTTGCTCTTCGATCAGTTGAGTTGCTTTCTCTGGATTTAGAGGGGTGTAAGGACGGTCGGGAGCGGTTATTAGGGCATCCACCATGGTAAGTTTCTCTGTCGGAGTTGGTAGGTCAAGCAATTGGGAGCAGACATCATGACCAAAGGGATTATATGGCGTATCGGGAGCAGTTGTTAGTGCCTTAAGGAATGGCGACTTCGGGCGTCGGTCCTCGCGCTCATAAGGCGTCATATCGATCGGGGGAGGCAAGTAGGGCTCAGTCTCTTCGGGCAAAGTAATTTCATCGTTCGGATTCGGAGTAAATTGTACAGTGTAGTCTGGTGCAGTGGTCAGAATGGATGTAATAAAAGATCCTTTTGGAGGTGACTCACGTAAGACTTCTGGCTCTGGCTTACGTTCGGGTTCAGGCACAGGTGCAGGTGCAGGTGCTGATTCTGGTTCTACTGTTTTCTTTGTTTGAACTTTTTCTCCTCTTCCGCAAGACTCTGGATCGCATTGGCATGGGAAATCACATGGCTTGGGGCACGGACATTCCACCATGTGTACTGGAGTGTCCGGAGCCGTGGTCAAAGCACGAACCATGGGACTAATCCATTCTTTCGGAACAGGGTTTGGGATATTTGTTGGTGGAATCGGTTTTACCGGCGGAATTTCGATTTTTATTTCCGGTGTCGGTTGGAATATTCTTTGGCTTTCGAGGATCTCTGTGCGATCTTCAACAACTAGCTGCTCTTCTTTGGACTCACCGCAAACTTTATACGTTTCTTTCACAATTTCAGGCTCCTCTACGGATTCCTGTTTTTTTGGCAGTTCTTCCTTCTTGACAGGTGCCTCCCTTTTTGGAGGTTCTTCCTTCTTCGAAGGAGCTTCCTTTTTTGCCAACTCTTCTACATCTGGAATAACTTCAAACTGTGGTTCGTCAACAAATTCCACATGGCGCGGGCCCTTCGGAGGAGGTACAGGACTGGGAGTCACCTCTCGAACCATGTCTACCAAACGGTAGGTATTTAAGGTACCAGCTAAAGATTCAACACACTCCTGAGCGCTACGTCGCCCAGATAAGTACTCCGAAGAACTCAGGTAACACTGATCGCCCTGTTGTTGCATGGCTGCAACTTCCATGTCCATATGGTAGTCTAGCTCTGAGCCGGATTGTTCATAGGACTGCATTTGATATGCTTGCACCTGAGCCGCATACATTCTTTGGTACTCCTCCGAAGTGGTTGTGGTCGTTGTACAGGTCGACGTGTAGCTATCCGAACTAGACTCGATTTCTGGAGCATTCATGCCTGTTAAACCGGTTAACTGAGGTGCGGATCTACTCTGCCATTGCAACTGTTGCTGTTCTTGTTGCAAACGCTCTTCTTCCTCTTCTTGCAGCGTAACAGTTTTCTGTTGAATCGGCTTGGCAATAACATGCTGAGTCTCCGGCGGGGCTATATACAAAGGTGCAGCAGTTGGCGTATCATGGGCATCATCCCTTGGTGGAGGCCAATTAAATGAGGCACGCAATTCGCGATTAGCCTCACAAACTTCGTTGTCTTCCTCAAAGTAAGACGCAGCACGGTGTTCTTCCGTGCGTTGGCTTTCGTATTCGTAATATTGATGCTGTTCACACTCTACTCCCAACAGACATGAGATCAACAGGGTTTGTACAAAAAAGTGCGCATTCCCAGGGGAAGCACATTACACACATGTATCAGACAACAACAGATTCGTAGATGAATTCGGGACAGGTATAGGTTTATGAGAAGAATGGCATATGTATGTAGCATGAGTATAATGTTTCGGAGAATCAAAAATGAGAAATTTTTGAATGGACCAAATTATTATGCGTTTTTGCAATAATTTTTCGCATTTTTTTTTTTTATCAAAAATCAAAAAAGAGAAAAAATAAATTTAAAAGGTTAAAGAAGCGATATTTACAAAGGTGCTCAAATGCTAAGCTAAGCAAAAAAAAACAAAGTTGGAGTAAGTTAAGACATAGACGTGAGGACAAATGCATACTTGGGGACAGCAGCTGTATAGGCAAGCGAGGGATGAATATGATGATTTTTGTGTGATGTGTATTGTAGTTAAGGGTGTTTTTGGCAAAAATGTTAATTTGGCCCGGACCCGTTTTTGTAAAGTTAAAACCCAAAAAGGAATTTTGAAAATTGAAAACTTATAACCGTGGGTATTACAACAGTATAACAGTGCAAGTAGAGCCCTAGTTTATGATGCAAGCAAGTTGAGAATAGTACAAGTCTTATGAAGTGGACGGCAGAAGAATTATTCAAAAGGATGACCCCGTGGAAGTTGTTAAAAAAATGGACATAAATAAAACTTTAGACGGATTCGCTTTGCAATTAAATAAGATGTGAAAATATCATTTATGTATGTATAAAAATTGTGAGTAAAGTTTCCGCAGAACTTAAATCTTTCATACGGGACTGTCAGCGAACTTTCTCTTACAGGTAAAAACCCACGTGAAAAGTGAGTGCTTTGAAAAATCAGAGTAATCCCTAGGTATAGTCGTAATGAGACTATCGAAGTAAGCAGACTTTAGAAAGATTTATATTCTCCTCTGCTAACACTGGGTTCTCCCTTTTGACTTCCGACCACAAGTGGGGTTACCCATAACCTCATTACTTCTCCTATTCACGTAGAAAAAAAAAAAGCCTTGCCATCGGAAGGTTAATATAAAGCAGAGAGTAACGGGGGATTTCTTAGCAGATTCAACAACGTTTTCTTTCTGTCGAACCCGAATCTCAGATAGCACTTCTGTACGAGAAGTGGCGCCCTTTAGCTTTGGAAACGTTTCACCATGAATCTTGTGATTTGTGAAAAAAACTAGTTTTGCCCAAGCCGAATGCATTTCAAGCCATTTTGTAACGTAGTTTGCAAAGCTAGGCAGAGAAAAGATTCATGTATAGCATCAGATTTGTTCATGTTTCGGTTTCTTTCGTAAAAAACTTAAAAAAAAAACGCTTCCTGCTTCCTAGAAATAACCTATTTACTTGTATTTTGTAGGAAATCTTTTAGGTCTGTAAAAATTAAATCCTGAGTTATTATACCAGTCATTGGCTACGTTGAGTTGAATGCATGTTAGGTCTCTAAAACGGTCTAAGACCTTAAGAAATTTGACTCAATTGTAGATCAGTACTAATGCGTCATGGATCTTTATAAAACTCTTGTTTGAGGTGTTCATGCACGATGTACATATCTGCAAGCCTATCTGCAAATTTGACATTTTAGAGAAAAGAAACTAATAAATTTCCATCTACGAGTAGAAATGAGTTTATACTAAATTGCTTCGAAAGTGGTATGATAATAGCTGGATAAGCTCAACAATATCATGAAGAGAGATAGGTTCCAAACCAGTTTACAGTGGACGATAATAAGAAAGCCGATAGCCTGAAAACTTCATCCGCAGGACCAGAACTCTTTTGTGGATGGAAAAAATATATAAGACCTGCAGAGCTAACTTTTGCGGGAAGCTCACAGGCAAACCTGTGATCTGAGAGACTCAGAGCAAAACAACGTGCCGATTTGGCAATGAGAGTGAAGAAACTTCGGATCAAATCCTTAAAACCTCTGAGCGGGGTTATTTAATACCTTCTATATAGGAAATGCTTTTATTTCTAAAAGGAATAGTACACAATAGGTAGATTGATAGAGTTTTTCAAAACACGGATCCAAAATGATTCAATTGCACTGTAAATCACATAGTCCAGAAAACTATATTGTGCCAATACGTAGGTCGAAAAGGGGGTTTCAGAACACGATTCGAAGAATGAGGGTTCCAAATTACTTAGTCAGGATAGTGACTGCTTACAAGTGTACAATATCACTCATACTCAGTTTCAGGCCCGCAACTACGTGATTCTGCTGATCTTGGCCTATAGATTTCGCATTATGGGTTATGCTGATGATAGTGGAGCGGTTGTAGTTCCAAAAATGTGGAACACTATTACATTAATCTCGCAGTCATTTAGTACACATATCGGAGTTATGATAGATGCCAGACTATTGTACAAAGAACACAGGGACATATGGTAAATTCGATTATTATTTCTGCAGCAACAATCTGATCCCATTAAAACCCAAACTAGAGCGAGAAATTGTTAAGAAATCTGATAATTTAAAAAAACGCAAATAACTTTAAAAAATACCATAAACAAAGGTCTGACAGTATTTTGCGAAATTCCTGAGTTTTCTCTGTATACTTTAACTTGCGAAGAATAGAATAAAGGTCTCTAAATATCAGCTCTCTGATTGGTATAATTTTAAATACGTTTAAAATAGATCATAAATGTATTTCAAATGGGTCATACCCTAGTCAATTTAATTTCCCGCATTCCATTTTATTTTCAAATGCAGTGTCAAGAGTTCCTGGATGAGATGAAAACTTATTTCGCGCACTTATATATCCATATATCGAATATGCTTGCATACAACAATATCTAATCTACATATATCCTTCCTTTCATTTCCTCATCTCAACTCACCCTTTGTTTAAAGTTTAAACAAAATTTTCCAACAGAAAAGACCTACATACTATGTAAATCAACTTTGCTTACTCCTTCTTCACGAGGATATTAGCAATTGAACCTATAAAATACAAGGAGACACATTACCTATTCTCTTGCACATGAGGGTTATACACTACATACATATATACATGTATGTATATCCTTTCTTTCAGTGGGAAGGAAATTATATTTTTTTGTTTTTTCCTTCGTTTCGCGTGGATGCTTCGCTGAACAGCTTAGTAAACTGGAAAGCTGTACTCCTTCTTATCTTCTATTTTCAAGGATGTGTTGTATCCTCTTTCATTGCTCCATCTGTATCGTTAAAGGATGATGAAAGAGTTCTATCAGCAAATTTTCATTTATTTATTTATCACAGGTAAGTAGTTTGTTTACAGTCAATGCATGGTAGACCGTAAAATTGTTGTTGGTTCTGTCTCTCGTTTAAATAACGTATGAGCATATAAAAATTAATTTTTTTTTTTTCTATTTTGAGATTATTTAATTGACAAAATTGTTAATAAATAAAAAAATAGAAAAAGAAGAAGAAGGAGTTATATTTTTACAAAGACAAATATTTCTACAACGCCTACGTTCATGGCATGGAACGTGCGATGTCAACAAAACTCGTATATTCACTTAAAAAAAAGACTGATGTTTAAGGGGGATTAATATGAAAGTACTGTTCACAACATCAAAAGCACGCCAATTATTGTAGAAATATGTAACAAACAAATTTCCAGTTACGTGTTAAACGTTTCTTATACTAGAAATATGAATTTAGTAATAGAGTTTAAGACCAAAAGAAAAGAGGCAAACAAGACGAGTAGTATACGTTATTAGTTTGGATTAGAATTTTAGTTACTGAAAGGATAACGTACCTGAGAGTTTAGGTTCTTGGATTTCGTTTTGAAAAATACATGGTTTGGGTTTGATTTTTTTTTTTTTTTTTAATTTTAATTTCAATGCATATTTCAATTTTTATTGAAGGATCAATAGGATCAAGTAACAAATTACATTTTTCTTATGTGATGTGAAATAAATATTTCTTACATAAATACGAGTAAATATTTATATATTAAATGTAGGGTTTCATGCGCTTGAATTAATCTCTTCGTGAACCTTTCGTTCAAACTTCCCTTCCTTAGTAATATTGGTAGCCTGCTGATCAATTTAAAAACAATGAAATTAATATAAGGAGAGGGCATTTAGCTTTTATTTAAGACTTAAGGAACTACGTACATATTTATCAATAGCCCTTACATGCCTAAATGAAAATTTATAGAATTGGTATTATTCTTACAGATTCTGTCGATATACATAGAAAGGGTTAGAAATAGTCTTTTTTTTATTAGAAAATAGTTCATATACTGAAATTTTAGTTTGGCGAGTTTTAATTTTCGCCAAATTGTATGACATTCAAGGCATGGGGACGTAGCTAAAAAATATTGAGACAAATTCTGAACACAGCATAAAAAGAGCGAACACATAGAGGTTATAAAGAGGTAAAAAGATAAAGAATTATTTTTGGTTCTATGGCAAGGAAAGTGTGTACAAATAGTAGGTACCGAGAAAAAGCTACGATTCGCGTGTTTTTGTACTCACATATGTCTTTTAGGCAGAACGCTTATCCACTTTTTTCATAGATAAAGCCTTCTCTCAGTTGATGGACTTTGCAGAAGGAGGTTTTGAAAACAAAGAAACAGCTCTCTGAGCAGTTTTTAATGTAGGAGGAACACTTAAACACACCCCTAGCACATGACGTAGCAGTTCGCAAAGTGGAGCCTCGTGGTAGACGACATTCTCGATAAACGAGTAAATTACAGATTAAACGGCGGGGTTAGTGGTGACAACAACATCTGCCTAAATGGCAGGATACACTAAAAGATCGAATTCCGAGGGGACTCAGGATAAGAAAAGAATGTTATATCTCAGTGTATTTAAACCTCAACCTATCCAAAGTCACGTTGGTGTCCTTTTTTTTAAGAAAAAGATACATTTCTGGTCATTTCTGATCACAGGCTTCGATAACCAGCAGAAACGAAAACATCGCATTCTTCTAGAATTTTTTTTCTGGAAAACTTAAGAGCATGTACGGAAATATGGTACATGCTGGATTTATACCAATTTGGTTAGACCAATCACGATCCATGGTACGTTGACTTAGACTAAGCTGAACATACCCAAAAGAGAGCTAAGACAAAGTCCGAAAAATGGCTTCCGTATGGGGTTTGCATATCACAGATGATCAGGTTGTACCTAACCGCAGTGATTGAAGCATCCTCGGCTTGTCAGTTCTATGCTTCGCAATTTAGAGAGCAGTAAAGCAATACAAAATGTTGCTGTATTGAATTCACTTTCTCTAACATAACGAACCATCCGAAATAAGCAAATGTAGCAGAAGTGCACCAAAGAAGAAACAAACACTTGAACCAATTTAAAGATCTGCCAGCATTTACTAAGTACAATCGTACAACGTCTATTCGAACTTAGAGTGTGTTGTTCTTCTAAACACAGTCAGAGGATGCAACAAGCAGAATTAAGGTGCTGCTCCAAATAGATCTTAAGTCCACCTTACGATGAAATACTTGACCGTGAAATACAATCCATAAAATCTCACTGTCCTACGTAAGAGAGGAATGGTCCTAATCAGGATACAACTAAATTCCACATTGTCATCACCATTTTGGTTGTTCTTATTCATGTTCTTTATACATATAATCCTTACGGGAAAAAAAGACTCAGTTATAAAACTAATAAAAGTAGGGAATACGCTATAAGTTGGTCTATATAGTAATGAAAAACTGTTGCTATCCTCGTAATTCAATGTGGCTTTTCACTAATTTAATTCTAAATACAAATAAAGGACATCTTGTTCCAATGTACTAAATGAAAAATACATACATGCCATGCAAGCCCAAATTCCTACATATTCATATATGTATGTGTAATCATTATTCCCTTCAACGACAAAAAAGCTGAAATTGTGAACATTTCCCAGTCTCCCAGCAACCAGAGCTAATTACAGATGGAGCATTCCTTTTCCTTTTTCAACTCAGTTTCCTTGAATGGATTCAGTAACGAGAAATTATAATGAAATCCAATTCACTACAAAATTAGCTTCATTATACACTATTCATTTATTTTGATTACGTCCAGAGGACATCATGTGCGGTACACTGGATAACTCTACGACAAAAGATAAAATTCCCATTTAAGTAGTATTATCTGTCCAATTTTGAGAGCTCATCATTCAATTGACCCAATTTTTCTTTCAAACTCAAACCTTTTTTTTTCATACCGCACGGCGAATACACATGTCCTAAAGCTCTCCTATTTTCTTTTCAATTTAATTTATTAAAATTGAAAAAAATGTGGCATGCCATTCAGCAAACTACTTCATAAAATGTCCGCATTTTAAAAATATTTGGGTTGAGATGTGCCCCAAAAAGAAGTCGAAGGACTTCATGAAGCCATTTGCTGTTGTTGCGCCTCTATATCCCACATTTACGACGTGACCGGAGATGACGAGTAAAAGGAGGAAAAAAATTCAAATTTTCAGTTATCCTTTTTGGCCGACATGTCACTGGTGTTTGTTTTTTTTCTTCCAAGAATGCAATATTATACATTTCATTGATGTGATTGAGTTTTCATAATAACGGGGTTCTCCCTGTCTTATTGAGATGATTAATGTGATAAGAAGGAAAGAAAAAAGGACATATGTATGTAAGATATGTGTATGAACTTTGCTGCAGCACATTTAAATGTCATCAGACATATTTAGAATATTGACAGCTTTCATTACCCACGTTGTCAACACTGTTAACCCTTACTACTCAATAATTACGTGTTTATGTAACCCCACCACTATAATGCTAAATTCAGGATCAATAATATAATTTCACCCCACGAGACAAAATATGCAGCGAAACAAATCTATGGATGTTACGTATTCGTCACATTATCCTTGCGTAAATAAATCAATTAATTAATTCTGTTAAAAATATTTCCGTCCATAGTAATGGTTTTTTTTTTAATATGCGCTTCTGCAATGTTGTTTTTTTTTATTGTTGTCAAGGCTGATGAGAATATTAATGATGCTGCTTTAAAGTGGAACTGCAGATGCTGCGCTCTGCAAGCGCGTTAACAATTTCAAAAATAATAAATACACAAAATGGGATAATAAAATGCAACAATGGTTGGTTTCTCATTTGCCGCATCAATTGCCGCTGTAAGTTTAATAACGATCAAACAGGAGAATGGAAAAAAATGTAGTCCTGAGCCCATGCACATAACTCACATACATATTCGTTATATCAATATGTGCGCAGAAACTCTCCGTGTATGTATGTTGTATCCATTTTAATTCTGTTAATTGTTAAGCCAATAAACTGTAGCAGGAGGCGCCAGCAAAAAAGGACCAACAACGTTCCACAAATGGGAAATGAAAAGTCTCATCGTCTCTTGATTATACACGAACGGAAAAATGATAATTTTTATTTTTTAACAAATACAATATTTCAACAATATTGACGGATACCTACGCGTTCGATTGCCATACCAAAAAGTCAGGGAGAAGGATAATTGAATTGGTCACCTTACTTTTTGATTTTCTTTTTTATCTCGTTTTCATGATTAAATGAATGATCTAAGGCAATTAATGGTGGGGTGATAATTTATGCCACTGTCACTACTGTTGCAATAAACCAGGCAAAGTAGAAAATAAATTAAAAAAAAAAAAAAAAAATATTTTATTTCATGATTGGTGTGTGGATTTAAAAATTTATTACATTCGCAGGAGTAGGAACGCAAATCGAATCAATGCTATGTTTATATTGCGGTCAGGAAATCAGCAAGATAAGTTGTGGGAATTGTGGGAAATTGCTTAAAAGCAAGCAATTAAATAAAGCTTTTTTTCTTTTTTTGGGTGAGTCCTTTTTTTCTTTTTTTTACAAGATAGCATACCTCGGTAGAAATTATTTTTGGGTCCAGTGGGCTTTCTGTATTGTGTTGCATAGAAAGAGTGAGGACGCCCTATGTACAATATATATTACAGGTTGGAATTGTTATTTTGTTCAGTTTATAGGTTTTATGTGTATTTGTTAGCTGGATAGTGTCCTCGTTATAAAGGGCATACGTTTTGTTTAGATAGAAAATTGTTTGTTTTTATTGTGAGCTGCGAATTTTTGTTTGCCAAATACTGTTTGAAAAGCGAATGAAATCTCGCTTTGGGGGACTTTTAAATATTTAAAAGGCTTTATAGGTCTTGTTCTTTATATAATAATTAAATAAACATCTATTTTGAAACTTTATTTCTTGTCTTTTGTCATAAAATATTCATTCATCTGTGAATCCATCACTAACCTCTCATCATCTGCCTGTTCAGAGCTTGAGAAAGTCTGAACCTATTTATATTTAGTTTTTTCTACTCATTCTACTACGTTTTGAACAAATGAGTTAAATCTGTCATACGAAGTCACTACAAGCGTCGTCACTCAGTGGTTACTGTGTTGGCTGACAAACGTTTGAAATACGTTCTACTGAAGCTAGGTTTAGGTTCAATATGTACACTACGAGAGTAATATAACATTCAATCAGATGATTTACGGAAGAAATTTATAGTTATATAAATCGAAATTTTTATTTAAACTGAAGGAAAATATATTCGTTGAGCCTCTAACCTTCAGTGTCTGTATTTTCATTGCAGTTTCATCTTAAGCATGTCATCTCTGTTAAAATGGCTTAAAAAATTAAAGCAAGGATTATAATTAGTATAATTCTCGATCTTTGATATTGAGAGAGTTAATAGCTGTTGCACTTCTATACTAAAAATCATCGACTAGCGACCAATTACTTTTAGGAAGGGTACTCGAAACTAGGTGGTCAGAAAGTTTCACAGAATGAAGTCTAATTTTCTGTTCTGCAGAACAATTTATAAAGTTATTCCGGATGAAGATAAAAGTGCAATATTTCTAAAACTAAAGTCAGATGTCCTCTAAAAATTACTCAAATTGGAAGTGGGGCTGATAGGGCATAGGTTAACCTAATAAACTCGGCGACCTGAAAAGATCTTTTGTGCTGTCCCCTGATAGTTGTTGTATTGTACTAAGCCTTCTAGCTGAAATCTAGTTCATTAATGAAACTATAGATAGTTTGAGCTGAAGAGGATCTGACATCAGATGGTGATGTTAAGCCGTTGCTAATGTACTTAAGCGTAAGCCGCGCTATAGCCGGGCATTCACACAGTATACGATGAGCTGTTGCGGTGTTTTCAAGACAGAGACGGCACATGTCCGATTGGACACGGCCCATTTTCTTGAGATGATAATTGAGAGAGCAGTCTCCAGTTAGGAAGTCAATTATGATCATAGCCTTGTGTTTGCTTATTGAAAGAATGTCTCTAGAATTTATAAATTTCTTGGCATGTTGTAGACCATTTTACGAGTTCCAGTACGAGAGCGTTTCTTGTCGTTTCCGCAGATTAAGCTCTATCTTGATCTGGTGTGTAGGTAAGCCACAGATTGAGCACCTAGTCTGGCAAGTTCATCAGCGGATTCGTTGCCGGGGACACACACAAAGTGATTTTATTGTATGCAGCAAACTGCAAAAGTACTTATACACAATTCCAAACCAGCTTAGACTCAAAATTGGAGGATATAAGAGCTTTGAGAGCTGCTTGGCTGTCTGACACAATAGGTATTTATTTGTGATCTACGGAGGCTCCTTCTGATGCATTCTCTGGCACATAGCTCGATTGCATAGACCTACGCTTGGAATGTAGTACATAGTAGATTGTCCAAGTGAAGTGTAAAGTTTGTAATTAGGACCAAAGACATTTTCGAACCGTCAGTGTCAAATTGGCTTACTCGTACATCTAAGTAGGTGTGAATTAGTAGTATTCACATAATTGATTCTTTTTCTCACCGAGGAAGACAACTGAGTGTCGAATATTGGTTAAGCGCCAGCGCTATCTTCTCAAATAAAATTATGTATTTCAGTCGTTTCACTACGTATTTGAGTCACCCTATCTCGTGGTTTTCCAAATTTATATATTTTAGCAATGCTAGTGTTTTTTCTTTGACAAATGACAACAAATTAAGTTTCCTTTTTGTTTCTATTAGGGACATATCTACTAGTATGAGATACTTATTCAAAGTATAAAGTGATTTAAATTGTATTTCGAAAACGCAATGCCTTTTTTATGGGTAGTCCCTTCAGAGAGAAACATTTCATTCACTTTCCATAAATTTAGTTCCCAATTTAACACGAAACCTATTTAATCCAATTTCAATTCAATATTGACACTATCGGGTTGGTACATACCTTGGGGACCAGCATGGCTTCTTGGCAATGTAGCATACGGATTGTTTGCTAGCTGCTGTTGCTGCTGCTGCTGCTGCTGTTGATGTTGCTGTTGCTGGACTGGTCTAGGTTGTCCCCAGTTTCCACCTTGAGTGGGTGGTGGGTATGAAGTTGGTGATTTCGGAGCAGCTGCTGGTGCTGGAGCGCCATATGGACGAGCAAAACCCTGATTTACCTGTTGGTAGTATAATGAAATACATTTTTAATCGCAATTCAACAATTTTTGAGACCAAAAGAAATTCATTGACTTTAGTGTGTAAGTAGTCATATGTGCATCACAACATTAAACAGAGAAAACACTGTTTTTTTTTTTTTTTTTTTGTTACAGAGTGGGAAAAAATGCAGCTCTGTCGTGCACTTACCTTGTAATTGACCGACACTCCCTTACCGGGTGGGATAACGCTTCTTATTACATTACCATGCAATGTCACGTATTGAAACTGTTCATTGCCCTGCCCGATGCGTGCATCTGTCGGATTTATATTGCCTTCGTCAGATTGTCCATTTGCTACGTTGACCATTTCGGATGCTTCTCCCGCAACACCCTGAGGGAAGTATAACATTTTAATCCCATCAGAGGACGAGCTTGTTGTTGTTGGTGTTGGTGTTGTAGAGTGTTCAGTGTTTTTGTTTGAATTATTATTTAAATAATTTGTAAACTCTTTTAAATATTTATTATATACATTTGAGCTGACGCCGTTGGTCGTTTTATTGTTGTTGTGGTTGTTGCTTGAAGCCGTCGACGACGGGGCGTATCGATTGTTCGAGTTCATATCGTTTTCGTTTTGTTTGCCACTTTGATTAATTGTCATTGAGTTTTGTTGTTGCTGTTGTACTGTTGTACTGTATTGCTGTTGTGGTAATGGAGGTGGTGGAGGTGGTGGCAAGTGAAAGTCTGTAGCGTTACCACTTCCAGTCGAGGACGATGTTGACTGTTGTCTTGAATGTCCTGGTGACGATGTATTATTGTATCCATTGTTATTGTTTAAGGAATTTTCAATGCTATTGGCAGCTGTAGTGTTGATCGGACTGCAACTGCTGTTGTTGATTCCATTTGATGAGGAGTAAGGGGACAATGACAGGGATGACGATGATGCCGTCGAAAGGCTACTGTTTGTGCGCGAATGATTGTTAAGGGCAGTGCTGTTGCAAAATGTATCTTGAATTTGAAATTGTTGAAGTTGTGTTGGTGATGGGGGTGGTGGTAGTGGTAAATCGGGAATGCTGCTGGTTTCAGTCTGTGTTTTTTTTTTAATTTTTAATAAGCAAATGCGGCACACAGAATTATTTATTAAATAAAAATAAAATAAAACAAATTAAAGTGTTAGTTTGTATGCGGTTTTTAGGAGCTTTGTAAATATTTTTACGGCATTCTGAATTTATAAATAAAAAAAAGTAGGAAATGACTTTTCCCTAAAACAGTGCGGCGGCGCGGCGTCCTTTGATTTTATTTTTTTTATTTAAAATTTCACTTTTTTTTTGTAAGCATTAATTTAACGCGCAATCACGTATACCTGCCCTTATATTGCAGAAGTTGTTGCATACTATTCCTTAATTCTGTCAAACACTTTATATAGTGAATTTAGGGATAGTAAGCATTTTGAAGGCAAAGACGAAGGCCAAAGTTGGGTTAAAATCGATTAATAACCCCGTACAAAGGATTTTCTCAGGTTTCGTAAACCATATATGGACACGATCGTCCTTCAATTTTGACACTTATTTTAATGAAAGCCCAAAATGTAAAACAATTACGATCTCGAATTTAATATATTCGCCACCGAAAGGAACCAACATTTGTTGAGGATACCTGTCCACCAATAATTTTTATCACAAAGATATTAAGACCAAGGGATTCATTCACTAGTTTTCGTAACCATTTAGTATGTACAGCAGAATATCTAATTTTTGGTGCCATTTGACTGCCTCTTTGTGTGAATAATTTATGTTTTTGCTTTTTTTACTTATTTTTTCAAGCTCACCCAGATTAATTTAGTAAAAGGGAAATTGTGTCAATAGTACTTGATAACTTTTTGGGGCCCTAAGTGGTACACTTTGTTCCTAGCTCATCCCGGACTGTTCATTTGACATGAGGCTTGGACCCAGCAGAGGAACACTGCTACTTTCTTCAATTCCCTTAAGAGATCTGCGGCATTGGTACAATTTGCTTTTGTCAGGTGACATAATAATTGAGCCTCCACGCCTATTGCTAATTTAGGCCCATCGTATGTACGTATGTATGTCGGTACGTACACCCTTATATTTTTGTCAAGGAGTTGTATTCTACTTAGATAAACAGTTTCATGCTTGACTTTAAAATCAAAGCATGGGAGGATATAGTCCACTTAGTATAATTGACAACACTACGTGAGCGGGAAGTTTTTAATCCACTTGTAGGTTAAATACTCTTTTTGTTCAATTTTCTTGAGACGACACATTTTTTGCCAAGAGTGGCTCAACGCTTTTGTTCTAAGTGGTAATGCCGGTTCGAAATTACTGTACTGTCACCGCCATTTATTGACCGAGAAACGTCATAAAAAAACGTAATTTCTTAAAAATGTTTTCCTCAAGGATTTTTTTTAAATATTCCATATCTCTTAAACCTTTCCTAAAGTTGTTTTATTTGTAACAAGAATCTAAGAAATGAAAAGATTAAACGTTTTTTTTTTATCAATTTCATCATTAGTACATCTAAGCTACACTTCCGAAAACATGTTAGTTAATCAAGATTATAAGGGCATACATTTTTATTCGCTTTAAATTTATTTTAAATTAGATGTACATAGTTTTATTTATTGAAGTATGTCTATTGCGAGGATTTTTTTTTTTTTGTATCTAAGTTCGTATTAGGTCAAGGTCACTAACAGACAGCCCAAAATGTTCATCAAGCACATTTTCATGATATAATTTAGAGTCTGAGTGCGAAAACCACCAAAATGAAATCAATCAACGCGTGCTGTAGTTTCAGCAGCTGCAGCTTTGAAAATTCCCCTACGGACACTTTGTGTGTTTCATTAAAATGATTATGTAACCGAGTGTTATATTTACTTTAGATATATGTATAATTTCTCTACCAACGTTCGTTACTACAACTAGCACTTTAAATAAATTTAATATTCGCTACAAATTAATTTAGGGTCCAGTTAACGGACACCATCCGTACGCGCTGAAATGTCGAACTAAAAAACTGCCGATATTTTTCATTTTCATTCTGGGATCGATGTTTTTTTTTATTATTCATGTCTCATATAAATTGCTTGTGAAAAGGTGTTGGTGCATCAATGCATTCGTGCACAGATGCACACCTTTAATTTGCACTAGGAAGCAAAGTTGCATCTGCAAAGCAATGAGAGACTCATTGCACAAGTATTGCACGTTAAGTACGGAGGGGAAAGCTAAATTTAAATCTAAGTTTCATGCCAGCAGAATTTCTTTTAATCTTTTGTCACGTTGTGGATTTATTTTAATCCTTATAGGTTTTATTTTGACTCTATTCTAGGAATGGGGTAATTAACTAAATCACATAATTTGTAGAGAGAAGATTGCAGTTGGTATTTGAAGTATTTCCCTAGTCAAATTACAGAATACGGTCGCCCAAGTGATTGACATTGTTTTTTAAATCAAACCTTCGATGAAAGCTATCGAGTCCTTCAAACGGGAATATATATATACTTAGCTTAACCGACTATTTACACGGCAAAGATATCAACCTCTTATTAGAAAACATATTCAAACTACATATACGAGTATACTATCACTTCAAGATTTCGTTCTAAATTCGGAACACCTGCATTTTTTATTGCTTTAGCCAGTAGCAAGGTGCACGTGTTTTTTTTTTATTTTAGCGCGCGCACACACACACACACACAAACATACGAACATTTAATCAAATTTGTTAGAATGCACTCTGTTTTGAATGTATACCGTGTTAGATTGTTCTACTTACATTGCTGGGTGGTGCAGAGTACGATGGGGTGGTGTTTCCATTAGTTGGACTACCATTGAATCCGATGCTATTTAAAGCAGCGGAAATGGTTGAAGCACTCAGTTTGGTATTTCTAAAAAGAAACAGAAAAAAGAAAATAGTTCAAAATCAAATAAGGTGCTGTCGAAGCGTTGTAAAAACAATGAACAATTTAGAAGGAGGGCAGGTACGATTAGGCGCGATTAAAATAGATTGATGTGATGGGTCACAGGGAAAAGACGTGGATAGAAGTAATTGTGAGGAGTGTGACATTTGCTTGGACTGTCTGCGGGAGTGTATCATTTGGGACTGAATGACTTTTTTCTCTTTTGGAAACATTGCTTAATGTCATGGTTAGTGAATAATCGTTCAGCTATTTAACCGGGGGTTTATTTTATAAAAAAAAGTTAATAGTTAACGAGTGAACAGTGAACAATGAATAATTGTTAAATTTCAACTTCCTGCGATTTTTGTACGAGTTATCGAATGATTTGTGAAAACTGAATAGGAGAGACGTTCGAGTACTTAACTTTTTCAATTGTAAGTTAAAAGAGGAAAAGTTTAGAGAATTGGTAAAGTTCTTGGAAATAAGTTATATTAAAAGAATCGCATTGTTTAATATTTCTCAAGGATGATGATGACTATCAAAGAAAATCACTTATGAAAATAATTTTATTCAAGTAGCTGCAACGACTAGCTTAGCAGCAGTCTATTTGGTCAATCCAACTTTGTATTACATTGTCAAAAGTTTATGGATCTACATAGTTAGATTGTTTGAAGACTGATGTGACACGTCTTGTCTTCATTACGACTCAATGCCGATTTTCGGAAATCCTACAGTTTTTCAATTTGATTTCACCAAAATCGACGTCACTTTCCAACTCATTTAAAGCCCACACAAAAAAGCATTAACGAAGTAGAGTGTAATTTTATTTCAACTCTTGACTAAGGTGGAACTAAACAACTGGAAGGTTGTAGGCAGGCTACTAAAATGGTTATTAAAATGCCAACTGGCACTTCTGATAAGGAAATTCCAAGCTTGGAGCGAAAAGCACTGAAATGGGTGGTAGCGTTTTTTATAGGTCAGGTATCATCTAAAGAAGATGGGTCTTCTGGAGAATAATACCTTTGAACTATCCATGGCGGAAATCAAGAAGGCCGGCGGTGCATATATTGTGTCAATGTTCGGCATTAGCTAGCAAAAGAAGGGATGTATTAGGACTCCACTGGGTAGAAACCCAGAAGATAAACCAGATTTGTGCTAAACAAATGCTAGCGTTGACACAAGGAATCAAAGCCAGAGAAGAACTGTGGGGGAGTCCAGAGGATCTCGAGCTAAGGTGGATCGTGGAAGAGAGACGAAAAGGGACCTATAACTGTGATTCGAAATGTCTCGAAATAATACATATATGTATATACACATAAGGTGGAATCTATGAGCAAATAATCCGAGACCTTTGTGCAAAATTCTCCTCAGAAAAGTACAACTGATAATCAGTTGTTGAGCTCTACGAGGTGTTGAGATTTCACGCACACTTTGGACAACAGCAGTATTTCTTTCGTCGGCATTGGAGGATTCAAAAACAAGTTATCTGCCTTAGGTAAAAGGATTTATATGAGAAGTTGAAAAACAGCGGCAGATTTTGGTCGTGCCAAGGCAAGTACACAAGACTCAAGAGATAACAGCTGGCCGTACCAAAGCAGGGATCAGACTCTCGATTTTACTAAGGCTTGTACTATTTGCTTCTTAAAATCATCTGCTACTGGTTGGAAGTTCGAAAGATTGGACAAATATTCTTCAAGCAAATCAACATACAACAATGTAAAATCGGCATCTCTAGAATTAAACTATTTGCTTAGATCAGAGATGTACATAAAGTATATCAAATACAGTGAAACCCGTTAATCTAGGATTACAAAAGATCTCTCCAACCGAGGCATAAGATACATACATACATAGGTGGAAAGAAATTCGGCTAGAGTGAGCGTCAATGTGATATCATACATTGACAGATATTAAGTGATTTAATGTGTGGCCCATAAAGCTAGAGACGATTGCTGTATGTCCACGGACGATGAATTCACTACCACTAAATGTCGACTCACAAAATATCCCTATTTGCAATCCCTCATGGCTGAGAGATGAGCAAATTTCCGAGAGTATCCCTAGAAAGGCAATTTTAGGTCGTGGAAAATATTTCGATGCTAAGAAAATGCTGTTTGCGATATTGTGAGATGCAAGAAAGACATTTTTATCTTCCGTATCAAAAAAAAAATAGATGAAGACTCCGGAGAAATTTACTATAGTGTGTGATGAACGTTGAAAGTAACAGATCGGATGATAATTCATTGCAATGTCTGTGAGTGCCGTGGCTCAAGGTTTGGATTACTGAACGGAAGGTTTGAGTCCCAGAAAACACCAACGTCCGGGAGTAACAAAACACAGCCTTTTCGGATATGGCTGTAGACCATAGGTCTATAACATGCGCAACACGAATGGTCGCGAAAAGCTAGGTCCTGGACCACATACAACCTGTTGTGCCAATTATATGCATTTGTATTTGTCTGTTAAATTTCGACATAACAAATCACAGTGCACATGTTGAAACCAATTGTTGAATAAGTCCAGGCTGAGCGCATCAGCTGGTACTGTCAAGAAGATCGTCGGAAATTCCCGTCCGAAGAGCAATAGCGACTCAAGTTCCAGCCGAAGTTCGGAAAAGAGGCAAACGAGAAAACAATTGGGTTACTCAAATGCAAAAACAACAGCGAATTCTCGGCCTCAGCGAGGAGGTGATCCAAAATAGAGCGGCTTGTAGAAGGATATTGAGGTCCGCAAACTTAGCCAACCCCAAAAGCGGCGCAGTAGCAAGGCAGATACGTGGGAGGAATATGTAGCATAAGATGTACGTAAGCGATATAAGTATATGTATTTTTCAACGGTAAATAAAAGAAAAGGAAGAAATCACACACAAGAGGAAACAAAAGATTTATATACTTATGTCAATGTGTGTACATAAATACAAAATTATCAAATCGAAGAATAAGGACATTTAAGCTACAAATTTCAATGCAATTTAATCGATTATAATACTTACGGTTTAATTGGTACTGGAACATACCCATCGGTTCCGCTTGGTGGATTCTGCATAGCGGCCAAACGAGCATGGATATCACAATACAACTTGTTATTGAAATTGTAGTATCCTTGATTTTTCAACGACGACCCACAGGTGGCGCACTTGAAGCACTCAACGTGAAGGTTCTTATCCTTGATGCGGACGAAAACACCACTGTTGTACAAAAAAAAATGTCAAGTTTATATCGGTCTACTTAATAAAAGCTTGCGCCAAAAATTATAGAGGTACAGGATGAAAACGGGAATTTTCACACACACAGCCTCTCACACATTTCACATTCATTAAAAAAAAAAAATGGATTCACTGTAGCTGCAAGTGCAGGAACAATGAAATCATATATTCATAAGTTTAAATTCTTACACAATTCCTACGCCGCAAATGGCACATTGCGGCAATGTGGTCGACGGTGGCCGTTCGCTAGGCGCAACTGATGCAGCTGTAGCGGCAGCATCCAATTCCGCTTTGTACTCGGGCGATTGTAGTGCTGGACAAACGGGCAATATAATCAACCTAGGATCGACGGTTGGAGTAGCTGCTGCTGGTGTTGGTGGTGCTGCTGCTGTTGGTTTCTCGTCGGCATCACCTCTGGACTCTGGGTGGTGTGCCGGGAGGCTGGGTCGGTGCGAAGCACCCGGTGCAAGAGTGTTCTGTTGCAATGGGGTTCCGATGCGTTCATCCTGTTGTTTAATTGAAGGTGTTACGGGTCGTGATGTTCGCTGCCCTCCAATGGCATGGCTATGAGTCCAGTAAAAGTTCGCCGGACTTCGGGGTTCTTTAAAGTTTTTTTTTTTTTTTTTATGATGGTTGTATTAAATTTTATTTTCATTTTCTCAATTAATTGCAACTGGATTAAAGTACAATCTCACAGAGTAACAAACACGCAACAAATAGTATTTTAACAGAGATACATAGGAGTAGGTGTGTTTGTGTGAGTGTGTGTGATAGGAGGGGAGAAGTAATGTAAGGATAATGTGCACACAGTGCTGTGTGTTTGGTTACACTTACACAATGAGACGTTCACATTCTGTGCAAATGTTTTGTCCAGCTGGGAGTCCGCCAGTGCTTGGAGGCTTTGGACGATCAATTGGAGCAGTCACATGCCTAGTGACATTTGATTGGTTTTGACTTGGTATGTGATTGTTGATTATTTGTGGTGGATTGTATGGAGCTGTTTGTGTAAATAAATTGGAATCGCAAAAGAAGAACACACAAAAGAAACAAGAAATTAGAAACAAGAAATTAGAAACAAGAAACATTGAAAACAAATTTAGCAAATTTAGTGAAGTTGTTACTTTTAAGGATTTTATGTCAAACAATTTTTCGAAATATTAACTAAAGGCTTGACGGTAAACACTTGCATATCTACGACAAATAGGTTTCAATCTGATCTCTCGTTTCAAAATCTACGAATATATCCTGTATGTAAGGGGTGTTAATTTAAGAAGCGGTGGGTTTTTGAGAGGGAAAAATTTCAAACCAGCGCAGCGGCCAAGAATTCTCAAGAAATATCAATTAATATTACGCTACATGACATTACGCCAAGAATAAGAAATATCGCCTCAGTTGAGGCCAGCCGTGGTTCCAGCAGGATGGGGCTTCATGTCATACGGCCACCAATACCATCGATTTATTGAAATCAAAATTTGGTAAAAGGGTGATCTCAATATTGAGACCTGTAAATTGACTACGAAGATCTTGCGATCTAACGCTGCTGGATTATTTTGGAGACGTGGATTATATGGCTTGTTTACGTGGATAAACCATCAGCAATTTAAGCTTTGGATGCTCGAAAAAGTGATCAAAAATTGGACCGACAGGATACGCTTTGTAATTGCTAGTCGAGGATATGTTAAATGATAAAGAATAACCTTTCAAATAAAAACATTTTTTACATCAAGAGTCAATGTTATGTATTTTTATTTAAATTTATTTTCCCCACTCCATAAGCAGACACTCTTTAGTTACTTAAAATAAGTTAAATAAGTTTGTTGCACTGTTTATGCAATGTGGTACACCTAAGAAAGTTTAACAGAAGTAAAACAAAAATCGAAATTGGGCCCAGACAACCAAAATTATCCATATTTACGACTCACTCTGCCGCAGTTTCAAGGATATAAGAAAGAGAAACCTCGAAAAAGTATTCCACTGGCCAAAACTTCTTTGACAGCATAGAGAACTTTTGCTAAACAAGAAAGTTTCTTTTTCTTTCTTAAATCTAAGGCTAATAGCTATAAGACCCCGAATAGCGGTTCCTAGAAATACATCCTTTCAATGAAATAGGTCACGAGAAATTTGGTAACAAAACAGACCACTATAGCGCTATTTGTGTTTTGGAAGCATAACCGCCACTCCTACCTTTCTACTTATAATACGGCTCCTTGGTTGGAAAACGCAGCAATCTGAATATGTATGGGTAGACACAAAAACATTTTTAAATTCAATTGAAAAAGAACAAAAAGGTCCTAAGCACCATCCAGCGTCTCGAAAATCACAAATTTGACGAAATAAAAGTTAAATAGCCGATCGGCTTCCGAAGGGATACACACTCGTCAATGCTGTAAACATATGTACATACACATATGCACACAAGGTTCCAAGTTTGGATATTATTTCGTCAGATCTAGATGGTTCGAAAAGATTCACAAATTTTAGGAAAAAAGCATGATGCCCACATGAGAAAATATTGGTCAATAAGAACGTTGCTCATTAGTCGTTACTAAACCAATTTACAAGTTGCTTCCGTGGTAAAAAACTAAAATTTCTGAGCTCTACTGAAAATATCAACGGCTTTAACTTCCTCTACGCCACTAAATAATCAAGATCATGCTTGAAATCCGTGCAGGATGTAAAATTGACTTAAAAAGTTCTTCGTTCAAGGTCTTGTGAAAGTTTTTTTAAAAATAAAATTCTTGGCACGAACCCAAGCCTACAGATTCTGCACTTAAATTCACAGTACACTATTTTTAGCTACCACATTTCTGTCTATCATATGAACTCTTAACTAGCATTTTATATCCTCAATAACTAAACATAAAATTAACAATCAAATGAAGTACGAGTATTGTGCAGATTGTCCACCGAACTCAAGTGGAATATAATGCATGCATAAGATTTAGTATCCATTAAACATAAGCAACTTCGTGTTCTTTGGTCAAGTTCTTTTCAATCTAACAATTGGTCCATAACGAAAGGATTACAATTGCCATTTAACGCATATAAGATCTTTGCCAATTCGTAATAATGGTCAACTACATTACCTGGCTCCTGGTGGTCGCCGGTCTCTTCTTCATGCAAGAACTTCAACACCTCAGACTTTTCAGCTTGATATTGTTTCTCATTCTTCTTGAAGTTGATTCTGCAAAAGAAAACTAAATATAAGTAACTGCAATTTTGCGGTGTAAAATATGTAAGTCCTCCATCAAATCGGATTATGGAGCTAAGATAAAAACAGATGCTCCGCAGACAGAAAGGGTTTCAAAAACAAATATTTTACCTCCACCCAAGAAAAAAATTTTAATTCAACTTTGCATTTCTGGTTTTCGTATACTTTTCGCAGCTTTTCTTCTTTAGAAATGTGATTTGAGGAACTGCATAATATAGCAGGGTAAGATGTCACGCTCCTAGTAGGTATGACAAATGCTAAAGGTTTTTGTGCAGTTTTCTTGAGAAAGAATTCGAAAAACTTTTGAAAAACTCATTCAACATATTCTATTCGATTTATCTTTTCTGAAGCTAGCAACAAACACCAAGTGAAAGTATCGGCATTGAACTTTAAGGTGAAAGTTAGGCGGAAATGTGCGAACCGAAGATGAAATCTACCACCGATTTGAGAATTCAGAACTTGTACTGATGATGATATTGATTCCATCAATTAAATTGGACTAAGTGAATCTCAGTTGAGGCGGAGTCGCAATCACGAAACTGATACAAGTCCCATACAATAGAAAGGCATTCACTTCGTGCAATCTCTGAAAGCCAAATAAGTCCTGAGCATAGTCATATAAGCAGGCCGTTTGATTAAGTGAGATACGAGTATCTACCAGAAACGGCTAGAAAGGAAATTAAAAAGAAAATAACAGTGGGGTGGTAGAACATGGATAAAATCGTTTATCATCGGACTGCTGAAAGCATACAGCGCAAACAAAACAATGCAATTTGTGGAGTCACAGGATTGTTTTCAATAGATTTATTGGCAGAAGAAATACAACGCAGTTCCCTACGGGAAATCGGAGTCTTTTTGCGAGATCGGAGACGAATATTGACAGGATTGTTCTTTTGACACAGTGATGTAAAATGAGAGTGCATTTGACTACTCGAACTCATTCTTAATTTCTTCATAAGTACTCGGATAAAAGTAACGAGTACTTAATACTCGCGAGTACCACCTATAAAACACATTGGTAACGATGAGAATACAATTCTGTCTCTTTTCTACGAACCAAATACAAAAGTAATCTCTTGCCTTGTTTCCTCTGCCTTCTTGTGAGGTGATATTGTTTTGTTGACATATTTTACAAAGGACAATTTTATACGATTATAGTATTGGTGTAGGGCGAGTAAGAAAATCTCTTAAAATAATACTATGTACTATTCGAATACATATCTGTTGCGAATAAGAGTAAGATTACTTTGCAGGTAACGAGTACGAATGAGTACATGGTAGTAACGAATACATTGTACTGAATGAGTACTTTTTTTACACCACTAGCGCACACTTCTTTGCTAACTTTCGAATGATAAATGCATCATTGAACAGAAACGAAGGTTCATCACGATAATTTAGAAATAATTGATTGTCAGCTAAAATGGATGAAATACAAAAAACTCTTAGAAACAAGCTCTCTTCCTGCTGAATTCGGAGAAATCCGAACAGTTTCAAGCTCGATTCTAATTTCGCTCTCGATGCGTTATGAGCCAAGCAAATCATACATAGATGGTAGAGCGTAAGACACCATTGTAACTGCCCTCACACCTACAGGTAGGTATAGAGGTTACGAGGTTAGGTCTCTTTTGAAACGATTTCGGTGGCAGTTACAGGGATGAGGAAATTATTTTCCATTACTTTGTATCTGCTCATGCTTAAAACAAAGAAGATCATTTACTTTAGAGGACCTTTTCTTCGATGTACCAACTGGCGACTACAAACATATGCCACCCTGAGGAATGCACATGTATCTGTAGTAATCCCCAATAAACTCCCTTTAACATAAACGTGTAGGAACAGTATCAGTTTAGAATTTTAAGGACTCTATGATTTATTTTGGTATTTGCATAGGCACACAGGCAACATACATAGGTGTTTCGCTAATTACTACCCCAACTAATGCATTTGTCTCCATATTTCAATTATTTAAATTAGTCCATAATTGGATAAATACACCACGAAACAATGAGCACAAAACTTTAACCTAATTTCGATACAAAACAAGCTAATTGCTACATCTAATGTATGCACAAATATCAGCCATTTCATTAAAAGTAATTACTGAATGAGAATTTGTGTTAATCATCGGTGTAATAAAAAAAAGGAAAAGCAATAATACTTTGAAAAGAAACGACTTTTCTTCTAGATAAAAAAAATAACTGAAAAGGATAATAAAATAAAGAGCCAGATTAAAAATTTCCTCCGAGAAGAAAAAGGCTAACAAAAGAAAACGTGGAATAGAAATTTCTATGTTAATTTCTTAATTGAAGCCAAATTGTGTGGCAGGGAGATACAATTTTTTTTTGCGCATTTCATTGGAAAAATTCTGAATCCACGAATGTAACTTCTCCTTTCTTAAACGGGTAACAATGCAGAATTTGAAGTACCTATCTAGTAGCTACTAATTTTTATGCGATGATTACAAAACTTGAAAAGCGGGATGTAGGAAAATTGGACAAGTGAGTGCAGAAGAGATTTAATTATAGATCCTACTCTGTCAATAAGGAAGTGGATACCATTCTAACTTCTTATACTCCGAAAAGAGCCACAGTAAGCCACTCGAGTGAATAGTGTATACTTGGTTACATAATCACCTTTAGCATTGAAAAAATTTCTTTTTTTTGCTAAATCGGTGTCTCCTATAGATTTCATATATCTTTTTGAACTCTGCACGAAGTTAGCATTGCGTTGCAATGACATTTCATAATATTCCCTGCTTTCCAAACCAAATACCGAATGCAATATTGAAGAAGATGATTGCCAGCAGAAACCGTTTCTAGGATATCCGAGACATCTTTTCTGATCAGTATGAAAGTTATTTTCTTACATTGGGAACTTTTTATGCCATATACCTACTTTGAACCGACCGAGTTCTAGAGATGAGATAGGCAAGATAGACAGTTTAGCCTTTTAAAACTTTCATTTGATCATTTGAAGTTTGTGAAGTCCTTTCAGATTATTTTAACAAGATAAAGACATTTAAGGTCATTTAGCGTTTTAGGCTGCAATGCTTCTTCCAATTGGGGATTTGACATACATATATAGGAATTTTCTAAGTCATTAATCATACTACAAGGGGTTTCAAATTGATTACTTAGATTATTTTGCAGCATTTTTTTATGTGAATTAAATGAAAAGAAAGCATTCGAAAAGGATTACGCATTCAGTTGCAAATACATACTCAAAGGCTGTCTTTCTTCCTGATAGCACAATGCTTTCATTCCCCAACAACTTCACCCAGATAATACTCATTTATTTCCATAGGCAGCCAGGGAACAGAATCTTCAGAATTCAATCGCTGTGTGCCTTCTCCCTGAATATCCTTGTGGAAATAATATTAAAAATGAGGTAAAAACGATTTCCTTCTCGTTACCCGTTTCCTGAATCTGCATCTTGAAGAGCATCTATCATTTCCAATTAATCGATTTTTTTACTATTTTTAATGTATACCTACCCAAGAACACCGCCAGCTAGAACCTCAGCCTGAGCCGAAAGGGTTTCCGCAATATTTTCATCACTGTAAATGCCAACTGGGGTATTGTACTGCTTATTGACAATGCTCTTCACTTGACCATCGTTTCCATTAACCTAAAAGCACCACGCGGAGAATAAGTAAAGAAATATTATTCCAAAGAAAAAAGTATCTTCATTTCAAAAAGGATCCACCAGAGAGAACAATGAACGCATAATAACGGTAATGATGATGATTATGATGGCACCGATGCTCCATCTAACCATCATCATTGCAATCTTCAAACTTCATAATATCTTCACTCTCAATCTCGATGATTGCGGTCCATTTGTAAAACAAGAAACAAGCTCCCCTTACCGAGTTGAAAGGACGAGCAGAGTTATTGTATCCACTGCCAATATGATGAACCTCTTGGGGTTTGTGAGCTAGAGAAGTTTTCGTCACTGCCGGAATTTGATGTGAATATTGATTTGGGGATGGCAATTGACCGGTTGGGGTAACATTTGGACGCCATGTTAGACCTCCCCTATAATGAGTGACATTAAGAAAAAAAAAATATTTTTTACACACACAGACACGATTAAATCATTCATTACACTTACCTCTGAACTGTAACGATGAAATTGTTGCCAGACCTAACGACAAGATCCTGAGCATCTTTATGTCGCAGATTGTAGACATCAATGTCGTTAATTTTAATGACAGCATCGCCTGGCAATAGACCAGCTTGTTCAGCTAAACTACCACCATTTATCTGAAAGGAAGAAGGAGCATCAATTTGTTATTTCGCCTTTCTCTTGTTATTATTTTGTTCGTTCGTTGCAGTGAGTAATTAATTTTTCTTGAAAAAAAATAAATATACAATGTATACGAGTAAGTATAGTATATCTCGCGTCATAATAAGGACAGAGTTACTGCAATTAAAACTCCAATTAGGGATGCAAAGGATATTTAAATTTGCTTCTGTGTCACGTCGATAGTGTTTACTATACAAGTGAGTAAGATACCCCCGATGATAATAAGGGTGTTCATTAAAAGTTGAAAAGAGTTTCTGTCTTCCGTGCACCGGCATTTACTTTGAAAATAGGATCCAATTAGTATACCTCATCGCACTAATTTTTCCTAAGTAGGTTAGTACGCTATACAGGTACACTCCCTTATTGGGGTAGGATACTTAGTTCCCGTTGTCGTATGTGTACTCACCCTTCAGCATTGCCTTTATCCTTGAAATGATTTCGTAGCCAAAAATTTGTGTGTTAACTTAATGGGGCAACTTTCTCCAATTCAAATATTATTACCATACTCGTACCATTGCTCGAATAATAGACCATTTAATTGAAGAAGGATTCATTTGTGAATGCGGGATGAAATGAAAATTTTTGAGGCATGCCTGAGCTCCTTCCCTACAGATGGAAGTTATTGTTTACACGCTTTATGAATAGAATTTCAAAATTTCAAACAAGTGTGGCATATGCGCGTAGAACAGTCTCAGAAGGATGTTGTCGTGTCGTCGAGCGGTATATCTTTAACGCAAGTGTGTTAGATTGTGTAAAAAATTATAGGCTGAGGAGAGAGAAAGATAATGAATATGCCTCTCTTCTAATAGTTCCGGAACAAGGGACAATTAATAAGGGAGAGTGTCACATCTGGTATCATTTTATGGGGTTGAATATGTGATTAGCAGCACTGATGGGAAGGCGCTTAGATACGGCCAGAGCCTGATAAAGTTTTTCTGACCCAAAATTGTAATAAATATTAGATTAAGAGGGTTAGTCAACAGGGTTGCGGTACATGGCAATAAATATAAATATTTAAAACTGTTCCCAGTGCACAATGATTGAGTGGTAAAGTTTTTGTTTGCGGTAGATGGACAGTCTCTGATTAGTTTGGATGAAGGAATGATATTTCGTTTGGAATTAATGAGTTTGCATAGAAAATACGATGAAGTTAGTTTTTTTTTGTGTGTTGAGAATGATAGAATATAATGAATCGTCAATCAATGACGTAGCTGAACGCTGACAACAGTTTCAAGAGGTAACATGATGTTACCGTTTTAAGTTTTAATTTTTCTGAGTTCAAATTCGATTCAATTGGTTCATAGAAATCATTTCAATTTTTCATTGAAAAGGGATGTTATAATTTAGATCATTATTTAGTATGGTTCAAGTCCGAAAAAAGACCAAAAAGTTTTTCACGGCCTAACAAATGCCTTTTTTTCATAAATGTGTTTTGATGTGTTTAAATTAATAATTTTTTAATACTTGTCGGAAATCCCAATTCATGACTCACTACCTCAAAAAAGGCGTTAAATGATTCTTAGAAATAAGATACACTGCAATGGCGGTACAATCGGGTTGTGAGGAAGGATGTTCAGCTTTGTGCTCGCTAGCTTCAAAAAACATCTACAGAGTCCGATAGATTTTATCGATACAATCAGTTTTAGTGGATTGGTACTCGGTGAAAATGGACGTACACTATAAGAGATGCATATTCATTAAGCAATTTTTATTACGATCATAGAAAATGCTGTGATTCGATCAATATAAGGCAAATTGCTTTTAAAAGACTGAGCAGTTCATGTGCTAACTTAAACCGTGTCTACCGATATTTATAACGTAAAAATGCACTACACAATCCCTGTACACTATAGATGGAGAATACTAGATGAGGAGCTAGCAGTAGTGGGTAAATATCAGAGACCAAACCTAGAAGTCATGAATTCCTAAAGAGTCTTGTTTACATGCAATTATAAGTGAGCTACTTGTAGTCTTAGGCTAGGTTAGGTTGAAGTGGCTGCCAGCTAGGAGTTGCCAATACTCTTAGACCAATAGTAGGTCCACTGTGATACCACGTGAATCATAGGAGAAAGTTTCTGTCTACCTACTAGTTAAAACCATTTTGAGCTTCTTATGAAGCGTAGGAGGCTCTTAATGTTAATATCTATCAGGTCGCCTATATCGTTGTGATAGGGGACTAAATGAAGCTTCCTTCTACGGGAGAGAGCTGGGCAGAAACAAAGAAGGTGAGGAATAGTTTCCTCCTCTTCTTCATCCATACAGCTTCTACATCCATACCTTACTTATACTTATAGCCTTAGGAAGCAGGAAGTTCTCGATCGACGAAACTCTGTCATGTACCGCAGATAATTGATTTTCGTTTATTGCTGATCCGACTTTGGTCAAATGAACGGAAGTTTGGGGGACAACATCCTTAGTCATTTTAAAACTAAACTCCTCTTCCAACAAATTTTATTCAGACTTTACATTGCAAATTAAATTCAAATATCTGCCAAGTGGAGCAACAAAAAAAAAAAAACAATTCACCAGCACAACATAAATGGCGAAAAATAAAAACACATCTGGGCAATAAAAATCAACAACAGAGACAGATAAAGAACCAACACATCCTTTTGAGCAGACACAGCCCAAAAACACCACCTGCTATAACGTAAAATTCTAAAATTTCCGACAGCGAACAGTTTAAAAACACGAAGCCACCGGACAAAACAAACAAAAAATAGATTTATTCTCAGCAGTGAAAAATTGCATAAACAAAACAGCAAATAGGTTTGAGTTAAAACAATATCCAAGGATTACACAAAAGGTGCGGTGTCCTGCATAAAAATCTGCAAGCGCAAGGTTTTTTTTTTCTTTGTAAGAAAAATCATCGTCCACCCTTTTCTAGTAGTCATCACAACGCTATTTGGTCTATCGTTGCGGAGACATATCCTTTAAACTTGAAGTACCTAAGTATGTGTGTGGGTATGCCTGATATAAACAGTTATTACTCACTGCGTTTGACATAGGAAATAGGAAAATTAAGCTGTTACGATGGGTGCGATGGAATTTATGTAGAACCTGTTGTGATCATTACAATTGATAGTCGAAATAAACAAACAATTTGTAAAAGTCATTTTGCATTTTTCTATTTTCAATAAATTCGAACAAAGCCACAAAAGACAAAAAAAAAGACAGAAATGAAACCGTAATAGGATAGACATAGGATCAATTTTTATAACAAGCTCTCAATTCAATCTGATTGGAGAGGATAACGAAAATGAAATTGGTTGAAATAAAAGAGTGCATATACAATTGAGATAAAAAATCAGATAATTTTTGTTTATTAAAATGGATAAAAACAAATAACTGTTGTTTTCATTTCTTCCATTTTCTGATTGAATGTTTTTTTTTATGTATCTATGAAATAACATTCCATTCGCTTCTAGGATTGGATTCATTGGTTGGAAAACTCAATGAAACCACTAACCAATTTTTTCTCTGAGCCAGGGAAAGCAATTTTTTTTATTAGTCAACCAAACGGATACATTTTGTTGGGAGAATGTTGTTTTTATTAAAATTTTCTACAACATTTCTATGGCTTAGGAAGCATCGTCTTGGCTGCTGCTGGCACCGAACTTGATGTTGGCAGAAGAATTGGGTTAGCAAAAGCTATATTCGGTATGCTAGGAATCTAACCCGAACCTAACGAGCTATGTACTTCGCAATTCAAGACTAAATATTACCAGAATTGTAGCCATTACTACTCACTGGCCAGTCGGCAACCATGCGGCCAAGCCTAATATCCCACACAACACCTTCTGTAGAAGCTGCAAAGACTTTAACGAGAAAGAAACTCTATTCCACTTCTTGTTCAACATACTCTAGGAAAACCCTTCTTCGTGTATCTCGACTTGATATGTAGCTGAAAAAGGCATCAGTGAACTGATCCTTAACTCCACGGGCTGGATTTAACAATATCCTATTACTCTCAACAATACTCTTTCTCTTTGGTAAATTAGGTTTGCACGAGCAAACCACGAATTTGTGATATCAAAACGGCGTATCCCAGCGCTACTTGCGTTCACTTTTTATAAACCGCCATTCTACCTACCCCTACCTACCCACCTACCTACCTATGCTACCTAAACTCTGCATACAGCAATAAAACCAATCTGCGACTGTTTCGCTCCATGGTTGAGTCAGTACTTCTAGATATGTATAGTGCACGCAAAGTGACCGCCATAAACACTCGTAAGCTGCAGGCACTCCCATAGGTAGGTACATAAACATACGTAGATATGTGCGCATCATATTAAGGGTTTTCTGAACAAATCGTGTTTCAAACACACTGTTCAATATAAAAGTGGATCAAAAGCCAATAAACATTGCCAAGTGTAGTGTCATACCTAATGGTGCGAAGACAACTTCATTGCGAAGTATGCCATGCAAGGGAATCTGCGTATCCAGTCATGCAGTTGAGGAGAAATCTGAAACGGAAAACTGCACAAACAAAAAACGATCTAAAGAGGTAATTGTGGTCTTAGCAACTAAAGCTTTAGCATTAAGCTATCTGGTGGAGATTTGGAATTCGGCAGAATTACCCTAGGCAACCGTTGTTACTTAGGCCTCTCTAAAGAACTAGGGCCCACACTCCTAGCCCGAAGGACCAAAATTATACTCTATAAAACATTGATTTTGCCAGTCGTGGAGCAGATCTTGGGAGCCTTCAAAAGAACGATTCTACGTCGAATATTCGGTCCTATCTGCGAGGAGGGCGAATGGAGGAGAAGACATAACCACGAACTGTATGAGCTGCACAAAGATGTGGATGTAGTCCGGAAGGCAAAAATCCGTCGACTACACTGGCTCGGTCAAATCGAGCGAATGGACGACAACGCTCCAGCTAAGAGAGTCTTTGAATACGGTCAACTGGTTCGAGACGACAAGGGAGACCGAACCTCCGGATTAAGGACCAAGTGATCGCGGACGTAAGAAATCATTGTCTTGTCAACTGGAAGCAGCAAGCCCGAGATCGTGAAGGATGGAAGGCAGCAGTTTTAAGCTCTGACCCTCCAAGGGTCGCAGGTCTACAAAGAAAGTAAGTAGAGACTATTTGGGAATGTGCATTTTCATTTCTCTCATTTGCAGAAATCTCCAGATAGTCTTGGGGTAAAATCGTCTATACTTTTCCTTTTTCAAAGCAGAAACTCATGCGATAGAACTTTTGCTCAAGACTCTTTAAAAGAAGCGTATACATCCAGGCATGTGCATATGTATTCTGTTTTGTTTTGCATATACATACATGTTACTTCGTTTAACTTCCAACAGTTAAAAAAAAAACTCAATTCTATTATTTTTCCATTACTGGATGACGGTGGTAAATAATAAAGCAACCACCCATCCGCTTACTTGACATTCACCCAACGTCCTACACCTAACTCGTGTGCGGTCGATATCTACTGCCTCCCATGGCGTGTGCACTGCCAACAATATTAATTGGCTGTGATTTATGAAATCGTAATTTGTTCTTATTACAACTCAATTATTACCACGATTAGTCAACATGCGCGCACACAGTGCACAGACATCGTCGGCGTGTGCCTTTATACTTCCTTAAAAGAGACCTCTACCATAAGCGGATAAGCCTATAAGTAACCCACTATGAATCAGTTCGCTCAACAGACACTGTCTGCTAGGTGAACTCCGAAATATAGGTCAAAACTCTTTTATGGATCGAATTTAAATATTGTGTCCCTAGCGCCAATATACAACAAAGGCACAAAATAAAATTCGCATAAATTTTTAGATTGAAATCATAAAGTTTGTGGCGTATGGCCCAGGTGGGCAATTTTACAATACACCATGTGATCGTTCTGCTTGTCCAGATGTTGCCGTTGCTGCTACTAAAACTTCTTCCAATTCCAGGCCGCACTAAATCATTTTTCTCTCAACCACTCTATGAATTATTGCGTGATGGTGGCAGGATATAGAGGCCGAAAATTCATTTACGTTTTGTTTATAGCCCACCTGGGGGCAACGCAGCCAGGTACGTGCATATGGGGAGGAGAGAACCTGTCTACTATTTGTGTAGGGTCAGTTATATTGCCACTGATACACGTTGTCCAAGATTCTTGTCTTGACTAAATGCCATTGTAAATTATCACACAGAATTATTATTGATTGGCAATTAATGTTTTAGTGTTGTCATGTGTATATAGAGATTGGTAATCAAGGCGTGTCCTTTGGTACATGAGCAAAATGTTGTAAGTGTTGAAAGATTGACAATTCGGACAAGGTTTTCCACCCCATTGACGCATTGTCGATTTTAATCGACTAGATATGTTGTTCTATTCTATTCAAATGTTATCACTGAAGTCGTAATTTGATTTTAGTTTCATTGCATATAGAAATGTACTGCACGCAATGTTGATGTTGCCTGAATATCAAATACATCGTGAGATGGCAGTTCTCATATCATCAAAGAGAGGAGCTCAGTTTTCCATCTTGCCGTCTACATAAACGTTCTTGAAGATCCCATTAGATCATGTAGACCAATACTACTGTCTATTGAGATTGTAATGCTATCAAAGAAGAAACACCCTAAAAAGATATCGATTTCAGCAGGTCTGTCAGTCATCAGTTGCTTAAATCAGGAAATTCCAAATCTTTTGTCAAAACAGGATATTTTCAGAACAGGTGACGAGTACATCTCTTCTCTCCCTAGTTAGTGTGGACAATACCGCGGTGCTACGAATACCAGGAAAGTATGACATCCCTTCGAATAAGCTAAGTTAGATTGAGCGAATCCATGGTGTATTTGATCTCTCTTCCTTTCGTCTAAACACTAAAGAAAGGATGCCTTTTCGAACTATAATTGCACATCGCCTTCACGGTAGCAGTTCATCGATCTTCTCATACCAGATACAACGGGTGGCTCAACAGCAGAACCCGAGCTTGATGCGATTTAAGATGCATCGGTCTTTGAGTTTTTGTAGTCTTCTTGAAACGTTTGCCTGTAGGGATCGTCCAGTGACTTTACCCTATAGGTACGTACCTGACCACATAAAGATTTGATTTTATTTTTCCCAAATTTTTTTTAAATACCATTAATTTGCCAGATAAATAATACCTACCGCAATTGCATTCATGACAATATTTTTAACTAAACTATTTTCATATTTACGAGTCCTTTTATCACCGTTTTATAAATACATATATACCACATTCAGCTCCCTTGAATTGCAAAAACTCGTCAGAAATCTTCAATGAAAAAGTAATGCATTCTAAGTATTTCAATCGTGCGATTAATCCTGTCAAAAACATATTTAAATTCCGAACCAACATGGAATCCATTAGTTTTTTGTCCATAAACCATGCATTGCACGAATGGTAAAAAAAAAGTAAAAGTTCACCTGACACATGATTCTCTTCAACACCCCACTGTGCCAGTTCGTTTAAACAATTTTTTCACTGCGCCTGCAAATATGCAATATTATATGACTTTTGATTAATCATCACTGTTTCGTTGCAGGTGACGCAGGGCGCAGATATTCCCGCGGCTGTCGCAGACAGATTTTAAAATCTTTAATCATCATAAAAAAGAGGAAAAATATTTTTTTTCTGTTCCTCCCTCCCGTCAGCGGCATCCTGGCATCACCAGAAAAGACCGACTGAAATGGAAATAATCTGATTTTTGCGTTCCACATGGAATATGAGGCATTTACATAAAAAAGGGAGAGAAAATCATCACTCATGGTAACCCAACCGTCCATCTAGAACGCAAAACGTTTCAGAATGTGTTTGACGGGACGAGTGAAGTAAAGATAAACAGGCTATTGGTTTCTTACAACCATTACGACGTCAGACTGACCCTTATTTCTTTTTTTTTTCCTCTTACTGCTTCCCCAAAAAGTATTAGAAACATGAAAAATAGCCTGTAAGGTTCTTGTTTCTATATGGGAATTGCATTCTTCAAAAGTGCTCAAAAGATATTCAGAGAACGATTGAAAATGAATGAAAAACCCTTTGGTGAACGATTTAGTACAGAAACTTCACATTCCATGAATCACGACCCGAATTATGCCACGGGCATACCAACAAATTTAAGAAATTAGCCAATTGCTACTGTGAGCAAAGAACAGAAAGAGAATACCTCGTCAAATTGAAATTATCAATGCAATTCTTGCAATTCTTCCACAATCTCCATTCTTAGACCACAGCAATACCCCAGAGAGATAATATACAGCTAAGACCACAACGAACCTACCCCAACAATAGCAAAGGAACGTCTAAAGCAATAGTGTGGAAATTTAAGCTTTTTACACGTACAACTCGACGACTTTCGCTAGAACGTGGTCGTACTGTTGTAAACAACAAAATTTACGACCGAAAATTTATGAAACGCTTCTCAAGTTATGGTTTTGAGAATTCGTTCGTTCGTTGCCAACAAAAACGTTCGTTGCCTCACCTTCCGCGCCAACGAGTGGGCAAAATGTATAATGGCGTTCATGGCAACAAGGGAATTCCGCGTGGGCCACATTATTTTACCCTCCGCGTTTACCCTGCCGAACAACAAGGAACAAGGGTGGGACTCAAATTTTCCTACTGTAGCGCATACTTCTACGTGAACTTCGCCACCAGAATACCAATGAAAATAATTAGAGGTACGTAATTCAATTTTCTCCTGTTACCGCCTATTTGGAAAGGTTGAGAAAAGGTCTAGGATTGGATGGATGGATGCTGCTGACAAGCTGCCACTCTAAAACGTAGAAAATAATGATGAAACCTGATGAACTCAAAATGTATCATAAATTTTAATTGACGTCGAAATGTATCTTTTGGGGGTGTTATCACCTGGGTTATATTAGGAATAACCCACATTGCAAAGTTTGTAGTGGGAACATACTTTTCGAAGCAAACATTACCAGCCTGATATTCTCAGTGCCACTGGCCAGTAGTTCAATATTAGAGAAATGATCATAGAAAGTCCTACACAGTACACAGACGTTAAAAATTTAAAACAACTTTATACAGCTCACGAAGATAGTCATTACCTACAAAAGATGATTTTTTACCCAGACCATAATCCATTCAGAAATCGTCATCCGAATAAACATTCTATAAGACTCGGGAAAATAGAACAGCCAATTATCGTCGAAAAGGGATAAATCGGCAGTTGATTCTTTCACACCATTTGAGGTACCCTTTATAAATAGTATCCTTGCCGTACTTTTATAAAAAAAGGTCTAATTTTGATATTGTCCGCCTTGGTTGCGTTCATTTTTTAAGGTTTGGATACGAGTATATTTAGAGATATCGATGGCTTGATGCACAGATAGATAATCGCTATGTCGGATGGTCGAATCATCACTTATTCATCTGGGGAAGAGTCGTTTTAAGTGATTTTATTTAAATGCTTCCCCTAAAAGTGAGTTCCTATTCTTTGCAGTACCATTATATGCTAACAGAATCTCAGATATTAAGTCCAGTTTAGCTCACTTATGAATCGAATATATAAGTACAATCTAAAATGGGAGTCAGATGCGGAGCTTGCCGGGATAATCCCAAATTACTACTGCAGGGAAAGAAAAGAAGATTAAGAGGATCGCTTCTCAAAAGGCCCAAAGCGATGACCGCTAACGGCACAGGCTTTCTTCGCTTTCATTAGTTCTTTGAAGTAAAATATATTTTAGTTCGTTGTCGAGCAAAAGTTCTAAAGTCGTTTGGCAATAAAAATATTTTTCTCTTTTTAACATTCTCGCAGTGTTTCACCCTTGTACATACATACATATGTATGTATTCTTATTTAAGTGTCGGACTCTAATCAATCTTATTCTAATTCACCTTACATTTATGTTCTTCCAATTTGGCTAGAATTTTTAATTCTTTAACTATTGTGTCGTTAATTTTTAATTACTCACTGAAAAGTTATTTCTTCGTTGAATCATTTACCTGAAACGAGAAGAAAAAAAAAATACACAATTAAACAAATTTAGTTTAAATTGCTTATCAACTAAGTCTTTGGCATCTATCTGTATTCTGTATACGAGTATAAATAAATTGCAAAAGGCACGTCTAACTTGCGAATGCATTGAACAAAAACGAAACTTTTAACAACCAACAAAATCGTCCACCAGCTCAAGCTGTGGCAAAAAATACAAAAAAATATCTACAACATGAAGAGTACAATCTGAAAAGGGCTGCCCTTTTATTCACCCGTTCCCTCTCTGCCATTGCATTAAACTAAAATCTAAAAGGTATTCCCCAACGATCAGAGGGTTCTGGTTCAACTCCTTTGTACCTCCTCACTTTATTCTGCTCAAGCACACCTCCGTTCAACCGCAGCGCATCCACAGCACATTCCAAAGGCACAACCATTCTTCAACCGCCAAACAAACAACATGCAATTCTGCAAGAGAATTACTTAAAAAAAAAAAAAAAGAAGAACGAAAAGGAAGAACTACGAAAATAAAACAGAATAGCAAAAAGACACGCGAATGGTTTTATAACCCCTTCTCAATCTCCTTCGCCTTCGGCAACAAAGTACGAAAAATGCTGCATCACAATTGCGCCAAACCAGGATCAAGAAGGGAACAGCGACAACGTGCCCGATGCCAACTTCTTACCAAAAAGGAAAATACGACTACAACAACAATGAAAACATCTCGCCACAACCAGTACCAGTAGTAAAGGATTCTTACAAGGAAATTTTTAAGTGCATCATAAATAAGATCGCATTAGCATCCGAAAATGTAACAATAAAAAAAAAAGAGGGAGCAAACGAAAACGAAAAAGAAAGTGAAATAAGGCGAAAAACTTGTAGTGGGCATAAAATCAGGAGAAAAATGCTTGCAATTCTTTTATTGTTGTACTTGTTGTCCATTATTTTTTGGTTTTTTTTTCGTTGCACTTCATTGCCGTTCTCCTTGAACCTGATGGCGAAGAGAGTGGTGTATGTTCCCTTATGTACGCTCACAACCAGTTGGCGTAAATGACCCAAGGTGTACACAAATGGTGTTTGAATGAGGACGTTCAGCGAGTTGCCATATTAAAGTGGTGTGGACCTTATAGTAAAACATACTCTAGATGCCCTAATTACGAGAAGTAAGGATCAGTGCAGTGAAGTCGCGAGCTTAAGGGATTTTTTTTTTATTTTTCATTTTTTTTTCGCGAGAAAGTGGAAAGACGCAAGTGTGTAATGAGTGCAACTTTCTTCGAAGTAAATATGTAGGTACATGGGTGGCCCACCCATGATTGAGTACTTTTAGGGAAAGTTGATAACTTTCGGAATGATTGTAATTACCAGAGAAAAACTTGTCGGGATGTCCCAGTAAATTAATTGGAGTTGATTTTTGCTGTAAGCTGTAAGCATTGGAGGACAAGTCAGGTATATCTGAATGTGATTAATTTTGGAGATATTTTCTATTGGAATCGAAGCTTATGATTGCGATTTTGTCAAACGATATACCTATGTATACACACATGTATGAACTCAGGAAGCTACGAGGGTGGATTGAAAAGTTTACGATTTGTTTGTTTAACTTAAATTTGAACACCTCTCCCCCTTATTTCCCAAAATTTTAAGTCAAGTTTTATTCCGTGTTGCATTTAGTTCAGTTCATACACGTCCTTATATCGTAACTATGTTATAAAATACCTGTTAAATACAATTTTTATTCATGAAGATTTGTATATACGAGTATGTGTGTATGTGTGGTGGCTCAAGGGAATTTGCCCCAATTAAAAAACAGTTAAAAGTGGTTAGCTGATGTCAAATGTGAGCGGAAAAGCGTTGAAGTCGAGCCACGCTGTGGAAAACTACCAACCTTAACTATAGAAGCAAACATCAAAAAAATGTGTGATCTTATCATAGGACACCGCAGATTGAAGTCAAGGAAGAGAGTTGGAGACATCATTCAAAATGAATACGTACTCTGCAAGCTTTGGACACCTTTATGACGGCAGAGTATAAGTTCATCACGATATCCTTGAGACCAAACAGCAATCAAAGGAATTGAGATGATCTGGAGCTAAAGTTAAATATCGGCGGATAAAGTGATAAAATCGATTTTTCGGGCCTCAAAGCGCATAATTATGAATTATCAGGAAAAATAAAAGAAATTTGTGGACTTTTTATGTAACTAGTGCTACCTCCACGAATTTTATAGGCCCCGTGTTCGTTTGATGTTGACTTCAATTGTAGTATGCTTGAGATCAATAAGCATTTCAAACACCTTGGATAAAAAGAACTTTGTCTGCAAACATGATCAGAATGAGAAACAAGGAATCGAAACCCATCACTTCATTTCTAAAGAGCCATCAGGCTACGCAGTTTGCTTGTAATTATTCCTTTCGAATACAATAAGATATGCACTTTTGTAAGAAAACTGTACGGTGGACCCATTTATTTAAATAAACACATCACCTAACTCCAAAGTTTGTTTGGCCTGTATCGGTTGTAAGCATAAATCGCCTCCCGGTCGTGCAACCTGGCTAATGTCAAATGATCTAACACAACAATCAAATAAGGTACCTCACCTATGTATGTCCACTACTAGGCTAAGCCTCGCATGAAAACTTGTCATACTCCTATAGAACCCATAGGTTGTGCATGTTTTTAAAATAATGTGTCCTCATTTATATTTCTTGAGCAGCATTGGTACAAAGACTGTGTTTCTTAGAAACAGGGACATTTTGCTTCACTCCCTTCTTATTTTCTACAAAATTGTTTTTCTTTCGTCTTCTTCTTCAAAAAGAAATATCTCATGACTGAAAAAATTTCGCAAAATCGCTCCAGTGTAGTGGTGGTTTCCTTTTTTGTCAATTTTAATGAGCATTTCACATGCAATCCGTCTGCAGGTGCACCTCCCACCTGATCCTTTGATACCTGAATCTCTTCCTAGAGTCATTGTTTATAAGTAGAAACAGCGCAACGTTTTACGATTTTGCAATTCAACTCAGGGATCGTTATGCATAGGAATTGGATTTTGCATCACGATATGCGTGTTCAAACTCAATTTTATGGGATTATACCGAAAAGAAGAGCACCAAAAAACATAAAAGGAAACACCATCGACTACCCGCAGTGAAAAGGTGAAAAAAGAAAGAGAATACTTCAATCTGTTTCAGCAATCTGCTACCTATGACAGTGCGCCAAAAAAAAAAACTGTAGGAATTCCTCTCTAAGCGAACCAAACAGAAAAAAATGTATCTAAGCCATAAAAAAAAAAATATTTTAAGCGTATTACTTCATTCCAAGCCAATATTGTCTATTTTTATATTCTCGTCAATGGAGAGGGATTGCGTGCCCTTCTCACTTTCAAATTTTTACGCCCCACCTGAGCAAACAATATGAACAAAAAAAAAAAAAAAAAAATGTGTTAAGATATTTCTTTCCGTTGGCAATCTTTTAACGAGAGGGATGATGATGGTGGTGGCAAAGTTCATAAGCTCAGCGCCCGACAACCGGCCCATAGCACGCACGGCTGAGCGCATCCAATTTGGATTAAAGTGATAAAAATGATGGAATCGGCTTTGTTCTACTCGTTTGGGAAAAGGCCCCCGTTTAGGAAGGTAAGAAAATGATGAGGGTCCACATGTACAAGAAGCGATACGTAACTAAGCTCCTAAAAAGAAATTAGTACTCATAGAAGTTCGATTTGATTTTTACGTCGCTCAGAGAGTTTCACTCTTTCCATAACGAACCGAAGGGAGTGTGGGAAGTATGTGTTAATGGGAGGGCTTACGATTTTTTTTTTTCTTTTCTTGAGCTTTATTAGGCTTTGTGAAATCAAATGGTATTACATACGGCTCTTGAACGATTAGGTATCATGGGAAATAGGTTATTTGGAGTCCATTGTTATTGACTAGGGTAGGTAGGCCGATTTGAATTGAAATGTTAAGATGATTTAAGGATAAGATATCTAAAAGGTGAGTTCTACGAGTAAAGGAGACGTAAGACTTGTATTTTGGGATAGCTGAGTATGTGGAGCCTTTCATGGCCTAAATCCACCTACATACACATGTACATATTTGGCGTTTTACAGTTTAAGGCATAAGTGAAACATGTTGTGGTTATCATTCCTCGGCCAGGAATCACGAAAAATCGGCCTCTTATCTCAAAACGCTAGCCTGGGTATGCATGGTGCTAAGAACGGCGTTGTAAGGAAAATATTTTCAATATAGACCCTGAAAGGGAACTAAAAGATCTCATAAGTTGGAGTTCCGAATATGTCCATAGAAAAACTCCCTGTAACGTGTTTACGCACTAGTTTGATTTAAAATCGTCCTTAGGCGACATAGTCCGCACTATGTAACTGCAGAATTTTTCTATCGTCGCATGGATGGCTGAAAAAATTGCCATATGAATGCGGGGTGCACATCACATGGCTTGTGCAACCATGCAGAATTTGTATTTGTGAAGGAAAGATCTTTATTTAGTTCCAATTTAGAAATATTCCGATCATATTACCTTTTTACGTTCAGCCTGCCTTAATAGACTCTCCGACCCACCTCCAGTACTTCCTGTAGCTAATAATGTTAACTCATTCTTGTTCAAGTCACAATTTTATTTTAGTGAAAGAATGTTATTTAAATTTACTTCACTTCAAATCCCTTTGATGAAACCCTTTGCAGATAATACAACATGTTCAACTACGTGTACCCAAATTACCAAGTCAAAAAAGCAACGATAATAGATCTCATTCATTAGATACCTTCATATGGGGAATGTAACAAAAGACCGTTATCTAATAAAGGTACATTTAAAATGATCCCCAAATTCATGGATAATAACTTTCAAGTAAAACCCTTTTACATATCCTTGGCCAATTTTAATCCCTCTTCCTCTACACCGTGTCAGGTTCAGTAAGTAACACAAATTTTCTCTTAATCCTCGTCTCACAATCGTTTACAAATTTGCTAAAAGGAATTTTCGAAAATCCAGGACACAGAAGAAGTGGAGAACCAGTAAAATTTGGGTCATCACACTACAACAAAGAACGATGTGTTCTCTAATGCAATAACAGAGAACAGAGAACACAAGTCTCCTTAAAGGTCATGTGCTGTGTAAATGGGTATCACAATTATTTTACCCTCTCAGCTTACAGCTAAGGATTTCAGTCAAGTCCTTTTTTGTCAGTTTAAAGTGCTTTCAACTATTACTCTCTTACATTCTCATTCCAGTTGTGCTTTACCTTTTTTTTATTCTGTTGAACAGCATAGTAAGGTAAAGTTTTGTTTCTCCTATCAATGCCAAGTTTATTTCAGCACAAACATACACATGGCTTAGTAGATCGTAAGACCAAATAAGGAGGCTACGAATTTTCTTTTTTGAGGATAACGGAAGTCCAGTCATTAACTTTAACTATTATTTAGGTTTTTTTTTTCTTTAAGGACTTGAGGTCTCTTCGAGGACCTGACATAACACATTTTTTTGTGTGCCAAGTGAAACAACATGCTCTTTGTTCAAAGTTTGAATTACATTTATCCTGGTTGAATTTTTTTCCCCCTCTTCCATCGATTTTGAAACGTACATACATACATGTATGTATGTAGGTATATGTACAGGAACGAAATAAAGCCACTTCGAAGGAAAAGTATAGTACACGAGAGAAGAGAAAAAAAAAATCACATTTGTTCCAGATCCAAGTTCTAGTTCTATATGAAGTGGGGTGGTATTTCACTTCCTCCATGGGTGGCTTATGGCATAATGGAACTAAACGTACCATAAAACACCGAGATAAGCCACCAACCATTGAGAAGTAAGGAAAGAAAAAAAAAATGTATACACAATTCAGGATAGCTCCTCTTTCGGGGCTCTCACTAAGGATTTGACAAAGTGCCACATCAATTTGGGCATTGCTCTGAGGATACGGGGAAGGATGGAGACCAAAGCAAAAGTGGTCAGCGTTAAATCTGATATCGCTTTGGATTCATGTGAGTACAATTCTTTTCGGTGGATAAAACTTGTCCAATTCTTTTTTCCTTTTTTTCGCCTTCTTTGGTTTCAGAATACCATGTTGAGATGGTTGATTTTTTTTTTCTCTGGAATTCGAAATGACAAAAACGAAAATTCCTCAAAGTACAAATCGAAATCGAAGGAATTAAGGTAATCCTTCTAGATGGCAAACTATAAAAAAAAATCGAATATTGGAAATTCCATAGTTTTGGGCTCTTTGTATATAACTCTCGAGAAGGAGAGTTCAAGTGGAACAGGGAGATTTTAAGAATTTGTCCCAATTCTCCGTCAACATTTATGGAATACTGGGTGTAACGCAATACTTTAATCAGTCGTGTAGAAAATTCAAACAGAAGCGGGAAAAAGATGTTCACTAAGAAGTATTAGCGACGTGATAATATCTTATACAGTCTCGCTACCATATTCAAAGAAATTCTAGCACGGGTTTTAAGAGCAGAACTTGAACTTTACCATTACTAAAGACAACGAATTAGTCACTAATAGTTAGTGATGTGTGGTAATCCACGACAGGCAACACGCCTCGAATAAATAGTGATCACACGTTGACTGTCCCATCATAACAAACTTTGTTTTCTGGACTATGAGGATCATTATTGACTGAAGTTAAGAAATCCAGATTCCTTCACCACCTTGCAGTAGCTTACAACCGCGCCAGTACGACCGCCATTCGAATAAGAGAAAAGAGAAGCCAGGTCAGAGCCAGGAAAAGTGATCTTACTTAATGACAACAGACAACCAGTGTTCCTAGGCAGCATAGAGCAGCTTTGAAATTTGGTGAGATGCTACCGAACGTAATTGTAACAGTGGGTAATCTCACTGTGTATTGCGAACCCGACATAAAGTACATTGGTGTTGTCAACGATACAAGAACCTATAAACAACTTCTACAGCAAAGGAAACCATTGTATTGGAAAGCAGTACAGAAGAAGAGGGCAAGAGTGCTAGCTCCGATAATACCTTACGGATCACAAATCTGGAATAACGACTTTCGTATAAATTGCGCGAGTTTAATACATAAAACTGCAGCCCTAGCAATTGAGATGTAAACACCTCAAGCTGAGTGCTCCCATGCGAATGAATACTAAGACGACGACAACGTGGGCAGCAATGCCGCAAAACGGAAGAGGGTTTGAGTACGGGTCTGAAAAACCCTTTCCTAACTTATGCAAAGTGAACTTCGACTATTACAATCAAAACAAAATCTAGGAATTTGTTGCTATCGATAGCTATCTGACTGCTTGTTTTACTGGAATGTTTAGCTCCCATGTAAGACAGTAGTAGAACACTACGTCTGAATTCCGAAAACGGATTTCCAAAATGGACCTAAAAATGGATGATTCGTTAAATAACGGAGCCAACTTCTGACAACTGCAACTAATTAAGATTCTCAAAGTATTAAAATACGCACCACTTAATTCACCAGAAATCATATTTCGAAAGCGAAATACATAATTAATTTACCAAAAAAAAAGTACGGTCCTGTCAAAAATGCAGGCAACTGAAAACCTTCCATAATGCAAAATAATGAACTTACCCAAGGGTAATTTCATCAATTACCTGCATTTTTGAGTAATTTCAAAAAAAAAATCGAGGTAAAAAAACAGAATTATCGCTGAAAACATTGTAATCATCGGAAATGTCAGAAACGCGTCGTTTACTCATCATTTATTCCATTGCGGTCGGGTGGAGTTTTTCCTTTATTTGTTCCCATAAAAAAGATTTAATGAAATTACCCTCCACCCAAAATCATAATGAAGTCCAGGCACTACGGATGGCAGAACAGAAAGCAAAAATCCTGATTTAATTTCCCTTTCCACCAACAAATAAGACTCATTTACTCGTAGTCTGTGATTCATTTTTCTCTTTTTTTTGTTTTCTTTTTGGAAATTATTTTCATTCGCCAAAAGGGAAAAATGAATACAGAAGTCCTCCACGTTGATATTCTGGATTAAAAAAGGATTCAACTTCTTCTGAAGATCAAAATACTCCTCAGCAACTACCCAACCAAATATGAACCTGTGCTACACATACACACATTCACTGAGAGTTGTTCATACACACAAATGCAGATTGTGTGCACAATATGACTGCAAATGGGGTTTTTAAAGTCTGTCTACCACCCTTCCCGCCATCGCATAATTAATGGTGGTTAATTCATTGTGCACGCAAAAAAAAAACACAAATTACTTGAATGGGGATGCGGATTTAAACAGTAGGAGGGTTTGTTTAGCAATTTGTTTTGCTTCTGTGTCGGCGCCGCCATTTTAAGCTCCAACTCGCTCGCTGTACTATCCTGCCATTGAATTCAATTATTCCACACGCATTTGTCGGTCGTCAGGGTAACAATGGGTGATGCTGGTCTTCCTGTGTACAAGGACATCGAAAGGAATCATAAATTAATCCGAGTTTATACGGATAAGTAGTTAGCAGTGTCTCGGGCACACTTTGTTGACATCGAACGGGTGGTGATGAAAAGTGCAAGGAATTATATGGGGTGGATATGAACAGAGGGAGTCTGTGTTTGTATTTGTAAGCTAATTATCGCAGGAGATAAAAATGTTTTGAGAACTTACTTCTTTGTGTGAGAGATTATGATGACTCAAGCATTGCCTAACTTGAAGCGTGTAAGGTGCATAGTGTTGGTTTTTAGCTAGAATCTGCATAAAAAATTGTTTACGAAAATCTAGGGTAGACAATATTGAATCCACCTAATAAACTTTGCGGGGGTCTTGACACACCAACCAATGCAGACCGAGTCGGGTCAAAACGACTTTAACCAAGCATAGAAGAATAAAGATGGCTGCAACCATCTTAAGGGAATGACTAATAAACAAGGTTATGGATGCCTTACAACTGCTAAGATGAAAGTTTTCTCGCTTTTTTTCTCTAACTTAGAAGTCATAAGCTTTAGAGTTTAAGGGACGGTTCCAAAATTGAGGTGGTTCTGCCTCTGGAATCTACTCGATACCTACTGATGGTGGCATCGATAAAACCAAACCACGGCCATTTATTCCAAGTGAAAGTTCTATTAATCACCCAAAGTTTAATCTCGTCAAGCAGTGTCACCAAAGTCATCCCATTCAAAGCAATCAAATTGAAATCGAAACAAAAGAGGCATTGTAGGCACTACACTACTCATTGCAAGCCAAAATATATTGTGAGACGCGGTAATAGCTGTTAACTAGCAAGAGACTAGACAGAATTGAACCAACCCATGGTCCGAATCTCAACTCCGGCCCATAGTACTGTATAAGCTGGCTGATTAGTGCTGGAGTGCACATCATGCCGCAAATGGGCGAACAATAAGTGATAAACAGGTGCCCAAACTTCTTGGGAGCCCACATAAGAAGTGCAATTAACGTATGCAGGACCTGTGATGATCACAGCACATCCTTTTTTGTACTGAAATGTTCGAAATATAAAATGATATAGGCGAAGTGACAAAAGGGCCAGGTAGATCCTGCTGCTTAATTTAAAATGAGACTAACCGCCCAAAACGTCCTGTTTCTCTTTCAACTTTCACGTCTAACATGCCATAACCGTAGATGTATTGTGCGTTGTATATCTATCCTAACAATACAAAGCAGCACCAGTCTGTTTCGAGGGAATAGAACCATAACCTTGGGAGCGTTGAATGAGTTGTCTTACTGTACTTGGAGATAAATTATAAGAGAATGACGTCTTTCTGTGGGTCAACTCATTGCGATATTTTCTCCGGAAAAAAAGAAGTCAACCTTATTCGAAAGCCAACCAATTAGAAATACATCTACAGACTAATTATGATTTGTGAGTTTCTGAGACTCTACTGGCAGAAATAGGTGGATTGACTCCGAGATTCGCCAAAGCAAATATATCTAGACGTCTTCTATGTACACAAGATACACAATCTTCGCAGATGATCTGAATTTCCGATTCTCATGGATCTTAGATTCTTAGATCCGCCCTTCAGGTTGTCAGTTACTAAAGAGCTGGCTCAATAGGAGTGTAATCTGCGTTTCATCCATATTCACTTATTTTTTAAGTAATTTTGTTACATAGTCCCAAGAACTGCTGACTTGACAAACCGCCCCCAAAAAATACAGGAAATTACTTCACTTCACGCGGCATCAAAGGACAAGCATTAAAATGTATAGTAGATCTGTAGATCCCAACTTTTCTGGGGTACCAAAACCAATTAGTGTTCAAAAATGACATACATCAGTCATTTATATGTGAATGTACCATTTTTGAATAATGTCGATTAAATTAAAACCTTTTTGTTAAATTATTAAAGCTTAAAATTTTTCGTCGAAATTGGTTGCATCATCGTTATATCAAGAGAGGATGATACCTTTCGGTGATACATCTCGCTTTGACGCAACTTTCACTTTCACGATTAAATGCAAATTAAAAAAAGTTTTTGTTTTTCAATTTTACTTGTAAACAAAGTTCATAAATCAATGAATTAAAAAAAGGAAAATTTTCCTCATCACTTTTAGCCTTTCAGAGGTAAATAGTCTGGCTTTCCGACCTTCCCTAGTAATGAATCAACAGGTAATAAATTCATGTCATTGTGAACATTTATGCTAATTAACTACTACATGTTACGGGTTTTTACATTGGACTCCTATCATATTCTCCACACAAAAGAAACCAAACGAAATTTATTTAACGATTGGCGATTCAATCAATTGACCGATGAAAGATGACTCACAATCAAAGTGTCATCCGGTATTGTACGTCATTTTTCTTTATTAAGAACAGAGTTGTCGTGCCGTGCCTAATATCTATACGTAGACCGGTTCATTGGATGTGGTGGGAAAAATCTGTTATTTTATAACCGAAGTAGGCATGTGTGCCCTAAAGTTGGTTTTAATTTGCAGTTTTAAGTATTTTCCGCGCATTTATTTATCCCATCAAGTCAATTTAATTGAATATGAAGTTCATCTGACCACAGTATGACGTTCAATTGGACAAAGGGCCTTCCCTATCAAGTTGCAAGATACTTCGGTTGCAATGATTATACAAATGTAGACATCTTGCTGCGGTTTTCATGGCATTGTCTGACAACAATTAAATGAAGTCCATTACGCAATAAGTTATCAGCCTTATGACTGTGAATAGTAATGAGTGGGTACAGGTATGATTTATTTTTAGCCTGGCAGTTTTCAGTGACAAGTTTAAACGTTGAATTTCAATAAGTTATCAACTTTTTTTTTTATATTTTCTGGTAAGAAATGATCGTTACACTTGAGCATTCTAAACGAATTTATTAGTGGCAATTCAATAAAAACAGACGAGATTACCCCCGTGTTCAACTTCGACATACCGTACTAGACAACGTACGTAGGAAGGGAGTACTCCTGCAGGAATGCGATGTACTCAGGGCTGTGAAACTATTAGAGATGAAACCAATATCGAATAAGAATATTGCCATTTATATCGATAATTAGGCTGCACTCAAAGCGCTAGAATCGAATATCATAAGATCTGAGATAGTCAGGAAGTGCTGCACAATGCTAAAAGTATTATGCACGCTGAACCGCGTAAAACTATGCTGGGTGCCAGGACACTGCGGTATAAAAGGGAATAAACTTGCTGATGAATTGGCAAGGTATGGAGGGGAATTGCCAATAGACGAAGCCGTGGATATCAGACCACCTTCGTGCGAAATTAAGGCTACCATTAAAAGCAAAGTATACAATACAGCCAACCAAAGATGGTAAAATTCAACTTTAAGCATTTTTTACATATACTAGCACCAACTTTTTTGTAAAATATATCAAAACCCTAAGCAGAGAAGGATTCATAAAAGAAATGCATCTCATACAGCGCATGATGTCCCTAGAGCAAATAGTTTCGCAGATCTTGCAAGGAGAGATATCTTTTAAGTTCTTAAGAAAGTTTTGCCATTTGTCTCCCGCCCTATTTTCTTGTCTCATTGTATCATAGTCCGTAATCGATAAAGGCGCACTTTTGAAAGGCCGTTTACTTACAAAGGAATCCGTATTTATCAGGAGATAATACAAAAAACAAAACCATCGAGCAAAAATAACGGTTATGGCAAGACATTTTAAAAAGTATGTATATCCTGCTTTATGAATTCAAGCTCGGATATAAAGATGTTGGGATAGATACAAATTTAACTACAAATTTAGCGCCTAGTTTTCAAAGAGAACATTGTACGTTTTTAAAGTGTCTAAGAGTTGTTCGCCAAGAACAGATCCACGGACAAGAACACTTTCATCGACGATGAACTTTGTAATGCCCGCTCTTGCACTTTTGATGGACTGTTATTTAAGGATATCATATCTTCTCTCGACCATTCGCGTTGTGTGTGCTTTATTTTTTCGCACAAATGGAAGGGACCTACTATTTAAGGCCATGTCAGAAAGCCAAATGACAGTTATTACTCTTAAAAGTTTGTCAGACATTTGTGAGAGGTGGGACCATGAAAAATCTTCTTGGGGTATTCATCTATGCAAGACCCAAGTCAAATGCTGTTGTGAGAATAATTTCTTCTATTTCTATAGCGAATTTAATAGAAACATACAATTTCGTAAAAACGGGTTAGGAGCCGAAACATCATTTTACCTTTAACTGCAATCATGTACGGCATCGTTAGCAGTATTTTTAGTTACATCATTCGAAAACATGGGTGCACAGCACACTGCAATGCAGTCAACATCGATTATGCAATTTGGTTATTAAACAATACGAAAACACACACGCACACAGAAATTTCCATTGAAAACGTAAAGAACCGGACACTAAATTGATTTGAATGCATTGTCACATTGTATCAACCTAAAGAGTGGACACGAAACTTCGTGTTCATGTGTACGCGCGCATAGTATGTTGCAATTAGTGTGCCAGGACTCGGGCCCACCCCCAACCTCTGAGACTCTCTGGCCAACATTTTGTTGAAATTAGAAACTCTTGTTTTCAGCTGTATTTTTTCATCCACCGCAAGTGACCTACATTTCTTCGTATCGTTTAAACAACAAACAAATGTGCGAGATAACAAATTAGTGGATCCACTTCCTGGGCTGACTGCGAATTCAGAAGTGTTTTTATATATAGCACTGCAGTGAGCCCAATTACATTGTTTTTTCGGGTATGCAGCCATTAGTGTAGCACAATTCCAATTTGAAAGCAAATACCAAAAAGTAACAAACGTTTGCATCTTCTATTCAAAATGAAGAGAAAAAAAAAACTGATCTCAATAAATGTGCAGGAACGATGAGGAAGCGACGGCAGGTCAAGAACCTAATTCCATTGTGGTAGTAGAATAGGAAAATCCGCGAAGACATACGATATGTGTGTAAATGTCGCCTTCAATTAGCGTTAAAGTGCCGCACAATACAACCGGTGGTACTAAATAATGCCACATTAAGTAGGCGAACAGGCATGTGTTTTGAAAATACAAGAAACCAGTGTCGGCCCATTTTCCTCACGGCCTCACACGCCATGTGTGCTTAGCTAGTTATTGACGATATCCATTGTGCGTTGAAAGGAAAGCGAGAAAAATGTAGCAACCATAGTGACACTATCTATGGAAGCGGCATTCTAGTACAAATTTATAAAGTGCGAAGGGATGACGATTAATTTACGCTTCTGGGACATTTCGTCTGCTTCTGGTTCTTTACGTAAAATTTTTTTTTCTACGTAATTTGACGAAGCTTTCTTGTTGATTTGTTCAAGGACAGGAATGCCAATCTACATATATAAAGGCACTTGTGTTACAAGGAAAAAAGGGGAAGTGGTGGTTCTGCATTTGAAGTAGGACAATAAATTAACACTTAAATGGGTATTTAAGAAATACCATTGTTTAACCGATTCGCCCTGAAAACAAGGAGCTATCAATATTATGATGAAATGTAAAGATTCTGTTACCACTCTCCTGTGGCCATTAATAGAGCATGTGGTGGTTCTCGGTAAAGATGGGGCTTCGCCTTGTGGGAAATATCGCGATAACGCCATATCAAGGACGTTTAACTCAAGAATAAACCATCAGACATTATTAGCCCTCAGCAAGTAAGGTTAGCAGAAAATCAATTTGGTCTCCGAGGTTAAACCCGTCAGGTACAAGGCTCAACCAAAACATAATGTCTCTGCTTAGCAGTAGGTACGGCTATACCACGCCGATATATTTAAGAAACGTTCTTGACGTTAAATTGACTCTTCAGCCTGGTATAGTTCAATGGAAGTATCCCTCGATTGTAAAACTTATTCTGATGTGCGTTCCATTGGTTTGGAGGGCAGGATAGAAAAGAAACGTTCCCCTATACTTTTGGAACGAATGTAACACCTGCACCTGTTTTGAGTACCGTGCTGAATTAGTACTCCCTTTAGGACAGGTTGGACACAAAAGCAAATAAAAAACTAAAATCTCAGCACTAAAAAGAATTTCCACAACTGCCTCGCACAAGAATTGGCCACTCTCCACTTGATTTTAATCAACAACATACATATGTACGCATATCTAATATAAAACGGACAATTTGGTCCTATACTCCAATAGAGAACGAACATTTGAAATGCAAGTCCTGGAATCCCAACGATAAGACCATAACTAGCCCAGCAATATCGTGGATCAATTAACAAGATCGCAGACAGATGCGTACTGTCCCTGTGCTGGGTCCCGGATGATATAGGCAATCCAGTTAACTGCATGAAGGAGCACAAACTAAGATAGAAATAGTGTGTCCTCATCGAAAATGGAGGGTTGCTTAATTTTCCCGGTTACAAAGTTTAACAAGAGGCAAATTAACAAGCCTTTTATATAAACAAATAAGTTGCATGCCCACTTAATTGACATATCGCACACGAACATATGTACCTCTTGATGAACAACCCCATCCTCCGCAGCTGTAAGGACATCTCTGGCGCATTACAATCAATTTAAAGGATTACACCCAAGACAGTCTGCACATCAGTTTAACATAACGACAGTGCATACTTCAAATCCCTTCTGGTAATTGATTCGCATAATCTCATATCATGACAGCATATCATCAAAACAACAACACACCATTAACTCCTAAGTACTTCACATACATAAATCCATCGAACGAAACGATAAAACCATCTGTAAAACTTCCCACACCCGTTTACGGCTCATTTGGCCACACACTGTTACAGGAAACAAATTACTAATAATAAAATTTGCCATTGAATGCCCTGTCATTTCGAAAAAGACAATCGGAAACAGTTGGGTTATGATTTTCCAAAGAAATAAAAACACAAAAAAATACCTATGTACGTACCAACCATCAACAATCATTTGCACTCCAATCGAAAGGACATAATCCTTACAAATCATCCGAAAGAGAAAAACAAAGGCAAAGCAAGTTATCCCACAGATCCTTTAGGCAGCTTGTGAAAGTTTATGCTTACACCGAAAAATTATTGAGTTCTTTTTTTTTTCTCGCCCAACCGGAAAGGACTAAAACACACATAGAGACCGATTCACACGCACACTCACCCATAAAGATATTTTCGAGAAAATTACCAAATAAATATCCGCAATTGAAACGATTCAGCACGTTCGACAGGGCTTAAATGTGGTCGTCCTCATCGGTCGGGGGGGATGTGGCTGCCTCTGGTAAGCGCTTTATTTTATGGCCATGTGCGTTAAATGTGTATATTTTGGGTTTGAGCTTGCGATGGAAGTTTAGATATTTTCCGTGTACAAGTGTGGACTGTGCGAACCCTTTTCGTTATAATTTTATACCCCGAATGTGATAAACTTTGATAGACTTGGGCTACTAATCACAACGATGGATGCAAACGCTTTTCTTTCTCCGTGATAAAGGGCATACTTTTCGAAAAAGATGAATGTTGTTTATCGACTTTGAAACAGGATGCGGACTCAAGGAAAAAATATACCATTAATCCTATACTGAGCATTTTTTTCCGGGGCGCTTGAATATACCATAAAATTTCTGTGGAAAAATTCCAGGCCTCCTAAGGATAATGAACTCGTGTCGTGTGGTCGATATCCAGATGAAAATGAATCATCTCGATAGAATTTATGATCACGCATTCAAAAGAAACATTTTTCTTCTTCTTTAGTTCTCCTTAAAGGGCATCGGTCTTTAATTCTGTGTGCCTTCTATCTTCTTTTGTGTGCCTCCACAGGTAGTCGACGTCACACCATATAGAGATCCTCAAAAAAATGATTTTTCTTCTTAGTCATCTCTAAAATTAGAGTTGAGAAGAAAAAAAAAATTCCTTGCATACATATCTGAGGACAACCCCAGGAAATGACTCATGCATTCCGTGGTACCGTTTTTATATCCCCTGTGCACGTTCTCACTTTTCCTTCTGATGGCTATAATTAATGGTGACATTCGTCAATCGCATGAAAATTTAAAAGGAACATAAAGTTTCCTTTCGGGAACTGTGGGGATAGCTGCTTAGAGGGTTAGATTTATACCTGCTGATCGACATTTCTTAATGGCTCACGACCTTCTGTCGCTTCGCTTTAGTTCTTTTCGACTTGGATACCTTTTTAATAGCAGAAGCTATTAGCTTAATTGGGTTTCAGAAAAAAAACCGATGGGTATTCCTGGAGGCTGTATTTGTTGAAAGTAGTCGGATTATGCGGGGTAATCCGATTAAATTGGGAATAAATAATAGAAGCATTGCTAAGGAGAAGGGTAAATGCATTCATTGAAATGGCATTTGGTTAGGAGTCAAGGGATTTATTTAGCTATTTTGCTATAATGACTTATAGCAGAAAAAGAGTAAGCAGAATTTGCTTTGGATAACGAAACATATCATTATTTCTTCCAAGTATAATGAGCCAGACATTCGAACTATTAGTGATTCTTTGCAGAAGCCAATCCCATTCGCAGTTATGTGCCACCGAATAATTTAAAGTGATAGGAAAGATTGTTTCTACAAACTGTTGGACAGTACTTATGAGAATTATACTATGATGATTGTTTTCGTGGATCTTAACGCCGCACTAAGTAGAGAATTCGTCTTCGGGAAAACCATAGAAATTGAAAATTTTTGAAACAAATCTAATTTCCTTGACTTTGTTTAGGGATGGGTGACAGTGATCTGCAGCATTAGAATTCTACGTCTACTGATCACATTCAAGCAACTTTATAATGTTTGAATCGACCAGCTCTTTTCGTGTGTTGTAGATGTCTACATTTTCAACATTAAAGGTATGATCAGGATGCATTCTAGGTGTGCATTGGAGTGCATTGGGGCTACCACAGTACATAAAAAAGGGGACTACAACAACAGGTGGTACGACTATTATTGGAAAAATGCTAAGAGCGTAATCCATATAAATTTACACTGCGTGGATGCAGGTGTCCTTTGCAATATGCTGGACCTATTCATGTCAGTAGGCGGCGGTCCTAATAATGACAATAGTCATCCGTAAGACTGCACTAGGTGCGAGGGATGTCACCTTTTGCATTGACAGCTAGAAAGGAACGTCGACTCTAGTAACTAAATCGAGGTTTGTTGAATACTGTCGCTAAGAACTCAGTGTTTTTGGAACAGAAGTCAGATTATGAAATTATGGTCGATGTTGAATAAAGGCAGAACCGGCAGACCTACAGAAAATCCCTATCTACAAGGGTGGTTACAGGGCACACATAATACTATGAAAAAATGTCGTTGGAGGTTGCAAAGTCTATGTGTATATTTCTGACTTTCTTGTCACATCTCACACCTCTGCCACCTGAAAATATTATTCGTTAGAAACCCTTTCAAAATGTACGCGAGAATGAAATATCTACTCGTATACCTAACGGGTATCGCAATGGGCCAAAATTGACCTCAGTATGGCTTTCAGTAGAACATCTTCATGAACCTAACGTACTCTTTTTATGTCAATATGATTGAGGACGATCCGAAGACGTTTCCTCTTATGAAAACAGCTTACGTAGTTAGTGGATCGTTAATTTTCAATTGTTGTCTTATGATTCATTGTAGTTAGGCACTTGAGGATGATGCATACCATCTTATAGTTCGAAACCGCTGGATACATGTACGTTTTTAAAGAGCTTGATATTATTCCAAAAGCAAGTTAAATCATGATTCACTTTAAAATATGTATAACTACATCGCTGAGAACCTCTGCGAGCGCCCACTTAATCTTGTGACAGTCCTGCAACCAATTGCGTCTGGAATACCATAGTTATTACATGTTGACCGCAGAGTAACAGGAAACTAATTTTCTTCCGATATCAATATAACGAGCATATCTTCTCCTCTTTCCAAGTAATCCTTCGTAGATTCATCAGAAAAAAAAAAAACAACAAAATTGGTCCTCCTTCTCAGGTCACAATTCTAACACTTCTACGATAACAATCACTAGTGCTATTGCTACAAAAGAACATTAAAAGGATGCACAAATAAAATATTTTGCCTTCCTCTATTGTGAAAAAGGAAAACGTACATTATCCTTGTGATGTCCTTAATCTACTTTTTTTCATTTTATCTGATATCTTTTAGAAATACGTACATATATAGAAATACATTGGTGTAAAAGCAAAAACCCATATGAAAGGGAATTGGAAAAACTCGCCGACTGGATAACAAAAAGTAAACCGCAGTTAAAGTACATATGCAATCGGAAGGACTCGTATAGGATACACTCGTTTCCCTTTCCTCTTTTGATCATTTATACTGTGAATCGATTTATCCTGAAAAATTGACTATCCTCGGTTTCCGATATTGGTGCATCCATTGGTAAGCTCTTTCAGTGTAGGGGAGGCTTCCACCTCCTTGTTATTCTTTGCGCTCACATAAATGAACACAAAAAAATAAAAACTTTGAGCAATACAGGTTCAAAAGGGATCTCTATATTGTAGCTTGTGGACGGAAGTTTATTTGATGTTCTTATTTATTTTTCGACTCTCAAGTATCCTGAGTTAAGTGCACAAAATGAACTACCAATACCATGTAATAGAAGAGGAGTACCATCAACAACAGCAGGAGCAGGAGCAGGAGCAATAGAAAAAGTGCTCTGTTTGAACAAATAAACACGTGAAGAAACGTGAAGAGGGTAGGGATAATCCAATTTGATGTTGATCAAGGATGTTATACATGAGACAATGCATGGAGTTCCCATTCCAGGTAGTTGACAGTTTGATAAATGTTGTTATTATTATTATTTTTTTTTTTTAAAGAAGGATATAACGTCAATGGCTCAAGTAACCGGATTGATGAGCATTTGTGTAATTGAGCCGGTTCACCAGTTAGTCATTTATGTGAGACGGAAATAGGAAATAGATTCTGATTGAGTTCGTAATTCTTTTGTTTACAATATGTCAACGTGGGCATTGTGAAAAATGCATTCGTAGTTTGGCTGATTCATAGTGCGTATGTGGTGAACAAAATCGGTTGAGTAATGGATTTTGTGATGCATTTGCATTACTAATCAAAAGCTGACCTTTGCTCTACTGTCGTTTATTTTTTTATTCCAAGAAGCAAATGTGGTATCATTTTCACTGAAGAATGGACGTCCTGGGTATAAGATTTCACTTACTTTTCCTTAGTCATGAAAATAATAAGAAAACAATACAACCACTTTTATCTGAGGGTTAGAGTCTAGATGGCCAACAACTTGCAAGCCGGGAAGTGATGCTGAACATTTGGAACGAAAATTCGTCAACATCTGGCAATATGTCTAACAAACATCCACAAAGAAGCGAAAGCATTACTCGTCGATCTTAATATCATTGCAGCCTCAATTTTAATTTTAAGCACGTTTAGTTTGTACTGAACCCACACGGAGAGTGACATTTTTGCCACTTTTTACGTCGTATTTATGTACATATGAACGTACATGCATGTGCTTATAATCCGCAAACATAAGACGGAGATCCCATGAAACAATTTCATCAAGAACTTATTGAAAAGAGCAAGAGTTTTTAAACTTAACCAGATGACTTTATTCTGTACTTAATTGCAGCAAAGCTACCTCGTAAGGCATTCTCGAAGTTTCATATGGCATGAAAGATTGAACAAACAGTCTGTCTGCCTGTCTGTCTACACATTATAATAAGAAATTTGTACCTCTGGAGAGTCAGAGTGTCAGGCGTTGACAATTCATTCGAAAATTGCAAGATTGACTAAGCCACGAATAGCCTTTTTTAAGCAGAATATGCACTGGATTAACACAGCTTGTATGGCTGCTGGAAATGCAGGTTAGCTCAGCCCGATCTAACCATCATGGTGTACAACCAACGTCAAACTTTGCCGTGCGACGACGTGCGTACATCGCAGTAGTCGCTCCGCAATCTTGTTCTTAATAAGCAGGTTCTCGTGAAGTCTCTTGTCTTCGACAAGTGCTCAGGAGTTTAATTTAGACTCACAGGTTTGTTATTTCTAAATTATGAATTATTCCCTACGAATGCCACTCACTCGATGAATATACATACATACGTAATTAAATTTAATGTGATAAACTCGACCCGTCATTTGGCATACCTTCAATAATGCCCCGTCAATTGTGCCACCAATCAAAGTAAAATAATGCATGATTGTTCCTATTCAATGCCTCTCACGAGAACCACCGAACAATGTGTGTTGGCTCCAATGCTTGCAGCATAAATTGAACGCATAACAACCAATATCATAAATTGATATCTTCTGTCCACTCATCTCTATGTATGTATCTGTCCGCCTGTCTCTCTTGGGGTGGTGGAACAATTAGCATAAATGACGACAAACAGCATCGACAGGGAAATAGACACGTGATGGACAGATTGAATGATAAACAGAAACACACATGGTCCCCTCATATTGACCAAAGGTCCATAGCCATCATCACACCATTCTAGAAGGTAGAAATGATGGACATGAAAGATGTTAAGATACCCCGTACAGCATCTTAAATAGACAACACGAAATGGATGTGCATGCACACTTCAATCTGACAGATAGACGGGTCGTCGAAAAAAAAGATAGATTGCCATCTATCTCAAAAAATGCGGGAGATTTTTTCAATATTTGTTATTTACTCAGGTGAAGGTTTAGCTGCGTTAGCTAAGATTAAGTGAAAGCCACAATTTCGTTGGAGAAATTCCAAAAAAACAAAAAAAAAAAAATTGTTTATGCAAAATTTTAGTGCCCGTTGACATCGGTGATATATGGCTTAGGGTCAGTAAATAATATGAAAAACTATTTCCATCACCAGTGGGTGTGTTCAAGCACACGCTTCATATTATTAGACATTCATAAGTTTGATCTTTATGTGAAAAAACAAACAGCGTGGGGGTGTTCCTATTTTCCTCAAATAATTGTCTCTACAAAAAAAGTCGAAGCAAAAATTAGCTGGTCGTGCTCTAACTCTTTGGATTTGAAAGTAATAGGAGCGAGTAACGTGTGCAAAATATGTAGTATATAATTTGTTGTTTTCAATCTTGAACATATAAACATATTTTTAAATATTCTATTTTCGGAGAGGTGATTTAGATAGTTAGTCATTGGAGAGACAGGGTCAAGTTTTGTTTTATTTTAAAAAAAAAAAAAACATCCTTTTTTGTTGCGTACTTGTACTCGTATCTATCTGTACATTCAATCAAAGTCTGCACGTTCGTGGGAGTGCATAATAAGTAAAATTACATCATTCCACTGTGTGCTCTTGGGTTTCAAAAACTACGAACTACCATCATATGAAACATCCGTCGAAAAAGCAAACACACAAAAAAGGGATTCAAACAAAGGCTCTTGAAAATGTCTACGACGTACGGGTATCATGACAATATGTTGGACGATTCTACCCAAAAATGCACATACATACATATGTATGTACGTGAGTGTTGACGACAGAGTTGATATTTATCCAACTCACGCAAGGCAGACGACATATCACAATGCACAAAGGTACGTTCTCGTCAGCAGAAGGATTTTGCTGGACATTTTTTTTCAAAAGAGGAGCACAAAAAGACGAATAGCGTGCTGTTTTCAGCAGTAAAGTTCACTTTTTCGTTTTGTGGATGCCTTTTTCCAGAACTTTTTGTTCACACTTTTCACAAAGAAAAACTTTTGGTTTCTCACACTCTCGTAAGGTATTCCACTGAAATTTTTTAAGCACATCACAATCAGTGAGCACTCAAGTACCAATCATTAAAGTAGAAATTTACTTGCAAAAAGAATGTCTGAAAGTACATTTATAGAAATTCTTAAACAAGCAAGGATATGTGAGCAATGAATTTGTTTGTACTCAGAGGTTTCCCCGGACCCGACCGGTGCAAAGGGGAGAAATACAACATTCTGTCCAGCAAGCACTAAACAATGAGGATGAACCCGTAAAATGCAAAAGGAAAAATAAGACGAAAGAGAATGCACCAAACCAGAAACGAAGTTAATGTTGTTGGCTAACATAATATTTTTTTTATTTCTTAACAACGTCAAAAACTTGAAAATTAAACCAGTTAATTTGTAGTTCAAGTCATTGACATTTCGGTGTTGTTACTTACTTTTGAATAGGAGTGTACTTATTTTACAGCATTCATGAAAACCGTTTTCGTTCATACATGTACATGTACATACATGTGCATGTAGACTTTCACGATTATAACGAAAACAAATGCATTGCATGTGTGCGAAATAGTTGGAGAGAATTCAATTTAATTGTTGTCTCAGATGTCAAATGGAGCCCTTATAACAGGAATTTGACAAGGACATATGTACCTATTTATAGGGCTCTGGTATAAACTTGGAAAGTAGGAGAAATATATGTACCTGTAATAGAAGCAGAAACAACTTCTCACTTTAAAAGGACCAATAGGCGACAGCTGTGCAAGGATCGTGGGTGCCGTAGCTCAGTGGTTACTGCATTGGATTACTGAGCAGGAGGGTCTGTTGGTCGACCGCTTTCAGTCAGAATGCACCATTCAACATAGACGATGATAGCCAAAACTTCCGTCCAGCTGGCCAAAACGAAGTGAGGATAGCAACATCCAAGCTTAAATCCAACAAAGCTGCTGGTCCTGATGGGCTACCGGCCGATTTGTTCAGGACATCTGGAAATGACTTAGTAGAGAGCATACACCAACTCATTTCCAAGACTTGGTCAGACGAGTGTACGCCTGATGAATGGAATCCCAGCATCGTTCGCCCGATCCACAAGAAAGGAGACCCCCTCAACTGTGCGCCAGGCATCAGTCTCCTCAACATCGCGTATAAGATCTTATCTGCCATATTGTGTGAACGCCTGAAACCCTTCGTCAACAACCTGATTTGCCCCAATCTGTTCAGACCAGGAAAGGCCACAGTCGATCAAATTTTCACACTTCGGCAGAAGCTTCTCAATATAAGCCTTTCGGATATGGCTATATACACTGGGTCCCTTCCTTTTGTGTGAAATAATATAACACGCACAACATGCATAAATGGCCTCGAGAAGCTAGGCCCTGGACCACACAATAGTCTGTGTTGCGCCAAGAATTGTATATTTCTTTTCTGTATGCAAGGATCGTGCAATCTACAAATAGGCACAAAAAGTGAGATGCTAGCAAGGCCTTGCATAAAATTTATATTTTCTTCTGTGAACGGAATCAATGGAACGACATTGTCTTCTAAGGAGCTCCATGTATATATGTATGTCCTTTTACATATGAAACAGCTACTCTGAATTGGCGATTTTATGGAATATCATATCGTCAGTTACGTTACCATGAACGATGTTTGTGATTAAAATCATATTTCTTCAGCCGGGGATTGTTCGGTATCATAAAGCAGTCTGGAATAAAATCCTCCTTAATTTGCCTTATTTTGATAACTATGTACCTCCTTCCATCAGAAATTCATCAAAAAGAAGGCTTATTTGCGGAATTTAGCGATAAATAGCCAACGCGTGATATGTAGTTGAATTTTCTTTCTATTCAAAAATTTAGTAAACGATCGTCTTATACCTATGTATACTACCTTGAATGGAATTTCCGCATCTTCACGATAGTTCTTTACCAAAATGTTTATTTTTTCTTAAATTAAGATAAAACGAACAAAAAAGAACGCAACATGTGATTGATAAACACCGGAAAGGCTTCAGATAAGTCTTTAAAAATACAAATGAAATAATTATAGCGCTCCGCGGTGCGCCAGTTCATGGCCACGACCACAGATAAAAAACGAATCAATTTGTAAACTCACAAAAAAACAACACGAGTATGTGCGAATTAAAAAAAAATGTTCTTATCATTTTTTTGCACAGCCACAAACCGCATCCGGAGATGTCAGAAAAAAAAATTAAACTCACACCCACATCAACGTCATTCCCTGAGTACTTGCAATTTCACTTCGGGAATGCTATGCAACAGTCACTCAGTGGCGTGACAGAGATCCTCCCAATGCATTATGAAAAAAGTTCCATATCAGATGAGACTCGTTTATGGTCCTGATTTAGCACGAAAACAAGGAGAGCACAAACTGCATGACCCACGGACCCAGTATTTTTTTTTTTCCTTAATCACTTTCTCAACCATGATGTTCTATAATTAAAACGTCACAAGCTTCCGTACTATAAAATCAACTCATACCCGAATATATGTATGTATGTGTGTTCATATGTATATAAAGCTATAAACATACCTTCTGTACGACAAGTGGTGCAGCAAAATCCTTTCCACCTTGAAGACGGAATCCCCACGGTTGGGCGTCGTATCTTTGGAGTCGAATTTGCGTTAGTTGGGCCATGGCTCTTATTTATCTGCAAAAAAAAGACAAAAAAAAAAACTATGAAATTGTCAATTTAAGTCGTGTCCTTCCTATAGGGAAGATAATGTTAAGAGATTTCTACATTGGAACTGATCGCATTACAAATGAGGTTAATTGGATGTGTGTGCTAAAATAGAGAAGTACGAGTCAGAGATGCCTGAAGGTGGGCATGTCGGTCACATATTGACTCTGTTGTAGCAGCACAACAGGATATGGGCACATTAGCATAAGTGACACGGTTTGGCATTCACGATGGAATCATTTGCAGGTTATTTCAGTTCCTTTTGCTTTCCTCCCTATCCGCTCTATGAAGAAGCATTGTTTTGGCAGGCAATTAAGCGATGCTGCTGAGTATAATTAGAAAATGTTCTGAAGTTTCTTCGGGGGAAAAGATATTTACGCTCAGACCAGGGCTTAGAGTGGCAGCTCAATTATGCGCATTTTAACGCATAGCGCCCATATACGGTGATGAATAAATGAAAATTTCTTCCACACACATGCCAGTGTAGTGCGAGTACATACGAGTAGTGTATGTGTTTGAATCTGGAGGCTGGGCGAAGTTCCACACTAATGACTTCATTTAGCTGCCGAGTTTTAATGAAAACTACCAGCCAAACTTGGATTGGTTTTTAAATGACAGCAGACTACTACATATTTTGTATATGTACATACGTTGGAAAATGCACTCATGTAGAATTTTTTTTAAGATCATCTACATATGTAACATTCATACGTGTGCTGCGAGTTCTGAAGTGCTCAGAAAGTATCTGGATTATTACGTCGCGTCGCTAAGAGGTACGAACATACATACATATGCCCGGTAACGAAGAGATTTTTTATTACACCGGCTTACTGGGGGCCATAGGCCATTATATATTTTTTTGTTTATAAGTCTTAATTCAATTCTAGTAGATTGTTAAATGTTGACACGTGATGCTACTGTAGCCCAACTTGTGAAAGTTTGCAAAGCAATATCGAAAATGACAAGAACCCGAATCTCGAGGCTACAAATCTCATAGTCGGACTAAGTATTTAGATGTAATAATGGGCCCCTAAAGAAGTTGGAATGCGAACTGAGAGCGGCACTCAATACATTTGAAAACACTTAACCAAAACATTTTATTGATGTTTCCCGCAATACTTAGATTAATACTTCTCTATGTACGAAATGACTGCTTTATGGACTACCCTAGACGTAAACAAACTCGCTCTACAGGAGTACAGAGCTTGTGGAGATAAGTATTGCAAGAGTTTTACGAACTACTCCAACCAAGATACTATTAACACTCTAACTATAATACATCTCTGCTAAGCCCACAACTTAACAAAAATTCCTCGAATAAGGGAGAATTTAATCGCTGGAAGGGTAGGTTACAGGGAAGAACCACATCTTCAGCCCAAGTCAAAACATTGACGTCACTCCCACTTGCGATTTTGACAAAAAAAATGATGAAATGGATCTGGGATTTGCCACTGGGTACGCGAACAGCAGGTTTCAACTCGTGTCATAATAACGCAAACTTGGTCCAATTGCAGTACCCCTTAGCAACATCAGAAGACCCATAACAGCTCACTGTACTAATGCTAGCGGTCCTACCAGACTCGAGATTGCCGAAAGCTACTTCTCTTGTAGACATGGCGATGATGAAAATTATCTCACTTTTTTTGCTTTTGCTCGATGCTGTCTACATTTCTTGAAATGCCGGGTTTCGAAAATACTCAAGGTATCACTTATGGACCAAGCGAGTGCTTGAGTGCTTCATGTTGCATCAGAGACTATCCAGTTAGTTGGTGACTTATTAAGAAGGACCTTAGGTGATAATTTAGGTGATAAATTTTTATTGAAATTATTTATGTCTTGTGTCTCTCCACAAGCATCGCAGAAAGTGGTATCTCTGAAGTCTGGCGTACTAGGACGATTGAGTGAAGTACTTAACACTCGGCCAGTCCTTGACCAGTTTCGGAGTCATCTGTACAACGTCGACTAATATTTTGTTCTAGGCTACGATTCTGATCAGAAGCAGTCCAGAATGTCAATTTGCATATACACAGCAATCGTAATTCTGTGGTCACTTTGTCGGACTCTGTAGTGTTAGATTGAGTTAGCTGAATCAAGGGTCTGTTTCGACTGCACGCCCATCCGGTTATGGCGTACCATTCTCTGGATGCTACAACTTCTGCCAGTGTCAAGGAAAAAGTTAGCTTTGATGATCCATAGCAGTGGAGACAGAATACCACCCTGGTTACCATAATGTCTTATATCGATAGTCAGGCTGCACTCAAAGCGCTAGAATCTAACATCATAAAATCTGAGATAGTCAGGAACTGCCGCACAATGGTAAAGGTATTATGCACGCAGAACCGCGTAAAACTATGCTGGGTGCCAGGACATTGCGGTATAAAGGGGAATGAACTTGCTGGCAAGGAATGGAGGAGAATTGCCAGCAGCCGAAGCCGTGGACATCAAACCACCTTCGTGCGAAATTAAGGATACCATTAAAGGCAAAGTATACAAAACAGCTAACCAAAGATGGTCAAACATAGCAGGTCACAGGGTATCCAAGGCCTTGTGGCCAGAATTCGAAGGGAAAAGAACTAGGGAAATTCTGAATCTAAACAGAATTCAGCTAAGAACAGCAGTAGGAATCCTGTCCGGGCACTATTTTCTAGGAAAGCACGCCAAGAGACAAGGCCTTACAGACACGGATGTATGCAGGTACTGTTACGGCATATACGTCGAAGATAATATCATACATATATTATGTGAATGCCAGGGAATAGCTCGAAATTGTAGGAAATACCTGGGTAACTACTTTTTCAGCAACCTAGAAGAGGTAGGTCTTATCAAGCAAAACAGGCTACTTAAATTCTGTAGGGAAATCAAGTGTTTCAGGGAAAGTGTCTAGGTTTCCATTTGCTTTTTAATGGAGGTTCCCCAGGGATCGCGATGGGCCCATACTGGTGCCTAGTGTTTTATGAGGTTTTCCTCATAACCCTATCTAACCTAACCTAACCTAACCTACCATAATGTCAGTAAGCTTTTTAAATCTACCTGTTCATACAGATTTTAAAGCAATGAATTCCTATTAATCCAGTCATCGAAAGGTTGATACCTCATTTAATTTGTAACGAATTCATTTCCGAATTGAGTTTCAACATCCGATTGCATTTCCTTTGGACATCACGTTCCATGTGATTCATGTACACAAAAGATGACTCAAAATTATTGAATGCAAATACTCAAACACAACCAAAGACTAATTAAAAAGATTTTAGACGAAAAACACGTCACAAACGCTCTACGCTCACTTTAATGTGCGCCCTCAAATTTATTTATATCTCCCATTAGTGAATTGCAATTGCAGTAATTCCTTCATTGAAGTGACTACCATTGCGGGCCCACTCAGGCACCCATAGGTAAAACTTTGCACAGGAAAATATTAATAACACACGAGTACCCTCATACCACCACCATGCACTGTCGTTATAAGGTGCTAAACTGCTAATGAGCACCAGGAGGCGTGAATCTATCGTCGTCGCTTTTCCTTATGTCTCTCTCTCTTTTCTTGCGCCCCTCAAGAACTCATTTTGAGGATCAAGTATGTCGTTTAGGTGACTACTTATGTCAATTCGAATATGAGACAGAACCCAAATGGCTAAAAAATGATGCTGATGCTGATGCTGCCGGTGCTTGTGGTGGTTGATAATGACGAGGTTGATAGACACAACTGCAGTTTCCGCGACGTTTTTCGGCTCCGTCATAATCAACATCATCGTCGTCATCATACTCACTTACAAACACTCGCTCTCGAAGCGATGTTCTTGTGGTTTTTAGAGTGACAGATGGAAAATTCTTGTAAGAGGTTTTCGTGTGCTCTTTCTTAGAAATTTCGTGGAAGTATTTTCGCTAAGCGTTGTAAAACATTTGCGCGTATTTTCCTGCCTCGTGTGGTGTATTGCATTAGAATACAAAAAAAGGCGGCTTAGGTGGCAGCGAAATATTTAATGGGTATTCGTTTACTCGTATTTTTACGATAGGGATGGATACATGCTTTGCTTAGGGTTTTAGAAGCCAGCATATTGTGGAAGCGAGGATTTCCTTATTTCACATTGAGTTAAATGGGTGGCAGGTTACTCAAAATGTACTCATTTCTACTTAATTTAATTTTATTTATAGACCAGGTTTATTTATTGTTGTTTCTACACACATAGTTCTGCTTCATTGATCATTTCATTGAAAGAGAACACTAATGGATTCACTTTCTGTGTACCGAGTGTTTGTTGCAGACCTCCAACTTTTGAACTGCTCCAGTAAGAGATCTAAAATGTAATGAATCGCTTAAGGGCTTCTTAAACAAGGAATATGACAAGAATAATTCAAATATGTTTGACAACCAGCGTCCATTTTGAAAAAGTTTCCAGCATGATTACTTGCATATCATTCCAAGTTTATAAAAATTCGTTTACGGATTCTTGATGAGGATGATTTGCAAGCCTTCAAAACCAAAAACGAAACGATTTTTGGGCGCCATCGCCCTTTAATATTCTGTGGAATTTCTAAATACTCAGCAACTTGGCATTGCTCTTTCTGTTCTGCGTCTAGATTGTGTTAGCACTTTTAGTTCCTCTATGTACAAAGTGCTGCATGAATTGAGAAAGGTCAAACAATTTTTTTTATAAGAGATCGAAAAATATCTACATAACCGAGATTGCACTGTTTTACAGTCTCAACACGCCAATATCAGTCACCAGGTACCATACAAGGTCATTTTAAATGTCAAATCATCATAACTCATATGTGTTTCCCAGACTGCCGTAGGTGTAGGTCACTGACATAGAAATTCCCTCAGGTGACGACTTCACAGTAACATTCTCAATATCGAATGCATTTTAATTACAATTGCGTGTAAATTATTCTCACACCCTATGAAAGAAAGGTCCCAGCTACCAACTGTGCAAACACAGAGTCACAAACTGGTTACAAATCTGATTTATTGCAAAACGGAAATGAAAAACCACTCCCAATGCAACAGCACTGCTCTGGGTGCTGTCACAATGGAAAACACAAATGTACCACCACCTCTCACGCCCACTCACTAAGTCCCATTTCCTGGAATCGATAATATGCTCAAGACCAGACAAAAGAGGCTTTTCGTCTCAACAGCAAAACACAAAAAACACACTAACAAATCCAAAGAATGCCCAAAGGTCTCACCTTAAGAACGCCTTCGGAACAAAACAGAAAAAAAAACAAACGCAACCGGCTTAACAATGAAACCAACTGGCCGTGTTTTAAGTTCATTACCGCGTTCGACCCTGAGGAGAGTCGTTGAAAAACGCAAATGCAGATACACGCGGGGGCGAGGGTGAGGAGCAAACAAAATGCCGGCTGCCTGAGAACACCATGAAGCCGCAACAAAAAGCAGTTTAGACAGTGAAGCTTTGCAAAACAATTTTCATTCCAGTCGGTTGGCTCAACCAACCGGGGTTCCTGCTTTTCCTACACCAAAATTTCAGGCCAAGTCCGGCAACTATTTTGCATAAGTAGCTAAAACTACGAAAAACTCATTCTGCAGCTGGCATTTAAAATATGCAAGTAAACAGCAAGAGACCTCTCTCAGGCACATGCAACGACAGTGCGCATAGTGTTAGTCATGCAACCTAAAACCACACCAAGAAAAATTGAAACCGTTTTTATTTCTTTTTTTTTAATTTTCATTATTTATTATCATTTCAATGAAACGATGTTTCCTGAGGTGTATCGCTCTAGAATGATGACTGTCGACTCGGGGGGTCAGAAATTCGCGGAACATCACGCGCGATGCGCGTTGCGATGACATCACCTCCAACTCTGAATGGAATCGATGATTTTAAATTGCTCTCACAACCGCGCTGTACAACATAAGTTCATGCTTTTTTGCAAATATTACTTCTCTTTTTTGTATGAGTGGTTTTCGAGGAAAGAAATTGATTAAGCACAACATTTTGAAGGTACTTTCATTTGGCGTGATTGTTCTCTATTAATATCAATACGAGTAGATTGTGTGTAGAGAAATTTGCGGTATTTTTTTGACGGTTCGCTTTTTTGACGATCAGCTTAATCGGATTTTAACCTCAGATTTCAATTGGTTGCCCGCGGCGATTTATGGATAAGAGCAGAAAAAGTAATAACATTTCTAGTTCTGCTTATCGAAATAAATTGTTTGATGCTGTTTGTTTCTCTATGATTTTTTTTTTATTAGCATGAGTAAGGCTTCACGGTTATATACATGAAAATATTTTATTTAATGGACATGTTGTGTAAGGATAATCATTAAGTTATTCAGCTTAAAACTTACCGAACACTATCTCTTACTCTAAAGCAGGGCCTCGAAATTCGATCTATGCAGTTGCCTTCGATCGTTTCAAGAAAAAAAAAACGCGTAGCTTTGAATTTGAGGTTAATGACTGTGACCAAGTGTGTTGAAAAGCGTTCTACAGTGGGAAACTACAGAATCAGAACTTATATCCCAATATTTCTGAAACTCAAGTTTGAGAACAAAGAAGTCTTCGGGAAAGTCGTAAGCGTCTGGCTCATCATCAATCCTTGTATAGTCATACTGCACTGTTCAATTGTGTCAATGAGTAGTGTACTGTCCAACCCAAGAGTACCTACTATGCTGGAGATCTGGAGTAATACACCACCGTATTATTTTTCGGTGCTATGTCACAAAGCTGTTTGAAAGCATGCTTAAATAGACAATAACCCTCCGCTGCCAGTACACAGCGGGACTACCACTTGTCAGATTGAAATCCAGGAAGTGCTAGTTATTATCAACATTTCTTGGCTGATATTTTTCCTAAGTTTACAGAATTAGTAGGATTACTAGCATTAAACTGAAGAATAATGGAAAGTTCTCGAAAATCTTCGGGACAGCTATAAACGTACACAACGTGTTTGACTCCATATTGATGTGAATCATACTCGTGCTGGGTTCTAAGACTTTATCACCTTATTTGGCTATACGAAGAATTTGAATTATTTTCCGAAAATTTTGTGTGGTATTGATGAGAGCTCATTGCAGCCCAAGTGATACTTATGGCGATCCCACATTTTAATGGATAATTATATTCCTCTTAATAACGAGTTACAGTTCAGCTAAAATATACATACGTACATGTAGCAGTGCGTGCTTCTACCAAGGAATATCTGAAACTCTCGAATATTTAGCATACATATAATATCCACAAACAGATCATTTTCAACGTCATGATTTCACATTATATTCATTCAAAAACTGATTTTTCTAATAAATTGAAAGAATACAAAAATATTTTCAGTTTATGATAATTAAAAATCTCTCGCTCATACCTCAAGCAAATAAATCAAAAAATTTAATTAAAAATAACGCAAACCAATAGGATAGTTTGCAGTCATAAATAACGAATATATTTGCGATTATTTCACAAATATATTTATGACACCTTTAGCGTTCCTATCAACATCGTTGTAATACTAAATTGCAAGAAATTTTTTTTTTTTTTTATTAATTTCAAATGAATTTCGATTCACATTTATAGATTGTTACCTAATCGATACTGCATTACAAAACGATTCAATTAATTTTCTGATCTGATTTCTGCAAAAGAGACTAAATAATAATTTTGATTGAAAAATTAAAGAGGGACAAATTTGTGCAGCTGTTTGGTGTTATTTTTTTTTTTTATTCTGTTCGCGAATTGAATTGGATAAATCAGTGAGTCAGATAATAAAAAGTATCTATAAAATCTGAAACCTACTAAATGGGTCAAAGCGAAGTACTCATCCTCTCAATAGATTTAAATTTGCCTATTAATCATTATAAATACGTTGCTTTGAAGATCTATACAAATGAGATATCCGAACTGAACTAATGCTCATTGAATCTTATATAATTTTTCTTTCAAAATTAGCGGACAGTGAGAGATAATTGAAATATTTGCCATTTTATTGCGAAAGAAATGAGCTGCTCTACATTATTTTATATTCTATCATATTTTTCTATAGACATGCTTGGAGTGCTGCCAAATATATTATAGAATAAAAAAAAATATATCTCTTAACTTTATTTATTTATTTTCTGTTAGAAAAACAAATCCATTAAATAATTCGTACACTGAAATTAAGTAAGAAAATAAACACATATTTACTAATAAAAAGCGAATATGTACAATTTCTTGATAGAAAATCTTGTTTTCGAATATATCCGTTCCTATACTTGACATTTAAAAATGTTCTCCGTGCCGTTCGCCAAGATTTCAAAATTGTCACATGCACTATTCTATTATATTTTCTAAAATATTTAGTAAAACAAACGGGTCTTTAGAGCTTTCTCATCATCCAAACCATTTATTTGGATGGTTTTATGAATAGAGATCCAATTAACACAGTTTTTACTACATCCTTAAGCTGAATTAAGTGAGATACTTGTAACGGGGTGGATTCAGTGTGAATTTAATTAGTGTTAAACGCATTGATTTCGTGGTACTTATAGCTTTGATGTAAGCTAAAAATTTGTAGTGCGCCTTGATTTTGTGATGACTGATATTCAGCAAGTAAGGTTGTCTTCTGAACTATTTTCCGAAACGGAATACAATTAAGGGAAAAAAAATGTGGAAAAGAAAAGAAGGATGCCAAAGAAAAAACAAAAATTAGAAAGTTTGCTTATATATCCGCAATATGTTACTAGATTTCAGGCAGTAAAGTGTTCCACCTTTTAGATGCTTGGAAAATACAATATTATTTACTCACAACAAAAAATTATACGAGTATCTATGAAATCAGTTGCAGCTGTTCTCATCCATGTTTTTACTGTAAAAAGCACACCTGCTTTTTAGAAACCGATACTTTATTTGTTTGAAATAGTGGCTACGTGATTATATGATCTTCCCGCTAGTTTTGCTTTATGTTAAATACAGCATATGATTACTAGCTAAGGTTAGGTTAGGATTAGGTTTTTGTCCATAATAAACTATCGTGGAGTGAACAACTTTGTTTTTTCCTGATTACTTACAATCTTGAAGCCAAATACAAATCAGAGCTGATTTTAGATTCCCGATCTAACAGAGTTTCTTAAAGCTGGTAGATCGTTACCACTCGGCCCATGATCAATTATTTTTAAAAGAGATGGATGATATTGATTAGTATCAGATGAGATCTTTACGGGATGGTTCCAGCTGACATATGATGACCGAAACGATTATTATTATTATTTGCGTAGGTCTATTGTGCCTCCTGCTATTGCCTTGGAGATGTTCGTTACAGTTCCCCTCGCATTGTGATAACATCGGAATGGAATTCTAACTTTGCCTTGGCGAGTATAATTCACCTTAGAGCTCTCTCTAGACCAGTTTCTTTTAAGCATCCGAGTATGAGAAGCGGGTCCATGGTTGGCATATCAGAACCATATACATGTACTTATCGAAATTACATTTTCGAGAGGCGTTCTCTTCGAGAAATGAAAGTCAAAAGATTTGAAATCTTGACTATTTCATGTGCGACTGCGTGATGCAGATAAACCAGCAACAATAAACGCCTTGGAAGCCAACATTGTTCTTGTTATTCGTCAAATGCGACCACCATTACACGAAGATGGACTGGATTGACAGAAAACACTCCATCAAATATGGATGTCACGAATAAGAACGATTTTTAGTTGAACATCAATTAAGTGAGTTATTTTTTAAAATCTAGAATTCTCTCGGTTTTAAAAACACTACATGTAGATTATTTTCTTTTCTGGGTAGCGAACCTGGCTTAAAAGCATAGGTGGAAAAGGTTGTGCATATATATAAAACATGATGACTCCTATGGTTCCGTTTGTGTCTTTGTTATACATTCAGCAGCATATCTGAGTCTAAGTACCCAGTTTTAAGCTCATTTTTATGCACACCTTTTCACTGAGTGGTCAATGTTTAATTCAAGCTTGCTCAAGAGCGCTTACTCATTCATTGCCCAACTCATCGCTATTAATTCCTTTTCCTTATATAAGTTTACCTGATTTCTTAAACCTCGTGGAACGTTCATTAAGAAATACATACATCCGTCCATGCCCTATTATCGCCTTTTGTTGTAGTCATTCTGGGTTCTTATCTACCAAAGGCAACTACAGATATGGACAAGCTGACAGAAACGTTTAAGCAAGAAATAAAACGGTGGGATTAATTTGATCACTCAAATTGATGGATTCAAATCGAAATGAACGGTAAAAAAGGAAAAGAAATCAAAACGACCATATATAAATACATTGTACATAGGTATGTGCATGTATATCGGTGAGACTCAAATTTATTTTTGTCAGCGATCCAGAAGGCCGTAAAAAGGACTGCACCCATCCCGTTTTATACACCGTTTTAAAACAACCAATAAATTCGCAATTAACTGAAGCACTCTTAGGATCGAAATTATTTCCCAGAACAGAGCTTAATCGATATCCAAATTGTGTATTTTATTTGACGAAAACTCATTCAAATTTATTTGCCATATTTCAAGTATAATTACTTTTGTAATTCAGTACTTTGCATTCAAATTTCCGTGTCCGCATTTTGATGCATAAGATTGATTGTCTGCGTGTTATATCACAAAACTTTTATTGCAAGAAATAATTTTTGAAGCCTTTCATCTCCTACGCAAAGCACTATTCAAGCCACGTATGAATTGGCACTTTAATCGCTTTCGGCATGAGATGTGTGATTTCATGGGCTTACTAACGCCGCTTCGGTCCTCGTCATCATATCACAACTTGCAGAAAGTCATTAATTGGTATTTCAATAATATTGCCAACGTCTTCTTTGTTGTAAAGAAATAAAACGACCGTCAACTATTTCATGATTAATGATCTTTAACTCACTGAATCATCACAGGCGGTGGTGGATGGATAAAGACGGTTTGAGTCGGGCTTTTTATATTTTTTGCGCACAATTTTGCGAAATTCCCTTGATACTGCACAGATAGTCAATCATAGACTAATGGAGTGTTCATAATTCGTAATCCTTTTTCAATAATGTTCATTACTTAGGAAACTTATTACCTCTTCTTGGTATGGAATGGTTTATCAGATAGAAGCTTTGCAGATTCTCCTTTGTGACTTAAAACCCTCAACTTCATACCTGTGGGCGAAACTATGAAAACTCATCAAAAATCTGATTATCTACAGATACAGATTTTGGTTGAAGGAGTGTAGCTGGACCTAAATTTGTTTTTATTTCTTTAGCCTTTTCGTCTTTGTGTAAAATGCTCATTGTTGTGCCAACGGCAACAGAAGTCCTGTCTTTTATTGTTAATAGAGAGGATCGTTTACTGAATTCATTTCCATGTTATCGAGATTGTATCTACGTAACAGCAAGTCAAATAAATCGATTGATATCTATGATAAAACTTTTTTTTTTGTGGGAAAGTTTGCCCCTTCGTTGAATGATAACTTCAAATGAAATAGGAGCGTGGTTCGATTTCCAGGAAATGATAATGAAATGACATGAGGGATAAAGAATGAAATACAATTTCTATTTTGGATTGTGACAAATAATCTATTGAATTTCTTTGAAACAAAATTGATGAGATTGTTTCTTATTCTATTGATGGTTTGTGGTTTTCCACATCTGAGTGGGAAGTATTACTTTATGTCCAAAATATGTAACATAGCTTACATAGACACTGAATGAGGATAAGACAATGCACTGATTTCAACGATAGTTACTTCAGAAGTCACTGCAGCGATTCTGTATAATTGAAAAGGACAATTCGAGTATTCTCCTCTTAAAAAGGACTAGAAATGATATATTTTCACAAACGTAAGTTAATAGAAAATTTTTCGGTTTTCTATTATTATATTTGATTATGTTCTTTCATCATATTTTCCTTTACATCCAACCCTACATCCCACAGTACATCATTGGGCGGCAAATTCAAAATACTTCAGATCTGGGATTGTGTTTTCAAAAGCACACTAGGTCTATTCCTTTACCTGAAAATTTGTACTAATTCGTACGAATTCGTACGAGCTCTAGAGTAGCCCCGTTCCTTAACACAAAAAATCGTAAAAGAGAGAGGCAACGAGAGAGTAAAAATTGCCCCTCAGTAAAAAATCTTACGAATTCTTGCCCAACAAATTTCTGCCGGTGAGAAGTGTAATATCTGTCAAAGTCAGCTGCTACTTTGGATGTGCTAATTTTTAACTTGCTGCAAAAACTGAAAAATGGAAAAAAAGGAGCGCAAATGAAAGTTGAATGTTCTCCTAAGACATTCCAACGTATTCAAACAGGTAAGGGGATATTTGAATTCAATAACAAGAAGGTTTAAGGTCCAGAGAAATATTTTATAGACGAGGTGTTTATGACACTTCGTTTGTTTGCAACTTTTGTGGTTGAAAGCGTTCCTTTACTTTTGCGTAATTTTGCCTCTCTCTGAGAGAATTTTACCCATACTCCTTGAAATTTATTTACTTGCTACTTTTGGAGCAGAAAGTAAAGGAACAGACCTACTTTTAGAATTTTGTTTTTGGTCCTGATCACTTCAGGGACGCTACACATCATCTGACTTTATCAGCTCAACTCCAGTCCGAATGAATGAGGCAATCTTGATGGATTTAGCAGTACCTTTCGATGTGGCTCTAAACTGCAGGTCCTTCCATTTGTGCGAAAAAAATATAACACGCACAATAAGAATGCTCGCGATAAGCTAGGCACGGTCTGTTGCGCCAAATACTTCTTTTTTTTTTTCATTTTAATCAAGAAAAATCATTAGCCACTGAGATTTGAACGCATGATATTTATTGTGAATTAACGAACGTGATACAAGTAACACCAGTAGCACTTGTTGTTCTTAGCACACGCTTCCCACTCAACGGATATTTATTCAGAACGCGGACGTGAACGTTCGTAACGTACGAATTGCCTTAAAAGCATTAAAAGAATAAAAAATTATAACTTTAATATTTAAACGATAAAAAATAATCAAAATTGCGTGCCAATAAAAACATGAACGCCTTTGGAATCTATCATCATCGGCGAAAAGCACAAAACTTTTATTATGGGAAGCACATGTAATATACTTATTCAGATATTAAAGCACAGACAGGTCAGAATTTGTTCAAAACGGCAGCCTACAGTTTAATTTTCAGAATTTAAAAAAAGGCACATACACACAGAACATTCCAGATATAACTCCGCAACACGGAAGCAATGAAACAGACTCGCAGTTGCAAATATGTATGCAATCGAGCAAAAACTTCAGTCAAAAAATTCAGTCAGAGAAAAAAGTTTGCTTTTTGAACGTTATCTCTTCCAATTTAAATTAACAAAACTTCCGATAGTCTACCTCCACTTGTTGCGTACGTGAACAATTGCCAACTCAAACATAAAATATTCACCCGTTGGTATTCAGATAGTAATTATTACTGCAATCAAAATGCAATTAAAACCTCTAAGAATCACCGAATGCAGTTTATTAAATAACCACCAGTCGAACTTTCACTATGTTAACTGCAACCACCCCTTAGAACAAAACCCATAAAAGCGTGTACAATTTCGACTGAACTTATTATTAGAATTGAAATCATCATTTGTGAGTGTAATCTTGCCGTACATTCACCTAAGATAGACAAATTGCTTCATGTAGCTTAACTAATTAAGCATTCTACATTTTCATACATTATCTTATCTAGTATCTCGTGTATAGGTAGATACCCGAAATGAAAATATGTACGAACGTACGAGTATCTATGAAATTATTTTTCTTCATTGTTTACGTTGTATAATACCCCTGAATATCACCATTTCATGTACAAAAATAGACGAAAGAAAATAAATAAATAAATGAATACAACACCGAGTATTTTGGGTTTTTTTTTTAAATCTTAAAAACAATTTAAAAGATTTCTTAAGAGAAAATCGAAAACCTACGCAAAAGAATTTCGAAAAAAAAAAATATTCAATACTGCGCCGCCAACGATATATTCTTTTTTCAACGTAATATGATAGGCTCTGTGAAATATTGAGTGCATTAGTAGAAATAGAAGATTTCATTCGAATATTGAATTTTGTAGCTGCCATCGATTTGAAAAATAAGGGAGAGTAAAAGGGAAAATCTGGAAATGCAAGACTTATGAAATATATGAATGGTTTTTGAAGAATTTTGAAATCTAACTTCTGCAGCTTATACTAAATTTAAATTTATTATCGTTAGATGGTTCAAATATTCGTTGACTCTATCTCTCAATCAATTGATGTTATTTTCACATCCATGGCTGTCGTTTGTTCTATTGTAGTAAGTAGGGTTTATACTAATAGCAGGGTTTACATTGAAGGATTAGGTTGACAGATTTACTTCACGACCGACCAAATAGTTCAATTTGAAGGCTCGTCAACCAAGGCTGCAGAATGGATTATTTAAAATTTTTCAACTTTTTGCCTTCCTTGACAGATAAGACTTTATGTCCTTCAATTTGAATGCTTGTCGTCAACGATAGACCATTTCTTTTATTTTTCCTTGTGAATTCGATAATTATACATCGAAGTGAAGTTAAAATATGGCGCGGACAAAGAATTTTGACAAGAGCTGCAACTAAAACATCCACCGCTATGTTCACACTTCAAAAACTCCATCACAAATGAAATCTATCAAGCGTGTAGTACAATTCAAACACCAAGCATTATTTGATCGTTCAATGTGAACCCCGCTAATGTCTAATATTCTATAGGTACTATTGTTTCCATAGACGAAGGTGGACTAATTGGCCTCCACAATCGTCTTGATTACGTGAAGTAATAGTTTTAGCAACAACTGACGCCTTAAAAGCCAATATTGTCCATATTATTCATGAGCTACGGTCAGCATTGTTCGAAAACTTTCCCGAAATTGGACGGACAGAATTCGCTTCATTAAGAACAGCCACGGTGGCTATATGCCCAAAGATATTTTCACATATTTATGCCTCAGCGAGCAAATTAATGGGACCATTAAAACCCCTTGGCACATGGACCAGAAATTGTGGGCTCACGGTATACCCCAAGAAAGCCGAGCTGGTATTTTTTTACTAACAGTTTAGTACACCATCTGTCAGAGGCATCCTACTTAAAATCTCCGACAGCGCAAAATACCTGGGCCTTGTACTTGACAAGAAACAACTGGAGAGTAGACATAAATGAAAGAATCAAAAAGGCAACTAAAGCTCATGCTCATGCAGCAGAATCTTTGGGAAAACCTGGGATTCCACTCCTAAAATAATTCTCTGGATCTATAAGGCTATAATAAAACCCATACTGACATAAGGCACTAACATAATGGCCGTCACGAGGATTCAAAGACTAGCGTGCATCGGGACCACCAGTGCGATGAGGACAACTTCAACTGCAGGCCTTGAGGCTATCAGCCTGCTTCCGCTAGATAACTTCATAAGAGCATCGGCAGGCATTAGTGCCATTAGAACCAGCCAATCAGAAACTTGGAAGTCGAATGCAATAGGGCATACGACTATCCTGCAGAAGTATATTGGCCACGTACCGATTACGCCATACTTAGACTTCAATAGACCTTTCTCAAGCGCCTATCCCAGCAGGGACCAGTGGAAAAGGAGTGAGATACCTAATCCGCAATCCATTGCCATATATACAGACGGCTCTAAAATGGACACCGGCGTAGGGTCAGGCATCTTTTCCGAATCAATTAATCTGAATATCAGGACCGAGAGACTCATACGGAAAGATAGGAAATCCCTTTCCAATTTCGTTGGGGTTATCACAGGGCACAACTCTCTGCGGTACCATTTAAAGAAATTACGTCTGACGCAAGAAGAACTCTTGAGAATACAACCCACTTCCTATGCCACTGCCCTGGTCTCCAACATAGTAGAAACAAATTCCTTGGGAGGTACTTTTTCCAGGACCTAGAAGAACTCGCCAAAAGAATAATGAAGTTCAACAGAAAGACTAATGAAGTTCATCAAATCCTCAGGATGGTTTGTAAGCAAAAACAAACTGGGTTTCTATGGGCAAGGTTCCCCAAGGGGCATCACAATGGGTCAGTATTGGCCTGAGTGTGGCGGCAGTATTTCCCTCCTTGCCAGTCCACCTATCTAACCTAACTCGCTACTTGTGAGTCACAAATTGTGACAACCTCGAAACTTGCACCAAGCCCGAGTTTCTTTACGTACAAGAATCGAGTTACAACTGCATTTCACTATTCATATTTTAACCAAATGCACCCATTCACAGCCTTTACTTATTCTAATAAGCAATTCTCATTATCATGCATTTTATTTATTATTCAATGATTTTTCATACATACGCATATGTATGTGCATATTTTCATATCGCACAGATGTGGAAACACTTTTAGTTTAAATTGTTAACTTTGTTGGCACGCATTTCTCTCTTCATAACAATATTACTCATTCTACACTATTTGAAGTAAAAAAAAAAAAAAAAATTAAAATGAAGTACAAAATCCGCTTAAGTAAGCGATTTGCACACAAACTGCCAACACTGTAAATAAAATACCTTTTATTGCGGATATTTTGTCACCGCGATTGTTGTTGAACGCGATTTGGGAAACCGAAAACGTGGCGCACTCTACGAACTACAAGCATACAAAGGGAGGAAATATGATGTCGAATGCAAAATTCTTTTAAAACAAAGTTACTGCAATTTTATTTTGTTTACTTTTTTTTTAAGTTTTCACGGAAAAGACATTGTTTGCTTAAAATTTTGCGCAACACCATTAAAGTGTGAAATTGCTCGTATTGCACAAAGATACACATTTTCTTGTGACAGGTATGTACAAAGGTGCAGCTGACAATGTGCTAACAATCGTATGCATTTAATAGTTAAATGTTTACCCAGCCGGGTGTCTTAATTCGATTTTCGGAGACCAAACAAATTATAAATTAAATTAATCATCTGCTCACGAATAAGTAATCTGTTTATTTATCCAACCAACGTGTTGTTTACTCATAATGTTTTTTATATATTTTTCGAAAATAAAAAAGTGAAGTAAACATAATATTGGTCTTAAATATCATCAAATTAAATATGTAATGTCAAACTGCCATTATAGGGTGAATTTACTTGTTTTTTTTATAATTTACGCGCGCCAAAGGGGGTATGAATACCCTATGCTGATTTCTCAGGGCACGGGCGTTAGATGCATTTGGCTGGATTTAAGGAAAAAATGAAAATATTTTCTGTTTTCATTCTTTTTTTTCTTTGAAAGAATAACAGTTTCTTGGAATGTTTTAAGATATTTTTCTTTTTTTAAAATTACCTCTAAAATTTAGTAAGGCGCTCTCCTCAAAATGAAGTGTGTAAATGTCAACAGGAAACTGGCGCTTCGTTGGCGCTTCCCCTCACTTTTCTGACAAGATTGATCGGCGTTCGTCTTAATTGGATTTTAATCGGAAATGATATTGAAAATTTATGGTGATGGGCATTTGAAGGAAATTATACATTTAAGTGAAATTTTAGGGGGCAGAGCTAAAACACATGTTTTCTTGTCAAAGTAGAGGTATGATCGGACCAGTACTTAGTGGCACTTTGAAAACAGCTAAAATAAGACAGAGTAACAGCAGAATCTAGATGCCTAATTGCGTAAATACTGTCTGCATACTTCGATAATTATGAGTGCGCTTGGAAATGTAGAGTTCGTGTTAGTTCCAGTGATAAAATTATGAAAAATTGCAATATTTAAAAATACGAGCATAAACAAGCAAATTTGTGGCATATGGAATGAACTCAAACTAGAGGAAACCCAATAGATCTGATTTCATCAAAAGCTGCACCATTTGCTGTGGTTTACGCACTGGTTGCACCATCGGGCCACATTTCTTTAAGAATGGGTCTGGAACTCTCGTTACGGCTAATGGAAATTGTTGCGGAACAATTATTTATTTCCAAATCGAATGCACTCCAGACGACTCGTGCCTCTCAAGGGATGACACTACGTGCCATATGGCGACCAAAACAATCGGCTTGTTGAAATCACAATTTGGCGATAAGCTGATTTTGAGAAATGTACATGTCAACCGACTTGTTTGTGATATTTTTGAGAACATGTTCCCTCTTTTTGGAAAAGGGTACAAGTACACTTTTTTCCGATATTGATGAGATCATTAGACTTTTGCTGAGCGCACCAATTCAGAATTGCCTCTGATGGAAATTTTGTGTTTTATTAACAATTCAGAGAGAAACTAAGCTGAACAATAACGGAATAAGCACAAATATCCGGGCTTTTTGCACACATTAGCGGGGTATGGTACCTCATACTTTTAATGCATACTTTTAAACACAATCCTTTTAGTTTGATGACGTTAAAGAAATTCCAGCAAGTCTTTTAGTATGTTGATTTCATTTAGATAATTTATCCGATGCCTCTTGGATCAAAGGAACACAATTCACAACCATCTCTTGCCCTCCGTCTGTCGATAATGACTACTCAAGGCGCTTGGAAGCCAGCCTTTAAGCCCGTTTAAGTGATAAACACATGTACATATGTATGAGATTAAATGTATGATAACAGCAAACGAATTTGCCCATTTAAAGTTTATATTCAAGGTCAGTTGGCAACATTTTTGCTTTCAGTCTAATTCAATGGCGAGAAGCAGAACAGTTCACCATTCTTCATTCTTATTTCGAAACCTGTTTAAAATACAAGAAATTTTATATCCTAAGACAATCGCTCAGTCCGCATAACAACCATCAACTCCTACATTGTCATGCGAAACATCCTCCTACCTCTTTGATCAGTACCCAAAAACCAAGTGCAATTGAAAATTCCTACTTGAATACCTAAACAAACTTCAACTTAAAATTATATGCAAATTTGTTGCTCCTTCCAAAAAATTTCTTCTTATCTCTTTCTTAGCTCGTAAAAAGCATCTCATACAAAACTTTTGGCCAAGAGCACTTCTTTTTTCGCATGCACACTTCCCAATTAATCATGTCACGTCTTTCTTTCGTCATTTCAAAGTAAATTACTTTGGTACCAGGCGATAATCATATGCATCTACGAATATGTGTGGTGTAAAAAAAAACCAACCGAAAGCTACAAATTTTGAGATGGAGACCTCGTAGCAATAGACACGAACAAACTCCATTCAACTCTCATTGCATTCAAGTCAAATTGAAATGGCATCAATTGAAAATAGTGACATGACACAGAAAGAAAAAAAAAATGTACAAACAATTACCACCAAAACAAATGGAGTAAGAGAAAAAAATTTCAGTTTTGGCCCAAAGTCGTGAAACAAATTGAAAACAATGTAAATGACAGTATCTTTAACAAAATGTTGAGCACCTCCTATACACCTATATGTATTTGTATATATGTGTCGATCACGGTGAGGTTCATTTACGTATCGGGGTTTTTTGCGCATAGAAAAGGTGTGTAGGCTTTCGCTGAAAATAAAAGTGTATCCACAAACAGGTAGATGACTAAGGTAGGGAGGTCTACTTTCGTTTTCTTTTCAGACGTAATTTTGTTTGGGTTTAATGTGTCATTTTTTCTTACTTTTATTTGCTGAGCAAATCGGCAATACAAAGGTGTTGCTTGGGTATCACGTAATCAGATTACCTATTCACAGAAATTACATATGTATAAACCATCTATGTACATAGATGTATCTAAACATATCTAGATGTTTCTTAATTTTTTTTTTCTTCTTTTAAATGAGTTTATCGAATTTTTTAGTGTAAATGCCAAAAAAAATGTGTGATAGATAAAATAATAATTTTCTTTCAGCAAATAAAAAAATATTTTTACATCTTGCTGGTAATTAAAATCCACATTAAGTGTAGTTAAAATCTTTCTGCAAAATATGCTCGGAGAACCTAAGTAGGTTGTAAGAGATTTATGCCAGATTTATGGTAGGTACTTTGACTCTTTATTCATAGAGTAGAATTTAGCGCAGCATTTCATTTGTTCCTCTTTCATCAGAATCAGTTAACTACGACATAAAAATATGTACTCTCTTTAGATAATTCGAAATATACCATATTAGCAGCACACCAACTATTGTACTAATACCAGATGAAGGAGAACAGAATCTCCACAAAAAGACTTAGGGCTTAGAGCTTTGCCTAAATAGGGCAATGTAGGTTCACTTTGCTCCGACAGATATTGTGAGCAAGACTGGAGCAGAACTGATTTTTTTTTCTTAATTCATGCCTCTTCACAAGAACTCATTTATCCAGTTGGTATAAAAATAACACCGGAACTGACTCCACTTCTTTGTAGACGGACTGATAGAAAATTGCTTTCATATGTATCCAACTGCTTTGAGAAAATAAAAATGTTAAATTGAATCAAAAGTCTAGGCAAGGGCAACTCGTGATTGTATTATCAAATAATTAGACGATTACGTGGTAATAGCCGTATGATCTCCTCAACCGCTACTCTTTTGACTACTACAGCAATCACCTATAGACGTCAGTTACTAGACAGTATACTCAGTCGACAGCAGTTACCCTCTATATCTCAACAGCGTTTGATATGGATAACTGCAACAGCTTTCCAGCGCTGCGGTTGTATTGAACATTTGTTTAGCGTTGTGTGCCCTCAGACATGTTTGTCTAAACGCTGGAGTATCGTAGGGAACTATATTTTCACTTACTATTTTTAACAAAAAAAAAAAAAACTATTAATATACATATAAGTGGGCGTTGTTGTGGCTCAGTGGCTAGTGGGTTCGAATACTCAGCGGGGGTTTGAGGTTCGAATCCCAATCACGGTTCCAACTCTCGCCAATGTCTGACAGACGTCCGAGAGTAATAACTAAGTATTAAAATAAAGTTTCATGCTTAAAAAAAACCTTCCGAATATGGCTCTAAACTGTAGGGCCGTTTCGGTATTGCGGAAAACATTGACATTGTGGCGCCAAAGTCCACTGAATATAACCACATATGTATGTATGTATTTCACCACTACTAGAACAAGGATTTAATTCCTATTGACTAAGTAGTTTCCATTGTATAAGTCACAAGTAACCCCAGGACTGAAGGGTTGTTCTTAGGTGTCGGCGTCGAAGTAAAAACATTCTCTTAATCGACGGCTAGCAGTAGGCCTTACTTTGCGTTTATGGTTGATACTAAGAGTACTGCGGTAGATATTCCGAATAAACCAATGGAATAATCCACAAAAAAAAAGACATTTAAGCGTCTACGGCTCATTCAGCTGGCAACAGCGCGAATTTCTCTCTCTACAATGAGTCAAAGGCAAAATCTGTTAACATCTCCAGGCACCTCGGCCGATGCTATAGATACAAGAATTCACGTCTCCTGAGAGAAGACTTAAAAAGAAAAAAAAAGAAAAAAAACTCGCTCAGCAATTTAAGATAAACGAAACCATTTATGTAGGTTAGTTATACACTTTTTTAGATATACATATGTACATAAACATATGTATACACACGAGTATGTACACAGATTCATCGAAAATTTTCAAAGAACCAATGAGTTGCCTCGTGAATTGTGAAATAATGAAATATGCACAGCGTAAGCGTTCAAGCGCTCGAAAACATTGCATCAAAATTTAAGAATCAAGTGTATTTCACTTTTCTGCTTTGTTCAGCTGTAAATTCATTTTCCTGACCACTTAAGCACATAACAATGTTCTCATATTGCATGCTACAATAGCTCCCCATATGTACCTATATAATAGGCCAACATGTACCCTCTCAAGCATACAAGCACAGATCTAATTCCATTTGCATCTAGCACCATACCCACCATAGACAATAATTTTCATTTCATCTACACAACAACAATTTTTCAAAGAACTAGCTTCTATTCAATTGTCACACGATTATTCATTACTTTCGAGTTAGGCAAGGGGGAACAAAATCTCTTATACATAGATGTATGCATCCTTAGAGGCGCAGTAGTGCAGCCTGCAAGTCACTATCGACCGACGAGTGATTTAATGCAATTTAATAGCACATTTATAACTCTGGACACATTTCAATTTGTTTTCATATCAAAAATACTTGTTAAGAGGTTATTTTTCATTTTTTTTTTTTTATCTTTACCCTCTCATTTTTTCAACCAACACTTTGCCTCAAAATCATTCAAAGAAGTGAATAAAGAAGAGGAAGACAGAAAAAAAAAACATCAAGTTCTATATTTAGGCCCTTTAACGATCGCCATATTCCAGTCCAGCAAACATTGACTTTGCAACAGAGCACAACGGATAAAAGTACCAAGAGTTAGTTGCTGGTCCTTTATTTTGAATTTTTTTTTTTTTCTGCAAAGATGAATTTGATCAGAGATCAGAATTGACGCAGGTTGTTATTAAGTATTTTGTTTTAAAATATTTTAAATTTATTTTTAACTGTCCTACATCAGAAAAGAATTTTTGTTTTTTTGTCGCAAAATCAAGGTTCATTGATGTTGCCTTCGGGTTGCCAATTGATGCGAAAATAATTTGTTTGACTTACCGATTTGACCTGATTCTCGTGTAGAGAAGTTGACGAATCAGTTTTGGAGGAAAAAAGATCATACACTGCAGTGGGTAATTATTTATAACAACATAAAATTATGTTCTCTTGATGTACTTTGGAGCATGTTTTAATATATTTAATAAATAATTTAAAAAAAAAACATATTTTTTTACTAATGAAATTATTTTATAGCATTCCATACAATAAATACGAATAGTATTACATTTGTGCTTGAAAGATACCCTTGTGAATAGTCACTATCAAAAATGTCTGGTGATGTCTGAAATACACTTTTTGATCTCTTTAATTTGCTATTTAAATCCGCAATGCTAAATACTAAGTATATTAATAAATAAAAATTCCTCAAGCTTGTTGCTAATAAATTAACAGGAAAAAAATTGTTGGCTGACATTGAGGTATCTCACGCGTTGCGTAATTAAATTTATTGCAGCCAAATAGAATTCAGCTCACTTAGAAAAACTAGTGAATCAAATCGATCAGCTACATACATACATACACGTGGAATTCATCAACCATAATTGAATAATGACACATAATTGATTGACAAATTCTTCATCATGAAATGAGGCCATTTGAACTAACACGATGTCTGTGTCAACGTAACAAAGGCCGATATCTTTACAAACTCACATTTGTTAGCATTGAAATACACATATTGTATCTATCTCAAAGGGTAAATCGAATATCTTCACTATCTGACAAAAAATTCTTTAACATTAAACACGTGGCGGTGTCATGCTGGCACAGTGTTAATGTACATTGTGTACACACAGCACAACGCATTTATGAATGAACTATTTAGAGTTTAAAATCCAGGTAGAATTTCATCGTGCCGCAAAGGATTAGATTTATGTCAGGAAATACCTACATATTTGGCGTAGGTTACCAATGATCGTAAACATTATACCCTAGTAAATACAATGCTTAACAATTAACAATGTTTCTTGCTACAAATTTGGTTTAGAAATACTTGTGTAATGCATTCTATGCACTAGAACCAGGAATCACGCAAAAAAAAAAAAAATCTTTTAGTAAAACGCTTCACTTATTCACGTATCACTTTTTGGGGATACTCTGCTCTATGGCTGTGTCGGAAAACACTAATTTTGCAATCAAATCCATTGAAGTGTTCCATACTTGTGTACGATGTTGAGAATTGAGAATTTTAAGATCGGAAAATGCACAAACCAAGTTTTGATTGTTTGAGCGGATAATGCACAAACCAAGTTTCAATCCGAAAGGTACTATCCTTATGAAGGCGTGACATATAGAGTGAGAAACTCTCGTCTTTTTTTTTGTCAATAAATTCGCACAAGTCGAAGTCAAGGTTCGATTCGGTTTATTACTAAACTGTGGACGTCTTGGCTCAGAGGTTAGTGCCTTCGCCTATTCAGCGGGAGTTTGAAAGTTCGAATCCCAGAAAATCCCAAAAGGTTTCACCTCTTGCTAATGAGTAATAACAATCGTCCGAACTCGTAACTGTCATGAGAAAGCTTCTAGAATTAAAACAATATATATGTACATAGGTATTTCAAAAAGAGAGTGCGTTAGTACATCGTCTCAATGGGGTGCACTGGAGGCTGGAGGGGTCGTAATAAATTTATTGGTGCTATATTTGACTCGAACCAGATCAACCACTTAGTCATGTGTGACCTTCTGCCAAAGCACACAAGTTAATGCAATTGAACTGAGCTGTGATCACCGAGAGGAAGTCATTGACTTTGAACATCCTACTGTAAACAAAGATACAGCAGATTTTTAAGCATCGGAGTGATGTTTCAACGTAAACTAACCTGCACCAGAAAGAGGGCCCTGCGCTAGTAATATCATTTCCACCACTCCTATTCTGCAATTTTTACCAGCATAGTTAACTGGTGAATCCATTTGATTGACTCCTCTTTTCCTAAGCATACATACCTACAAATGCACGTGTCTTGACGATATGCTTAACAGATTCTATCTGTTTAAGACGCAACGCAACACCTTCGATCAAAATTGAACTAAATTTAATTAAACTCATAACGTCATGCTTTCAAGAAAGAGAAATCTTTACGTTTCATGCTAATTTTCGATAAAATCTTACTTAGAAACGCGGCTATAAAAAAGAAAATTAAGCAACAATTTTACTTTGATTCGGAGAACATAACATAAAAACGATTTTTATGCCGTCGTTACATATTATTATTATTTTTCATTGCAAACTTAAGATATTTTTCTCGCAAATTTTTCAACGCAATTAACAAAAATATTTTTTGGATAAAATAAAAAACAAAAACAATTAAAAATGTTTGTTCCCCAAACTAAGAATTAGGCAACGGAAATGTTTAATTAGATAGCATATCCAAACAAACATCGATCGTTTCACACATACCTACATACCTAAGAAGTAAAGCTTTTGTTATTATTTTTTTTTATTTATATTAGTCAGATAAGAATATCTGTTTGCTACAAAAAAAAAAAAAAACAAACATGACTGTACATTTCACAGGAAAATGATGTAAGCATTAATGTTTTTTTTTTCTGCATCTAAAACGACGTAGCTAACACGTTACTTTTATTTTTTTTATTTTTTGAAGAAAACCGATTGATAGCAATCGATAAACAGAAAATGATAAATCGTGTGTAAAGTGAACATGAGTCAGATGCTTTTAGACGAACCGGCTTATCAAATTTATTCATAATATTTGTTTACTAACAGAGGCATGCGGAGAGAAAGAGCGAGAGTGGTGCCGATTAAATTACGGATATTTCAAGCCGGTGATGAAGTCAGTCGGGTTGTTATGGGTTATTTTTTTTTACAACGTTGGAATTTAAAAAAAAATGAATTGTGGAGCTTTGCTTGAGTGAAGCATTGGAATTCCTCGTAAAGATATTTTAGTTTCCTTCGTGATTATACTCGTAGTGCTGACACACTGGGGTATAAGTTACACGAATAGTTAAATGAATTTACTTAGTAATTTAGAACATCAGCTGAATAAATACTAGCCATAAGGCCCGGGGCTGAAATTGGGTGGTAAGCCAATGTATTTTATTAGAGTGCAACGCTCCATTAGATTTGATTAGTATGTACCTATTCATTTTATTTGACGAAAAGTTTTATATTTTTTTTTTTATAAAATTATTGAACCATTTACAGAGATATGGTTTATCTTCCTTACAACCTTACTATCAGACAAATTACATGGCAGGTTATAGCAATCAAATAATTTCCTAATTCTAAAGATACTCTTTCAACATTTGCCAAGGAATGGAACTCATCTGTGGTTACTTAGTTATGTGTGGAACCATTTTGAAGCCGATTCCAAGGTTTTTGAAATTTGTGGCCCTTACTGCGCCTATGGAGGTCTACTAGTGGCCTTAACTAGGCCATAAGTCTTTCAGAAATGAGAAATTGAGTTCAAAAAAGTTATTATTCCTGCAAATTCTACAATTATCATTACCAATTAATTTTAGCTTCAACGTAATTCGTATTCAGCACACCTATTAGCTGGGACAATAGTGCTGGGTTTTTACAAAAATATGCGCAATCGTGATTTTGTTGTACTTTGGGCAGATGTTCTTCAATATTTCACAGGTGGAGAGTAATTCCAATTTGGTGTTTGCCATCCACGGATTTTTTTGTTCCACTTTTCCCTAAGATTCCACAGAGGAATTCCGATTGAATTGGTCAGCTTGTTCATAACCGAACATGGAAACTTTTCTCGCTAGCCGACTGTGTTCCCGCAACATCCGATCACGATGCCTTTTTGTGCATCAAATCCCGCCCTGAAGACCCAAAAAGTCACGAATGTCTGACAAACGTCCAAGAGGGATAATCGTCATGAGAAAGCTTCTCAAGTTGTCTTTCGAATATGGCTTTAAACTACAGGTCCCTTCCATTTGTGTGAAAAACATATAACACGCACAACACGAATGGTTGCGAAAAGCTGGGCCCTAGACCACAAACGGTGCGTTGCGCCAAGTATTTGCATTTTTTACAAAAGCCAAAGAACAAATTTAAATGTTAATGGAAAAGCGGTCATATAACATACATATGAAGGTACTGCTTAGACTCTATGAATTTACATATCCATTACCGAAGGTCTCGCTAAATTTAGCTACATATATACATGTACGTACATGTACGAATACATTTCCTCTCATTACGTCGGCGATTTTTCCTAATACTGGTCTTCTAGAACAGTATCTTCTTCCTTAAACTATTTAACTTTACATCTTTATGAAACGTCTTTATTGCGTACTATAACAAAAATATTTGCGTTAGTCTCCATGCATATAATCAACTTCTCAACAGACATCTTGAGATTGTAGCCCATAAACCAAACTATTCCTCACTAGTTATCGGCGCCAGATCATTTTCATCTTTTTGCCATGGCTATGAATATGATCATTTTTTGCCTCAAGAACCACTGAAGATAAACAAACAAGGGAAGCCAATATGAAAATCGAAAAAGACGAATGGGAAAGCACCAGGCAAACTCTTCAGACGAATGTCAGTCAAGAGACTCACTCCGATGAGGTTTTCAAGAATCTCGCAGATACAAAAGTCATTGAATTTTGCACGGACAAGTGCACAGGCAGGGAATTTTGCAATTCTTTTTTTTAATATTATGTTAATCGTTCATGGGTAATTAATACGCATAATTTACTTTATGGAGGGAGCATAAATGCACTAAACAAGAAGTTTAATTGATGAGGGCTAATGTATGCATGTGCGTGACGAGCATCGGGTGCATCTATCCTGAAGGAATGAATATAATGTTTATAAGAATAGGAATGTATTGGAGAAGAAGAAAGAAGAGATTCTGGAGGAGGAGGGATGTACATTGAAGCATAAGCGAACAGAAAATTACCGTTTTCTTAATATAAATATTGGCAGAGAATGTTTTTTGGGTTTCAAAAATGTTCTAAACAGAATTTCTTCTTATACATAGCGTGATAGATCGTAATAGAAAATATTTAGCTAATAATAAAGCACCAGAACATTCATCGATTACATCTTAACTTTGAAATATCGTCATAGTATCTAACAAATATACATACATGTGCTAAATGAAATAGTAACGCAAGTAATAGAAAACTCTTTGAGAATGGGGGTATTTCCGGCGATATTAACGTGTTTAACGCATCTTGAAATCCACAGAATCCGCATTCGAAGTGCAGAGGAAAAGAGCAGAGGAGAGAGCCTTACGACATCTAACTGGATGTGTAAACTGCACACAGAAGCCCCCACGAGAAGGAGTCTATAAGCTGTGAAGTAAGCCCTAGTTATGGAAAAAATTCTACAAAAGTCAACTAGCATCGCATTAGACTGTCGATGATAAGACATTCAACCAATTCTGCTAAATGCGATTCGAGAAGATTAACGACAGTGCTACGTACATATGTACATGTAAATTTAATGCTAGATAGTAAATTTCTTCAGAAAAAGTACTGAGAAGCTATGAAAGACAAGACAACTCAGGCGTTCACGATATGCAGTCAGCTGCATTAAAATGGATATACATATATATGTATGCACACAATTTTGCCTGGGCCAGAAGATCTAGGCTAATCACGACATGGAAAATCATTGGCAAATTGAAAGGACTCGGTAACACATGCAAAACCTGTGAAAATCTACACAATTGCAGCCATACGAGATCTAGGGACTTATCCTCTACACTTTATGTGGTGCTTGATTGTCAAACATCTAGACCATTCTAAGAAGAATCGTGTAATTTGGGAAAACCACGACCGTGTAACACCAAAATTTCAAATCTTACAGTACGAACGAAAGTTTTTTACCAAAGTTTTATACAATGCGCCTAGTTGATCGAAATTATGTGTATTAGTGGCTCAGCTTCTTGTAAGCCAATCATGCGATAATCTATGATTTATATCTTTTTGTGTACAACAGTTACAAAATCGTTTCCCCAGATGTTTTCATTACTTTTGCTTACAAATGCTATACATATCCTACTATAAACATTCATTGTTTCCTGCCCGCTAAAATCGATCCCTGCGCCCAAATTCAGTAGCGCCAATCTATATGTACATATAGATATGTATAAGCATTCCTCGCTACTCAACCTCCTATTAATGCCAATAAAATATTATCTAATTTTGACGTAAATTTTAAATGACGTCAGAGCAGGTCACATAATGCGTCATTTAAACCAACAAGTAAAAAAAAAAACGAAAGGAATTGATACAAACTATCTCAACGGAATTTTGAGTATCTATCAGTTTATGAAGAGCAAATTAAAATACATCCATATGAACAGCCAGAAAGAACAATAAGCGGGCATTTTCCGAAAATCAAAATGAAATATTTAAATCCTCAGGTTTCACATACTTATGTCTGTGGTGTAGCTGTGCAATACATTTCTGTGAATCGAAATTGTTCTCTTTTTTTGCGTGTCTATTTGGCTTCGAATCTTGATTTCATTTAAATTACATCACGATAGAGTAGAAGACAAGATTTGCGATGAGCAGAATGCCACAGAAACATTTGTTTGTTCTTATTTTTTTGTATGTCTCTATTTTGCTGAAAATAGATCAAGCATAACTGATACATATATACATGTGTACATATGTATATTTGTGTATCGCGGAATAGAAGTACATATTCTTTTTTTCTGAACGAAGTAGCTAGTTGTTTTTTTTTACTCCGTTCACCGTTCTGAAAATAAATAAAAGCATATCTCAAAAGTGGAAGTGATTTATGAATGCGACCTTTAAAATATTCTCCTTAACATTTTTCATGAATGAGTTTCGAAATATTGCCCTTTACTACAGAAAATAAAAATAAAACTTTCGATTCAGATATGATCTGAGATACGTATACACTCGCTCGCCGCTTGATGTATGCCAATTGAATTTTACAATCCGACCGTTTCTAACACAAAAATATAGTATACGAGTATGTACATATGTATATCTATCTAGACTTGCAAATTCGGGCCAGAACAAGTACGATAGAAAGAGAAGCAAATAATTTGTCACCCATTTACAAGCAAGTGAAAAACTCATCAGCTATTTCGAAATGCTAAAAATAAACTCACCTTGAAAAGTTTTCGATTTTTTTTTTCTTCAAATTTCTGCTACGGCTGCTAATATTTTCTGATGTCTTGGAAAATTACTTTTCAAAATTCGAATTTATTTCGTTTCACTTGAATTTTAGATATATTTTCTTAGATTTTCTCTTCTATGAGTGATTTTTACAGTTATTGTGTTTTTTTTTTTAACTTAAACTTTTAAAATCAAATTCGTTTCGTTTCTGTAAAAAAGGAAGAAAAAATTATTAATTAACACTATTAACACAATTTTCAACACTATAAATATTTTTTAAACACTGCGATTATTTTTTGTTTTTATCTTTTTCAAAAAAAAGTGCGTTGTCGTTTTACTTTGGATGGGAAGGGAAAACAGAATTTAGGTATATAGTATTAACTTTCCTCAGTTGCAATACTTAAGTGTTCGAAAAAATAAAATGAAATAATAAATTAAAAACTAAATGTGATAAGTTGTGTGGTGGTTATTTGATTTGACGTTAACTAAGCGACGATTTTCTCTCAACTAAAGAAAATTCAAAAAATCCATCGTGAAAATTCGAATTTTCTTCTATGAACGCCACATACATTCTCATAGACATTAATACTGTAAACTGTAAAATGTATGTTCTAACGGAAAGTCATTCGTAATGGTGCTAGTGCACACACAAATCGGCGATTCCTCTATGTTCTCGTACGTTTTGTGTTGTGGCTACATTTCGTTCATTTACTATAGCGAAAATGGTGAGATAAGATTGACGTCTTCAAATAATGGAAAGGATTTTGTTGATCGGACGAAATGACGAGAGGAGGAGAGTTGTGTGCGATTAGTGTGATCGCTGCTTGAATTTGTACGAATATTACAGCATGATCAAGAAGTTAATGAATATTAATCGAAAGTGCATAATCAGGTTGTTATTTTTTTTTGCAAGTTACGAAATGAGAATTGACACAGTGGTGTATTAGCGGTAGAGTTTGCTTTGACCAAGCAAAAGCATAAAGTTCAATTTGTTTGACAGGACACCTCTCTAAAGATCTACCCATAGTTAAGCACTATGATCCACTTCACAAGAGCTGAGGAGTACGGGGAGCAAAGCTAAAATTTATTAAAACGTATCCCATTTCAAAATAATTTAGTTTGTTTATTAGAGTTTTCACTACCGGTCGGTTTAAGGTATAAATCATTTATGTATGTTGTCCTAAGGCTGAGTAATAACAAAAATAAAATAGATTCTTTCATCAATTCAGCACCACCAATTTTCAATAAGCGAATATTATTGCCAGTAGCGGGTGGATTTGTTTGTTCTTTGATTCCACCTGTTCTGAGGATTGAAAACTATGCGAACATGTGGCAGTATTGCAACCAAAAAACAACGCCGGAAATTGAATCATTAAATTCGCCTTTTACAAGAGATCTTATTTGAGTCGTCACTAATTTCTACAATATTCCTCAAGAGAGTCATAAACGTTGATAGTCGTTACATTTTCTTGGGTTTTAATATATTTGATACAACGCCTGACATGGTAAATCAAAAAATAGAATATGGATTCTAAAGTTATTTTCGTTTGTCTCTGGGCAAAATGTCAAAGCCATTCAAGAAGCTTCTTATAACATCTGCAGACGCATTGCAACATTTAGCTTAACACACACCACAAAGTCAAACGAGGTAAACAATATTGCAGATAAAATACTCAGCAACCTCATTTTTAGGCCTGGAGCTGCGATGTCAACAATGATTATAACCTTTATCAGGATGATAGAGCCTCTCTTTAGCTAATATTATATAAGCAATATCATCGATTTTTAGGTCGCTCTGTAAGCCATTGGGCCATCTTGCCATCTTGCCACTATGTTGGTATTTAATATTCCATTCAAACTACAAAATTTCTTCTACAAAGCTGGTGCAGGGGCCCATTGCTCTACAAAAGTAGAAAAAATATTCCATTTTCAACTAGTAAAGGTTTTCGGTAGTGTTCTACTCGTACGTCGTTAAACGAAATTTATATTGGAAAGAAACATTCGTGACTCGCATATAATCCCCTTCAATAAAAATTTTCTAAGAGTCTATCAAATTCTGGCCTTCATATGTTTTAAGTGCAGATCGTTGATAGAACAAAGTGAGCTCTTGTCAATTCGACTTTCATTGGAATTAAAGAAATAGGGGCGAAAATAAAAAAGACGCACATGTTGTCTCTTCCACCAAACCACTGGAATCCATTGAAGATTGACGATCAAATTCTTGTCAAGAGTTTCTGTTTTGCGCTTGTCTATATTTTCGACATTGTAGTTAAGCTATTGCCACCTGTATCCCGCTCTGCATTCAATCGTTCAACGTTAATTCGTTTCATTTGGCTTGGTCATATAATAGCATCTTAATAACTACAGTTGCGATAGTGAGGGTATTCGAGCACTTCCTACCCTGTTTTGTATGCTTACTTCTGTTCCGACCGCTGCAGGGTCGGGTCCTGCAATGGAGTTGCATATCCTTAGTGTAAGAGAGAAGCTAACAAGAGTCAAAGTTTTAACTAGTACTAGTACAATGTATCGCAACTGTAAGGACTCTGCCAGTTTAAAAAAAAAAATTTTTTAATTGTCACCCTGCTCACCCACCATCAAGTAGGCAGACATTTTTTTACAAGGACAGAACAACCGCCAATACAAGCTTCTAATAATTTCACTACGTGTAAAGTATTTATTGTTTTTCTTTCTTATTTATAAACTCATTAAGCGTTACCTTCAAATAAGTAAAAAAAAAAAACCAAAAACAAGAAAAATATTTAAATGTGAAATGTAAAATAATAATTTTCAGTTTTTTAAGAAAATTTTCAAAAACAAGTGTTATGACTTTTGCCAAAACATTCTAAATTTAGAACAAATTCACCACCATAAGCCGACACTAGACGAGTTAGCTACACATCTAGAACAATTATCGTGTGGTGATATTGATGGTGAAAGATGCGAAGAAAAGACTTTCGCTTATCTCCGATTTTCTTGTAGCTTAAGAAAATCCACTAACGCACGCGCATGACAATGAAGATTTTTTTCTTTCTTTTTTAAGAAAAATGTTGAGGAAAAGACAGAATGAGAAAAGCCAAGAGAAAGAAATAGTTTTCCCGCCTTTACTCACGTAATGATGGGAAATTCGATCAGCTTGCGGCTTTCGGATGTTATGAAAAGGGGGTGTGTACCGTAGGACGGGGCCTTTTCGTCTTCTTGTGTGTGATGTCACAACAAAAGAGAGGCAGTAGATGGCGTCTCGCAGTTTTAGCTGCAACATGTTGAACTAGATTGTGATTGGCTTTTATTTGTGTAGAAATTTTTACATGTAGACACGGAGAGAGAATGGAGGCGCGTATGCGGGAATGTCTGTCTGGGCCCTTGGGTTTTTTTTTATTTTTCTATTTTGTTTTGTTTTTGACTGAAAGTAAACAAAAGAAAATGTAAGGAAAGCTTGTGGATTTATTTAGTTTCACGTGTTTTTTTTTTCTTGGTTTGTCTGTAAAACAAATACTGCTGAAGAAAAATTTGACACTGAAATTTCTGGCTAATAGAGTTTGCTTCCTCATTGTCTAAAACTCTAGTTTTGCAATTATAATAATGTCTTTAATATAGGCTACAATCATAAAAAGCTTTAAAAAAGAAATTTGTAGAGGAACGTCTACAGTTTCAGAAAAGCATTTCGCAAATTGCCGTTTTAAGCTCATTCTTAATACTAAAGTGGTATCGTTATTGTGCAGTAAAGGCCAACTGCTGGTTCCTTTTAAAAATCCGCGCTTTTCGGCGACACTAACGCGCTAGAAATATTGATAAATATGTATATATGTACATATGTACATACATATGTATAACACACAGCCGAAAGTGGGAAATGTAAATGGATTGGAAAATGACGTCGATTTTAGTCGCAAACAACTTTTCGGCAGAAGTTTATTTTCATCTCGGAATCTACGTCAACAAGCAAAACTAAACGATTTGTGGATACGTTTGCATCAAATTGATCAATGAATTTTGGATCGAAAACCAACCAGCGCTCATTAACTTCAAAATGACATTCCATCCCTAAACATATACAAAACAATAGCCGAAATGAGGATTCCATTGATTTAATACAGAAACAGAAGATATACCATAAGAACATTGGATCTCGTCAGTGATAAATGTATGAACATATTATGTACGCTCTCATGTATAGATCCTTGCTTGCTTTGTGTTACTGTGTAAAAGGTTATCTAACTCGGAGTTAACACACAGAAATATAAGTACAGTACAGTACGTTGGCGATTGTTAGATTACAAAAAAGAAATTGAGAAGGTATTAGGCTCAATTGCAAGAAATCCTTTGTCGTTTTTTTTTTTGCGAGAAGGTCAAAACTCGAAACCGAAAGCCCGACAACTAACTGGGTCACATCGAGTGCATGCCGTAAATCTCATAAACCAAAAGAATTTCGAGTTCCATACACTAGGCTACCGTACTCTCGCACAAAGAACAGAAGTAATTTGGCAGGCATTCATATGAATTTACCTTACACGACATTCAGCTCACACTTGCAAGGTCTATCAAGAGTTGCTCAGCTCGTTTCATCGCTAAACTAAATTAATGATATTGTTGTTCACTACAAAATAAAGATTGAGAACAACTTTAGACAATCGTAACAAAGTATTCCCCCAACTCGGGGATTAAATGGCATCAAATATGCCAATGTTGAAATCGCTATGACCAAATTTTACGCTTTTTTCCAAATCCTGGAACAGACCAACGAATTTCACGTCGAGACACACCATCTTTTCATCAACTTCAAAGCCGCATATAATAGTATTAATCGTGTCGAGCTCAGCAACGCGATGGCTGAATCTCGGGAAACTCCCAAAATTAATCCAGAGGTCTAGAATATTGCTGAAAAAGAAGGTCTTCCTACATATTCCAAACGTGTACCAGATTTCGGAAAGGATATGCGCTATTTTTGCTGAAGCAGATATAGCATAGGGCAGACGTGATCACAGAAGACACTTTTTTTAACAATTCCACAGACTAAATCGAAATCGTTTAACGGCAATTGATGAACAGGGGAATTGATTTGGTCTTGAAGCCAACAGGCGAAAAATCAAATATGTATAAGCAAAAAAAATCTTTTTTGATATCAGAGCGCTTGGTTTTAACAATTGGAAGCAGTGTGCCCGGGATTGGCGAGGATGGAAAGTATCCTATCTCAGACAGAGACTATTTACAGGTTGGAACTTATATGCAAGGCATAAGCGTTTTTTTTTTTTTCATGGATATAGAATATCTCAAAGAAACATTAACTCCAAGTTTAGAGATTAATTTATTATTTACAATAAATTACTAAAATTCTTTTCTCTTTACTGGCATATTTTTTCTAAGTCTGCCGTGTTCAACAAGTTTTTCTTATTAAACATTTTATTTCTTCTTAAAACTTTTATTTTGCAGAATGAAGATATATTTTGGAACCTTTGCTAGAATAATGTATAGAAACAGTTCAATTATATCCACTTGAGTAATACACTTCCTAAAAAAGGGAATAACACTTTTTGTAAAAGTCACTGTTTAACATAAAATTTCAATTATATGTAGGTAAATCGAATTTATTATACATACGAATACATGTTGTGTGTATTTTGTAACACACATTCAAGTCCAATTAACCGAGAATTTCTCGTAGAACATTTGGCAATCTACCTACCTAAACCAACTTCCTACAAATTGTGTCGTCTACAATGCAAAACCGGCTTCTTAACGAACCTCAGAGGTAGACTTTGTTACATAGATAGCTCTGACACACTCTACCAATCAGGAAACCTATTTTTTTTTTTTTTTTTTAGAAGATTTTTTGAATCCAAAGCAAAACGAAAAACACACTTTTTATAGATCATTTGTACAGCATTTAGCACTAAAACTACAAACACGCATTTGGCAGTTGCATAAAATTGCCAACACACAACACTAACAAAAGGATGAAAAAGAGCTCATTAAACAGATTTTTTTTTTCCTTGTGTCTGACTATAAAATTGAACACAGAAATTCACAAAAGCCCTTCAAAGACCGAACAGAATTTAAAAAATAATTCTTTTTTCGCGCACTTCAGTTCGCGCAACAATCCGCACTCACAGTATACAGTGGATTGAGGAAACTGACGATTGGTTGCGATCGTAATAGCGACGAAATGAATTCATGAAAACCGAACAAAACAAAAAAGAAGAACGAAAAACTGAAAAAGTAAAGAACGAAGAAATATACGGCGAAATGAAACGGTAAAGAGAAACACCCGCACAAAGGCGGCAATGTTTGTGTTTTTTTTTTTATTATTATTGCATTGCAACAGGTAAACGTATAAGACTCAGTGGATGATAGTCAAAGGAAAGGTGTATCTTAAGAGAGTTAACGTTTTTAAGAGTCTGTTTTGAGTTCTTTTTTCTGAATTCGCTTGGATTTTGTTTTAGCAAAACCCATAAGGTGCTGTGGCTGGATAGCTGGCTGGCATGGCATGGCATGGCATTGCATCTCTTTTTCTTCAGACAATAAGCTGGATCGAAACCGGCTCTTCCAGTTCTGCGATAATCTAGGTGACTATTTTTATACACTCTGCATTGTCTTTGAGCGGCAGCGCTTAACTTGCGTGCGTCTTGCAGAAGGAATGCGCGACACATTACTTGCATGGCAGAAACAATGTGTGTGTTTTTTTATAAGCCTTCGATGGGTGGATACTCTTGGACATCTATTCTTGGATAGAAACTAAAAGTGATTAGCGCTTCGTTTTTCTCTTTTTTTATAAGAGATACTCGTATTTCTTTGCTGGAGAATGCACATCAATAAAATTTGTATCCCCCTATTTTAAGATTCCAGAATTCACTTGTAGTTTCCGATCGCGTGGATGATGAAAGATAGGAACTAAAGACTGTGGTCGTCGTGGAACAGTGGTGTGCCATAGAAGTGAGCTTTATTTAGCGATTGCGGAATGGTAAAAGGGAGAGATAAAATAATGTTTTTTTTTCATGAATGAATAGATTATTTATATTTATGTAGGTAGTAGGTGGATGAGGAATTAAATATAAAATATAACTACATATTGATTTGTTACTTTTCGTAGTCTAATTTACCGATCAGAGAGTATTTTTTTTCAACTTGGATAATGGAACAACAGTAAGTATGCCACAAGAGCGATTTCAAGCGAAAGGAATACAAAAATAGTTTTTCTACTATATAAAGGTACCTATCTATGTATGTTTTTTATTCATTGCAGTAAAATTTGAAAAATGTATTTGAAAATAATTTCTAAGCACCTTGGCTGTTCTTGACGAATCGCTTTCTGTCCCTGCCATTTTTTGAGCAATTATTGCCTTAACCAATGACAGAAAATAATGCTGGTTTACAAGGCGTCAATTGTTGCTGATTTATCGGTATAAGCTGTACACTTATATGTACATATGTATGTACCTGAATGCATTTAGTTCTAGGAATATATTAATAGGTTTTCGAAATGGTGTTCTGATAATGCTTTGGAGCTTAATGTATCAAAATGTACGATCTTGTAGGTCAACCAACTAGCCTCTCCAATTAGCCCGGTCTTTATCTAATTGCCTCCAGTTGCGCACTCCTCATTATTTAGACCCACCTAAGCCGAGGACTTCCTTTACTGCATTTTTCAGATTTTCAGTCAAACGTTTGTTTTTTTTTTTACGAATGCATTGCAGTGGCATCGTGATCAATTTTGTGAGTTTGAAGCAGGAAGGAGCCCGTAAGAAAATTGTTTGCCTTACGAATAAAAAATAAGCAGCAAGGTAACAAATTGGAAACATTCTTTGCACGCACTGGCAGAAATCGTTCGCAGGACTCTAAAGGCAGCTGTTTTAACAGTAGGTGCCAAAGTAAAAAGGCCGTTGCTTACAAAACGACACCAAAGCTTAAGAATACAATTTGTAAGAAGAAATTCCAGTTGATCCAATCAGATGCGGCAAAATTAACCATTTGGGGTCAGATCGTGAAAGCGGGTGTGGAAAACTCCTGGAAAAAATTACAATCTCGTCACATTAAGCCCACTTTGAAATTCGAGGATCCGTTATAATTTGGCGTTGCATGATGACACAAGTAGTCGGACACAGTCACAGAATGCAAGGTTTCGGACATTATCTTCCAGCAAGACATTGATCCGAGACATACGGCTAAAATGACTCAAACATGGTTGAATGATAACAATTTAATAAGGTCATCATAGCCACCGTAATCCCCAGATCTAAATCGTTTTGAACACCTATTGGGGCTTTGAAGAGATCCCTTGCAGGCTAAATCGGAAATTTAAACGAACTCTATGCCAAGGTCGGGACCGCAAGGGAAAACATAACGCCAGAGACCAACAAGAACTCGATCGGTAGCAGGCACAATCGAATTCAAGCGGTTATTGACGCTCGTGATGGATACACTGGTGGATACACGAAATATTGAGTTTTGGAAACCTTTGTTTTTTGAAACTCACAAAATTGATTATTAATATTTTCTAAACTAACGTACATAATGTATGTACATCGAAAGAGGGTCGAGTATAGGCTCATCCAAAAACATTAAGTGTTTCGTGAAAGGGCCTGATAAGAGCACTGTAAAATCGCCCAATTAAGTAGGAAGGAGTGCAGAACTATGTTTAGTCACATTGCACGAAATATGTATGTGGTTGTAATATGATAACATGGGTACTATCACGGACCCTACGTCTGAGCCTTATATCAAAGTCGACGATACGATGATCACTTTCCCTGTCATTGACCATCTTTTGCAAAAATAAGGTTGCCCGCCGATGTCATGGGAATGAATTTAATCCAATCTCTTTCCCTGGACTGAATTCAGCGGTTTCTTTTACGCCACTGCCAAGTCAAAGTCTTAGTCAAAGTCAAAGGCTTTCTTAGAAGTTACAGACTTTCGAAATTTATTTAGCCTTAAAGCCTTGCTCAGAACATTTTCTTTGTTGACAATTGAACACGTTTCCTCAGTATTTTTAATTAATGCAATTGGAAATAACTTACTCTCCAACTTTATGAAATGTACAAACAGAAGACAGACATGAAACAAAATTGAAAAATGTATCTATTTTCAGATATGATCACATGCGAGTGGATTGCTTTGGATTACAGTCGAAAAAAATGAGGAAGCAGAAGCTTCCTCAGTGTGTCAGCATTATTACTTTTTTATCTATACGCTTTCGGCATAAAAAAAGTTGAAGAGGCAAAAATATTAATAAAAGTTCTATTATAGTTTTAAGGCTATGATGCGAAGATTATTAATATTTCACCCGGTTGTAGGTAGGTTATTGATAATGTCGAAGAAGACACGCCGCATTGTCGGGACAAGTTGATCATCTTAATTGCAAGCAAAACTCTTTTGTAAACAGCGATCGTAAACAGAAAGATAATTTCATCATCGAGAAGAGACATTGTGTATAAGACGAGTAGAACTTGGACCACACGAAGTATGAGAGGTTACCCGTCGTTCCTACAAAAAATGCAATAGTGAATCAAAATTATAAGAGGTTTAAAAGTTAGACATTGTTATTGATAAATAGGCAGATAAATACGATACGACTTTGTTAACTTGTCGCGAAGATGGAAAAGACGCTAGAAACCTTTACGAGAAAAAAACTTTTTCTGAATAGTCAGTATGTATTTTTAACGTTTTTACATGGTAAAACGCTTTCTTTTTCAAAAATCTGTATCCAGCAATTTGTGGGAGATTTTTTGGACACACTCAAATTTTTGCCTACAAAATTGTGTGACTTCACTTTGGGATCGCTATTTCGAAATTAGTTCGATAAAAATAATATCTAAGTAATATGTATGACATTAAGGACATAGCAAACGAAGTTTTATGATAAAATGTATGCAACTTCGATGCTCTCAACAGGACCCCAAATTTGTTTATAAACTAGTGCTAGGTTCTAGTTGACTGGCAGGCGCCAATATTGTATGATGATTACATTGTTCGTATTGTCACCATTTTCCAAAGTCAAATAAAACAAAATCTTAACACAACTCCTTTTTAGACTTTTATCCGAAAATTTATTTTTGGTGCCCGAAATCTTGGTATAGTCTGACGAACTATGATAATATTTAATTTTTTTACTGTCTAGTATACCCTTAGGTAGTTAGACAATGAATGCTTATGACTTTGCGGATAATGGTTTCCTCCGAAAATGACTTCTATTTTTGCATTTAGAAGGCAATTTTACAAAACAATAACATACAATTTTTTTTTGCGAACTTATCATAAAGGAAAGCACAACTTTGCAATCTTTGGAATTTTTAAATGTTCAGTTGTAAAGTTAAAGATATGCATATGTACATATGTAAGTCCCATTGATTTACCACTGTTATGTGATAGATAAATTTGTGAATTTTGATTTACTTATTTTAGGTCGGAATTGTTCAATTTCGAAGATACATACATATGTTTATGGCTCCGAAGTTCCCATAAGAAATACAAGTTCGAACTCCTGGGAGTATTGAGAACCATTGAATGCTACTGCTTGCAGTTTTTTTTCCTTTTCCATTTATTCAATATGTACCTATTCAACTGATTTGAAACGAAAGATTATACTAACAATCTAATTTTTATTTACTGCACCACCATCTGCAGTACATATGTACATATGTACATATGCATGTAAGTTATGCTACAGCACGATTTGTACAAGAGTAGCTGTTTCAAAATAAGAAACATTAGTAAAAGCACCACACCAAATCTATCTAGGAAAAGCTCTATTACCAATTATTGTGTCCTACAACCAACAGTTTTGTTAGTGTCTAAGATATTACAGTTTTGCAATCAATGGTACATACTTGAAATATTGTGGGGAAAAGCTTGCGAATTTATGGGAAACCTGTAAGCATTATTTTTAACAGTGCTGCCGGACAGTTATTTTCGTTTTTTTTTTTTATTTTAAAGACATACTTAAAGTCTGAGGAACTATGTATGCTGAAAAAAACAAAACATCTTCCCTTTAACTGATGTCGAATAATTTATTTTTTTTGTATAACACTAACTTGGTAAATAAATAGTACACAGACCAAAACCAAACAATCGAAATTTTATGAGATTGCACATGTATGTACATATAGCCACGACATTTTAATTAAATGATACATCTAACGTGAATTATACGCAATATAATAATTTTCTTTAAATTATAAGTTTTCTTTTCTTTTTTTTCTAACCTGATCTCAGATATTTCTTGAATGTTTAATAATTTATGGAAATTTATATTTAATGTATTTACATATGTATACATATTTTGCTGCAATCTGCTTAATATTATCCGATCTAAACATTTGTCTTCTGTCTATTATTTTTTCTGATTTATTTTTCATGTAAATAAAAGACAGGTTAGACATTTTCTTAAAAACGTGTCTTTGTTGTTTTGATCATATTCCAGTATATTTAAAATATTTAAAGAAACAGATATTTTCACAGAGAGATTTTTACAATTCATAAAAGCACACTACAAAACAAAATCCTTTTAGCAAGTCATCATTTTAACAACTTTAAACTTATTAAATTTTTATGTTATTGGAACGAAATAACATTCTTCTTACTTATATGTTTCCTTGCAAAAGGTTTAAAACAAAAATTAAAATGTTTTTATGCTTCCGGTTGTACATTTTCTGATTTTATTCGTAACCTTTTAAAAATATCCAGCTGACGATTGATCGAAAAATTCATCAAAACCGACTCAGCGTAGAATACGGACAATAAAACCAATTAATCGAAAACCAACAGCTTGAAAGATAGACAATTTGTCGAAAGAATGATCAATTGAGAAACGATGGAGCAAATAGTTACTGGTCAGACGACTCTAAAATCCAAATTTGTTACACCGTGATGATTCTGAACGTTACACTTTCAACAGTATTCGTATAAAGACCTCCGCTGGTATCAGGTAGTAATTTGTGTCAATGTTGGCACATCAGAATAGAAATTTTCAATGCGTTACATGTACATAGATATGTATATTTGTACATAGAAGTAGCTTTAAAACAAACATTATTTATAAGAACTGAGAAGCCCACTATCATATTGTTGCCACCCAACCTGTGGAAGAAAACCTGCAAATAAATATACTTTGAATTTTTCATTGGTAATTATTCATTTATAACACCGATATTTGGAGCTTTCGCCCCACTTCTTTTATGGAGTATAGACTGACAGACAGACATACTTATGTACATACTCCATCAGCTTTTCGTACAATTTACATACTCATTTACAAATCCACGGCATAGCAGCACAATAACGAAGAATGATATTCTTTTATTTTTCCTGACAAGAGATTGTCATTATTTTGATTATTCTTGTGCGTGCGTAGAGTGAGGATGTAAATATTTGTGGAAAGGTTTCCGAGGGTGGTGGCTGGTTGAGGTGAGGATGTCATCATATCTCCAATGCCGAAACACCTTGAGTGGTAGATTATTATTTTTATTATTATTATTGGATGGTTATGCATGAAGCTCCATAACATCATCAATAACAAATAGAACAAAAACATAAGAAGAAGAGAAAGGAAAAAAAAAACGTAAAGAAAGTTGTGAAGTAGATGAGCTGGATGGAGTAGAGAAAATTAGTGAAACAACCCCCAAAATGAAATATTTCATTGGTTCTACTACTTCGGGGTGAAATATTAACTTTCACTACATACACCTACACTAACAGAACGTACACACTTCCTCGATATAGAGGAGAATATTTTGAAGGATACCAGTAATCTTTGATTGATTGGAAGCCATAATTTATGATTAAACTTTCAATCCTGTGTCAGAAAATACCTATTCTTGGATGTTCTTTTTTTCTTTTCCCCCCTCTTTTGCATGTACTTTTATCACATGTATGTATGTAAGAAGTTATCACATGGAAGGCCATGAATAAGATTTCTCACATCTCAACAAAAAAAAAAAAAATAAAAAATTAGAACTTCTTTGATTGAAGGTGTTTGTATTTCCTTGTCTGGCCCCTTCGATCTGAAAACTCAAAATAACCTTTGAGGGTGGTTCTTTGATTCATTTCAAATTGGTGGCGGTTCTCGCTTATTGTGTTTTAATGAAAAACAATTTTTCGTCCTCTCTTTCGGTGGTACAAACATCCATACATAAGGAAGTAAGAACTAAAGGTTCTGATGATTTGTATTGCTGAACTTGATTTTGAATTCGTTTTACCTTCGGAAGGTCAGAAAAGGAAGGAAGCCAATTTGTTTTCCAGTCAATGATTTTTAGAATGGAGAAATTGCAAGCAGTTAGATTTAATGTTTTTTCGATTGGCAATTTTCAAAATTGCTAATTTGTTTGTCAAACAGAGAGTGAAGGCATAACGAATAATTTTTGCATGAGTAAGAGTTTTTTAGCTTTATTTAGCTCTGCTCTTCCTAGGGAAGTGCTCTTTAGTTTAAGGGAAGTGCACATCATGTCGATTTTAAAAAAGAAAAACTGTGCGTGATTGAGGTACATCAATTAGGGCAACATCACTTTATTTTCATATAAAAGGTGCCGCTACAGTCCAGAGTGGACCTGGGCCTCAACTCAAGGACTCGTGGACTCGATTATTTTCCTAGCCGGACCCAGCCATCTAAGTTGTTCGACCTTCACTGAGGGATGTCTCTTCCTCCAATCACCCGCATATGGGACCAAAAATCACACGAAAATCACACGGACATCCAAAATACTAGAAGAGTGCCTTGCGTTGATTGCGATGTGATCAATCTGCTTGACGGTTGATTCATCATGAGATCTCTATCTTCTCAAGATGTGGGAACCGCATACCAGCCGCGAAGATATCGTGGTAATAGATATCCCAGTTTTTCATCCTCTTTTTGCCCGGCACTTCCCATCGCACTTCTTGGATAGCGGTGATATCTGCCTTGCAGCTGTCTAGAGCTGCCTCCGATAATTGTTCGGATGCCATCAATTCAGTAAATCCTTCAGTATCCGAGGCTTCTTGTTGTTTCGTACCTATTTACTTTCTCGTGATCAGGCAGTTACCCCGGGGGCACCACTTCCAACCTGCAGAACCAGTTCCATTGTTGAAACTCTTAGGATCCTAGGTATCAATTTTCGACTAAGCTCGAGCTTCCAATTGCAATTCGGCTAACTGCAGAAAATTTAAAATTAATTTAAAAGCACCAGCTCGTGCTTGCTGTCGCTAATGGATTGCAGGAATAGCATTTCTGTATATCCTTTTCACTCATGTTTTGGAGGTACTGCTTCAATCGACATTACTCGATGGCATACCTCAACCTTTACTGCAATAAGTATGCAATATAATTGTACACTTTCATACAATGTTTTTCAAATTCAAGCGAAGATGTGTATACCTCTACGTTCCGTTGAATCAATAACACCAATAAGTATGCAATATCTATCTATTCTTCATAGATTTTATTAATTCAGAGACTCCTGAATATCTTGTTTTAACTTTGAAGAGCCTTAGCTATAAAAATGGTAGTCAATCTTGGGGCATGTGACAATCATGTACCATAAGCATTTGATTTCTGTAACATATGCTACGTTTTTGGTAATTGCTAAGGCTAAGAATTCAGTCGAGTTATGTTCTTATAAGATTAGTAGGTAAATAAAACTTAAGGGGAAAGGTACACCTCTTAAGCTGACCGAAATATTATCTAATATTATTTCCGAATTAGCTAGCTCACTTTATGCGAATTTTCCTGGGCCCTCATCACGTATCTTCTGACGATATCGTTTCGACGATAGTTTTCGCGCCTGAAAGAAGACTCTGAAATGAAGGAAACTTATTTGTAGAAAATGCTACATGTCCATACGGAAAATTTCCTTAATTTCAGAGTCTTCTTTCAGACGCGAAAACTATCGTCGAAACGATATCGTCAGAAGATACGTGATCTGAGCTCTGGCATATCTTCTCCTAAAATGACGTCCTGGCAACGGACCTGAAGTACTTCGTTTGTTGCAGTATCCTTGTTTTAGTCGAGTGACTATCCGCACTTCATTGAACCGGTATTCTTGGCTGCTATCGTTAGTTCTACCTCACCGCAAGCTGCTGATAGTCACCATCGCTAATAATCAGCAGAAATGCTCGTTATAACTTTCTAGTACTGACTGACTTCTACTACGTTGCCTTGTCCGAAAATAAGCCCAAGAAGAAGACCTTAGAGTCTTAAAACGCTCCTCTCACTTTTTGTTAAAACTCCCAAAAATCATTCCTTTACCTACTGTGTCTAGTGCATGCATAAACAGCACTTTATACTCCTTCAAATTATATCCTACCAGTTTGTATCCATACAAATGTGATCCTTTTTTCGATATCAATTAATGATAAAAATAAATCTTCCGTACTCCAGTTCACGTACATCAGCAAAGGCAATCGTACTTACTTTCCAACTTCACCAGCATTACAAATCCTAATGACCTTTCTACTGAATAAAATGTATCATACGTAGCAAACCATATACAATGTACATATGTACATGTACCTATCAAAAATATTCTAATCCTTTTTAAGAAGGTTACATCCACAAACAGAAATTACAACGGATTTTTTTGTTTCTGCTTAAATCATGCCTCTACCATCTTCGCAATAATGTGCCATGGTTAGGCTAGCGATAATACGAGCTTTAACCTATATACCTGCAATGAAAGCACATGCTGTCAACGAATTTCCACAGAAATATATACATGCGATTATGTACATACATGTGTATGTTTTCGTAGAAAAATTCCTAAACAAAATTCTGCAGTGTGGAAAAAAGGAATGAAAAAAAAAAAAACCCAGGCGAAGCTTTCACCGACATTTACACCGAAAATGAACTTTCTCTTTTTTAAGCTTTCCAGTTGTGGGCACTTACCCAATGTATGGGTCAGCGGCCCATATTTCTTTTCCAATAAAGAGGACATCCGAGCTGGTACCCCATCCTTCCGATTCTCGTTACAACTGACTTTTCATTCACAAAAAAGTACGTTGAAACCATGGAAGTGGTCTAATGCGCAAGCTTATTGCTTCGTCTGAAGACTACTCGTTTGGTGGCGCCACATGTAACAATCAGCTTTTCACAGCCCTGTTTCTTCGTTCTTTTCATCGACTCCTTTTTGAAACGTGTGCATACACTGAGCAGATGATGCTGATAATGATAGTTGTCGGAGCTTTAAGTCTGTGCGTGGCATGAACAACTGTCATGTGAAGATATGAGAACGTTGTCAGGATGGCAAACTGTAAATGACAATTGCTGGACGGGACGTTCCAGTTTTTTTTTTTTTTTTTTTTTGGATTTTCTGTTTGTTGCCTCTTTCTTACTTTTAACTTTTACAAGAGCATTTGGACACACTTTTATTCCGCGCCTTTAGAAGGCCGGGTGTGTGTCAGTATGACAAGTACGATTCCAAGGAGCATGTGTCAGAATTATTGATTATTTCGTATGCGCATAAATTTTTTTTCTTGCTTTTCCCTATTCCTTCTTTCGTTTGAATGCTGCTGCTGTTTTGGATTTTATGAAGAGAGGGAAGATAAGCTTTCGTTTTTCATAACGGCTCGGTTTTTGGAAAATTTAGTTGTCTTGTAAACTTTGTTGACAATGTAATAATGCTGTTATCCTTAATTTTGTTTGTCTTTGTTTTTGAGTGGCAGATTTCAGCTGGGTTATTAAAGCTCTGGACTTTTCCATCTTCTGTTTAGAGGGGCAAATGTTGAAAAATGTTCATTGGAAAATATGTACATATGTATGTCTGTATGTATCGGTTAATAAGGTTTAGCAGATTTTCTGTTAACGAAAGTATTGGGGGATGACCTCTAGTTGGGAGAATAAGGATAAGTTTGGATCTTAAGTCTTGTGCCTCTCAAAATAACTTGAATATCTATGTACATATGTACATATGTATTTATATATCTACTCAACGTTCATCTGCGGATGCCTATGTATCCAATAGCTGCTTCTTAGGATGTTTTAATTGGTTTACCTTAACGAATGACTTACGCATCCCTCAAGAGTCTAGTTGCTAATAGTAAAGAAATATTAAAAGAAACATTTTTTTTAACGCAGAAATAATTCAGGTCAAAATATTGCAAAACCAAGTACTGTAGAGCGCTATGAATTATTTTAAAGAGTTTCAATTGATACGACCTGATGATGGCTATGCAGAAATAAGAAGTTAAAAATCACCAAAATATACTGAAATGTTTGATTAACTCTTTTCAATCTTGCTGAAAACCAGGCGGAACTGATCGTTTCCATGAGTAAGTTTCTTGAATAAAATACTAGAGTTTGTATATACATACACCCATATGTACATATGTACACATGTGTAAAGAATCGAGGTTAGCTGAAACTCTGGAAATGCTCAAGGAGTGTTACTGTGATTGCTTGCGGAAGGGAAATGAGATCAGATCCGACAAAGTGTGAGTAATCAGGTCCTAAGTGTTCCTAAAAGCATGCATACATTCCACAAGAAGGAATATATATAAAATAATTTAAAAAAATACTTAATACATGCCAATGATTAGAAAAGTATTTCACTTCATAGGTGCCTACATACATATGTTTGTATATCCCCACAGCATTTTCTATCTTATAAGATATGAGTTTAGGTTTTTCAAAAAATGTGTACGTAATACATCTGTCCAAAACGATTGCTTAATTTATTTTATTAAAACTGACTTTGTTTCTCATTATGCATAGGAATTGAATTCCTGACAGTTCTATACAAAGGAACTAGACAGCCACGATTACTTAACAAAAAAAAAATTGAATTATAGTTTCAAATCCAACGTCAGTAACGCATAAATGGAAATGGTCCTCATATTAAAGAATTATTTTGAGTTTAAAATAAGGCCTCAATAATTTTTAAGATAATATTAAAATAAAAAAGCCAAAAATTTCAAATTAAACGTCCCATTCAAGAAAGCCTGTTTTGAAACAGAGCCCAGCAACTAAACATCAGTCGTATATCTCTGAAGAGAGTATTGCATAAAGATCTCAGATTATTTGCTTGCGAGGTCCGACTTACCAAATAATTGAAACAAAATTACCACTCGGTCTCTTATCTCTGTGAATCAGGCAACAACTTTAAGGTTTAGAGAGACATGATAACTGTTTCTTGAACGATTTGGAGTTATATAGGCCGCAATGTGTTACACCAGCTGTCTAAGACTCAGTCTTTTGAACAAAAGTTTACACTTAAGCAAAAGTTCCACCGAGCTACTTGCCATATAAAGTCACAAACAATCACCAATGTCCTGTAAGTAAGGGTTGGTAGAAAGGGCAAGGACAGCAGTATAAGACAGCAAGTACAGCTAAAATATTAATTTTTCTTTAATTGCCATTAATCTCAAAACTTTTATTATTTACATTATTCTTTCTATATTTGTACACATGTACATGTGTATGAATCTTCCTTCCAATAAGGAGAAAATCCGATAATAAGTTTTAAATCTTATGACGGAAAATATTCACAAGACCCTCAAGAACACACACATCTCATATCTCACTCATTTTATACTGATGTATGAGGATTATCGCGTTGTATGATCGCTATTTCCATAGTACATACCATTCTACAAAAACATAATGTTTGGCCAACGAAACCTTCTACGTTCTCGATTTTCTACTTAACAGTGCTCCAAGTCCACTTTCAGCTCTTAACATTTTATAACATCAAAATTTTCCACTACCTACAGGAAAAACTGCAAAATTTCCTAGTACGAGTAGAACGATCCAAAAAAGTGAACTTTTACTGAGCCACCAACATCTGTGTGAGCGCGTGTGAGAAAGCTTTGAACTCTTACATAAAACTTCCTTATCTATCAAAGTCAGGATACCAGGTTTGTTTTAGGGGTCGAAATTCAAGGGAAAACTTTCCATTGACTCTCTTTTTCGTAATGCAAAAGCGGGGGAGGTTTGCTATCGCCATAAGTGTACTACCTCGTTCACGTTTTTGTATGCGCACTCGCAGTCTCTTTTCCAAGCGCTCTGGCTCCGGTTAGCTCTCTATTCCTTCCCCATATTCTCTCTAAATTTCACATTTTGTGGATAACATTTCCCCAACACCCAACACGGTATACTATTGGCAACTATCCCTTTTTCCAGTCAAGCGCCATCTACACCAACTAAACTCAGTGCCATTTGGGGCCATCAGACAAGAAGCAGGGTACCACGGTATATCCTGCAACGCGCAAACGTTTGGTCGTTAAAAAGTATATATTTTCTAATTACTTAATGCCCCAAAAAGAGCTGAAAATACATTTCCGTTAAAGTTGTTATTTGTGCGAAATCCAAAACCAAATACAAAAAAAAGAAAAAAAATGTAGATAGCAATATAGTGTGTGACTGTTGGTAAATAGGATAATCACCTGAAAAAAAGGGCAAAAAACAACCACAAGAGATAAAAGAAAAAAATCGCTGAGGATTTGTCGACTTTTCTTCTTCCCTTTTGCCTTTTTTGTTATTTGATTATCTATCCACACATTCGATAATGAGTTTTAACTAATCAACTCCCATGCACTTGCTGCACAGTGGTGTATGTTGGGTTCCGGAGTTTTTGCGAAAATTTTCTTTCTTCCATTCACGTCGTGTGTTTGTGTGTATTAAGTGGAATTAATTTATAGTCCTTTGTTTCGTTTTTTTTTAGCTTTCTCAAAAGTGATAACGAGTTAATTTTGAAAATATAACGAAATGTGTTATGAAACAATGCCGTCATTCATTTTAAGTTCAAGTTGAAAGTTTATTATTTTTTTTCTTCCTCTCGTTCAAAGAAAAAAAAAAAAACAAAGAAAAACGTCGTGTAACTAAAACCGTCCCGGGAATCCTTTTGTTAAGCGGAGAAGAAAAAAAAAAGAAACGAAGTACGAAAAAATAACCGAAAAAAGGGAGAGAAATTTTCTTCTTCTTTGGAAGAAAATTATATCTACATATATGGTTACAGAGAGAAAGAGAGAACGTCGATGACGGTGAAAGAGGAAAAACGTTTTCAATTTTCCTTTCTTTATATTCTGTTTGCGTGTACTATACCATCACCACTACTTTTACCATTTAGGTACTGAAAATTCGCTTTCGGGAGGATCTACTTTAGGGTACCACAAACAAAATAACTGGAAAACGCTGTTATACAAATACACACATTTTTTTTTTAATTCGGAAAGAAAAAAAAACACAATTGTTAATTATTTTTCTTTGTATCATTTTCATATATAAATGCATATATATATATGTTAAATGCAATTATACAACGATCAAATTTGTGTGGTTTTGCATAGAAAAAAAGAAAGAAAATATCAAATGGGAAAATCGAAAGTTTCCATTGGTCAAATGTGTTATACTGTCCTCATACCAAAAGAAAACGAAGGATTCGCTCGCGTTATATAAATTGTATAGTATTTTCTATTCCAAAACTTTTTTCGAAATCAAAAATGCACAGTGAATTGAATAATAAAATAAAAATAGTTTTCATTTCTCGTAATAAGAAATTAGTGTAATTGTAAGAGCAAAGGCATAAAAAAAAGAGAAAGAAAAAAGAAAAATGCTAAATTCAAGGTGAAACGAGAGTGGATTACAATTACTCAATTTTAAATCGGGACGAATGAGAGTGTGAAACGAAAAGTCTTAACAAAAAAAAAAAGAAAAAAAAAACGAAACGAAAATTGTGTGTGTTCGTATTTGAAAGTGTTTTTCTGTATTTGTACTTCGGATAGGACAAAATAAGGAAAAAGTGTCCTGTACTAAATATTTCTTATCTTGTATAACAGTTTTGTTTCTTTTTTTGTTTTTCATCGTTAGTTTTTGAATATCCTGAAAAAAGAAATAACAAAAAAAAAAAAAAAATGAAGTGTCCTGATTTTCGTTAGCGGATTGATTTAAATCATTTTATTAGTTAAAAATGTCTTTATCGGGTACTAAAAGAAAAGTGGACGAAACGAACACCTAAAGGATATTTTGGATATATTGGATTAATTTTCTGTACGCCTACTTTATTCCTTGGATATTTTTATTGGATACAAGAGCAGCAAATGTATACAAGGGATTCTTATCTCTTTTGTTATTAATATACTTCTGTTTTGTATTCTATTTTGAAAGGTAATTATTACTGTACGAAATTGTTTGTTTTTAATGATTTTTTAATGGAAATGGGATTCCCACTTTTTAGTTTTTTTATTTAAATTACCTAATAGATGGCGAATACAACCCCAAATCAAAATTCATTATGAGTTTATCGTTATTTTGAAAACTAATTTGGAGCATTTACTTTACTTCATTTCGAGTAAGTCCATTCCACAAACTCAACTTACTTTTTGGATTGTAGGACAAATGAAAAGTAAATAAATAAATTACAGCATTTGAAACGCTGATTTTCAGTGGCGTACAGACTACGAGACACAATTGCTTGTAAATAATTATTTCAGAATTAAGTGTTGATCGTTTGACATTTTTTTAAGACACATCTACATACATACATAACATATGTATGTACGTACGAGGAATGTGAAAATGACAAAAATACTCTTGCCCATTGTGTCTTGACACTTGTGGAAAATATTGTTGCATTATTTTGTAATAAGCGAATATTGAAATTATCGTATAATGGAATAATGTAATGAAACGAAACCCATATTTTTCATCAGAAAATTTAAGCAATTACGATTAAGCTTATAGTTTTGTGGATCACATTTTGTTTATAGTGTGGTATCACTGTCTGATATTATTCGTAACATTCGCTCTATTCAATTTCCCCTGAATTCAAATTAAATAAGTTAATTTAATTTATTATTCCGGGTCAGAAAACATGATCTAGTGATAGCTATTTCGTGAGGTTTCGAATTCGAAAACAAAGAAAGCGTGTGCGTGGAAGAAATAATGCAGTTTTCTGGATAAGTTAGTCCGCGTGATATTCTTTTCGTAGAAGATTAATTTTCAAGAATTTTTTAATAATGGAATACATAGTTGAGTCATTAATTCATTTTGGAGTAAAGAAAAAAACAAACAAACTTAATTAGTGATTTCGGTGGTTTAATTCTTAATTTGAAACCAATTTAATTCGGTTTTCAAAGCAATTAAATCAGTTTTAATGATTAAATGTGATAATTTTGGCTAAAGATACTTTTTTAAACTCTGAATAAGGTACCCTCCTTTTGTATTTTTCTTTATTGTCTCCTTGTTTCGGTTGTACTTATAAAAACTGTGTCATTTTCACTAAATTAAACATTTCTAGATTTTGCTCGGTGTCTGTCTGGCCGTGTGCTTGTCATATTTTGTTATTTTTGGACCTTTGGACTTGGAGAGTTGAAATTTTCAACAAAAATAAAATTTATTGATAGAAAACGGGTCAAATTTTGTTGCTTAGGCGCAATGTATCCCAAGATCAATTTATTTTTGGACCATCATGTGGCATATCCAATGAAAGCTGAAATCATGAAAAATTCAAATGGTGGCATCTTTGGGGGTAATGCTACCCCACCATAATCTTACCCCATTTTCGTTTGGATTTAAACATCTCAGAAAACCGTATACACATTCCGGCCTAAATTTAAATTTGATCAAAAAATCAAATGTTTTAAAACTGTCAGTTACGAACTTAACACAACGATTGATGTTTTTTCTTGTTCCTCAAAAGGGAAAATTCCTATTGATTTCGTAAATATTTTCCATTAAAATTTTTGATCAATCTTGTTACGCATTACTAGTATCTATAAACTAAACTAAAGAATCCAGAAAAGTGGTTTGTCTCTCAATTCAGTTTGTCTACCAGTGCATAACAATAAATTCATTCACTTTTGTTTTTGGCCGTTAGTATTTTGGATACCCTGATCGAAACTCTCTTCTAGTTGATATTCATAGAATCACAGTTTTTTTAGTCAACCGTTAGCTCAAGTCCGTCACATCCCTGTGTATATTACTCTTGGAATATTGTTCTCGGAATGTCCTCCACTTCATGTTCCAATGTCCATTAAAATTTGCTACACCACTGATCTTGTCAGTTGTTTTTTTTTTCGTCTTTTTCTTTGCATCATTTATGTATGTAAGTCTCACATAAAGTACCTAATCAAATGTTTATTCTTGGTATATTGAGTCCCGTATGTAGTCTTGTTTTTCCGAGCATTCAGTTTTATAATTTTCTGTAGTTCCAGTATAACAACCTATAGAGGTTGCGCGACCTTACGAAGAAAATAAACTCAGAACGCTTTTTCTTTATTAGCCTGGGAGTCGACGCAAAAGATTGCGATGTTAATCGAAGTTGATTGTTCTAGCCTCGTCAAGGTAATCAATCATCTTTTGAGACTACCTTTGATTCCCGAAACCTTGTAGATCGATAATTGAAATTTAGCTTCCTTCGGGTCTTTGGGTGATCGAGATCTTCTACATTCTTTTGATTGTTGTTTAGTCTTAAGGGTAAAGTGGTAAACACAGGCCTCATTTGTCGTTACAAATCTATTGCTCGTGAGATATTGTCAGTCGATTGCTTTCGTTCAACTGAAATCAATTTCAGGATCCACCTTTTTTAAACAAGTACCTAAACAACAGCACAATTGTTGTTTTCCAATTTCTTCAAAATCGTCAATTTATCCACTTAAGCATTTAAGAACTTATGCAACACATCTAGGACCTTCATGGATTCCATTGAAAGATTGATGCAGTACTAACTCGACACCACTATCAGGTTCCCAACATGCGTTCAATAATTTGAAACTTACTGAAATGATACTTCACTTACTTGTATGCATTATTTCAAAATATTTAAAATGACTGTTTTCTTTCCATCTTGGAAGCTTTTAACAACATCGAACTGTGAAATTAGGGACAATGCTTGTTGCCTTAATCAGCATTGTTAGTGGTTCAGCGGCGGTAAACTGTGTTGCCTAGCACGTATTTTAATAATTCTAGACCTCACAACCAATTATGGAATATCCTACAACGAATATAGAAAACGTCTTTCCTTTGAATTGTGATAGCTTCCCAGAACTACACCATTAGCGGACCTCGAACTACTGTTTCACATTTTAGCAGGCAAATGACAACTACAACGGCCATACGCCACAATTTAGAAGAAAACTTATCGGACTTGACGCTCCACTGGTTTAAATAAAATAAATCTTATTTACTTATCTATGGAAGGTGCCCTCTTCTTAACCTCACTATTTTCTTCTAGCTCTCGAATTTTTGTAGGGTTTTCCAAGCGAAGAAATCTCTGTCCTGGTTACGGGGAAACGTTTAATCTACACGTCATTGTTAAGCCAAGACCACGTCTGCAACGTTAATAAAATTCTAAATGGGCTGCGTGAATAACTCTACATTTAAGGTATTTGAATAATTGCGCACATGGATATTCCAGGAAATAGTTAGTGCAAACCTGCAAGAAATGACATAACTTCACCGATTCTACCGTAGAATACATGAATCGGTACATGAATATGGTTCTTGCAATTGAATGTGGTCACCATAACCCGCATGAAGACGGATGGCACTACTTTTCCAGTTACTAGTCAAATTTGATCTGCAGTAGATCAGTAGTCCTTTAGAATCACAGTTTTACTAATCAAGTCTCACATCAGAGTAGAAGGCACTGCCAAGTTGTCAATTATGCTTTCCGGTATGGTCTCATTTTGAACTATTTCTGTAAGAGCTGTTGGACACAGAAAAAGTAAAGGCGATTACCTACCTTCATTCGACTAAAGTAACCCATTCCATTTGATAAAAGTTAAGTCGGCTTTCTGTCTGTAGGTAGTTTCTACGGAATTTCTAGATCATCATGTTCCCGCAATAGACTACGCTAGTTCCGTTAGATAAATTTGTATGAAGCTCATGGATGTTGAGAGAAACGGAAAAATCACCATAAATATACCAGCTTGCAGAAGTCGCAAGGATATTTTTAATTTTCCGTTCATAGTCTGTTAAAAATGTCAAGAAGTCATCAGTTACTCCTGATCAAAAGCTAAAGAGTTGGCAAATTATACGACTACAACAAAAAGAAAAATATACATATACCTGTACACATATATCGCCGAAAATACCCTGCACCTTACTATGGACAAAGCTCATCTACCATTCCCTGACAAAAATGTGTCACGTGGAATTGATGGTCCGCTTTGGTCGTTGATACCTTATTGATTTGAGCGGCATAAGCATTTTGCTTAGTTGACTTTAATAGCATGGACCATGGATAAAGTGCAACCAAGCGTTTAATTTTGTTTACGTTCCCTTTACTTTTTAAACAAGGAATCGAAGGCGAATCCTTCAACTAAGAATAACGTAACATGGTGGTGTTTCTGGTGTATGAGTAAAATAGGTTGTACAAAGAAATACTTCACAGTTTCAAAATTTTTAAAAATTCGCAAATTTTACCGTTTAAGTTATTAAAGGATAGCAAGCTAATCAGTCTAATTTTCCACTTAGTTGAAATGCGATGTCTTACAACGTTTTATATAGCACTTCAATTTTCTTTGAAAAATTCTTATAATAAATCCAAAAAAAAGAGAATAACGATGAACAAATATTTAAACCCTGAACGTCTTGTCTACGTTGCGCTTATTTTTGTTGTTTGCCGTTGAAGCTCCTTTCGATTGGCAGCTCTCTTTTTCGGTTTACTAAAATCCATAGAAGCAGAGCTTTTTTTCAAAACTAAACTTTTGCACCCCCAAGTTACTGTTCCTCTAACCAACTGTCACAGTTGTATCCGCATCTATACTCGTACGTGTGTAGGCTGCATATTACATAGCTACAGTGGTATACCCGTTGGATACATATGCATAGACCGTATACATAGGGATTTAATAAAATTACGTTTAAATGTACTCAAAGTATAGGTGACATTTGTTCTTATAAGCGTATCCAATTTACTCCTGTGTATTAGTTTGGTTCGATTCAAATCGGTGGGTTTTTCCTCTTGTCATGCTCCTTTTAGTTTTTTGTGTTTGATTGTTTTATGGGAATTTTGTTTTCATAAACTTTGTATCGAGCAGAAGGATTAAATATACTGTTTTTTTCTTTATTAATTCCAGGACTAAACACTATCATAATCAAGCCAATCTGATATTATATATATCCTGACGGAAATTTTATCAACAAGAATTTTCTTGAAACACTTATACTATTAAGAAATGAACGAAATGAATCGCAGGACTGAACCGAATCGGGATAGATAATCGGGCCATTGTTTTGGGCAAAAGAGTTGAGAGTTTAAAAGAAAATCACGCGCGCGCGATAGTTTTTAAAACAGTTTTTAAATTAGAAAATATTTATTAATAAATTTGAGAAGGAACGGAGTAAAAAAAAACAAAAAGCACGAGAAAAAGAAAAAAATTGCGAAATACGAAAACGGTGAGAACAGTGCTACGAAATACCATAAACAAATTCAAATGATGATGGGGCCATGAGCCCATCATATCCACTAATCAATTGGAGTCGCAAGCGCGTCTCAAGCGGGCCTGCACCATGCTAGCACCGCCGAACCCGAGGTCAATATGCGGCCAGGACCCGGGCTGGTCGTGATGGCGCTTGCGTTTATTTCGGGGGCTCGGCGTGGCAGCACCAGCACCAGCACCAGTCAACAAAAACTCTCATCGCTAACATCGTCGTCGTCATCATCTTCATCATCGTCATCATCTTCTTCTTCGTCGTCGTCGTCGTTGAAGACATCCTTGTTATTGTTTCCGTCGAACGAATATCATTATTATCAACAACAGCAGCAACAAAAGCTGCCGCCTGAGCAGCGAACTCGTTCGGACCGCCATCCACCTTACTCCCACTCCTCATCCTCCTCTTCTTCTGCTTCTTCTTCTTCTTCTTCATCAGATTCATTATCATCAGCATTATCTTCGTCGTATTCATTGTTTCACTCGTTAGGATCATCCGATTCATCCATCGTATCGCAACATCCTTCGTCGTTATCATCATCGTCGTCATCGTTATCATCCGATTATCGAAATTCGTTTACGATTTACAATTACGATCGCAATAACGACGACATCGAGCCGAATTATCATTTTGATAATTTCAAATTGGACAAAATTAGTTACGTTAACGTAGAGGATTACGGTGAAAACATAGAAGAAGTTGGTATTAGTGGACGTGGTGGTGGTGGTAGTGGGAGCAGTGGAGGAGTTGAAGACGGATTCGAGAACGACGTCGCAGGTAGTAGTTTCTTCTTTGGTGGCGTACATAGTCATAGTCACATCTTCGAAAGCACCAGTTCGTTGTCACGTGTAAATCCTTGGCTATCAGCGTGCGATCTGGCGCAACCAAGTTCAGCACCGGATCTTCAGGTATGTGAATTAAGATTTAAAAATTTACAATTATTTCTGTAAGTGGCAGTTACTGTGGGAATCCTGTGTTGTGGGGTTTTTCCACTTTGAAGTCTGTAACATTAAAGTTCTTGTTTGCTTCTATACTCGAGATAGAAAACTAGGTTCCTCTGATAGCGTGTCATAGTATCCATACACGTTTCAGTTTTATTCTACTTGGATCAAACCCATTTGCACTTGCATTTGAAAGGAGCTGTGTTCACTTATTTAACAGGCTCCGGTTCCGAGTAGGGTTCCGCCCAAGACTCAGTAGTTCTCTATACTAAGCTGCCCAGTTGGTCTTTAAAAGGGAGGATACTGGGCGCCTTGAGCGCAGTGGCTGGAATTTGAGAAAAATTGGTGTCTGGCACAGCTGTCAAAGATCGCCACCAAGGGGGGTTTTCTCTTAACTGTGCTCTTGGGAACCATGATGAGAAAATTCGACAGAAAATATATCTTGTTCTACAATTGTGTCATACAAAAGCACTTAATCAACACCTGTAAAGTCAAATACCTGGAAATGATCACTGATTAAAGCTTTAAATGGAATTGCTATATTAACTTCAGGCTCTTTGTCAGAACTAGTAATCGAGAGAACTCGAAAGAACCACTGTGCTTGGTGCTTTCCCCGAGTATAAGTGTTTATTAGACAAATATAAGGAAGACTATCAAGCTGCACGAGGAGAAAAAGTAATTTTATCAGATAATTCAAAATACCTCACTAAATTCTCTAGAAGGATGTGGTTTGTGCTGTTTTGATGCGAAAACTTTTTCTTGAAAGAGAATTTTACTTTCACTTTCATCATGAAAGTAGAGTGCTTCGTGGATAAATAGTGTTAAGTTGGGTTAGGTTGAAGTGGCTGCCAGCTAGGATTCGCCAGCACACTTAGACCAATGAGGTCCGTTGTGATACCACGTGGATCATGGGAGAAGCCTCCCTCCACCTACTCGTCTTAAAACCAATTAGAGCTTCTTATGAAGCGTAGGAGACTCTTGATGTCGATATTCATCAGGTCGCTTGTATCATTATAATAGGGAGCTCCTAAGTGGAGTTTCCTTCTACGGGAGAGAGCTGGGCAGAAACAAAGAAGGTGAGGAATAGTTTCCTCCTCTTCTTCATCCATGCAGCTTCTACAGAAATCGTTCGCGAAGAGGCCCAGCCTTGTAGCATGCTTGCCTATTAGACAGTGTCCAGTGATGACACCTATAGTGGTGCCGATATGCAATCTGTTGAGAGAAATCAAATTCTTAGAACGTTTTAGATCCAGCTTTGGCCAAATCTGTTTTGTCGCTAGACATGTTGATCCACTTGTCCACCTAAGATTTGCACTCTCGATAGCATCCAGCTTAAGTTTGAGTTTGCGAGTAGCGATTGGAATACCTAAGGTGCCGTTGTCCGGCAAGATGGGTAAAGTTGTTCCTTCTTTGGCGAGTTCATCGGCCTTACAATTCCCTGGAATGTCTCTATGCCCCGAAACCCAACACAGGCGAATATTGAACTTCTCAGCCATCTCCACAAGAGACGAATGGCAGTCTAGGGCTACTAAAGAGTTTATAGAGGTCGATTCCAGGGATTTGATTGCTGCCTGGCTATCAGAAAATATGCGGATATCTCTAGCAGATATCACGTTTTTCTTAAGCCAACAAAGGGCTTAAGCTACAATGATTAGAAAGACGGAAGGAGAGCTTAAGGTTAAGCTTATCAGAGAAAACACCTGCACCGACTCCGTCCTTGGTTTTTGACCCGTCAGTGTAGAAGTGAATAGAATCATCTTCTAAAAATGCATCGTCCTTCCAGCTTCATCTGGAAGGGATGGTGACAAGGAAGTTCTTCTCAAAATTGGTATAGTCCGTGTTTTCGGGAGACATTTTGAATCTATTCAGAATAGAGGCGTGGCCGAATTCTTTTCTTGACCACTGTTGGGTAGCTTCATGGCGAACGGCTGCAATCGCTGCCATTTGCTTGCTATATATATCGAGGGGTATTAGATGTAATATAATGTCCAGTGCCGCGGAGAGAGTTGTACGTAGTGCTCCGCTTAAATAGTGTAAATAGTGTTACAGCTCAAATAATGTCAGCAAACGTATCGTTAAGCTAGAAGAGACCAACAATTCTTGTCGGAGAATGACCAGATTTGGTAAACACATTATCAATTGCCAAACACCACGTAATGCACCTTATTTTAATTTCACTTAAACTGTACAGTAATTTTTTCATTCTTTCTCTTAAGATTGTAGCTAAATAATTTGATAAAAAAAAACCCTGTCAGCCATATTTTGCTATCATCCTCTATTGTTATAATATTAACTAGTAGTCTCATTTGTTGCCCAGGATCGTCAGCAGTAGGGTCATTCCTTTGCGAGGCTTGTGGTTGTTTCGTAACTAAAGGATTTTTTACGTGGTGGGGAAGTTTCCCGACGCACAAGAACTCCCCAACCTGGAGAGCTAGGTCCCTTTATACAACCCCTAGGACGGGGGCCGGTTAACCCGATGCCAGTAACCCGCCTGCCACAGTCGTGAAAGTACCTTACTGACCTGTGCTGCAAATATATCAGAGTAACTCAAGAAAGGCTTTCGGTGGTCTGTCTGTGGACGTCATCGTTGATGGAATTCCTCCGCTGCGCGTCCTCCTTCTGAGGACCTCTTGTTAGACATCTGATCCACAAAAACTTGACTTGACCCGAGTCAGCAAGAGATGCCTCGTCTGGCACACGCGTGCTGAAGTTAAACCAGCTGAGCTTGCGCTGGCCCGAGTGTCCAGCTCCACATGTACAGTCAGACTCAGCATACGCTATTAAATGGCTATCCAGGTGGAGGGTGGACGGAGGATTCTCCCATGATCCACGTGGTATCACAACGGACCTCATTAGTCTAAGTGTGCTGACGAATCCTAGCTGGCAGCCACTTCAACCTAACCTAACCTAAATGGCTATCCAGCAGCCCATCGCCAACGAGATCGGTTGGTTGAGTTATTCGCGCATTTTTTTCTTGTTTTTAAGAGTATACTCGTATCTGAACCTTGGACTTGTTGTTTCTTCCATTTGGAGGCAATCAGTCAATTCAGCGTGCCTGCAGTGCGTTATCTTGTATTATTAAATTCATGCCTTAAAAAACTGAATCTGATTATAATTTTTATTACTCCAAAGTACACCCCCGCCTATTGACATCCTTATATTTTTGTCATGCTAATATTTTCTTTGATGTACACACAATTTTTTTTTTCAGATTTACTTTTCTCTCCTTGGGTTTTACTTTCCCGAAAACACATCCAATGACCAATGCCCCAGATGTGAACAAACACAACACTATCATAAAGACAACCTTATTGAGTGTCCTGAATGGCCCATGCCTTGTTCACTCAGCCAATTAATACTTCAACTTGTGAATTGCTCCTTTAAAGAAATTTTCTCAATCTCACTATATAAACATCAAGTCCTTTTGCACTAAGGAAAAGGAAAGAGCGAGAGGGAGGACAGAACTCTTTTGTAGGTTTGGAGACAATATAAAGTGAATACATATATTTTTATATACACTTTGTTTGGATAACATCACTGATTAGATCTGGGAATATTGCCAAGCATCGGAAGCTTATGCAAACTGTGTGTACAAGTATTTTATTAATGAGGTTCATAATTTGTTTGATTTTTTTTTGTTTGCGTGTGGGTATCTCCTTTGGTGATTAACATGATGAACGTTGACAATTCTTTTTAGATGGAAAACTATTTCACAGATATAATGATTGATAGATACTCGTAGTATGAAAGTTGAAAGAATTATGGCTAGCTATTAGCTTTTTGTGGCGGGGGTTTGTCGCATGTTATGGTAGTGAAATATTTAATATTTTTATGCGAGACAACTATTGTCAAAACGCAATTAATCATTAATCATGTATCCATTGCCAAGTCCACAATACTCTATGATGTGATGGTTTGGTATTCGACTCTTTCCAAGCTGTTCACTGCAATCTTATAGACGTCCTCCATGACTTCCATTTTGAGTGCACTTTTCATTCAATTTTCCGCGCGAGATCTTTTTGGTTGCACTTCCAGTTCGACTTAAACCGCAATTTTAAAAATCTGGAACTCATTCCACAAAACATGGACTTCATCTATTCGTGCTGTGCGTATTTTTCAGACGAATAAATGGGACTTTAAGGTTTGTCGTATCTGAAGGGCGCAATTGAGGAGCTTTCGTACGATAGTTACTGGTAGAAGTTTGTCAGACGTTTTCGAGAAGTAGAAGTGTTTCTTGCGACTTAACGGCTATCCATATCCAAATTCTCTTTTACGACGAATTTTCAGCTCATTTTTCCTGCCGCTATGTACTTTATCAACGACGTCTTCAAAATTGTCGGTGTATAGGCACGTTTTAAAATTTTTTTCCAGATAACTCTAAGGTATTCCAGGTGGAAAAGGTGGCGATCACAAGTCCGTCTGATAGCGACGACAGCTGTGTTACCATAAAATATTTGGAATCGATCACTTCTACATTAAGGACCGTTTCAGATCTTGGCTCGCCTCCTCATATAATGGCTAAGGGATTAAAAAAAGCACTAAGATAGGCTTAGCTATTTCGCTGAAACTTATTTTCTTCTCACTCAATACCACAGCCGTCGTATTCTCAGATGAGGTCAAATATCCGATAGTTCTCCTAGATAAAGACCGGACTTTGATTCGTAGATCAGGAACAAATTATCAAAGGAGCCTAGTTCCATATAGGTATGTCTTCCACGGGTCCAGCCTTTATGGTTGCCTTAAAAATACATTTTGGATTTGTTGCTGGCGTTCAAGGGCCCTAACACAAAGTGCGAGGCTACTGGAAAGCATATTCATTACAAAAATTAACCTTATTCAAGACACTGCACGTAAACTCTGCTTAAAGGATAATGAAAACGCATTGTGCTATAGTATGAGGCAAATCTTCTAAAAATACATACTTGCTCCTAAATACTCCGACGCGACCGCATAATTTTGTCTTTATGGGTGAACTCTAACAATTGATCTCTAAGTTGTAGTATCTTCAAGTCATTGGCCAAAGCCAGTACTTTTTATGGTTTCTTAATCTCGTCAGCAACTATGATGAAGTCCCGGTTCCTTAAAAGTTATTCACTACTACCATTGGGACTATAAGAATAACCCCGTAGCATACCACCCCTTCAGCAAATTACTAATTACTCAGAACCCAGATGAGCCTTTATCCTTAGATTTCTGCACAGAAAGGTATAATATACAAGTTGAACGAATTGATTAATAAGTGAACGAGCAGTTTTTGGAAAATATCCTTGCATAATGTGCCTACCTCAGAGTGTATGTATTTGCTCTCGTTACCTACAATAAAAGGGTCAATAATGAAGGTAATTTTTGGCCCGTATGCCAACAAAATTCTAACTCTAAATTCAATGCACAGCCAGCTCCGAAAGCATACCTTTGGAATATGTCTAAGGATGGGTACATACAGCGGCTGATTATCCTTTTACATCAATAAGCAGTTAATAACCACTGACCGTCATAGTCCTGCCAGACTTTATTCTCTCCCACTTATGCTTGTGTATTACGTGACTCAAATGGAGATGGAGAGAAAAAAAAAATAGCTGGGTACACATAAAAGCAAGAATTCAAACAGAGTAATAAGCAAAAGCAAAAGCAAAAAACAGACAAATAATCTCAGGAAAAGGTACTTTCCAAATGATGTAATCACGCTGTTGTTGGTTACAAATAATTGATTTTATAGTATCCTTGACATAAATATCCAGTACACTGAGTCCAGGGGCTATGCTGGCGAATTGTCATTCGCTTAAAGCTGCTATTGCTGCCACTGCTGCTACAGCTGCACATGTGTGTCTATTGCTGCTGTGTGAGTCTGTGGGTATTGCGGGAATGCTTTCTACTTATTGTCCTCTGTGTGTCACGAGGCAATTTTGGAGTATTCCACCCTCACTTGCTAAGATTCAGAGAGTCAAATTCACACTGAGCATTAACGAAGAATGGCTCACAGAGCGTGAGGGGCTCTTTTTTTTTTTTTTTTTTAGTGTGTAAGGGTGTGTTAAGAGGATGATAAAGGTTGCAAAAGTACCAACACAATAACTTTCCATCCGCCTTTAGCATCCTTCAGCACTTGGTACTTGCATGATTGTGCAGCAGCATTATGTTTGGCATTTTTGCATTTGCCGCAGGGATATTTTTGAGTTTTCCTTCTTGTTGTTGGTGAGAATCGTACAAAGTGTGGGGATCTTTTTGCGAATCCCTTTTGGCCACAAAATTGAATGAAGCAATCTTGAGATGGAGACGAGAGAGTCTTAAAATGAGTGGTGAGTATGCATTCTGGCGTTTGGCAATTTAATTATTTCGTTATTGCGGGTGATTTTTTTCTTTCTTTTGTTGTGTTTAATTATGCTTTTCCTTTTTGGGTGTCTCTCCTTGGCGACGCCGTTGGCTGTCAAGAATTTAAAAAGATGTTTTACTTTTTACGACGAGTTCATTTAATTGTTTTCCGTTTTTTTTTACCCCTTCCTGGTTCATGTTTCAAGATTGTCATATGTATGCCATGCGTATGGCAAAATGGTGAATCACTTGAGATTCCAAAATGTGGTACTAACTTAGGAATAAATGTGCTCCATTTTCAGAGACAACGTTTAAAACCAGCACCAAATGGCATACATATGTATACTCGTAAAGAAGCTTCCTGGTTTCTAATAAACCGGTGTTATACAACGTGTTATATAGGCATACAAAAATGTTCATGATAAAATTCATCAAAGTTTTAGAAGGGCTTACAAAAGTTATAACAATGCACTAAAGTTGAAGCTAATTAAAGTACTTCAGTTGCTTAACCAAGTAGCAATAGGTAACAAAGACCGTTAACACCTCATATTTTCAGGGAAAAAAGCACAAACCAGGGCACTACTGATTGCAGTGAGTTTTCTCACTTTGAAATAATGAGTAAGTGATAGACAACTTTTGCAAATAGCTAGTTATGTCCGAAATTAAAAAAAGGTGCAAGTTGTAATAGCTGAAGCTTTAAAGTTCCTTCTTAGCGCGGCTAATCATATTGTACTAGAAATGAAAGTGAAAAAAAATTGTTCCGTGGATACAAAGGGTCAGCTCTTTGGCACATGCTAGCAGAAAACAAGTTTGGATGTACATATGTATATGTATACCAAATGTAATTAGATATGTATACTGAAGGTGTTTTGAAATGAACTTACATCAAAATTCCAAGTTCAAAGATACGTAAGAAGCGATCTATAGAGGCTCCCATTCCTAAGAATACAGTCCTTATCTTCGAGGTCCAAGCGGCAACGTACACTACACAGTACTCACTGCCCAACACTAAGATTGATAAATTGGATCCTAAAGTTTTGCTGACACAGATCTCGATTTTTGCGAATTCTGGGAGGGAGCAACCTGTCACATTACGCGTTGCGTCGTTGAGTTGCACAGAGAAAAATTCGCAGATAATGGAATCACAAGAACTGCGGATTACAATTCTCCAGCAAGATTGTGTGCTTTGACACCATGCCATATGTGCCACCAAGCTACAAACAATTTATGAGCCTAAGGCGGCGATATTTATTTTATATTTAGTTCCTTCGACGTGATTGCCGGGATGTGCTCCATGCCGATTTCCCTCGAAATAGTAGTTGGTCTATGAAGTAATAGATGCTCAACTATGGTCGTTAGCATTGCCGGGCAAGTTAGTTGTGGAGCCCTGTTGCCTTTAAACTTCTTCATCACCACTCTATGCGCTATGCCCCAGGGGCCTAAAGCCCCTTGACTTTCTTTCCTGTTCGCGTTTCGCCAATTTAAAGGTGGTGGTGGATCTCTAGGAACTGCAACTTGCTTGTATGCACTTTGCTCTGAGCCTTTTGATCTCGCCTCTTTTGCTGGCAGATCTTCTGGGCATTGCTGCGTCGCACGCTTTGGTGATGACTTGGATCAGCAGATGCGAAAGTGCCTCCCCCAATTCGTTGGGTGCATAGCAACTGTAGTGCACACCTTTTACCCTTGCAGATAGGTAGTGGACTGACTACAGGGCATGGTTTCCGCAGGTCATATCGCTGCTTTTTTCTTGGTGTTGTCTATTCAGCTGCTTCCATCTATGGATTTCTATGGTTCGTTTATTAAAGCTACACCGATCCTTTTCTTCCTTATCGTTTGTGACAGAAGGTTCAGCGGAACTGCTACCAGATACGTGTTCAACATTTGCTGGCGCCACCAGCTATGTGACCTTCTTGAAGCATTTGGTGAGTGGTTTTTGAACGCGAATACCTCAGTTCACCCACCCGACTATTATTTTGCCAAAATCCAGCAGCTTGTTCGCCTTCTCTACCGGTGCCCCACATTCGTGTTCTGCGTGCCACTAGGTCCGAGCACGTCTGCTTCGACAACCCCAAAGTTGTGAATAGGTGCGTTATAGTGCGGATCTCCGCCTCTGCAGCAACAGATGAGCATGCGGATAGCTTTCTGTGTACATAGGCACACAAATTTCATGACAATTACTTATGAATTTCCAAATGCCAGCCGCTGAAATTTCGTACCCTTTTTTTTAAAAAACAGCACTCACTTGGAAATAATTTTTTTTAAACTTTTCAGTGCTTTTCAAGCGCAGGATAATCGCCCGAAATACATGTATGTACATATGTCAGTACTTTAAGTGCGTTAGTCAAACTAATGCATACTTCATAAAGTAACCTACAGATGACGCACTCTTTATTAGAAGACAAGTCTTCTGTAAGGACATCGTTGCTCCCATAGGTGTAAGGACTGACTTCACGGAAACATTCTCACCGTCATCACTGTTGTCGAAAGTCGTGTGTTTTCCAGCTGACTTCTTGGCACCGTAAATATTTTATGGCTTAGTTAGCTCCTTTCATCCTTGTGAGGTCCCTTTTTTTAAACCCTATTGGTGACCAATATCTAGATTGTTGGCTGAACTTGGCCTTTGTACAATGACAGGTTACTTAGCTTTAAGATTTTCACAAGAATCTACACAGCAGATGCATAAGTCTTACATCAGACTTCATAAAATCCATTTCGAGTTAAGTCCTTCCGAAATTAGTTTCCGAATTTAACCAGTCACTAAGTAAGTTTTCTGCGTGCGTATTCACCGAGTAGTCGCTCCTTCGTTACTATTGCTAGTGCACTCTGGTTCTTCAGTGATTTGCTGTGCTTATATCGTTTTAACCGAGGCGCGTGTCCTCAGGTACATAGATACATTTATCTTCCACCTGGGGGATCAACTCAGTTCTCACCCAAACAGTCGGGCATATTCTTCCATAATTTGACATCGACCTTTTATACTAAACAGTTCCGCTGATGATGCCTTGTTCCTTCAACAGAATTTCGAATATAAAAAAAATCTATTCTTATCCTGGTTCTAAGAATTGAAAACCAATAAAAAACGGAAAGAATATTTATTCGTGGGTACCTTTTCGATTTCCATTTCACATTTTTCAGAAATTGAATAAATTTGAAATTAAATGCATTTCCATAGTTAAATTAAAATATAAAATCCCTTCTCGCTATGACAAGTGACTATTTTTGGCAAAGTTCCCAAAATGTGGGTAAATACTCGTACATATCTAAGTGCCTTTTGGCCTAAGTGATGCTGTAATATTTTTGTCGCTCCTTCCCCTTGCAAATGAACGAGTATTCAATGCAAGAACTCCAGTTCATTTTTGAGCCACTATAAAATGATAATAGTCCTCCTGGCACAGCGAATAAAAAGGGACACTTAAGACTCATTTTGTACATTTAACGACGAAAGTTATGTTTTCCAACTCAAACACGACGAGGGGGTCGAGTCAAATGAAATTCTTTCTGTGTGGGTGCATGTGGGTGAGTGTGTATTTGTGCGGTTATATTTAAACTTCTTTACACTTTTCAAATCAACATCATTCATCGCTTGAGATGAACAATTTTGAATTCTCTTTTCACCAAAAGACAAGCATACACATCCACACACGCAGGCGGCTAAGAAAAAAAAAATGAAAAAAAATTACAAAATTATTACCTTCGGATTTTTTTTTATGGGAATTCCTTCTGTCGCTTGTTCTTCATCGTGGGATGAAATAAAGATATTGATGATCGTTGGGTAATTTCAAATTCGATTGAAAACATTTTAAAAAGTTTTATTCGCTTTTTTTTTTTGTATATTTATGCGCGTATGTCGTTTTTTTAAAGGCAGATTTGTGATTGATTATGTTATGTAAAATACTGTGAAGCGGTTTGGTTACTTTGTATGTAGATTGGGAATTGTGTAAGCTCGTAGATGTACATATGTACATATGTATGTATGTACACCTCTTGTTGTGAGGAAGTCAACATTTGTTGAAACTGTTTTTTACTCAAGAGGAATTCAAATGATAACTGGAAGGTCATTTTGGAACATTTTAAATGAAAGCACATAATTATTCCTTCAAAACAGGTAACCGTTAGAATAAGGTTAAGGTTTCAGGTAATCGTTAGAATATATAACCCCTTTAAAAAAAAAGCCTAATCAATGCATCTCTTCTCGAACGCACTGTACTCTTATTTTGTTGAACATAAAGTATACACGTATGTATATAAATTTGTATCTAGGTATCGTTGTGCGGGTATTAGATGGCCGATTGAGGCAGGTAATATGGCCGATCAGTGCGGGTTCGAAGCGGGTAAATCAACCACAGATGCAATCCAAAGCATAAGGATCATAATGGAAAAACACCGTGATGCAGGATTGCGTGTTTAGTGTTGGTTGATTTTCAAAAGCATTCGATAGACAAAAAAGAGATCTGGAATGGATGGCGCTAAGACGCTTGAAGGAAGAGTGAGGGACCCCAAAGAGCACCAGTTATTCTTTGCTGACGATGGAGTCATCATAAGTAACCATCAAACGTCCCTGCAACGAGCACTTGATGTATGGGTGGATGCTTTGGAGAGATATGGGTATCGAATTAGTCCAAAAAAATACAGAGTACCTGAACTGCTTATTCTCTGATTGATGAAAAACTGATCCCCAAGTGCGACAAGCTCAATAGATCCCAGACTATGATCTATAGCGAAGCAACACATCTTCATTTCGTCCTCAGCTGGGATGAAAATGCTTCGTATGACAGCAGGAGTAACAAAGCTTGATCGAATTAGAAGTTCGAGGATCCGAGGAAGCTTTCACGCCAAAGAAACTATCTGGAAAAAATTGGAGCACGACCGGCTTAGTTGGTATTGCCATGTGCAAAGGAGAGAGATTCAAAGACGAACCCTGTCAAAAAGGCGGACAGTAGGGTTGCAGTAAAGTGGGATCCCCATAATCCTGCTCATAACTTCGCCGAACAAAAAGAAGAAGAAGAAGAAGGATGATAAAAAAAAAATCAATTTTCGTTCTGGAGCGCAAACTATTTATTAGAATCTCATTTCCAGCCGCATTTCAAAGAAGTACGGCCAAATCACTTCAGCTCCACAAAAACAGGGATGTGTTGCAATTTATTGGCTTCTCTTGAATCACATCTGAGATCTCTGAGCCCCAAAATTGTCAAGAAATAAGTAGCAAGTAACCATTGAGTTGAAAATGTGCTTCATTGTGAAACAAGGTTTTCTTTAGTACTTTTACACTGTGTGTCAGAAAAAAATCTAAGGAATGAGTGGCAAATTTTGCCAGAAAGATCATTCGCTTTCTCACCATGGCGATGAGGTTAAATTGGTCAAGTCACACGTGTGCAACCATGTCACCGAAACAGCAAGGGTTTGCCAAGAGATACGTGTCTGCCATTTTATTTCTACTTCATCGCAACAGTGATAAAAACGGTATCATTTTTATTTTTAATATTTTCAATACAAAAACTAAATCTGACGCTTTTTTGGAACTTGGTCAGTTGGCTAGATTGCTTTATCGCCAATTTGGTTTCCAACCGATTAAATTCAACTGGAAAACAATAAGAATTCCAACGCTGGTAGCAACCAGTTTGTTGCTTTATGTCATAAACCGTTAAACCTCTTTTAATGGAGCAGCTGTGTAACTTCACCTTCTCTATTTTTAACTTTCATTGCCTATAGACTTTCACACTATGTATTTCGAAAATCCGTCTCGACGGTTGTATGCAGACATGTGTGCGTACTCTGACGAATACGTAATATATTTTTCGGATAGCATAAAATTCGATAATGTGGAGTATAATCGTCGCTTTCTTAAAACAAAAAAACGCAAACCCCTCATCATCCACTTACTCAATATGCAAAATAATAAATTTTAAATTCTAGCCACACTTTTCTCTATTTTCTTGACATATGAACCTTAATTACACATACCTCAGAACAATAAAAGAAAATAAAACATCCTTTGCACTCACGTTCGACCCATTGATCGATTTAATTTGAACTTTTCTTAATTTATTACATTTAATTCGTTGCCCTAGAGTTCCTTTTTTTTTCGTTCTCTCCAAGTATACTTTATGGTGATATGTATATAAATTATTTTGTCCTTTATCGATTTTTTATCAGTCTCTCCTCTGTTTGATGATGATAATTTTCTATTTCTTTTTGGAGTTTTTTTTTTCTTTCTTTTTTTTACCTACGGCAGTGGTAACAGAAGGCGCTTTGTGTGTTTACTTATTATAAGAAAGTATGTGTGTGTGTATGTATGTGTTCTTCAAAGCTGTTTCCTCAATTTGCACATATTGATTTGAAAGACAATAACAACAACGAAGGACCCTCATCTCTTTTCTCGACGCTCAATACATTTACCAATCTATCAATTCCAATTCGATTCTTAATCACTACAGAACTTTGTTACTAGATTGTATTTAAGTGTGTAAGAGCGGTTAGTGTTTTTTTTTTTATTTGTAAGTAAGTTATAAGGAAAAGGTAATTGAGACCTTTTTTAAGGAGCAATTAAGAAAACTATTTCATATGGGTTATTGAAAATAATTTTAACTAATTAATCGGATATCTGGGGACCAAGAAGACTGATTCCATTTAAATGGTAATTTTGTATATTGGCGCAACGGACCTTACATACATGGTCCAGGCTCTAACTTCTTACAGCCATTCATGCAGTGCGTGTTATATTTTTCACACAAGTGGAAGGGACCTACCGTTTAGACCCATTTCCGAAAGGCAAATTGAGAAGCTTTCTCATGACAGTTATTACTCTCGGACGTTTTTTAGACATTTTAGACTTTTCTGGGACTCGAACCTAGAACCTCTTCCTCAGCAATCCGGTCCACTAACCACTGAGCCAAGACGCCTACAACATAATGTCTAGTTGAAAAAAATTATAGAAAATGCTATAAAAAGGGGCAAACGAATATGGATGCGTGTCTACTCAGAGAAACTATGCATCTGCACATCTACACGTCTTCTGGATACGTGTGGTTTATTTAAACTTGCAGAAACCACAAAATAGGTGATAGCTGATAGCAGCCATTGAGGCACTGGTAGCGATAATTATTAAATAGAAAATATTTGAAGTCCGTCGCACAGAACGTAGAGCTATAATGAAATTGTCAGTTTGCATCATACGGAGTACCGCACGAACTAGCGACGCACGTCTCACCTTAATCACTTCTGAAGTTGAAAGCAATTCTTGGTCAGAACTCCAACACCAATGGTTGGTAATTTCCCTCCTATGACAGGCATCTGTTAACAGTATTCTATAATGCAGATTTGTTGAAGTAATTTGTTGGTAGTTTTGCCGTCTCAACAACTGATTAGTAGAGTCTGATGGGCTTTGAGCTTTTTTTAAATCCACTATTTTTCGAAGCTGAATAGTTTTCTGTTATAAGTACTTTTAGAGAAACTGTATTCTACGGCCTATAACTAAAACTGATGACAGAGATACACATAATAAAGTAAGACTCATCAAACACATAGATGCTGAGCTACCCCACCTTGACCTAAACCTCGACTATATTGACATGTACAGCGACAACGAAGACTGTGTAGAGGATCCAAATTATATCCTTTAACGGTGCCCAAGCCAAGAGATAGAAGCATACTAAAATACGACTTTCCAGATTTTTGATACAGTTCCTCAATAACTACATATGTATATATTTCCAAGGGCAAGGGCAGCTGAGAACTTCTTCCTTGCTCCACATCAGAGGACGAAAGAATGTGACAAAATAGGCATTTTAGAACGTTTTGGCTGTTCTAAATTCAAATAAGCTTCTCATTAATAATTTTTTCAATGGAGGTGGTGCATACAAATGCTTCAAATAGGAAAGGATTGATAGCACCGCCCAAATAAGCGAATTGCCGAAGCCAGTAAGGACAGCAGTTTGACTCGTCAGCAACTATCACAGAAGGGGAAATATACATAGATGTGTCCATATGCATGTAACTAGATTTTCATATACATACATCATAGTTATTGAACAGGCTTGGAGAAGTATGACGAAAGTTATAGGTTGAGAGGTTTTAGTTGACGAGTTGCTATTCCACTTGTACATTTAAACCTAAAAACTTCAAGCTCTCCTAACAGGGCTGTCTCTGCACTAGACACATACATATAAATATTTGCAGCAACAGGCTGCAGTCCAGTCTAAAAGGTAATACAACACATAATACGTTAGATCGAAAACTCCTCGTAAAAATTAAATAGCAATTTCCAAAGTTCAACATGCCATAACTTCCCCTAAAAAAAACAAACACTAGAAACATTACCCTCTCGCGGTCTCAAAGACATTTTTTTTCTACTCTACCATTTTAATATGATAACAGTTACAAATGTAGGGCAAAACCCCTTCTATTGTGTCGCCATTTTGTCGTCCTCACAGCGGAAAATCAAATAAAACTAAAAAAAAAAGTAAAGCAAGGGAGAAAAAAAAGTCACTTTCTATTATTCCGGTTCAAATTACAATATAACCACACTCTGACAATGAGTTATGCGTTACGTTGTGAAATAAATGACATTGGACACCTCTTCAGGGGGTGGCTATGGCAAGTATTTTTGTGATGATTATGTGTGTGCTTGTGTGCATGAGACGGGGGTATATCGCACAGTTAACAGTTTGAGCTCATTCATGTCTGAATCCACTCAATAAAAAATTCATTAAGATAACGACAAGCGAGAGAGTACCTAACCTAATTATCTTGTCCAAAACAAATATCGCAGCTCTGTTGGTTTGGTTTAGTTTGGTTTGGCTGCATAAAAACTCCCTCTTCACTTAGGCACCTATGGTCGTCGCCATTTTTAACAATATCAAGCTCCACACTCCTTGGCCACAACGGGGAAAGTGACAGACTTGTATATGGCGTGAGGAGAGAATCCACTCGAATTCAATGCGTTGATTGTCATGACACAAATTATTGGTCACATGGTTGCTATGCGGGTGTGATGGCAATGACTATGTCCATCCGCGATATACACGAAGCCATTATAGATATGTAAGTAGAGTAGTCATCAGCACCTTTCTTGCTGGCGCGTTTCTCTGCATATACTTCTTCCCTTAGCCATTGGAAAGTTTTTTGATTTTATTTTATTTGTTCGCTTATGTGGTGGCAACTCATGTGTTTTAGCTTTTTGTGTGCAAACAATTTATCAATATCTCTAGACAAATATTTACTTATGCCATGGTCGCCATCGTCGCCACCGCTGCTGCCGCCTGCTGTTGCTATATTTTTAAGGGAACGTAATGAGGATCCCTTGAATTGATTGGTAGCGGAACGCATAACATGCAAGCGTACATATGTACGTGTGGGTGTTTGTCTTCCGTCATCTGTTATTGCTGATGTCAAACGATGGGTCTCTAAGTGCTGGCCGTCTGTCAGTTGATATGTGTCTATCGATATGAATAGTGGAATCAATCCATCAAGAATTACCATACACAAGTCAGGTCAGGTTTGTTATCGGCACAAGACTTTTCCATAGCTGTTCACGACAGAGCGGATACATCATATTTATTTAGTAGTTTAACTCTTTAACGGGGTTGCCTCCTACCTATTTAAAAAAAGAAAAAAACATTTCAGAAAGTAGACTCACGCGATCATAAGAGTTGTCACATAGGAAAGTTATTTATGTATCTTAGGCGTCGTAGACAATTTTAAGTAACCCCGTGGCGCTCCAATAAAGTAACAGGCTGCTTCAGTCATTCTCGTCAGAGATTTAGAACGATTCTACCTTTTATGGAGAAGGTGGCAACACCAGCTAAAATCTGGTTGTACACACAACGCATGTGGAAATATAAAATTTCGATTTGGAACTACATATACCATGTATGGTATCTGGGTATGCACTAAGCCATACTCCCCAATTTAGACAGCACACATCGATTTGAGAACTTTTGAAATGCATTTCAAATTATTGACAATAGGCAACCATTTTCAGGTGATGGCAAATTTGAATAAGTACCATGGGTTTCGTCGTCTCTGCTTCCTTACATACGTTCCTAGGGTGTGTGGTTTTTGAAGGCGTACTTCATATTCAAATAAATATGTTTTTTAATGGAAAATGTTCAACTAGAAGTTTTTGGAACTCGTCACTTAAAATGTAGGCCATCTGTCAGTTTTTGTGTACATGTTATTACCTCGCTGTATGTATGTATATACACATGTGCTTAAAATACTGACAGGTATCTAGTGTCAAAACTCCTTAGTAAGAGTTGGATTGTTTTACGCTTAAACAAGTACTTTGTTGAAGAAACTGAGCGAAAACTGGAAAAAAAGATTTTGGTCAAAAATATAGCGCCTTGAGCCGCTTGTAAAGGAAATGAAAGAAATTGATGAAGTCAAATTCATGAAATTTAGATGCTTATATATTTATGACAAAAGGTATCTGCGTTCTCCCCGGTGCGCACATACGAAATAATTGCTGTTGTTGCCCAAATTTTGCGAGTAAACATAAGAGTATCGATTCTTCGCAGAGTTCACCAACTGACCAACAGAGGACTTTTAGCAGTTTTTTTGGTGCGATGGGCCAACAGTGGTCCATTGCACGAACATGTGGAGAACCAGATTTTTCTCTATCTTTTGTCTTTCTATCGAGTAGGTGCTTCAGTGATGAACGCTTATATCATCAGAACTCACCGCGTCAGGACCTAAGATCCGCCTCCCGATCTGAGCAAAGGCAGGACAATCACATAGGAAATTGTCCGCCGTGTTGTCGCCTTCTCCACAAGCATCGCAGACAGGAGTGTCACTTAAAACTAGCACATTAAGGTGTTTGGCAAAGGTAAAGTGACTCGTCTACATGCCTTTCTGTTAAGGGATAATAACTAAGCCAATAAGTTTCCTACAGATGTCTCGGATCATTCGATACATATGCCTGCATTGCGGAGAGCCATCCCGTCAATGGAACAATATTGTATAGAGACATCAGATTATTTATTCTCAATGTCCAGCTCCCTGAAGAATTGAAGCAAAAGATTCACCCGCTTCGTTATCGCTTCTTTGCGTGGACTTTAGAAGATTTGGAAAATACCATGGATTTCAATTGCAAAATTATCTTTTCGAACTCATTTTCATTATGTATCTAAACAAGCAAAACTTTAGAGTATAGATTTCCAACATTTTCACATAAAGAAGCCTAGAGAAGCCTATAGAAGACTATAGCCTGTAGTCGTGGCATTATTACGCATCCATTAGAGAGTAGCACTGTTACTTTTCTTTGTGGGAGTAGAACTAATTCAGATTTTGAAAATGAAGGAAATCCCAAAATATTTTGTTAATTCGTCATTGAAAAATCAGCTACTAAGGTCGAATTCATCTGATGGTAATTTTGTTCCAATTTAACTGGAAAATTTGAGTTTTACAGTGAAATATCATATTATCCTCTTCTTTAATAAGTAATCTGTTTAATTCAACAACCGTCCGACGCTTTATTGAGATGCGTCCCTCTTCGATGAAAAAATCTTACGAATGAATAGCTTCAAACGCAAGGTTGGTTTAAATGAACATTGAGTCCAAAAAGTCTCCGTACAGATACTAAGTTTTAATACTCATGAGGAAATAGTAATTGAAACCAACTCTATAAAAATAATGAACAAAAAAGTTTCCGTACAGCACTTGTTTTCAATAAAAATACAAAAAATAAAAGAAATAAAAATAAAACATTAAAATTGCGGCTCAGTAATTTGTTGGTCCTCCTTCATTATTGATGACTGCTTTAAGGCGGTTTTTCATAAAATGAACTAGCTTGGGGGTGGTCTATGGGCCAATCTTTGTCTATTCCTCAATTAAAACGGCTTTGAGTTGATTTCTCGTAATGGTATGCTGAAGAATTTTTTGTTGTCCCTGTAGTCCCATAAATCCTCCAAGTTTAGGTCAGGTTAATGAGCAGTATGTTTCATTTGTCTTGGAGCATTAGAAAGCAGCCATTCCTTCACCAATCCTGAGGTGTGCTTGGGTCGTTGTTTTGTAGGAACAAAAAGTTGTTCACTAGACCCGATTTATTTGCGATCGAACTAAGATTTTTCACTCAGGATGGTTAGATACCCATATTTGTCTATTTTGATTTCAAGATAAACCAGATTACCTACATATGTACGTCAGAAAAAGCCATACATCCCCAGACCATGACATTTCCGCCTCCATGCTTGATGGTCGGAGTAAGGTTCTTGGTATTCATTTCTGTATTCGGCTTTCTACATACCAACGACGTCCATATGACCTAAAAATGTTAAACTTTCTAACGAATTGTCCTTGTCGATGTGTTCAATGTCGTACTCCAATCTGGCTTTCTGGTGGATTTCCTGATATAGGCTTTCGCCCTGCTCACCCGACCGTTATACCCATTTCTTTTCAACACATTTCGGACAGTTTGTGGACAAACATCAATATTGTCAATTCTTTTAGCAAGTTAGCAGCTATTGCACGAGCACTTGTCTTAGGGTTTTCGGTCACAGTTCTGATGATCCTCTTCTCTAAGCGATGACAATTTTTTCCGTCGCCAAAGCAATTTGTGAATTTTTTTTCTGCATATTAATTAAAACCACTTTCTCAAACAGAATGAGGAAATCACAACCGATTACTACCGTAATTCTTCACAAATGCAATTTCTGTCGGACACAGCAGGCAGAAAGTATCGTTAGATCGTCGAAAGACTAGATGTACGGAGAATTTTTTGTCGCTTATTTTATAACTTATCGGATTTTCATGCTACGGTTTCCTGGTATTGGAAAAGCAAAAGCTAGAAGCCTTCACGCAACTCTTGCACCTACAAAGGTAGCTAGCTATGTACATTGTACCTACATGGTATGTATGTGTGCATGGGTTACATACATATATTTTCACACTTTTCTATTTCGAAAAATTCCAAGAACTTTAATCGTTTTCAAGTATCCAAAAGCATGTTACCGCCTCAGCAAGATTTTTGACCAGAAATATCTACTATTGAGTAGATACAAGTTGAAGGATATTCTATTTATGTATTCAATGTTGGGATTAGCCGTCTTCAAAGGAACATGCGAGGTGTCAATAAAATCGTTTTAAAGAATTTAAATTTCAATACATCCATTTTGTAAATGTGATTTTCTTATTTTTTTTTGGGATAAAAAAGCTGCACGAGGTTTTTGTAATGACAAACCATTACGTAATAAATAATATCTATACCTCTATTTACATTCGGTTCTCGCATCCTACAGTTCGCAGAATTGTCCTCGTTTCGCATTTGTACATTCGATTCTACTCCTTGAGCTGCTTACCGTTGTAGCCGTCATTACACAGTCATTGTAGTTGGCATTGTCAGTGGAGAAAGAAAAAAAAAAAAAATTGAATGTTTGTTGTTGTCATATTTCGTGCCATATATGATAGTAGATGTACCTTCCTACATACACCTAAGTGTGCAAATGACACTTTGTGAATCATGCGTATAAAGATGTGCCAGGGTTGCTATTCCTGTTTGCAACTGAAATGAATCCCAACAAACAAACACGAATACATACAGATATACATAGCCTTATCCGTAGAATACATAAATACATATTTATTTCGTGGATTTTACTTGCAAATCAATTTTTCGTTCTTTATGTTTCTCGAAAGCGCAATAGAAAAACGGAGAATACATATGTATACATACACATATACGAGTACCTCACTTTTCATCCATCACACCTTTCTCGAGGAGAAACAAATCAACTTTGGGTCCTGGGTGTTGTTTTGTTTTGATACGAAAGCCTTTGTGCGATCCGTTGTAGGATTTAGAAGATAAGAATCCACAGAGAACAGTGTAATATTGGGCTTGCTGAAGCAACGTCCTTTTCACCCTTGTTAAAAAAATAAAAAAATAATAATAATACTAGTGGGTACATGGTTTTTGATGGATATTTTACAGATTTACTTTCCTTCGCTTTGACAGTTGGTACAAAATGTGCTACCAACACCTGTCGTTAGATATGTAAGTTGAGTATACGACTTTGCTTCAGTGCCATGTTCTCAAATATATTAAACTTCGCAAACACATAAATTGAAAGGATATCGGTTTTTCCTTTCTTTTTTGGTATATGATATGTGTTTTTGACAAGTTGGGGGGGTTAGTGCTTCACGAGCTTTTCCATTGATATGACAAATGGTGCGAAAGGATATGGATAAGAGCTCCCTAAGAGGTGTGGACATTAGGTCACCGTTTTCATTTTTCTCGAGAGCATTTAATAACTATCGGTAGTATGGGTTTCAAAACATCCATACGACTACATATGTACATAAATCGAGAAACAAAGTGTTTGCAATTTCTAATAATTATTCCATACGATAGCTGACTGTGATTTCTGGCGGACTTTTTCCAAATAAATGGTGAAATTTTTTTTTATTGAATAGAGCGAAGGGGGTATGGATACCCTTATGCTGATTTTTTAGGGTACGGGTGTTTTTGTGAAAGAAGCGATAAAATAGGGAAAGACACGGGACATTTTTGGGATGTTCTAGTGAGACTTGTTCTAGTGAGGAGTTCACAATGTCTCTATCAAGTTTTATCGCACGATTCTGGACCGTATCTAGAATGTGCAAAACGCTGTTGGATGCACCAGACCAGATGTGGGCGTTGTATTCCATCTTTGGGCGGATGAATGCCTTATAAATTGTGGTCTGATCAGACGGGGTAAAGTATTTCGTGCACCGCTTAAGAAATCCTCGACATTTTGCAGCATTTTGGCGACCTCGTAAATGTGATCATTAAAAACGAAGATGGTTGTTAGTACGCATACCTAGAATTGCAAGTCTTTCGGTTCCTGTAATACAAGTACCATTCATGGATAATGGTTGAGGGTCATGGTTTCCCTTGAAAGACAGAAGACAGCACTGCGTTTTGCATTATATTCCAATCTGTTGGTTGAGCCCCATTTGATTATGCTGTCAAGGTCGGAATTTAATTAGTTTAACATACGTTGCCGTTTCTCTTCTACGGCCGAAAAGCAGGGACGTGCGTTAGGGAACGAATATGAAAAACTAAGAGAACTGTCATCAGCGAAGGAATGGATTGGATTAGAGGTTGCAGACAAGAGTTCATTTATGAAAATGAGAAAAAACTAAACCCTGGGGGACACCAGCATTTATGTGCTGAATATCAGACCTGAAGCCTTCCAAGACAACTTGTTTTGAACGCCCCGAAAGGTCATTTCTAATCCATTGAAGAAGAGACTCATCGATGCCATATGCACGCATTTTTGACAAAAGAGCCTGATACCAAACTCTGTCAAATGCCTTTGAAATATCAACCGCAACTATCTTGGTTTCACCGAGGTGATGGAGAGATTGGTTGCACTTCTCGGTGAGATATGCCATGAAATCACCACAGGACCTGTTGCTACGAAAACCATACTGCCGGTCATTGACAACTTTTCGTGAATCAAGATATTTCATAAGCTGACGATTTATAAGCGTTTGACCTTGGAAAGAAAGGATGTAAGTGAAATGGGTCGGTAATTGCATGATGAAACTGCGGCATGGAAAACCCTATCTGACTTAACCGGTCTACAACACTTTGTTAACACGAATTCTCTACAGACAGTTAAAAAAAGTTTTGTGTTTTAATATTCTACTTACCTTGCAAGCGTTTCCCAAATGCTCCGAAGTAAACATTACTGAAACTTAAAATGCCTCGCAGATATCAAGATTTTGTTTTATTGCACACCTCACAAGTCACAACTAACAATGCAAACAGTACACTAAACTAATACCAAATGCAACCGACAGTGAAGGGAAATTATTCAATTCCATTTTCTTCACTACTCGCAGGACGACTTGAAATAACACAGGAGTAATTTATGTTTATTTTCCGCTGGAGGTTATCATAAACCTTTCCTCTAGGGTCTTTTGACAAGATGAGTCCCTGGTGAATGTGAATTATAAAGGAGATATGCTGTTACCATGAGATTTGACTTATAACTGTAGTATTCCTTTTTAAGGAGATGTACATACATACATACATACATACATTTTTATTTTTTTGGTTATAAGATTTAAACTGACATCATCATCTTTTTTTTTGAAAGAAATGTGTTATGCTGTGATTTCAAATCAGCTTTGCCAAAAGGTGCTTAGAATTAATTTAATTTTTATTATTGTGATTCTTGTTAGAGTGGTTGAACCTGAACTTCTGGTGACACTGAGGACCTGTCGCTTTTAATCAGCAAGTTTATTAACTTTTCAGGATGTATCGCAGCCTAGAGTTCACTTTTTAACGCGAAAGATATCTGGACATTTTATGAAGAGAGGTCGGATCATACGGTGTGTGGAGGTGCACTTAAGACAGCGGTAAGGGTTCCTGCTCAGATTCACTGCTTGTAAGATACATATTGCAGTTGCAAGTGCTTAATACATATGTATAGTTGTCTGGCAGGAAGAAATTGGAATTGTTCTGCTCTCTGATATGGTTTTTGGAAAGATTGTTGGCCCGTGGTCAAGGTTGATGCGCCAATCTTGAGCAACTATCCGTTATCCTTGTGACCTTGTTATCTCTGACCTTGTTTCGATATTATACTGAAAAAATAGAGCTGCAAAAAAAATATTAAATAGGTTTTGGAGTTAGGTGAAGGCAAGCAATTCTGCCTGGAAGATGGATAAGCTTATGCCTACCCTAAGCGATAGGTTGACTGTAGGAGATACATCGGTACATATATTCGAAGTTTCTTTGGGTGTAATCGATGTAACCATAGATAGATGAGCTTGGTGAAGGAACGATAAACTATTCGAAGTCACTCCCAATCTACAGTACTTCATCTCACTCGGATACCAGTTTACTTTCCTCGATGGGGCTATAGTTTGGGGTCAACCTGGGAATCACTCCGATGCGTACCATTTAGTTTTATCCTAGAAGGTAATATTTTGGATACTGAGCACTACTTTATAAGAGTGTCATCCAATGCAATGCTGAGTTTTTTGCTTTCAGCATAGGCTGTACTAGGGTGAGTGGTATAAAGCCCTTCGTGCAGATTTCAGCTAGACTTAATATTTATTCACCAGACCACTATTGTGTAGGCTATCGTATTTCTAACGATGGAGGTCTTCATTTTAAGCATAATTCTTAGAGACAATTCCAAGTTTCTAGCGCAGGTGCAGCGAGAGATAATTGACGATCAATTGAGCAATGTGTTTGCCTTCAAAAAGAATTTTTGAATGAATTTTCTGAAATTTGAACGATTTCGCGGTAAGTAGAGAAGCAACGTTTAATATAATATCTTTGCAGAGGTTTTACAGAGATTACCCACATTAATGTGACTATTAAATCGAAACTATTTTCATTAAACGCATTTAACTAGTTTCGAAATACATCCACAAAGGTTTTAAAGCATTCTTTCCATGTAAAATAATTAAAACTCATCCCAGATGAGTATAAATTGCCTTAAAGAACAGTTCATCCCTCGCTCCTTGCATCCCAATCCGCTTGAAGTCTGAGATGTGTAATGAAAAACCAAAAGACCAAAAAATAATAATTCGCATAAAACGGAAAGTCACACATTTATGTATTTTCAAAACACGAAGCGAAAAAGAATAAAAAAAATGAATGACATCTCTGTGCCAAGCAATTGTCCAATAAAATTTGAGTCCTTATGGCCCCACATTGGAGTTAAGAATCGAATGCATTTTAAATTGTTATTTTTTTCTTGTATGTCTGTGTCCGAAACTTTACAACCCAATAGCTGAAGACTGTGTAGGGATTGCTCACATAGGACACATAAGACGCTTTTTCTATCTCGTATACTGGCAATGGTGTGAATGCCAACAACATCATCGTCATCATCCAGACAGTCGGATCCCAAGTCCTGAGGGTAGGATAGATTTCCAAGTTAAACCATCCAAAAGACGACATCACTATTCTCGCTGTGTATGTTTGTGTACATGTATCCACATAGAAGTAAGTCTTAGTCATTTCTAAATCGTAAAGCTTGGAAGAGTGTGAGACAAGAGAAGAATCGTTCACTATTTCCACTTTTATGAGGTAATTACCGAAGGAAACAATCGCCTTCCCCCACATCGCCAGATCGTCACATGTTAGTGTTAGACTTGGAGTCAGGGGTGTGGTTGGTGCCAAATGGTGATGCATAATGAGAATTTTCAAATTTGTTTTGCCTTGTATGAGTTGCAATGGCTTTCCATTTGGCTAGTTCGAAGACAGACAGGACGAGTAGACGAGGTATCTGCAGTTGCAAAGGTATTTTTGTATTGGGGATCGGAATCTGGCTATAGCATGTACATAGATACGTTTGGACTGACATCATCCTCACCCAAGGGGTATTCAATTGATTTAGTTTTGCAATTTTGTCTGTAATCATGTGGACATTGACAACTCGTTGGGAGTTTTCAGACACTATTCTGATTGCAAATGCAAAATGTAAATCGGAAACTCTTCTGCTTTGCATCAAAAATTCACATCAGTCAGAGAAAATTTAGTGAATTAAGGACTTTTTCAAGGATTTTCTTATTTTCTTTTTCTGTCCCTTTTACTGCGGGATGGATTTTATGCTTTTTGACAACTTCATCGTGTGCTAAGAACATTTTATTATTATACAGCAGTCTTTTGCAGACATTTTGATAACAGACGGCGGCGTTATAGCACAAAGGACGTTTTCCCCAAAGCCATGAACAGATTGATCACATTTGGCAAAAGTTCGTGATTTGGTAGTGTATACCATTGTGTGTTACTAATGCGCTCGGTTGGTTGGGGGGGATTAGGAAAATTTTCTCCGGAAGTAGATCCATTGTGTTTCCCTATAAAAAATTGTGCGATGGAGAAGGGAGAAGATGAAAAGTATCCGAGGAAAGTAGCATGTACTTACATTCAATAGCACAAGCCTGGTCAGACGGATTCGTTTCAGGCATTTTTTTCTCGAGCTTCCATTGCGGGCGCAGAGAAAGTTTTCCAAGTTTTCTCCTTCTCCTCGTTGAGTGACCCGATGCTAATCATCACCAGTTTCAATCAGAGAAGGCGTACTAATTAAGAGCATCAATTTCAATTGACTTCTGCCTGGACTTACAAGTTCTTCAAGTTCTACATATAGTAAGAGCTAAAGCCTTGATAGACTGCTTTCTCTTCAGCTGCTTCAGAATTTTAGCAAACGAGCTGTTATACACCATATAGACAATATAAAGCTGTATCTATGGTGATGCTAAATTTCTTTCTATGTATCTAGTCAGCTATTCTGGTTGCACATACCCTACTACATACATACATATATGCGTATACATCTGTCGATCAAGTTTGCAGAATGCTGAGATTCTCCTTGCATTCCTTCCTTAGCTTCGACTTGATCATAGGCTTCGTAAGTGCTTGTAACATAGCTTTGGTGGTTAACCGGGTAGATCTAGATGCTTTTGTCCAAGGTTCGGGGAGTAAGAAGTATTTGCACGCCATCGAGTGCAGGAAAAATATTCGTTCCTTTAACCTTTTAACCTTCTCCCCAAGGAAAGGGAGAGAAATTTAACTGCGTGGACTTTTTTATATACTAGACAATATCGAAAGGATATTCCATACCTTTGAATGTCTTACAAGTCCAAAGGTCTCTTATCTTTTCCAGAAAGCGGTGAACCTATTTAAAAGTAAAAAAAACTTTATGAAACCTCACTGGCTTGAGCTGAAGAAAAATTAACAAATCCTCCTCTTGTGCCTAAGGTCCCATAGAACCTACGTATACGTACGTACATACATATATGTATATCCAGGACTACCATTCTGGGATGGACTGAGATGTGGTCATCTCTAGAGTTAATGTCCGAAAACAATATGAGGGAATATTTGTGTCATATTAGTGTTCGTTCAACAAGCAATCTGTAGAATAGCATTGGCTTGTTCATAAAAGAGTGGATTCAGTGAACTTGTTGCTAGGTGGGCCAGCCGTTTAGGTTATAGCCAATTTTTCTGCAATAAAAGAAAAAAAAAACGGTCAAAGTAGGATAACATCATTAGACTAATTCTAACTTCGCAATCTATACATCGTTGAAATGTGTGCTATCCTAGTCTTTATTGAAGAATGAAGAACAGGTGGAAGGAGCAGAAGCTGCACTTAAGGACCTGCTAAACTCCTTTCAAAATACTACTCGCAAATCTATACTCACTTAGTTGCAAGGCTTGGCTTACTATATTTGAGAGGAAATGATATTTGGAATGAACTTACTAAATAATCTACTACAGCTAAACGCTATTAGCATGAACAACTTCAGATGGGAAAACAACCCAACGTGTCACTGGGAGGTGCTTCCGTACTATTGAAGATGAACTTTTTCTCAATATCCTCATCCTTTGCTTGGTTCTTTAAATTACCTGCTGGTTTTAGTTCGTTAACTGAATTTTGTAAGTACGTAGGTGCAGGTCTTTTGTGAGAATTTGCGACACTTCTTAGCGATACTTTCATTCATCAAAACTAAGTTCTCCAATGACTCCATGGGACGAGCATCCACACCAGTTTTGTAGTCTAAAACCGATCCAATTTTTATAAATTTCATCTTAAAATAGTCGTACGAATTGCTGCACTTCACTGATCAAAAATTTCACAAAACGAAATGTCCTTGTATTTGCAAATGTCTGATATTCGCTCCTTTTAAACTGAAGAGGATGGTAAGGAGATACATATTTAGTGTAAGGCAAATTCATTATTGTTAGGCATCAACAGTCTTAGAAAGCTTCGAATAAATAGATTCTTATTTGGTAAAAATTTGATTGCATTTTACTACTTTGTATATGTGCATGCAAGAATGATAATGAAAACATAAAAAATTACTTTACTGATCTAATATACAAAAAAAACAATGAAATCCTCCATCACAGCATGCAGTAGATACACATGTACATACTGGTATCTCTGTATAGTATTTTCTCTCAACAAAGGTTAAATGTGAATGAAAATTAAATTTCTTTTGAGGTTGAGTGGGTATTTTGTATGTGTGTAAATCTCAATCTGAGAATGAAATAAATGTGTGCAGATGTAGTTAGTCAGAGTTCTAGGACTACCGCCAACCCAACCCCTCATCGTCCACCTTCAGATATGCATGATGCACATTCAAAGAAACCATTCAACTTTCGAGTGGTATTTGTAAAAGAGAGGTACTTCTCAGAAAGAAAGAAAACAAAAGAAGTCATTGAGAGGGTAATGTTTATTCCTTTACGCCCCTCGTCCTCCCCCTTTAGTCAAACGCTTCAAACCCTAGGCTAATGAGCGCCCTTCTTTGGATATTTGTTTCCCTCTCCCTCTCCCTCTCATTAAGGTTAATAGATGCTTGAAAAAAAAAAAAAAAAAATTGAGCCTCGTGGCAAAGATGAGTCTTTAAGAGACCACCTGAGAATTCAATCACCACCAACAACAGCAAATAATATCCATGAGATACATATTTGTCCCCCATTGGGAAAAATCTTATTTGTTCATACAATAATGACAGGTGAGACAATGTGTAGCCATGTGAGACGGTCTGCTTTGTTTGCAACATTTAAAATTACTTTAAAATGTGTGTAGAAAGATACGAATATCTCGTAGCTGTTCTTGTGTGACATTTTGAGTTGAGGACTCTTTCCGTTTCCCTGTCAGGCCAAGGTACATACTTCATTTCACTGCATGTCAGTGCGACACGAACATTTTAAGTAAGGATCTCATCGCGTATACAAGCATGCATGCAGGGGTAAGTGGTTTTGGTTTGGGAGAGTATGGCACAACTCTGTGTATGTTCATAGGCAGGACTAAATATTCGTTGGATTCGAACGAAGAAACAAAATGATAAACATTCTGAGCAAGCACGTGAAAAAAAGCCAATCGTTTACCTTCAGTTCGTACACTTTAAAACGCGTTGGGTGGAGTATCTTTGCAACTCAATTCGCTTTTATTCCGATATACTATATACATATGTGTGTAAGTGCAAAATTATGACCACTCTTTTGTTCCATAAAGTTGCACCCGTAGTGCGCAAGGTAGCCCGAAAAGAACTTTGTAATACTGCAGATCCCATAAATGAAGTTTACAGACTGAAATCAACTGAACTATGCACACATAAACGGATACGGCTAGTGTTCCATTGGAGACAACGATTGATAAGCGTGATTCACCACTTTGTCTTCTTAATGAAGTCATATATCAATGCGACAGCAGAGAATTGGTACACAAATTCTTTGCGAAATTGAACTAACTCCACATCGTTACGTTTGGGGGTATGAATGCTTAGCTGGTAGTAAATATGTTGCATTATCCTCGGTTATAAGCGCATTTAAAAAAGTGAAGTCATTTCATAGCAATCATTTTTATATGTCTGTAATTTTGACCGGAGCCTGTGTTATTCAGATGCGCCGTGAGAAAAGAGGTTATTCCTAAAGTTCTCGAGTTGCAACGTATTCTGACATACCAGCCGAAAACAACTTACTGCCGCGCTAACCACCGCGATGGCGCTTTGTTTGCTGCTGGAAATTCATCGGGTAAAATAAGGTTAAAGGTCAGCTTAAATATGAAATGGAATATGAAGATTTTACCCAGCAACGTGACAACGTTGGAAAACGATAAAAGAGTGCTGCGTATGTTGCCTACCTTCACCTACAGTTGTATAATTACGAGTACACATATGTCGCTGGAGCATCAAAAAAATGAACTTACCGCCAGGTGTAACAGATGTCTTCTACCAGCAGCGCACTGTCCATTAAGGCGAGGCATCTGCATGCTTTGTACGTCGCACGACTATCCAGTCAGTCGTTCATCCAGCGAACGAGCGCACATGACAACTAGCAATCGCAACGCATAAAAGTCTTCGATCTTCTGGCAACGCTCGTAAGTTAAAATGAATCATACATTGCATCAAAACACTTGCGATTTAAATCGCTGCGATTAAAAAATCGTAGTCGCAACAAGATGTGGGTATGCACGCACTTGTGCTTTCACGGAAGTGGAATTGACCTCATAAAATTCGGGAAGGAAAATAAAAATCAAGCATAGAAAGCAAAGTATGACACTGAATTTGACAATGAATTAGGTCTCTGATAAACATGACACAAGAATATTTACGACGACATTCTAAAGTATTTAAATTTATTAACAACAATCTGGTTTTATAGGTAGGCGTTTCGATTCGCCTATTTAATTTGAAAAATAAAAATCTGGTACAACATTTCTGAACTCTTTTAATTCGATAGGAATGCAAATTATATGATGGGTTCCAAATAATACTGCAATACTCCAAGTGCGGTCTAACTAAGGATATGAAAAGGGTTTTCAAAGTGTACGGATCAGTAAAATCTCTTGAGTTCCGTTTAAGGAAAGCAAGCATAGAGTTAGCCTTACAAACAATATAGTCTATGTGTTCATTGAAGGTAAGGCGAGGATCAAGCAGAATACGTAAGACCTAGATAGTGTGAAGCATTGGCACTTAGAAGTATTAAGGAGCAAATTATTAAAAACGCACCATTCTTCAACAGCATTTATATCTTGAGACACGCGGTTTATAATCGCAGCGATTTAAAAAAAATGAAACAAGTTCTAATTTATTGGCAATTTTGTTGCCGCAAATTAAAATGGATTATATGGATTAGCATGAATCTTCTATTATTTGGTCGCATAGGCGTGCATTCACATTAAAAGCTGTGTGTTATATTTTTTTGCGACTGAATAATCGGGCGAGAGAAAATCACAAGTTCGAGCATCATCATATTTTGTTGCGACTACGATTTTGTAATCGCAGCGACACAAAATCGCATGTGCGCGCCTAGCCTAAATACTTCGATACATATGCAGCTTAATGGATACTGTGCCTGTTGGGAGCTAAGCCCTTTTAAACTTAAGAGTTGAACTAGGAAAAATGAGCAATTACAAAAGAGGAAAAATTTACCTAGGCACTCGAAAAAAAATCTGCAGGCTTAGTTAGGAGATAGATAGGAGACAAACAAACTTTGTACTTACACAAATTTGTAAGACTTATCGTAGGTACCCCTCACATTTCTTAAGGATTTCGAATAACAAATCATGAAACAAAGCACGCAACCAATCCACTGCCTTACGAAATATGTACATATGTATGTTTGCGTTTGGTTGAGTGTATATGTATCTTGAAGAATGATGACGAAGACGACTTGTTGAAAAGCACCCAGGGGGCAAATTAAGAAAACTGTGCACATAAGAAAAGAAAAAAAAAAAAAACACAAAGCATACAAAAGTGCATGGAGCCTACTCTCTGGCGTCAAAAAGACGATTCTTAAGCCAATGAAACATTAGGTATACCTCCAAGGGGGTGAAAATGTGTCAATATTATTCGTCTACATATAGAGTTTAAACATTTTTCTTTTCCAAGCTCATCTTCCACCTCGTGTTGTCCTTTTCTTTGCCGTTTCCTTTAACTTGGTGTTGCTAATTTGCTTCACCTCCCATCATCATCCTCTAGGGTAATTATAACAGAGAAAAAAAAAGTCAAACTAATGAGTCACAAGTCTGGAAACAGCAGCACTAAAATATGAGTGAAATGCGCAGAAGGGTAATATTTACGAGAGCTAATGTACTTTTCATTATTATTTCTTTTCTCCAGGAGATTCCTTAATTATGTACCAGTAGAGACGGCGGCCGGGGCATTTGAATGAATTATTTTTCTTTTTATAGATATGTATGTACATATGTATGTACATGCATACATATTTTCGGATGATAAAAATATGATTCATGCGAAACTGAATTGATTGTAGTAGCTATTGAGAGGTTGTGCATTTTATTTTCCTGATAGATGCGATAGATAATGAGGGTACGGATGCATTATGCAACACTCGGAGCTTTGCAATTAAAAATAGGTTTCCGATTTAGTGGACGAGTTAAAAATAATGTTGCACTTCATCTCCATGAACATGCTTAATGGAAACGGGAATTGATGTTAAAGGTATACGATGCATAAAGAATTACATGCAATATATGTATAAATAGCTGCAGAAGTTCGAATTAAAGTAGGTATGTAACATTTAAGGGTCGTACAGCAAGGTATTTTGGTTCTGTAAGGCGTGGTTTCAAGCATAAAAATTTATCAATAAACGAGAGGTGGTGGCTATGAAATAACAGAACTTGGATTAAATGGACCAAAGCTGTTGATAACATTTAAAGGAAGCGCTTATTCTATTGCTAAGCTCTTAATAGTGAATGGGCAGGAGAAGGAGATATTTATCTCTATTACATACACTAATATAAGGAAGCTTGACTCTGCTCAATGGCTAAAACTGTGACAAATTGGCATTCAACTACCTTTCTAAGGGTGAGAATGAGCTACTAGGGAAGTTTGGGAGCTTCACTATTTTGCTATGATAGATACACTTCCCTAACCAGATGAGTTGTAGGTCATCAAGTAGAACCAGTATCTGTGGGCATGCTCAGCGTATTCAGATGATATCTTAGACGACATTAGCCTTTGAGGAAATCCATGAACTTTCTTATTCGCTCCTTGTTTACTGGTCTTCATGAAGGCATACTGACACACTTGCAGAGAAGTAGAAAATTCTTGCTATCCTCGTCTCTATCGTTATGGCCAAACTATTTTTTAAGCAAAAAGGTCCGATTTAGGCAGGTTTGTAAGTTCATGCCATGGTTTGACGGGGAATACAATGGGATTTGTAGTTTCCGTTTTCCTCTGCTCTTAGTTTTTTGATATGTTTCTTAGGTCTACATGGACCCGCTTTGAAGCTTACTGGAGTTCAAAATCTAATTTTCTTTATTTTTTCAATCGCCGTAGTTTAGGTCGGGCTCAAGCTCAGTTCTATACTACTTCTGTGTCTATATCATTACCTCCTATATCGTCAGCATATTAATGTCGTGTTTAACGCATTTTTCAGCCCTTTTAAGAAATTCGATCACAGGAAGTCTCTACTCCTCCTTGTGGACAGCCTCCAGCAATTTCTATCGGAATGGTTTTCTATTCTACAACCTCAACAGTCTTGATTTTTAGTTTGTTATGCATCCAGTTAGAAGATTACTATAAAGTATATACAGCCTTATCGTAGGATTACGCCTGTGCTTTAAATTTTATAAAAGCTGCCCTTTTTCACAGAATATATTAAAGTTAAACTCAGCATCCAGTCTCCTTAAAAGAAAGGCACTTGAGGAGCCCAATATTAATCACAAGGGCTAACTCATTCTCAAAATTAATCGAATGTAACTCATAAATGTCAACATTTTCCATTTTCTAGAGTTTTCACAAAATTCCAAATAATTTTGACCTCGAAGCCAACCGTTACTTTCGGAATCAATAAGAGAATCGTTTTTCATTTTCACTTCCACCCCTTTTGGGGAATTTATGTGAAGAAGTAAGCAAACACACAACAAAAAAAAAAGTTCGTTCTTTTTCAATTACTACATAGTATCCTTTTCATTCTTGTGTCCATATTCCTTCGCACAGATTAAATCATCCCGATTGCATTTTGTTGTGCTGTACTGTGCTGTGCTCGTTCCTGATTGTTGGTTTAGTAGTTTGCTCTGGATTGACCCGCCTTCGTCATCTCACTCATCGCATCGGGTGAGCAACCCGAGCTCTGCTATAGTGAATAAAGTTATACTCGTATGTATGGATGTGTGTAAACGGGAATGAGGGGGGAACAACTGAAAGTCCTTTTTGGTGTGCTCTCCCCTCTGCGTTCGTGCATTCGTTATATAATATATTTTTAATTAACGTTTTAGATTTTTCTTGACCTCTTCACCCGTTTTTTTTTTTTTTTAATTCTACATATATATCTTTTCGTTGGAAAGTTATGTACAAAGCTTTATGGTTTTGAAGGATATAAAAAATGGCCAGACCACATAAATGCGAATTTTTCATTCACTTGAATATTTTATTCACTATGAAGATATTCCTTGGTCGCATATTTTTTTTTTAGCAAATTTAAGTATTTGTATCGGGAGTACACCTACAAACAGAAATACTGATATACATATGTATTGGTTTAGTTGTCCTGCTTTTTTTATGAGTGGCTGAGGAAAGTTCTCCAACTAGTGTAGTAAAAGTACCTATAAAAATAAACTAAAAAAATCTATAAACTCTTATGGAAAATACGCAGTTTTTAATGAGGTCAAGTTTTGAGTTTTTTATTACTTTCGATCTTATTTTAGAACTAGCCAGCTGGTCAGGCTTTTCCTCTGCCAAAAAAAAGTTGCGTTTAATAATGTTTATCTCTATTTCCGTATAAAAGATTATCCTTAAACTTATGGCGTACAAAGGTCTGCATGAACAGTTTTATATTTTTGGCCGCTCTAAAATTTTCAGAACAGATTTTTATTACATCGCTTACCGCAAAGCTTTAAAAAAAAATTTACCAGCTTCATACAGTTAGCTGGCTTTTAAATTTATTTTGCTTTTTTTAGAAAGCCAGAGAACGGGTTGTCCCGCGTGCATAGGGGCTTTCTCTAGCATTCCTGGTTCTAGTTTTGTGTTGAACCTCCTGCCTCTTTAGATACTTATACATATTATGGACTGCACACTGAAGACCGTCGTATACTATGTACACAGGAGCTTTGATTATCCTGCGCGAGGAATATCTAGCGACTCCGTTCCAATGGATATGCCCCCTGATACAACTACGACACAACTACGCAGTCAACTTTCATCGGCCGCTGAATTGTCCTTTATACGTATGGCTCGAAATGTTGTCAGCGTTTACGGTGCTGGTGTTTTCGTGAAAAGCGAGAACATTAGATTCCATTCTCTATTAGGTCAAGCTGCATGTTTGTTCTAAGCGGAGATCTATGCAATCCTCATCGGCATGTGTTTTTAAATAAAGACTGGGTGAATTGGAAGAAGCACATATGTACGTTTGCATAGATAGTAGTTTATAAGCTCAAGATCTCTCTGAATCTGTTTGGAAGACTAAATTGATTGCGTCTTGTTTGTGTGTATTGGCTATATGAACGTATTGGATTTAAGCGACACAACCGTTGGGGCTGCATGTGAAAAAGGCGATGGTGCAGCGGAATATTTTCTCTGTTATTATTCCGCTTTTGCTCACAGTAGATGACATATTCTTGGCGTCGATGTGGTGAGTTCTGACCATTTACGCTGTTTATTCCTGAAGTCCCCTATGGTGTTACTAAATCGAGGTGTTTGCATAGTTAGTACAATGGAGTCTGAAAGCATCAGTAAATAGTAGCAACCCCCGAGAAAAAAAAAATCACTGATGTGGGAAGCGCTTTAGATCTATGTATGTGGGCACAGCAAAATACAAAAAAAAAATACAAAATCCATGGCCTAGCTTCTCGTGAACATTCATGTTGTGCTTGTTATATTTTTCACACAAATGGAAGCGACCTACAGTTTAGAGCCATATCCGAAAGGCAAATTGAGAAGATTTCTCTTGGCAGTTATTACTCCCGGACGTTTGTCAGACATTCGCGAGAGGTGGGACAGTGAAGAAACTTTTTGGTGTTTCTAGGATTCGAAAGTCTAAGCTCCCGCTCAGCGATCCAACGCACTAACCACTTGAGCCACGGCGCCTACAGAATTTGAATAAGGCTCTTTTTGACATAGTACATACATAAATATGTACATATGTGCGCTTCCGTATACATACATATGTGTATGTATATATCTATATGGCCTTAGCTCATATTTTTCGTGGGCTGACATTCGTTCTGTTTATTCCGGCCTCCTTAGGCATTAAGTTAGTCCACCATATTTTCTTTCAAAATCTGCCAAAGGCAACTGCTTTTCAAACTTCTTTGATAGCTTCTACACTGTAGAACTGGTCTTTGCATTTTGATGTCGAATCCACCTCCAATCAGACACTGCTTCCGACCCCTCAAGTTGCACCAGAAACTTTAGTAGATATTAGAGGTGTTCCCCCTTTTTACCTGGTCTATCCCAGCTTAGATGGTGAATATCCTATTAAGGATCTGACTATCATATGGCTCCTTACTGTCACTGTTTTAATTTCATCCTTATCCAAGCATCGTAGCTTCTAGCTTTTTCGAATATTCCACTTAAAGTTGTGTAAATTGTACATAAACGCAATAGTGGATCATCTCGGTGGCCTTTCCTTGTGAGAACTTCTTGTTTATATTTACTTATTTTTAAAATTTTCAAACCTTATAATAATGAAATCGTTTTTTTTTTTCTTACTTCCATTTTCAGGGTCAGTGCACGGCTGGCTCACTGCCCGTGGCATGGGTAGATGAAGGTCCTGGCCCGCCAACGTGTCCAAAATCTTGCGAACAATTACGTTTAGAAAATAATTATAATAGTAATACTAATTCTAATAATAACAAATTATATAATTATGATAATAATTATTTAATAAATTTGAATAATAACAATAATTTTAATCCAGTTAATAATATAATGTCGAAGGTGCGAAGAGAAACATCAGCTGTGGCATCGGCAACTGCAAAGATGACAACGATAGCACCGAGCAATGCAGCTGCCGCAAAGGGAGCCTCATCTTACGACTCTTCGCAAATAACGACGATAAAACCGCCTGGAGTAGTAGAGCGTACAACTACTACCGTATCAACAGCCTCAATAAATGCCAATAAAATGGTAGCCGATAAAACTGTGGAAACTCTATCGGATCACCAACACCAACACCACCACCAGCAGCAGCAGCAGCAGCAGCACCAGCAGCTAAGGAATATGCAAAGCGATTCACAGTCGTCGACGCAAGATCATCAGTATAACTATAATAATTTGAATAATTATAATAATATTGTTAAACATAACTTAAATAATAATAATAATAACGTTAACAGTAATAATAATAAATTATTAAACGATAACAGCAACCGATACAACCAAAACCAACAACAACAACAGTGCCTTGATTATTTGGGCGATAATGATGACTCTAGTCCTACACAATTATGTAAAAATTCTCGAAGTGATTTAGCTAACAAATTACGCACGCTACGATTGAAGCATTGCTGTGAGCGTACCGTCTTTAGTGCCCTGCATACGATCGCCCTAAATGCGACACTGGGCGGTGGCCCACAATGTGTTCGAATTTTAACGGATATTTTGGATTTGGACATATTGGCCACACGTATCACATGCGAATTAGCTGAAATTTTATTTCGCTACGATTGTCGGCAAATATACTCGCTGATACATCAATGCAAGGACTGTAAGGTGAGTTTCTGTTTTTTTTTCTCTCGGTATACGGATAGTAGGTAATAAAATAATTTATTACATGCATGATGGATTATTGTGATTTATATCTTATCAGGCTTTCAACGAATTACAGCAAATAATTCTCCTCGATAAGGAGAAAAAAAACATTTATTACATTGCCCCATAAATTGGTAGTAAAGTTAGTAATGATATGCCAATGTGCTGCTACCTCTTTTGATCTTGCAGGCTTGTGTGAGACTTTTGAGATGCATATTTCTATATTTCAGATCTTCTTAATTCATACATATATTTTATTTATAATCTTTTCTCGGGGAATAACACTGGATAGTGCCCGCCATGTTTGCAGATACCAGTTGATTTTTCTTTTGAAAAATCGAAGTTGAAGAAATATGTGTTCCACAGTGATGACCAAAGGTTGTTGTTCCGTTACAAAACGAATTTTGATGTTGCCCAAGAACATGGATGACCCTCTGATAAAACATTCAAATATCACATTTCTAGGGATCATTTTACAGAGTTCCTCGCAACATCTACCAAGTCAGCTACTGGCCTACAATGGGCCAATGTTGGAGATTGGATTACAAAAATTGACAATTTTTAAAAAGGAACACTTCATATTCAAGGCTTAACTGCCAGTATCCTGCAGCTAACCGCTTACAAGGAAAATTTGGCGGGGCACGTCTTGGTACGTCTCACGGCTCGTTTGTAAATATAGGTTCACATTTATTTGGTATTCAGCTGCTTTTCACTTCTATACCTCTTTTCGGGGCACCGTTCTCAGGATATAATAACATTTTCAATAGTCTACAAGTTTTTCGCTTTGTGCTCTGGTGCAGAATCCTCCAGGAATACGTATGGTTTTTCTTCACTAACGCAGTCTACTAAGGCCTAAAAATTGCCTTTAACACCTCGATGTACCTATACATGGCAGCATTTATGTACTTGAAAGAGGACAGAGGACATCTGCTTACATCCAATTGCCGGTCCTTCTGTTGACCCTATGGTCCTCGAAGACATCAGAAAAAAACCCAAGAAGGTGTAAATCCTTCGGATGCTTTAAGTTCTGGAGACGCCGCTTTCATCGAAGCACACAATACTTTTTCGTTTCCTCTGACATAAACTGAGCACTTCTCATTGTATTCGACTTACATTGTATGTATGTATGTATGTATATCTGACGTTTTTATGAACCACACTGCGGGTTAGTCGCTCAGGAACCTGAATTTTCCTGTAGTTCATCGCATCGACGTTCCAGGGTCCTGATGAATAGGATGTTTCACTTTTTAAAAAAGTTCCAGGCTTTTGTTGCCGTCCGGACACTTTGAATGGTTTCTTCGTTTCAAAATGTCGCCGCCAGAAGCCTCCCACTCGACGGGAAGTATGGTAAAATTTAAACGTCTGTTATCAACGTGATCAACACTACAGCTGAACAAAGGCATGTTACAAAAACCCTTCGCAGATAATGTACGTTATACCTATGAAAGTTACCCTCGGATAAGTAGAGTCTTCGAATCTAACCCGAAGAGACTACGCAGTAGAAGAAGACCTCGTCTAAGGCGGAGCGCACAAGTAGAAACGAACCTTTACTAACTTGGAGTGTGCAACTGGAGACAGTTAGCTAAGAACCGGGCTAACTGGAGAGGCTTGTTGGTTGAAGCCCAAGTTCACCCCAAACTGTAGGGCCACCTAAGTAAGTAAGCCTTCTGATAAACGCTATTTTCAGTAGTGGCTCCAGTAGAAGCTCAGTATACTCATGTACATATGTATGTATCTCAGCTAGCCTGTTAGTACACCAAAACTTATTAAGATTAATACATATGTATATTAACACTTTCCTCAATCTTATCAACGGCTGGAGGTGTTGAGTTGTCTTAGCTGAATATATACGTGTATATGTATATGTACATATTTTGAAAGCATCCTTAATCTTTTGTAATATAAAAGTGACAAAACTATTTATCAGTTTAACGAGTTGCAACGCCATAACAGAAGCTTTGTACATACATATGTATGTATACCTATTTCGAAACGGTTTACTTTTTATGATCAGAAAATTTCTCAGAATAAGTTTACGAGTTGGAAAAGGATGAATTCACGCTGCATAGATAAATTATGAACTTATTCACTCAGAATGCTTTTGAAAGCTTAAAAAATTTCAATTATGGATTATTTAAAACTAAAAATTATAATTTTGCTTAACACTGAGGAAAAGACAATAAAAAATTGATTTTTTTTATTTACCAAACCATCCGCATAAATTTTGATTCATGGGTAACTATCGTCATTAATGGTGCAGCAGTGGATGCGAATAGTCCGTGTATACTTGTGTTTGTCTCTTTCCGAGCGGTTGAATGTGTACCTTCGTGGGGTGAGAAGAAGTAGTTATGTATGTATGGATGTATATACTGCAAAGGATTTTGTTTTTGAGAGCAATGTCTGTTATTTTTATCCGTTTACTTATGAAATTACGTCTTCAAAGAGGTGCATAACAAGTGCAAATTTAAAAGTTATTTCTCTTTGAACAGATAAAGCTGGAGGGGTTCAGCTTTGTATGTAATTGTGTCCCAATAGAAGTGAAGTATACATCCACACGTATATTTATTTTTTTAATAAAATGTGATGTGTCTGTGTGCCAAACCGTAGTTGTGGCTGCTGGTGTGACATGTTGCGCCATCCCAATTCGTTAAAATTGAAATCGTTCACTTGTGGCCACAAAAAATCAGTTACACCTTAATCCTGTAAATGGCTTCATTTTCAAATAAGTAGAGACCAATGATGCCACCGCTTTAAAACCCACATTAAATAGTCACTCTTTGAGAGTATGTAGGCTTTTCTACAACTAAATGTAAATTTCTGAATATCTTACAGTCTTGCTTGTTGATAAACCCTCCGAGATGAAAATCGGTTTTGTTCGAAAATATGATTTCGCGACAACATTATGCAACTTATTTAAAGCTTTGCTTTAAACCAAAGACCATAACCTGAAAATTAAATGAAATGAACTCTTTGCGAGGCGAATCGGTCTATATATTGCTGCCATAATTAAATAAATTTTGACATTTCATTCACAGCCCCTTTTTTTAGTCCCAGCAATCTGCGAATTTCAACTGTCATTCATCGTATGTACAAAGGAATTGTGAGGTTAAACTCTCGCGAATCTTTTGGTCGCGGAATGTGGATTGCGTTCTATATCTGTGGAATGTGAATAAAATTTGACAGTTCGCAAGCCTATTCGCGGAGAAATCCGCGAATTGTTAATTTCTCCGCAGAAACTAATTTAAATTAAACTTTTTTTATATTAATTGATAGATAAATTAAGCTCTGTTCTTTTGGAATAGTGAAGTTGTCAATTGCGCGCCTTTAAATGTACTTAAAATGGTTTGTTCGCAGTTCACGCATTCGCTGGAGCTGTGAAGGGGCCTTTAGTTTGCGCAAGTCTGATGGTGCCGCATACAGGAATTCGGCTTCCTAGGTGCGGTAACGAATAAATGGATGATTATGCTTTTAAAAAAAGTCGGACCCAATAATTCTGCCTATCCAAAAATTTTACAAAATAGTAATTCAGGGTCTCATCGATCCACCAAGCATTCTCTGTGCCTAAAATACTGTAAAGTTGAAAATGCGCCTCTGATATGATTTTCTTCGCTAAATTGTCGTCCTCGTCTTATCTTTTTAGGACTTAACTGACGAACTTTCGGCGCTTCGAATGGTCTCTGACTTCCGCTGCCCGGTCCACTAATTTTTTTGAGAAATCACTGCCGATGCGTCTCAAAATATTGTGAAGCCTAACGAATTGCTGTTCGCGGACACTCAGTGACATTTTCATTATTGACTGACCAACATACATACAACCAAATTTGAAAATATTACCGAATTTGGGACAAAATGTGTCCTTATACTCGTAGTTTTTACCATATACGTTACGTGTTTTCGTTATAATGATGCGTTTGTTGCTCCTTCGTATAGCGTATTACGTCCAATAAGCGCAACAGAGGCATACGTACATATGTACCTACATATGTGTATGTATTTCAAATGTAATTTCTGAAATGAAAAATTAGTCGATTCATATCCTTTAATTGGCAACCAGATGTTCCCGTTTGGTCTTTAGATTGAAAACATTACATCGGTAGACCGTTAATGTGCTAAGACTTTCGAAATCCTCCGCCACTTTCTGTTGCCTAATTCCTCGTATCATAAATTTCGAACAGTTTTAGTTTTTCCAAAGCTATCGTTTACTATAATATCGCAGCACAAATATAATTTTTGATAAGCGCGAGGCTCAATCATTTGATAAATTTCTCATAAAATCTGATCAGGCAAGATACACCAAAGTGCAGGAAAGAACTGCATAAATATTTTATTATATGTATGTAAAGCGTACAAGAGCTACCAATTTGTAAAAAATAATGAAGTGGATATATGAATGTAGGTCAAAAGAGGGTCTTGTGGGCATAAAAAGAAAAACTCCTTCAGTCTAATTACCGTTTAAATCAGAGAAAAACCATTTAGCCGTTTTAACCAAATAGTATGTCAGCAAACAAAGAATATTTTCTGACATCTTTGAGCTATCAAAGCTGTGGAGAGTAAGAAAAAAAAAACCTTCATATTCCCCTTAATTTTATTTCACTTTTTACAAGGAAAAGTACCCCTGCACTTTTAAATTGCCATAAATTCTTATCTAGCTTATGTTAGTATAGGAACAGAAAAGAATGTCTGAGTCTTATATTTCTCATTCCACCAATAGAATCCTGATTCTTATCACTTACCTACTTTGATAAATGTCAAAATTCTGAACATGCAAATTGGAGAATAGGAGCACAAAGAAGGACGAACTAGAGGCACACAAATGGGATTGTCCTAGAAGGTAAAAAAAAAAAAAAAACAACTAGAATCCCTTACATAGGTACCTATTCGCTTTTCGTTGTTCTTCGTAGCTATTTACCTTCAAGTCCTGGAGGAATTTCGCGTGGGAGCGCACCTCTCTGCAAACAAAAAGGAAATTTTATTTTTCCACTCATTCAAAAAAAAAAAAGGCAAAATAAAGAACGAAATGAGAGCCGTTGATGAGAGATAGTTGCGCACACATACATACCTACGTATTGGCCTCCACTTGTGTATGTGACCGTGTGTTGCGGGTTGAGTTGAGATGCCTGTTCAAATTACCAAGAATTAGGGCGAATCAATATCTTCCCTTAAAAGCTTTTCCACTTGCTAGTGTTTTTTTTCTTCTCATTTGCTATACGGAATTTCCATGCTCTATTTTCTGTTTTACGGTTTTGTTTGATGTCCTTTCTGTAATTCACAAACACACACATAAAGAGTAGATGCGTGCACGAATGCATACAGTGTATGCAGGTCGATTAATGCTGAATGAATGCATAGCCGTTGTGGCTTTGGAATTGAATAGCTTTCGAGTATTTTTTAAAAATTATCTAAATGGCAGAAAAAAAAGAAAAAAATATTTCCGATCGATTCACAAAAAGGGCCATGAAAACACAGTCGTCTGTTGCTCACTCATCCGTCTTATTTAGAATGTGTGGATGAATCTCATTGAATCCAACACGGATATCTAATAAACGGAATATCCTTAATTCAAAATAGGTCTCCTTTTCGTTCTCTTTGTGTGCTCATGACCTAAGAGAAATTATAGGAAAGTACGAAAATGCTATTTAAAAATGTGTGTGGAAGACTTCCTTCCTCAACAGAGACGTTGACTGTAGTAATTCTACCACTCTATGGTGAAAATGAAAATCCTTACTCGAAAGCTCTCTCAATTTCTTTACTCGTTCTCTCTTCTATTTTTTTCTTTTTTCTTAAATAAAAAAAAAACATTGAATACACATGAATTAAAAGCATTCTCCTTCTCCATAAGGACACTCTTCACAAAATAGGGGGGTTAATATATTTTCATGTAACACGAAGGAGAGCGACTGTTACACACATTACAATTTACACATGGATTGTGGTATAAGTTTTGCACTCCTTGCGTCTGACATTCGTTATGGTTCTCTTCTTATTTCGTTATCCTTCATGTATTCATAGTCAACATGCTGCACACATTAATTCAGGACACTAGAACGCGAGAGCATATACAGTAGGTATGTGTACTAATTTATGTTTTACCAAAGCAGGCAGATAACTGTCAGTGCTGCCTTGATGAGGATAGACAAGACGAAGGAAACAAAAAAAAAAAAAACGGCAAAAAGAAAAGATGTGTATCAAACTAAAACAAAATAGAAACGGCAAACTTAGTTGAAATGCTATTGTGGCCCCCTTCTATTATTCACAGGAACACTCAACACTTAGTCAGGGTTACAAGTTTCGAGTTGCGGAGAGAATAATAGTTGAGGGTTGTCTTACAGTCATCTTCCATTCGCTCTCTTTTGCCGCGACGCCCTTCGTCCTGTGTGTAAGCTCCTTCTATACACATCTTTTTAACTCTGGTATTTTTTTTTACCCACTATTTAAAATGATATATGGACAACATTTACTCAGTGATTAAAGTAAATGTTGAAGGATTTACTACTATGCTTCGAAAAACTGGGTTTGGCATACGGGGGTGGTAGCGACAGCGGCACAGACTAAGGATTCAAGGGTTGTACTTAATTTTAAAGTATACGAGTATGTATTGCGTAACATTTTCATTTTGATAGAAATTAATTGCATAAGGATGGTGTTGGTTCGTTTTGCTTTTAATTGATGTTACCAATTTTCATTACACTGAAGGTATAAATTGGGACTTTTACCCCTGTTCTGGTTGATCCGTGGTTGATTAGCTGGTGATTTTGAGTGCGGATTCGTCGATGAATTAATTTTAGTCTTACGAGTATAATGTTTTAATGCAATTACTTTGATAATTACCTATTGGCTTACATTTATCTATTTATTAGAAGCCATAGACAAGGCATTGTTATGGTGAAAGGCAACAGTGGCAACAACAAGTTTTATTGTTTCCCGAGGATATCATATTCAAGACAAGAAATACCTCTCAACAGTGCTTACAGAAGTAATAAAGAAACTGAAAAACATAAATAAGCTTAACCAATGCTCAAAACTAGCATATTGAGAGCGGTAAGACTCAGAATTTCAACAAATCGGAACCGTATTTAGAAGGACTAGGAAAACGTGGAAAAAAAAATTAAAAATTAAATTTTCGGAATATCGATATCGATATCGACTTAAAGTACAAGATATAATGCAGGGAGGCTCGCTCAAGTCCTTATCTTAAGACGAAATTATACTAATAGAGTTTGTGGAATGCGGTCTTATGCCGATGGTGGAAAACTTTGGGTTGGAAGTGTTTATTTTATAACATAACGCTGCAGCACGATCTTCTAAGTCCACATAGATTTTTAGCCAACTTTCGGTTAGTGTCTATGAAATTGTTTGATTGTATCAGGCTTTAAGTTGGTTTTTATTTTATCGCACACTTCGCGACATAGAAGTCAGAAGGTGACCCCGTTTATATTCGTTCGTCTGTTATGTGTAGCTCTGCTTCTCTGCTCACATTTGTTAGATGTGCGTACAGTATAGCCTCTCTAGTCCGAACACTCGCTAGTCCGAATTCTCCAGTAATCCGGACAAGTTTATATTTCGGATATTTTGAAAACATTACCTCTACAGTCAGGTCGTAGCATCGTTTTAAATAGTTTATGTGGGGAAATCTATAATTCGAATTGTCAAGTCGTCTGAGTCTAGACACAGTTGGAGTAGGTATATTTTGTTGTTCAGTTTTGTCTTGCTCTAAAGTTAGTAGTTGTGTGCAATTCAATCAAAAATTGAAAGAGGCTATGTAAGAGAGATGAAATATGACATGTACATTTTTGTTTGCACCACCCTGTGTTTCAGAAATAAAAAATACAGCTTCTAGAATTATTTCTGCTGGTTTGTTATAAACATTTGTGCACAAAGCTCAAGTACATGCACATCGATTGGGGCTTTTGCCTGGGTCAGGTGCAGAAGAAAATATTTCCTCGCATCACCCTGTACGTTAAAACATTAAAACCAGTAAAATCACTGAGCTCCAACACAATTACTTTAGGCATAATGCATGTAGTTTCGCCCATTAAAACAGGTCCCTCTATCGTCCCATTTAGTGCAACCACTTGAGAAATTTCATAAAATACGTGCGCCACACATAATCCGCTTGGACTTTTTCAAGTACTGTGTAAATTGATGGTTGTTTAACAGCCGTCGCAGTTAGACCCCTGATAATATATTTAATCCTCCTCTCCACACATGTAAGCCAGGCTGACGTCACACACCGTCATTGGAGTCGTCTACATTAAAGTACATACGAGTATCGTTGGATTTGCCATCACTGGCCAAAGACATTCTGTATGTGTTATTATCAATGAAATCCATCCCGTGGCATGTGCACCAACACAAACAAAGTACATACTACACCCAGTCCTTCTTCTAAGTCAGCAGCACGAATGCGTAGGTGCTGCAGAAAAACCAAACCGAAAGAGACTTGTCGAATGACGTCCGTAGCGCAAAATTTTCTACTTAAATTTATGAAAAGGTCCTGACAAAAAGGAGAACCAAAATAAGCAGTACAAAACAACGAAAATAGAAAAAAAAAAAAAAAAAAAAAACAACTCTGAACTCAATCATTCATGAAATAAAATTTTGGTCTCCTAATGGTTGCCTTCCAAACGGTTTTAACTATATATTTTGTTCGGTCTTATGGGCTCCATCAGTCACTTTCGTTTCCTTTTGGGTCTACTTTTCTCGACCAACAACAAAGTCATACACCTTTTCTGATTTCCTGGAAAATTACACGCCACCCACGTTTATCTTCAAGTTCGCGTGTCCTCAGATTCGTTCGTCTATTCAAAGAGGAATATATTTTATCGGCATTTCCTTCCTCGTGTCGCTAATACTATACGCACACGAAGCCACAAAAATTACTAGTACACACCAAAAATTTTGATATCTACTCTTACATACGTACATACATGCAGTACTATATGTGGCATCCAAAAATTGTACAAGTTACACACCCGGAAATCGGACTTGAAGGTTTTCTATTACGTTTTTTTAAATCCTTTTATTTATTATCAATTTTCGTAAGATACCAAGTTTCCGTAAGTTTTTGAGTATTATATGGGGGAATCCTTTCTAATGTGAATACGAGTATTTGCTGATAAGAATAAGAAGTCAAAACTGTTATACTGGCGATCCGATAAAGACGACTAAAAAGGAGGGAGCATAAAATGTGAGAGAGTAAATCGAATACACAGTACAATTGTTCATAAATAAATAGAAGAAGCCGAAGCCGAAAAAGAAACTAGAAAAAGCATTGTACTACAAAGGATAACGAAAAACGAAGGAGAATTCGCAGAAGCAAAGAAAGGAAAGAAAGAAAGAAAAAAAAGTACAAAAATCTGCGTGGAGTTGAAGCTTTTTCTTCTTGGTTTCCCGATTTTATGTCAAACACATTTGCACGCAAGGATTTTTCGGATGGTATTCGTTGATAAGGTGCTTGTTTGTGTGGGAGCGCATTAGTCCCATGGCATACATATGTACGTATAAATACTAAAACAGATTTTAGTTGTACGGTGTTGGGGCAAATGACTATAGAGAAATAGATTTCATTGTCAATTAATGAATTTTGAGGGAACCTCCTTGTGTTTTAGTGAATCCTTGAATTCCTTTAGAAGTTTTATGAATGGAATGTGCCAAGTGTGGCATTGAATTTAAGGCAGGTTTGACTTGATTTTTTTTTTTCAACTCGTATCTTAGCATAATTAGGATCGCATTCTTTCGAATGTCTGGACTAAATCGTATATGTAAATGCGGCGTGCTTATTAGTTGTTATATCTAACACGTGTGAACACGCAACAGATCTGGAATCGTCAACAACTCATTTGGGATCTGTATTTGTCGGTTTATATTGGTTTTGAAGTTTCAGATTAATTTTTTGATTGCTGTATTGTGACGTGACATTTTTGACTATATTCGTCGAGGTTTCTTTGGTTTCTAACTTACGGCAAAGTCTTCACGGAAAATAGATGCAGTTTCTTGGGGGATAGTCTTGACAGCGCAATCTTCTATTAACGTGTACCGCACCTGATCTTAAAATTTAACGATCTTAATTGATTCCTTGAAAGTCTTCCCCTAAACTCTCGGAGACAGTACTCTTTTCCGGGTTAGGAACACAGGATATGATTCGGAATCTCTTGAGTTGTTTGGAATGTTTTTCAAAGCTGTTTCTTGCTATTTTCCTATGGCTCTGGAGTATCTTAAGTTTTAAACAATAGGTACCCTAGCACAACCGTTTGCTCGGTTGGGTTTTTTACATTTTCATCTTCTGTTTTTTTTTTTTTAATTATCTTCTTTATTGAGGATATGTTGAGAAGTCTTTCACGATGTCTGCCAGTCATGTGACTATCGAACATTTGTAAATCTTAATTAAAATTTTGGATTTAGAATAGTAAACTAAAATGTTCCGCGAAGACAATATGTAATGAACCGGCTATAATTACATATGTGAATGCAATTACATAGGTGAATGCAATTACATATGTGCCTAGTAAAGCTAATCTAAGTCAGGCCATGTAGAGTTCATCCTAAACACGTTAGTCAGCATTTTTTTATGCGATTCGTTTTTGAGGGAGTAATATAGAAGTGTTGACTCCGGAGAGTCTTAAAAGTTTTTATAACGCATTCTGTGGAGAAAACTTTCTACCGAAATGAAAGATAGGAAGGAACCTGTGTTTCAGATTCGGGTGCTCTAAAGTTCCGTCTGGACTTTTCATCAAAACTATTTGGTCAGTGCTCCGCTTAAGGAGTTATCTTTTGTTATAATTCTTTAGTTTAAGTTTGCGAGAGCTTCTCTCTCTCTCTCTCTCTCTTCATCGCACTTTTAATAGGGTTAAATATGTATACATATGTTCATTCAGAGGAAGTATATGTTTTGTCTTTAGATGCTTTTATTCCCCCAAAGTTTTGGGAAGTCTTGATGATACGAGGTGCTTATTGCTTGACTTAGCTTCAAGCAGGACTATTATAGGTTGTCAATATACATACTCGTATCTGATGCATTAGGGCGAGTTTTCATGAGTTGTGGTCTGTACAGGGCTCAACCTGTGGATTCTGGCTGTCGCTAAGTTTCAGAGAGGCTAATGATTATATGGTTCAACGTGGACAATTCTGATAAAACATTCCCCTGTGCTAAGGCTTGGTTGAAGGACTGCCGTTTCTTTCAATGAGAAATATTGTTAATCGCATACCTATTATCGATGGGGGTTTTCTCTTCTGCATAACAACAGCCGAGTTCCGTTTGTTGATCAGCTATGTACTATGTACATGCCGTAGAGTATATTTCAGTCGTCAATATATGTTGTCAATTGTTCTCCACTTTGATAGCGACATATTTACATTCAATTTGTATCTATTCTACTTCTTTGTCTGGATTTTTTTCATGAGAAGAGAATATATGCCGCAGGCTAGTTGGTCAAGGACTTGATTTTTGCTTAGTAACGAACTGAAAGAAAATTCATCATGCAAACAATTAATTATTTTTTATTTTTAATCCACAAGATGATAAATACAAACACAACGGAATCAATTCTCTAGCCCAAGTTGAGTTTCCGTGTACTAATTATCCGTAAACCACCACCGACCTCCCACCCCTTCAGTTTGAATATCCTTTTGTCACACCGGAAGCTTCTCCATATACGCGCGCCGCCTAACCACTCTCAATCCACAATGGCATCAATATTTAATAGTTCTTGTTCTGTTCGTGCTCGCGCCACAGTGTGAGTGAGTGAATGAGTGTTTCACACATCCTGTACTCATCAGCAACTAATGCGTTGTCTGCTTTTATTTTCTATTTTCCATTTCCTATTATCATTTCCTCCTATATGTAGTATTATTATTCCAATTTTTTGTTCGTTTCCCCACTTTGGTGGTGTGTGTTGTTCTTCCTTTGCACATTACCCACCACATGTAGAGCAGCGGGTATGTTTAACCGTATAATGTAGCATTATCTGCTATAAAATATAGCGAATCGGCGAAAATTTCCGTTTGTTACCGTTCGTAGTGTGTTGTGTTGAGTGTCGCACAGTGTACACACCCGCCTTCAGATTGTGCGGCATGGAGATGGCGAATTTCATTAGGAGCCCCAAGGAGCTGTGCAGAGCTGTGTAGTGTGCCGGCGCTATAGGAACGAGAAATGGAAAACATAATTACTTCATATTAAACGAGTGTGTCACATTCTTCCCATTTGCTATATAGAGGACCTACTAGATGGTGTATGCTCTCGAAAATGATTATAACCTCACAAATTGGTTGGGTTCTTAGCAGAGCGTCAAGAATAGGGGCTCAAGGGTTGCGGGGTTGATTATTCAATACACACGCATACATTGAAATGTCGAGAATCGTCCTAATTCAGCGCCTCTCTTAGACACCGAGTCGTATAGAGGAAACGAAGTTACGATCATGATATTATGATGTTTTATTCTGTGCTTTATGGCAGGAGACTACCCGCACCCGCCGCACCCACACAGACTACTCACATACACACACGCATATGGGGGCAGAATGAAACACAGGATGTGCGATGCCTGATGTAAGGATGTTGTCTATTCTATTTAGGCGGAAACCATTTTGTCAGCAAAATTCCACCTCTTCTTCTTTCTCAATCCGCCGCGCCGTGTCGCCACGCCATCCTTCAGACCAGAGTTGTTCACATATCCTTCAAGTTCAGTTCAGTTCAGTTCAGTTCAGTTTGATGAGCATGAGAAAGAAGTAGGTGCAAAAACAGGAAGAAGAAAAAAAGAAAAAGAAAACGTGACGACTGCCTTTGGAGTTTGGCAGTGGTGAGAGCGTAATTATTTGCCTTACCCCCATCATCATTCCCTATCGTGTACACACACATACATACGTGTACCCTCACAAGCCATGCACTCTCCTTATGTCTAACCTTGTTAAATGTTCTGTCTAATTACTTTTCAATTATCCTTGATTTGGTGGGAGTAGTATATGTAGAATAATAGAGGAGGAAGTTAGGGAATGTTCCTTTCTCTATGTTGTAGCTATATGGAGAGAAAGAGAGAAAGTGAAAGGACGATGACGACGACGACGACGATAACAATGAATTGGGGGTAAAAGTTCGTAGTTTACCGAGCACATAACTTAATTTAATTTGAAACCAAGGATGGAATGCTTTATGTCTCTGTACATAGTCTGGCGGGCAGGGCACCAGTGGTCAATCGTCAAAGTAGTCTTAATTTGTAAAGACTGCAAGTGATATAAAATATTATTTAATGGTTTTTGAGGACTTTATCTTTTCGTATGTTTATGGATCAAGAAATTGACCGCTTCATGGTATCAGCGATAAATATTATGAAATATTTCCTAAGCAATTGCAATGTCGAACCAAATGCTTATGTACTTCCTAAGCTTGCCAATTCTCCTTAGTTTGACTTCAATTTAGTCACGATTTTTGAGTACATCCGGGCTAAACATTCAAAATAATATTTGTTGAACAAGAGTTTCAACAATTAGCTAGAAACCCGTTTCCAATTTTATAAAAAAGTTAGTTTACCCTTAAGAAAGTGTTAAGATGGCTTTATTCCTGACGGTTGGGGTAAGTCCACAGGCTCCACAGTTTAACAAAAGAATCTCTCTTAACACATTAGAAAGCGGTAAAACCTTATTAGTTCTTGTAATACATGAGTCTTTCTACAAGTATATGGTAGTAGAAATTCAGTTCACGGAATTGCTTGAGCCAGTTTCGACTTTTCGGGATATCAATATTCTCATAGCGAAAGCTTATGGCTTACATCAATTAAAAAAAAAGGCTTACAATTTTGAATTTTTCTGTAAGGGGTTCCTGCTTACTTACTTACTTACTTACTTACGTGGCGCTACAGTTCGGGGTGAACCTGGGCCTCAACCAACAAGCCTCTCCAGTTAGCCCGGTCCTTAGCTAACTGCCTCCAGTTGCGCACTCCAAGTTGGTTGAGGTCCCTTTCTACTTGTGCGCGCCACCTTAGGCGAGGTCTTCCTCTACTGCGTTGTCCCTCCGGGTTAGATTCGAAGACTCTGCGGGCCGGAGCATTGGTGTCCATTCGCTCTACATGTCCTAGCCATCTTAGGCGACTGATGCCCAGTTTTTTGACTACGTCGATGTCGCTGTACAGCTCGTAGATTTCGTCGTTGAATCTTCTCCTCCAAAGCCCGTCAACGCAAACGGGACCGTATATCTTCCGAAGAATTTTTCTCTCGAGGCGACCAAGGATATCTTCATCCGCTTTCTACAGAGTCCATGCTTCAGCGCCATAAAGCAGGACTGGGATGATCAAGGTCTTGTACTCCTTAGTTGTTCGAGATAGGGCCTTACTACTCAATTGCCTGCTCAGCCCAAAGGAACAGCGATTGGCAAGAGTAATTCTTCGGTTAATTTCCGCCGAGATGTTATTGTCAGAATTAATAGCAGAGCCAAGGTACACAAAGACCCTTACTACCTCGAAGTTATAGCTGTCGACTGTCGATTCCTGCTAGAATTTTATATTCGAAATGATGTCCAACTAGGCTTATAGTACACCTCTTCTTTTTTGGAAATCGATGTATAACTGTGGACTGAGAAATGATCTCTCGCCATCTATCTGAAATTCATCGACTATCTGATTGGTATGTAGCTCGTCTGCTGAAACTATGAACGTGTACAAAGAATGACATTTTGTCAGTTCGTTATTGTAATAAAAAACCTGGCAGGCAACAGGTAGAGAGAGGATAATTTTGTTGGTATCTTAGGAGTACTATTTTTGGAGCATTATTTTAATAACAATTGGTATCCATATTTGAAAATATTTAAAGTTGGTTTGTACTAGAGCTATCTACCGAGTTACGGTTTTTTTTTTAAATCCCACCGACGATATATTGGGTCAGATGGATGGACGGAGGAACGAGCGAGAGCAAGAGAGTAAAAAGAACCCTGAACTTTTGCACACATCAGTGGGCCTCTGACCCCAAAGTCACTAATCGCTGGCATCAACACTGACGTCTGCTTACATAGCTAGAATAATAGTGAATTTAACATTTTTTGTTAACTTGTTTCATGAAATTTTTTCCACAAGTTAAAGTTGTACGATAAACCAGGGGCCTGTTTTACAAGGCAGTCATTTTACCACAGTTCACATAAAAAATAAATTAAGTGCACCTCAAAAGCTACAAATGATCAACTTGTAAGCTCCAATGCATGTGTCCCCAACTTCACAAGTGTTTCTAGAATATTTTACGTGTCATTATAACAGCGCTGCTTTCACATAATTGTTGTAAAATTTCTACTGCAGGTAAATCTATTTCTTCTAGCATCGTAAGCAGATGTACTCTAACTCTTTAAGCATTGATAGGACGTCTCAATATTCTTATGCATATAATCCATCCTCAAAAGAACTCGATGACGTTTAAGGATATCGTCGTACATCAGATCCCACAGTAGTGAATTTAGTACTGAGCTTTGTAGAATTCCGCCTGTGACGTTGTACGGTGGTTTCGGTTCTCGACAACTCGGCATCCTTGTAGAAGGGACTTCCCACAGTTCTCCGTACTGAATTCATTTTTCAGGACCAGTTTGATGATGATCCAGTATCTACTTAGTCGCCCGGTGCGTCAGTTTCTATATACAGAGTGAGGGTTCTATTTCAGTGTTTAAATAGTTGCTATAAAAAAGGAAGTAATGCGCACCTTAGTCATCATATTCGCATAACTTTAATAAATATCACAGACCCGGCAATCCTATATAACAAGGTATAGGGTCCTTGAAAAGCTACATCAACAACGCAATGTCTTAGTGGAATAATCTGCGGATAATTATTGCATAGCGTCATCCATGTCATTTTCAAAATTTTCTAGTGAAGTGTTTATAAATAAATTTAAAAACCAAAGCTCTCTTTCACTAGCTATCCTTATATAGAGTATTCAAAACGTACAATTGTGGCGTATCTTCGATTGACCAATTCATTTCATTATTATTGTCCGTATATTATACAAACTTTAACGCAATTTCTTCCTTAAAGCGCATGCATTTAAAGGGTAAAAAGGATTCAACTCACTCGCATTTTTCATCTGCAAACATTTCGAGTAAACCACACAAACTTTGTAGGAATATCTTCTTTAAATAATAAAACCTAAAATAGGTCGAAAATATTTGCATTCACTCCCCCGCATCGGCCTCTCAATCTTTTCTTCTCTTCCACAATACTCGTACTTCCTCAGCATCAGAACAACTATGATACAAAAAGCTGGAGGACGAGAATATTTCCTTAAAGAAAAATAATTACTTTTATTGATTTTCCACTTGAAGTTGGTCTTTCCTGGCTCCCATTGATAGATTGGTTGCTTTCAAAACCAAATGCAAAAACGGAAGTCGCAGAGACTGAGACCGAAGGCGAAGGAGTCCAGAAGATGAAAATACAAATACGAGCACAAGGAAAAAAAATATAAGGAATCGCATTGGATGTGATTTTTCTGTAAGGAGTCTCAGTCAATGTTGATGTATGTACAGTGGTGACAGTACTCACCAATTATCAGTGGTAGTGGTGGTGATATTAGTTATAACACTAGCGCGGTAAAGAGATCTCTTGAAGTTGTAAATCGACTTTCATCGTGAAAGGTAGAAAACTCTTCAACGAAGAATATACTCGTAGTTGGAGGAAGGAGTCTCAATGGAGTAAAGTACCAAGCAATCAATGCTCAATGGATTATAATATTTTGAATTCTTGAAATGAAAAGATATTTTTTTTTTATGAAACAAGTTCCCAAATAAAGTAGTAGATCGATAAAATTCGGGATGAAAGGGTGCCAATGGTTAGAAAAAGTATTGATTGAGCTGCGCACAGTGTAACAGACTTGATTGCTGTAGTAATTCAGTAATTCAGTTAAATTTCTTAGATTTAAGATACATTTCAGAGAGAAACGGCAACCATCCACACTTCGGTGGTTCCCATTGTTCAAATGCAGATTTTAATACATTTGAGTTCTATTTGACATTTCGCCCATGGTATTTACGAGATATGGCCCCTGCAACTTTTTTTTGAATTCCTCAGTTAAGTCCGGAGGACAGGGATTTTCATCGAGAACGAGGAGGATGGCTTGAAGAGATTGGAGCAAAACTCACCTATTGATTAAGCGAATTCTGCAGTATTTAAAACCATGCAACCTTGTGGTCAAGAAGAGGACACAGCCTTGCAAGAACAGTAGTTAGGCACATTTTCATTTTGTGCATACATGCAGTCTTCGAGTCGATTCCAGATTGATGAGTAAGTGGCCTGTGCAAAAAACTTCGTTAAAGCCCAAAACTGGGATGTATTTCTACTTCATATAGCAATGCCAAAGAGATTTTTGAAGTCCAATTTCGGTGGTGTGAACTATTTTACCTTTGGGAGGAGAGTAGGTATATGTAGGTATAAAATGTAAAACCATTTGGATGAAGGTTATAAGGCAGTCGTGTTAGTGGTCGAACTTTTAGCGACCGTGGAGGAAAGGAGTTTTATTTGGTTGTAGTCATCTAAGATACATTCAAACTGTCCTGACTAGGTTGAGGATGCTGTATGGTTCGTACATATCCTTATTATATCCTCTCTTCAACTCTCCGCCTATGCAGATGGGACCAATATTAGTCAAAGAAATGCTCGTCCGAAACAACAAAGGGCACCCCATGCACTTTCGATATGGATCAAGGTCTTATGTAGATTTGCCTTAGTTGCTTGTGCGAAGGCTCTGAATTGAATTCTTAGCCCAAAGAAATTGATAAAGGTTACGCTTTTTCTAAGTTCTGCCCTGATGTTGTATATTCGAGATTATAACGAAGTCGTACTTGACTATCTTCACACTCTTAAATCTTCTTTTGAATGCGCATTAAACTATTGGTCGTTTTTGCCTGTAAGAAGCTAGGCAAAAGCTGTTTTGCTGCGTAAATGTCATACATATATTCATTAAATTCTTTAAACTTTGAGAAACCTTTGTTCATGTCAAAGCTAGGCAGGGGTTTATACAGCTCTCCTCAGTGGTAGACAAATCTCGTGGCAATAAAATCTATAAAGAGCTGTTAAATTATCTACGTATATAGGAATTTTCAGGTTTTTTCAAGATCTGCCATGGTATCACTGGTGCACGTTCCTGGTCTAAAACCACATTGATATGTGATAGTCTGCTTGTTAATAAAAGACTTTATGAGCTTACAGCAGATTAAATCTTATACGCAATGTACATATATATGTATAAGGGGTCTGGCTCTTTTCTTAACCTTAATAACTATCAATTGGACTGAAAGCCTTTTGCCCTTCTTGAAGCTTGTTTCGTTTCCAAACCATCAGCTGTCTTATTTTCACTCATATATTCCTGTCATGGCGCATAAGTGGGGAAAACTTTTTTATTACTAGCAAGCAATGGCGAGTCCCCACCATGTTGCCACAATAGACACTGGACCCTAACTCGTTAGCTTTATTCAAGCTATTTATGATGAATGTCATGCCATGTGGATATCTTGTCTTTCTTTTGTTCTTAAGAAATTCTCTCGTGGAGAAACTACTTCGATATTGTACATGGAGTTGTTCTTGAAAAAGGCACAAGGATAATGGTATACTGGCGTTGCTTTAATTATATTTTCCACTATTTTCTGATATTCCGTTTTCCTCCATTATTGGAAGTGAATGACTTTGATGGAACCACTCTGCGGCAGAGCATTGCATATTGAAAAACTCAAAGGATACCCAGGTAATCCAAAGTGAATTTAGAAGTTCAAAAAAAACCTGATTGAGCACTGAGCAAAAATAATCTGTCAACTCATTTTGAGGGTTTAACGTCAAATCGCCATCTTATCTCAGCATTATATGCTACTACACATGCAAATACATTTTTATTTCATTATTATTCCTCCAAAAGAAAAGAAATTGACAGTTCACCCAGAATAAATTCAGCAAATAAGTCGCAAGGATAACAATTCAAATTCTATGCGAAAATGCATACCCATGCATCTTTGTATACAGCGTCAAGGTCTTCTCTAGAGAAAGAAAGAGGGAGATCGCTTCCCGCATAATTCATCATGACCTTGCTTTAGAAATTCATTTTCGCGATATGCTTAAGCCTTGGCGATTTTCCTATGTTCCTGTGCTGCTCTTCTAGTGAACTACACTCTATGGAATGACATCTCAAAGTATTACTGAATGACTAAGAACCACGATAGAGCGTTTAACTGACAATTTAGCGAGCATAAATATTTATGTGCAACACTGCGCCCTAAGGTTACATCGTTTACTTGAACCTGAACAAACACTCTTGTATACACGAAGGCACAAAAACAGCAGAGGCTGAAAAACGACAGCCAGCAATGTTCAGTATTGGCAACAAGGGAATCAGGCAACCACCAAGAGGGATGGTTCATGCTGATGCTGATGGTGGTAGCGGTGGTGGTAGTGGTGGTGGTTGTTTGTCAACTTGAATCTTGTGCTTCATTTTTATTATTATGATTATCCTTCTTCTCTGTTCAGGTAGATGGTTGGTGGTGGTTGGCTTCTCAGTAAGGAGGCAGTTGGAGGTTCATCTTTGGCTCAATTGTTTTATATGTCATTTGGGGGAAATTTTCATATTTTTGGTAAGGAGATGGATAATTATGATGATCGCGGTTACAAGTGATTTTTATTAAAATTTCATTAGGACTGGCTGCTGGGTAGGATAAGACATCTGAGATTATTACTTTTATTTTCCATTTTTGCAGAGCGGATGACAGATTATTGTTTTGTTAGAGGATTTTCTTGTTCTTGAATTATGCTCTTTATAATTATGTAGTACTGATATTTAGGTAAAAAAGGAAGAACTTGTCCAACGCTGGAATTCGAATGCCGACTAGGCCGCAAGAAGTAAGACTTTTGTCTAGCACAACAATCGCAACTATTATCCTAAGGTACGTACTTAAGATACCAGTATCTACGAAAGGGGTAGGTAATTTGGACACCATTTCTGGCAGTTAATGAGATATTACAAGGGAGTTACTTTTTCTTGCGATTGAATCTTGCAGTCTCGATTCAGTTCCTCTAACAAAGAAACGTTTTCCGTTTCTGCTATCCTCGATGGATATGTCCGCCCATCTTTCGGAACGGAGTCAATTTGTATTAGAGTGCTGTGGTACCTTTCCGTAGGACAAATTCTCTTAACTGCATCCAAAGGCTTATTTCATATTTCATGAGGCCCAGAATCTTCGGATATTCGTAAATTGCTCAGTAATTACCATCGCATTGCAATCAAAATTCCAAGAATATACATAGTTCTTTTATTTCTGTATAAATAAAACCAACACAATGGCAACTAGGTCCTGCGACTTCTTTTACTCCCACAAGCAATATTCTTTGAAGTATTCCTATAGGTCATGTTAGTGGGGATATTCCTGTGCACCTATAATACCTTATTGCCACGACTACACCACCGAGTCTCCAAATTCTTTACAGTCCCCAATAAAAGTTCGTGCACCGCTAAGCATACTGCATGAAGAAGTAGGAGTCCATCGGGTGCAAATAGATACATATGTTGCAGCCAGATCTTTAAAGTCTTTACTGTGCGACTGTCTTGCATTAATGATTAAAAAAATGAGCAACTCTGGGCAGTAAATTCTCCTTGGAAGGATTAAATGTGAAATACAGAGCTTAAGCTTAATATATTCTATGTTTTATTATATCTATCAACGACAGCAACCATATGCCTAACCCAACTAAAACGAGCTAGTGTAGCTGAAGAATGCATCGGTAGACAACAATTCAACGATAAATTTTCTGACAGTAGTTAAACTCTTACCAAAAAGATAAATCTATTCAGTTAAGTAAGTGCATATGTATGTACGAGTAGTAACGATTTTAAGAGATCCATGCGTTGCCGCAAAATATACATAGATACATATGTATCTCCATATTTCATGCGTCACTAATAATTCGGTTACACAGATGCATTTGAACAACTGCTTGTAGAGAAAGCCAATAACCAAATGGCCATCGATTGAATAAATAAATCATTGATTCACCATTTTTACCACAGGGTAGATGGGTACACTCATCCGTTCGGGTCAACTGCATAATCAATTTCAACTGACACAACTGATACAACTGTTACGTTCCCATGCCTATGGCCAAATGTACGAAATGCATGCATTTCTCATTAACGATATTACCTCTAGAATTTGCTGCGGTTGTTAACAGCTATCCAGGATACAAAGCTACAATAAAACGATTTCTTTTTTCAGTGTTCTATTACAATTCAATCCATGTGGTTTGGGTGGGGAAAAAAAAACTGAATCTGTAGAAAACTCGTGTTTGGCCAGATTTCATCGTTCTCTCAAATTCATCTTCCGGATAAAGTTTTCTTTTGTTTCACCCAAGCATTCCTCTATTGGCAGTATACGGCCACGTGACACTTTCATCACCCAACAACCTGAACCCGACTACGACCAATCGTATAACCTACAGAGAAATGTATGCATCCATGACTAACACGTGCTCGCACAGTTTCTGTTCTCATGAATCTTCTGCACACAGCAAGTGTTCCTGGTAAGTTTTATTTTACTGAATCATCACATCGACATCTCCATGTTTTCTGTCCGTTCCAGACACCATTACAGTTGAAGCCGAATACACATACATACACATGTATGTAGGTACTCTCCTTCCTTCCTTAACGATGGGAGTTGAGCTTGCAATTGAAAATGTTTCACCCTTCTCTGATTACACCCGCGAAGTATTAAATTGAGATACGAGTATAATTTCTGTAGCAACTATTAGTTGTTTGCCTTACACAGGGTGTAATTGAAACGTGGGCTAGTACTTTAAGGAATGTATTGTTTCATATATTTTCTTATATAAAATTAGAAACCTTATCTAACCTAACCTCACTTTATTGTGCTGTGTCCCTTATTTTTGCTAGAATTTCTTTGGCCTACTATTCACTGCTTAAGTAGGTAACCAGTTGAGATGGACCCACCTAGAGAACGATATGGACCTCAGACGAATTCTTTGAGATTGAAATCCAATACCTTTTCACCGTTCAAATATAAAAATATCTTCTGATTGGCACAACTCAGTATAAGCCTTCGTCGAACATATACTAGTAAATTGCTTGATATTCTGTAGGACGTTGATTGTTTTGTGGTAAATCCGGCGCCAAGAGGTGGTCTGTACACAGTTCGTCGTCGGTTATTTGGTGCCCTGTGAGGAAGGTAAGGGCAAGAGGTGCATAGGCAAGAAAGTACTAGGACCCCATCCTATCCAAATGGGTTTGAGACGTCTACTTGAACTGAATCCTTAAAGCTACGAGACAGCTGCCTCTAGAGAACTGGAAACTATATGTCCCGAACTGAAGTGTATAGTGTACTGTGTCTTCGCAGATCAGTAAGTGGCTCAATTTCATGCAGGTCCTACATCTCCTAGAAGAACTAATGGAAATGAATCCTTAATCTTCTCTTGGCCATGGCAAAGCATTAGTACGGCAGATGCGAATGATTCAGAACCCCATGATCCAGCACCCCGTTATGATATCAGATAACGACCACAACTTAGCTTAACTGGGGTCACCTCTTATTGAAGACTGACCGCACACATCTGCCCTGTTTTTGGCTTTATCTTGATAGTCCTGTTTGGAACTTTTCTCAAATTTAGTTTTTCTGTTCTTTCCTTAAATGGAATAACCACCTGCCCAGTAGCCAGTATATGATCACTCCATTAAAGGACTTTTGCAAGAATTCTACTAGCCTTGATATAACTAGGAACCTGTCTGCAAAATAATAACCTTCTGAATTTTGCAGCCGGATAATGGCATTGACTTCGATTTAAAAAGCGTTGTTATCGGTTTATCGCATTTGAAGGAATGCTTCCTTCCTAAAGTTTCGCTTTATGTCCGCAACTCCTGTACAGTGACGTTCAATGTGGAAAACCAATTCCTTTTCCTTGATAAAGCAGGTTTACCCAATCGTTTATATTTGAAATTCTTGATCACAGTCAGGTACAATGGAGAGCTCAATTGAGTTCAATTAAAATCTACAATTTACTAGATATGGCCAACATGTCATGTTTGTTCTGAGACATTAAAGCGCCCATCTCAGACAATATTACTCCCCGCAGATTTAAGCTACACCCTGTATAGATACATAAATTAAACAATAGTCCACACCCTACATAAGTACAGCAACATTTACTCTTTACAAAGGTATTCTACCAAACAGATAATTTACTTACAAGGAGGGAGAAAGTTCAGGCTCTAAACCACAAAAGTCAAGAAAAGTTAAAAAGTATGCTATGTCCTGGACTTTTTTATTCATTTTTATTTCCTTCTATTCTCTGTTCGTGCCCCCGCCTACAGTCTTCAATGGGACTGAAAAAATAAAGTATTGTACTATTGCCCGTCCAAGTTGAGAAAAAAAAAAGAAAAAAAAAATCAGGAAAACGAAAACCTTTCTTCCACATAATACCTAATAAAAATCGAAGGACATTACATCCTTTCCATGATACTCTTTTTCAATTTAATATTGTTGTTGTTGTTGGTTTTTTGTATTCAAAAGAAAAGTAGGGAAAACTCAAATCAGGGGCTCAGTGAAATTCTTCGTTCATTATTTTTGTACTCTTTATCCTTTGACCCTTTTGGGAAATTTGAAATAATGATGATGTACCTACCGATGATGATGATAGTCATCATGTCGGTGCCTCCAGTGTGCAGCTTGACTGAATGGGTACATACATACTCATACATACATACAATAGCAAAACTGTTAAGTTAATATACTCGTAATCTAAATACATAAATATGAAATGTATATAGTACTCGTATAGTCAGGTTATTCTTGATGAGAAGAGATAAAAGCAATGCCGCCGCCGCCACTTGTAACGACGTCTACAGAAAATGTGAAAATTGAAGCGTATTGCTGTGGACTGGGTGGGGAATAAAGTGCTAAAATATGACCGAAAAGGGAGAGATGAATTTGTAGTGGAACAGATTTATGATCGCCAAGGTGCCTCGGTCAACGTGTTTCTGTTTTATTGCATTCTCCTTGGTATATAGTCTTTTGCTACATACATACGTAGATATGTATATGTAAATACAAGAAAGGTTAAGGTAATTGGGGATAAGAGTACTGGGCGTAGAAATCTCAATGGGCATTGTAAATGTCAATACAAATGTAAGGCGAAGAGCTTTTTTATTGTAGGTCTTTGGTAATAAGCACAAAAGAAGTTCAAAGCAGTTCATTGACCTTTTCAGAAGTAGTCTAATTGGTTATTGGGTTTTGAGTCGGAAATAAATATGTCCTTAATCGTATCCCATCTTACTTCAAAGGGGTTAGTATATCGAACGATTATGTGTTTCAGGTTTCTTTGTAAAAATTTGTACATTGTTGCTCTTCAAAGCGACCCACGAATTCATTTGTCGTGCTGTGTTTATGACTTTGTCTTCATTGACATAATATCACAGCTTTTCCATTTATCGTAGAGTATTCATCGCTACTCATCTTACAGATACGATACTATATTCAGCCGATTTAAGTTTATGCGCAACAATGCTTTCTATGAAAATACATTACATCCATTTTTGGGCATTGTTCTCCTTTCAGATTCGATTCGCAACTGAACACAAGTTCATTTAATGTTTGCATCTAATCAAAGACAGCCATATGTTCCACCGGTGGCAGCCTGATCGTTACCAGAAGGCTGAGACAGCTGAACAACACCGATATCTCTCAAAAGCATTATCTACTCTAATAGTAATCTGAAATCCGATTTAAAGGTCTTACATACATATGTTACCAAGGCTTCGTTTGTCCGATTCTGACCTATCAGTGTGGTGGAACATATAAAGCTGTCTTCGTTCAAGGAAAAATGTCCATAAACAAGCGCACACTCTGCCTTTAGGCATACGGTGTCTAAGGATCCTTCTGTTTTGATCAGAACTTATAATGTCATTTGAAACTTGTGAGGATTCGCTTTACATATGTATATGGTTAGTTCGCATTACAAATACAAATACAAATTCTTGGCGCAACAGACCGTATGTGGTCCAGGGCCTAGCTTCTCGCGACCATTCGTGTTGTGCGTGTTGCATTTTTCACTCAAATGGAAGCGGCCTACAGTTTGGAGCCATATCCGAAAGGCAAATTGAGAAGCTTTCTCTTGACAGTTATTAATCTCGGACGTTTGTCAGACATTCGCGAGAGGTGGGACCGTGAAAAATTTTTTATGTTCTCTGGGATTCGAACCTCGAACCTCACGCTCAGCGATCCAACGCACTAACCACTTGAGCCACGGCGCCCACGGTTAGTTAGCATTACGAGGAATAATTTGTTGGGGACTGGTTTTACTCTTATCCTGGATATTCTCGAAACACCTCGAGCAAAGGATGCATACCATTTAAGTCTTGTTTTTGGATGCATATGACTACATATCAGGTTCAACGAACTTGATCATTATTTACCCTTACCATTGAACTTGATGAGATGGAAGGATATAGTAGACTTTGCGAAAAAAAACCTTAATGCGATGTGGAATGCGGTAGACTTAAGATATTTAGGTTTGTATGCCAATGTGTGTGATCTTTGATCGCTGATAAATTGGTTGAGTAAATGATAATCCCTCCTATTGTCCTGTCTGTCCCCCTGCGGCACCGCCAGTCAAGGAATTTCTTCACAGGGGTAAGTATGACGACTCGTCACTTCCTTCTCAGCTGCCAGAGCTAGCAGTTTCTTTGTTTCCTGCGCTTCTCAGTGCCCATTCTTCTATACGCAATTGCTGCATCATTGTTGTGATTATTCCACGGGCAGTCCCCCGCACTTCGCTCGACGACACTATGATGAGGTCTATTATATTTCTCGAACACTATTATTTTTTTTGGCCCGCCAATTTCGCTTTCCAGGATATTTCTAGTCTTAGAGTACTTCTGGCATTCCATCAGCACATGTGCCGCGTTCTGTGGCCTACCTTCACAGTATGGGCAGTATGGGTCATCCACGTGCTTATATTTGTGGAGATACTCCCGGAAGCATCCATGCCCCGACAGGAACTACGTGAGGTAATAGTTCACTTCTCCGTGTTTTCGTCCTTTTGATATGGTTTTCCACCTATGTTGCCATTGAGCTTGCGGGGCTTCAATGGTTCTTCTCCTGTTCACATGCTCATTGCATCCCCTTAAAGTACATACGACGTTTGTGTGGTTTTGCCTACTAGCTCAAATTAAGGTCATGGCTGAAGCTTAGGATTGTTTGAGCTAAGGAGGAGGTGACTTCAATGACCTTAGTCGCTAGTTATACTTAAGAGAAATTTTATCGCACTTTTCAGGAACTGGCTTAATACGCACAAGTTTCCTTCTATTCAGAAAAATGCCTTTCGAGTGCGATAATGAAAAAAGTTTTCGTAAAGGCTTGGTCAAGTCAGGTGAACACTTCTTTGAAACCAGACGAGAGATCCAATTCAGACCTAAGATACCTACCAATTTGTCTCAAGAAATATTGAACCACATTCAGCTTAGGTGCGAAGAAGAAAATATCTGATGAAAATGAGTATGCTGCGAATATTGAAGCAACAATATTAACCGGCTCTTTACTGTAAAAAAGATTTGTATCTTTAAAGACAAGATCTTGAAAGGTCGATGCGATGTGATGTGAAAAGTGTCATGTGAATGAATGTCACAAGTACAGTGTCCCTTGCAATGGCATGTAAACAAAGATCGGTAATGTCCCTTCCCTTCCTAATTGGAAGAGTTTTCCAAAATAAATATAAGACAGATACAAGATATTATGAAGAAAAAAGAAACTACTAGACATTTGTTACTTTTTATCTCCACTCGAGATACTGAAGTTTTTTCCAAAATTTATTGCATTAGCTTTGTTCAGCTTCGCATATAGCACGATCCCACAGAATACAAAAGGACACATCTTTTTGATTGCTTAATACATATAACAGTGCAGTTTAAAAACTTGTTTATTCACCACACCACTCATATTTCAGCGATTCAAGTATGCACACTCGGGCGTATGTGTAATCGCTTTTGAGCCCTATAATCATCGTTATTTCTCTACCACACCGGAGCTTACAACTTCATGTGGATCTCGTGTGCCTTTCCGCATTGCGACGTCCTCCGAATAACCCACCAAACCATAAGCATAACCCAACCAATAATTCTCTTCCTGGAAAATGATTTTTTTATTTTTTTGCACCATGTGCCCTCGGTCTGCGTTGGTTCGCAGTGAATTCCAGCTGCCTGGCCTGGCATTTTGTGCACGGGACTTACATATTAACCACTTGGTATACTCGAACGGATGCTCTCCTGCCATGGCATGGTTTTCAAAATTAGTGGCAAGACCTATCTAGCCGCTGGTAACATTTGCAAATCAGAGAGAATTCAAGTTTGGTAAAATAATTCTGAATGGGAAAAGTACTTTCAGCATGAAAGGTCATTCGAATGCGGATGGGGCTTGCCTTGCGCACCTTTCGGGTACTCGTACTTACTTTCGTTAAATTAATGCGATGTGCAATTCACGAGAAATATTTAATTGCTATTTCAAGGACGTCGTTATTGTGATAGATGCATAGCAACTACGATTTTCGACTGACTCGCAAAATAAATAAATTATCAACGATAACTAGGACATTTCTGGGTCATCCCTTCCTAACACTAACTTATCATCACCCATTTTCAACCAACGGATGATTTTTTTTTCTCACTCCATCTTGAGTACAATAAAAATATCTGAAGAAGCTTTCTACCTTAGTTTTGGTTCGCCTCCCCAGGATAATAATGATGGGAGTAAGTGCTGCAACTGCATTCAATTTAGTATTCAACAATAGCAAACCAAAAGCAAAACATCGTATGTGTAGGGGTAGAAGCTTTTGTGATTGTATGAGTTGAATGTCATTGCTCCGAGGAGTTTCGGTTTATTGCAAAAACTAAAGAAAAAGGAAATGAAACTGCTGGTAGCTCTATGGGATTGAAAAACCAAGAAACTATGCATGCTGTATTCTTATTTTTTTTTTCTCCATCCCCAAAGGATATGTTGATCGTGTCGAGTTTAATTTTCTTTTTCGTACAGATGCCTTTCCTTTATTTCCATTCCCCATCTCACTAATACTATTTTCGTTCGAATGGGATTCAACTGTGAGGAAAATTAATATTTAATTGTGGAATGAATTTTTCATCCATGCTCACACTACGGGACGATTTTGCTCCTGTCAAACCCAGCATGGATAGGATCATTGCGTAAGAATAAACGTACATACATACGAGTATATGTAGCTAGATTCGTGATCGAAGACTAAAATTATACCCAAGGGAGCACAACTCCAATGCCTTCCTCGCTCTGTGTAAATGTGTTGCTCCTGCTATGAAACTGATATAAATTAATAATAAATAACTATTAACCAGACTGTTATTGAATTAACTCCACCAACTGGGAAGTGAGAGAGTACTTAATTTAATCTTACCTCTTGGAAAGATGGTACTATGCTACTTTGTCTTTCAATTACTGTCGTGTTGCGAGGGTGAAATGAATGTCAATATTATGTGTAGCGCCGAAGAAGATTCTTCGGCAACATGAGTAGTGAGTTAGCTATTAGTTTTACTAAAGTGAATAATTTGTCCTTGGAAAATGGTGATAGGGATAAGAAAACATACGTTCTATGACAGACGCTTTTAAATTAATTTATTAATTATTTAAAAATACAAAACGAAACCCATTGGAAGCTAAATTTATGGTCCAGAGAGAAATTCGGCAAATCAGAATCCTTTCTGATAATGAAACAACGTGAGGACGAAAACACTTATGCGCAAAAGAAGACCTTTAAATACAATTAAAGTACCTCTTGTAACAGACCCTATGTGGTACGGCATAGCTTCTGACGACCATTGGTGTTGTGCTGAATAAACCCGAAGTTCAGAGCCATATGCGAACGTTTTTTTTTCTTTCAAAAATTAAGTAGCTGTCTGATGACAGCTATTACCCTCGGACGTTTGTCAGAAATTCGCGAGAGGTGGGCTTTGTTTTTTTCTGGGACTCGAACCTCCCGCCCAGTAGATCAAAGGCACTAACCATTAAGCCAGGGTGCAAAAAAACAAGAGCGGAAAATCCAATAATCTTGATTAATAATTTTTCAAATACATAGTCCATTCGCATCCCAAAATTACGTCATGATTAGAATATGGTTAAGGTGTGGCTGGGGACTATCGAAGTCCTCCTAGAAAGAATTCGTATAAAAAAAAGTCAGTCAAGTGCACCTTTTTTTCAGGACTATAAGTAGCCTGTTGTTGTTGTTGTAGCAACTATGTTAATTCGTGTTGGTCCAAACGTTGGGATGTGGTGTTTAAATTGCTCTCGGAACTGTCCAGGCCTAGAAATGTGGCTGCTTCGACGGGGTGTGTCCATAGGGATAGCGTAGTTAGTGATGTCGGGTGAGATGGGCAGTTGAAAAGATGAGCTGTGTCATGTGGTGATGTGCCACAGTCAGGGCATTGATCGGTGATGCTGTCGCGAATACGGTGTATGTAGCTGTTCAAGAAGGAGCTCCAACCAGATCTTAGTTGAGATAAAGTTGTTCTTGTATGCCTGGGGAGGTTTTCTTCGCTTTGATGGATAGGAGGCGGGCGGCCACCCAGAACGATGTTGTGTTGGCGGCAGTCTAGAGCGGTTCTGACTGATTCTTCATGGATCGTGTTTAGGGCCGCTTTATAGTCCTCAGGATCTAGGGGTGTGTGAGTGATAAGCCGATTTACCTCTACTACTACTATACTATAAGTAGCCTGTCGTGGCTGACTGTGCATATATATATATATGAAATCCTGAAACTAATTGTAAAATACCTGCTGTAGCACCTCGTTTGAGAAAAGTCCTGAATGAAAACCAGCCTCTTCTATTGAGAGAAACATTTGAAGCTGATGGGTATTCCGTGGGATAAATTATGTGTCTTAAGAATTGATGGAGAGTTATTTTCTTGTCTAAATCTGGAAAAGCCAATCGAATATCAGACTGTTTGTCTATGATCCATTTCTCTGTGCATGTTACAGATGAGATTGAACAGACCAAACTCCCGAGCAGGGGTCACAATAAAAAAGTGTCTACAGCAAAAGTTATTCGTCTTAGGGACTGCTTTCGCCATTAAGAGGGCCATGCTCAGCTGTCTGTATGTATAAATAGATCTTTGCGTTACCAGATTGAACTTGTGGTTGCGTCACTCACTCATTGCTCCCATCTCACTGAAACAATTCTGCAGGCTTACGTCTGGGCTTTCAAACCTCTGTGCTCTATGGTATAGAAGAAAAAATATTGACAGAAAATATTGAACGCAATGGTCTGCGTTGAAACTGTTTATCTTATCTTATCTTATGCTTGCGAATTATTTTGTTATACGCCAGTGGTAGGTAAGGTGCCCGTCGATAAATCCATAGTCTTCTTGTGATCGATTTCATACCTACATACATACCTGAAATAAACAAAATTTGAGTGATCAATTGTTAATATCAGGTTTAATGGATAAGAAGTACATATTGGGCTTAATCTTAGAGCTACTGGTTTATTTTTGGTTAGAATTGGATTTGGAGATGGTTTATTATGTTGATAGAGTTCGGTCATCGTCATCTTATTCAAGGCGAAATCATCATTGCTGGTCCTGAACTGCTGAGTTTCCTTTATTTGGCTGAAACAATCATTTGACAGTGGCTTAGTGCGATACCGAAATTCTTAAAAGAAGGTTCCTTAAGGAAAAAGTGCTGTATGTCCCGGAGCTCTTTTTTATAGTAAAGTCAGTGTGATCTTCACGATTCTGCTTATTGCAGTTCTCAAGTTTATGAATTCTAATGTTCCATTCTGTTCGAGTCCATGAAGTTCCGAACTGATTGTTTAACGCTGGTGAATAGGTGAATGGACTTACTGGAGTGTTGGATGAATTATCAACGCCATCTGTGTTGTACTTAACCGTAGCTGATATCGAGAGGGAGGCAGGTGCAGTACGATGTTGGGCGGTTACTGGATAGAGTTCAAGTCGTATTTGATAGACACGGACTTAATCTGTACTCCAATATTCAAACCTGCTGATTTAGTGAACGCTGATTCCTCTTTGAGTGAGCTTAAGATGAAATTCACTTCCTCGAGGCGGTCAGTCGGAACAGCAGCAGTGGCTTTGATTTGATCTGATTTATTTAACATATCATAAACCACAAGAATGGTCTTATGCAAGTGCATTTTGAGGTCATGGATTTGGGTACAAGCGCAGCAAGTTGCTTCTCAATGCTTTTGATTTCACTCACGCACAGTGACGAATACGGACTTTCTTGATGAGCCGCCGGGGGCGGAAAATGGAAATTATTTCAGTCGGTAAACGGCGAAAAATAAAAACAAACACTACGACGGTCAACACAGAGATTGGCATTAAATCCTCCGTCAATCAATTCGATGCGTTGGTTTGAGGAAGTCCACAAAAATGTAAGATCCTTGGTTCGTATTCTATACTTGGGTTTGAGTTTATACTTTTTGGTGCTGCATATAAGGCAAATAGTCTTTTCCTGTATCTTGGTCTTCAGTTTATTCTTTCTGACGATCATCGTATGCAAATACTTTATAAATGGAGATGACACTTACCAAGGGCAAAAGACATGTAAGTCCATCAGAGAAGTGAAGCAAATAGTAGCCTACATATGTACAAACGATTTTTTAGGTCGCTAAGTGGGGCATTCACGAATGATACATAAGGGCGGCCCTAGTATTATAGTTAATCTTGCCGTACTTCGCAGATCTGTATATCCGAATATACATATCTACTTTTTCCAAATGGGTAATAGAAAGTTCTGAAAGGGAGACACTGCGCCTAATCACCCTATTGGATAAGTGGTATTGCATGCAGAGTAAAAGGATGAATCTTAAAATTTTGTAAATCGAAAAAAGTCCCAAAACTAGTGCATCATGGTATGGTACTCTATGTACGAATATACCCGTATGTGTTTTGTTTTCTTTTGTACTGTCCTTCGCTATAATTCCTGTTCTTTATGAAAATTTAATTTCACTGCTGTTCGTTTCTAAACGCTCTGTCCTTTCCATTCCTCACTTCGCTCTACACTACGCCGGCCGCACCGTCGTGATCTATGATTGACATTCGCAGAGGAGAGACTATAAAAATGTTATCATCAAATTATCATAAATCCTCATAAAGCTGTTTGTCGGGGCAAAGTCGTATTCTTTGCATGCATAAGTGAACCAGTTTTGATGGGTGGGCTCGGTGGCGTTATTCCTTTTCTTCTTCTTTAGTTGAAATGGTGGCGTGCTGGTGTCGCTTAAGAATCTGTCTCTCTCCCTCTTTATAAATATGTACGAGTGTATATGGAGTTTATATTAATGTAAAGCAAATAAGATTTTTGAAAGGACTTTGATTAAGCTCGCATTGAGTGTGATTTGTTTTTCTAGCTTTTGAGGCGAGGAAATGAGATTTTCGTCAATTCATATCTGACAATAGTGTGAAGTAAGTGCAATGGACCAAAAGCACATGAATGAAGATGGTAATGGAAATTAGGAATTCATACAATAATATTTTATGCATACCTACACACTCCTTTGAATATGGCATTGTCTTTGAATTTGTGAAGATGACTGCATACACATACATATGTACATATAGAGAGAGTAAAACTGAAATATGTATGTACATACATACAGTGGTGGAAAGATAAATAGCATACCTAACTAAGATTTGTAGAAGTTTTAAAATAAGAAAAACTCGAGTTTTCACATAATTTGTTTTACATATACTTCAATTTTGAACGTAAATATGTAATTCAAAAACAATTTTTAACATTTTGCCAACAGTAAGAACAAAAAAATAAAACACGCATTCAAACGTTTGAAAAAGGATGCAAATATAAATAGCACCAGAGGTACATTATAAGCAAAAAATTTTAACGAAATGCGAAAACTGATGAGAAATTTACTTTAATTTATATTACCATTTTTTTTTTAAATCAAGATTTAGTAGGGCACCCTTTATTTTCCAAAACTGCAGTAAGTCTTTCTACAAATTTCTGGAAACGAGCTATTCAGATGGAATACCATGCTTCTTGAATTGATGTCCATAAATTGCCCAAAAAATTCAAATTTGTTTCTATTTTAAGGCCTTATCGATGGTATTCCACAAATTTTCAATTGGATTTAGATACGGACTCTGTGCTGGCCAACTTAAAACTTGAGTTCTATTCTCGCGAAGCGAAACCTATACTGATTTGGCTGTATGTTTTGGGTCTTTGCCGTGGACCAATCCCGAAGTTAGAGGCAAGTTTTCAAACGCAAAAGGTTCAATGTGGTTTTGCAATATTTCTGCATACTGATGTTGATCCATCCTATCAGATACTCCTTGAGATTAACTATAGGACCAACACCGTACCACGAAAATGCTGCCCACACCATTACATTACCGCCACAGTGTTTAATCGTTTTTATCGTGTACTTTGCGTGCAACTCTTGGCATTGTGGACGATGAACATTAACTTTTCCATCAAAGTCGAATCTGTTAAACTTCGATTCACATTTTTCCAAAAGAGTAGTGCCTTTTTCAGATGCTCCTTCGCAAACACTAACTGTTTCCTCAAATTTCTTGCAAAAACAAGTGGCTTTCTTCTTGCAATGCAGCCATGCAGCCCTGCTTCGGTAAGGCAATAGCGCACAAGTCTTGAAGATACATTTGCGTCATAATCATCTTCAATTTGATGTTTTATCTCTGTTGAGCTCTTGATTGAACCCTTTTGACTTGCGGTTATCATTGCTCTATCCATGGCTTTTGTTGTTTTCTGGCCCGTTTCTTTCTTTCGATATTCTCAAAAGTATTATGGTCTCTTACGTGTTTTATTGCTTTATATACAATCTTTTTGGAACAGCCTAAATCTTTCGCAATCTCAAGGATACGCCTTCCATTCTCAAACAAGTTGAGCATAGCAATTTTTTCTCAGACGAGCAATAAATACCCCTTCCCATTATTAATTCTAATACAAAATTACTTAGATTTGCTTTAGAATGGTAAATAAAATTAATCTTACAAAAAAAAAAATGGTCCAAAATAATTTTATGACTAAGAAATAAAAAGTGTGCTATTTAGTTTTCCACCACTGTATATGCGATTGTTAAAATTCAAAGCACTAGTACGTGTCAGGACATTTCAATTGTTTGCCATTTCTTATATATTCTTTAGGTTTCCATTTATCTTAGCCCACATAGAAACTATAACCATTTTCTGTAAGATCATATTTTGCGGTGTGTTCCCATGCTGACCTGGCCTTTACGGTTTAGTTTCATTAGTTTATATCATTTTCGGAATTTTAAAGACATCCTTTTATTAACTAAATTTTCCGAAATGTTTGTTAGAGTGAGAATGTGAGAATTGCTTCATAGCAATTGGTACTTTCCCTATAGTTAATGTTGTTCATCATCCCTAGCTTGAAAAAGACTCTAGAATAGCCTAAAATTAAGCAATTGTATTGGGTCCATCATAGTTTTCATGCAGTATTTCCTTTATTTCAATACCATTAAAGTTTCGTCTTAACTATAATGTCTTAAATACGCCGTTATGACAATAAAAGCCTTCTACTCGACGAGTATTTTAAAAGACGTGTGAATTCAACTCCAACTGGACATCAATGCCCAGGCTTGTGAGGGGTGTTAGTTTCTACCGATTTCACCACCATCATTCAAACTTTTATCAAATAATTGAAAGTCAATTCAATATAACTCGTTTCCCTTGTAAGCAAACATTAACCTTGGAGTTTAGCTTATCAATCTTCCCTATGTAAAACTTTCTATTGACATTTTCATTGTATTTCATTTCTCCTCGGCTCAAATTAATGAGCCTCCTCCAACCAGTAGAATTCCAATTGACATCTTTCTTTAAATGAAGACATTTCAAAAATGGGCCATATACGGTTTCAACCTTTTATTGTACATAGTAAGGCAATTATATTGTCTTTCCATGAATCAAACATTGCGACAATTTACACAAAGAAGACAACGCTTGGTCCAGAAACAAGAGAAAATCATAAAATTCACATTATATATATGTATCCACTCAGAGGATTCAAAAGAAAATGAAAAAAAAAAAAAAAAAAACCAAAACGAAAACAAAGCCCAATAAATGACAACAAGGACACCATAAAACACTTAATCTCCCAAAGTACCTATGCAAATCATTAAAACGATGATCTCCATTCTTCACCCTCCGTCCGATATCCCATTCCTCTGAACAATCTCAAAATTCCATGAGGTGAAAGCAAAACAAAATGACAAGACTATGCACGCTCTGTCATCATCTTCATCATCAGCGCAAGCTAACACAGACGGGTGCGGGTAAGAGTTCATCTTCCACAACTTGCGCCCTCCCCACCCCAACACCAGCGCCAGCACTTCGCAGTGCCAATACAATACAATGGGGATTGAGTACCCTTAAAATATCTCCCAAGCCAGCAAGGAGAACATGAATACGAAAAAAAAAAAAAACATTTTTAAATTGTTACAAAGCTCATGAAAATGACGCTTTTATCGCTTGCAGTATTCATCAATCCCACCGAGCATGCCACCGGGTTTCAGTGGTGACAGAAGACGAGTGGACGGAAAGGCACTTCTCTGGGGCATTCAAGGTATTGACTTCACGATTAGATAATTGGCAATCCTTGTGGAGCTGCCATATTCCTTACGCTTTTTTGTGTGCCCCCCGAATTGAAAAGTACTCTCAGGCGAGAGCTAGAGCAATTATTGGACGGCTGCTGAGTGTCTTCAAGTGAATGAGTGGAAGGGCAGATGTGGATTATAGATTTATTGGAAATTTGCATACTCGTAGTGCGGTGAATCAATTTCCAATGAATGCTGTGGAAAGTTTTTTTTTAAATTGTCAAATGGCTTTGGTTGACAATTCAAGTGAAGGAATTTGTACTCGTGCAGATACTTTAATGGAATTACCCGTTTGGGTTAGCTAGCACCCTTCTAAGAGACGTTGTCAAAAGGGTTATCAGTAGCAAGGTAGGCAGGTACTTGTAGACTACTTTTGCGTCATAATAATTTACTCGAGCAGTGCCATGTAACTTTTCAACAGCGTTCTATGCGGATATTTAAATAAAGTTTAAAATCCGACACAATTGAAAAGTCTAGCCCAAAATTTAAAAAAAAGTAAATATCCATGGACACAATATTTTTGGTACAACACACCACTTTCGAGATATTCGCTTTCAAAAACGATTCCCATGAACTGAAGCCAAGCATTCCAAAAAAGTTTGGCCTTCGAGTTTCAACTATTCGGAAACTGAACAAACTGACAGTTTTCGGGGCGTTAGGAAAACTGAAATAAGATTCAGAAATGCGTCACTTAAGGAAGCCAAGCAATAATTCAAATTCTGGTACTGAAAGCAATAGTGGATAAAATGGTCGTTCAGTTGTCATATCTCATACTAGAGTATTTTCAAGATTCATGAAACTTGGATAGATTTATAGGAAGAACGTTGGATAGCTATTTAATCAGAAATCTTTAAAAGTTTCTGAGAGAAAGCAGTTTAAAACGAATCTTTTTGATTTATACAGGGTGTCCCATTTAAGAGGTATAATCCTTTAACTGGAGATTCCTGAAGCTCCGGCGAACAAAAATATAGTATGGCATGGGGGGGGGGGCTATTTCACCCCAGTTCGAGTTATAGCCCTTCAAAGTAGGTCACCTCCAATTTGGAGGTACATTCACTTTAAATGGTATAACTTCTGAACTATTATAGCTACAATTTGAAGAGATAATTCAGTGGCGCATAAAGTTGTAAAAACTTTTTGTGATTTCATGCGGCCACAAAAAAGTTATGGCTCTTTAAAGTCAAAATTATGAAAATTTCTTGTTCAAATTTCTTACTTTAAATGCACTTTCTCAAAACTTTTACTAAGCAAAGAACTTGTTTTTTTATAAAACTTTTATTCCTGACAAGTTTTCTAAAAATTATGTTAAACAACTTTGTCACGTACGATTAACGGAAGTCGTATTAAAAGCCCTTTTTGTAAGACAAAAAAAAAAATAAGAAAAAGCACCTTAGGCTCCTTGTCACAGTAGTAGCACGGTAACTTCGTTGCTTAATCAAACATTGGACCTAACACACATGGGTTTTTTCTTCATTTTTTAACCATTTTTGTCTGAAAAGAAGTTGTAAAGGTTCAGCCTACTGGAAAAACTAAAGTATACTTAGCGTATAACCACAACATAACTTCTGAATTAGTCAGTATAATGACCTGTCCCTCTAGTCTCCTCCCTCACAGCTAACCTACCTAACCTATCCCTCTTTAATTTAAGTTCAAATAAATTTTGTAAAGAGTCATACTCTCTGAAATGGAATCATGGTGTACTCAGCTTTTAATAACTGCAAGTCGTGATTCGATTAACCAATTACCTGCTTCAATATTAGTTATACTTCATTAAGTCCATGAATAATTACTCTTTGAATACGTCGCTTGCAATGCATTCACTTTAACCACTAATTTTAGCATTTTCTGATTTACGCACAAATATTCTTATCTTTAGCAATTTTTCTTACCCCTTCGTGTACTAACTTTTAAGTACCCCTTGTGACTTGCTCTCAGCTATAGTCATACAAATACAATCATAATGAGTTCAATTCATTAAAAACTTGCTTAATTCCAACGCCTCCCTAAAAGTACTGGTAATGTCGTGAAACACATTAACAGACAAATCTAGAAACCTTTAACCAAGGCAAATAGCAGTCTTATTTCCCGAAAAGTTACTCTCCTACACAAATGACAGCGCACGCCTATATTAAATTGCATGAAAATACCTTGAACGCTCTTCTTTACAGGCAACAGGTTTTAAGTAGCTTTAAGGTAAACACATAACAATATTTATTAGCCATTAGTTATTAGTCATATAAAGTCATTCATACTTCCTTCATCCCTTCATTACACATTTTGTAAAACGTAAACGTAAACGTAGGCAAAGTCAAAGGCAAAGTCCTAAACATCGTTATTGTCTTTGATTTCTATGGGCATAATAAAGATAAGCGTCCTGTTTGCGGAGGATTAAAGAGATTAAATCATTAAAGTAATTTGTTCAGGGTTGGCTGTCACTTTTATCAAAGTATGGTATTTAAAAATTAAAACCCTTACGATAGGAAAGAAGAGCAATCAACAAAATGTTGTAGTGTGACTAAGAGGGGTTGGCAACGATAAAAGTTATTTTTCTGTGCAATTATTCTTTGGGTTAACATTTTGAAAAGGTCATACCGCAGGATTTGCTGAAACGTTCCATAAATCCTTACTTACATGTAATCTACACCTACAATGGTGATGTATGTTTCTATGAAAGAGATTTTGGTGACTATATACCAGTGTGGCACCCCATCAGGAAAAAACAATATTTTGCTATTCGATTCCTTGGAGATTACAATAAAAACAGGAACTATTGCTAGGCATTTTCTGAAAAATGTTTTAAGAAATTGAATTTAATTAAGTTTTCCCGTTCCTATCCTGCCTTACTGCTTGTTCGTGATTGGCCATCGCTGCGACCTCTGCAGATATTAAATTTCATTGTGTGGTTTCTTAGAAGGTTATAGCCGGTAAGCGCACCTATCAGCATTGACAGCGATTTTCTGTCATTATTTATTAATTTCTAGCTTGATGGTATTACCAACGTTGATGCCGTACTGGCTGCCACTGTCACTGCCGACACTGGCTAGGTTTTCGGAGAATGCACCAACGTGTCTGTTCCTACACCCATCTCTGAACCATCTGTGTAGATAGCTATAGGCTTGTCAACTGAAAGCAACAAGTGCTGGCAGGCTATTTGTCAGCTCAATACTTCTTTCTTTTCAACTCTGTAGTTCCTTGCATTCCAATCTTAGTTTAGTAGAAACTTGATATTCACAGTGGATAAACAGTCCTGCCTCCGTTCGTCCGTCTGTCACCATCTTCTATGTAGCCCCTAAACTATAAAATATTCACGCCTGACTCAAGTGGGTTGTCGTCAGTTTTTCCTTTGTTATTCCTTTTTAATATCGCAATCTATCAACTAATTTATTTCTCATTTTTGTTACAGGAAGCCTATCGCCGATGGGTGTGTAGTACACTTATACCATATTTCGCGGAACACAGTTCAACTTCCAATGCAAACGCCAAGGATTCAGCAAATAAAACAACAACAAAAACAACAACAACAACAAAAGCAGCAGCAACATCGAATACCACAAATAATTATAAAAACAATAAACAATCCGATAATTCGGATAAATATAGTTTAAACAATAACGATGAAAATTTCGAAAGAGATAAAAATCATCGAAATAGTCTGAGTGTATATGACGATGAGGAGTCCGCTGAATCTCCAAAAATATCATCATTGTCATCGTCCGCGTTATCGATAACATCATTAACATCAGCAATGATGGAACAACAGTATCAGCAACATCAGCAAAAACAACAACAACAGCCGCACCTACTGACGAAAAGAGCCAAGGATGATAAATGTAAACGAACGAAATCGAATAGTAAAAAAACAAGCAACATTGACGAGCGGGGAACGAGCGATACTCGTCAAAGTGAAGATTCCATATCGACTGCCAATAACGAGGATCCATGCGTTGAGGATCCAGTGATATCAAGGCTATTAAAAAGGTTAGTAAATGAAGTTAGTGAGTTAGTTAGTAAGGCTCTGTAATAGTGGCGAAATTTAAGCACCTTAACGTAAGGTGTCAGGTATCAATCGTAACTACTGCCAATTTGCTTGTAATAGTCATTCCATTGCTTGTTTCAAAAAAAGTTACAATGCCATAAAATGCTTAACTTACACTTTCATTAGTATTCATCGACAGTGTAGCTAATCTATTAACCAGAAACAGACTAGGTTGGGTTGTGCAGTCTATTTTCTTTTGAAATGGACAAAAGAAGATCTAGTGGGAGAATCCACTCGAACACTCTTGATTTTAGAAGGTTTGGTAGGAGAAGCATGAGTGCTTTGCGGTAGCATTTTACTTAGGATGTCCTTCATTATAGTGAGACCAAAATATATGAGGTAAACACGATGAAGAGAAAGTTCCACAAATTACAGAGACTGGAAAGTATATATGCATGTCATCAGCGATGAGACTGATGCATCCAAGGAATACCTATGTATATTGCAGGCAGTTAGAGACAAAGATGAAGATTGGACCAGCGATTCTACCATGCCGTAATAACGACGTCATGAAGTGATTCACAGAGGCATCGACACAATCTGAAGAGAGTGGAAAGGAAGAATTCAGGCCAAGTACCACACACCGGAACAATTTGTTTAACACCTTTCCGTTAAAAATTCACTCAATAGGAAGGTGTAGCCAAGTAAACCTTAACAGGAGCCATCGGAAGTAAAATATTGACACTAAATTAGAAAGCCGAACTTGGTTAATGTAATATAAAATAAAGGTCTAAGACTTATGGAAGTGGCAGGACAAACATCTTAGGTAAGATCAATACAGATACCTTACTAAGTGCCACATTTAGCCGGATGATACGAAGAAGGTTGATAGGTGAAAATTGCATGTAGTGAAGGTCATCATTTAAGAAAAAAAACAGCAAAAGTAGAAGGAAAACAAAAGAGCTTAATAGCAAGGAACTGTCCCAATTTAGAAGAAGAAGAAGACAAAAAGGGACCATCGTGGAATATTTTGATAGAATAATACTTACGGTCCTTTTCACAAAGCACCTCTGATGTTATGCTCAGGAAACAACGGGTTTTTGCAAATTCTACGATGAAAGTGAAAAATCCTCGGATCACATCATTGACTCGCTGTAGTATTGAAAGTCAGCCCAGATTCATATGTTTCCAAAGAAAACCAGGTGACATAATTTGAAAGCAACATCAGGTGTTAACAACCCGCAATTAATATTTTTCCATTGCGTTTACTGTGGGGTAAGAAGTTAACGAGGTAGAAGAAGACATTTTAAATTCAAACGTACTGTAGGACCGAACGGGAAGTTATAGGAATAAGTTTATGACCAAATTGCTGACAGTGCTACTGGAACTGCTATATACATATATCAAATTGATATACAGGCCATGAACTAGATACTACGCAGCAATAGAAGGATACATATATGTATTTACTAAAAGAAACTCTTCGCGAATTGGTTTCTGTCCGGCTTGAACTAGTACCTCAATCAAATAGCCTCGCCGAACAGCACTTTGCTTTTCAAAGTTAGTTGATACCCAGTTAAGGTTTCCCTCTTCCGTGAATCATGTTTACGAAGACCTAACAATTACAAACGTTGAATGGGTATCGTCCTCAATATTTCTACGTTTTTGTATAAAGCGTGTAGTTCAGGATTAAATCTTTTCTTCCAATAAGGACCTTCATCCGCTTTTCATGAATTTACGGTTGAGAAGTACATAGCTGGGCTGAAACTATTATAAAGCGTGCCCGTGGTCTTTTTTGATTGACCCTTGCTTGGCAAGAGCAAGACTAGTTTTTCACACGTTCCCTACGCTGGTGTCGTGGAAATTATATCAGTCCGCCATAATGTTAGTTAACACCGCATTTATTAATCACATTAGTGTGCTTCTAGTTCTAAGACAACTAGACACCTGTGAGCTCTGGGAACTTGTGGGTCGGTACTTACATAGGTGCTTAATTGAATTCTTGAGATAAAAAGATTTCATCGGCCGCCTCGCGTCTCGTTATTTTCTTTTAAAAAACCTTAACTTGACATTGCTTTCTTATTTTATTAGTGGATAACCGTGAGTAAGTTTACAGGAAAAACGGGCGATGACAAACAGCATGGGTTTCTCATTAAATTTTTTTTTTTGAAAATATTTTAATATCTTTGATTCACTATCAATTGTACAATTGCTTAAAATTTTTCTCTTGTTTCTTTCTAGAACGAAAAGAAAAGTAGAATTTCGGAAAAGAAGAAGAATACGACCATGTCTCAGTGTGTGTCAGACGGTAGAACAGAAATGTCCATATTTACTTCCGGGTGATCGTGCACCAGCCTATCCAACGCAGTATGCGGGAGAGCCGACATTTCTCTGTTTGGGTACAGTTCAATACAAATTTATTTTAATAATGTATTTGTAGTGTGAACAAAATAAAATATCATCTCTGTTATAGATCAAAATATTCCGGAAACGGGAGAGCAATTGCTCAAATCCAATCATGGCCCACCAGAATGCTGTTACCGTTACTGTGGTCAGCCAGAGCAAGGCATTTGTATATACTGTGATGACTTCGATGATGGATCAGGATCAAAATCGAATACAACAGCTGCCATTATTAAACATCCGCGAAATACTACTACGACCTTAGAAAATCGCTTTGCGCCATCATCATCAACGCAAGACAATTCTAGACTCAGTAGTGATCTGAGTTCCAGCGAAGTGTCCCTGAATACAACAGCCAGAAGTAATACGACCACAATAACAAGTATCGATGAACTTGTAAAGCTGCCGTACTATGCGTACTCGGGCCAAGTATACTATTTTGATGACATCACTGACCTGCCTAGCGATCCGGTCGCTGAATGTCAACCGGTTGCATCAACAACCAGTAGATGTACGATACCATATTATGCGTCATCGGCGACTATGTTAGACGCAAGTAGCTTAGTATCGCAACATTACATGTTAATATGGTCGTCAATATTTTGGTATTTAGTTAACAATTATATCCTGGTAACAGTGCATAATACAAATGATAGTAAAAATTATCGTTTCTATTATTATTGTTGCTATAATTTAAATGATTGGTGGAGACGGTTAATTATGCTTATAATGGCCGTCGTCGGTTTATAGTTGTAAAATTAAAAATAGGAAATAAATTAATAATACACGGAAATGTGCAGGACGACAAAATAGAAAATAATTCGGAAGAGATTTCGTTTTTTTTCGGTACATCCTTTTACTTAAAAGAAATATTTTTTTTTTTTTTATGAAATTTAACACTTTTCTTTATTAGTATGAAAACGCAAACTTTTTTGCTACAAGAAAAGGAGAAAGATTCTATGTCTGTATGTTATTTTATATCACGGATGAAGAAATACATTTTGTACCTTAGCTTAAGGCACAGTGCATTTTAGACAGACTAAACCACTATAATTATTTTTAGTTCGAGAAATATTTGCACTAAAATTTGAACTTTACCGGTACTCGTATATGGCATGGATTTTTCGGGAGCGAAAGTAGCTCAATATTCACAGCAAATCATCACTTTACTTAATACAGTTCACAGATTTTTTTATATCTTCCATCGGTTCTCTATTGAAATGGTATTCAAATTATGACATACATATGTATGTAGCTCGTTGCTCAATTTAAGTGGAACAATGTCTTTTTTTTTGGCAAACGTATGTATATTTGTCAGTAAAATTTAATGAAAACTAAATTTGAACCTACAGAAGGAATTTATAAAGAAAGATATCGCTTCATGGACAACATCAGTCCAATAGCCAAAGCTATTATACACTTACACCACAGATAATAAACTATATTTATTATCTGTGCTTACACTTTAACAATGTCTTCCATACTAAATTTTTGAGAACCTAGGTCTGTTTTGTTTTTGTTAGATTAGTCAAAATTTCAGTATTTTTAAAGGTCGCAGCCCTATTTCGGGTTAATCGCCCATTTTTTATCTATTTTGTAAGAAAATGGTAAAATGGTACATAGACAAGTAGTGCTTGATTCTAAACTGACAAGTGGAGATTTCGAGTTTCGCCAAGGAATAGCAACCAACAATCACCTGAATATAAGAGGGAAGCAAATAAAATCCAAGTTTCTAAGTCGAAAGTTGGTTGCCTTTGTGGAATTTGAATTTGTTGGCAGACGACAAAAAACAGAATGAATGATCTGATTTATATGCCTTAGTCAGTGACAACCTGAAGCTCGTACTTCTAAACCTCTGATATTGCTACTCAAAGAATTTTAAGATTTTATATGAAAATGCTAATCTTTAGGGAGGAAATCAGTTTTGGGATGTTTTGAAAGTTGCCGGTAAATGGGTCATCCGGCAACATAGCTTCAAAAAAGTTTATGCCTTGTAATACTTAAGACTTAAGGTGTGCAATTAAATCCATAGAGCCTTATTCGAAACGATTTTTTTCGAAAAACTTTCTCATGACATGTTATTTCTCTCGGACTTTTGTAATATAATAACTTTCTGGTGTTTTCTAGGATTCGCGTCTCGAACCTCCTGCTCAGGAATCCAACCCACACTAACCACTTGAGCCATAGCGTCCACAGGTATTGGACTCTATATTATTAAAGCGAACTATTTCTGTGTTTTTTCGTGGCTGTTTTTTGTATCCTTGACATACATATATATATAGTAAGGCATACAAAAATTTAATAATAGTGAACACAAAAAAGCATGGTTTTGAGGGTATACTCCAAGCGATTCATACTTATGCTATTGATGTAGCCCATGTATAGGTATTGGTACAGTCTACAAGTATACATATGTATATGTGTCTTTCGCACAAAAATTACACGGTAGGGAAGCAATATTGAGAGCCCGTTGTAGATAAGTAAATATGTATAAGTATAAAGGTTCGAAATCTTAGATATAAACAGATATGACCCTCTCGTCACATGTATTTTCTTGACACTTTAAAGTGTCGAGGGACACTTTAATTTACTAGGGGAATTTTTAAAATTTCAATTTTGTTTTTTTTTTTTGCTACTTAACGCTTTTTTGTCGCATTTATTAATGTATTTTAAATGAGTGTTGGATGAAAACTGTGAACTCAAACTTTCTGTTGCCTTTGGCCGAAGAAATTTAGAATAGTTATGTAAAAATTACACTTTTCAAGAGTGTCTATTCTCTGTGAATAGGTACCTTAAAAAACACTTTAGAAAATAGCTGCTTTAATTAAGTCAGTACTTCGTTCGATAGGTATTACAGCCTCTCTCAAAATCAGGCTCAATGACCGAATCAGAAATCTGCTATTTACCTAGTTTCGCGTTCTAGGAAACACCAAAAAAAAATATTTTATCCTGGCTCTAGCGAATTTCTGACAAACGCCTTAGAGCAATAACTCTCATAAGAAGGCTTTTTCATTTGCTTTTCGCATAAGGCTTGAAACTATATGTCTCTTCCATTTGTGCGATTAAAATAATGGTCGCGAGAAGTTATTCCCTGGTACTCATATGTCAAATATTTGTATTCAGCTGCAAATCCGAAATTTATCAAAATTTATCCAATAATTTTACACTAATTTTATTTATTGAATAGACAACGATATAGGAAAATTAAGTGCATGTATTTCTCGACAAATAAACATTATATTATTGGGCTTATATGCCTGTCAACCAAATTCCACTTCCACAGCAGCGTGCAAAAAAGGGCTGTTTTTTATCAGATTTAAACTTTCATTTAAAGTTTTACTGATTTATATAACAAATTCAAAAATTTCAAACGATTATTGGGTTCAAATTATCAACGGTTCTTACTCACTTCACTCACATATTTCACTTCAATTTTCACTTTATTTTGAGAAGAACAAAAACAAACAAAAAATTGCTGGATTTGTAAAACGTCTGTCAAAGTGAAATAAACTAAATACTGCCAAAAAATTAGTTTTAAAGTAAAATAACATATATATTATACCTAAAAGCAACTATATATTTAATTAAAAAACAAAGTAAAAGAATAAATAATATATATTGAAATATTACAGAAAATTAAAAGAAAAGCTAATAATAATGTTACAAAAGAAAAAAATAATAGAAAATCATACATAGAAAATAAAAAAAAAAAAAAAAAATCTCTCAATTTCTAGAATGAAATCAAATTTATACTCAACATTCAAAACCAGAGTTTTTTTTTGTAATTTTTTTAAGAAATTTAAATTTACTATTTCTTTAGGAAAAAAAATACGACATTTAATTTAGTAGATAAATAAAATAGTCATATCAGCACAAAATTTATATATTTTGAATAACACCTAAAAAAAAGTTGAAAATACATTTTGAAACTTAAAACAAATTGTTTAGCTGCTGGCAGCCAATTTGTTTTCTTGCCTTTTCTTTTGTTTCTATAAAATTTACAAAAATTTTCTTTGAGGAAGGTCACGACTGAAAATCGAATGTGCAGAACTAAATTCCACTTCTCATATTGAAATTATAACAAAACTCCATTTTCGTAGATAGTTTTCCCTATTTCGTATACTTTTACAAAATTGAAATTTACAAAACAACCGGATAAAAGAGTCCTGATTACTTTCTGTTAGAAAATATTTATAATAGCTATATGGAGTGACAGGGATTGTGTTTTATAAGAAGAAAAAAAATTTCATTTGTTTCTTTTAAGTAAAGAAAAACTAAAAAAACTAAATTCGATTCAAGTACTAATTAGTTGAAAATTATATCTCCGATAACAGAAAAAAGTATGAAACAGTTAACTTTATTTTGTATAAAAATATATTATATGAAAGGAAAAACAAAACGAAGTAAAAATAATAATGAAAAAAACAAAAACAAAAATTAGTTATAAGTTATTATCTCCAATAAAAAATCGAGATACAAAAAAAAGCGTTCAACCGGAGAATTAAAATTTCACTTAATATATTAATTAAGTAACACGTAATAAAAAAAAATAGTTATATTTTTTAGGAAAAAAAAATCTAATAAATATAAATAAAAAAATAGTTAAATGTGCATAAATAAAAACAAATTAAAATAATAAATTTAATAAGAGTTACGTTACTTGATAAAAAAGAAAATAAATTAGAAAAAAAAACAACACATACATATTAATATTTTTTAGAATTAACTCTTAAGTGAATTTAGGAATAAACAAATCAAGTTGAACAAATTATATTTGATGAATCTAAGAGGAAATAGCCGGATAAAAGTTTAAGTTTGTACTGTTGTTTAAAACAACACATCACTAATACTTATTATTTCACCTAATTTGGCTAAATACGAGTAAAACAAAAGATTTTATTTAAATAAAGTTGTTAGGAATTCGAAGGAGGAAGTATTTTTAATATATTTAATTTTAGGACAAATGTAGATATCAAAAATTATGCAAAATAAAAAGAATAAAACAAATAGCTGACAAATAATTTCGAGGACAAAATCAATTTAGTAATGTGAGGGGAAATTATTTAAAATGATTATCTATTAAAACAACAGATGCATGAATAACATCGTAACTATACAAGAATAGATTAAACTATTTTTACTCAACTATAAATAATTTAATTTAATATGAACTTTTTTCCTACACACATTTAATTCTATTTGTTTTTGTTTGTTTTTTTTTTTTTTTTGTTACACTTATTTTAACGTTTTTAATTGATAACTCAAACATTTCGATTGATGTGTACATTCAAAGTTTTAAGACCATATTACTATTTCAATTTCGAAAAACTAAGTGGGAAAACTTGTCACAGGTCTCAATGTAAACCACAAAATGATCCATGGTCCCTTAACAATTATAGAAAAGGCCATAAAGTTAAGTGATGCCAGTCATTGTCTTATGTCACACTACTGCTAAGATACGGAAACTGAGTCATCCACAACATAAAGCATCATAACCCATGGTTCAACCGAGTAGCAGCGCAAGATGACTTCACCTGCTTAGTTTGTTATTTTGCGGGAGTGGTATAATTTAAGATATTTCCAACTGAAATTTACTATAAGCATCTGCAATCAGTTACAAATTCTTGTAAAATGACAGTCAACCCTTGCCTTCACATATGTATGTAGCTTCAATAACCTGCCCACAATTTTTAAAAGATTGGAAAGACAATAGGCTGATGGAAAGTCTTACCAAGGACTACGTCGAAGCAAAAGTTATAAGCAATCAAAGAAACTAGCTAATTTGAAAAGGTATACATAGATATGCTTTCGATTTTAAAGTACTACTTGAACATTTCGCAATCTTTTTATTACAACCTGGTTTACAAAGCAGCACCACTTTGGAGAGTGTTTTCGATAGAGTGTATCCAATATGATTTTTTGTATGAAATTATACCTGTGATATTCTCGAGATTAACATTGCTTACTTACTTAGGTGGCGCTACAGTTCGGGATGAACCTGGGCCCCAACCAACAAGCCTTTTCAATTAGCCCGGTTCATAGCTTACTGCCTCCAGTTGCGCAATCAAAGTTGGTTGAGGTCCCCTCCTACTTGTGCGCGCGACCTTAGGCGAGGTTGTCTTCTACTGCGTTGACCCTCCGGGTTAGATTCGAAGACTCTGCGGGCCGGAGCATTGTTGTCCATTAGCTCTACATATCGTAGCCTTCTTAAGCACCCGATGCGCATTTTTTTGACCAGATCGATGTCGCTGTACAGCTCGTAAATTTCGTCGTTGAATCTTCTCCTCCAGAGCCCGTTAACGCAAACGGGACCGAATATCTTACGAAGAACTTTTCTCTCGAAACGACTGAGGATATCTTTAATCGCTTATCTTTATCCACCGTCATAGTGCAGGACTGAGATGATCTAGGTTTTGTAGAGAGTTTCCTTAGTCGTTCGGGATAGGGCCCTGCTATTCAATTGCTTTCTCAGCCCAAAGAAACACCGTTACTGCGGTTATTGCCGTCTTTAAAAAGACATTTACTTCGGAATATATTCCTACACATTGAAATTACTCCTGTTCTGAGCTGGCCAGAAAGCGTACGACTCTTAGGATTCTGCTCAAGTTGCAAAACCTGGGTATAGGTGCCATATATCTAGACAGATATGGCCTAATCTGGATCAGCAAAGTAGTGTCAAGTTGGTTATGGTTAGCTACGGAAGCGGTGTCCACATAGAATACTCTCTGATAGGCCCCATGCTAAGAGGTTGGGTATTTTTTTAAACGACTTCTTCAGGATAAGAGGAGCGAAAAACCCTTATTTTACTCATATGTATCTTTTCGCTCTTGCCTCAAAGAAAACTGCTCTATTTAAGACATCTTCTGGACAGCCACCTAAACCTAAACCTTTACCACTTCAACACTTGCTATGATTGAATTGTTTGTGATATTTTTCCTTATTCAATTGTATACTTTACAATGTCGTCCCTTTTTTTGGTCATAAGAGCGTGAGGTACTAGGGAGTATCTATTGAGTCGATTGAGTCAATCGATCACAATTCCATGTAAATGGACCCAACAATAGCAATGGAGGAGCCTCCATCTGTGAACACGTCACTCGTCTATCTTTGAGAATTGGTTCATGTATCCTGCCCACAGTTTCACTTTCGGATACCAATCGCTTCTTCAAAACACTCTTCGGCACTCAAGCCACGTTGAAAATTGTTAAAAATAATTTCGGTATAAAATTTATAATTGAAATAGCTGCAATGGTAAAGCAGTCTCTTTACATTTAGGGACAAAAACTCTGCATAGCTCACAAACTCAGCTTGATCTCCGGCGAAATGCAATTACTTTGAGCCCGCTCTTTTCCTTTGGTCTTTTTGTATTTGTACTGAACAGTACAGTTGTTGAAATTATACACTTTTTACACGCTACGGTTTGTCAAGATTTGAAATTTATCACGCTCCTCTGGACCACCAAAAAAAATTTGAAGATGCTAGTTTTTACATTTTTGGAAAATAAATTCGGTTACTTATATATGTGGGCACTGTGGCTCAAAAGTTTAATCTAAGTAGGTCAGGTCCATTAAAAGACGAGTACTAAAATTCAGAGCTTACATATATATTTCAAATCCTGCAAAAAATGTGACCGACTGTTAAAATCTCAAAAACAATGGATGATGCAGTACTTTATCATACACCATCAATCGCTTAACCACATCATACAATTTATCTTAGTTTACCTAATTTATTATCTCTCTTCTATTTACATAATTATAAAAATAATTTTTTTCAATTTTTTACTATGTTAAAATAATTCTTTGCATGTCATCTACTTGCATAACACTTTTATTACTTGGCCTTAAACGCAATAATATTGATGAACATTTTAAAGTAAAATTAAAAATAAAAAGTCGTAGCGAAAATAACAGTTATTTTGTAAAATAGTTTTAACGCTATGAAAGTTTAAAATATAACGAGTAGTCGATAAAATTATTAAAATAGTTAACATGAATAGATGCCTATATAAAACATTTAAGAAGCAAATTTTTCTTAATGTTTAATCCGATTTTTATGTTTTAGGTTTTTTGTTTATGTACAAATTTATATAATTAAAGCAGCAGCATTTCTAACTTTGTTCGACTTCTTATTTATTATATAAAAATAATTGTGCAACCTAAAGTAATTGATCTTATGCAACATAATGTTAAATTTTTAAGAAAAAAGTGGTTTTCTTTTTTTTTATTTATATTAATTTTTATTACATCAGAATGTATGCTTTCTGATAGGTCAAAAAATATATAATATCATATATGTATATGTAAAGTAAAAAAAAGAAAACCAATAAAAAACCACCAAATTATAAAACAAAAAAAATTACTACAAATTGTAAGGGTTATAAAATTATTATATAGAATTGTTGTTGATTGTATAGTGTAATTGTAACGGATAATAAATAAAACAAAACAAAACATTAATAAAAAAAAAAAAGTTTTCATAATTTTTTACTGACACGTTTGTTTATTGAAGGAAAAGGATATACAAATTTTATTATTTGTTTTATACAAAATAAAATAATAATAAAAAAAAACGAAAAAAAAAATAAATGAATCAATGTTATTTTGTACGTATTTACATACATTTGTAGGATATTAGATGTGTAGACTGGGGAAATAAATTGTAAATGTTAAATATATGAAATTATATTTTGTATTTCGTTTTTTGGTTCAACTATATTTATGTGTATCTCAACAAAACAAAAATTAGAATGTCGTTGTATATAAATGTACGAAACAACACAAATGGTGTAAATAAATTAGTCTTTATTTTAAACATTTTTATGTTATATTATTTCTCCTTTTGCAGTTACATATAAATGGAAAAAAACACCAAAATATATAACAAAAAAGAAAGATAATATTCTCTTAAAATATAAATTTTAGTAAATAAACAAGCGAATGTATCTAACGAAATTTTCAAGCACAAATTTTTATACCTTAAGTAAATATTAACAAAAAATAAAACTAAAAACAAAAAACCAAAAAAAAAGTAACAAAATATGTATAACAACAATAAAATGTGTCCTTTTCATAAGCGTCTGTTGTTTTAATAAAAATCATTTTATAAGTTTTATCCAAGAAAGAGTTAATTCTAAGAAGATAAAGGTCAGCGTGAAACGCACATAGGTATTCTATTATTTTATAAAAAACAAAAATAAAGTAAAATATCTAATAAAAAATTGTTAAACGTATATTTATAAAAATGAAATCTTTGTCTTAAAACAAAGACGCGTTAGTAATTTAAGATAGATGAAGAAAGGTAACTTAAACTAGCAAGGCAACAACATCAAACAGAAATTGACGCAATGAATGGAAGCAAAATATATTATATAATATACATGATAAAATAAATCAAAAGCAAAGGAAATTTATCCAAACTGTATATACAAACAAAACAACTTCCCTAGACATTGAAAATAAAAAATAAAAAAATAGTCTTAGACCATCTGTGTAGGTAAAACTTCAAATATCGTGTACTATTGACTAACAATACAAGTAATAATTTATTTAAAAAAAAAACATATTGTACCTTTAGATAATTACAAATTACTTCAAAAAATAAAATCAATAAAACTGTCAACAGAAATTTAAAAAAAAAATGAAACATTTGGCAAGCTAACTAGTTGTTTAAAAAAAAAACTTCGCACTAGAAATAAAAAACATTTTATTTTTAAAATTTCATTTCCTTCATACAAGTTCTGATTTCTCCGAACGACAAAACAAGACCCACCCTCCTTCTATAAAAAAAACAAAAGAAATAATTAAATTATTGCACACGTTAAATATTTTACACTCGAATTTTGAACAAAAGACACACTTTTCATTCATTTTTATTACAAACAACAAAACAAAAAAGTGGTCAAGAAGATTAATATATGAGTAAATGATAAACTGCCCAACATGTTTAAGAATATTATAATAAAAGAATATTTTTTAATTTAAAACAATTTATTGAAAATAAATAAAATTTTTATACAAAATCCAAAAAAGAAAAACATTAAAAGCAAAAAAAAATCAACAAAAATGGACAAGGAAATTTTATAAAATTATAAAAAAAGTATGTATTTAAAACAAAACTCCTTTCTTAAAAAAAAGAACTCAAAGCATAAAAAAACACTTATTAACAAAACTGAATTAATTTTAATAGAGAAACCATTCAATACCGTCAAATATAAAAATTTTAATAAAACAAAAACAAAAAAGATGAGAAATTTTAAGAAACCAGTGTTTAATAATAATAATATTAATAACAACAGTGTGCCTGTGTAATTGTATGGATGATATTTCGTTAATACAAAATATAATTAAAAAAAAAAAAACACTGAAAATAAAACAAGCGAATGTTTTACGTCTATATTTTTGTGTATAGTGTGATTGTGTTAATAAACTGAAAGATACACTTAACAAAACAAAACAAAAATTAACACACACCTAAACATTGAAATAATATTGAAAGCATGAAACACTTAGTATTTATGAAAGGAAATTCATTTCATTTAGATTACAAAACAATTGGATTATTAATAAATTATAAAATAAAAACAAAAACGATTATTAAGTTAAAAAAAAAGATAGATGAAACAGAAAATATATTGATATACATTTAAGATAAATATAAAATGAATAACTTTATTGAAGTACATATAATGATGAAATTATAAGAACAAATAAGCAAAAAGAAAAAAAAAATATATTAAATGATGGAAATTATGGTATAGAAAGATACTGTAATGAAATTATACCTTATAAGAAAACAAAACAAAAAATGTACGTGTTGGTTCGATTTCAAGAGCATTAAAATGTTAGAAAAAATTAAAAATAAACGAAATGTGTTTTGATTTATCAGATTCATAATTTTGCAGATGAGGCTTAAGACGATATGTTGCTCGGAAACTGGATCGCCTTGTGGGTGCTGGAGCTATGATATATTTTGTGAAATGATGCCGTTTTACGGCTGCATACGTCTACATATTTTTATCGTAGAATGGGAATAAAATACATCGATGTATTACTATTTTACTTATTTATTCAACATTAACACACATTATCTTTTAAGCATTGCATAAAAATCGATTACCGGTTTGCCTTCAAAACTATCGTTTAGGGCAACCTGTAGTGATTCATCATCATCAAAATGTGTACCGCATAAGTCTTTTTTTTCCAAATTTCGGATCAGATGATAATCATTAGGTGCCCGATGTTGACTGTCAGGGCGATAACCTAATTACTGGAAGCCAAATGACAATTTGGTCATGAAGTAAGATAGGCCTTTTGTTATTCTTTTAATATATTCTCTTAAGCAGCATTGAAGCTTAGTGTAATATTCTCCTGTGATAGTAGTTCTTTTTGGTTTATAATCAATTAGTCAGTCCCGAAATACTGTCATGATCATCCCTGCTGTTGTTACGACCTCAAACCTCGCCCATATTACGCCACTGTACGCAACTCCTGCATTAATTGTAAGTCATAATAATGAACCCAGCGTTTATCTCTAACAACAATTTTATTGATAGTTTCCGCTGGATTGTCTCCACACAGCTTCTTAAATTGCTTACATTGCTTACAATTACCACAGACTTTAACTTATTCTTCTCTCAGTTCGTACCTAAAAGCTTTTGTACCTAAAAGCGATTACCTGACAATAAATCAATAATTTAGCTCCAGCCCTTTGTACTTTCAACCCTACACCGTGGACTGAAAAAGCCAACTCCGTATCATGATATCAGTGTAATTGTAATCATTCACTTCAAAAATAATTCTGAATCAAAGATCGTCTTATTTGTAAAATTTCATAAACTCGTTCTTTGCATCACATCTACCAATTTTTACGAGTTTGGAGGTGTCCTAGATATTCCTGGAAACAGGTCTACATTGGATGCAGTTTGGCTGGATCTAGTTCTATGATTGGCTTTATAACGAGGAATTCTACGAGTATGTATTTTCTGATCCCTCACCATGTAGTATTTATATTGGAATACTGTCGCATTGTTTCTACTTCACAAATTCGTTAAGAATTAAAGGAATCCCGAGATACATATTTTGGTAGGCCCTCAATTTGGCTTTTGTGCTGACATATTGATATCCCTTAGCATCGCAAGCATTCAGCCTTTATGTTTTCAATGGAAAGGATTAATTTGCAAATTAACTGTCCCTTTCTATTATCATTAACTAACTTTTACTCGTCCTCTCGAGAGCCTAGAGCTCTTTCTTTTGTCATTTTTAATGTGACTTTTCATAGGGTTAATTATTATGGGCTTATTGGACTCATTCCACCTTAATGAAGGGATGCAAACTGTGTTAGTAACTACAATGATTTTAGTATGAACTTGAATAGAGATGCTTCAATACATAAGCTGGTCATGTTAAGTATAATTAATTTGGTAAGTTTCTGTAGACCAGAATAATTTAACTTCTGGTGATGGATTGAATTAAAATCTATTTTCTATATTTTCGTTTTATTTACTTGAAAGAAAGTGCAATCTTACCTCTAATTACACCGTATAAACCCTATCACTGAATCGAATATGTTCTTATTTTCACCCCGTTGTAACATTGTCCTTTTCACCGCAAAATGTCGCATCGTCCAGCTGTAAAAGAAACTTACGTGTATAATTCCTTAGAGGGTAAACTACATTCAGCCCCAAACCTAAAGACGAATAATGCGTTGATGCGGTGCTTCATCTTAAATTGAAGCTGCAGAATTTCCCAAAAAGGAAATAATTTAAAGCCTGGTGGAGTGGCTTAAAAAGAAGAGAGAAAAAAAAAATGTGAATTGAACATACATATGTACAAATTATTTATTTAAAAAGTAAATTTTTTTTTTAGAACAAATATGCCCCGTGGCTATTCCGGCAAACTCTTTTAGTTATATTTTCGATGACGTCGCTGCATAATTGTAACTCGAATGTTATTACCACATCTTGATTGTGGTTCATTGAAATAGTCAACCTGAAAATGATTCTCCCTTACAAGCTGTTGAAACTATTGCATTCAAAATCAAATAACACTTTTAAACCAGAAAACTTCAAATTTTCAGGTGATTTCAGCAAAACAAATTGTTGAGGATTTTCAAACCTTTTGGAAACTAGTGAAAGTGAAACTAGTGGTAAGGTGGGGGCAGCCATCGTATTCGAATCTGCAAAGGTAAGCTTGGATACAGCCTTGTTCTTTTGATAGTTAACAAAGGTAGAAGCAAACTTTTTCGTGGCTGACAGCCAGCAGACCGACAAGAATATAGATGAAAAAGAAAACCAAAAATCCGTTTTGTGGGCTCTGTGACTTTTGAATATTTCGATATGGAAGTAAAATATATATCTTTGCCTCCGAGTGTGAGTGAGTACCAGCACTGATATACACATTTATGAATTTTATTAAGTTATTCTCATCCTGCTAGCTCATCAGAACCTGTTACATTCATTTTTTTGTTTTTTTTTTTAATTTACCCACACTCAAAGGGTTTTAATGTTTATACACAGTGCGGGCGTTGAAAGGAAGATAGAGAGAGAGAAAAAGAGATTGATGTTGTGGTTTTGAAACTCAGGTGTATTAGGTTCCACACATTAGCTCCAGGGGTGGTGTCCAGATAACTGGGGAGATTGTTTGTTGTCATTTATTTGTTTTGCCTTCGCTTCTGATTCACAGTATTTTTTTCCCGATCCACCTGATTTCATGAACATCAATTATCAACGGAACAAATTTCACAGTAGCCATGCACAAAACATTGCGTAACGCAATTCTGTAGACATAAATATTTGCGTTTTGTGTTGCAGCTAAGAAGTATTTCAGATTTGATAGCACATATTTTACTTCAGTGTCTTAAACGCGGCTTGACCCTGAATATGCTAGTTTTTGAGAATCGGATGCAGGATATTTTCCAGTGTGAGGAAATATTTTTTATAGTAAGTGTAGGAAAAAAATCTCAAAGAATATCGGTTATCTGTTAAGCTAAACTATGGAACAAGAATTCAGGTCTCAAGTCTTGGAAATTTCTGCCAAAGGTCAGAGGGTAAAAACTGTTATGAGAAACTTCCCCGACGTCCTATCGCAACCGTCATTAAACTGCTGAAAACGTAAATATTTAAGAAAACATCGAATTGCACGAGTTCGGAACTTTATATCTGGCTAATTATCGAAATATCTTTGGTGCCCTCGCTTCTACCTCATCTATTACCGTATGGTCTTTTTTTTGGATAACAGAAAACCGACTTTTTGAACTAAACTACTGACTATTTTTTCCTTGCAAATTTAACTATGGATTGCATCTATATACTCGTAGTTCCATTACTATAAAATTTTAATTAAATAATAACCAACCACGCATTTAATGCCATCCACATACGAATTTTTGAATACAAATCAATGAATCCTGACCTTCAGAACTTACAAATCTTTGTATTTCGTAAAACAACATTTGTCTGTGTACTACATGCAAATCTGGACGGAAATAAAATATCTGCATTACAATCGGCGTGTACCAAACCGAAGCGACATTAATTACTTTAGCAAACACGAGTGCATATCCTTTATTATATGCTGCTGTACATCCCCACTACAATAGCTCTGCACCGTACGCCAAACACAATGCACGCCTAAAGCTATGATACCCAATATTCATGTCCTTTCTACCATAAAACATTATCGGCAACAACTGACAAAATATTTTTTTTTTTTTCTAATTAACTCGCATGTCTACCGAAATTAAACTCCAGCTGTCCGTTGTCAACTGTCCGATTACATTTCGATTCTTATCTCAGTAACCAACACCATCCGAAGAATTACCAAAATAAACGAAATCATGCTCTTCCCCAACATCGGGGGCAGATACTAAAAGGAACACCATTAAATCTAAACGCAGTGTGAGAGTCGACGAAATTAGCCAAGTACCTACACAATTAAGCCATCCAAGTTGAAGCAGAAAGAAGAAAAAAAAAACGAGAAAAATACACAATAGTTTACTTTGACTCCACCATCCGCAGTAATTATTCACAAATAATTAAACCAGCGCGAGCTTCCATTTCCATCTCCCGAAGGAGCAAGGGGCAATGCCTGAAAATGTCTATGGCGCTTGAAAATAACTAACAAGCACGTAAAGTGTGCTCCAGGTTATAATTTATTCACTTAAAATAAACCGTCAAGGAGGGCCAAGTAGGCGCAGAAAGGGTCGAGGAGGGACGGCAGGGATGAGATAAAATGAAGAACAACCACTAGAAAGCTATTGTGTATTGCTGCTGCTTATGATATTGTTCCCAGAGACGAGAGAGATAAGTTTCAATTACCTCCAATAAAAGTATCTGCAAGATGTACATATGTACGTACATATCTACGGCATGGAAAGAAAGTGCCTAAAATCAAACCAACTCCAACCGCTCTTAAACTGTACACAGTTGGCAATTTGAATGAAATTCCTCGCCTGTAACGTAACAACATGTCATACATCCCCAAGTCCCCATATAGGGGTGGTTGCTTTCATTATCATCATTACCACATCGTCGCTATCAGAGGCACAAGACTGCCACCGTGATATACAGAAAAAAAAACTTTTCCTTTCATTTGAAAGCTCTTTGAAAAGTAAAGCTCTCCTTGTCAATTAACACACAGAGTTAAGCTAACAAACCATCCCTTACCAGGTGAGATGCGAATTGCGAAATCAGAAGCGAGTCGACCGTCGAAAGGGAAAGTTTACATCCGTGCAGTGTTTTAGTCCGCAAATAATATCCCCATCCAGTAGGGGAACGCATAATATGCGTGTGAGTGCTTACGAGCGTGTGTCTAGTGAGAAGAGTTCTTAAGAATGCCTTCTAGTGAGTTTGTCCGGTGGAGTTCCGTGTTCGTAACGCACCAACTGCTCTTGGTTGTGATACTATTTCGACTTCCATCAGTCGCTGCTACAGACCAGTCAATCCAAAAGTCGTTATCTGTGAGTTCGCCTGGGGCATATGCAACGAATTCAAAGACTCATTCCTTGTATTCGCGCTCACAACCACTCGGTGTGGTGAATTTCGGAATAAATTATGGTTTTCGGAATGGTTGGTAGCTAAGATATTTGAATTTTTAAATTTTTGTCAATTAATTTGAAAGGAAAAGTTTTTATTTTCTTATAGAATCTTATCCATATTACATTTATTTCATGCCTTGGAATTAACATATAATTTACATTCAATTCACGAAATGTTATATTTGCGATTATTTGTGGAAATACCAAGCTTTTATGGTCTATTTTGGAATAAATTCCTTGCTTTGATTCGTAACACGCTAAGCTGTCATCACGCCAACTTAACGTGCGAATTTAGCTTTAACTGTTTGTTCGCTATTAAACTGGATAAGTACAATTGTTAATGTTTCATATTTCCATATTAATTTGTAGCGAAACTCCCATTAAACTGTTCTTGGTTGCATAGGTCAGTTCAGACCAGGAAATGGTTGTTAAGAGTGAATTGAAAAATGTGTATACATTTTGTCGGTCTTTTGGGTATGGTTCTACCTCGGAACTCAATACTTCTGTTATTGTAAATTAAGCTAGATCCATTAGGGCACACACGGACGAGCTCCATCTTGTTGTAAGACGTTTTCTTTTATGCTGAATGGAACTGAGCGCTAAGGCAGTGCATGAAGCAGTTTTCCACAATTAGTGGAAAGGCCCCAGAATTAAGGTTCAATGCAGACTGTAATTGCTCAAAAATGTTCCTTACAACCCCTTATACGTGTGGTACATCTAAGTCTTAGCTATTTTAGAACACGCTCGTTGGAAATATTTATGTTTCATTTGTCCCTGTGTATATTGCCTTACTTGACCTTAACCCCCAGGGTTCAATTCCATCTTCTAGAAATCTAGTTGCATGCATACATACATATGTATATCTGACTGAAATTATATAGTAGGTTCCGTCGGAAGAATATTCCGTTGTAGGCTGTTTTCAAAGTAGTTTTATCTAGTACTCGGTCTAAGAGTACAATATCTTGGTTTTAGAGCTGAGGCAATAAATTTCTCCGAAAATCCTTAGACCTTTCCACTTTGATTTAATTTAATACCGTGAAGTATAGAAATTTGTGCGTCCCGAAACCTTACAAAAGAATTAAAATCAGATTCTTGTTTTCCATCTCATATTTTCCGATTTTTTATTAATAATGCTATCAACATGGCATCAACATATTGGTCTTTTTTAACTTGATCATATTTATTATGATAAAGGTCTTAACACACCCTACTTTGGGGTATTTTTAGTTTCATTTTATTTATTAATTTTAATTCTTATAGGTGCCCAACGTAAACGTCGTAGCGTTTTCCATGTGCGCTGGAATCCAAACGAGAAGTTCATTGTCGAAAGCAAGGAAAAGCCAGCTGTCAATCGGACCAAACTTTCACCGCATCCCCGTTTCGCTCTATCGAAGAATACTAAATTGACACTTGATCCAAAGTTGTATATGTGTCATGATAAGTACGCAGAAGGGTGTTACAACAAAACTATAGCCTTTCGCACTAGGATTGTACGAACTCTAGAAAAATCAATGAGTGAATCACTTAACGAAACCAACTACTACAATGTAGATTACAAACCCATGTTTGGAACAAGCTTTGAAGAGCAATATTATCCATCAAGTTGCCTGGTACTGGAAGCCGGTGTTAGAGTTTTGAGACGAAGGGATCCACCATTTAATAGGCTAGAATTCGGCAAATTATTTCCAAAGAAAAAGATCTTTCGAGACGTGAAAAACATCAAAACCTGTGCAATTGTATCAAGTTCTGGATCGATGGCTGGTTCCAAGCTGGGGAGATTTATTGGTAAGCTCCTTCTCGGTATAACTTGTTGATTTGATTTTTTACTATACTCTTTCAAACTTCGTGGGGTGTTTGTGACAGATATTTAATTTCTTATTTTCTGATTGCTAATGAGTCACTGTTGCACTTTTTTAGAAGAGTCCTACGCCATCGCAAAGTTTATAAAAGAAACAATCTATTTTTTAAATATTGAAATATGCTATGAAATATATTTCTATACTGTTAGTTCCTTTTAAAGACCGTTTGAAAATAAAGGCAGGCTTCTATTCTAATTACGTATCGCACAATGTCCTTACTGCCTCTTTCTTTTTAATACTTGATATCTATTCTAACTCATCGTTCTCCCTCAGATAGTCATGATATTGTGATGAGATTTAATCATGCTCCAACCAAAGGATATGAAGTAGATGTCGGGAGTAAAACAACGATTCGCGTTGTGAACTCGCAAGTAAGATTTATTTCTAAAACATTTACAAAAGAAGTAAAGTTTGTCTTATTTATTTGTATTTTAGGTTGTAACAAAAGCTGAATTTAACTTCACTAGATCAAGGATATTTCAAAATGTTACGATTGCCGCATGGGATCCGGGAAAATACAATGGAACTCTAGGAGACTGGCTTACGAATGCCGATTACGATTTATTCACCAACTATGAGATATATCGTCGACGATATCCAAAATCGAGAGCATACCTCATCGATCCGCATTCAATATGGCGCTTGTGGCAGGGATTACAAACATTTTCAGGAAAGCCGATTCGTAAGAATCCACCAAGCTCAGGATTTATTGGTGGGTATACGAGTACTGTAGCAGGATTTGTCAATAATTCATGCGCAGGAATTTCTCCATATTCCTTGTACATGTTTCATTTCACAAAAGCTTATTTCAATTTTTTTTTTTAATTTCTGTTTTGATTTCTTTTTGTTTTACATGGAAGATTGAAATGTTCCCTTCAATGGTTGGCGGCAAAGATAACGAGCTATCGTTCGCTTGATTTCTTGTTCAGCTCCCATTTTTCTTTCTCTCTGTGTTTAACAATCCTGGAGGCGGTTTTGAAAATCTTCACAACTTCCAATGACGTCAAGGCTTACTTGAGAACTTTTTGACGCTTAGAATCCCATTTTTTATTCATATAAGTTTTTTCACATTTATTTTAAGTTACATATATCATTTTCACTATCCTAAGTTATACAAAATTAAATTTGAGATGTTACAAATGGCACCTAAAAAAAATCAGGGCAGGGCGTTGCATTTCACAAGCATCGATAAATCAAGTGCAGGTACTGGGATCACTCACCTCAATCTTTGTTGCCCCTTCATTCTTTGCCGAAATTGTGCAAGTAAACGATTTAAAAGTTTGCCTCACGATGAAAATCCTCGTTGTACGGATTTTGTACCAAATCCCCAGCCTTAGCAATCTTATTGAACCGCAACTTGGAAATTGTTGCCATCACTTATTATTCATTAACCCGACAAATGAATTTGAAAACTCGATCCAGACTCTGCAGAAATGTTCTATCCAGATTCTCAGCAGAATTCACTATGAGTTTCCTCTTGAGAAGTGGACATATTACAACGAGATAGTTGCCACGATATAGTTCCGAACTGTTATTGCTGTTCTTGATTAAACAGATACTTGAAGCTTATTGAAAAAATATTTTCTCGGACTGAATTTTAAAGATCGCTGGTTCTGCACCAAAATGGATTTTGAATATCGTTGCATTCATAAATATTCCTAGAGATCTTTAAAATATCTGCTATAGCAGTACATATCTATGGTAAAAAACAAGTGCAGTAATAGTTGTTTACTGGAAATTAGCGTGAACTTATGAAGGGTGAGCCATCTTCTAGTTTCTTATTAAAATTGTGAAACTGCACCGTACTATATTTTTCAATGACTATAACTTCATTGAAAAGAGTAGCTACCGATTATTGACAAAAAAAAAACTTTATTCAAACAGCTGTCTGCCAATGATACCTTCATTTCTTTTGTCTATGCAAACCAAAGGAGCACGCGCATAGCTTTTGTAATGTAAAGTATTCCATTATGAATTTTCTTACACCATCCGCTCAAGGGACTCATTTTGACCGAAAACACTTTTCAAATTTCGGACAGTTTCTGCAACACATCACTCACTTTAGAGATATTTTTTTTAATTTGTCCCTTTGTTGTTCAAGCGTAAAATGATCCACTTCTTATTGCGGAGGATTAGTGTTGCCAACATTTTGACGCTGCACCTGAAAAAGAAACCAAAAAATGGTCAACCCTTTATTACGCAATATCCTCTTCTCCGAACGGTGTTGCTGAGAATGTTCTACGACCGAATTCCAAACATGAAAACAATTCTCGAGCTTCACTGCTTCAATCCCATATGTATACATCCATGTCGATTCACCAAGTGTTATCGTAGGTAGAGGTGTTGCCAAAGCAAAAGTCTAGCTAGTCTAGTAGTCTCTTTGCATTTGCTATGAGAAAAGTTTTGAAACTTTCCTTCTGCCTCGAATAGCCACTCTTTCAAACGTTTTAAATGTTTAAGTTCTTAAAGTTCTGGTCTGTTATTGTGGTGTTCAAAATAAGTCCATCCATAACGTGTAAGGACTGTCCGATACGATATTCGCTGCTCGCAATATTAATGTTTTGATATTGAATATGCTGGAGTCATTCGCAGTGATTATGCATCAACGGTTCGATGAAGACGTCTCCTCATCAATAATTGTATTTTAACCGCAATGACATTCGCTGCAAGGCCAATTAGATTAGCTCTACTCTGCCTTTGCTTTAGTAGCCATAGTATTGTGCTTTGATGTAAATATGTGGCTTAAAGCTAAACACAGTCTTAAAGCTTACAAAACTAGAGTTTTCTCATCAAAATTCTGACATGAGTCATCAGACATGACTAAGCTGCAGGCATTTCACTTGAGTCTGAGACCGGTCTTTCATTGCATCGAAAGTGTACTCGTTTTATTGGTTTTTGGTTAAACTGTAGTTTATCACTTGCAAGAATAAGAATCCGATAGTTGATGACAGTTCTCTGCTCTCCGATTCCGATTTAGGTTAACTAAAATACGGTTGTTAGCGGTCTTTATTGACTTTTCAGCTGGTCCTTCTCTAACAATATTTATTGGAAAGTAAAATTATTCTCAACATTCAACATGTCTTGCAGGCCTTTCACTCTTGCTACCGCACTGCCCGTATATCGACTTCATTGAGTATATCCCGTCAACAAGATTAAATGGTCGCTGTCACTACTACAGTAAGGAGGTAAGTACATATACGTGATTCACTTCTTAACCTTAAAGTTGCACTATTTATGTATTTTACAGATGAATTCCGCTTGCACATTCGGGGCATGGCATCCATTAGCTGCAGAAAAACTAATGGCGCTGGACATGAATATAGCTGACGATTTATCTGTATTTCAATTCGGAATACTTCGCATTCGTCGTCCGGATAAACTTCTTTGCGGTTTCAACTTTCTTGGGTTTTAAAACAAATCTTTATGATAAATTTAAAACAATAATTGTATAACACAATCACTTACAAGTCTTTTGAAGGATTTCAAAAGGATTCAGAAATACAAAAATTATCATAGATCTGTCCGTGTACTTACATATATGCAAAAGTAATATTCTACAATGCAAAGCGGATCTTAATATCGGTAAAAGTGCCCGGAGAAACTCCTTAATGAATAGAATAAACGGCATGGAAATCGATTCTATGTTTTTGAACTACCGCATTACAAAGTAGGATTAGTACAACGTTTGTAGAAAAGTACGCGGACGGACCTTTAACATACATACATACATACATGGACATGTAGAAAATTTATTCTCGGTTGAATCCATTTTTTTTTTTAAATACTAATGCTGCACAGTTAAAGGTCAAAGGGACGATGAGAGATTTCTCATTCTCTTCTAAGAATTTCGCTTGGAAAATACATGTATGAAATATCTCTCACGTCGCTGCCTTGAAAACCTGTAGAAGTAACATTTACATGTGGTACTGGGAGTGCAACCGGAAATTCTTAAACATTTTCTGAAGGTTCATGTTCGTATGAATAAATCTCTGTTAGGATACCCGTCATTCGTGATCGATCACAATTGACAGCATATCAGTATGTATCAACAAAGTTTCCTAAAAAGATTCCGACGAGAATAAGTTCAGAATGCGATAAAATTCCCCTTTTAAAAGGAATCAATTGAAATGTGCGTGGCAGAGATTTTATTTTTTTCGCCTTTCAGGGTAATTACGCTGATGAGCTGTCGATTTCATTGTCATTCAGCACACTCCGGCCGATTAGTCATTTAATGCATTCTCAGTCAAATAACAGTACACTGATTCCTGCTTTTGAATTTCCGATTTTTTTTTTGATTTTGGTCTGCGGTCACGCTTTATAAAGCAGTACACAGCTCAAGTCTTCCTAAGAATTTATCACTTGGGAATATTGTTGTAATGACAGCCGACACTATTGCTCGCATTGAAGACACACACCTTCGATGCTGACTAGACTCTTCAGCATTTAAAGTGAATTTACAGCGCAATTGGTGGAGACGAGAAGACTTTCAAATGGCGTCAGGTGTCACATTAATTTTAGTCATCACGCCGTGGATTTCCACAAATAGGGAAATTTAAACAGAGTGAGAAGGGAGTAGGTATAGGAAATTGATTGCAACATTTTTTTTTACCATTAAATTAACTGCTGTTCTATAAGAGTGCGTGATGCGAATTCGATCGAAGGAAAATACTATATTGGCACCAAGATACCTAAAGCGTAGAAGCACTTATGCCACCCACAGACATACATATTTATTTATGCAGGGAACACTTACGTGGGAATTTTAATTAAAATACAAGAGATGCACAACAAATAAATATAATCTGCAGATGCTAAATGTTGGCTCTTATAAAGCATGGAATCAGCCCTTCCTGCTGTACCGCATGGCTAGAACCCGAAGTTTCTTGCACTAATTCTACGCTAAACAGTTATTTTCTTAGGACATGAGAATCTTTTGTTTGTCAATTCCTCAAAAGTTATCTTTTTTCTTTGTGACCTAGACCGGTTTCATCGCCTATAACGATTTTTTTCGTCGAAACTGACAATTTCTTTGCTGATGTCCATAATGACTTGGCCATATTCTTTACATTGTTGGTAATTACTGGGCTTTAGAGTATGATCCATCTGCTCGTATACTTTATACGGAAACACGTGTAGGTCGCGGTGCTAAATTTACCGCAGCGATCCAAGCAATGCTGAATTTGCAAGTATGTATTACTCCATGACAAAATACAACGTACTCTAGATTACACGTTTCGAACAACATCTGACTGATAGACACGCCCTCCCTATGTACTCGAATAAAGAGACACAGTCTGGTGAAAACATCAGAAAAATTCAAGATGTCATATGGCCTTCGGTAAGAGTTCCAAAATTTCATTACGCGTGCCAAATATGATATCTTTTGTCGGACTTTGGTGATGTATTAGGAATCCTCTGCGAAATGTTGTCCTCGAGCATCTTAATTGTTGTTTTTGCTTCAATTATCCATGCGGAACTATGTGGAGGATCACCAAATAACCCTTTCTTTAATTATGCGGCCAGGAAACAATTCTTTATAACATTTGATGTATAGGGGATAGGTAGGTGGATAAAGCTCTTGTCCTGTTAAACTACCCAAGGTCCAATTGACGCATGTGCGACGCTTTGAATAACCACAACTCACATGATCCAGTTGTCAATATACGAGTATAAGTTCGGCACCTGAAAGAAGATTCAAGATCCACCCCATTTGAATTAGGAAATCTAGCCAAATCCCTAGTGTGTTTGTTAGAGAGTTATGCAAGGTCGTTGAGGAAGAATTGCAATGTTTGACTCCGACTGGTGCCGGATATTCGCCATGGAAGTGAAAAAGAGTTTCGTTCTCATTTTGATTATTAATGCGCAAGTGGCCAGTGCATATAGCAACCAGTCTTGCAGTATCTTCTATTTTGGAAGTTGGCATGTTTTGGTTTAATCACAAGTGAGCAATTTCCATCTGAAGTTGGGTTATACTAGAAAGTGATAGACAATTTTGTTTTGTTAGTCAGACATGCAGAAAGTGAAAGAAAGATTTATCTAAAAGTTCCGTAGTGGGCCCGTCCTTGCGCTTTAGTAAACCTCAGCCCAAATACAATTAGAGCTTTATTTCTTTTGTGCTAAAATCCCTTAATCCAACCAAATATCTTCTCTTAGCCTAACTGCCTCATGTCATCTGTGTTGCCTTCATCTTTGGTCTTATAAACCCGTCCTTAGTGCCTTTCGCTGCATAAAGGAGCCTTTCTAACACAATGCGCCTCCGCTACAACCTAGCTTCAGTCCTTTTTCTATCCTCTATCCTGTGTTACCTTACAACACAGTCGTAATCGGCTTTCAGTTCTAAGAACGTCAAAATTGCCAATTCACTTGCATAATGGCTGTATGCTACGTGTTACTTCCTCAATTCTTGTTTCAAGACTCTCCAAAGCCAGTTCTTGAGAACTTTTCTAAACAACTTAAGTACGTACAGGAGATGAGAGATTAATCGGCCTTAAGTGCTGCTTCTCTTCATCTGACCTCTTTTTCTTTAATTTGCTGTTTGATGAACTCATTTTCCTCTTCCCAATAAGGCCCGTACGAGATCCACTTTCCTCTTATTTCTTAATTTTCTTCCTTATTGCTTTCACCCCATGTACTCGTATCTAGCACTTTCTTATTTTTAGAATCTTGGTTGGTTAGTTGGTTTAAGAGGGTGGGCTCTTCACTTAGGCCTCCATTGGACCCGTTGTGCTCCCCTCGTCTAATTGGAGAATTGTGTTGGGAGGAGATGTATGTAGGTATTGGGAACATGTGAGTATAAGCTGCACTATGTCGTGTAGTGACCGGGAAGGCGTCGTGTACGCCCGGCAAATTCTAATATGTCACCGACTCATATCTTTCTGAGGTGTGTTAGATCTAATATCACTGGGGACCCCAGTATCTTTGGTCTTAACCTCGCTGTTGCAGGACAGTGGCAGAGGAAGTGTTCTACATCTTCCTCCTCCTCCTCACAGTTGACGCAGACAAATTGATGTGACCTGTTATGAATCTTAAAGCTTCAAAACCATCATCATCCAAAGTACCTAGATCTAGATCGGTTTAAAAATACGAGAATGAATGCGTCATTAAGCCAGTATATCACTCAAAAATTTTATAGTTCTGCATTAATCAGGATGAAAAAAATCACCTTAACACCGTTGATTGCCCGTCTAGCCTGAAATTAGACCTACGACCGTTTACGAGCTACGTTCTCATTAGTCATGCGTCAGACTTTGTACCTTAATTCTGTATGAAATCTCACGACTGAACTGTTAAATCTTCCTACGAAATTTACACCCAAAAATAACCCCCGACAATAAAATGAAAGATTAATTACATTTTTTCTCTGTTGAAGAGGCAATAAAAATTCCTTTGCAGTTTATCGATTGCACCTGATGTCTCACATCAATGCTCATTGCCCAGTTTAACGAATCATCCATAAATTCTCCAATTTTATAGCACACTCTCACAGTCATAAGTGAGATATCCTTTCGGTTTCGCCCAATCATCCATCTTTGTATCTCAATTACACCCAAAACAAAAGCACCCAACAAAGGCTGTCCAGATATTATGCGAAATTCTTGACTCTTTTAATTAAGACACACCGCCAATCGCTCAAAAAGCCTCTCAATTCCATGAAAGTGAACGCAATGAATCAATACCAGTCACAAGTGAAAAGAGTTTACAAATTTCAAGCACGCTGCCACACAACGCGGAAAGTTGTCAGAATTTTAAATGCCGCACGCCGCGCCGGTAATTTTGTTGAACAAATAAAAATATTTTGCCAACAGTGAGTGGTATGCTACCTGAAGGGTGGAAAACAAAAGGATCTTCTTCAGAAACAGAGAAACAGCGTGGGGAGAAAGGCGCTGATTGATTCGTTACTGTTTGACGTTGTGTCTAATTTCGTTCGCCCGGTGGCGGTTGTTTTCAATGTGAAGGACCTTTGGTGAAAGGTGTTTTCAAGGAAACGATCTGTCAGTGGCAATCATCCCCATGTCGAGCGTCATTAATGGGGCTTGAGTCGTGCAGCGGGTTCAACTACCTTGTGGGATCACAATCACAATTGATGGTTGTCCACTTAATTATCTGGATGGGTGTGCCATTGAGGGCGGAATATGCAAATTTGATTGTGCTTTTGTGGTGGTTGGTGCATAGAGGTAGAGGTAGATGTGTTGCCAAAAATCTGATGGAATGCAAGTTGCGAGAAACTTAAAATTTTGTTTTGAGTGCAGAAGATTTCTTTGAAGTAGTGTGTTGCCCTCTTGTTTTTCATTTGTGTCAATACAAACAATGTCCTTGGACCATAGAACCGCCTTACAGGTAGCAGCGAGAGAAAAGTTTTCATACTCGTACTAAGAAATGTTGAAATACAATTTCAAGGGAAGCAAGGAGTATATTGGTGTCAACCAAGAGGACGAAGATGAGAACGAGGACAAGGACGAGGACGAGGATGTGGATGAGGATGAGGATGAGGGCGAGGATGAGGATGGGGATGAGGATGAGGATGAGGATGAGGATGAGGATGAGGATGAGGATGAGGATGAGGATGAGGATGAGGATGAGGATGAGGATGAGGATGAGGATGAGGATGAGGATGAGGATGAGGATGAGGATGAGGATGAGGATGAGGATGAGGATGAGGATGAGGATGAGGATGAGGATGAGGATGAGGATGAGGATGAGGATGAGGATGAGGATGAGGATGAGGATGAGGATGAGGATGAGGATGAGGATGAGGATGAGGATGAGGATGAGGATGAGGATGAGGATGAGGATGAGGATGAGGATGAGGATGAGGATGAGGATGAGGATGAGGATGAGGATGAGGATGAGGATGAGGATGAGGATGAGGATGAGGATGAGGATGAGGATGAGGATGAGGATGAGGATGAGGATGAGGATGAGGATGAGGATGAGGATGAGGATGAGGATGAGGATGAGGATGAGGATGAGGATGAGGATGAGGATGAGGATGAGGATGAGGATGAGGATGAGGATGAGGATGAGGATGAGGATGAGGATGAGGATGAGGATGAGGATGAGGATGAGGATGAGGATGAGGATGAGGATGAGGATGAGGATGAGGATGAGGATGAGGATGAGGATGAGGATGAGGATGAGGATGAGGATGAGGATGAGGATGAGGATGAGGATGAGGATGAGGATGAGGATGAGGATGAGGATGAGGATGAGGATGAGGATGAGGATGAGGATGAGGATGAGGATGAGGATGAGGATGAGGATGAGGATGAGGATGAGGATGAGGATGAGGATGAGGATGAGGATGAGGATGAGGATGAGGATGAGGATGAGGATGAGGATGAGGATGAGGATGAGGATGAGGATGAGGATGAGGATGAGGATGAGGATGAGGATGAGGATGAGGATGAGGATGAGGATGAGGATGAGGATGAGGATGAGGATGAGGATGAGGATGAGGATGAGGATGAGGATGAGGATGAGGATGAGGATGAGGATGAGGATGAGGATGAGGATGAGGATGAGGATGAGGATGAGGATGAGGATGAGGATGAGGATGAGGATGAGGATGAGGATGAGGATGAGGATGAGGATGAGGATGAGGATGAGGATGAGGATGAGGATGAGGATGAGGATGAGGATGAGGATGAGGATGAGGATGAGGATGAGGATGAGGATGAGGATGAGGATGAGGATGAGGATGAGGATGAGGATGAGGATGAGGATGAGGATGAGGATGAGGATGAGGAGGAGCATGATTTAAGGACATCCAAGGTGGCGGTAGTTAAAAGACATCGGATTCATTATCAAACAGGTTCTCTGTGTCTGCAAGGAAATGACATCATTTCTTATTACGCATTTTTTGTTAGAGAATTTGTAAATCTTCAAAAGGAACTGGAAAGCTTTATATTTTATACTACTCTTTTACGTTTTATTTTCGCCTTCCACTTAGATTCTCTACACAGGCTAGATAGTCATTCGTTACTTGTCTTGTGTTCCACTCTGCGGACTTCCTTGATCACAATGGTCATCTGCATCTCAGATCCATATGCCTCAATATGTCTTTGGAGTTTGACCTAACACTTTGCTGCCAACCTTTCGCAGAAGATTTTCTTTACATACTTGTCAAATCCACTCCAAATGCGACAAAATGCAGAGTTGTCATGTTCAAACTGTTGCAGATAAGCGCATGAACCATTAGACAAAAAAGTCCACTTTTTTGCGTCAGTGATCTGTTCGCCTCTTACACCTCTTATCCGTGGATAAGTCCATCGTCCTTTTGCGTAGAGGATTCATTTTTTGACCACTGAATTAGGTTTTGCTTTCCTTTTCGTTTCGCCGAGAAACCATTTGTGTGCCCTCTCCCCAGTTGCACAGCCGCTGTATCTCTTCGGCGAGAATATCCATCTGGCTCTAGTGCAATAGATTTTGACCATTTAATACTCGTACTACTCCATTGCAAGAAGGCTTTACTTCGTATATTAACTATGCAACTTCTGCGATGGCTATGTCATATGCTCATAATCATAATTGCGTTGGAGATTGGTGAAAGCATCGTTGTGCATTAAGTTCCACAAAAAAGCGGACCTGTAACCAATCCCTGCGTTTTGATGACCTTGCGTCGTCTAATGCTTCATCTTCTTCAGGTGGCATAAAGTAAGTAGGACTCGTTAATGCTCAAATGTTTATAGGAGCACAAATAATAAACTACATAGTAGAATATCATAGGAGGCAACTACTCGTATGTGGTCAATATTTACATACTTATTTGCTTACGTGTTAAGTACACCGGATTGCAGTTTCACTCTTGGTCACGTCGTGTGCAATATTATTATGGCAATTATCGACTGAGGTTGAACAGGTCTCGTATTTATTATTTACGCCTTTTGTTGTCCTTTTAAGCAAGCCACATACATTTTTTTCCTTTTTTTTTTTTCTTTGCAACCCGACAGCTAGGTAAATGCGTGTCATCGCAACGTGAGAAAAAATTGTCCGGAAATATTAAAATAAAGGATCACAACCTATAAGTTTTGCTGTAAAACCACTGAAATGTGATTCACTGGTAAAATTAATTCATATTAAGACCAAACATCATATTTCAGTCCACTAGAGTTCGTGATCGGAATCCACAAGCCCATAGTCCGCGGTTTAAATTATTCCCAATAAAATAAGCCTGATGTGTCTGAAAAGTCTTCTTCTTCTCTCGGAAAACACTCAATTGATTGCCAAAAATTATAGATCGTCATGATGATCAAGCCAGTGATTCACAGATATTAGACAAAAGCAATTGATATTAACTGTGGTAATTTGTGTTGTTGCTGCTCTGGCATGGTGTCGTTTTCTTTTTGACCACAAATGCATTGTCATGCAATTCTGGACAAATCGTATAACTCAGTCGACGACGCCAAAAATTACTGCCCATTTACTACAGAGGGGGCTTGGAAGCTTTTTTGGCAGCAAGGTGTGCTTGGAATAACCAATATTGTTTGTTAATATTTGATTCGCATTAAAATTCTTGGACGAGACTTCCTCATTCCTTAGCTAAAGGTTGTTGCTCGATGGTCCGAGTTATGCGTTGATCCTTAAACAGGCGCATGTTAAATTCTTTTTTCTTTATTTAATTCCAAAGTTTCGTATGCGCAGGTGCCCAATTTTTTGGTTGTTGATTGAGTTTAAAAATATCTGAAGGAAACAAATCAAGAATATTGATTCAGTGGACATTCTTATCTGTATGTGGGTGAATATCTGATCAATGAAATATCACTTTGCATAAATTTTACGCCATTATGCAACTTGATCGTCGTGAAAAATTCTAATTCAAGAAGGATACCCGATCTGGCGGATAAATGTGATCGGTGGAGATTGATTGAGATCGAAGATTGATTGGTATTGTGCGCAAAATTCACACGTCTTTAGGGATGTGAAGACCAATTGAGGCAAGGACCTGAGATGTGAGGAATCGGGCATTCAAAGTGGTAGAAAAATTACGATTCGGATGGGGTATAGTATATTCAGTGGTGCAGATGATTAAGTGCTACCATATACGGTCCAAATGACACCGACTATTAGTACGGACTAGTACACCAGATGTTGTTCACTAAGCACATGAAATTCTATGAAGCAAATGAAGTGACTCTTGAAGGGTCAGCGAAGGTGGGACTGTTCACAAGGCATTCATATTGAGAGGAATAGGCTGAACATGGGTACCGACCGCGAGGTAATCCGAGAAGCTGTCTAGAGTAGGAGAACTTAGAATGCAATATACGACTTAAAAGTGGTAAACGCTGCTTAGTTACTTAACGAGAGAATTATAGACGCCTTTAAATTTAATTATTTGCATTTGTATATTTATTCCATTAGATCTTTACTCTTTACACAAAGGGGGAGCATAAATACACATAAGCTGAAATCAAGAAGTAAGCGAGCTATTTCCAAAGTCCAAGCGAGGCAAATAAAGCCAAAGAAGTCTTGGAAACTGCGTCCACCTTAGTTATAGCAATAAAAATGGCTTCTATGCTTCAACGGAAAACCAATAGTGGCGCAAGGAAAAGTACAAAATAAAGAACTACTAGAAACGTTTCAGAATTCTTTTAAGACTGACTGTAGGATAGTTGCGAACAGTTGCATTACCACTGACCAATGATGATGATATAAATACCTTACAACCATTTATAGAACCAGGTACAAGAACAACACTTTGTGAACACCTAAAACGAATTATCAAAAGCATCCTGACTTTGAATTGAAACAAATTATCAAAAGCCCTTCCTTTATGCCCATTGACTTGACTTCATTCGTATTGAACAACATGAAGGAGTTTTAAATATTGATTTTATTAAAACGAGAGTGCCGGGAAGGTTACCTTTACAGCTTTCCCATGCATCCTAATCCACGGAGTCCGCTTCGAATCGTTTATTAGTCTCCAGTAAAGATTCAGTAGCGATTTTATCAACACGAGACTAAAACGTCGATGCCTCTTCTCTAGAGTTGAGAGACAATGTGATCTATGTAGGTTTCCTTGGATTTGAAATAAGGCCTCAGCTTTAGAATGAGAACTTTATTACAAAATCGAGTACCAAGTGCGGGTCCGTTCTATATGGAGAATCGGGGGGCAAACTTCTGAAACATCTGGAACCATATACAACAGTTTTTCAAGCATAAGTCTTCGCCATACTTAGACCAGTGGAAGAGCTAACGCAATTCACAACCAAGAAAGGCACCTAACAGGCTTTCTCGGAGGTATGCCCAAAGCAAGGCGCATCAGTTACTACACTTGATCAGGATAGGTTGGAGCATATTAGATCGGATGAAGTGTCATCGTCTGTATTGTTTATTAAGACTGGGAATTGGCAGACGACTGTTTTTAACAATTAAGTTTCAACGTCCATGTGGCGACGGTGCATACGTTCAGGGTCATATCCCAAACCATTCAAGCTGCGTCTACGTCTAGAGTAATTTTATTTGATTTGGTTTTTGATATCCATTCGCCTGCTTCAGGTTCCTCTTCAGAATGCGCACATTACCGTCACACCCACTGGTGCTATGCAATTTTTAGAAAAACCCGATACATGTCAAATCTACTGCAAATCTGCAAATCGTTTATTATCATAATTTTGCTCAGAATTTATGAATGACCAAGAACTGAAACAGCCTTTTTTTTGTGTGCCTTCACGTCAGTATTTCTTCGGATATATCGTAAATCGCGGTGGTTTTGCGTCTTATTTACATGCTGATACTTAAGGCACTCCTAGCATGCAGCCAGTCATAAGCCAGCGGGACTTTCCAACCACCTTAAAATATCGTTTCTGTTTTATCTAACAAACAATTCAATGGAAATATACGTACAAGCTAAACAAGCAGCGCCGTCTTTTAATTGTATCGATTGTATTCAAGTTCACTAAGTGAGTGATGTTCTGTTTGCTTGTTAAACATTCCAAGAAGGGCGTCCGACCTGTCACACAACAGTTCCGCGTTTTTAAACTACACAACCCGCGAATGAGTTGTCGCAAAAATAACATACAAATACCAGCCTGTATGGGATCGCATTTCGTTTGCATTTTACAACACCGTCTGCAGACTTTCGTACTTCATGAGGAGCCGCCGAATAACAGTTTTATGTACTTAAAGTGAATTTCATGCACGATCTCTTTAAAAATAATAATAAAAAAAAGTAAATATTAAAGCAGCCAAGAGATCTCCAGTCGCCACTCGAGAATAATATTCTCACTCAAAATAAATGCGAATCTGATCCGTTCACACCCACACCTCCCGCGTCACAAAATTCGGAACAATCAATTTCGCGCAACAACATTCGGATGTGTGCTGTGAATTACAATTGCCTTCACTTTCATGGAGAGTGCCTTACACACAGCACGGCCAGACCGGTGCGGGGCACACAGGAGTATTGGAGGTCAACACTCTTTACAAATTCGCACAAGTGCAAGGTGAAGATCCTAGAATGAGGATGGAGTGTAGAGGGCGAGAGTACACAAAAAAAAATATTATTTTCTTGTTTACATTGTCGTGTCATCACGGCTGGCCGATGTGGAGAGTGAGTGGAGTGCCGGCGTGTATTGGTGTCTGCCGGCTTACAAGACTATGCCTTTAACTTGGCCGGACAACCTGCGAGAGTACATCGAGCGAAAGATCTTTACCGGGGAGGTTTGGCAGATCGTACACAGAATGTGAACAATTCAGCATCTACATACGTACACTATCCGGCAGTGTTGGCATCTTGTTTTCATCAAGAAGTAAACTTCTGTTTACGATTTGATCAGTTTGTGCTGAATAAAACGTGAGAATAGGCAACAAGTAATTTTTAAAACATTCTAAGAGTGGATTGAATAAAATTATATTTACGTAGACATGATCGTCTTACTTACACGAATTAGTTTCATGAAATATTTCAATCTCGAGATAACCGGTACTTCTAGCCTATTACTTACTGGGGTATTCTCTCGGGAGTGTCCTTTTCAGAGCCTACATAAAACATGTTCCGAATTTAATGCCAAGTTATGGTTATGGTTATGGTTAGAGGGACGCGCACCTATAAAAGGTGCTTTCGCGGGGGCCAATTGGTTCATTGTGTTTCCCTATTTTGTAGTGGTACCATAACTGAATTCTATCGGTTAGTATGGTTGAACCAACCTGTACTCTTGACGAAACTCATAATGTTCCAGAGTGGGACTTTCACCAGGTCCTCAGTTCCTCAAATAGTCTATTTCCCATATAGCGGAAGCGAAGGATGTGGAGTCTGGGGCAGTCAGAAAGCAGGTGTTTGAGGGTTTCTCTTTCTTCTATGTCATGATAGCTTCTGCAATAATCAGGTGAGTTGATACCCAGTCTAACGGCCGTTGCAACTATCGGCCACTGTACAGTTAGTACTTCCGTCAGTAAGCTGATTTCCTTTCTGTTCATTGATAAAAGGCTTTTAGTCCTCTTATCGTTCAGTATTGGCCATAAACTGCAAGATATGACTCAACCACCTCTAGTTGTCCAGGAAGAGTTCATCATTTTTTTTGTCTCAAGGTCTATTTTTCTTTTCAGTACACCAATAGGGATGGCTATTGATGTTTGGGTGAAATCCTCATCTAATGCTGTCGATCTGCTGCTTTGTTTCCTTCTATATTCCTATGTCCGGGAACTCAACAGAGAGTGGCTTCGTGACTGTTGCATACGAATTATATTTATAGTTTGTCGGCAAGTCGCAACTGTTTTTGATCTCACTGTGTCGCTGTCTAGTGCCTTGAGAGCTGCTAGACTGTCCACGAAGATTGTAATCCTGAATGAATTTATCGTCTGTGCTGCTTTTCAATGCCGAAGACTTCGCCTTGGAAGATAGATTAGGTTAGGTTAGGTATGTGGGGTGCCGAGGAAAGATTCTCCATGCTGCACTCAGGTCAATGCTGACCCATTGTGTTGCCGGTTTGGGGTAAAGAATATCATCCCTTACTGTAACCCTTCGTCTATTCGTTTATACACAACTTACTTACTAAATTACCTGTTATGCGGTCCTTCACATACAAACCATCTTGTCGATTTGATGAATTTCATTAGAGCTTCCATCGGCGTTCTGGAGAGTTCCTCTAGGTTATTGGAGAAGTGTCTTCCCAGGAACCTGTATCTGAAATGTTCTAGGCCGGGGTAGTGGCATAGGAAGTGGGTTGTGTCCTCAATCGCTTCCTCATCGCCACAGCCTCTACAGAGCTCCTCTTCTGTCAAGCGTAGTTTTTTCATATGGTACCGTAGAGTGTTGTGCCCTGTGATAATACTCACGAGGGTGGAAATGGAATTCCGGTCTTTCCGAACAAGTCTCTCGGTTTTTGCTTTGTCAAAGGTGGGCCATAGTTTCCTTGTAGTAACGCAGGTTTCTATGGAGTTCCACCCGTAGTTTGCCTCTCTCGTGGCTTTTTCCCCTGCTTCGAGTTTAAGTGTACAAGGCGGGATTTGCGCGGATGGGTCTGTCGATTCGGTGGTCAGTGCAGAGCCACTCCTTGCTACCTCGTCAGCCTCGTCGCATTTGGTAAGTGGTGATTTTTCCAATCTGGGGCCCCAGGTTTTTCCGAAGATTCGGCTGCAGGAGTAAAAGGCTATTGTTGCTTTTTTTATTCTTTCATTTACATTTAGTCTCCAGTTTAGTTTCTTGTCAAGCACTAGTCCTAGGTATTTCGCACTACCTGAGATTGTAAGGCGGGTGTCTCCGATTAAGGGTGTATTAAAATGCGGAATCTTCCTTTTGTTGGTGAAAAGTACCAATTCAGTTTTTGCGGATTGACCGCAAATCCACACTTTTTGCCCAGGTATGTAAGGTCTTCAGGCTTGGACATAGAGTGATTCCTATGTCCATTTTAGACCCGTCAGTGTAGAAGTTGACGATCCTGTACAAAAGCACCTCCTGCAGCCTAACAACATATATATAGATTGCCTTAGATAATGCAACCTTTGTCTGCATGTAGACTGTGGTCGGGTAGCAAGGGTTAACACGGGCTATCCGCAAGGTCTCCTTTACTATGATGCATTCCGTTTCTGTTGCATACTCTCATTAGTTTTAAGGTCTACGTAAGCTAGATCAATGCACATACGGACAGTTTTTGGTGCCATCCGCACTGAAGTTCTGATAACCTTGCACGATACTTATTCTATGACTCTGGTCTCATCGATATATCTTCTGGCGTAATGACAATGGAAATTCAGCGGCTGTACAAATTCAAATTGCACATTTCTTACGTCCAGTATTGCCTTCTACCAATCTTTCAGTCTGAGCTAGAATTGGGATCTAGTCGAATTTGCATGCCGGAAACCTTCAAGGCAAATGTTGGTATAAAAATGGAGTCTTTGGCAATTCGATGAGTACTGGCCTCAGTGCCATCTTAAGTCATTCTTATTCGAACGCTATTTTCAAATAAGGCAAGAGGATGTGTATGATGTTAGAGAAGAGTAGGAGCCACATTCGCTAACGATACAGCTACCGTGGACTCTCTGGAGCTGTCGAAAAAAAAGCTGCACATTACTTTCAATGAAATTCTAAATTCTCTAAATCCTTCTTTAACACCAAACGTCTCGGTGAAATTATAACCTACCTTAATGGAGCAGCGAGTGTTTACCATTGTCACTCTGCACATATAGACGAGTTTGGTAGACATGGCTAATGTCTACAAGTGATTTCATTTACAATTGATAAAGGGATGATGTGTATCGATTTGTACATCTTTCTCGAGGATCTACCGAAATGTAAAAATTTGCTCGATTATGGGCTTTCCTGGCCTAAAGGAGGCCGATGCCTCCGCATTCGCATAGTTGAGGGGGTCGCCATACGTGTAGATCGGGCAAAAAATGCAGATCAGATTTTTGAAAAAAGGTGGTGCACTCTCTCTACCATGTAATCTCCACCTACATTAAGTATTTCATCAGACAAGCCAGCAGCCTTGTTGGACTTAAGTTTTGATAGTACTATCGACACTTTAGTGTGATTAGATGGACGGAAGTTTTGGCTATCAGCATCTAAGTTGAATGGTACACTCATCAACATCATTCCTGGAGTGGTATCTCTCTATATCCTCGATTACGCGCTTCTTACAATTTTTCTATTTCTTCCAGAGAACCCACTATTCCTCCCGTCCTCATGAGTGGTCTCGTCTTTCTCTACAGCGCCGATTTATATGCCTCTTGTTTTGCTGCAGGGAGGTATGGTAAACATACCTATATAAGTTACGGCTTACTTGATGGCTTATTGGCAGCGTTGCCACTAATCTTTGGCATATGATGCTGGCGGCATTCGAATTTTGTCGAATTGCGACGGCTGGTCATAATTGTTCATCCGTTCACTTTTAATGATAATCTCAACATGCAATCAATAATCTGATCAATGGAAGCAATGACAAATGAATCACATTCCTGAAGGTACAACCATGATAAAGCTGGCCCCTCACCTTTATTGCTGTATATTCTTTGGCTTCATTTCATTAATTTTTAAATAAAGAAAGAAAAAAAATAAATCATTATCCGTAACTATGAATATCGATTCTAGTTAATAAGACCAAACAAGTATTTGACAACGAGTTTCGAGACCCTCCTACGCACATTCTTCCTCAGAAAACTGCATGTCGGTGATAACATGCAATTTCGAACGTCATAACCTAATCAGAAAATGCATCGCCGCCATGAAGTTACATTTATGATTAACAAAATTCGCAGTCTTCAACATGACTCAAAAATTAATATACCCAAAATGTCCACTTATGTGTAAAGAAACAAAAATATTCCCTATTTCCTGGTCGCGATGACCTGAAAACCCGAAGCACAATTTGACGTCAGTACAACTCTGATCCTTTTCAGCATCATTTGCCGTTCGTCGCCCTATCAAAATGACCCAAAATAAAGCGTTTTCTCGGAACTTTGCATCATACTAGCACTGGGTAAGTACCACCACTTCCGCACGCCCACGCGCAACCGCAGGTCTTCACCCACATGGGTCTTCCCAAAGTGCTGCATGACTCAATTTATTTTTTCCCTAAATGCAATACCTGTGCACATTGCAATACGAGTACGCCTTTATGAAAAATTCTAAAAAATTCGGTCTCATCGATTCGGGCGCAAGCCTTAGACCAGCCCTATGATTAATTTGGCCCAATTGATATTCAGGTCATGCGGTACTCGAGGTTCGGGGATTTCATTTGGGTGGGCAAACACAACTCAGCATTAATCTGGAACCATAAAGCAACTACGCATAGTTCGATCTGCAAAAACATTTCCGAGCTTTTGTTTGGATTAAAAATAAATTAAATATCGTGGCTCGTGCTGCTTTCGTTTTCTTATGTTTTTTTTTTTTGTTAATCTCGTAACCCATGACGCATGGTAAACCAGACAATCTGCCACACGTCTCATAGTGAGTCATGGATGTAGCGCATCATTTTCTTATTTTTTTTCCATCTCAAAATGTTGTGTTTTTTTTCTTAAGTTTTTGTTGAAAAAGAGAACACGTAAATGTTTTATTGAGAGAAATGTTTTCTTTTTTTTTCTTTATATCAAAAGGCGAGTCAGCCTGCGGGATGCCGCATTGACATCCAGAAATTGATCTACATAGATGTATCAGCGCTGGACTTAAATTCTGGGAACATTGGATGATTATGCAGAGTTACGAGAAATCCTAGCCAATTAAACTACACTTCTCTTTGCCATGCTTTGTTTGTTTCAATAAAATTCATTTATTTTGTTTACTTTTTTTAATTTTATACCTCTATTCAATGATTATTCATCCTAAATGACTGTGAAGATTGTATAAGCAAACTGTAAATCGTAAAACAGGGCGGGCTATTACTCACGAAGAACAAATTTAGGAAAATATTGAAATTAGATGACAGAATATTTTGTTAAATAGGGTGACCCGGTCCCGATATATTAAGCTATTTATGTCATTATGTAATTTTTTCGACAGCGCTCCTTAGTTTATTCAGTTGGTAAGAAGTAAAAGCAACCTGGACGAGATATGGTAAACTCAGACAATGCTATGACGACAAATTCCTATTAGTAGGTCGTCACAGTAAAAAGATTTCTTGAGCTAGTACTTGGCTTGAGATGAGATCGTAACAGACATCAAAGCACTCAAAAATTATAATAAAGGGTTCGACAGTATTCCTTCGGGTTCCGATTTGACATTATTGAGTATGGCGGATCACATTTTCGAAGAGTGAATTATTTGGTTTGGGTTGCTCGTTTTCCAAGTGAATAATGAACAGAAAACATTGTAGTATAATGAACCGCCTTAAGGAAGGAAAAAGGAAAAGCAACCACAACCAAAGGCCCAACATACTCAATTCAATCAAATGACACAAGTGAGTTAAGGAAAAGAAGGGAACAGCGGAGATGAGTTGAAAAATTTAATTTAAGATCGTAAATGTAGTATAATCCAAAAATGTAATGAAAGATGGCAGTTAAGTTGAAAATAGACTTAGCAAAGCCCAAAACCACTATCACTCCAACCAATGATACTGAGGGAGACGACTGAAAATATCTAAGCCCACCATCCAAAAGGTGCAAGAACTAGCTTTCTGTGGTGTTGGAAGCCCTTATGCATACAATAAACTTACTCTCACCTTGGTTCTTGGTCACAAGCGCATCGCTGGCAACGAACTTGCTAATGAATTAACTAGATCTTGCTTCCAATCTAGTTTCATAGGTCTTAAACCCTTCCGTGGGTTACATACTAGCCAACTAATGGTAAAGCAAAATCATAGGAAATAGTATGAAAAGCTCCCATACTTTGACTCACAAATGCGTAGAATATTCACTACCCACTCTTACATTATGTCCTCCTTGGACCTAAAACTTCTGAGCTCCCTCCCGGAACTTGAAGTTAGCATGAATGGAAATTCATGCAAGACAGCATCCAAGGGAATAGCACAAACGATCTCTTTTGTGTCGATATGCTGTGTTGGATTCATCCTCGTTTTGTAGCAAAAATGTTCCCTCCGTAGACAATGTCGACGTATTTTGCAAATAAATTATATCATTGTCAATTCTTTTTAGAAGTTGGAAAATCTGTAAATCCCTACCTGACATTAATTCGACAATCTATAATTTACGACTTTGACTTCCACATGGGTGTTTTTTAATTAGATTTATTTTTCAAACATTCTCTTTACCTCTCCACTCTCTAAGTCAATTACAAAACATCCCAGTGTAAACTGCAGAAACCCATCTCACCCATGCACTTCCGCCATAGAGACCATTCTTTCTTAGTTCAAAATCTCCTTTCGTAACATACTCAACGTAGATCTATGTATGTAACCCAAATACGAATATTAAAACCTTACTCTCGTATGCATATCTCAAATCAAGTCGAGTACTGAGAACAAATGCCGCAGTAAATTAGAAACTTGATAGAATACTTCCTCAAAACCTCATCAACTGTCCCGGTTGACAGACTATATAAATTTTATAGGAAAATTTCCACCGAATTAGGAAAACTTACAACTCAATTACACTTAATACGCTCTCAGCTCTTGGAATACTAATTACTGCAAAACCTTTTGAGCAAAGTTACTGAACAGCTGCCAAAAACAAACAAAAAAAAGTCAGACTTACAAACGCAACTTTGTTATGAGCTTGAGAGCAAATACCAAGCCAACTGACATGTCTACTCCATGGCTAATGTCAAGTCAACGTCCATACCTACATAAGTGTTTAATTATATACGACCAAGCTTCGTGTGTCGGAAAATAATAATAAATTCATAAAACGGATATACCCTGTGTCTATGATTTATATGGCCATGGGTTGAGTTGGAAAATTGCGCGCTTTCAAAATTGTAATTTGATCTCCTCGCAGTGGGTGATGTTTAAAGTTTTACTGGTAGCTAACTCATAGGTTCTAAATTCGTTAAATGGAGCTTGTGACGTAATTGTATACAGTTCAAAAGACAATCTTTTAAAATACAGTGTCCAACTAGGACAGAGTTTCATGATCATTCAATGCATGTAAGGTGCTATTAATTTAGTTTTGTCCAGAGGGAGTACGAATGAGCTTGTATGTACATATGTACATATATGTCAACTAAAAGTATTAAATCCCTTTCCACTTAAGTCACGCATTTGAATTTCTGTAGTTTAGTCTGTAGAGTCCGTAGTAAAGTCCTCTTAAATTTTATAAAAAACTGAAATCGCGGCTCGATAGATATGTACATGTACCGTGATTTATAATACCACAATTTCAAAGCCATTGATTGGAGATAGGACATTTGATTCAGTACAGCCGAACTTCAACTTAGCCCATCTACAGTAAATAGGCAGTCCGATTTTTAGCCAAATTCCTTAACCCTGGGAGCCGTCTTCTTCTGAGATAAATTCGATGGTTCTTCGAGTAGACTTCTAGTGGTAATTCGCTTGGAATATCAGAAGACAAAAAAAAGTTCATGAGATTGGATAATCCCGCGCACAGACGAACGAATTGTGGTTGTTGTCTTAAATGTCCGTAAAACTCCTATAACATCACTTCTCTGAGGAGGTCCAACTCACCAACGATTTGAAGTAAAATGACCCTCTGCTTCATAAGGTTTTGTTTTGGAAGAAATTAATCTTTATCTCGGAGTCTATATCAACAAACCAAGCTTGTGCCAGACATCCGTTAAGCAATTGATCTTGTGCGGGCTATGTTCGGTAACCATGTTATCAGCCAATCAGTTATAAGCTACCGCGCAGCTGCGATTTGATGCCTATAGATTTTTTGTATGATAACCATTATAACCATAACGATTAACGCACTTAGGAAAAACATTCATCGAGCCACAAACAATCGACAAGTACAGCATAATTAGATTGACAGGACTAAGCCCAAGCCAACCGTGGCAGTCACTTAAACTCTTCATTGTATCCTCTTCCAAAAGAGAGAAATTTCAATGTGACAGAAAGCCCTTTAGATTGAACAAATTGCTGACAAAATGGAGACATTAATGTCATTTGCTCTCATAAGCCAGTTTTACAACCAGACACTGGAAATGAAGAAATATAAAAAAAAAAAATCACCCTCTTGATGCGTAGACGTGACAATGATTTCCCCACTTCAATCCACTATACCGAATGGATTTGTGGATTAAAGGGACATATTGACTGCACATGATAAGGTGTGGCAACAACCAACCACCACAAAACACAAAAACATTCCCAACAGCAACAACACAGGACCCGTGATTGTTTACCTTTCCGTAAGCGGATCGATATTCACATAGAACAACAAAGCAGCCAAAGGTATGCCAAAATAACACCCCAAGCAGGCTTGTTGCCAATGCATTGCATAGGGCGCCCAAACAAATGCCACCCTCCGCGAGTCAGTTCTCTTCCGAAGAATCCGGCTGACCACCAATTTTAGAACATACTCGTAGTTCAGTCACTTTTTAACTTGGCGTGCGGTCAGTTTATTGGTACTGCGAACAGGGCAGCCTGTGTACAGGGCCTCGGCTTAGTCATCGTCGTCGGCGTGCCGTCATAATAGCCTCAAAGTGGAGTAAATGTTAAGAAAGGTTAGGAACTACTCGCACTCGTATACGAACTTTAATGATTCAAAATTGACTGTTAATCTCACAACGGAAGCGTGTATCTTTCACTACTTTTGGATGCTTGCTTTTCCCCCTTGTGGTCGTGTTGCCAACGTACGGTCATATGCCTTGTCTTGCGTGAAACTCGGTGTGCGGTATTGTCCGCCCTACGTGGCAATGACTTTTGTGTTCCATCGATTAATTGTGTACACAACGAGTCAATGGAAAAAGTCGCTGCGGCTTAATTAGGTGTGGTGGTGTGGTATCTCACGAAGGGGGCAAAAAATGAACGTGTAATTGACAACCCCGGTGCGCCATCCACTAGTGCCCAAGTGTTTTACATTTGTGTTTACTTTTTACCGCGTCCTTATTGATGAATAGAATAAACGGGCGACGCGACGCTCAACTATTTGCCACAATGAATCAGAGTGGGTGACCAGTTCCAAGGTATTATTCTACATTTCCTTGTCTCATTCAAACTTGACACGTGCTGGATTCTAATAATTAAATTGTCTTATATTTATCTAGGATGGATTCTATTGATGTTTTGATTTATGGCTCTGTAACATCGCATCGGTATAAGTAGTCTGAATCAGAAAGCTATGAAAAGATTCTGAAGTCCGTAATTTATTTTCGTTGGCACCTTTTGTTTTGTTTTCGCTTCCGATTTGTCATATCCTTTCAGAGCTTCTTTTATCATAATTCATGTTTATTGAAGTTTTATCTTCTTCACCTTAACTTCACCGTGTGCCTGTGTTTCTGTTGACAGTGGGTGATTGTTCTAAAAACAATTACTTTATAGGGTGCGGTAGAACTGTTTGTTCGACAGATCTCGCTTCTGACTTTAGTTTTTCTTTCTTTTATTTTTTGTGAAAAATTCTATACATTCAGTGTAGAAAAGGAATAAGAAATCGGGATAGAGGATTCATGTTCCAGGTGATGCAGTCCAGGAAGAGTCCTTCCGGCTGCTATGTTCATATACATTAAGTCCATCTCACGGCTTCAAACTTTCCGCAGCATCGATAAATTTATAAAGTCAATTTTTAAGAAGGCAGATGCAGTTATGCAATAAAAGTCATAAAAACGAAAAGTTTCTTGACAGAGTAGTCAACCAAGTTTTTTTTTAAATGCGTTGCAGTAAATATTTAACGAAATTTTATTGTTTAAAGACCTCTGTATTTTCTATCTTTAAAACTTTCATTGCGTAAGGCTCTTCACTTTAATCTCCGTTATAACGATCCAAGGTTTCAAATTCTCACGTGATATACAAGCCTGTAGAGAGCCGAGAGTCGAAATTTTTATCGCAGGGCTTATTATGAATGATTTAAGAAACCCCTCATATATGATCTAGAATTCTTTGCTAAACTGTGCCTATAAAAGTAACCATAAGAAGTTTAACCATTAACCTTTAGGTTCTGGGTTTGGGAGGGCTTGCGCTTCGAACATTGATCCAATGTGCTCCGCTTTATTTTATGGTACCAATACTGGTCATTTTCAAAACACCCTCAGTTCTTGAGTAAACATGTGTGTCATGCTCTAAAGTGGAACTTGCACAGGGGCATCTGGTCGTTCTTAGAACACCCGACTTTCTGATGAATGCTTTTTGGGCACTATGTTAGATGTGCTTTAAAGATGGAGTAGGCACTATACATAGATAGATTGCAAGTAGTCTACTTAATGCTGATTCTTTTTCAGCTAGTTTGTCGATATCTCATATTTCTATGTTGGTCGGTAACTAAAAACTACTTCTGACCGTGTCTATCATACTGTCTAGTGCATTAATTGCTTTTTGGTTACATTTGAAGATTATTATACTAGAAGTATTTATTTTCTTCCAAAATCTCAGAGGAACTGGAGCACGACCGCCTCAGTTATAATTGTCATGTTCAAAGGAGGGATCCTAGAAACTCTGTCAAAAAGGTAATGTCAATCAACGTTTCAACACAAGCGCGGGAGAAAGGCAGGCCAAAAAACTCGTGGATCACAGAAATGCAAAAACAGCATCATTTGATTGACTGGGAGGGCTGCAAATACTTTTTGAGGTGAAATCGACAAAGCCCACAGGCGGACCAGTAGGGATGCAGTAAATTGGGAGGGTTATGCTCCCTATAATCCTGATCATAACCTCGCCGAACAAAAGGAAAAGAAGAAGAAGATCATTTCCTTCCCATTGTAACAGTAATCCAGGAAGTTTGTGTGAGTCGTTGAGTTGAACATCGTGTTCGTTAATGTACAAGGTACCGACTCTTGTCTTTCGGAAATGGAGGATAGAGTGGTTTTTTCGACTTCTGTAACATAATCTACAGTACCATCCAAATCAATTGTTCTGTATCTACAAATGTATGAAGTAGAGATCCGTGTTCATTCGAATTTCATAAATCCTATAGCTTAGGCGAATCTGAATGTGGGCTTCTCTACCCCGTATGCACTACGAGTATGTGGAACTTATTTATCTACCATTGTAATCCGATTTTGTCTGTTGCATTCCACCATTGATCTATAGTTAAATATGGGTAATATCCAGTAAATTTTGTATCGAAGTAAGCGAAATAACGTAGAAAAACTACAATACCAAGATGTGTTATTTCTAAGGTGAAAATCTGGTTGTGGAAAGCTTGTAGGTACTGCTTATCTGTATATTTCTTGCTAAGCCGCAGGCATTATCATTATTTCAACAACTTTTTTCCAACAGATTTATTTAAGAAGAACTAACCACACAAAGTCTCCAAGCTCTTACTTTGTAAAGTAAAGCTTGAAGTGGAAAAATATTAAAAGCCAAAGGCAAATAAGTTAGCATCCTTCGGTGAATACTTAAGACTATGGCAACATACAAGACTACTTATCTTGGGGTATAAAGTTGTTGAGTTAAAAGACTCATATACATATGTATGTACATATGTAAACACATGTATAGTACCCAAATTGTACTTCTTGTCCTGGGATATGCAGTGTGTAGGTAGAGGTGGCTGTTTCTTTAATTTGAAACACAATTAGCGCTAGGATGCGCCGTTTTGATACCACAAAACTCATGTAACCTGGTTGTATAATGTTGGTTACGGTTGAGATATACTACACCCATTCTGTCGAGTTCAGGTAGATGATGAGCGCGCCAATCCTTCTATCAGATATCTCTCTCAAGTCGTCGAAGAAGGGTTTACCTAGAGTACGTTGTAGGGTTCTTGCCAGGGCCGGACACCTGCAAAGAAAGTGAAGAAGAGATTCTTTTTCGTTAGCATCTCTGCAGCTACGGCAGAAGGTGTTGTGGGGGATGCCCAGCTTGGCTGCATGGTGTCCTATAGGCCAGTGGCCCGTGCTTATGGCTACAATTCTGGAAATATCTGTTCTTGATCTGCCCAGTAGCTCATTTGTTTTAGGTTTGCCATAGCTGGGCCATGTCTTTCTTGATAGCCAGCTTTAAGAAGTGATTGTAAATGTTACCCTTAACGACTCCCAGCGAGCCGCTAAGGGCTGACCCTTACTTGGCCAGTCTGCCCGCTCGTTTCCCTCATACTTACTGTATCCTGGGACCCAGATGAGGGTGATGTTTGATTGAGCACCCAATTTGTTTAGCTCTTTCCGGCAATACTCTACCAGTTTTCAGGATGTGATAGCTGTATCAATGGCTTTGATAGCAGCTTGGCTATCAGTGCAGATAGCAAGATTCCGGTAGGGTGTTGAGATGGTGTTCAGTCATAGACAACGCTGCCGGATCTTTTTTTTATGATGAACATTCAAAGACCTTCGTTAATCCAACAATTAGTTACGGTAAACCCCCAACAAATGTCCATCTTGGCGCTAACCACTACGCCAAGGCGCACACTACTGTAGTTTTAATATTAATTTAAAAAAGAAGCCAATAGAAGACAAAATTGCCAGTACCCACTTTTAGAAGCCACTAGTCTACAATACTCAAGGTTGATTTCCTTCAAGCTACTTTGGTTAGGTTATGTTGGATTGAAGCGGCTGCTAGCTATCGCCATCACACCCAGACCAAAAATTGTGATACTACATATGTAGATCCTGGAAAAGTTGTTCTATCCTCTCGCTAAAAAATATTTGAGCTTCTGATAAAGGGTAAGAGGCTCCAGGTCACCTAAATCGCTGTAATGGAAAACTTCTAAATGAAACTTTTTTCTTTGGGAGGGAGCACGGCAGGTACAAAGAAGGTGATGAATGGTTTCTTCTTCGTCTTCGTCTATGGGGGTTCTACAAATGTCGTTCGAATACACATACGCCACGCATTGTTGCATGCTTGCCTAATAGACAGTGCCCATCCAGTTAGTTGCATAAAAATTGATTAATATCCTGTAGAGTAAAACTCAATTAAGTTAGCCCTAGTGACCCACCCAACCGTATTGACTGACAAATGTACATACCCATGATATGACATCGAATTCGGAGTAGAGTTTTTTATCGCACTGGAAATTTTCCGATCAACTTGGCAATCCCCAGCTGTATTAGTTACGTTATGTCCTTTACAAGATATAACATTGAATATAGATTTCCGATTCTTAGGCACATAGATTCCGGATTATTAGCTTTTCGATGAGATATCTTTATAGTGGGGGCATGTGTAACAATAGCAATAAATTTATCATGTTCAATCAAACCACGATTAGTATTCATTATGTGCTGCATAAAAACAATAACCCGTATCCACGTTTCATGTCCTGGCACAATGAAATCGCTTCATCTATTGCTAAACAGCCAGCATCTCACCTTCAATCAGATAGACATTCTTAAGTATAAAAGTATTTGAGTGTCTCTCCACCGCGTTCAGTCTACCAAATCGCGATCAGTGCGCGATTTAATAAAGGAGAACACTCCTCAATATAGATACGAGCATACAAGTGTAGACATACTAGAGTTACTTAGTCGTACACACTAAACAGCAAAGAGTAAAAGCTCTTTTGAGTGAATTAGAATTAACCTCGAAAAGAAGCAAAAGTCTATTCAGAAAGCTACGAGTACCATAAACATAGTAGAAAAGGAACAACCAACGAAATTCGTGTAAACAAAACTTCCAGAATTCGTTGTTATCATCTCCATGACTATGCATTTGCTTCGAATACCACATGCAGATTGAAGATAATAACAGCAGTACAAGTACCAGAACCAGCACCAGTAAAGGCATCTTTTCGATTGTGAATCACTTTTATTGCAAAGAAATATCGCGCGCGGTGCAATCCGAAGAACACAGACGCGCAGACCAGAGCAGAATATAAAATTCCAAACTACACGAGTATACGACGAGTACAACGACAACCACGAGAGCATATTTCGTGTTAGAATACATTGGCTGTTGACGGCACGGTCGTCACATCATTGTCGTAGTAGTAGCGTTTCGTTAGTCCTAAAGAAGCTAAATAAAGCACCCTCTTGGCAGCCACAGAAGTTTTGTTATTCGCGTGACTTCGACGAGAATAGTGGACACTGACTACATTCGGGAGAGAGTCTTAATCGAACCGCGAACACCAGCGGTTGTATGTTTATTATTTTTTGGATTTTTATAATTTAATTTTTTTTTTATAATTTCAACTTCCATCCAAAGGAAGGATTCATAAAATAATTCAAAGTGACTTCTTCAAAAGGAAACAACAAAGACCAAAAATCGATTGTAGCAAGGATAATAATTGGCTGTGGAAAAGTGTCCTACTTTTATATACGAGTACACTCCGCCCTAAGCTCACTGCCATTTACGTAGATGTTTTGCAATCCGAAGAACACAAACAGTTGAAGTTTTTTTTTTTTCAAATTCTAATCAGTGAAAAAAGCTATAAAGTGTGATAAGACAAAAGTATCTTTTGCGTTAGTACACATATCAGAATCGCGTATCTATCTTTACGCCACGGCAGAAAAAAAAAAACTGATAAGCGTTTGTTCTCTTATTCTTGTCGTACGTCTATCGTTCGGTTGTATTCCCAATTGAGCCGTTGAACCCTTTTCTTTTTTCTTGTGTGGAAAATAAACAATTTGTGCAGTGCCGTCAGTTCAAAAGATTCGTGCTTAAATTTGGTTTATAAGAAACCATCGTAAAACAAAGAGAAACCGGTAAAAAAATAAAATCTGAGGTCGAAACCAGAAACTGCAAAATAGCAAAAACGATACAGCACGTACAGCTGTTTTCAAAGCGGATCTTACAGATGCAGGTGAGTTGTACACGATTCGAAAGGATTGTTGATTTTTTTACGCTAATCTAAGCTAGAACACTTGTCACTTTTAAATTGAATTCTCAGTGTCACTCGTTTTAGTATGCTAGACAAGTTGAGCCGTTTTCGAAGACGACGTGAAAATATGGTTTCGTTGTTATTGTTGTTTCACGCTGATGGAGCAGAGTAAGATACGTGAAGTTTTTATAATCCTCAAATAATTAGTTGATGGTTGATATGACGCTGCTCATGACGCGATATAGTTGTTTCATGTTAATTTAATTGAAAAATTTTGTGATTGCTAGATGTACGAATTTTTCATGAATTTTAGCACGAAAACAGTTGCTCATCCGTGTCTATGCTTACGAATTTCGCGACTTAGAATTGTTTTTTTTAGACAACTGCAGATAGTATGTTTAGTACCAGCCAAGATAAAGGTATTTCACGTATCATATTTTATCGTATCGTAGCTTTGATGGTATGTACGAGTATCGGTGACAGTTTTAAGTTGTTGAGTCTTTTTTAAAACCCTTTCTTGTACGCGTTTCTTGTGATTTTTCTAAAATAAGGATTCATAAAGTTTTTGTTCAAGAAAACTTAAATTTTGTAAAAAATGTGCGTTAAGGTCTATTTAAATAAATTCAACCACGAAATACGATCGAAATGAGTTAGTTGCCTTCCCTTCGTGTTAGGATCAACTGTTGGGCTCTTGGATTAAATATTTATTCTGGTGGTGTATCTATATTTAGTTTCAATTCATACTGTAAATTACTTTCAGAACGGACCTAAGCTCTATTGCAAATCTTTCGTTAAGACAACAATTAGCGCAAAGTAATCCAACGGATTAAGGTCCAGCCGTAAATGTGATAAATATGTGATTATGGAAATTGATCCTTATCCATTCCTGAGTTGTCGCGAATTTCTTGTGCTGGCGCTGAATCCTGGATACTGAAACACGTACTCTTGATAGTTTTCCTTCACTTACACTGTCTTTCTAGGGCATAGTGACTGCTTTAGTAGCTAGATGTATTCGGGATGCACTCGAAGGCCTTGTGGGTAAAATGAAAAAGGCATAACAAGACATTGACTGCCCACTGGTGCAAGGACTATCAGATTGGCATTAAACACAGCCATTTGTCGCTCTTTCTATTGACCTGGTGGGAATTTTTCTTTATTTAAAAGTAGCCTACGAAGGATTCAACTTATTGTGATGCACGTGCTGCATTTCCATTTTTTTTTCTGAAATAAACTGGCCACTGAAACTGGAATGTTCATCGAGGGTTCTGATGATCCACACAGCCAATTAGTCGCTCAGATACTTATATGTTCCTTACATTTGACCTTATCGACATTTTAGGGTTCAGGTGAATACGATGTTGCACTTGTTGAACAAGTTTCCTTTCTTTGTTTTAAGATGATACTCTTCATTCGAAGCTATTCTTCAATTACACACCATTTGGTCGGCATTGAATGAAAATATCTATTGTTAGCAAGAAATATAGTTCATGTGGAAATATAAAAAAAAAGTCTTTGGCGATTTACTTCTAAATTCCAGATTTTGGCATGTTATTAAGTAATCTACGCAAAAACTTTAATTAAGCGGGGGTTTGTGATAAAATAAAAAACTTTCTTTTTCATTCTTATCGTACAGTAACACTCTAGGTTTGTTTATCACAAAAGTATTTGAAACAAAAGCAGTGTTTTGAAATTGCAATCTTAGAACGCAATTTGTTTACGTTTTATTATTAACAAAAAATTTTACACAAACTGCAATACATGGATACTACTTTCAATGCTAGATTTTTCCCTAGTTTCTGTGAATTCTCTGTGTTTACTGCAACTCATGAGTTACCTTTCTTCTTGGCGTTTCCCTCCTTTTTAGAGACCAAAGCACATTGAAAATTTATTAATTTATAGACTTATTGGTATAAGAAAAAGAGTTCAATAGTATAAGATTCCTGGAGCTTTAATCTTAACTCCTAATCTGACGCGAAGGTAAAAGTCTTTGTCGAGTGTCATATTTGCTAAAGATTTTCTTAAATCGACAACCACTTGTGCACATATTAACTGTCTCCACTTCTAAAAAATAGGTAAAATGTTTTCACAATCCAGTTAAAAACATAAAAACCTATTTTGACAAACTTGTTATGCCTGGCAGATATTGTTCATCGATCTTATCCAGATCGATATTTTTCACAAAACCAACGATTGCCCTTTTGCGTGCAAATAAAAACGGCATCCATCCATTGCTCAGAAATGGAATGGTTTCCGGTTTTACTTACTTTTTTATTCTCAGCAGCCAGACTCCCTAACTTGAAAATCCTACATGATTTAAAAAATGTCAGCTAAAGTCTTACTTAAGCTCATCATCTTCGTTGACGATGTAGCCATTTAAATATGCAACGTAAAAGTGGAATGTAGATGGATACATGCAAAATAGAGCCAGATACTGTGGAGAGTTTCCAAGTCACTGACAAGTTGTTGCCCAGTTACTATCGAGTTACTTATGTTGTATGATTGGCCCATCTCGGACATTTGCCGATTTTGTCTGGAAGATCAGAAAACTGCCGAGCATATCCTGTGCGATCGTCCCGCCATGGCTCAAAGCAGGCAAAGACACTTTGGAAGGGAGTTCAGTTCCCCAAACATAGTCAACCAGGCACCCGCCAAAACGATTCTAAGGTTCCTTTACGACCTTGATCTTTTCTCGGGATAAATACTCTCTCCATTACTAGGACAACTTATGGATAGCACAAAAGATCTGTCTAGGCCGCAGTGCTTGTCTGCCCTTCCTAGGGACAGGCAGAAGGCCTCTCAAAGCCCAATTCTGGTTATCCAGAGTAGGTGCTTTTGCCGCGAAGAAAGCAATTCTATTATGCACTTGTTCATAGCTACATATTAAACATTCAAAATTTTGTTTCACCAGAAGTGAAGAAAAGTTGAATTCGCTTTCAAAAGAGTGATTAGTTTACAAAATACGGACTAGCTATTTTGGTTTAGCTATTTAAAAAAAAGTACTTTTCGTTCAGCACGTATTTAATAAAACACAAATTTATGCACAAGAATTGAGACGAAGAAATTCCAAGCATACGCATTTATTCAATACACGTCATCGAAGCCCGATTTTCACAGTTTAAGTTTTGTTAGATGTATCAAACACCTACCACAAAACTGTTGTTAAAAACTACATAAGTTAACCAACAAATTAAAATAAAAAATTAACACTACGTATTTGTTTTGAATACTAAAACACTTACAACTTGTTTCGCCGGCCCTAACTGGTTTTATCAACAAAATGGAATGTATCACCGATTTTTTCAAGGAATTTACTTTTAAATTCTATGAAGCCTCATGCCGATAAAATGAAAAAAAAAAAAAAGATTACTACGCCAAAAGCTTTTAATCGCACCATGCTTTGCTAAATTTCAAACGTAAAACCAGTTTCTTAAAAATTATTTTACACATAAAAAATTTCCCTACAACGTCAATATTTAATATATTCATTCATCATTCATTCGTCAATGAAAGTCATGGGTAATAACTACAGGAAAAGTGTGTGTGCAATTACAATTGGTGATCTTAATCCACAGAAAACCCGCGTCGATCTATTAGTTAACAGATCACTAGCGTTTTCTGTGTCGGATTAGTGGAATGATTTTCTTTGAATGTATCTATGAATCATAACATTCTGAGGCTGATTTTCTTATGTTCATTAGCCGGTATAATTAACGTTAAGATACGTTGACCAGATTGTGGGTGAGTGTCTTCTAACCACCGGAAGTTCTGAGTTATAATGAAAGTATCCAGTGAAAGATGTTAAGTGTCTAAATTTATTTTTATAGATTTTTTTAGTGCAAGCCTATAAAATATTGTTAATGTATCAGGCGTCTGTCATAAGAAACTATAAAACAAATGTTGTATATGGTACATCGAGTGTGAGCTGTCTCGTTTGCATGGGGTTGACTCATGCAAATTACAGACACTTACGATAGATTGAAAGTATTTTCAATGACTTCGGAAGAAAAGTATATCAAAGTGAATGCTACTGCAATTATTCACTGAGTGGCATAGAAGTGATACATATATTCTTTCGAGAGACCTCGAATCAGACCACAGTTATGATCCCTTTTCGTTTCTCTCCCACGATCCATCTTAGCCTGAGAGACTCTATGGATTTCTCCACAGTTCTTCTCTGGCTTTGATACCTCGTGTTTAACAGAAATCTGGTTCCTCTTCTGGGTTTCTACCCAGTGGCGCCTCAAGACCTCTCTTCTTCTGCTAGCTAATGCCGGACATTTACACAATATATGTGCCGCCTTCTCGATTTCCTCTAGGCTAGTTCATAGATATCATCCTGCAGACCCATTTCCTTTAGGTGATACACACTAGATAACGCTACCACTCATTTCAGTGCTCTTCGCTCCAAGCTTAGAACTTCCCTATGTGTGGAGCCTGTGGTTACGTTTTGTATACTTTGACAAATCTCTACTGGCCGAAGTTCCTTGTAATAAGCAGTGTGTCTTGTCGAAATAGCGTTGCACTATTAGGAAACCGGCAGCCCTTTTCAGTCTTTGACTGAATATTTGACCAGAGACGTTCACTATATAAGTTGTCTCCCAAGTACTTTGATTGAATTGTGGAATCTCTTTTAAAATATCATATATGTGTCTGTAAGATCCGATGCGATGTTGCTTTGGACTTTTCTTTCAGTGCGGTTCTATGTTTTTATTATTCCCTCTTTTGTCATCTGACAAATAAGGTGCAACCTAGAGCTTTTACTGGATAATGTTTTCAGCTTTTGCAGCATTTTTAATTATTCCATAGACGGTCCAACCATCCAGTTGGAAAAATATTTTTCCTGGCTCTCCAGTGCTCAGTTACCCTGAACTTTTGATTATTCTGGCACCTGAGACTAAATGTTTCTTAAATTGAAGTCCATTTACCCGCGAATTAGTATGCATTACCATTCCGAATAGATACTGACAGACTACTGCATTGCATTTCTACATATAAAGCGTACGATACTCGCCCTTTTTAACTTAATTCTCTTCTTTTCATATGGCACAATTGCCAAAAAAAAATCCAAAAAATCCAACCTTTTGATGGCAAAATTCCAATTCAACCTGACCAACTTCTCATTCCATCTGAGTAAAAGGAAGCAATAAAAATAAATATAAATAAATACAAAATATCATTTTTAAAAGCCTCCACCTTCACCCAGCGAGTCATCGATATCACAAAGAACGGAGAGATACGAAACGAAGAAAAAAAAATCTTTCTTTTTTTTTTCTTGTGACAACTCCATAATTCCAAGAAATCCAACGATTATTCATCCTCAGTTCCAACCAATAGTTCAACACATAAAGAGAGCGGCCTCCCCAGACGACAGCAGCAAAAGCCACTTACACAGTTCCGTACCGCATTGAGAGAGTAAGTAAAGGCACTGAGAGAAGCACTGGAGGCATACACGAATACAAAAAAAAAGATATCCAACACAAAATAATGAAAATCTGCAACACACTAGCTCGTTTGGATGAGATACACTTAACATCGCTCGATCGGTTTATCTATCTCTACTTAAAAACAAAAAAAAACAGTCATTCAGTATTCCGAAGCTTTTATGCGTTCCGCGATGAGCTTTGATCGATCAGTTGCTAATTTAGTCGCCGACTGATCAGTTGAGTTCAGAGTATCTCGGTTCTCCTTCGACACGGGTTTTCCTTTAACGACAGAGCTGATATCGCGAAATTTATTAGTAGAGACATATAAGTACGATTATAGTGTTTTTTTCTAAAAATTAAATTAACATTTAAATTAATTTATATGACAATCGAAATTGTGGGTTGTAAATTTATTAAAAAATTCAAAAATTCCGCTCCAGGAAGTCTGATGATTGCAAATACACATAAAGATACTTTTTTAAGTGGATAAAACTTTTTTTTTTTGTATTCTTGTAAAACTAGCGTGCAGTGCATCGTACATATAAAATAAAATCGGTTGTATTTGTGTCTTGTTCCATAAGAAAGTTCGATGATCTTGCCAGGCACCACTCGATAGATACTTATTCTACTTGTCCCAGTGCGCTGCTGCAGATGTCAAACGGCTTGTTTGTGATCATCGTCGCAGGAAAGATGATTATTGCGTTAATGAAATGCTTATAAACAGACGACAGCGAGAAGGAGATTCCAGCTACCTAGAGACCAGCATCAACTTGATCAAAATTGTAAATAGCTTCCTCAGTCCTTAGATGGAAATTCGCGACTTTTGAACACTGAAGTTGTTCGAATATCTAAAATCTGTTTCTTTTTTCACGTCCTGTGTGCTTGTGTGTTAGTTAGTTTGGCGGCTTTCCTTTGTGAAGTGAGTTTGTTTTTTATTACAATAGCCATTGTCCCTTTAAAACGATTACAATTGGTACTAGCTACAATCTAGTAGTTGTGTCAGGCTGGTGCAGTAAATTTGTAACTTCCGCTGAAGCCATAAAGCATTTTAAGGTGCCTTTGTTCAATAGACGTTATGACAGATTTGACTCATATGATCGGATTTCGGAGAATTTTTTTAAACATCATTTGAGTATAAAATTTTTATATTCAAACCGATTGCGGTAATTTCGAATAAAGTATGTACTATGTGCCTAGTATGTAGGTACTCGTTTTCTTTTTTTTTTTTGATGAGATCATTTAAGGTTACTCATTATAAGAGAGCGTACACAACACACGTAGTTGTTATCACACTTCCAAATCCAGGAAAATAATAATTATTGGTCATTCTACCTATCAGTGTGATGATAAAAAAAACTGAAGTAGTGTGTTTAGTTAATTTGTTTAATTGAAATTTAGCTCAGATTGTAATTAGTGAACACTTTCCATGAAAACCCCTTTTTTGTTTTTGTACCCAATTTTAAGTCAGGCAAGTACTATTACTATGTGTCATGTGCCATACAGAGTAGAAAAATATTAGGAAAATGGTGGAGAGAAGTACGAACAACTGTGCTTATTGGTTTTGAAGGTTTATAGTTTTCAAACTCAGTTGATATTAAGGGGCGTCGGCGCTCATTATAATTTTCGTTTATGCTTTCAAACTTTTTTAGAAAATCTTTAAGAACTCCTCGACTCCTCCTATAGTTGCATGCAAATTCCTTGCCCACGGCTGTACACTTTTCGCAGCTCAGAGAATTTGTCCATCCATTTACTTCAGTTCTTTCAGTTGTTGAATAAAATTTTGTAAATATGTATGTACTTCATTAAATGAAGCCTTGATAGTATTCTATGTGAAGTGACCTTACAAGCTTCATCGATACATAGTTTCGATAAGATCAAAATAATTTAATTTAATCTATTTTCTGGTGAAGCTTTATTATAGCGATACTTACACAATTTTCTGTCACAAATTGTTGGTTATAATGAGCTCCATCTTCAGATTATGCTAGAAATAGTGAGTAAACTAGAACCTATTTCAATTTAGTCTCTAGAAAGGTCATTACGTTTTTTGTCGGGCTCATCCACAACAGGTGATTATCTCTAATTGATGTACGATGTGGCTTTTGTCAATGCGAACTACTGCTATTGCTATAAATAAATCCTCTCTCAGGTGACTATAATGCCGTAAGAGCGAGATGCATGCAGAATTGTAGACATGAATAGCGGCATAGAATAGGCTTGAGGAAAAATGTCTCCTGGAAGCTTGGGAAAATTCCATTGAGTACAGGTCTGTAAAAGTGTATTTTGTTGGGATACAAGCACACTTCACACTTCAATGTGTAAACGGTTCATCGATTGCAGATTGAATATAAGTGTAAAAAATCTATGACGTAGACTAGAATAGAGAATATTTTGAAGTCAAACTTAAGCCTCTATTGAACTTGTGCTTATACCTATAAGAAATTTAGCTGCGCCTATATGAAGTATCTTTTGCCTCAGCTTGATGGACTTTGGTTTTGTGATACTGGATATGTGGTTCCTAGTAAGACGTCATCGAAATCGGGTTAGCCACTCTTGAATTACAGTGTTGCAACTCGTTAAATAGAGAAATAGTTAAACAGCATGATACGTGTGGGGAACGGAGTATCTAACCATAGTTTTAATCGTTGTCTACTGGCATTAAGGACTACATGAGCCAGAATCCAACATAAGGCACTCAGTATTGTTTTATGGGAGACTTGCTGATTACAGAATATTCACCAAGTCAGGAAATGGTTGCATAATTTTCTCGAACTGTTGTTTAATCCATGTCCATGAATGAAATTTTAGAACAGAAAAGACTTGCTTAAGTTCCAACTCATATTTCTGATCTCTTCATCTTTCCCATCATTTAGTTGCGAAAATAATTGATTGAGTTGACACAGCTTCCATTCATGATTGTTTTGAAAATGTTTTTTTTTTAAATCAGTCACTAGGTAAATAACCAATGACTGATCAACTCAATTTTGATACTCGTTTATGCTTGTACATATGTACATATGAATATTCCCAAAATAGTTCCGTCTACATTGTAGACAGCTTAAGCTAGTTGATAAGCAAATATTGTTACACTGTTGTCATCAACTGCCCTACATTTCTTGAGTACCCCATAACAAGACATACATTTTGACAGTCAATCTTGAGAATATTCACGAGTTGATTTCTCCTTCTTTTGCGCAGATCATAAAATCATAAACGCTTGGGATCCCACTATCAAATTCTGTTTATTTTCGGAAAGCGATTACTTCTACTTGAGATTCAAATAGTTTTATGGTCCCTTAGGCGTTCCTCTTCAAAAAGCTGACATTCGCATGTATCGTTTCTAGACTCACTGGCAGACCAGAGTAGACTTAGTGATGCAAATACTTTGTCGCTTCATGGAAAACATGTGGCTTTAAACTCATTCCTACAGTGTGGTTGTTTTTATTTGCTCTCAGCACTGACGGATGTAGTGAATTGAGATGTGTTCTTTTATTTGGAAGATTTTAACAGAATTGATTGCCTGTACATGTGTAGATACATAAATGAAGTGCTTTCAACTTCTAGCGTTGAGACAAAAACGAAGCTTTAGGCGCCACATTGTCTCTTTTTTTGTTGGAAACATGTGTGCTCGTTAATGGTCCCCGTTTTATAGTCTTGGCATCATGAAAAATGGATCTCTGTTTCAAGAAAAATGCAGTTCTGTCATCAGACATTAATCATCATAAAGGGTGGACCATCGGTGGGCTCGGTTTGAAAACCCAAGAACCTCAACTTGCCTCTGAGCTCAACAACTGAGCACTTGGCTGAGGTGAATATTGCACAAAGATCTTGAGTGAGGTAGACTTTGCATTTGTTCACAAAGTCTTAGTTGAAGGAAAATGACCGCCGGCTTCGTTATCACTTCTTTTGACATCGATTTCTGTCGCAAAATTATATTGGATTCAATCTATGAAGACATGTAGAATTCCTTGGTCAGAAAAGCACGGTTATACTCTATCCACTTCTTTTGCAAATTATTCATATCTGCGAAGTAACGGACAGTTTTTCGCTTTAGCAAGTGATCATCAGTTAAACAAATATTTTTGCTCAGCTAAAACCCCTTTTACTAAAACTACATACACAACTTAATTTATTGATTAGATAGCAGAAACAATCTCCAGGGTCAGGTGCTGCTATCAATAAAGGGAGAGTCTTACACCACACTGTAATAGCTTTCGAAATTCCACGTTGCTTAAGTCATGACTAGGTACCCTTTAAAAGAGTCAAGTTCAGAATAAGACTGAATTTGACATAATTACTCATATCTTTGTTGTTACACATTATCTCGCTGAAGTGGACTCTATTTGTATTCGCCTTGCCCAAGTAAATTAAAATATTGTTTAAATAAATATACATATCTTTTATTATCTACCCCAGAGATATGAATGAAAGCATGATAATGAAAACAAAAAAAAACGAAAATTGCAAAATTGGCTTTATGGGAAACACCCTAAAAAACTCCACTAACCTGTAGTCTTTCGCTGCAAAACTCTGTGGAGGGGCACTCGAAAATCTTATCAAAATTGCGTTTTATCTGAACATTTTGAAGTTGTATTGCATTGGTGTTATCTTTATAGTTTTTTCGTTAGAAATATACGTCCATCCCTGTTCTCTGCTTACAAGTCAATCTTTGCGTTGCTGGTTCACATAGCCGGCTAGCTATAAACATTCGATTCTTATCGGTGCTTTGAATTTCGAACAATGCATTACGAAAAAGTTCATTTGAAGGTCTTTTGGTGTGGGCACTTTCAGGTTAGAATGACTAATCGATTTGGCCATATGGCTCTCATTAACTTCAGAATTATAGTAATCTAGGAAGATGGTAATCTTTAAGAGCTAACAGTGTCAACATTACAAACCTACGACAAGGTTACCACTTTTTCGTTTGTACACACAAATATTGATTGGCCACATTTTTTCTGCTTTTTATTTTGTTTTATCAATAATTTCGTTGGGGAGAATGTTGATGCTATAAAAAGAAATGAAAATTCACCCATTTAATGGGAACTGTATGGTACTCTGCTTTTCCATTCAGTATGTGGCCAAGGTTTACTGAAAAGTTGCAGTAATGGATGTTTGTCAGCAATAGCTTTAACCTGATGATAGTACCTATTCATTAAACCATACAAGTCCTTTATACGACATATAGCCATGAAAGCATAAATTGTTATGGCTGTCATGGTTGTCATTTCCGATTTTATATATTTTTTGTAGTTTCCGGCATCATGAGGAGTAATGACAGAATTTATAAGTACATATTAGTTGACTTATTATAATTAATTGAGTTCTATTACCCTACACGGGTTTTTGAAAGGAGTTAGATATGTCCCTTTGTTATCCTATGGCAAGCCACCTCGGATGTTCTTGACGAGACGAATTCTTTCCTTTTAATTTGGAACAATGATATGTACATATGCCACGAACAACGCCATTACCCGTGCAAATAGCACGGGTTTTGGAGTCCGATTAACAGGTCCTCTCTCGGAATCAGTTTGGAGACAATTTCATTGAGTCTATGGATTCGGTCGCCGAGTGCATTCCTGTATCGTATTGAAAGAGATTCATTGCATTTGAAAATTTCGGTAACGATCTAATTTTGGTCTATCTAATAAGGTCTGATCAAGCATCCTAATCATCTGCATACCATTTAGTAATATTCCAAAGGACAGCCTACATCATTCTTGCATTTCACTTATGAAATCCATGCGTGTTTTTATAATTCACACTTGTTTTTCTTGACTATCATTGGCTACATGAAAGATCTTTTAACTTCTATGATGCCTACCTTACTTAAGATCAGACGTACACTTCTATAACTTTGGCTTCAGTTTCCTTGCCACATTGATCTCCTTTGTATATGTGTGTGTATGTGTCATTAAATCATTATGTCATTATCAACTGCACAAAGGTGAATCCCCCCCTACTACACCAGATATAAATAAAGAACCATATTGCATTTTCGAAACGTATAAAGAACTATTTCTAGAATCTAAAGGTCGTTCCACAAGATTCTCCAAGTTGCGACAAAGAAATAATAAATTTATTACATTGCTTGTAATAAATTTTCCTATTTTCACATGATATACCGATTTATCCAACCACAATCTAATTTTAAAATACAACAAACACACAAAATGAGGTTATAATTCCAAGGTGGTTCCGGAGAATGCATCTAGCACTACCGCACCCTTCCTATTATGCCCTCTCACACACATAATCTAAACTCAAAGACAGCGAGAGGTGAAATACCACAACCTGTTGGCATTTTCAAACATTGCCTTCTACCTTGGGCCAAACATACATACAAATGTGTATGGAAAGATGTTCCTTCACCACATGACCACAACCCCAGGAAAGGAGGTATTTCATGGCAAAGCAGTTTGTTGCTTCTCCAGTTTCTATTTTCGAAATCAGGACACTAAATATCAAAGAAGGTGGAATCTATTTAAATGAATGTGCTAACTGCAGGCAAATGTTTGCCCTTTAAGGTGCAATGAGTTGAGGGAATGACAGTTGATATTTAGATAGCATTCTCTTGAATTGTATTTGTTGCTAATAAATGTGTTTTTTTTTTTTTATTTTCAGATATAATTTAGCACAGGAAAGGAACTTAGGTTTACATAACGTAACGTAGTACAGTGTGTTATTTGTACTTAACGATAGAGAAGTAATTAAAGTGATATATCTACAAACAAAGAGAGGAATAAACAAAAGGAGCAACAAAATGTACGAAATAGAGAATTTATATAAAACGAATCGTCGGAGGAGTCCAACCACATTCAATATCTCCTGCCAAAGTCTGTTCATAGTATTAGCGACGCTTGTAATTGCTTCAGTAGCTGCAGATAGTTCACCCGTACAAACAACGTCACAAGCTGCGGTAAGTTTTACAATTTAAGAAGTGCGTGGCGGTATTAATTAACACCTTAAGATTAAGTTTAATTTTCAAATTTAATTTACTAAAAGCCAACACCACGTAACCACAAAATACAAATAGCAAACCATGACAAATCATAATGACGTTTCCGATTCATACATTCGGATACATTCTTTCTAAAGCGTCGTCAGCCCTCCACTCTAGCATGAATAGCTTCCAGGCACTTTCGCTCGCGCCTATGACTCATCTTTCCGCATTAATTGTCTCATGAGTCATCTATGTACATATGTAAAAAAAATTCGATTCTTCGATAAAATGGATATTTTTTTCACAAACGATACGAACTCCATCATCATCTACTCGTACACAGACACAATGCAATTAATTTGCAGTTCCTTGGCGCATGCTAAACTAGTACGCCGTCATGATTTATAATGTTCAACTGTTCGTTGCCGGCTTGTGTCATCAAAAAACAAATATATTTCAATTAAGCCCGACACTATTTATTTATTTGTTTTGAAAAAGCACACACACTGGGGCTGTGTAGTAATGTCTATTGTCGCAAAAGACACCCCATAACATGTGTTAATTGCAAAATGATCACAGATAAGGTATCAGGGCGTAACATTTATTAGGGTTTTGTTAGTTCTCCAAATTGCATAATACACTCATCATTGTTGTTAATCACAGATACAATTCTATTATTCCAATTATGCACCATGCACCGGCGTCATCAGCCACTGTGGACCCAGTTGAGTACAGCGACCTATGCAGATAAAGGCTAAAAAATTAATTTAAAGTAATTTATTAGGCGGCTAGCAATGTCTGCGCTGCAGTATGCCATAATTTATCTACGCTGGACATTGTTCATTTTTATTTGAATTGCGTAGATCGGTGTGCTTTTGTTATTTAGGGTGATTAGATCATTTTATGATAGGAGTTGTTTTTTTTTTTGGGTTGAGGTTGATTAGATGTTGGACTTGAAGTGAAACTGATTCAGTTTTAGGCTTTTTCTGGTTGCGTCACAGCTTCACGTACACGAGTAGGTATAGAAATTCAAAGAACTCATCGCAATGCTGGCCATTTTTTATGTGTAATAGAAAAGTCCGACCTCGATTACCGATGGTTTGCACTTAATAATAAAAATGTACATATGTATGTACAGAAAAAAAGGATGCTAGAAAAAGGAAACCCTGTAAACTGAGCTAGCAACTGATTAAATCAACTTTGCGTACAACAAGTTGTCAACTTTATTGTTTGAAGTCCTTTGCCAACAACCTCATTGGTTCGATATTCCAGAGAACAAACAAATCTGTTTCATCTTCATAAGTCACTTGTTCTTAGAAATTAGATTCTGAGCGATCAAGTGGAGTTGGTTTCATATGCATGAATGTTTTCTTTCGTTTTCGAATCCACTTCCAGATTTACATTATTGCTCTTCTGTTGAGGAATGCCAATTAAGCAGAATTCATTAATCTGTAGAATTTGATGCATTGGGTAAACCAAAACTTGAGAAATAAACCCTTATTCATGAATGACTATTCCACTAATGAAGCCGAAATACGAAACCATACTTTCGCTTATGACTACATTCTTCAGATTCAGTTGTCGAAATGATGCTTTTCGTGAATTAACTTCGTTTACCCAGAGATTGACAATGTTTATGTCTAGAATGGTGCATCGAAAACTGCATTGCATTTAATGACTTTACACAGTCACAAATTTTTGGCTGGTGCCTCGAGATGCGTGCTTAGGTTTCCGCACCTTTATGAAAGTTCCCCAATCTATTTGACCTACTCACATATTGCAGCCCGTAATAACTGTTTAGTATCTATTTGCTACATATCTCTTCTTCCACCCTCCAACGATCCTCGCAGAAGTGCTTCTTGTCATTTCGAACTCCTTCTGACTGAGATAAATTTCACAAAACTCCTTTCAGACAGATTGAAATGTTTCAATTATGTTAAAAATGATCCATCGTCCATCCATCCATCATCGAGTATAACAAGATTTAAGGTCAATGCAGCACAAAAGATACATCCCCATAAGATACACAAAACCATTTAGCATCTTAAATCTCACATCCCTCAATGGTAATCGATCAATAATTGCAGTGATTATGCATAAAACAACATCAGCTTAAGAATTCTGTTTTTTTTTTATTTATAAAAGATTCGCCACTGTATCTGAATCGACTGGGGGAATTATTTATCTCACGTGGACCTTATAAATTGCACACACAGCATGCAGTAGAAAAAAGATGCAAGAAGCAATTCATAAAGTTGAAGGTTCATCCATTAAGTATGCACAGCAACCACAGAGTGCACGCTCGTCCGACCCGTGTGCACAAAGATTGCATCGATATGACATTGTGCTTGTGGTGGTAGTGTCGGCTCTCTCATTTGAATATTGTGTTTACCTCATGCGGGGGCCTATGGCAGTTAATTCTGGCATGCGGCGTGCAATGCGATGCATTTCTTTCGATTTCATGCCACAAATGAAATAGTGCATCGAAAAGTGTGATGATGCATCTAAATCTAAATAAAGTCTAAACTAAAAGATTTCCATGACGGAAGTAAAGGCGTGTGCATTGAATTAAAAGTGATTTTCAAGGAAGCATTAGAGATGCACGGACACTCTAAGCGGTAATTTAATGAAGTGTACAGTTTACATTGTTCATTTTCATTGTGATTTTCCTAAAGTTAATTGTTTGTTTATTTATTGTGCGATGCTCTTTTGTACCGATTCACGGCGAAAATAATGGAAGTTGATTCGAAACGGCGATGCAACCGGCGTTTAAATTGTTTGATGAAATAGCGCAACGAACGAATGCAGTTTTCTAGGAATTAAGTTGAATTAAATGCTCACGGGGTAGGTTCAAGTTCAATTCGCTAATTGATTGTTATTGAATGACCGTTATAATGACAGCTGGCGACGAGTTGAGTCGTTTCAATTGACTTCTGTTGTTTAAAGTGTGGAAAGAAGCTCAATTGATGTGATGGATGTCTGACTGAGTGTACCATGAGCGTACTGTAGTTTTAACTGTGACGTGCTTCTTAATAAAATTTTCTTTAACAGAAAAGAAACCCCTAAGCAATATCCTACAAATCCTTAGGCTCTCTCCCAGCTGTTATTAGAGTACTTAATCTCATTCTCGTTGGAAGGTCCTGAACTGGTGCCAATTATAAACATTAAATCTGATCTACTACTCGCGGGTCCAAAACGCCCTTCAAATGCAGCTTGATCGGAATGTACTCCATCTCTTGCCAGCTGGGATTTGAAATTCCTGGACTATACCAGTTTCAAGAAATGCGATAGGGCCAGGATCGAGTTATCAACCATTCGCAGCTCATCACGAAAGTGCTTAGCACTAGTCTCAACGTGATTATCGCGGATGGAATGACTGATTGGGTATCCTGTTAATGCCAACTTATTTTGTTCGAAGAATAGGTCTCGTACTACTTCGGTAATTACTGGAGTAGAATGGAGCACACCATTATTCGTTCCTAAATTGAGTTACGGTAGCAATGTAGCCATAGAACAAAATTTTATTTATTTTAAGATACATCAAAACCAACATGACTACTAAATACCATTCAAGAATAAAGTAACAGATGTGCATTCCAGTAGTCAGATATCTCCACAGTCATTTTTCACTAACAATTAAGAGCTCGTGTGACGAATCTTGTCATTTACGCAAAATTCTATTGAAGTCCGCAATGGGGTAATACACGTATATTTAATGAGTTTTTGCTGTTAATAATGATTCAGTTGAATGCTAGGTTATTCATCGAAACCAGTTGCATTGTCCTTCCTTTGGAATTTTCAACAAGGAAACTCAAACTGTATTTAATTGAATCTAGGATTAATGGATGAACACTACGACGAGTTCATTCTACCCTTGGTCATTTGAGTTCACGATATAGAGCGCTTAACATACTGCCTAACTTTTCATTGAACTTATTAATTCATTAAGTTCGTTTGAACTGGTCGGCCTAGAGAACTATAACTCTCATTAAATGATATACTTTCATAAGTTTGATAAGTTTCCACGAGGAAGCGAATGAACATATGAATTAAAAGAGCGACATGAATAGATGAACGCATGTAGTGAGCTCTTGTGAAGTAGTTCATGGTTCATTCGTCAGAGCGCTCTTTTGAACTAGTTCATTTATGAATTTAAATTACTCTTAATGAACAAGTTGTACCTTTAATCATTCCTCAAATAACATCTATTCATAAAATTCGGGTTCTGAACTTAGTAAACTTAATGTCCAATTTAATCCATAAAACCCAAGCAACGCAGTTCCACTGAACCACGAAGTCTACCTCAAAATACAAGCTTGTGCCCATGTACATAAAAATTCTCTACAGATACTTACTATCTGATTTGTTAACTAAACAACAAAACCATCGACACTATTCCCGCAAAAAAAAAAGATCATTGCCAAAGATCACCGGGGACAACTTGTACCAGCAGCAGCACGTGACTACCACACCCAATCATGAACCATCGGTGCATGCATGCTTGCATGCAATTCATGTCCCAAGTATGCCTAATTACCCTATCATCGAAGCGGGTTTTTGTGTATATTCTCCCCGCCGATGAAGGCAAATAATTTATTACCACGAAATCAATGTAATTCACCTGTAATAACGTTGAGCATACAACCCAAAGTATCTATTACACTCAATCTGCATCATCAAGCCATCACCGCTGCCGCCGCCTGCATTCCTTTAGTCATTTATTAAAAAACCGACGATTAATGCCAGTAGTTCGCGACTAGACACTGACAGCTGTGGACTATGAGACGCCTAACTATGCAAACTGAACAGAACAGTACCAGTCAGTTGAGATTTATTTCCTGCCAATGTTTGACAAAACGAAAAAAAAATAGCGAAATACGAAAAGCCAACCAATGTTGCTTTCAATAAAACAATAGAGGCTAATTGATATGTCTAGCCACGATCGGTTTAGAATTTAGCATACGTTTACTTGAAAGTACAATATTCTATAATACTTGGCGGCTTTGTGTGGCGTTTTAGCGTTTTATAAGTATGGTCACTCAATGCCATCGTCCAGTATTGGAGACGAACTCGACGCATATCGATATAGATACATCCCAAAAAAAACACACTACTCAGAAGAGGGAAGTGCTTCTGACACGCACACGCGCTCACAAATGCTAAAAACGCTTATCCAGATGTCATAACAAGTACACTTCCTTAAGTCATATTTAAATAATTTTTAATCAAGATAATTATGAATTCGTCGAAAGAAATAGTGCGATATAATTTTGTACCATAGCACACGACAAAATTATATTTATCATTATTACTTATTTATTTTGCTTTTGTTTTTTTTTTTTTTTTTATTTATTTTTAGTCTTTTGTTTAACATTTTCGCAATGGCACTTAATATTCTAGACAGGGATGTCTGCATGTGCGTGGTCTTTACTACATCGCGTCGCCAAGTTGATTCCACTAGGAACGGTTTTATACGTGCGATGTACCTCTTGGTACCCACTTACGTATGTAGGCTGTGTCTGCCTGTGTGGTTGTATGTAATAATTATAATTTTATTTTATTGATTCTAGGCAAGAGTTGAATTTTTAAATAATACTTCAATCAAGGTTAATTTCCGCTATTTTTTCTGGTCACTAATAGTCGGGGAAATGGAACAATTTTTTATTACGTATGAGTCGTAATTGGTGGGGGCTTTTTTTTGGAAAAAAGAGGACCGATATCGTTTTGTCGGCATCAGAAAGTCTTTTTTTCTTTTTGTGCAGGAAGAGGAGTTATGCCTGGTAAAGTAATCTTTGTCTAGCCATATATAGTTGAGTTCTTTTATATGTACTGGGGGTAGATACTCTTTGAAACCGTTACGAACTAGGAACAAATTTTTACGACATGCACTCAAAAGAATGTATACTGAACGTATCCCTGAGGAGGTAATTGTTGGATGAAATAGCACCCATCAGTGTTCACTTTAATGTTCTATGAACATTCCTAGAAAAATGAATATCTCACATTCAGCGAGCATAATTGAAAATCTCGATTTTTTTTCTTAGTAATTTACTAAACCTTAAAGCAGGGAAATAAAACTTATAAAGACGAGAAAACTTGTTCAACTTCGTTTCATTGGTGATTGGTTTTAGAAGCCATATATGAGACGCACTAAGCCTCAAAATAGCTCAATCGTTTCCTTTCACCCTCACTAAGCTAAGAGCAGAAGAAATGCATCGCCAACTTATGAAAAGAATTTCTGTTTGCAGTGAAATCCTTAATTTTAGCAGTGCAGACGTCGCTTCGACCATTAAAATCGTTGACAAGATATTTTCTAATGCAGCGCACCTAATATTGCCAAGAATTCGACGCACTCTACTCGAAACTTTGGCAAATCTTCAAAGGATCACTTTAAGGACTGAACTGCTTTTCAGTATGCCTTTTTATTGTGCTATTCCCGGCTATGGCATTAGTCATTAGGAGACGGTTTCTCCCTAGTTTTTCAGTAGTTCGTTCAAACTTTTCTGATCTAATGTTGACAATATGTGCTACCATTTTATTGCCTTATGAAAGATAAGAGAAAATAATTTCAAAACAATTTCAAAGACAGGGTGGGAATTTACTTCAGAATAAAAAAGATACTCTATTTCGACATCAATTTTAATCGCAACTGGAACAACCCTTGTCAAATCGTCCTATCGCGTTCGTTTTTGAACTTCGACCTTAATTACAATTTCCAGGTCTTAAAATACCCTAAAAGTCTAAAACAGCAAAATAGCTAAAAACTCTAATTACCCTGCTTGTCATGTTGTACAAAGGCAAATCCTAAAAATAGATGGAAAGGAATCAATTTTCTCAGCAAATTTCCCTTATCCGAAACGAAGTGAAAATGTTAAAGAGAACAGTTAATTCATATTAAACGTACTGAAGAAGAAAAAAAATACAAAACTAAGCGAAAAGAAAAATAATTAATCAAGGCACAACTAAAAAAAGGATACGAAATAGTTTCTTTACCGACGACCAGTCAAAGTGGAACACCAACCCCATAAATTCACTTTTCTGGCGAGGTGAAGGTTGTTTTCTGCGAATCTAAGCAAAAAGTCAAACACATACAAACAAGCAAAGGAGTTAGTGTATACGATTTCCTGAGCGAAAGTTACACGAATTCTAAGATTGCATTGCTATAGCGGGCTTGTAGTGTAAAATGCCTGAAGACAATTGTTGCTACCCTTTACAGCTGACGTGCTATTTGAGTATGCGGCTGTGAGATTTATTACCAAACAGCTGTGCAGGTGACTGTCACTGAGGACTTTTTCATTATCTGCACATACTTGGGCAAACAAATCCTTAAAAATTGTCATCAAGTAATTTACATAATTTGTAGATGAGGATAAAGTGTGAAGAAATGATACAAGCGGAACCTGTGCGAACGAAATATGCATAAGTCAGGATGAACCATACTTACTTTCTCAGCAGAATTAAAGCCTAAATTTATAGTAATGTACAAAAGCTTGTTAAAAATCTATAGAGACCATTTCCGCAGATCGATAACCGGTCCCGAAAATCACATTGCCAGTCAGTCTGAAATCGCCTCATAACAACACGCGACACTTTTGTACGGAAATTAAATACTGGCTTATACGGATCTCCGGGATTCTTGTCACCTATGTTCTGAAGTTTACTTTGCCAAGATAAATGTAGAACCATAACCGAGAATGAGCTACTGTTTCTGTCGCCTAAGCATGCGAAGATGATAGGGATTATAAACTCAGAGACTATTTCACAGTGGAATAGTTTTAACCGGATTAAAACATAGAAAACATAGAAGTCGAAATTGATTGATTTAAGGACTGATTAGAGTCGCATTTTAGTTAGTCGTTCCCAAGAGAACCCATAATAGTCCCTAGTGCTCTGTGAAGGTATTGCTTTGCTAATGAACTGCAGCCTTTGTCGTGCTAATATTTACGTTGGCACTAAATGGGCTGCAGATATTCGGGGCATAAATTTGAGAACCTGAGAATTGACATAAAAGTCTAAAGAATTTCCTTCTGCACATACTTGCTGTCAAAAAGTTTAATTTGTTCTCGTGATGATTTTATTTATTTTAAAGTCATTTCTTGTAAATTACTTGGATTTTTCACATCAAAAATCGAGAAGTAGAACCCTGGATCATTTTAGTGGGAGCTCAACAATCACTTCAAAGGGCCTTTGTATGCTCAAAAGTCAGGTGAATACTGTCTACATCTAAAATTTCCTAAAGAGCTCAAACAAACTCGCACATCGCACTCCTCCAAAACTTATATCAAATTCCACTATGGACTCTTAATTATATTTTCCATATTTTCCAACATATTCCCAAAAAGGCTACGTTTCGGTCTTATAGAAAAACAGCAATTATGAAATATAAACCGGAAAATATACAAGCATGACACTGTCCAGTTAAATAATCTCAGATACTCCATGCACTGACAACACAACTGGATGTGCCATTGCGAAACGCAGACCATTCATATCACCACGCCAATCTGGATTTATTCAATTTTTCTGTATCTCCTAAGAGTAAGAGTGCTTACAGCCATTTACGCATCTTAGCTACTTTCTTTCCCGCCTCGCAATTTTTTTTAATCAATTTTTATTTCTTTTTCATACATTGGCTGTGACGTAAGGAGAGTAAAACTTGCTTAAGACGCAAATAAACCAACGTGAAGGAGGAAACTTCCAAAGAACTGTCGTTAAAAGGTTATTCCCACGCAATTAATCAATCCTTTCCACGCGTGGTGAGGTTAAGGACTTGTGCTCCAAAAAATGGTGAATTATGTGAGGCCAAAAATACAAAAATGTTACGCATACGCCTCGAGTTAGTTGACTGACCCCGTGTTCCGGTATTCTACTTTTTTTTGGTATAGTTTGTTATACCCTTTGACAAGTTTCACTCACACTAAAATGTGTTCAAAGAATTAAGTGGATACTTCATGAAGGTAGCTAACTGTTAACTGCCATATAAATGAGTCACAATTTGAAAAAAAAACGAGTCCATGTATTATTCACAGAGTTGAATGAATGAATGAATAGGATGTCGGTCAGGACGAAATTGAAACCAATTAGTCAGGGTTTCAGCAGTTGTAAGGTTGTTGCATACAATCGGAATTGGATACTGAATGAACTACTACTTGTGACTGAATTTATTTGCGATAGAGTGGGATAGGGTGGGATACAAGTCAATTAACACGAAATCTGTTTCAGTTTTTTTTTTTTTGGTTGTTATGTAGTTATGGTTACAATTCTATGAAAAGGAGGGCAAACCATTTTGTAGGTTTTTTTCCGTGAGGCAAGTTAATTTTCAATTCCATATCGGATGTGTTTGCACATGTTTTCTAGGTCGATGGACGAAAAAATTGATTAGTTATCCGAAAAAAATACGTTCTTCCGATTGATTGGATTTTTTCAGTACTACATTGGTGGATTGGTGCATTTGCTGAACAAAGTCTATTAAGATCAAATCTGAAAGGAGTGTGGTGGCATATATGCCCTTGAGCGGAGTCTATATTTTTAGGTTTCTAACTAAGCAGCAAAGCCAAGAATATGTATCACTGCACCACATTAAATGATGATCATTTTCTCCGTCCAATGGCACAAAATCTTCAAGTCCAGAAGGAAGATCATCTGAATTTGTACTGATACGCTAACCCAAAAATCTTCCATAAAACTAATATAACAGCAAAAAAAAACCTTTCACACAATTCAGCAACAATTATAGAGATGATATAGCGAAAATAATATTGTGAATAACTTCAGGAGGATGTTTCTTAGCTAAAATGTTATCCCCAACTGAACGTTGACAGCCTTGGAAATAACTCGTAGGTCAAGAAACTCTTTAAAGAAGCCATTAAAATGCTTTTAATGGTTTTAGAATAGGTCATCGCAGTTCTCCAAGTCTTTAGACAGAACAAATGTTCGCTTATAACTGAGTTAGTCAGTAGTTTTTAACTCAAGAATGGCTTCTGTCAGGAATTCCAAATCTCGCAAGGAAAATTTTCCGGTAATTGAAATAAAAATTTCTCAAAATCACAACCTCAAGCAAAGAAAAGTCCACTGACATGCATTCTGTATAAAATTTCAGTAGAGTGAAAAGTGCACATGTGTAATAATGATTTGTTGAATAGAAAAGTTAATTGCAACTGTAATTATAAAATGTGCATAGCAGTGGGTAATAACAACAAAATAATTGAAACTGCCGTACCTGTTGACATTTTCCAAAGCTTTATTAATTTTCCAACAAAGAATTGAAATAATTGTTGCAAAAAAATATTATACAGTTCTGGAAAGCGATTGTTACAACTTCTATTCGAAGCTAAAATAATTTAAACTAATAAATAAAACATGGGGGTTTGTGATGACTGGAATCTTTCTAGCTGTTTCTAGCCGGTTTTTTGTTATTTTCCTGATCTTTCGATATTTAAGTTGTGTAAAAACGGTTGTCACATCAACTTTCGAAATGTATCGAATGCGTCACTAAGTTTCCACATCCGCACCATCAAAAAAAGCTTGACTAGAATGAAAGACATTAAATTGCTTCCGATTAAGATTGTCACTACGACTGGATGAGTCATTTGGTAAACCATACGAAATACTTATCGAGATAGTGACTGTTAAGCTTAATTTCTGTGGAATTTGTATTTCTTACAAGTGCGTTATTTTAAATGTGGAATAGATATGAAAAGTGTTGTTACGTCGGTGTAATCTATCGACGACAACAGGTTAATCATCTTGTCAAACAAACCTGTAGATAATTTACTGATAATCGTTAGATGGAAAAACTTTAAAGCAAAACTAATTATTTAAGTAATTGTTTAACTGACTCAATGAAGGTCCACTATCTCCTTAGATAATTAAACGGGTCCATGAGAATTAATTACTGGCTTGTTTAACAACAATCGTAGTCGATGAAATTCAGGGGAAAATCTATTTACTTTGATAGATTGTATCTATTACTTATCCCGCATTAATAGCGCATATTGATCAAACGATTTACTGTGCCGCTAATTTAAACGATTGTCAGAAACAATTGCAAATTCAAAATCAGAAGATTAAAGAATTCCTGTGAAGAGTACGAGCACTTACGCGTCATGTGATTTGTGTTTTGGATAAAACATGAGGTATTGATTTATTGCGATTTTATCTAGATGTACGTATTGGATACACAATTAAGATAGATTTCAGTGAATACCCGAAACAATTTATTGACCATTAGACATTCCTTAGGTGCACGAACTCAAGTGAGCTAAGTTTAGAAAACTATAAGCTGAAAATTTGAACAAAAAAAGCACTTCTATATTTTACATGAACGTATGTATGTATGTATGCTCAAAGCATTGGCATCATCAGAAGCAAACAATTTATGAAGGTTTCATATCACGTTTAATATTTTGCATTTCTAGGATAATATATGGAATCAATTATTCCGAAAATAATTTTCTGGTGACAGATTTGGGTGAAAGACAGTCTGAATCTTAAGTTGAATCATGGACTGCCTATGCAAAAAAGTTATTTGTTTATCTATACTATTCGCTGCATTTGCAACGCAGCAACTCTAGAATTTGTGAACCGATTTGAATGCACATTAGTTTTTCCATTAAGAAATGTATCAAAAAAGGTTTATGAATGGCTAAAGGCAAATGAATAGTTTCGAAGTCACTCCGCGCACAAGCTTTAAAGTTATGTCCTAACAAAAACGTATCCGATTGGAATGTATAGATAGTTTTTATCGATTAGAATATAAGCAAAAAAACGTTTCTCATTTTCCCACGTTATCCTGCAGTTGAGAAATAAGCAAAATGAAATAGATTTTTTCATCAACTTTTGTCATTATTTTCGAGGAGGGGATATTAGCAATTTGAGCTCAAGAGTATGTTTCACTTAAGATGTACTTTGAAAGCAGTCTTTCTCTGAAACGTCAGGTTTGATTCATCCTTTCGATTCTGGACCTTAGTGTCTTGACAACGATCATGATCAAAAAAGAAAATCATCGGCCAACAAATTAAAGCCGCAAATTTTAAATCAATTAATATAACTTACCGCAAAACACTGAATGCCACCTTCTCGTAGTTCATTACCCTACCTGGGAAATAAAACCTGAACCTAAAACCAGTACCCATGAACTATTCTGTCGGCACTCAGTCGACTTCCTCACACGAAAAGTATTGGTTGTGCGCGTCTCTAGTTGTAGAGTGTTGTCGGCATTTCCAACGAAAACTCAACACAGCTGATAGCGATCATAAAAATATGCAAATCGATGCTCGGGTGATAAAGAAAATCGAATCGAAGACATTAGTATGGACATGGTGTGCAGAGCCACCTTAAAAATTTCCAACCACGCTTTGGATGTTCACATGCCTTTAGTTTTATTTTTTTTTAGCCACAGCTACAAACTCAAGCTTCTTGTGCTTGGTAAGAAAAAAAAAATAAAAAAAATATGTCCAAGGAATTACATAACTTTTAACTCAAGAAGTGAGATAAGGATTGTTATTATTCGGACTTAAAATCAAAGTATCTTTGGTCGAGATCGTTTCGGCGATGATTTCTGACTACGATATGTAGTGGTATAACTTTTCCGTTCTTTGGACTTATTTGTATTCCACAGATGAAAGCGAAACGAGGTCACTAAGCATCTAAATTAAGCTGACTTTTGCAAACCATTGCATGAAAACAAAACGACACGAGTTTGACATAAATAAGCTCGTCACTGAGCGATACATATATGTGTAGATTTGAAGTAATAGCCCGCGCCATGGGGAATTTGGAAAGTTGTACAGCAGGTGTTATCATTAGGCTTAGTTTTAATGGCATTAAAAAACCGATTTTTATAGCAGCCAAACACAAATGGAGTAATAACCCAAAGCATTGGATTAATGTTTAACGATTAAAAGTGATTTATTTGTTGTGAGTTATGTTTGATTAAACTAATTTACTTCATATTTTTCGGTTAAGCCAAGTTTCAAGTTCAACGAACGGCCATAAACAATCATGCTGTAGGTATGTTTTTGAGTGTCTGAACCTCCCGCGTCGTTTTGAGATTAAACGAACTTTATATCGAGATCAGAGAACAATGACCATTTGCAATGATTAATGTTTATCCGTGTTTTGTGGTAAACAAAACAAACATCCCCTCTCCAGGGCATCAATTAAAATTCCAAGTGCACTTGAGCTATGTGAACTTTTTACGTTTATAAGATTAAAAAATATGATTCTATCTATATTGCTTCTGTGCTTCTCTAAGAAGCTTCAAGCTACCCGGTTGTCCATTTGAAGGATTGCCGATAATAAAACGAAGTTATATCTGTCAGCTCTTCACCATCTGCACAGAGAGTCGCACGTGTTTGCTATTATCTATAATCATTGGTACGTTTGTTCTACTTTTATTTTTTGAATTTAGCAAAAATTTATGCAGATCTTGTTCTCAGTATTAAAAGGTTAATAGTCTGATCTAGTGAGATATTAAATGCAGTCATTAATTTAGCACTTTATAGAGTGTTTTTGGACTTAAAAAGAAATCAATTGTTTGCTGTTTGAGTAATATAAAGCAAGCGGAAGCATATAGAAGCTGTGATCACATCCAAAGAAAGACGTAAAAGATTCTTTACTTATTGCGAGTAATTTTCGGCAAATATCGATTAAGAAGGCCAACCAGGGCTTACCAGATTTGTCTTTGTAGGCTTAAGTTCAGTTATTAATTACTCTATTTTCGAGATGGAAAATCGGCTAAAGCTTTTCTTCCTTCCAATAATAATTGATTTTAATGTTGATTTTTTGATTTCTGGAAGTCTACAAATGAGTTCTGCATTTGTGAACCTTAGCATAAATCCTTTTCCTGCCAAAGTATTAACAATTTCAATGTTGAAGCAGTAGTTACTTGTTTTTAAGCATTGATTGCAAATTTATCACGCATGTACTTGCACAGATAAACAGACTGGAACACTGCCACACCAAAAATGGGGATTGTATCCATTGATTGAAAATTGATGGTAATAGTCTACGCAAAACTCTATTTTACTTTGTTTACGGCTTATTTTCAGGTCTACCTACAAAGCTGACTTTCAGTTTAAAGGGATTGATTATGAACACTCTGGTGCACAAAGGAATCAAAATTAAAATACATAACCATGACTTTAAAGTTTTGCATGCAATAAAATCTCCAATTTGTGCTTAGCTTTTGGAAAACGACGTCCGATATTGTATACATACATATCTGCAAACCTTGAATAAAGGTATGAAAATTTGTTCAGCCTTTCTTGATTTAGCAGCTTACAATTCAGCAGATAGAATATGAACCACCTGATTTTAGATTATTAAAATTCTCTATTTCACTACTGTAACTCCTCACGATAATAAGGCTGGGTTCTACCTTAGTTTATTGCACCCATAAATTGGAATCGAATTTCCTTTTCATCCTCATGGCTGTCGGAGCACAGGAAAATATATCTCCTTAAATGTGCAAATACCATAAACGACTTTGCATCCTGGTATAGAGTACTCTATTGTAGGTAAAAGTTACAAGGAGTGCTCACTTTATATCATCGGTATTCAAAAATAAAGTTTTGCCTCTTACTTCTCAATTAGGTCAAATTCTTATGTAGATTCCAATTTTATAGTGCACCCTTCTCCTTTTAATTCAATTATTAGCTTGCAGAAAACACTAAGTAGCTGCATTGTTTCCGAGTAAGCTCACCAGTTTTAGATACTTTATGAACTTGACTACAAATTATTATTAAAAGAAAATATAAAGCTAACTGCTATTTCATTCGCAGCTTGTTTCATATACAACTTAAGGGTGAATTTATATAGCGTGCCGCACGCAATTCGATACTAACGAGAATTTAAAAAAAATTAATTTCTCTCTCATATCGACTGATGAGGTCAGTAAGGTGTGTTCTACATCCCTCCATCAGAGCTTTGTATATGCAACATAGCAACCAATTTGAAGAGTTAATTTGGAATTTACTTTACTTTATGCAACTGATAACAAAAGAGTTCAAAATTCTATAAAGAATCCAATATTTACTGTGTCTTCGTCATTCTGCTTTCTGCTGATAGATGTATCTACACACAACTAAAATTATATAAAAATATTGTCACGCAAATTTTGTTTTCTTGTTTTCTTGTAATTACTCATGTCAAAGCTATAACGCTTAGGCTTATAGTAGGTAAATTGCACTTATACCAAATTGCATGACCGACTTCAAAGAACTCACATACATATGTACTTGCCTTCATGCAATGCATTTTAGTAAATAAAAAATTTTACTTTAACGAATTTACTGCACGATTTTGTTAGTGATATTTATGCATATCGTTTGATATATTGCCAGGTCATTTTAATTCATAAACTAAGTATTGACAGTCAAGTGCAAGTCCAAGGTATGGACGCACTATTTTGACATTCATTTGGAGGTTGAAAAAAAGTACAATTATTCGAATCATGCAAATTAGATGTATATCACACGAACATATTCATTCAGAGGATGAATATATGTATGGAGATACTCATTAGGGGAAAACTTGATATTTGTCACAGCTGGATGAATAGGAAAAATGGTGATTTTTATTTCATGGAGTATGCATACCAACTTGTTGATAATTTGGCTCGGGCAAATTTCGTCCGTGACTTTTCCACAGCTATTAATGATAACATATTAAAATATATTTACCGCCCATTGATGTCGGTACTTTAATGGATTTTTTTTTTTGAATACGGACGCTACTGTTACAAATACATCTGTTATTACCGTGGGGCATATGTATATAGTTTTCAGCTCCTCCATAATGTCAACTGCTGTACAACAGTTTTGTATTTTCACTTTCCTGTCTCATTTATTAAGTTGGTGGATTTTAAATCAAAGTCAAATTCATAAATAATAATGTTGAACCCCTCCAAACTGGTCTTGAGGAAAACAGATTCAAGTGAAAGAGTTTTCAAAATTGTAAGACTGACAAAGGAATTCAAAATACTCTGTCGTTAGACATGGTCTAAATTATTTGACAAAATAAAGTCCTATTTTGATTTTGATTATTTCTACTGTATTTTGCGTTTTAGTCAATAAAGAAATACTTTTATCGCATAAATTTGCGATAACTTATCAGCTCTTAGGACATGAAACGGGGTATTTGACTATCTACAAACCTTTTCAAAGACACTTTTTTATCAACATCGGAATGGTTTTAGACACTCTTAGGTTACAGTGTTACAATTCGTGGAACATAAAGAGTCAAAAAAATCCTCTGCGGCAGAGATTCATTTCCCATTTCCCGCTACATTTCCCATACTCTTTAACACGTTTAGCAATAATGTCGGCTAAATATGAATCGAAGTCTTTCAAATAAGCCTCGTTTCTAATTGCAAATTGGTTGTAGATTAAATCTGTTGACCTTAACTAAATCAATTATTAAAATTGCCAAACGTTCTGATCACTTGTGAACAACTTTAAAGTCATTGAACCAGTCACTCAATTTGTTTACTAATTCTTAATTTTACATCCAATGTCCTTATGAATCAATCAAACAAATATAAATTCCAAATTAGCTGATCACCTAATACGATACGAAATACAAAAAAAAAAAAAAATAAACAATAGCAAGGTGAATCACAGTTCAGCAAATACCTTCATCTACGTCTGTCTCTGATGCTAGGTGATAAATTATTCATAAAATAAACAAAAAGTTGGAAAAAACATTTTTTTCATCGATTCATAATTTCATATGTACTTAACGATTTTTCTAAGCAAATTGTTATTAAAATTCAATCTTCGTCCTCATATAAATATTATCAAAACTAGGAAGAAGCGTGCGAGGCAAAAACCAAAAAAAAAAAAGAAAAAACTATTCTTTATGTGTAACTAATATGGATTGTGCACAGATTTTACAAAACAAAAAAAAATAATAATAAAAGCAAAGCAAAATCCTTAAACCAACCCCTTTTACGAAGAAAAGAAGCCATTTTGAAGCCAGAAAGATAGATTGACAAGGAATGAATAATTTTTGTATAAATTCTGTTATTGACAAGGTTTGTGTTGTGCAAAGGTACGGGTGTATGAGGGACTCCTTTAGGATGTATTAGAGGTTGGGTGACGATAGTAGACCAAATTCCTACTACGAAATTCAATGTGCATCCGTGTGAAGGAAGATAAAAATAACAACTATGCAAATTCTTTTCATATTTTATTTGACGTGCGCCGTTTTTCATTTTATTTTATAATCACATGCCTCGTCAAATGTTAAATGTTTATCACGTTTCGTTGCGGTTTCTCGTACACGTGAATACTATTGTTTTCTTTGTTTACCATGTCTATTTAATGGATTTTTTAAATTAATGATATTTTTATTACATGAATATGGTCTTAACATTGAGGAACAAAAAAGTCTGCAAAGTGCATTTGGAATATTAACTGAATATGACAATAAATAGATGTTAAAGCTGATATAATGCAGTAATTTTGTTTTTGTTGTTGAAAGCTGTTATGTTCCAAATAGTCCGTTGCGGATTAAGATTAACTCTGGAATACTGGTTGTCAGATAATTGACATTCCAGTTACTAATTGGATAATACTGCCATTAACAAGTTTTATTGTCGGTCAACGTAGCCTATTGTGGAAAAATCATTAGCTTCGATTTGATTTTGGTGGGGGCGATAGCCCCCATTTATTTGGCTTAATACAAGCTACAGCTAACTTAAAAACTAAGACTAACAACTAACTTAAAAACTATGACTAAAAGCTAAGGAAAATGGTTGAGGAGATCAGGTTTGAGGCTGGGAGTGCTACGATTGAAATCGAAATGGGTGAGGTTTGAGTTAGCCTTCCGCAGCATACGGGAAATTGGTTCATTGGAGCCATATAAGGTGCGATGGGCTGGTAAATAGAACAGCCGAGGGCATCGTAAGTTCCGTGGGTTAGTATTGAAGAAAATTGAGTTATAAAGAGATTGGCAATCGATAGAGCCAGAGAGAAGTCGATGAATGAAAAGAATGTCTGCAACATCTCTGCGTTTCTCGAGGGAATTCAAGTTGATGAGGTTGAGTCGGTTTTGATAGGGAGGCAGGATAAGTGGGTCGTTCCAAGAAAGACCTCGTAGGGCAAAACGAAGAAAACGACATTGGATGTTTTCGATTCTGGACACATGCACTTGCTGAAAGGGGCACCACACTTGACTCGCATATTCGAGGAGAGGGCGGACAAAGGTAATGTAGAGGGATCTAGTCACGTAAGGGTCGGAGAATTCCTTGGACCACCGTTTGATAAAGCCAAGTGAGGAGTTAGCTCTAACAATTATCTCGTCAATATGGGAACGGAAATTTAATTCCCTATCGTACAGTATTCCAAGGTCACGCAGAGATTGAACGATGGATATAGGCTGACCATGAAGAAAATAAAGGCGGGCAGGGGACATGTGGTGTTTCCGTGATAAGGTAATAGATTGGCATTTGGTGATATTGAGCTCTAAGCAATTTTTAGAGCACCAGTTCGAGAAACTGTCCAGGTCTTTTTGGAGGAGACAGTAGTCCTGTGGTGAGGAGATGGTTTTAAAAAATTTGGTATCATCCGCGTAGAGAGAAAGGGAGGAGTGTTTTATGACCCTATCAACGTCGTTAATAGTTAGAATGAAGAAGAGAGGACCAAGATGGCTGCCTTGTGGAACACCAGAAGTGGCCAAGAAAGGGGCTGATAGGACTGATCTAAAGCGAACACTATAAAAACGATTTTCAAGGTAGGATGATATCCACTTTAACAATATGGGTTCGAAACCGAGGGCAGACAATTTGAAAAGAATTAGGTTATGAGATATCTTATCAAAAGCTTTGCTAAAATCAGTTGCAATAACGTCGACTTCTTTGCCATTCTCTAAGGCTGTGAGGGCAAAAGACACGAATTCGACGAGATTTGTCGTAGTAGATCTACCTTTCAGAAAGCCATGTTGATTAGGGGAAATGAGAGATTTGCACTGAAAGCTTAAGGCTTCATACAAAATACTTTCAAAGAGTTTAGGTATATGAGAAAGTTTAGCAATGGGGCGATAATTTGTTACTTCGCTCCTTGAACCCTTTTTGTGTACGGGGGTTATGAAAGCTGTCTTCCAGATCTGCGGAAATTCTCCTTGTGAAAGAGAAAGGCGAAAGAGGTGAGAGAGAGGGAGTGAGAGATTGGATGAACATTTTTTAAGAAAAATGGCGGGGAGACCATCCGGGCCAGGCAAGAATTCATCATTAAGACTTAGCAATTTATTTTCGATAAGAGCAGGGTCAAAGGATTGATGCAGAAAAGGACCTACGGAGAAATTAAGAAGGAAATTGAAGTAAGAGGGGTCCGGTATGAAGGAGTTGTCGGCGAAAGATTGTTTGAAAAAGGTGGCGAAAAAATTGGCAATGGTGTGTGGATCATTTGATGATGTATTATCAAAGGATAGAGAGGGAGGGTAACCGTCAGATTTTCTTTTACAGTTGACGAATTTGAAAAAAGACTTAGGATCATTTATCAGATTTGATTGCGCGTTATTTAGATAGCGCTGATAGAGAGAGTTAAAAAGCTGAATGAATTGAAGGTAAGAACCGAGGTAGTTGGAAAAGTCAGAGATGAAATTGGTACGAAGAAATACTGCCCATAACTTGTTTCTTTTGTTACGTATAGCGCGAAGTTTACGGTTATACCACGGGGGAGATGTGGATGATGTTTTGTGGCGTGACAAAGGGACATAGAGAGAGATAGAATTAAATATTTCCCTGTAAAAAATGGCGAGGGCATCATTTAAAGATAAATTTGAAAACTCAAAGGAAACCCTACTCAGATAGGTATTAATTTTGTGGAAATTCGCTTTATGAAAGTCGTAAGACAAGACTGTGGAAGAGTTGGAATGGAGCGGAGCGTTATGGAAAAATGAGAGAAGAAGTGGGGGATGGAAGTTATCAATAGTCGAAAGGGATAGAGGGCAATGCGAGACTGAGGAGTTAATGGGGTCAGTTGTGAAAATAAGGTCTAATTGCCTTCCCATGTAGTTTAGGACATTGCTAACTTGACGTAGGCTTGAATCCGTAAGTCGATCTATGAAGAGACATTCCTTAGTTGAGTTGGTATTAGAAGCGAAGAAAAAGGATTCATCATCGGAGGGAGTCCAGTGTAATTGGGGCAAATTAAAGTCGCCAAATATAAAGATTTCGTCGAGGGGATCAGATAAGTCGGTTATTTGATCAATCGCGTCAATGGCAAGTTGGTAAGATTCGATAGGTTGGGCTGGAAGGATGTAACAACACATAACGTACAGGGATCTATGGGGAAGAGTTATTTTTATTGAAACAAAGTCTATCTTAGAGGAAGAAGAAATAGCGATGAGAGACGAGTCAAGGTCGTTGTGGATGGCAATGAGAACGCCTCGAGAGGGAGCGTCAACCAGGGGATGGTCGTGGTCATCGTCTCGAAAAACATTGAAAGTAGAGGGAAATAACTCTTGGCTCTTTATGCTTGGGATCAGGTTGGTTTCGGTCAGAGCATAGATATCGAAGGGGAGAGCATGTGATTGGCGCAAGACAGCTTGGGTTTTTGAGCGCAGGCCCCTTACATTCTGGTAGTAAAAGGTAAGAGGAAGACTATTATAGGAGGGAGGTTGAGGTGATGGTGATGGTGGCAAGTTATGGACGAAAAAATTTATTGTGGTCATTACGGCTCCGTTGGAGATGTGACATCCTTTTGGAATGTACGTAATTACCAAAAGCAGCAAGATCATCCGCTACTTTCTGGGGAGACATATTGAAAATCTCATGGAACCTTATATAAATTTTCTTAAGACTGTTCAGTTCAATGGGCAGTCCTTCCTGCTGGATGGAAACCATAACGCTGGTCTTAGTTTTACCTTCAAAACAAACCGAGTCAGATTTGTCGTGAAGATACGCAAGAAAGAGGCGTATGTTCTCGTAAACTTTTTTTTCTCTAAGCCTGGAGAGTGCATAACGACATTCTGTGGTATCTGCAGTTTGCTGTGTGAGTTTAACCGGAGGGGGCAAAAGGGGATCAAGAATGGGATCGGTTGGGGGGGAGATTGAAGAGGATGATTTTGATGAGTCAGTAGGTGTGGGGTTAAGGATATGAGAGCTAATGAAGTTAGGGTATTTTGCTCCGGTTTTGAGGTTGAAATTAGGAAAAAAGTTGCTGGTGGGGGTAGGCGGTGCTGGGGCTCGTTGCGGTTGAGAGGTAATAGTGTGGGTGGATGGGGTTAAATTAAACGAGATACGCTTCTGCTTAGGCTTGGGGGGGACGATGGCAGAGAGTTTATAAATCGAGATGGTATCTATAGCCATCGGACAAAGTAGCTGAAAAAGACGAATGTAAGACGAGCGGAAAGTATTCCTTAGAATGTAATATTTAGGGGTGCATGTCTCTATTTAACGAGTTGCAATGCAAGAATCTAAAATCGCTTTGACTGATTTCGATCTCAGGAACCGGTTGAGGATAATTAGTTACCCACCTGGTTTGTAAGAGCTGAGGAATCGTTATAAATTCACTCCGCATAGGAAAACGCTTATAAAACCGTACCGAGGCTACCTAGTTCAGTACAAACTATTGAACAAGCCCATCGTCAAGTGATCCTAATTAGCATGGCCAGTAACTTCTTCTAATTTAAACAAATTTTATTAGGTCTGTACGTGATAAATCGCTTCACCACAAATTCCCCGGCATTGTACGTCATATCCAAAAATGAAGGCCTGTTTCCTATTGGATAAGTTATTCCATTCGACACACCACTCAGATAGCATTTATTTGTCGAAATAGGTTCCACAGTGACAGGCAATGTCCCACCATGCTTGATATGTCAATTTTTTCAACTCACAACAGCTGTAACTCAATACCAAAGCTCCAACACTCTCATATTGATCGTTGAAGACGCAACGCAACGTCAAGGTGCATTCAGAATTATTTAATTCACGCAATGCAACTATTTTCGATCAATTATTCTCTTCCCATCAATCATGTTCCAATGCATTCCGTCTATTTATTATGCGTTCCCGATCATCGTCATTCGATCATCACCAAAGCGTTCGCCAAAAAATTCATTTTCCATATCGACAATTTACATTTCATCGGAGTTTCATTACTTTTATGTCTGTGATTTGCGATCTCTCCGAATTCGTCCTTGTCGGTTAGTGAAATCATGACAACATGTGCTGGCTTACAGTCTGTGCATGTTAATGGATCAGATTAGCTAAAAATTATCGTCAAGCAATATTGGCAAATTTTAGTCTATTATCGATCAGGTAACGCGACGGTTCGTATAGTTAATTAGAATTGTTCCTTAAGAATATCGTTGAAGTGACATGAGGTGTTCATCATGTATTCTGAGTTTCGTTTGGTTTATGACGTGTCTTAGTAGTTTGAAAGAAGTCGATGCTAGGGCAATGGTTAATAGAGATGTTATTGCTGGAGATCCTTGTACTAATTTTATTTTATTTTTTGTTACAGATATACCTATCACAATTCGGTTACCTACCACCAGGAGCTAGAAATCCTGCCAACGGTGGACTTTTAGATGCCACCACATGGACCAAAGCTATACAGGAATTTCAGGGATTTGCCGGTCTCAATGTGACCGGTGATTTGGATGATGAAACGCTAGAATTTATGTCACTGCCACGATGTGGTGTAAAGGATAAAGTTGGTTTTGGAACTGATAACCGATCGAAACGATATGCGCTACAGGGCAGTCGTTGGAGGGTCAAAGGATTGAGCTACAAAATCTCTAAATATCCCAAAAGGCTGAAGAAGGCTGATGTTGATGCTGAGATTTCAAGAGCCTTCAATGTGTGGAGTGAATTTACTGATCTTAGCTTTACAGCGAAAAAAACTGGACCAGTTCATATTGAAATTAGGTAAGATACATACAATGCCACCCTTTCATCATTGCATCGTCAAACATCTTTTATAGATTTGAAGAGAGCGAACATGGTGATGGAGATCCATTCGATGGCGCTGGTGGCACATTGGCTCACGCTTATTTCCCTGTCTATGGAGGTGATGCCCATTTCGACGATGCTGAGTACTGGACAATTGGTAGTCCCCGTGGTACAAATTTGTTCCAAGTAGCAGCTCACGAATTCGGTCACTCTCTTGGTCTGAGCCATTCCGATGTGCGATCGGCTCTGATGGCTCCATTCTACCGTGGTTTTGATCCTGTATTCAAACTTGACTCAGATGATGTCCTAGCTATCCAAGCGCTGTACGGAAAGAAAACCAAACAGGTCGGACCGAAAACAACAACAAAACCAGTTACTATCCCAACGAAACCACGTGATGACTCAACACTCTGCAAAGACTCAAAGGTTGACGCATTATTTAATTCACACGATGGACAGACATATGCTCTTAAGGGTCAGATGTATTACAAACTCACAGAAAATTCAGTGGCTGATGGATATCCAAAATACATATCAGAGGGATGGCCAGGTCTTCCAGGTTGGTGCATGGTAAATGTATACATGGCACATTCATTTCTAATTTATTTTTTTTATTGTAGGTGATATTGACGCCGCCTTCACTTATAAGAATGGCAAGACGTACTTCTTCAAGGGTACTAGATACTGGAGGTATTCAGGCCGACAAGTCGATGGAGAATATCCAAAGGAGATTAGTGAAGGTTTCACTGGTATTCCAGATCATTTGGATGCCGCTATGGTTTGGGGTGGTAATGGAAAAATATACTTCTATAAGGGAAGTAAATTCTGGCGATTCGATCCATTGAAGAGGCCTCCAGTCAAGGCGACATATCCGAAACCAATTTCGAATTGGGAAGGCTTGCCAAATAACATTGATGCTGCGCTGCAGTACACGAATGGTTACACATACTTCTTCAAGGGTGATAAATACTATCGGTTCAACGATAGAACCTTCGCGGTGAGTAGAATTTGTAATTAATTAGTATTAAAACAATCTATGCCAACAAAGCATTCTCTAAAGAAAGCTGAGAGTGAAGAAATTCACTTACTCTGACTTTATGGCTAAGTTACCATTCCACTTAATCTATAGAAAGTCCATCCATATTTTTGTTTTATTAATCTAGAAACATTATCTGGTCCCTGTTGCAAACTGATACATTATTGATTCCTGATTTAAACATCCGTGAACGGATAACTCGTCACGTAATTGATATTATGTTGATTTTAAATCTACCAACAGTCTTTTACGTGACGAGTTATACATTCACAGATGAGCCGATTCAACCCCAGTACTTGAATTCAAGGTGAAAACGAAAGCTTTTGCCTTTTTGGTTCTTAAGCATTAAGAAGCCTTTTGATGCGAATTATTCCGTTTGAACATGGCTGAAATCAATGCAGGATTGCAATGACCTTCCTTTCTCAAGGCTTTGCCCCATGTGTACTCAATCTCTTACTCGTTTCAATTGAGCCAAGATACATTTGAATGTCCATCAAATAGAAGTTATAAGCACCGCCACTATGTTTGCCATTTATTCCACTAATTTTTGCTTATCCATATATTGTGGCCGAAAGGACAAAATTTCACTTTGGGCTTTCGTAAAAGGCCACTAAATGCCGAGTTTATATTAGGGTATAAACTGGAAGACAAGATGAAGTTGAGTTTTGGACGATCTATACTGACGAACCGTTATTATGACTAAAGATGAGTCTAACTATTTTATGATGGCTGTGCCCAACATTTAGTTCAATATCAGACGAGACCTTACTTGTAGAATCCTTTTCTAAAAACGGCCTGGGATCCTCAAACATTTCGCAGCTATAGTTCTATATTATTCGCCTTTTTCTTACGGGTTCAAATTGTGTGTTGCATTGATTACAAACTTATTACCGCTCAGGCCAAAAGTTTTAGATGAAGGTAATAACTCTTCCTCCAGAAGTTAAGTGAACTCAAGTTCTATTGAGCCTCCCCAGTCAAGCCCGACATTTCCAGTAATATTTCCAAATTTCTCCAAAAAATGGAGATTTCTATTAAATAACATACATATGTACTTACGTAAGAAATATGATCGGAACAGTGGCCTCTCTGTCTCTAAAAAACACGTACATTAAAACGTGCTAGAAACCCCTGTACAAAATTTGAGTTAAGCATGAAGAAACATCTCTCCACATTTTCTAGAAACGTCCAGCCCTCCACTGGTTATTAATAAAAATTCTCGGAAAAAATTTCAGCAGTGAATAACTCTGTCCTTAACTTTGGAAAATACTTCCTCCTGAAAAATTAACTTGGTTGACAAGCCCTTCCTGAATATCTGCTGTGACTGGTCTGTTTACTTACTCCCTCAACCCTACAATCTAATCTAGTCTTTAGTGACTTTAACGTCCGCTCTTATTTTTGGTGCCATAAGTGCACCGATTGCATCGTAGTTCCTTTTTAGCTCACTCGCATTCTTTAAATTTAGACCATAAATCCTTTGAACTAAGTAGCCACACCGTACTCGAATTTTTCTGAAAGTCTATATATTTATTAAATAATTAAAAGTAAGGAAACATAATTAATTTATTTATTCTAATTTTTTCAGGTTGATTCTGCGGATCCTCCATTCCCCCGACCATCGGCTCATTGGTGGTTCGGTTGTAAGAACGTCCCATCATCCTTTAACTCATTAGGTAATGTTATCGCTAGCTCTGATGAGACTGTTGTTGGTCATGATCAATCGAATACTTATGATAACGATGATTTAATATTCGATGCAGGTGAGTGGAACCGACCACACGAAATTGTTTAAAGAAAATAATTTATTTAGTGTTTTGAAAAACAAGTTAATATTCTTTATAAGAACATTACATTACACACAAATGATCTCTTCAAATGTAGAAAAAATGCAAATGACTTTTAAGGACGTAAAAATCCACTTAAGAAGAGTTTTTTTTTTAACAAAAGAAATAGATTTTATGGTATGTTACGTTTAAGAATACAAATCTTTCTATAACAGTGTGTAAGTCCGACAGTATTGTTTATTGCATTGTATGTTTTGTAATTTTAATTCGGTGTTTTAAATACATTATTTGTAAAAAAAAAATCTTTAACCAATAATAATATTTTTACATTATTCTCCTTAAAAAAACAAAAAAAAAAAACGAAGAATCTCTACTCATTACCCTCTTTACTTTTTGTGTGCTGTCTTGTATTGTTTTATAGTTTTCTTGGATAAATTATTTCTTTTTTAAAATTTTCGAACAAATTGGGAAAGGAAATATGAAGGTTGCGGTTAAATTTCATAATAGTTTCGCTTTTGATCGGATGATGTATTGAATTTCGCTGGGTTATGATTATGGTTCTAAAATTGAAATCCAAAGATGATATTGGCGGTTGGTAATACATTTTACAGTCGAGATAATAATCATCATCATCATTGACATACAAATTTTCAAAAGATATCCGTGTAGATACACTTGATACGTTTTTTAACGTTACGTTTTGTCTAATTTTTAACAAGCAGAAAACTGTATCAAATAAAGAACGGTAAGTGAGTTTACATGTAAATAGCATAAAATAACACTTAACATCAAATAATTCGCGTCAAATCATTCGGGCTAAGAGTTTTCATATGTATATCTCTAAATCTCATAAAAATGTATTAATTTTCTGTACTAAAAAAAAATCAGATATTAAATTAACATACCAATAATATTAAAATATGTTCTTAAAATTGTTATTAAATTTAAATAAAAAAAACTGTAGTTTTTTTTTCTCTTAATCCTTTTTTAATAAAAATTAATATAAAATAAAACAAAATGGTCGGTTTCACAAACCAGCAGTAGTTATTGAAACCAAAATAAAAATAAAAACACGATTAATAAAAAAAACAACAGGAAATTAAATAATTAATTTATATTATAAACACATACAAAGCAAATAAGCACAAACGCACTAACATGGTCGTAGATTTAAAAAATATCCCCGCTACGTGACTAACAAAGGCACAAGTATATTATTAAAGTTTTTACAAAATTGCATGATTTTTATACGCTAACAGGTATTTTATTTTTTTGGTTTTTTGGGTTATACATCTATTCTATTTAAGCACACTTTGCATCTCTCTTTGCACCACACTTAAGGTTTTTATTATTTTTCATTTCTGGTTTGAAACACAAAATTATATATATGTAATATAAAAACAAAAGACTTCATTTATAGAAAGTAAAGTATTTCTACTCAAAATTATATTAGTTTTATATATCTACCCTTTATTCCGACTGAACGTAGACTTTTTTCACCTTGTATGCATGGATTTGTTGGCAGAGTTTGTTTCACTATTCTTGGATTTATATTTTAAACTTTTAATTAAAAAAATATTAATGAAAGAATGTTTTTTGGCAAATTTTTTAAACATAAACTGAAAATTATTCAAAAGAAAATTTGGTTACGGAAAGTTTTGATTGTAGGTAGTTGAAAAAAAAAAAAAAAATTATTCAACTGTTTTTCAATACGGCTTTAAAATGTATTTTCCTTATAAAAATATCTACCTACATACATATGTACATAGTACCAATTTTTTGTAAACTAAAAATAAACGAGTTATATAACCTTCTAATTAATACATTAAACTTCAGCATGTATTTTTCAGCAATAATTTGTTATTATTGCAAGCAAATTATATGTAAATGCTAACAAATTGCACACGTGCGTCGAAAAAAAAATAGATCAACCGTAAGGCACAATGCAATACACCTTTAACGTTGTATTGTAGTCCATTCAATTAATTTCTTATTTAATCTATCAAACGTCATTCAATTACGACATCAAAACAATGATTTTACATGTCTTAGCTTAACCTAGAACTGAATTTTTATACTCGCATAAATTGTGTCGTTTCCTCAAAAACTCCTATGTTAAAAAAAAGTAAACGATATTGAAGTCGCTTCTGAGTTACAGAGCTACACAACGTAAGTAAGACAAATATTTACCACTTAATTGTAATATCTTGAACGGATACCTTGAGTGACCTCTGTAGTTCTATTTAATACAACTTTTCGGTAAACTGACTTGCTTGCATAGTACGCATGTGGTTATTATATGCGTTGCTGCGGGATGCATTCCGACTTTAGACTTTATTCGGAATATTTTTGCCCCAAAACAAGCTATGATAGCCAGTTTGGAAACAAAATATTGCACTCTTCATCCCGCAAATGCGAATGAAATAATACTTCTCGACTTAGACTCACCTTTTGAAAGGAATTACAATAATCAAAGTATATGCAGCTCCCTAACCAAACCTAAGGAAACAGGTGGCAGGACTCAATGATTTACGGATCTTTACTAAAAAATTTCTTGTGAATGACTGTGTCTTGGAACATGGGCTACTTCTTAACTTCTTTCCGTTTTGCTTTAACAATTTTCTAAAAAAATCTCTTTCTCATTCTTTTATAAAATGAGAACAATCCTGATCTCAACGTTTTCGATCTACGTGTGCCTCTAATATTATCCTAAAATAATTGACTCAGTTTTTCGCACTTATAAACCTTTTTGGCGAAAGGAAAAGAAAGTACATTTTAACATCCCTCTAGTATCTAAAAATATACAAAAAAAAAAAAAAACATTTTGTACCTATATACTCGAAAATACTATAAAAAACAAATTACAATTGGCAAAATTCAATGAAAACAAGATTAAGCAATAATGCACGATCACTCTACATTTGGCACAAATTTGGACAAAAATATATGGAATTCTATTACGTATTGCACGTTGTTGTAACTAATACTATAAGTACCTAGCTCGTATTATATTCTATGATTGCACGTTTATATTTCAAAAACAAGAGTTTTAAGCTCACAAAACACACTTTCTACTCGTCCTACATGACAACTTGTTTTTTTAATTGTGTTTTGCACTTCTACGAAAAATTTTCTGCTAAAGCATGTTTTATTGTATGTGTTTAATTTAATTGTACAATTTTATTTACTATTTATGATATTTTACAAATATGTTTTGCAGGCGTCAGATCTCGGGGTTGAGAGTTTTTAATGCCCCCAATCTTCTTTACCTATTAGCAATTAGCTTTCCCTATATGTAGTAGCTTCCAGCTTCTAAAACAAAAAAAACGTGCGCACAAAAACAGCAAAAGTGAATAATTTTCTTATAATTTTTTTTGTTTTAATTATTTTCGAAATTTGTCTTTTTTTAAAATACTTCTTTTTTTATTTAATTATTCGTTTTCTTTGGAAAATTGTACATGCGTGTGTGACAACATCAAATGAAAACAAAAAAAAAAATCGGAAAAAATGCCAAAAAAACAAATTCTCCAAATTGCAGTCTACTATTATTATTAATTGAAAAACATAAGAAACAAGGTTTACCCGCCATGATCATCACAATAATAATAACGAAAACATTGCCAATTGTACCATTAAAATGTAAATAATTTAAAAAAAAAAAGTGACGTCCATACCAGCGCAAGAACAAAATTAACTATAAATCCAGTCCAAAAAAAACTTCATTGTAAATTATATCATCAAATCAGTGTATGTACAAAATAAAACACTAAATGTATCGAAGCGCGTAGCCAAAAATAAAAGATAACCTTTCGGGGGCTCTGCGAATCCCAGGTCAAGAATATGAGAAACACTGAAGCTGCCAACAACTATACACGCTTAACAAGATGTACGTTGCATTAATTTTGTTTAAATTCTTCGTTCAGTTTGGTTTAAGTATAATTTATTTTTTTAAATTTATTTTGTAAATTATATAGTTTTTTTTATTATTATTTATGGAATTGTATAGTATACATAATATTAATGTGGGATTAATTTATCGCCTAATTAACATCGTAAGACTAAACAAAAAATTCATTAAAACTCTTAAAAATATGAAAACATCATCATGGTTTTGCATGACGATAAAGTGTTGGATAAAAGTATTGCATCTACTAAAAGTTTCATTAGTAAATGTTGATTTTACAGACTGATAATTGTGTGTACGTTGTGAATACTAGGAGTTGTTAGAATCTTTGATTTCCTTTGTGAATATTTTCTGTTCTCATGTATGTAATTTTGGAGTTTAGACCTTCAATAACTTAAAGAAATTTTCTTCACGTCTTACTGTGAAATCTATAGTTAATTGTAATCTGCTCTGTAATGCACGTTTGTTTATAAACAAGAATTATGAGCCTAAATGACTGTGTCTTATGGTATTTCATCAAACTGTCACCGTAATCAATTGCTCCAAGACTTTTGAATTTCATTCAAGAGCAGTAGATCCCTTCCTCTTTGCAACAACTTTCTTGTCAAAGTGTTTTGAATAATTTTTCGTGCTATGACGTCTTCCTTAAAAATAAGCAGTTATGTTTCCCGAAGAAAAACTTTCTTTTTTTTTTTTATATTTATACGTACTTTAAAATAGTTGAATTAAGAATACTTACCCCACGCTTTGATGTTATTTGTAACTTAACTCATCGTCAAAGATGGCCGTGTATACACTTTGATTTTTTTTTTTCTTATGAAATACAAAACAATGGTGGGTAGCCATGAACTATAAAGGTTCCTGCATCGGCTCATTAAAGCAGGTGCAAAATATGCAAAAGATGAGATAGTCAACAGGTCTTTTCACTTATAACCTACAAAACATGTTCTGACGAAATGCATGTTGTCTGTCCAATTTTTGGTCCGGCTATAGTGCCTATATTCAACGACTAAATTGAATATTGTTAGCTTTATTGTTTCTGGTTTGTCAGTATAAACCGGTAACTTTAAGAAATAGTCGAGAGATATCAAACGATCTTGTTAGATCCATTTATCAAGATTATTTTATTGCAACATTCCGGTTTCAATAAGTCCATAATTCCGGGCGCCGTATGGCAAGTAACGCCATCTTCCATCCGAGATCCATTGCATTCAAATATAGGACCACATAATCAGTTATCATCGTTCTGTAACGCGAGGTCCATGTTTTGGAAATATATGGTCCAATAATGCCACAGGGTGAAAACGATACGGTCTGAAATATACCTCAGGAAAAGAAAGACGCAAATGATAGCCATGTGGCTTTAATGCCTGTATGAGCTGGACTTATACGAATGTAGGCAAAAATCTTTGAGCATAATTTTCCACTTAGTAGACAGACAAAGCCTCAGTTGGTGCGACCGACTTTCGTTTACAGCGAAGATGCATATCTTTCATTTAGAAACCATGTGCTATAACATTTCGACGGATGGCTTGCTCAAATGGAAGAATGTCTACACTATAAAAATCACAAAGTCATCCACAAGTCTCGCTGATCAAAACCCGATTTTCAAAGTAAATTTTGATAATTTGGTAGCGTTGTTCACGATTATTTGCTAGATTATTCTGAAAATTTAGCTGGCAGAATGAAGAACCTTCTCAACTTTTCTGCACTTACTCATATGTATTGTGTATGTTTCCAAGACGTCAATCAATTCTAGTTTTATAATTTTCTCGTGGCCAAGGGTTAAATTTTTATATTACTTTGGAGCTGTAAGGCTTGGTTGTTTTGTTTTCACTACCAAAATTCTTTTCTCTCTCGACGTATTCCAAGGGGCACTCTTTCCCTTTAGACATATTGCGCGGTAAGCGTCGGGCGATACTATACATTTTTGAAGAAATGAGTTTTATGTGGAAGATTTTTTTCTGAAAAAAACGTGAAGCTAAATGCTCTTATAAGTCTAAGCTTACTGAAGTTGCAACTGTCTGAGCCCTCTGACCTACTCTGAAAAGTGAGGTGGCGCGGCTACAAACTAAGTATATTCAAGTGGTTAACATGCAAATTCCTCTCAAGTCTCTCATGCTTGAAATCATTCTCTTCCTCTACTCTTTAGTAAAGACTCAATGATGAGAAGTATTGCCATTTTGTTTTGACTCTTCCTTATTGAAAAGTGAAATTCAAATAAAGGTACATAAACATAAGGATACCTTCATTAACAGAATGATTCAAACTCTCATCCGAAATCTTTTCGATTCTTCATTCAAGGCTTCTCAACAATATCAAGGATCTTAAAAAAAGGCAACTACGTATTGAATGAGATTGTAAGGCTACAAACAAGCACGCATAACAAAACAAAATATAGATAGTCATGTTCATTGGTGCCTAGGCTAAGTGTACTTGAAAATAGGTATAGAATTTATTTTTCAAGTTTTGCATTTTTGATTTGCATTTATATTTGTATGTACTTGCTGCAGCAACTATTTTTAAGCACTAGAGTAGAAGACAGATACTAAATTTGTATTCTTTGATATTTTATTTAAATATTCTTTAGACGATAAAAAAAATCCCGCATTAATAAAAAAAAGACTAAGCACATTTTTGGAGCACTTATTTAAAATTGACTAGACTTAGTAAAATATTCCTTCTAAGCAATTTATTTAATATTTCTTTTCTAAATTTTTCTATTCAGATTCGAATGACCATCGAGCCCATGATGAACTCTCTGGAAAAAGCTCCGGCAGAAGCATATCAGCAACGGCGACAAATTCATTACATATCCTGATATCGACCGCCCTATTAGTTGCATTAAAAGAAATGATTCTTAGCTAAAAGCGGATATCTACAGTTGAATGTTATTACATGAAGAAAACAATTTGTATTTAATTTAAAATTTATTTTTTTTGTTTTATTTTTTTTTTTATCATTATTGTTATCGCACAAAGTCGCAAACTGTTTCATTCGGTTCGTATTCTTGTGTTTAATTTAAAATTTTATATATGTATGTATATGCGTTCATCAGAAGTAGGGAATAAATATACTTAAAATGGATCAAAACTCAGTGCCTTCTTTTGTAAATACTAAAAGTAAAAGTAAAAAAAAAAAACATGATAAACATTTTACATGAGTTAAAGTTAGTAGATAATTTCAATCATTTTTTGTTTAAGAACTTTTTTTTTAGAACAACTTGATAAAGTATTATCTGACCTTTCTGAGAAAAAAAAATTGTGCACATTCCAAAAATGGAAACACATTTATTTGCGAGACGAAATGGAACCCATACTAGTAAATATAATTTAGGGTATAAAATTGCGTTGAGAACCGTACGACACCATGTGGACAGTTGTTTTTCTTTTTTTTATTTAATTCGTAATATTTAAGTTTTAAAGTTAATAATAGCATATTATAAGAAACGAAAGAATGAAAGAAACTATTAGAATATTGTGTATCAAATTTTCGCTTAGTTTTATTATTTTTTTTTTTACCTTGTGTTGTAATATCAAAGCGAATTAATTGAAAACGAATCCATATCGTGCTGCTTTAAATTGTTAAAAACAAGTCAATTGTTTTTAAAGATTTATTACATTTTTTTTCTTTATTTTCCTTAATTTGTATTATTATTCCAAAGTGGATATATGATTTATACGAAAATCATCCAGTAAATAATAATAAGAAATTATGTGTATGTTAAATGAAGAAAAATGTTGTATAATAGATTGTAACATAATTAGACAAAAAAACAAATGATACGGAATTAATATTTAACTCCGAATAGTACCATAATTATTATTTTTTATGAATGAATGAAATATATATATATATTATGTTTTCTATTAATGAAATAATAAAACTTTCGAAAAAACTATTGCATTTTGTTTAATTGCCTAGTGAAACTGAACTGGCTAACCGTGGGCAGAGATGAACATCATCATACGATCAACTTCGAATTGTTCTCTCTTTTGGCCACGTAGTACCATTCTCAATCTACTTATGGATAGGAAGGCAGCAGAAATCAAAGGAAGCTTACTTACATGCGCAAATGCCTTTCGGCTATTCCGACACGTAATTTGAAAAATTTGAAAATTTGTCGATACAAGTTGATTATCCCATTACAAGGGTTTTTTTTGCTTCGAAAAAACTTGTCCTAGACCTAGGCTTTAACAGCGCTATTAAATTATCCAATTTTACTTTGAAGATCGGACGTTGGTTCGCAAAACTTATATGACTTCTTAATTTTTCTGGTGCACATAATAGTTCATCTGAGCAATCCATCCTTCGAATTTTGAACTCTACATACTCGTCAACGGAATATTCACACAGAAGGGAATGTCAGCGATGTTAACAAAAGTGCCCAAGAAGATCCAAATTAATAGAGCCATCCGCTCACCATGTGAAATATTTTGCACAAAAATTTGGCTTCTTAGACGACTGATGCGCAGTTTCTTGAGTAGGTGGATGTCGCTGTACAGCTCATAAAGTTCGTCATTGAACTTAATTTCAACATCCACTTTCAAGGAACAGATTCCATGCTTTAGCGCCGTAAAGCAGGACTGGAGTGATTAGGCCCTTACTACTCAATTGCCTTTTCAGCCCAAAGAAACAGCGATTGGCAAGTTATTCTTCATTTTATTTTTGGTGATATGTTATTTTCAGAAAGGAGAGCCAAGGAAGACAAAGTTCCGACTGTGGCGTTCCGTCCGATTCCCCGGTATTGTGTATCCCTTCTTGTCTAAATCCTTTTCGTCATCAAAGGGAGCAGCAAGTGTTCTCCATGATCATCCTGCACATGAATGCCAAACTACACATGACAGCTAATCTATATAAATGCTGTCATATACGGTATAAATAAAATGGATTGTGATTTGGACTTGTTTCCAGGGGAGAATACCACCTTTGTAATTGGCGCTGTTGAAGAGTTTCTTTTCTTGTGGATTGCTTAGTAAGTGTAAGATGAGGATATAAATAAATGAATTTGCATTAAATGCAAGCTTAATTACAAAAACCGCTTGTCAAAGCACATGTATGTATGTATATTATGTATGCATGAAGCAAACATTGAACGCTTGGAATAGGCTTGCACATTTAACACATTTAGATGGTTAAAATATTAATAAGCAATAATACATACAACAAATGAAATTAGAGAAAATCTACTTAAGCTTTCCATGTTTTATTTGCAAGTCATTGTGCTTCGTATAAATGGACGAAGATGCAACAAAATCGAACTACAAAGTCACCCACAATTGTTTTCAAAACATTACTTCATTTCAATCAATAAGTCTGTCCGTATATTTTTATGCAAACGTTCTGACTCTTTTTTTGTGTACTTTACGAAAAACATTTCACTCCCTATTTTAAATTGCGAAAATTCAAGCAGTCAACTTCTTTAATAAAACATCAACAAATTTTAGTTTAAATTTAATAAAACATTTAAATATAAAGATTACAGTATACTTTTATGCCTAATATAATCATTGTTACACATTAAGACTTACATAAATTATCCGTGGCTTTCAACCATTACTTCGTCCATGAGTCACGGGGAATTTAAATTCCTTATTTCGGTTTTTTCCAATCAATAGCATTTGCTGGATTTCCTTCTCATAAAAACCAATCAATTTTGGAGCTTAAGATATTTGAAGGACAGAATTTAGTGCGTACACATATTTAGAAGAATGAAGCACCTGTAAATAAGATTGTTATAATACCAACTAATTATGGTATTCAAATTTTAACCGAAAAATGCATCTTCATCTTCGCACTCTGGGTCCGAATTTAGCTCGGCAAACATATCAGAAAGGTCATCCTTTTCAGCAAATGTGTCCGGATCTTTCTTTTTAGTCGGTCGTTCAAAGTAATCATCCAACTCAGGTTTTGGCTCTAGATCTGCCGATATTGGTGGTACTGGTTTTGATGGTAACGACTCACTTATGTTACCAAGTTGCGCCAAGTCCGGCTTGTCTTCTTTAGCACTCAATTCGTTGCGACGAATTTCATCCCATTCATTTTCAATTCGTGCCCCGAATTCTGAATTTGTAGCCCATTCATCGTCTTCTTCTTCGGGTTCTGAAACAATTACATTTTACTAAATAAATTTGCATTAAAGGAAATAATTTGGTTTGCCACAGTATCAAAGGAGTCGATCAAGGTGAATCAATCATTCTACAATGATATATCCAAAAGCATGTAAATCTTATATAAAGGAATTTTTATGACCGATGTGTTAATGACCCAAAACCTTTGCCTGATGTTTTGTAAAGCCGACCCTAAATTATTAAAGAAACTTGATGGTGGAAACACGAAACCACTTAAAAAAAAGAAGTAGGAAAATAGCATTAAAAGCCGATATTCAAAATAATAAGGTCCTGGCTAAGCTTCTCACAGTTCTCCGTATTGTGGGTAATACAATTTCCACACGTATGAAAGCGGCTTACATTTAATAAACGAGGCCGAATGGTGCTCAACATGCCTATTAAGACTGTCTTTCAGATATCTGTTAATCAGACGCTAATTAGAAAATGTTTTTAAATAATTGGGAAACTTAAGCTTAGTCTAGTATTCTAGTACATGTGTCGCTTTAGTTTCAGTCGTTATTTTTGACAAATGACAACCAGAGGTTAACCAAGTTGAACAGAAATGGTGGTAGAATTATGTACGTCCATCTAATTCTATTTGTAACAAATCTCGCAATGGATTCAAGTTTGTTAATAAGTGCACCACGCCGTACTGTATCGAAAGCTTTGGAAATATCTGTCTCTCTCATATCCTTTCTCGCATAGCGTGTGTTTAGGTCCCTTGTGAACGTCAATAGTTTTATTGCCTTATTGGGATTTGTTACAACGAAAAGGGAAAATATGAAAACAAGTATAATCTATGGCTCTTAGACAGACATCTCTACATTATTTATGCGATTTAGACAGCTGAAAAAAGTAAATAAAAAAGCTTTGTGAATTCATACCACAATCCAAGTCATCGTACTCATAATCATCTAGATAAATATCATCCAAAGTCGGCGAATTATGCCTCCGTTTGGCCAACTCGGCGGGCTCATCTTTAACCCTTGTTCCAAGCAAATTAATTCCGTCATCAGAACTGTCATCTGCGTCGCTTTGCTCTAATTTAATTTCGTCTTCAGGTCCTGTGTTAAGGAAATCTCGAGGTAGTGATAGGTGATTTAAGGTTGCAGCCTGCTTCATCAAGGCTTTCGCCTGTTCCATAACTTTATCTTTGTCATCATCATCATCATCATCCAGACCTCCCAGTAACCTCGGCGAAACGGAACGAACAGATGCTATGTCCGAGTCAGAATCCTTCATTGCCGGTTCTGATTTTTTGCTAGGAATAGTAGGTTTTTTAGACACACCAGCTTGTGGAGCCTCCTTTGGCTCAGTTGACTGCTTCGGTTTTGGCGGTATTGCGTTCTCCGGGCGTTTCTCATTATCTTCAACTTTGGCAGTACCTACTTGAGGAATAACTGAAGGCGGAATAGTTACAGGAGGAACAACTGTTACTGAGGGAATTGTATTCATGGCAGCAGTGGGTTTGACTACAACTTCCTTGGGATTTGTTGCAGCCATTCCTCCGTCATCTTCTTCTTCATCATCGGCGTCTTCTTCAATATTTTCACTATCCAATTCTTCTGGGAATTGCAGCATTTCGTGAGAGTCCCCTTCGTGTTCCAAAGCTTTTGGTTCCTGGTGCGGTAGAATTTCCCGCCCCTCACGGCGTGGTGCATTTAATTTGGTCTCTCCAGGTAGCCCAATATTTCCCTTCTGCCGTCGAAAACGTACAATTAGACTTCTAGAGTCCAACAAAGCATTTACAGTCCTTTTATAGGACTCCATCGCCTCTGCGACAGTGTTGTATCGGATGAATGCATAGCGAGTATACCGCATTCGTTGAGCATAACCAATGTCAATACGCTGTGCGTTGGGAAAGTACTGTTTTACTACACGTACCGAGATATGTGTGGGCAGATTTCCAATGTACAGAGTGTAAGGATCAATTTCTTCAGGAGTCACTTGCTGATCGTCCATGAGCTGGTTTTTGAGCTCGCAACTTATTTTTCCAGTTCCAAAGGGGATCTGAGAAATCGTACTTATCACCTTCTCCGCATCTGCGTCCTCCTTTAGTTGCACAAAACAGTAACGAGGGGTTGATGGCTGCTGGAAGTGGACACTATCAATCAGAGGTGAGTACTTCTTAACAATGTACTTGTTTAAGTCTGGATCGGGGAATTTAAGAATCAACATTGGACGCTTTTGCATGCGATTGAACTCCTTTTCGAGAGCGATGGCTGCTTCAGCTTCCTCTCGGATCCATAACTTTGTTCGGCTGTACCTAGTGGACATCGGCTTACGCTTGGCCTTTTTATTGACTTGGACCCTCCCATTTTCGGTGTTGTTCAGGAAAATGGTGAGTTTCTCCGGACCAGCCGGCTGATCTTCCTCTAATAATTGAGCAAACTCGTTGAAATCACCAAGACACTGAAGTTCCATTGATGGAGCTAGCAGAGTGGGTGTTGGCATTTGAGGAAAGAAATGCGGATTTCTACGACGACCGCGCGTTGGCGGTTGGTTTGCAGGCATGTTGTGCATGATGCCATTTCCATTGGGGGCCAAAATTGTTGGTCGGCCTCCTACTAAACCCCTCATTCCCATTTGAGCATTAAATCCATTGAATCCTCCATTCATTCCACTTCTCACTCTAATTCCCCCCAGTGTCCCCGGTGCTCTTGGCCTTACGCCTCCATTGAATGGTGCCATTTGATGGTTTGACACACGTATATCTCCTCCCCCAGACTCAATCGTTTCCGGTGTTGGACAGTCCGGTTCTGGCTCTTTCGGGAGCGGCGGCTTCTCTGGTTTTAACTCTGGTGGAGGTAGTGGCGGCTGTGATGGTCCTGGACCTGCAGGTGGCGTTGCCCCAAAGTACGGTGGAGGTGATGACATAAAGTTCCATTGAGGACTACTGTTGTACAACATCGGTGACTGGGGTGGAACGTATGGAGAAAAATTGACAGAGTTCATCGGATAGAAAGCTGCCTGATTAAAGAATTGATGATTAGCAGCATATTGCTGCTGCTGCTGCTGTTGAACTGCCTGAATTCGTTGCTGCACTTCGAATTGTTGTTGCTGTTGTGCCTGAAATTGTTGTTGCTGGTGTGCCTGTATTTGTTGTTGCTGATGAGCATGCAATTGTTGTCGCTGATGCTGTTGCAGCTGCTGCCGTTGCTGCCTTTGTTGATATTGTGGAGGAGTTGAGTACCCCTCGAACTCGAACCGCTTGGATTCAGATACAAACTCTGACGAATTAGAGCGTTTCATTGCGAATGAAAAATTGTGGATTGGGATGGTATGAAAAATTCAATTACTCGTGAACGAATAACATGTCGCTTGGAAGCATAGGTACTTGCTTTCTAACTAAAACATTTTCCCACAATCAAATGCTCTTAGGACCGACTTTTGGAACACTTTTCAATTATGGATTTTTGTCTTATTTTCTCATCGGTTTGGTGTATAATTTAACAAATAAATACTCGAGCGAAGTTGTTTTTCTTTAACTCTGTCAAAGAAAAATTATTTAGTGCGCTGAATATGTGAAAAAGAGCGAGACACAAGGTCTGTTGTCTCAAATGACAAGTCTGGTAATATGATTGCGTTCCACGGGCACATAACTTAGCACTAGCTTTGGCATCGGGGATGACATACATCCTAGTTTGGAATGTAAACTAACTCATTTTGGAGACTTTTACAAATTGGGAATATTGCCGGGAAAATGCCCTGTTCTCTATAAATTCCCCACTTATTATGATTTTAAAATTTCGAAATCTACCACACAAAAGTGGAAATAAATTTAACAAAAAAACACTATGTTACCTGCAAAGGGAAGAGCTTCTAATACTCCCCCTTCTCTATAATTTTTGACCTGATTTGCGCTCAAACATATTCAGGAGGAAGAGTCAGAAAAGGACGACTTCTTTGGAGCTTATTATTATACATTCAAACTTTTATGCAGCATATTCAGGTTTTTGACATAGAATTAGCCACTGAAGATATTGACCAGTGATTATATTTTTTTAAGTTTTCATCAGTTTTTCGTTTTTCAGGGTTCAGCCTACGAACCCTTTTGGCCTCGCTCCTGCGGTCGTCCATCTACTTCTAGTTTACCACTTTCTATCGCCTACCCTTTAAAAACTAGTTGTATATCAAATACAAAATAATAGATCACCAATGTTTTCAGGAACAAGAAATGCTTCTAAACTGCTTCTAACACGCACATCACAAAAGCTAGACTCTGGACCATATGCGATCTTTTGTCCCCAATATTTGTATGTATTTCTTTCCTGTAATAACCTTGCTTTAAAAAAGCAAGTTAAATACTACATTTCCTAAATACAAGTACGCTCTTTTCTCCATATGATGAGAATAAATGTGAGTTCGTATTTCTTCACTTTGTACTTCTGGAGGTTGTCATACTTTTCGGTAACATTTTTGAGAATAGACCACGATTTATTTTCAGGTCAACGTTTTCTTGAGCAAAGAACATAGGGAGGGATAATGGTGTTGCGAAGTCAAAACAATACAGGCTTAAAAAGAAGGAAGTGTAAAAAAAACTAACAAACTTTGGTATGCAAGACTTACCGATAGCTATTATAAATCGCACTAGATGCATCTTGATTTATAATTATAGGAGTAGAATAGAGTAGACTAATAGTTTTAGAATCTTAAAGATGTTCTTCATCTTTTAATCAGACTCCAAAAGAAAAGAAAATTCCTACTTATATATAGGAAAAAAGGATTTTCTTTATATTTGTATTTATGTCACTGAACACAACCCATAAGCAAAGTCAAAATCTTTCTATCAAATTTCCTAATCCATGTACTTGCTGAATTCCCTCTCAACTGTCAAAAGCCAGCTGACATTTTAGAATTTTGCAGTGAAGGATATTTACCAAATTAAAATGTCTATTTTGCTGCGGGCGATCAACTTGTCATGCCGCAATTTGAATGGAAAACTGCTCCAGAGCCCTACATTTACATCAAGGTTCGTTTGTACTTCGTGCATCTTTAAAAATTTAAAGATTTTTTAATGTTAGGTTACCATGTGCCCGATCGGTTTCCCTTATCCCTTTAAAACGTTACATGAAAGAAGGAAAATTCGCTGAAAAGGATAAACTTCCTGATGGCTTCAAAATAATCTATCGTGCACCCATGGAGAATTACGTGAAGGCCTCGAAACTAGTCTCCTTTGGTACGGCCGCCTTTGTAGGTAGCCTCGCTCTTTTCAAGTTTGCCACCGACAACAAGTATCTACAACTTGAGCGTGAATTAGATTTGGGAGGCCTAGTTGCACATGATTCAGACATCTGGTGGTTTGCGGCTGGTTTTATCGCCATAAATGCTGCCATAATGATTTTCATCTCCAAGTATCCTCTGAGAATTTATAAGAATGAGAAAAAGTGAGTTAAATCACGTATTTCCTGACTAGAATTTATCCTATGTCCTCTTTAGGTACGTGGCTATATACGAGGGTGTTTTGCCGCTCGGTGTCAATCGATTTCAGTTCAACCAGGGGGAAGTTAAGGAATCCAAACACGCATTGAACCCTTGGTCACTCATAACTTATAAGATTGGAAATAAGACGTCTCTTTTGTTGCTGGATTATTTTAAAACTCCTTCGGAGTTTCACGAAATGTGTGCTGAAATTAAATAAATTTTAAATTTTGTTTACAAATGGACCTGGCTTGTTTAATTGATAGGTGGCGCTGCATGCATTAGAAAGACGCTGTCAGTCCACGTGCAGGGAAATGTCAAAATAATCAAGTTTACAACATTTCATCCACGAGAAAGTATAGCGATTTTTTTTCACAATTCTATGGAAATCACAAAGAAAATAACCCCAAGTTCAGGTAAGAATAGGCCAATGAAAAATACCAATTCCTAATTTACTATAATTCATTGCTTAGATGAAGAAATCCTACATGAACCGCCTGCAAAGCGTAAGCGCTCCAATCCCTTCAAAGTGATCTCCAAAGAGGAGAAGGAGAGACGACGCCAAAAACGTGCTAGAATCATTATTCGTAACATCTCCTACAAAGCTACCGATAAATCCCTAAAAGAGCACTTTGAGAAGTTTGGAAAAATCCAAGACTTTAATCTGTTGAAACGTCCAGATGGGAAACTTGTGGGGTGCGCGTTTATTCAGTATGAAACGGTGAACCAAGCTGCGAAGGCAATTCTAAAGACCTCAAACAAGGATTTTCTTGGCCGCACAATCTTTGTTGACTGGGCTCTGGGAAAGGACGAGTACAAGAGGAAGAAGGAGGATGATGGTGAAACGAAGCCAAAGGTGGAGCCTAAGACAGAAGTAAAATCAGAGGAGGAAGATGGGAGTGATACAGAAGGAAGTGAAGAAGAAGATGATGAAGAGAAGGATACCACAATCAAGTCGGAAGCTGAAGCTGGAAGTGACGACGAGAGTGATTCTGATGAAGACGACGATGAAAGCGACTCAGAGGGCGAAGATGAAGAAAGTGAAGATGAAAGAGTCGAGGACAAGAAAGACGTCAAAAGTACGATTGATATCCCCAAAGAGAAACACATATCCAATGATGTGAAGGAAGGCTGTACAGTCTTTATTAAGAACATTCCCTTTGATGCTGACGATAACGATTTGCGAAAGGTGTGCCGTAAGTTCGGTCCAGTGTACTACGTCATCATCAATAGAGATCCAGTTTCGGGACATTCTAAGGGAACGGCGTTCGTAAAATTCAAAGCAAAAGAGTCAGCAGATCTTTGTTTGGCATCAGGGACAGAGTTTGTGCTGAATGACACTCCACTCGACCCATTTCCAGCGTTAAGCCGAGAGGAAGTGCGTCAGCAGGCGAACAAAAAGTCAACAAAAGATGAGAGTAAGGATTCCAGAAACCTGTATCTAGCGAGAGAAGGCTTAATCATGACAGGATCCAAAGCAGCAGATGGTGTTTCTGCATCCGACATGACTAGGCGGCATAAATTGGAACAGATTAAAAACCAGGTGCTGAAGAACCTCAATAGGTGAGTTAAGTCATACACATATTAAGCACAGGTCCTTAATCAAAGTTTATTTCAGATTTGTTTCTCGTAACCGCCTGTCCATACATAACCTCCCTCTGAACTACGACAATGAAAATCTTCGTAACATGGTGATAACCTACACAGGTTACAAGCCACACGAATGCAAGGTAATGCGAGAGAATCGAATAACTCCTGAACATCCAAAGGGCAAGTCCAAAGGTTTCGGTTTCATGTCATTCACTACTCACAAAGAAGCCCTTACAGCTTTAAGGAAACTCAACAATAACCCAACAATCTTCGGTAATGTCCATGTAAGTACAAGGAGTTCCATTAGAAACGTTGTAAATTTCATTTTGATTGTTTTTTCAGCGTCCAATTGTCGCTTTTAGCATAGAAGACCGTGCTGTGCACAAAATCAAGGAAAAACGTACTGAAAAGTCCAAACTCAATAATCCAACGTACAAAGACAAGCTCGAAAAGCGTAAGGAAGCGCGGAAAAATGGAGTAAAAAAACTGTCCAAGACTCTTCCAGTTGACAACAAGAAAAAACTTCAAAAGCACATCAAAAAACTGGAAGCATCTCGTGCAGCGGTAGGTACAAAAGAACAAAAACCTGCGATTGAAATGGAAGATTTTGTTGGTTTTGCGGGCAAGAAGGGTGTATCGATTGGAATGCGTTCCAACAAAAAAATAATGGAACAAGCTCAAGAGCACAAAAAGAAAGTTGGTGAACAAAAACGTAAAGAAAAGCAAAGAAAACAGAAGATAATGCATCGTATAGAACGACAGCAAATCGACAGAACTAAGCAGGGCAAAAAGAAGATCAATCGGGACGAGTTATCGCATTTAGTCGATAAGTACAAGAAGTTAATTGATACTAGGGCGAATGAGGGTGGTCCAGCGACGACAATTGAAAAGAAAAAGAAGAAGAGAACGAAATGGTATACGGAGTAATATGTGCGTAGGTTTTGGATTACTAATAAATAAGTTATGTCACCGTTTGTTTGGTTTTGTTTTTACTATATATGGATTAAATGCTTAAATTATGGGGATTTTACGGTGCCCATAATCGGACGCTGTTACCCAATTTCAGAAAAGACACGGTTATGGGAACATGAATGTTTGCTATTAACGACGAAATGTTCATATCTTGAAAGGTTGCTTTTATTTTTGCTCTTCTAGCCTTTGTTTAATTAAATTATGTAATTACGTACATCAACTCATTCCATTTAGAAATACATAATGGATGAAATCGACTGCGGTTTGGATGACTAGAGAATACATTTATGTCTAAATGATACCTTGAAAGTAACTCATTCATCGGCGACTGCAACATGTATTTCGCCCAAAACTTGCAAATAGTCCATTTCATGAGACACTTCGCGGAACATTATCTTAATGGACGTTTGTCTTGAGAACACAACTGAGTTCGGCATGGTGGTTTACGCTCAACAGGCCTTTATTTTTTCTAAAATTCAATTCATGCCATTAACATTTAAAAATTATTTCGGACTATCTTGGAACACTCACTTAACCTCTATTTAAGGTTGATGTTGTCGTTGGGTGGGTATAATCGTAGCTCACAGAATGTTATTCAAGGAGTCCGATTGTAGATTAAATCTGTTGAAACCGGGTTTAATCGGTCACTATCCGAGTTGGGCTGAGAGTCTGAATTTCAAATCCAATTTTAAAATTGGAGCCCCCATCAAGACCTACTACGGCGAGGAAGATGATAATCCATAGAGAAGATGTTTGCTTTATTCGGCAATCGCAAGGAAATCGACCAAAATAACATTCGAACTTTTCCAATGAAAGCGGTAAGAACCAGGCCTAGTGTAAATAGTGAGTTTAATAAAAGGTGTAAAATATCGTGCGATTCATAGTATGCTATCGACAAGGAGTGGAAGAGAAAAAATAAATGCTACTGCTGACTAAGTCTTTTGAATAATTTAAACATCTACATAGAAAAGAACGTTAACTTCGAAAATTGGTCTTTGATATACATATTTATGTATGTACGTTTACGTAGGAAGGACACAATAGTGTCTCCCGCATCCAAGTCTCACTCTGCCTCTGCCTGCATTTTTAGTGCCAATAGTTAGTTGTTAGACAACAAATATACTTGTACAATACCATTGTCGTGAACTAAAGCTCTCTACTGCACCACTGTCTCCAACTACACACCAACAAAGTAGCTCAATTGTACCCGTAGTATAAATCATCTTTCTCAATTTTTTAGTTTGAATTCTTTGCAGTATTTGGTGCAAACAGTTTTCACTAAATCCAACAAAAGAGTCCAATAACAACACAAAACTCTATTATACCATCCTCGAAGGTACATCCTTTCATTGGAAATGGTTTAAGATTATATTTTCTTTTGAACACGTCCCACAACGAAACATATTGCATGGCCACACAACAAGGGCTCACACGCTCCTCTCAAATCCATTGACAGAACATTTGCTTGATTTAATACATTTTCTAGAAAAACCAACACGAAAAAGGATAATGTTACTCTACCACACGTACATTGTGTGATCAGAAGTAAGCCATCGCATATTACAACTTACCGCTGAGAAGCTCAATACAATTTTCTATTCTTGTTTGCTAAAACGGTTGATCCTTAGAGTACAGCGTAATATAAATTTGTACAAATATCGTGGATGTGGATGTGTGTACATGGAAATAATTTACCCGCTTTAAACTGTGCATAAATTTCAATCCTGCCTGAGCAGATGGTGTCCTTTACATTATAGTAAATTGTGCCACGTCTCCTTTATTCTGCGTGATGATAATCCCTTCGCTGTGTTCCCGTACCGAGCTCATTTCTGTATTGTATTTGCTTTTATAATTTACTGCCACCACAAGCAATTTGTCAAACGATTATTCTACTCTTCCAAGCTCCACGCCGCGGATAGAACGGAGACGAAAAGGGCTCGTAGGTACTAAAGAACGTAAAAGAATGGCTGTGTGTCCTTGTATGAAAAGATCCATGATAACAGAATAAGAATTATCCTCGGTTGAGTTTTTATGATGCTATTAATGTGTGATTCAATGTCTTCAAAGTCTATTTACTGTCTGCAAGTAGCTCCATAGTATTCTTGCTGCTGCGCTCCTCTTTTTAGGTTCTATTATGTTCAAGGACATTCTCGGTCCATTGAACTGGATGTTTTGTAATTGAAATTGCAAGGACTATTCTCTGTTGTGCTGGACATGGACACTAACGTCAGCAATGATTGTGAGTGTGATATGTGAACTTTCTGCTTTGCTTCATCCACTTATTTGAACATATTTAAGAAAGGATAACATTCAACAAATTTATTTCATTTACTTTTCGCATGTTATTTTGTGTTGTTGAAATTTCCTCTCCTGTTAAGTACACACGTATCCTCGGAAAGACAAATATTTGTTAGATTGACGTACATAGGTACATACATACATACATGTAAGTACATACTTTTTGGTGTTTTTTTTTGGTAAGGGCACGAGAGGCGAAAGTGAAGAGTTCTCAACAGGATGAGTGGAGAATCCAATCAATTGAGTAATTGGAAAGTGGCGATTGTGGGTGTGATTCATTTGTTGTCGGACAAATATTGACAATTTAATTACGATTGATTGGTCACTTGAAAATCGGCATTCAGAGGAAATGAAAACTTTTATTGAATTTTACTTTTTACTTGAAATCGAATCGATTGGGATGTATTCGTATTGAAGGAGGTGGACTCTTCCAAGGGACACAATGATGGCTCAGGATTTGTGGAATTACTGTGCCGGTTGATTTATTGAATTGTGTGTTTGCTTAATAATGGGATTTATCTTGTAATTTGATCAATTTAATTGGACACTTAAATAAGTTTAGGGTAGGTAGGTTCGTGTTTGGTTTCTGTGGGTCTCAAGAGTCAAATATTTAGCAACCAAAATTCTGAGGTGCATCTGGGATAATATTGGCGGTCTCTATTGGAATTTGTTTAGTGATTACGACGTGTACAACAGCCGAATCTTTTATTCGCTTGATCAGCTGAAATAATAGGAAGAAGGAGTTAGAAAGGGACTGAGCTTGAGAAGGTCATTTCCAGCAGAGCAGATATGACGCAGTGATTACACTGAGACAGAATTTATAATCTCTTACGGTGAACTAATACACGAAATAGAGGCGGCGTCCTTTTGAATATGAACGTGTAATCAGAAGCAGTTATGGGCAAGGAGTCCTAAAAAAATATGTATGTAAATGGCGCAGAAGACCGTGTGTGATCTAAGGCCTAGTTTCTCTCGACCATTCGTGCTGTGGGTGTTATATTTGTCGCACAAATTGAAGGGACCTACATATCAGAGGATAAAGGTGCATTCAGCAAAAATTGCTTGAGCAGAGTCTTCAAAGGAATTTCCAGCAATCCCAAATACATACTTGAGCTTAAGCCTCTAGTCGCCACCGCTAGGGTTCTTTTATATTGGTTTCATAAATATATATTGAAGCTCCTGAAACAAATTGCTCCATTCCACATGGACAGTTAACTTTGATAGCAAGGTTCCATGAAAACGTAAATAGAGTCCCAATCTGCGACTTAAATGCAATCAAAATTATTGCATAAGCTTGTTTTGTATTCACTGACTATGTACATTGACTATAATGAGATAGAATTGGCTTTACGGTCAACGGCATTCACATAGTGTCATCAAAAAGATGTTCATCACCTGCGAGTTGGATACATATCGCCTAACTGTCTAACTAAAGAACTGTCTACCCAGGCTTTGCTCTTAAACGCGTCGTTCGCGGAGATTATGCGTAGAATCACCCTGAAAAACATTTGTTTTTAGGCACAAAAGGTAGCAAACTACTAAAGGAATGTGGTCCTGCTATATAGCACATATGTACATAAATATTAACCTTTTTTGTTGCTTGAGAGATACTCTAAGACTGACGAGTATGAGTATTTAAAAATGAAACTGACTGATAAGGCTTGTGGGCTGGGTAATAAGTATTCGTTTAGCTCCGTGCCCTCTGTGCCAGTGTAACAAAGAGGCTTACATTTTTAATAGGCAATATCAATATCACTCCAACATATAATATTTAGTTCAAGTTCAAGCAGCAGCCAATAGACCCGCAAAATAAAAATCAGTAAGGTAGTCTTCGGTTATATCAGAAGCATCGAAAGTCGTAAGCAGAGAGGACGGCTCAAGCTTGGATAGGACTGTATGAAACCGAAAAGATCCCCATTTATTCCTTACTTAAACTACGGAGATCTATTACGAAGATGAGAGATCGTGAGATCAAGCAGATGGCTGACATTCAAAGCATTTATCTTTTGGAAACATTGAATACGATTTGTGTAAGAAAAATTTTAGATTCGAGTACTCAAGGTGAAACTAACATATTTTTCCCTTCAAACAGAGATTCATTAAAAGGATTGGTCCTTAGACGAATGTACATACTTAAGTTAATAAAAAAAAAACCTGTTGCAATCTCACTTCCCGACTTTTCAATAGAAATCCATTTACTTTTAACCCTCAAAATAACACAACTCTTCAGTAAATTTAAGTCTTAATTTCATATATAAAATCCAACGATGATAGTTTTCAAGTGCTCTATTCTAATCCCCTACATTATCGTTCCTTGAAAGCGAACACAAAACACAATGCTTCCCTTAACTTCTCCGAAAGCCTTCCTCTTCCAACAAATCACCCAATTTTACATGAATAACTTATTTAAAGTAGGAAACATCCTTTTTCTTCCACTTCAGATACCTTCACACAGGCTCTTTCCAGGAGTACCCTCCACCCAAACAAGAATAAAACTTTCGAGCAAAATCAAATCGCTTTTTATCTCTTAATTCTGTATTTGATTGCCTCCAATTTTGAAAGAGGATACATAAACCTCTCCTGTAGACTAGCCAACAATTCTCAGGATAAAATGTGTTTATTAACTGCATTATTATATGAATTGCATCCAATCAAGAACTGTGGCATGAGATGAAATTAAATCTTTTTACCCAAGAGTAGCACAGTTCGAGTTTTGAATTAAAATTCAAGAACTTCTTGCCAAAATGCCTGAGGGGGCCACAGGGCACATACTACTATTTCAAAACTTTGAATTTCCAACTATTTAAACTTTCATACCTCAATCACCTCGAGAACAAGAGTTGTATTTGAGCAGGATACTTCAAATTCCTTTTCTTGGGGAACAATATTTCCGGAGTTGACTTTGATTGAATATAAAAGACGAGAATGCTCAGCTCATGCCTGTGCTTAGAATGGGCGCTCCTTGGGAACGTCTTTAGGTATTTTTTGGAGACGAAATCTATGAAATGGACAAGGCATTGTTTGAATTTCTTGTTCGAGTTTCGAGAATCGAGAATCTATTTGTAGAAATAAATGAAAGCTAAGTGGTCAAAAAGGGAATTTTCTATTCATTGGCATAATGACATTAAGATAGACTTGTGGTAGAAATATAATTGGACATCTTCGGGTTGTATTGTATCCTGAGTTTTGTGCGGAGTTCATTGAAAATTTATTTATTTCTCACAATGTAATAGATTAGGTCAGACTTGCGTAAATTTAATTAGGAATTGTTTTTATGTTTTTAATCTTTACAGTGGCATTCCATATCTACCCTAGGTACGCAATCTCGCAACCAGAAAAGTCTTATCACAAGGTGATTGTAGTCATAATGGAAAAGTGAGATATTGGCCTACGTTCGGTATCCTTGCTAGAAAGCTAAATGTCACCGAGATTTACAGCAGCAAACGTTTTAGGCTTTCACTGTCGAGAAGCTATTTCAATGGCACTATATTTTTAATGTCAATACGGTAGCCTCCAATACACGATTGTTTTTTGTCAGGCCGTATGGCTGATTTTCTCAGTTGCTATGTAGTCGTCTGAAAGTATCTTTGTCAGGTGTTCCACCTGACCAAATCAAATCCAGTGTGGGCTGTTGGGTTATTCGAGTCATTCTATGCAGTGACTAATGAGATTTGGTACTTAGAAGGGTCATGAGTATGCAGTATCTAATTTGATCATGTAGTTTGACGGTGGAGTTGACAAATTGTAGTGCGTATAACATCAGGCGAACAGTCACTTCACACCCTGTTAACTGAATGTGTACACTGATGTCATTGTCATTGCGACGCATTCTAAAGGTACTCGTAAGTTGTATTATTTCTCCTTTCTGGTTTCGCCAAAATATTTTGTTAAATATGTCAAATTTTCACAATTTATATGTTCAAAGTTAATGACGAAAAATTTGTGTATAAGTTAATGACGTCTCAATTTCACTAAAATCGGTTGAATAAGTGAGAACTGAGGTCCGACAGTACAAGCAATTGAATTGTATCTACTGATTTTTTTTTTGTACTGCTCTTTGAGTAAAATCCAAATGCATTTGATCTAAAATTTCAAGTTTTAAATATGACGTCACAGTCCACGGAAGTTACGAAAAAATGAAAAGTCAAATCTCGGTCAGAAGAAGGGACATGTTATGCATTGTTTTCCATGTCCATAAAACTGGGACATAATGGAGAGTCATCCAGTTTAAATCAATGCAAATGAACATGGAAGTCAATATCTGCCTGTAGTTATATATATTCTTCTCCATATAGCTATGTATGTACTTGGTTTATCCACGTCTCTGTATATGGTATCAGCCAAAAGATTAGTCGGCTTCTGATAATACATTCCTTTTGTCATTCCCTTGGCCGAATTCGAGCGGCTTATTCTATGCCAATGTGTTGAGAAGTTTCATTTCATTCGAACACTTGTCTTTCCTCCTAGGATTTCGGCCAAACTGCGAACTATTGATTGGACTACTTTTGTTAGGCATAGTATTTTAGTCCGACCTTCATGATAAGGCATCAATATAAGCATAATCCTGATGAGGCCAACATTTACTTGCACTACACATTTTTTTTTACAGGAGAGCTTGGTATCGATCATCACCATTAATGACTCGTAACGCAACGACATGCATATATCGTGAATACAAATTTTGACTGAATTTTGAATGAACTCATTGAACTGAATAATCTACTGATGGCTAAGATTGTCCGCATTCTACATATGTTCAACTAGGCCTAGTCCGACAGATTATCTTAAAATGTAGCGACCACTTCGCTGTGATATCGTAAGAGTATCTAATACTCGTCATTGTGATTTCACTGAGAATTTGGAGCTTTGCAACGTCATTCTACATATTTTTGCAGTATTGGTTCTACCACAGACCCCTGCCGGACCTCTCTTATATACATATCTTCACTTAACAGATAGTGCCATCTTCGGCGCTTGCTTTATCGAAGACTTAAAACACATACCGCTGAGTGCGCCTTTTTACCTTGTTCTATGTTGAATTACGAATAATGTTTACAACAGTTAATTGGCTAACACACTCAGATCCTTATGAAATAAAAGCACGTCAAAACGACTTATGAAGCGTCACATTTGACGTATGACATACTAACTGGCACGAGACAAATTAGATACAGTCTTATACAAATTGAGTCACGCTCTCAAACAGTGTACACTGTACACGTACATTTTCGCATAATTTACGTTATGTACTCGTCGTCGTCCTTTTAACAACCGAAATGGTTGGGCACATAATCAAATTTGTAGACACAACTGCATCCCCTCATCAATTTGTTAACTTGTAAAAGTTCTCCTCTACGAAAGACCTTTAGCGTTTCCCTTGTCATTTTTTTTCCAGGCTACCACTCTTAATCAAATCATGTCCGTGAGTACTTTATTTGATAAAGTCCTGCTAAAAATATTCGCGCGTCACAGCAACCATCTTCATTAACGTTACGTACGGGTATATTTCCACCGCAAAGACAAAGCAATGAAATTAGAAAAGAAACGAGATTTGTATGAGACCAAGAAGGTCCTTGTAATAACTCACAAAAAATATTTCAGGAGCAGAGTTTTCTTAATTTTTTTTTGTTCTTTCTAAGAAAAATGTAATGGATTACGGCTTCTATGAAGTGAAATTTGTTGTGACATTTATGCTCTTGCTAGACACACATAGAGGAGACATAAGTATGGAATCCTGAAAGAAATACAACTACATGAAGGCGGGATAGAATGGGGTGGAAAAAAAATCAGCAAAATAAACAACAAACAACCTCATAAGTGGTGATAATAAAACTTTCATGTGCTCAAGTATTCTGTAAATACTACATGCTTTTAATGTCCTTGGAAGAGGTGGAACAGGGCGCTCTCACTTTGCTTACCTTTTTTTCTCTAATTCTCCTGATAACTTGGGACTTGATACTTTTTGTTGTTTCCACTCGTCGATGCCATTAATTCAAGGATTAGGTAGGAAGGCACTTTTTCACTGACAGGACACAATGGAGCTGTTTTTTTCGGGTCTTCAAATGGTTTTCTTTTTTTTTTTTTTCTCCTGATGCCTTGCCACACACTGTGTGTATGCTCGACTGGTAATGAAGGACGACAAATGACTATTAGATGGTAACACTTGTGTCGGGATAAATGAGAGAACTTATAAATTAGGGTTCACACACACGCTGCCATTGCCATGAAATAAGTGAATCCTTCAATATATCGGAGGATTTGTGACAATACACTGAAAGCGTATTCAAAAGGACATAACTTTCAGCTCAATTTTAAAAGGCTTACCTAAATAATTCTCAACAGATTGTGTTGAACTGATAAAGAGGTCCTCATTTTGTGACATAAATCACAGTTCCGGTGCACAGAAGGTGCGGAAGAAGTTGCTGAAATGCGATTGCATTTTGCAAATTTTATGATCAATCCTCAATCACTGAAGGATGTTCTACTCTGATAAATTTAATTTCTCGCAAGAGGAAACAGAGGAGGATGAGAATGCGAAGGATGCAAAATCGAAATTCGTAATCTTTGATTTATTTCTTTGAACTTTACGTTGTGCATTGTGCGCTAAGGCTTAGGTAGGGTGAAAGAACGAAGAACGTAATAAATATGAGAGTTATGGCTTTGAGAAAGAAAATATCCTTGAGATTTGAATAATTTTCACTTTCGTTGTCGAGACTTCTTTAAATTAAATGATATTGAAGAAAGGACGACCATTGTAGGGATTCAGAAAACTTTAGCTTTTTAAACAACGGTCATTGAAATTTCGAATTTCGCTACAACTCAACACTTTCAAAGTTAAACGTAACAAAATGGAGGTACATATGTACTTTGTATTTTAAAAAAACTTTAGTTTTATTCACTGGACAAGCAAATGTTCTAGAAACGATTATTTGGTATTTGGTACTTTAATATTATTTGGTCTTCATTGCAGACCTAGAACGAGTACTGTTGTGGCAGATGGGAAAAAGCAAATTTGGTACGAGCTGAATGGCACCAAAATCGCAATCAAAAACCAGAATTTATGACAATAGAAAATATGTAGTGTCATTTCGCACTTGAAAAACTTTTTCTCTCTGCTGGATAACTCTCCAAACTCAATCCCAATGAAAGGAAGAAATGTGTGCTACAGAGCTACTATTGTCCCAATATGTTGCAAAGTTGTGGTCGATGGTGGCTCAGGGATCTGTGTATGTATATTACGAAATCTAATAAAGGATCTGCAGAAACAACATTTTTGTTTTTGCCTATGACAGTACTTTAAGATCTTCCTCTCACGACATACATATATTATATGTACCTCCGCCATCTCCAGAAATGCGACCAAACGTACACATTAAAGGAAGATTTACACACAATTTTGCGAAGTAGAAAAGCAAATTACGTAAGCCTTAATCCGTGATAAAACCTAGTTTACCATCTTTTTACAAAGAATACGTCTACTGTTTCACAGCTTCATATAAAAACCAAGTCATAAATGTCAATGAGGCGTTGTTTTGTAGTCCTACTGACAAACATGGCGGAAATCTGCAGTTTCTGTAAGGTTGAGCTACTTATTTAGAACAAGAAGACGTACACCCCCGCATACTCTCCTTAATTACGAAAAATTACGACCGGGACTGAAGTGGCTGCCAGCTAGAAGTCGCCGGCACACTAAATTCAGTCTTAAACCTGCTCATACTTTAGGAATTGCGGTCTTATGTGACATTGTGATTGCGCCTCCTCGGAGCTATAGCACAGTTTTCACTTATGTACATGTAAGGCACTGCATTGATGTAGAAGGAATATTAGGATGCCTAATTTCTATAAAGTAGACAGAAATAGTTACTATTCATATGGGTCACCACTTAGACACGAATTACTTTTCAACAGGGAAATGCCTAGGCAAAGTTCAATAAAACCAGAATTATCCTTATGAGTAACCCAGGTAAAGCTAGCCTTCTTATGAATCAAGGTTCTTTCTGACCGTAGCTTACTAAGAAGTCATACAATACAGCCAACCGAAAATAATGATGATTTCTGCAGAGGCTTTATGGGTATAGATATGAACATCTCGTTTCCTTCACAACTAGCCAAACCTCTGTTACATTAGGCAGTTACTTAAGGTACTCGTAAAACAAACATCTGATGTAAGAGACATAAGATCTATAGCCGAACGTTTCGACATCCTTCAGTTAAGTGGTGTATATTTGTACTTCAAAGCCGGGATTGATAAGATATTTGCGAGAGGTAGGATAGTGTATTTCGTGTTTTCTTGTACCTTAACCTCCAACTGCTCTCTACGTAGTTCAATGCACTTGTGCTTGTATTTTATTTCTAAATAAATTCTCAGGCTAAGAGCTGGTTGAAAGTCTTTAGTAGGGATCGACAAGTGTAGAAAGTGAATATGTTGGAATGCTCCTCAACCTAGAACCACGTCTCAGGCCTAAAAATACCCTATTTACCTAACCTTATCAAGCAAGCATGTTGAATGACCGGTGAAGTGTATTCCCAGTCAGAATTCTGTATTGTATCCCGCCAATTCACCTGTCCAGTCGAAAAACACAAGCAGTGTCAGTGTTGAGGCACTCAAATGAAAAATGAATAAAATTAAATTTTTTCAAACCACTGGACAATGTTTTTCTGAAAATCATTATTCCAACCTCAAACAATGTACGTAATTGGTGTCCCCAATGGCAATTCAATAAATCTGCCATTCGGTCCAAAATTTTCAATAACAGCGATGGATCGTAATCCCTAGTGGGGGTGTAACTAGCAATCCCAAATTGACTTGTTATCCTATTACCCCGTAGGCGATTTCGAAATCAAGTCACATTACATCAACAGTAAACACAAATTAATAACCCAAGGCTACTGTTAAAATTCACAATTAGCGGCCACGATACGACTCTTGCCAGTAGCCCTCATTACCACAACAGAAAGGACATTTAATACAATTATCGAGCTATAAGGTACGTAAATACAAATAACTGTGTACCACCAGAAAATATGTACCTAGGACATCGCAATCGTTAGCATCATTATATCATCTTGAAGAGGAAGTGTCTCATTACCGGTAAAGCGTTGTAGTTCTGTAATTGAAATTGCACTGCAGGCTATTGATTTAATCATTTGAAGTGGCATTGTAATCCAAGGACAAAGACGTCCACGAAAGCAAGTGGAACGCCAATCACATATTGCTTCTGCTGCCGCAGTGACAGGAGTACTTTACCCATATCCGTACAACTGTCATTCGCACTCAAGTTGCGGATTCATGTAGGTGGTAAGTAGCTGGGGAGATGTACTCCGTGACTACTATTTTTCTATCTCATCCCATCAACCTCAAGCATCTGTGTTAGTTTTCAAATTTCCTCTTTCCCTTAGGGATTCCACTTCATCTCTTATGTTGACACGTTTATTAAATTCAACGAGATACAGCACCCCCTCGCTCGCCTCACATGCACCGAATGTGTCACACAATTAACCATTCAAAACCCTTCGCTGTTATTGCTAGTACATTGGTTATTAGCGAGCAGATACTTCTCTTGCCGAACGACCTAAGAGCTCCATAGCTCCTTGTGACATGATATAACGATAAACTCCTCCTCCCACACAATGCGGGTGAAGGCTGTTCGCTAAATGTGTGTACATACATATGTATGTGTGACATCTTGAAATGAATGGTGTTTCGGGTGGGAGCGAGGGTTCGACGTTGTAACAATAATTACTTCGTTATGCTGTGGTAATCTGTTATAGTATCAATTCACCAGAATTTATTTAGCTTTCTACCCGCGTTTTTTTTTTTTGCTCTGTACCCCTGAGGGGTGGGGGATGAGGTAGAGAGGGGGGGAGAGGGGGAGGGAGTGGCAAACAAACGATGTCTGGATGGATGGATGATTGCAGGTAGTAGAAATTTAATGGATGTGTGTCGGTAAGGTTGGCTTCACGTATTTGATTTATAGCTGTCATCGTTAAATTCAATTTTCATTATTGCCGTCGACATTTGGCCCACCGCCCGGTTCAGTCGTACCCCTGTCACAGGGGTGGTTCCGATTTAATTGATTTGGAATTGACAATTAATTCATTACGGTAAATGGAATTTGTGGATTGCACGCAAGTGTTTTCGGAGTAGAAACAGTGTTGTTGATTGTAATTATTTGAGTATAATTAATCTGCCAACCGAGACTTTGGTCAGAGATGTTTCAAGGATGAGGGCGGGTCGCATTGAAGAAGTGACAATTGGTTGTGAATGTGGGTCATACGAGTATCGACAACAAGTGTGACAACCAGATATGAGTGCAGAGGAGTGGTGCGCTCTTTGGGACATGGTTGATGTCATGTGAAATCGGGCATGTGACATGGTTCTGTGCTCGCTTAAGTAGGGTGTGTGGGCGTAATAACAATATTGTGACATTAAATTTTAAGAGGTTGAGTGGGTACTGATTTGGAATGCTTATGTGACAGGAATTAATTTGTTGATTTAACTTTACAATATTGGTGGAGTGGAGGAGGATATTTATGTATATGTACGTCTAGGAGATGGTAGTATGAGTTAGTTCGGCAATGCAGTTTGAATCCAGATTTAAAATTTATAATGAAAGGGCTAATCAGAGAGATAGGTTGGTATTTGTATCAAGAAACTTATCCCACTACAGTTATGTATGTATATTATTGAGGCTGCTGAACTATTCGTCTTAATCATGTAGGAGAAGTGGATGTAGCACCGAAAATACGATATCTTGCGTACCTACACAGATTTTGCGATGAGTTTTTTATCCTATCCCAGCTATAGTATCGAACAAGACGACTCGGAATACGCAATATCATAGCTTATCTGCTCTCCTTAGAGAATAAATAGGAATGAATTGTTTTGATGGCTTTTTCTATTATGGAGAAGGTCTATTGAATGCGGGCGCGGGGCTGATAAGACTGCAACAAGTGAAGGAAGCTGATGTCGTTTTTTAATTATTGTATATGGGGACTCAAGAAAGAATTTTTCACTCTGCTTGAGCACAAGATTGAAAGAAACACATGATAGCGTTTCTCCTTGCGGAAATCCTGTACACGGTTGGAAGAGCAACATAATACCAAACTACACATTGCACAGTGTTTTCGCCAGCATTATCCGACGGAGCTGAATTAATTTTGGCGGAATCCCGAATTCAGGTATGACCTAGTAGAGCTCCAGACGATGAATCCTTTCACATGCGGTTTTAAGATCGATAAAATTCGCTGTTCTCTTCCAGGATTTGCTTTAGCGTAAAAATTTGAACTATCGTCGTTCTGCCAGTTCAGATGTCGCACCGGTATTTCAAGATCTGTGTGTTAGAGGAAGAATTTGCACGTTCGTACAGAAGGTTGGAGAGAATCTTACATTTGACATTTAATAGGAATATGCCACTATAGTTGGTGCAATAGTTGGTGCAAGATGGGACATATGGAGCTGATATGATCACAATTTGAATATTTGAGTTTGCTGCATTGCTTATAGATATAGCGCTCAAAGCTTACAAAAAAGATCGTTTCGCTCGTCTTTGTCGTCTTCTTCTGACACAGATAGCTCTCAAGTTTATGTTGAATGAATAGCTTCTTTAATATATACATACACCAATGGGTAACACTTATTTACCATCTTTTTTCTGTTCGTATAACGAATAGGGGATTTTAAAGGTCCAAGCATATACATATCAATTTTAAACTTCATGCATCAAGGCAACAGCTGAATGGAAACCACTGTGCAGAGCACCCTCCTTACCTACTCGTTTCGTTGAATTAAGGATATGTTCTTTGTAATCACATACAGTGCTGTGCAAAACATTTGCAACCAACATAAGAATAGAATTCAACAACCATTAAAAAGGTTTTCACTGGGGTGACATTAAAAAAAGTTATATCATTTTAAAAGTTTTAAATGCTATAATTTATTAACAAAAAAGAAAAAAGGTAAACTTCATTAAACAAAAAAATACATTCAAAAGAAAACGAAATATAACATATCTGGCTGTGCAAAACATTTGCAACTGATCAAAAATATTACCAAAATATAAAAATTTCTCAATATTTAATGGCAAAACCCTTATTTTTTATAACAGCCGAACACCTTTTGGGCATAGAAGCAATTAAATTATCAATAAATGCTTTTGGAATATCTTCCCATTGTTGTTGTATCTCATTGAAAAGATCATCCTTTTTTTTGAAAATTTTGTTCCCAATTCTTCTTTTAACAATCTCCCATAAGTTCTCGATCGGGTTGAGATCTGGTGATTGAGGGGGCCATTGTAAAACATTAACATTTTGATGTATGTATATATACAACTACAATTATAAATGTTATACATATGAATGATTGATATGACAAAACTTAACCTTTTCCCAGATAGGTTTCTCAGCTCTAATTTGCATAAAATATTAAAGGATATGTATATGTGAGATACACTCGAATGTTTGCCTATTAGGCGACTCATTTTTGGCGGAACAGCGAATTCGTTTTAGATGGCATGCAAAGAAAAACAACGTTGTCATCACTGCTGGAATTGATGTGTTTTGTGGGTGGTTACGACCTATTAGTAGATTCTCTGAATATTTTATCTACATGCGCATCCAAAGAAAATTTCAAGTTCCCATACGAAAGATATTATCAGGGCTGGATTTGGTAATTATACATTTGTTTTGAGAACGGATACTAGACAGATTGAGTACAAGTAGTCTTCGAAGTCTCTTCGCTCTACAATGACTCTATTAACTAGAGTAAGATACATCTTTTTAATATCACATGTTTATGACATCGTTACTGAGAAGCATTGTTTGCGAAAAGTGTATACCAGTTGTAGGCAAAAAGCATGACCCTTTTCTACGTAGCCTAAAAACTAGGGCGTCTTCAATTGATATTCGTATACATATACGTTTAACGGGTATCATGGATTTCAAGTCAATATCCACCAACTAAACTTGTTCCAGTATAAAAAAATAGAAATAGAAAATAGAAATACTACTACTACTACTATTTGTGGAAGAGGTATTGAAGAAAATCTACCACAAATCAATGATTACCAGCAATAATAATGCTGACAAATCGGTCCAATATTTGAAAATAGGTACTACTAAATTAATCCAAAAACTGGTTAAGCCTTTCAAGCACTTCCCCTGCACGGTTAGTGGATTCCTGAAACCTGTAAGTTTCTTTTGTAATTAAAAACGAATTTTAAGGTTTTCCATTTACTTTGGCATTAGAGGTTTTTGTCACCCATATGGGATAGTTATTAGATCTGAGAGGATACAAAGAGAAACGATTATTTATATGCCTTACACTTCTATGTCCCCACATAGTTTGGTTAGCTTACGTAGATGGATGCCTTGTGACAAAGTCATTACTCATTTAGACTAGTGGTGTAAAAAAAGTATTCATTCGGTACAATGTATTCGTTACTACCATGTACTCATTCGTACTCGTTACCTGCAAAGTACTCAGAAACGTATTTGCTTGCACATTCAGTTTGCACTAGCCACCACATTTCAGGAGATTCTTATTCGCCACAGATATGTATGTATTCGAATACCCGTTCTCTCTTCAGTGCCAACAAGTATTATTTTAAGAGATTTTCTTACTCGCCCTACACCAATACTATAATCGTATAAAATTGTCCTTTGTAAAATGTGTCAACAAAACAATATCACCTCACAAGGAGGGAGACAAATTATACACACGAACACGCAATATTTTTTGTTTACTTGGCATGGCATAAGTGAAAAGAGAAATCTGTTACTAAAGAATTATAAATATTTGTTAGAGCAGGATACAATATTGAGGGAGACAAGGCAAGAGATCACTTTTGTATTCGGTTCGTAGAAAAAGAGACAGAATTGTATTTGCATAGTTTCCAATGTATTTTTTAGGTGGTACTCGCGAGTATTAAGTACTCGTTACTTTTATCCGAGTACTTATGAAAAAATAACGAATGAGTACGAGTAGTCAAATGTATTCATATTTTAGACCAACAGTAGGTCCATTGTGCCGAATCATTTAACCCTGGAAACGTTGTAAAGTCCGCTGTTAGAACCACCCAGATATTGATATGAATCTAAGGAGGTCCGTCAGCTCTACATTACCTAAGGCCTCCAATTCCGAAAGAAGTAACTTCCGAGAGTATGTCCCCACATAGGTTGTGGGAAAAGTGACACATTGTATCGTTTTGGAAATTTGTATGTCATTACCAACTAGTTCTTGCTTTTTTCCTAATGCTTCTCTTCGACTCTTCTAGGATGAACTCCTATTTTTTTCGTTATCCTTCGGTATAATCACGTGTGCATATTTCTGACTTTTTGTGGTACTAAGCTGCTCGCTTGAGATAAGATGTGCCTAGGACACCAACAATATGCTTCCGATCATAAATAAAAGCTTGCAATTTTCTTGTGACATCGGGGGTCCATATGCTGCACCGATTCGAAATTTGAGAAAAGCAAAGCATAATGGTGCTTAAGCTTCTTTCGCCATTCCTTCGAATTTTAGGCAGATGCCAATGACAATCTAGATAATGATTCCAAGGCGCATGAAATCCTGCTCTCTCCCCACGAGCTGTTCAGCAATATTTATACATACATACATACATGTGTGAGATTGTCGATTTATTATCAGTAAGACTCCGAATTTTGCTATTAGCGGAGCTTGTCTTTAGCCAGACATGTTTTTGACATCAAATCAGACAACATTTGTCCCGAATATTGCTTTGGAATAGTAGGCAAAAATTGTTGCGCAGTCGAAATGCTTAAGTTAAGTTGTAAGACTCCAATAGACTCAGCCAACTCTCTTCCAAAAAAGTAGGTCGTAGCAACTAGAAAAACAGTGACGATAGTACTTGTACAGCCTTGTCGGACCCCATTGCAGGTCTTAATTCCTCTGAAGTTTTATGCACTAAAATACTTGTAAGTATGGTGGAGATTAAGCTTTTTTACGAGCAAATGTAGAAGGTCCACAACTTTTATGATTTGTGTGCTCTGAACGCGAAAATGATCTTTTTCTTGCTGGAAGACTTATACGAATCCTTTAACTTTGGCCATTAGCCAGTTTAACCTGGCTATGAGATATACCTCCGTTGGCGATTTAGCTTAAAATTAGAGAAAAAACATTTCCGCTTCCTTCTTTGATCGTAACCAATAAGGATACATACAAAGTTTTCACCACATGTTTCGAAAGTTATTATTCTTCTACGTTATCCAGTTGAAGGCCTTGGAAAAAATTTTCGAAAAAAATTTAATTAACATATATTTCTACGTGCTATAGAATGACTTTAAAATTTGTTTGCTTTACCTTCTTCTACGTCAACTCCGGCCGTGTACTTTCCAAATATATTCTTATGACGACAGGAGAATGATGCATACGATGTTACTTCGCCCCGGGGTTATTAGGTGTATCATGCTTCACCGCTGTACCGAAAAATAGGGAGTAGACAAAAAACAATAAAATAAAATAAAAATCACACAGAAACAAGAAACAAAGCTTGACAACAGAAAATTGTTTTTCCATGTATCCTGTTCTGAATATAGAGAGGTGTAGCAATAAAAGGACATATTTCATCTCCGGAGAGATTTGTCAAATTTGCCTTTCCAGCAGAACTTATGTATATGATAAAGGAAGGAGAATCAAAGAATCACAGTTCACGGGAGCAAAGAGATTATGTTGAATTGTCAATTAAGCGATACGATATGTTTTTTCTTTTGTTGTTTTGAAATGGCTTGAGGTTTGTGTAAATAGAATTTTCACAAAACCTGAATAAACAATCGATACATTTTTAGGAGTCACGAGTTGCATAGCTTCAAGCTACTAGCCTGAACTAACTGTGTGTAGAAAAGGCCATTAAAAAACAATGTCATACACAATGGCTGGTCTGAGTAATATTGATTGTCTCCCTTGCCTGTAGGCAATACACATAAGTGATTATGAATTAGGCTCCAGCTCCAGCTCCAGCTCCATACTTTCACCGATTCCTGGACTGGCTATAAAAGACCAGTCCACAATCCAAACATCCATTTATTTTATTACTCAAAATGAGAGAAGGAGAACGAGGAAAGGGAATTTTGTTGTTTTACGACCTTAAGGGTGTGAATTTGCTACCAAAGCCATTTTGATGGTTTTCAATTTGACAAAAAGGTTCTGTAATATTATTATATTGCGACATTGTACATATAACATTTTCAGTATCATTAATAAAAGAATATAATACAAGATTCACTAAATTGATATCATTGACGTTTTTACCATTACTCCCGACATCGGCTCCTTGGGGAAATACGCTATAAGTAGCACCACGTTTTGTGCGGAATCCTACAGTGGTATGCTCTTCTTTTTGCTGGTAAGGCTTCACCATCGTCATCGTTGTAGTCGTCATCGTCGTCGTCGTCGTCGTCGTCGTCGGAAACATGCCAATTTTCCCTTTTATTCGAGAACAAATATTGTTATTGCTTTAATATAATAATGCTACACAGTTTGCTTTCTTCTTTTAGGTCTCCTGCCGCCATGCTGTCAGTCTGTCATTCTCCCAAGTGTACTAAAAGCTCTTGAAGTCGATCCTTGTGCTCGGAACTTGTAATATGAATTGTACGCGAGGTACACTGATACATTCATATGGGTTTGAGTTCTTCTTCCCAATTTAACTATAGTGTTACGTCCTTGCGTCCATCCATTGACAGGATGTCAGACAAAGAATGGGAGATAAATGTTTTTCTTTGTGGGGTGCTTACACATCTATGGATTGTTTTTTTTTCTCTCTCTTTGTCTTTACTTTCGAGGGCAGACCAATCAAATATGTTTTTCTTTTTGGCTTTAACTTTTAATGCCGTGATGACACTAAGGATCTGTATTATATCCCTTGTCCAAGGGATATGTTTGAGTTAAATTTTCTTCTTTTTTTTGTGAATCTCGTAAAGATTAAAGCTGTTTGTCCCTTGAGAGTTCAACTTTATTTATAACTTGACAAGTGCTGTAGTTCATAATGAATTAACTGACTTATTTTCAGGTTGAGTTAGCATAATTTTGGTCATCTTACGTAAAGCTGTCAATGTCAGCGTTGGTTCAAATTTGGATACATGTGACTATGGATTAATAAGGAAGCAACTTTGTACTTAGGGTGCACTATAACACCGTTATGGTTGATTCTGTAAGTATTGAGATGAAAGTAATTTGGAATCGAAAATGAATAGCTTCACCAAATATCCAGCAGATTTACTGAGTCTTAAAATTCAAGGCGGTTTTAAATTCTGGTTAAGTTCATTCCCATATTAGCCACACACTTTTTGACGGATTTCTACAAGTAGTTCTGAACTTCCAATCTAAACACCAGGACTGTGGTATGGCAAGGTGTGGTATGATATGATACAGCAAAGGGGAATATTTAGTGTACCAACAGAGACTTGGATTGTGGGGTGAAGTGATCAAAATGGGTTCTACGAAGAAGAGCGAATAGATATTAAAAAGTTTTTTTTTTCCTCTTGTACAACCCTTGCCCTCATAGCATCTACACTGCGACCTGAAAGGTCTATTGGGTCGAGGGTTTGGAGTCAATCCAAAAGATGTACTACCTCGCTAATGAAGGTAAGTAAGTCCTTGGTAGTGGATCTTTGCAGTTCCACTGAAGTAAGTATCTCCTTGTGGAGAGTACGTTTCCTTAGCCAGTGCAGTGCCGGGCATTCGCAGAAAATGTGTTCGGATGTTTCATCTTCCTCGAGGCAGGATCTCAGGCTGCAGTAGCTACTGAGGAAGCTAAAGTTAAAGATTTTCATATAGGAGTAATGGGCGCCGTGGCTCAAGTGGTTAGTGCGTTGGATCGCTGAGCGGGAGGTTCGACGTTCGAATTCCAGAGACACAGAAAAGTTTTTTCACGGTCTCACCTCTCGCGAATGTCTGACAAGCGTCCGAGAGCTTTTCGGATATGGCTTTAAACTGTAGGTCCCTTCCATTTGTGTGAAAAAATTTGTCACACATAACACAATTGGTGGCGAGAAGCTAGGCCCTGGACCACATACGTCTGTTGCGCCAAGTATTTGTATTTTTTTTTTGTATAAGAGTAAGGCTTAAGAAGACGCTTGGATTATCTTAGACCAGGGATATTTTCCCAGTGGTCAAGAGGAAGAAAGTGTTCCCAGTCGTCAATTTGCCCTAAGGCAGCAGCCGAATTAGCTCTGCAATACGGTTCTGATCCAGTTCGTTCTCTATGAACGCGGATTCTGATCCAGGTCTAGCTAGTTCCTTTTTTTTTTTTATTTATAATCTACCCGATCTCAAGGGGTTATGAATACCCTTTTAATGTTTATACACAGTGCGGGCGTTCAATACCTTGGGAACCGATACCTATTAAAGTTTAACATTATTTTGCCTGGTCAGGGTCTGTAAGGCAGCGTAGCAGCATTTATCTGTCAGGGAGTCTATCGTATTAGAAGACAGTGCTAGCAGTGCTGCTTGACTATCTGAAAGGAAATATTAAGCAGTTTCATTTTCGCTAATTTCTTTTCCAATTTTGACGGAATGTTATCCTGTAAAAACCAATGAGTTTTACAGAGATCACAGGAAAATGGGAAAATATTGCATTACCCTAGCGAAGGTGTAGCTGTAGCCGTTTCAGAGAATATGAAGGTCGAGGGTTGAAATTGTGTAAATGGTGGTATCTGTTTCTAACTTACAGTGGGCGCCGTGGTTCAGTGGTTAGAAGGTTGGACTACTGCGGAAGATGCCAGATTCGAACCCAGCATAACACTAAAGAGTTTTCATGGTGGGGCCAGGGATGTCCAAGAAACCTGTCATGAGAAGGTTTCTAAAAACTTCAATTTGTGCAAAAAGAATAAAACATGCACACCGCGAATGGGCGCGAGAAGCTAGGCTCTCGATCACACACGGTCTGATGCACCAAATATGTGTTTGTTCATTTGTTTCTAGCTTCGTGTAGTCGTAGACTCCATTAAAATTCATATTCTGCGTGAAAACAGCTTTATGGCCTGGTTTAGTTAAATCACAACTATCCCTTCATTGTTAGTAGCAAGCAGACTTTATGTAAAGGCCAAGCATTATTCAAAATTCGTTTCACAGATTATTAAGTACAAACATCGCATATCCCTATTTTCGTAGCTTTTGCCACGAGATTGAACTCATACCCAGGTAATCGGTATTTTCAATAACATCAAATTTATGTAAAGCTCACAATTTTATATCAGATGCAAGCTTACGCTTCTGCAAAATTAAATTGTCAAATGCCAACACATATGTACATCAACCAACATTTAAGGGTTTATCATGCTTCACAGTTGATTTTTCCAGCTAACCGAAGGAGGCAGAAATTATTTACACCAATCATTAGAAAATCCCTTTCCCCGAGCCTAGGAGTCAAAATGAATAAATTACTTGGTAAGTGCCTACACACATACTACTCGCACACCCATTACCATCTAGTCAGCAGGCTAACTATCATATCAACCTGTAGCGTACATAATGACTCAATTCAATGAAATTACCCGGCTCACGCTTCATTTAATATTTCCATCCTCCTGCTGTGAAACGCCTTGCCCTTTGGCGTAGGAGGCCTCCTGAATAGATTGTATTTTGTGCCATCATGAACACATATTCACAACGTTAACGGTTCACTGAACCTCTCATGAAGCAGCGTTTGGAACTCTTTTTTTCATTTAAACTGTGGTTTCGTCCTTTCAATAAGCCAGATAGATAGAGCTATTGAAATACCCCACTGATACTTAAATGGTTCATCACCACCTACACAGAGGGAAAGGAAGAAATTCAAAACACAGTCTTTCCTCCCACAGATAGCCCTTAGCTATTACATGCATGCTCGCCACCAAACCAGTTCCAGTGAGTAATGACTAGACCAAATGAAAAGTCACTAGTTTACAGGAGGTTCGGTGAATTATGTGAGCGGTAGGGGTTGCAACCCTGTACATATTAATGAAAAGAAAAACACACATACAAGGGCAATGTAAAAAGTCTTAAAGGAAGTAAGGGCACTCCATGAATAGCTGGCATGTAAGTTGTGGGGAAACTAATTTCGCTGCAACGGCGTTATCATTGTCGTGTCCTAGCAGGAATGACTGACTGCCTGTCGGTATGACTTTTCCCGGAAAAGCAACTCTGAATTGAAAAAATGTTTTTGAAAGGAGAATGCAGGAAAACATTTTCATTGGACAACCTGTAAGTAACTACTTATCCTTGTCAGAGGAAATTTTATTTAATCCTTTAGGAATATTACAAGCAGTCTGTTACAAAAGATAAGAGCTGTAGATTATGCTTTCAGGATTATCCCTCCGTGTGTTATTTTTTTGGGTTACTATAATGTAGAAGAAAAGTCCTTAAAGTCAGCTCTTACCTGATTTATCTGTCTGTTTGTCTATTAGTTTCGTTTTCTTTTTTCGACGGTGTTTTCCCTGCAGAAATTTACGATAATATGCTGGTGATCAGAGTATGTCTCTCGTGTGGTAAGGTAAATTGTGTTTGTTTAGGGCAGTCAACGAAGATAAAAAGTTGAGATATACCACACTAAACCTTCACTATAAATTACTGAAAATGTGGCCAAAAATGAGATGATATTCGTTCCACAGAACGGTTGGTCTGTTTTCCACCAAGGGTCGGCAAATCGAAAATTAGGAAATGGAGGTGTAGCCGCTGCTTTCTTGTTTTTATGGATTGTGTCACTTTAAGGCAACATAAAAATTACTGGAAAATATTTAACGAGTGGCACGCCTCAATATTACCGGTGCACTAACTACCTCTCCAACATCGGCACTGAAGATGCATCATCATCTTCCAACTGTAACTAACCATATAACTTAGATGGGAACAATCAAAAATTGACGAATCGGGCCGGAAAAAACAGTCGAATAAAAGAGATGCGGTGGAGAACTTCTGTTCCTCTCCTGGGAAGTCTTCTACATGGTGGACTCCCAGGCAGCTTACACTGCTTCAAGTCATGTTATCCAAAGTCTCTTGAAAGTTCCGCTCCGCTTACAAAAAAAGAACACAGAGAGGTCTTGTAATTGTGAAAAAAAATGGCTTACTCAAGTTTTAATAAACCTTCAACCATGAGCCTTAACACCACATTCATTCCCACTTCTTTCCACAACTCATGGTATCTATGACATTCCATCCATCATGCTACTCAGTGACTCCAACATCCAACCTATTACACTGTCGAAATGTCCTGCAAATGTGCACAATCAAGCAGTGAAAAAGCTTCTACGAAGTGATTTCATAAATCCAGTTTCCGTTGCATTCACCGGTTTAATGCATCTGAACCTACTCGTATTTCATCGTAATTGGGTGCTTCACTAGCTCCACTAATTCTAGTGACCCACGTTCCGCATTTAAGAACTGCTTCTAGTACCCTCTCCCCTAGTCAAGGGGAATGAACGTAAACGTGATTTACCTATGCTCTTGCCAAACCTATTCCACTTGAAGTATCTACACAAGCATGATGAACGCAAATTCAGTTTACGAGTATCTCAGTCGCCGAGGCTAATTGAAAGTTACAAAGTTTTATTGCATTTTGTTAGATGATTGGACGGCAAATCGAAAGAAGAGGAGAAGCCATCAATGCATTGAGTTGCTTTTATAGATGTTTCGATATATACTCGCAAAACACGATTCGGATGTGAAGTCAATTCTCTTCCACTGACAATATTCTGTCAACCAAATGAGAACGACCTACTACCAAAGCCAATTATTTTAACACACTGCAGAAAGTCCTGGGAAAGGGGGAAGTGCTTGTATGGCTGTAGTCATGATATTTCACATGAGAGGCCAATGAAGCAATTTTCACTGCTTTCTGTCATCGTGCATAGTACGAGTATGCAGTGCACCATCATCATCGATGAAAACGATACCATCGATAACCTACACAAAGACCGGAAAGAGGGAGCGTTCGTTGCACATTGTTCGACGTGCCATTGATTTTTTGGTGTTTTTACAAAACGAAAGGACACACTACATACTCGTACGAGTACATACATATGAATGTAGGTGTATTTATTTCAAAATCCAATTTGTAAATTATGTTATCCCAAGGTTTTGACAATAAAATTGGCACGGGCTCTTATGAATTGAGTTCACTGAAGGCGGATACGATCGAAAATAAATCAGAACACGCAAATTCAATCAACCTAATTTTATAGAACAACAAATTACACGAGGACTACATGTTTAAGGATACGGGCGCTGGCGTTAAGTCTTCTCTTGTGTTGGGTGTGTTTAGGTTAGGCTTTTGTGGGATAATCGCACGCAGTTCTTACTTAATGCTTCTTCATCTCCTGTCGTATGGAATAAAAATGAATCGCACAGATATGCACGTGAGTATACTCCAACATTATGTGGCGCAGGTATTCAATCGCTCACTTAAAAATTTTCCATTAAATTACATTTTTTTTTAAAACTTAACTTTTAGCAGCTATTACACTTTTTTCGAAAATTGTGGGTACGCCTTTACGACATAAAGGCTAAAGGCTTAGTGGTATATGATATCGTTCCTGGAATAATTTCTTAAATTTAGAACAGTGATCTTTATGGAAGATTTGTATCGCATTAAAACAGAGGACCTTGGACTGGTATAGTTACTTTCTGTGTCTTAATATATGTATCTTTGATGGCAATGACCAGTAAGGAAGCTCATAAGTCCACTAGTAGTCCAGCATGCCAGAGTGTTTTGCATACGAATGAACATGGCTCAGAGCAAGAATTTTAGAACTCAGCAAAAAACCAAAAACCGAATCCGATGAACATTGCCAAACTTATTAATCCTGCCTTTCGCAGCCCGAATTATCGTTTAGATTGGCTTAAAGTAGAAGAGAAGAGAAGCAAAAGGGACAAGAGCTAAGCTTTGTAGGGAACTCCAGCATTCTAGAACTTCAACTGACACTTTCAAAGGGCTCATGAAAGATCTGGAGAGACTGAGGATTGAGGAAAATTGAACCACTTGAATGAATTTAACATTAAACTTGTTCCCTTAGAATGAGTCAAAGAGCTGATATTTAATTTTTAAAAAGGACGCAAAATGAAAAATTTAATTTCCGCTTGGGACCGCTTTAACATCCCTCTACAATGAAAATTTACTGTCCCAGAGTATCCCTATTGGAAGGAGTACTCAACGCCCCAGACACTTTCTAAACAGCAAGTGCTCCTGCTCTATGTTAATTAGTTTAGATATAAAATCAATTTCCTCCAATGGGTACTCGGTCATGCGTGCACACTCTAGTTCCTCATTCTGTAATTTATGTACGGGAACGTACACGCAAAACCACTCTGTGGCATTCATGCTAAATGGGTATATTACATGGTCCTCAACGAGACAATGAAGCCAAAAAAAACTTCACCAAAAGTAAATGAACCAAAGCAAATTTCGGGAATTAAGCTTTCAATTAGTTACACTTCGTCAATGCACCACTGGAATTCAGGGTGCTGCTAGATTAGAGGAAACTTTAAAACTTTCAAATGTGATTCCTTTCAAATACGATTCCTTTGAGGAAAAACACTATTCATGTACTTCCTTATAACATCAGTCGTTAAAATGAAACCATTTGGAACCACAAGCAAATCGAAGGAAACCCATCACGCTGAAGGGTTTTATCCCCAATCGCAGAGGGAGTGTCACTTAACTATCGCGACAATGTCGACTGCATCGGCTATACATATGCGCTACAAACAACAGAACGAACGAGGTCAGGAAAAATACAAAACAAGGAAAAAGAAGAATCCGATTCAATTTCATCATCGACGTGTTCGAAAAGTTTTTGTTTGTACCTTATCCCATAGGGTACAATATTTTTGGTGCACAGTTTGTTGCATAGAGAGAAACTGAGGGAAGACTTTCAAAAGTGTTTAGGTCAGCAATGAAAGTGTATCCAACTGTCTGTCCGCGGTTCTCAGGTTTTAAATATTATGCTAGAAAGATACAAGTTTTAATATACAACCTTCTTAGAACCTAGTAGTATCAAAATCAGCATATCTGAACTCTGCTCACTATCACGCCCACTTTACTTTTATTACTATATTTTTACATACAAGTATGGGTTCCGTGATTTGCTATTACCGAGAAACTACATAGAAAACGTTGATTTCTCAATTCATTCTTGATTGTCTTGGGCTTTCGAACCACCTCGAAGCTTCGATAAACCTACAGATGTCTTTGATAGGTAAACCAGATACATAGTTCTTCGATATCCCACAAGGAGTGCCTTCAAAGGGATTTCTCTTAGAGAGTTCTGGGCAGTGACTTAGACAGTGACTTAGAAAGTGGGTTGGCTTCTCATTGACTTCCTTGTCTCCGCACCCACTACAGAGATCATCCTCACTTAGCCTTATTTTTTTTCATACGATATCGCAGGGTATGCCCTGTATTCACCCTTACCAAAGTGGAGACGGTTATTCTGTCTATTGGCCATAGATTCCTCGTTATTTTGCAGGTACTTAGGAAGCAAGCACTGTTGTTTGCTTGGGAGACTTATTTGCAGGTCAGCCTCATAGGTTGACGCCGATATATTTAAGGATCACAGTGCAAGCCTACTTTTATACATTTTGATGGCAGGCTTTAGGTCTACACTATAGAATGGTTTGGATGAGCCTGGGTTTACTCTTTAAAAGCATTGGTCTTTGTGAATACACACATGTTAAGCATCGCCATGAGGCCTTGTACTCGTGCTATTTTTTTACTAATTTTATTTCACTTTGTTTATTGCTTATTTTTACGATGATATACAAAGATTACTTGCAGCTTAAAATGATCGGTAATTAAACCCTAACAGACGAGTGGCGTGAATGTGACATCATTTCGCGGCTCTTAGGAAAAAAGGAAACTGATTTGAATTTGAATCATCACCCTCATCAACCGTACATAATTGTGCAAATAGACACATGTGGTATATAAGTTTTCAGAGCCCAAGGATACTGTTGTTATTCTCTTTGGTACTAACCAGCTGTATTTTTTAGCATAATTACTCTTCTTTAAAAATATTGAATAGAAATTGTAAAATGAAAAAAATGTACATTCATTCTGAATCACGCTCTCGAATGGTTAGGTTACCAAAATAAAAGAATAAATAAATTTTGTATCTTATTAATAGAAGTTGTGCTCGTTCACTCTAAAATAGAAGTCGATTCATCCACCACTTGTCACTTGTCAATGTTTTTTTTACGGTTTCTTGACAGTGCAACCTGTCACACTACGCGCAAAACAGTTGACAATGCTATATTCGTAAATAATTCCTGAGCTTGAGGCGGAGATTTAATTTATTATTGCCGCTATCGAGTTACAATTATTCAGCGATGTCAATGAAAATTTCATCAAAACAGAACAAAGCAGACATATTTGTCTGTCATTTTGTTCAAAACTCACTGCGACACCCTTTATTTAAACGCCCACGTATGGTTCCTCTGACGGAGTCTCTTCGAAAACTATCTTTCATTCAACTTTACCACTTTGTTAGTGCTTTCCTACAATATTATGGTTAGGGTATCACAGTATCCATTTCAATTACATTGTACATTTTCCGTATGTGTTTTTATACAACGCTTCGAAATTCACCGCAGATCAATCTAGGACACAAGTGCAGAAGTGGATCGACGCAAAACGAAAACTTTTACTCCCAGATGCAATTTTTTACGATAGGAAAACTTTTATTGGATTGATTTCTAATATTTAAAGTGAATCCTTTTCCGCGGATAGAAATCTCTGTGCTATTGTAGCCGTGTCCTCTTGTGTCATGGCATCCTTCCTTTAAATACCGCATGGGTGGTTGGATATAATGTCTTTATTGTAAAGGAATGATAAATATTTTGAAATCGTAAGTTTATTGCGAATCGATAAAATTTTTATCGTTTGGTATTTTGTGGTAAGCATGAGGAATTACATTAAACTGGGAGGCGGGAAGGCTTCAGTAGCGCAGATGAGGTATCCTTTTGAAGTGCTTTTGAATAGTTCCACTTTTTTTTTAATGTCGATAAAATAAAGTGTGTGATATGGTGGGAGTATGAGTGTGAATCTGATTAATCTGACCTAATAAAGAGCAATTCACACCAGCAGGGAACCAATATTGAGAAGAGGTCGAGAGGATGATTGTAATGAAAAAAAAAAAAAAAACAACTCACACTTAATTTGGCGAGACATGATCCCATCATTCAAGGGGATAACCACTACGTAAAAGAATCGAGGCTGTGTCTTCACCCAATATGTAAATAGTATCGATTTAATGGATAGCCCTTAAAAATCGCATGACGAAAATCCAATTTAAAATCCGGGATAACTGATGGGAGAGATTATGAAACGAGATAAACAAATTTAGGGGGACGCATTTAGCCGGTGACATAAAATAAGGCCTGTAGGGGAACCATCGGTAGGAGGGATTTGAGAGCACACAGGATTATCCTGGCAGCTGTTGAAAAGGTTGTTGCCCTACTTAACAATCGAAGAGAGTGATATCATCAATTTGAGATAAATCGTGCGATATCGTTTTAAGCGAGCTAATTCTTTTGGAGTGAAACTGTTCAACCACAACTTTGCTGATGTATTTTTGTAGGACTAACAAAATCCTGAATTCAAAAGCGTTATTCTGAAATGCATGTATGTATGTAGGTAAAGAGTCGGGGGTAGTGGCTCAGGGTGCGTTGGGCTACTGAGGGGGAAGTTTGAATTTCAGAAAACTCCCTTTTTTCATTGTCACACCGAATGTCTGATAAACGTCCGAGATAAATAACTGTCATGAGAAAGCTTTTCAAAAAAGGCATTTCGGATCTGGCTCTAAATTGTAGGTCCGTTCCATTTGTGTGGAAAATATGACTAAGTGGGTCTTGAAACAGCCCGGCGTCTCTACTTATCTACATATGTTCATGAGATTGCAGAACTAAGGTCTCAGCACACTCAAACTTGGAAACGGAGGGACAAGTTCAGCCTCCCTTTTTTTTTTCAGACATTTGTTCTAGTCCCACAACGGGTCCACAATGGGTCATAGAAAACCGAGTGTTTTGGCACGTTATGCCAACTTTCCTACTTCTAGTACAATGCCTAACTTAATATGGGAAGGAATACAAGGATTGGTTTTAGAATACTCGTAAAACACTTTAGACCTCTACATCAACAAATATGAAGCCTACCATTCATGAAGGACCAACAAAATCAATAAAGGATAACAAATCGCGGCGCCATCAATACGTCAAACGATTTTTTTTTGTGTGTTAACGTGTTCAACTCTTTTTTTGCGGCCGCCCCATTCAATCCTATAAAAAAGAAAACTCTCCACTCAAAAAACTTTTCCCATTCACTCGCATAACTGTGAAAATTGAAATTAAACGGTGTCGCATCTCGAAAAACACGCCACATAAAGAACGTTTTGTTTTCGAACATAAAAGCGGGACAAACAATGACACTGAAGGCGTCAAATGAACACAAACCGGGTAAATTCCATAAGCAGCCAACAATTGAAATGTACACAAGAGCCCCATTGGATTCACCCTCTTGTTCCACTGATTCCGCTCCGTTAATAACGATGCTGAATGTAATCTAAGGGAAAGAGGAAAACCTTCTGCTCTGGTGGATGAGTTTTGAAGTTTCACCCACTCATTTGCACCGGATAAGGATACGATGACAATGATTAACATGACGCGGTGGAGGACGATCCTTGAGTCCGGAAATAAAGTTTCCACTCTCGACGCAAATTATTTAAATACCCGCGAAGGCTGCCGTTTGCAGTGCAGCACAGAAGCTTGCACACGAAAAGGACTATTTGAGTTTATGAGCGGTTTTTTTGGGGGAATTTCTAATTATAGACCTGAAACTCCTTCATCATATAATTCTTCCGCCTAACTAAGGAGTACTTTCACAGAAATATCAACCAAATTTTGCGCCCAACTTCCACGAGTATTTAATATTCTTGCGCAAACATTTATTCGGGACCAACCTCCAACATTAATGCCAAAGGTTGTGATTGCTTTATTCGAACCGAAGGTTGCCGTTGAACTATGGCGTGATATGGCAGGAAGATGAAAATTAATTTTCCAAATGAATCCCCACAGTTATGAGGCAGGAGAGTGTGAAATTTGCATTGAGTGGATGTGTGTGCATTTCCAAGAATGGTGAAGGCTTTTTCCTGTTGATGTCTTAATTATTTGATTTTTGGCAAAAGTGCTCCTCATACCTACTGGGGAATTAAAAATTCATAGCCACGTTTGGAGATTTTTGTACAAAGTACGAGGTAAATATTTAAATTTGTGAAGTTCTAAAAGTTCAAAGAATTTCGATTCTGGGTGACGGATTCTTTGCATAATCCCATTAAGGAGATAATGGGTCTGCAAAAAAAAGTTCTTTTCGGATTGCTGTTCCACTTGATAAGTTCAGTTTTGAAGCGAAATTTTGGGCCTGTATTGTACTTATGTATATGTGTATATATACATACACACATATATGTATATGAACGTATCACTATCGATAAGATCTCACTACAAATCATCTTTGCAGCAAGTACGATACTCGGTGAATTGATCAACCACTATTTAGTCTTTCAGTATCGTAGGAGTGTATAGGGGCATCTCCCTCTCGTGTAAATGAAGGAAGATGAATGGGAGCACGTTAGGTTAGGTTAGGTTGGCTGTCCACACGAGAGTGCAGACAGACTTAAACCAGTTAAGGTCCTTTATAATAACTAACAAAACCAGCCGGTGCTTTGGATAAAGCGATGGATGCACATGGCGCCTAAGGACGCCAGATCGCCAAGGTATTTAGGGAAGGAGGACCCTGGATGGAACATTCAGGGCTGGACAAGTACATAGGAGGTGAATGATGATTTCCTTCTCCTCCTCGTCCCTACAGCTCCTGCAGAAGTCGTTATAGAAGAGGCCAAGTCTTCTGGCATGTTGGCCTAGAAGACAGTGTCCAGTGAGAATACCGACAACGCAGCTGATCTGTTATCGCTTTAGTTTGACCAACTCGGCACTACGTTTGTGGTCCAGCCTAGGCTAGATCTGTTTCGAGATGTGACACGTTGAGCCGTTTTCCCATAAGAGGTTGGTCTTGCTAATAGCGTTCAGCTGTAGTAGATGCTTACATGTAACGAGGGGCATACCCAGGAATGCCTATCAGGCAGAATCCTTAGAGCAGTACACTGCAGTCCGCTCTGCAGTATCCCGAAATATCTCTGTGGCCTGCAACCCAGCATAGGTGAATGTTGAACTGCTCTGAATGGGAGTGAAAGGAACAGAAGTCATTCAAAAAATCTGGTACGCGAAGTAAAACAATTTATTTTAATGAACCAACAGTTCAAGAAGCTGTACAGTGTCTCCTAAGTTAGAAGGCTTCTGATAAAGATTGACTTGGTGTAGGACTTCTAGCCCAGTTCTATGCAGTCTTTAGTGCACGAAGTGAGGGCTGGACAAAGTGTTCAGTCAGTGGCGTATTTCCGAAGTTTTGATTTGCTCTTTCCTCTACGTAGCTACCGCATGCGCTGCTGTTATCTTATTTATGTGATACTGGTCATGTTTACCAACGTTGATTTATTGACTGCTGATTGAAGAGCTCTTTTAGTCATCGCACTGCTCCGACTTTCGTCTACGTGCAAAGTACGTTAGCTTCGGTACCAATAATGAAACTGAAACCAGCAATGACATTTTTAGATCGATCCAATCGTTCTTGTAGAGAATAAGGTCGGTCTTAAGCGGTCTGATGTAACGACGAGGTCTAGAAGGATGGGAATTGTAATAGTCAGCTCAGCATTATTGCGGTTGGTATTAGTTTTATCCCACAGGTGAAGCTGCGGTGAAATCTATTAGACCTTTAGAACTATTTTAATGTACTTCTACTATCCCGACGATGTAAATTCTGTCGAGACCAAATTTTAGACCTCAGACGTAAATGTTGCAGGGCAAAAAGTGAAGAGAGTGCAGAATTTCTGATAACTTGGATACGCTGTTTAGCAAAACGCTGAGTTCAGTTGTCGAAGATGTGCAGAAACAAAGCAGTCAGTTGTGACACCACAACTGCGACTGCTCCGCCTAATCATGGAGTCGGTGAGGTATGGCTGCAGTAACTGAAGGGAGAGTGATCTCGAAATCAACAAAAAAACTGCGCCATCATCGTACGACACAAGGTACTGAAAGTGACCACAATAAGCTAGAGTAGAGATCGTTCAAAATTTTATTTACTCAACCTTGCCAAGTGGGACAAAAAGTTGGCTCTATCCACCGCATATTGATACATAGAGCACCCCATCGCCATTGAGTATGTATGACACTACCATTTTGACACTACGACAAAAGTATTTGTGACCACCATAGATTTCGTTTGTATGCTCGAGAAATTCACTACCAAAGTTCAGTAATTGTGGAGGCAATAGTGAATTTTTATCCTACGGGTTGATTGTGTGTGGATGCAAGAAAATCACTGTGTGTACAAAAATATTGCAACTCCTTTGTCCTAGCCGTAGACCTAACGAATAGCCTTACGAGACAACGATCCAGCCAGTACGTTGTAACTAAAAAAAGTTTCGGGATGCCGCCTTTAAGCGCTCAATCCTTCAAGCAGTCTACTATTAGTTACCCCCTTCTAAATAGCAAAAGTGGGCGCCCTGGTTCAGTGGTAAGTGCATTCAATTACTGAGCGGGAGGTTCGGGGTTCGAGTCCCAGAAAAAATCAAAAATTTTTTCAAGTCTCACAACTCGAGAGTGTCTGACAAACGTCCGAGAGCAATAGCTGTCAGAAGAAAGCTTCTCTCGTCTTTCGGATATGGCTCTAAGCTGTAGGCCCCTTCCATCTATGTGCAAAATATAAGACGCACAACACGATTGGTCGCGAGAAGCTATGTAGGTCCTGGACCAGATGCGGTCTGTTGCGCCAAGTATTTGTACTTTAAACTTGGCGTTGCCCAATCGAGAGAGATCAGGCTTCAGAAGTATTATAAAATGACCTAAGGGATTCATGACCTAACTAAATAAGCGGATTCAGATAGACAGTGTATCTTCCCAAGTCTACTACGTTATATTTGAAAAGTTCATATTGCAAACACTGGATACAACTAATGTACTTTCACAATACATTGTTGGCTCAGCTATATATGTCAGAGAGCATCCACAAGTTCTTTCCCAATTTAATGCTAAAACTAAAAATTAAGTGCATTTGCCACAGAGTACATTCTTTGCCATCGAAGCACCTCCCTCCTATGGAATATCAAATCCAAAAAATCAGATTCCCGCCATAGGATTCAGTCAGAATTTAATGTCGTTGACCTATTCCACTTCGCTTTGAAGTTTTCCCCAATTACCACTCAAATGTACATTATACCTGCGTATGTACCTATTCGTTAGAACGCAAAACTCATATGCGCTCTATTTTTCCCAGATGCAGGATTCGTTCTGTATAGAGCACTAACAAATATTTGACTGGGAAAAATTTAAATAAACACTCTCCCGGTGAAATGCGACAACATGTGCATGTGTGGAGCATGGCTAGGATACACCCCCCAACTGTTATGCATTTTGTTTTCCTTTTTTTTCAAGCACTTCGTAATAAAAACACGTTTCCGGATTCACATTCGTTGGCAAGGCACATATCGTTAAATATTTTCTTGTTTTTACAGTCACAGAGAATAAAGTGAAATCGTTATCCTTTATCCTGTGTCCTGCTGTACATTGTCGGGTGTATTGCTCTCTTGTTCTCGTATTTATATCTTCAATTTTCATTTTTGAATTGATGCCAAAAAATAACTGGGAAATCAATGAAAAATAACGGAAAACCATTTATTGCCTGAAATCGATATTGAAATACAAATACGTGAGATACATACAATTTCATTCAAACATTGTTTTGTGTTGGTTTTAATTTATTCAAACAAACTAAGCGTTTGATTCTAGAGTTCTCCCTGGAAACACTTTTCATGCATTTGTGCTGCATTCCGCTCTATGTTTGGCGTTAAGTAAAAGCTTCTATAGGAGAACAGGATATGGGAAAACAATGAGAAGCGGGATATGAATTTTCCGACAAATATGGATTTTTTTCTTTGACTGGAAATCGAAGTGAACGATGGAGAACATAATTGATTTTTTTTATGTATTCGCGTGGTAGCGAGGGATATTAAAAGCTACAGGTCCTGCATTTGGAAGTTGTCCAATTATTGTGTCGTTAGCAACAGTCATTGCATAAAGTTGCGCACTTTTGTGCAGAAAATAGTTTTCTCTGCATTGTTCGCAAAAACTTGTAGTAGGGTGACAAGAACATGGTTGGGTGTGACTTTTATGAGTTTATTGTTATTGGGGTGCAGATAATTATTTCTGTCATTGCCACCCCACCAGGCGATTTCAGTTATAGAGCAAATTGTTTACTCCAGTGGATATTGGGAAGGTTCAGAAATTCTTATCGTGGAGTGAAGATTGGCAAGCAATCTGCCATTTTGCATATAGTATAAGGCACAGCTTTCTAGGGTTGTAGGGTTGGCTTCCTTCCTTGCAAGACATAGTCTACAGGCAGAGTCTATTGATAGTCAAAGCGAATAGACAGGCACCAGCCCCTCTAAATATCAGTTAATACCTTTTGACCATTTAGTCAGAGAGAACAGACGACTAACCTGTCAGAGAAGATGAAGATAGTTCTGACACGAAGGTAAGGTTGCACACTAGTTAAGGGCAAATATATGAATGGAATATGGATGAGTGAAAGCTTAGGCTAAAGAAAAGATTACCACCAGTAGTTTCATCAAAGATTCTAAGCCTCGATCCGGCATTTTCCTTCAAATCTTCAATTTAGAACCAAAATTAAATGTAGGCATCTTTAAAGAGCGCATGGATAAGTGTAGTCCCCTGCAACATTCAATAAAGAGTTCAAATAGTAACCTAGTGATTTCAAATGTGGATCAGCTCCGGAGATGGGGCGAACATTTCGCTACTTATACTCAAACAACAGGTTTGGGGTCTAGAACTCCAAAAAGTCTCTGACTTTGAAAGACATTCTCTCAACAACATGGAGGTAGTAAAAATGATCAGATCCTTAAAAAATTCAAACTGGTATACTTTGATGGCATTCCTACATAGTCCTTTCAAGAAACGCTAGGTCCCACAAACATATGTACGCATATCGGAGGAATATGTCGGCCAACACAAATCCTAGAAGAGTCAGAAAAACGGATGGATATTAGGCCTTAAAAAGGAGTGTGCAATCTGCAGGGGTACATTCGTTCTTCCAGTTGTAGCAAAGAAAATATACCTACATATATGATAGTTTTCGAACTTTTGATGTCAAACGGACAACTTTTCGCAGCGGATTCGTCTTCACAAACATAAAAATATTGTGGATCATTATATTGCAATTAGTCAAGTGGAGGACTCTGGTAGATCTACTATTCATTGAGGCAAAAAAACACAAATTCTTGGCCCAACGGACTGTATGTAGTCCAAGGCCCAGCTTCTCGCGACCATTCGTGTTGTGCGTGTTATATTTTTTCACACAAATGGAAGGGACCTACAGATTAGAGCCATATCCGAAAGGCAAATTGAGAAGCTTTCTCTTGACAGTTATTGCTCTCGGACGCTTGTCAGACATTCGCGAGAGGTGGGACCGTGAAAAAACTTTTTGGTGTTTCTGGGATTCGAATGCCGAACCTCCTGCTCAGTGATCCAACGCACTAACCACGCGCTCAACAACTTCAATAAAACCATGCAAGAAAAATGTGAAGCTATCATAAAGTCTAGATAGAAAGGTAGCAAATGCGATATTTCGCCCAATGGCAAGATGTCAGGGGACACCTAAGCCCCGGGATACTACATGATTGCATACTCTACCCACGGTTATTCTCAGTAACGATCCATTTGCTTTATTGATGGTACAGTGGGTGCTAGAACGGTTATTCACTGCTTCGCTCTAAGTTCAAGGATAAACGAGAAGGTGAGTGATCTTTGTAAAAGGCCTCCCACGCTTGCCCCTCAGATGCAGCATATTGCAGCACTTCTTACACGGAGCTTTTAGATTTGACTCAAGCTTCAGATCAGCATCATCGAGATTAGTATGGATCACTCTTCCATCGAATATTTTCAGATGGTTGGTACATATTATTGGGGTAAATTTAGTTGACTGATCATATGATGCATAGAAAGACGGCAAGGCAGGTCTCTTTTTTTTGCTTTCAGTTAAGGGAATCTTCAACTGCTAACCAAGATAATTGTTCCTGCTGTCAAGAGCGTTAAGGATAAAGTAACCAAAAGGCAGAGAGAATCCTCTCTATTATATGCTTGTCAATTATCTTTTCCATGCATTTGGGAACAAAGGACATGAGGTTGACAGCGCGGTTATATTTTGAATTGGAAACTAGACTTCCTTTCGTTTTGCGAAAATAAAGGTATGTGACGGGGACCTGAAACGTGTGCAATTGTTAAATTACATCCGAACATTGAACATATGTATGTTCACGTCCGTCGACTGCTCACTATCACTGAGAAATGCCAAAACTACAATTAAATTGCTTTAACGTTAACTTGAAATGGAATGCACACGAGAAGAATGGCATCCCTAGAACCACAGAAAATTTTCCGAATCGTACAATAAGAAAACGTTTTATCACACTGTACTCGTATCTTTCCACTGCGACACACAGAAAGTACATTTCTTCTTTTGAACATAACGTTCCCATTCCTTTAATGGATTTCAAATTTCAACTGCACAGCTTGCAGTCAATTTCTTGTTAGCAGGACCCCTCACAACGGAGGCGAAATAAATTTCCTGTGACACGTTCTCTCCTGTAGCTCAACTAAAATTATTATTTCCTTCTTTCCTTCGCCACAAGGAGTCGCTTTTATGCCACAAAACTCAACCCAGCGTCGTCAGCCTTAGCAATAAAACCTTGTGATTAGCTGTCCTTTATTTTTTCAATTATACTGCATTCTTGAAAATGGACCAATCCGTGCGGAACTTGCAAGTTGTGTTGGCCATTTTGTTTTTATTGCAAAGTTTTGCAGCCGAATTTCACGTTGAAAAATACATTTTTTCTTTTGTTTCATTTTTCTTTTAGAAACTCATGAATTTTTGAACTCTGACGAAGTTGGGAATTGTCCTCATCATGCTTTCATAAGAAATTTCATGAAGCAGTTGTACGAATCATTGACTTGAACCCTTCAACTGTAGATATCCTGTGAGGCTATGTCGAATAAAACTTTTCAAATATCATGATTTTCAAACGAGTTTCCTGGAGTTTTTCAATCGGAAGAAATGAGTTTCAATGAATTGGTGCTGAAATACACAAAAGTGGGAAAAGATAATTTTCTTGGGATTTTAATTGCATTGCAGTGGCGTTGATTTGTATTAAAATATAAATAAAAGCCATCGCAGGTTTAAAATCAAAATTTTAGTTCAGAAATGGAAAAGTGTTTTGGGATTTCTAAGACAGCCGTCTGCGCTGCATGTGAGGAAGACGATGATACTGCGAAACAATTGCTCTGCTATTGTCCGGTCTTTGCTCGCGCCAGGTGGCAGGCTCTTTAGACCGACATGGCGATTGCTAAGCCCCTCGTCAGTTTTCTACGAAAGGCGGGAAAAAAATCATTTAGGTAAACTGTCTGTATGTTTAGTACAATGGACCAACAACTGAGCCTGAGTGCATCAGTAGGTTCCAGCAACCTCCAACAAAAAAAAGGTTCCAGGAATCAGTCGATTTTATTTGAAAATCTTGACCATAAGACCTTTCAAAGACCATAACTATGGCTTGGTATGTTCACCTACTCATAACTTTTTTTGTGAAAAAAAACTGCATCAAATAATTGTGGAACAGATTGGTAGGATCAATGGTCTGTAGAGCTGTTATTTTGCTTTCGAGTTGATAGTTTTGAACCGAAGTCAAGTTTCATAGGCTAACTTGTCCGCCCATATTTCCTTGACTGGAGATATCAAAAGTGAATGGACATATATCAACCTAAGACTTGCACTTGGTCTTCAGCAGCCATGAAAGCCTCTACAACGAAGCGCTAAGAACTTTCGATATGCATATGCAGTCGATATGTTTGTGTAATTAAAGAAGATACGGCTTTCTGGGCTGACACTTCTACATGATTAACGAAAAAGGACAGCCCGCAGTTGAAGTGTTCGGAAATCCATTGTACATTGTATGTTTTGAGTAACTAGAAGCAAATATTTCTATTACAGGACGAAAAAAAGGAGCATTTATCTCATTGTTTAGAAAACTATTTATGCAAGTCTCACATACCAAAATCTGGCTCCCTTAACCTGATTATTATTTTTTCTACTAAGCCACATAGTTCGACAAAGTATGTGGCAACATTGTTTCCCATAGAAAATAATTTATCTTTCAACATAATCCTTTGATCGAATGAGAGACAACAGAGGAAATATTTAATTTACCTATGCCCACACTAAGCCCAAAGGTGAAATCTATACCATATTGGAGGCATAAATTTCTCTTTGATAGAAGAAACGATACAAAAAAGGTAAAAGTATCTCTAAATCTCGAGAAAACAATTTATTTTCGAATAACAAAATATTTCTCTCTATTACAACAATATACAGCACAAGAGCCCCAAGGGGTATTTCGTCTTCAATCCCTTTTCGCAAAACACGCACTCACAAGATACAGAAAATCCGGATTTAATGCTCAAGGCAGACTTTTAGCAAAACAACAAAACATCGACGACCCAGTAATCAGGGCATCTGATGAACTATTGTGTATTGGGGATACACTCGTACTCGTACACATCTAACAATTGGAGAATTCAGCAAAATGTAATTTTCACTTCACCCCTTTCTTGACCTAAAAACACGACCTGAATGACGACATGATTTGTTATTGTGGTGTGGGATGGATACTTCGCAAACAAACGCCTACATCCACTCCTTGGGAAGCTGAAAACGTCTTATTTTTCGGTGACGCATCAGATAATCTAGGATTTTCCACGGCCATTGCGGCATACTTTAGCGTAAGGCGAAAGGCAGAAGGCCATTCTACTAGCTACGGGAATATATTGAACTGTCAGCTCTTATTATATCGAACTTAAAGCCAAATGATGTGCCGTAGGATTTGCGATTGGTTTATAAAGGGTGTGTGTGGCGATGTTAAAGAATTTCATCCTCCCTTGTTCACACAGCCTTTCGCAGATACTTATTTCTTTGTCGGCGCGGCGGCTTGCTAAAATTCTTCTCTCACATATTCGAGTCTTGGAATTTTCTTGGGAATTGAATTACGGATCGAACACATCGTGAATAGAATATGTAAGCTTCTTTGCCACCAATTGCATACTAAATGTTTTTTTTTTCTCTTCTGTTTTTCATCTTCTACATGAGCATACAACAGCCGACAGGATAATTTCTCAAGATAAAGAACGAAGTAGAAAACTTTGCCAGACATAATGAATAAAACTTATCCTTTGCGTAATACGTGATTAATGCAACGTCTTCTCTTGCACCGTACACGCAGTCGAGTAATTAATACCTGCTGGCGTCTGTGCACATGAGGATGGGATGGAATATGCAGAAAACTTCAAAATGTTTCACCTTGATAACAAGTTTTGAAGAAGAAAAAAAATTTTAATTATGGCTCAGCAGTATCTTATTTATGCTCATGTTATCGGAAACAGATAGGAGTACGATTACTTGGTCTAAATTTATTTCAAAAGATTGTTGGTGGATGCAGAGTAAATTTTATTAATTAATTATAACATAGCCTCTCAAGTTCCAGTTGAAGTTTGGAAAAGGGGCAGCCAAAAAAACAATTGGATTACTCAAATGCAAAAACAACGGCAAATTCTCGGCCTCAGCGAGGAAGTAATCCAAAATAGAGCGACTTGTAGAAGGATATTGAGGTCCGCAAACTTAGCCAACCCCACAAGCGGCGCAGTAGCAAGGCAGATACGTGGGAGAAACATGTAGTATAAGGTGTACGTGTACGTAAGATCACTCTAAAAAGTACCACAGTTGATTTAAGACTAATACTCCCTGCTTGGGAGTCGGAGGGGTATAAGAACCTACAATAACCTCTGCCACAAGGCTAAATATACTGGGTCTCTTTAATGACAGGGTCAAAATGAAGGAACACCACTAATCCACTGTTCAACTGACTTTGAAACCAGTTTTCCAACAAGGGAACCTTGGACGAACGATAGATAGGAAATCCAAATGACATCATGTCAGATGATATCGATAAAATATCACTCAAATATCGCAGGGGAAGCAGGGTCTTGTCTTTTCTGTGCTTACACACTGATTGAGCTTGAAATCTATTTAATCATCACGTCAAAAAAATGACGTCTGATAGACAACTAAAAAAAAGGCTACAAAAGAACGACAGGATTTTAGTGAACATTGGTTGAAGCTACTTTGAAAGAGATCCATAATAATAAAAAAAAAAAAAAAACACCACCAAGCCAGTCCTGATCATTGAAGATTAATGGTGGCATTGACAATAATGCACCACTCTTAGAAAGAATGGAAAGATCTGAGCTATTTCCTCATCCAGTATGTCGCTACAGCGAAGTCATCAATGATACCATATCCAGCGCACAAATGGAATCGGAAATATTTAAAAATTCCCCAAACGAACAAAGCCACTTAGACATGGTAACTTCACCTTTCCAATACCCCTATCAAGACGCACTGCGAGGGGAAACAAAGCATACCCACATGGAGGCCTAAGTGTGGAACGTAAAACTCGCCGTCTAAAACCAAGCAACCTACAATACGAAGCTACATTTTACGAGTGCTGAAGTTACACATGACCATGCTACGTCTGGCACGTATAGTTATGGTTTTGAAGCTTAGCTGCGTGGTGTCTGGTTTCTCGAAGAATTGGATCAAATGGTCAAAAGCTGAAGAAGCAAGGTGCTGTTGAAAATCAACATGTCTAAAAGTACACAGTCACTCAAAATAATATTATTGGATAGTGAGTCAGAAAAGATCACATCTTTCTTAACTAAAACTGTTTGCTATTTGTGTCGGTTAAAGCACCGAAGCGAGCACCAAAAAGTCAAAGCTGCGTTCAGCATCTCGTCTAAGACCTAGAAAAATGACGTTTTTAGTACAAAATTAAAGCTGCATCTGTTCCGCTTTACGTTGAGTCTGAAGTACTTAACGGATGTAGTGATTGAAAAACAATTGTAAGGCTATGTTCCAGAATAAATATCAAAAGTACCAAAAAACGACGAAGAAAGTGGCGAAGAAAGACGAATTGAGAAGCTTTTTTATGACAATTACTATTCTCGGTGGGACTGTGAAAAAACTTTTTGGATTTTTCTGGGATTCGAGTTTCAAATCGTTTTCTTCGCTCAGTAGCCCAACGCACTAACCAGCAAGTCTCCCCCCTCCATACTGGACTTTCTTAATAGATAACTCCGGGTACTTTGTAGGTCAAGTGAGTAATCACGCTCTGGAATTAATTGGAATCCGAGCATGATGGCTGGTAAATGGTCGTGCAAAGCGAGACCTGAATCCCATGTGTTCACAAGTCGTAGAATTGATGACAAACTCCTTGCAGTGCTCCTCTTAAGTACATGCTAATTTGAAAAACATTTCCGCATAATTAAAGTCACTGGCCCAGACAATGTTTTCTTATTATTCATTTATTGCCTTTCGCGGATACACTGTGTAGCCTCAAGTAACACATTTCTCAACATCGGGTGGTTTGCTTCCACTTCGTTAGGCAAAGCTTTGGTTGAAGAGAGCGAGAGAAAAACACTTTAAAAGTATACTCGTACAATTTCAAAAACTAGATTACCTTGAAAAATCCCTCAAGCGCTGCGGTTAAATTGTGCTTCTCCTTGAAAGACCACTCCGTGACCTAATGCGCTATATCCATTTTAATTTCTTCCTTTCTTCTTTCAACTCGCACAACTTAATTAAAACCAAAGCAAACAAAAATTCTCCGCATCGAGAGCCAACAGAAGGCAAAAAATGCGGAAATCTTATCTTTCACAAATTTTATTTTATCCCAACCGAAAAGGCTGTGTTCTATGAAAAAAAAAGAAGAAGAAGAAGAAAGGAAACCGCACCTTGAGATATCAGATGTACACAGGCAAAATATAAAGTGTATTCAACATTCAGTGAGTCTTCACAAATGAATAAAAAGGAAAACGAAGGGTCCTCCTCCTCCTGTCCCGCCATCCAGCCATCCAGCCATACAGCATTTATCAGTGGAATCATCGCGCCAGAAAAAATAAACCAAAAGGATGACGCGCAGTGAAAAAGAAAAGAACAAAGCCTGCAAGTTAAGATGGTCATCTCCTTAAATATAATTTAATCATCTCGGCTATTTTTACCATTACGCCTGCAGACGACAACGGTAAGAAGGCTCCTGCCTTAGATGAAGTCGTCATTGAATGCTTCATGGTGTAACGAGAAGCGAATAATACGGGTCCTCCAATGAGGGTGTCGCGTCATAGGCTTACGAAACGTTTCCGGGGCAAAAGGAATGCAAAGGACTTCATCTGAAGTGGGGACAAGCACTTTTTCGTTTCAGTGTCCTTTCCAGGTATTCTTCTTTTTGACTTGAACTTTGTGGAAGAAAAAAAAAAAAAATGAGGGAATTCTAATGTGCGGTTCAGTTGACGGTTTCAAAAATCGTCCGCAGGGATAGTGTCATTAATTTTGTTCCATTTGATTTTTGCTCCTTTTAAGTTTTTGGGGTAAAAGGATACACTCCGTGGGTATATCCTTTCCTTCTGCTGAGAATATAAATAGAATTCATAGAGCCTTTTGCGTTTCGTATTATACCTGTGGGACATACGACTATAAGAGACCAGGCCAGCAACTTTTAACATTTAACTTCAGCTTCGTTTCACTTCAGTTGAGTTGATATCCCAGCACGTGGGTGACCAAGTCTTTTTTGCACAAAGTTACCTATGGTATATGATTAAAAAAAGAGGTTCTACCTCGTAGAAGAAGCTTTTTTTCTTTTATCCGCTCTCATGTAAAAAATGAACTGATGGTGGAGGTGGATTATATTGAAATGAATTTCAAATTTTTATTGCCAATATCATTTCCTTTGCATCGTTTCATTGGATTGGGGTATAATTTTTAAAAAACTTTTACTATATCCGGTATAACAGTCTCCAAAAATGGTCATCTTTACATTTTGTGGTTTAACTCTACTTTTATTCGCCAAAGTCTTTTATACTCATGAAGACATCCATTTACTTAATTATTACAATTTTGATGGTGATGCCTTACAAGTACATGACCGTATGCACATGCATGTATGAACATTATTTTCATTTTATTAGCTGCCTTGCGGCTTTTAAAATTTTGATATACTGTTCGTTTATACAACACCCGCAAAATGAGCAATTCAAACTGCCAGAGCCTTCCTCTCGCCTTTCTGTTAAATCATTTTTAAAATAAACCCAATAGCAGAGCTCCGCACCAAGGATTAGAACCACTTGGTCATATAAAATGTCGCCAATTTTAAAAAGTCCTTCTATTCCGATGAGAACACGCCATTCTGTGAAAAGGATTCTTGATTTTGGTGGCAAAATGTAGCGTTCCTTGAATATAATTCGACGATACTCAAGTGATAAAAGAGAATATTTCAAACGACCATCACATGACTTTAAGATTCTGAACTTACCCAGTCACTGACCTGAGATACTGTGCCGGATGATGTGTATTTGCGACTTTGTATCCAAGCTTGATGGTGAATCGGCATCCTGTCAAATAGTGTGGGTGGAAATTATTACTCCTGAGACTTTTTATTATTGAGTGCGGCGACATACATCAGAGGCACATACGTGTATCGAATGACTACTACCTCGGAGAAGTTTGAAGCGACCATGTATTTATTTTTCTTTTGAATTTTTGATTAGTTGATGCTTTCAGTGCGAATTAAATGACAAGTGAAAAAATGCCTGGATTTTTAAATATTCAATAGCAGTGATAAATTAAATATGAATGAGAGCCTATGGCGGGATATTTACTATTGCAATGGTGGACTCACATTTATTTCATATAGTTTTGTTGACATTTTTCACAATCGAGTAACATACACAGGATAACCCCATTTGCTGGTAAATGGTCCCAAAAAAATTCGAAAACAAAGACTTTTAAATCAGCTTTATGAAAACTGTTGCGATGAATGGATGACCCTGTCTCCTACAGCGCAGTTTTATTGACCAAATAACAATAAATCCAAACAGATTTACTTACTTACCTAGATAACGTTGCTTCCCGAGGTGGTCATATCTAGTCTTCAACCAAAAAGTCTTCAGGTTCCATTGATAGGTAGCTGTCTGCAGTTTCGCATATTCGTACCAAGTTGGTTGAGGTCCCCTTGCACTTATGCTAGTCTACTGCGCCATCTCTCTGGGATGGAATAGAAGACTCTCCGAGTCAGAGCGCTAGTTTACAGCTTCTCTTCATGCTCCAGCCAAATTCATTAAATTCAGACTTTTTGAACAGTTTGGTGTATGTCCCCTACCAAGTTATCTCCTGTAAACAGTGTACTGTACCAGTGGTTCATTCCACTTGACGGCGTCACCGATGTAAGCCCGTTTTCTACCCTTCTCTTCCGCTCATAGAAGTCGCAAGCAGCTCTCTTCATTCTATGCAGTGCCGCTCGGTACGTCTCTAGTTTTGCTACATACATATGTCGAGCCAGAGGTTTTGTGTGGTGCTCGAGATAAACGAAACGTACATATAAGATAATTTAGAACACCGAGTTCAGGGCTTTAGGGCTAATACCTAGCCCTATGTAAGGAAGAGAATTAGCTGACTTGACGAAAGCCAGCACTGCACGTGTAGAGTAAGTTGATCCAGATTGATGTGTTGCTGAGGCGACGTAAGCTGATGTGCAAGGTAAGTTGATGTGTTGCCATGACTTATATCCGTAAGAGGCGGCATTTCAAATCGCTGTTTTGGCAGTTGTCATTTTCCTTCGGTACTAGATGTTGGAGGTGATTAGGGGAAAAACGGATGCATTCATTTTTAAATCTTTAAACAAAAATAGTTTCCAACAAACCCCTCAACGCCAAACTTCCTTCACACCAGGAAACAACCATTCATTTCATTTCATTTTTAATGCATTTTATTTTATGAATTCATTATTACTTACGAGCTAGACAAAAACGCTTAAAACTAGCTTAACTAACTTAACTTAATCTAATTCTAACTTACTGACCCTATGCGGGTGCTCTAAGCTAAACCTAATGCTTAAAACTATGTCTTTCGAAAAATATAAAAAAACTTAGAAAACAGAACTTGTTTTTTATAAAAACTAATATAAAATAAAAACTTAAAAACTATACACATATTTTTTTTTTTTTTTTTTTTTTTTTTTTTTTTTTTTTTTTTTTTTTTTTTTTTTTTTTTTTTTTATTTTTATCCTACACCTAAATCTTAAACCTATGTAAGCCGGCCAGGCCGACTTTGCGCCTTAGGAGGAGCTACCCTGAATCAAAAGGAAACGACGAGGGAGTTCCCTCTCCGTCCCCTAACCACCAGAATGTCTGATGCTGCCTTACTACGTCTCGCAAATCGCGACCTGCTATCGCTCTACTGAACCGAAGACGCTCCGTCATGCTGAGCGCGACGTCTCGGTCGTAGTTGAGTCGCCTATCCACAGCTGTCCGGGCAACGTGGAAGATTAGCGGCACCGCTACTTTGTCCTGTATCAGACCTTCTCTATCTAAATAGAGGAACGCCTCTGGGGGAATGAAGCCGTTAAGGCGCACTCTCTCATGACACATATCATTGGGGTAGTAGGCCCCAGAGATCAGGTTATTCATCGAGTTCATTGCTCTTGCAATGTGCTTTCGAATCATCTTGATCAAGAAATTATCCACCCTGCTTATGTCCGCCTTGTTATAGAGGATCTCATTGGAGTAGAATTTTATGTACTGAGATTCTGGTGTTCTATATAAGCGAAGGCAGGCCCTAAGGCAAGCCCTCTCAAACACCCGAATCCTTTCCAACGAGCTTGCTCCCACGTTGAACCACACGGGACAACCATATACGAGCATGGGCCGAATGAGGGCCATGTAGCAGATTACCTTCACCCTCGCATCGAGTTGGCTGCTATAAAACAGTCTCTTTGTGAGGGCGAAAGCCGCTTTGGCTCTGGCCAGAGCAGCATCTATATGTTTGTTAAAATATAGATACTGGTCTAGCCAGAACCCAAGGTATCTGACTACATTTCGAGACGCTAATGGTTGTCCGTGCTGTCCCACGATTGAGAACTTTCGCCAATTCTTTCTGGTATCCGCAGAGGCCCCAGATAACGACGTCCTAAACAGGATGGTTTCCGACTTCTGGAAGTTGATTTTCAACTTCCAGTCGTCGCAATATCGCTTGATCTTATCGAAGTCACGCTGCAAGAGTATTGCAATGACCTCGATCTTTGGTCCTGATCTGTACGCTATCAAGTCGTCGGCGTACGCTATAGCATGGTGAAGAGATCCTACGAGATCACTTGTGTAAATGTTAAAGAGGATCGGCGAATTTACCGCGCCCTGTTGCAGACCATTTTTAATATCAAACGTACCAGCAGAAGTCACATTGCCATTTTTCACAATGAACTGTCTACCGGTGAGCATGTTACAAAACATGTATAGCAGTGGTTTACTTATGCCCAGCCTACTCAGCTTGTAGAAGAGTCCTTCTAGCCATACGGTATCGAAGGCCTTCTCCAAGTCAACCAGGCAGGCACCCGTGCATTGTTTCTTGCTTTTGTTCCATTGGATATCCGACACCAGTTTAGACGCGGCATGTATTGTATCATGCCCCGCCTTAAAACCGAATTGGTTATCCGGAACAATATTCATGTCCTCAACCCACTTAGACAGGGCTCTATTGACAACCTTCTCGAATACCTTGCTGATGTTCGGAAGGAGACTTATCGACCGGAGATTTGCCGGATTGGACGTATCTTTACCCCTTTTGGGAATAGGATGAACCACCGCTGTTTTCCAGTGCGACGGATAATGTGCATTATTCAGCGCATTGTTAAACAGGATGGTGTAAATGTTCACCGCTTCTGGAGGGAGATGTCTTAGCACAATGTTAGACACTCCGTCGATACCCACGGATTTCTTCCTTCTCAATGATTCGAAGATCGCTTGGAGTTCTACCTTCGATATGAACGGGGGATGTACCTCCACATTGGCGATGACATTATTTGCCATATTATCGTCATTGAACTCGGTGAAACCGTTGTTCTCTGATCGCCAGTGCTGTATATCATTTTGAAGGTAAAAGTTGTGCACAAGGACTCGACTTTCCAGGTCGTGGTTCGGGCAAATACTATCATTCACCTTATACACTTCCTGAAAAGTCGCTCCTATAGCCTCTACCTTCTCCTGCGGATCTTCGATCACAAAGAAGTTGTCATCACTGACGGCGTTCCCTGGATCTATGCCTGCTGTTATAAGTATCTGTTCGGTGTTCGTCGTTCGGGGGATCTTAAGACATGGCAGGTCGTTCTGATTATTCCTCCGAAATATTTTATTTATTTGCGGGAACATACTCGGGTTGCTGGATTTTACAGCCCGAATTTTTTTGTTCCAGTGCAAGCTTACAGAGAGTCTGTAATTTTCTTTTATTAACTGTTGGAGGTTTTTAATCAACGACTTAAGTGTCCTGATCTCCGAGTTTTGTCTGTCAGTAAACCGTCTGTACAAGATTTTTAATCTTGACAGAAGTCTACTTTTTTGTAGGTGAAGTGCGTCAATTGTTGCGTTGCGGTATATGTCAACGTTGTCAGTATGTTGATACCGAGGTATCGTGCTGTCCATCGTTCGTTTAATGGTCTCGTCCATTCGCTGTAGGTATCTGTCGATCTCCTCATTTGACAGTTTCCTATTGGACGGTGGGTAGAGCGAGTGTGAGGAGAGTGCTCTTGTCAATACTCTGGAGAAGCGTGTCCAACGCGTCCTACTGTAATTGTAGGGGTACGTTTGGACAAACTCCTCCAACTCCGCAATCTCGTTGGGAATTGTGATTTCGGCACTAAGTCCGCAATGGTCACTGTCATACACGAATGTGTGTAGGCAGTTTCTCGTTTGTCGGTTCGTGTTGGTCAGTTGTAACCGTACGTCGAACAGCAGAAGATCCAGATAGGAGCCGGCGCTAGGATACGACGGACTATCGGTAGCTTTCAAATCGAGTCTGTACTCGACATTGTGTAGACCCCACCAATTGAGTAGTAGGTTCCCCCTAGAATTTGGTATATTATTTCCCCAATCACTATGCTTGGCATTTAAATCTCCAGCCATAATAAAATAGTTCTCCTCCGACTCCAGCCTTAGACATCGAAAAAGTGTCCCGAGCTCTGTTATAAATGAAGTGGTTTGAGTAGCTCCAGAAGCGTAGACTGCGACCATGTACAACCTCTTTCCACTACGGAGAGGAATGCACACGATACAGGCCTCCAGTGCAGGAAACAACCTGTCCCCCCTAGTTGCATCAACCTACAAACTACCATAATGACTGGACAACACATTACGAGGAGAAAAATATCCTTTGCTTGAGTACCCGCCGGGATGATTTTACACATTTAAGTCCTTCTGCGAAAGCCTTATCAACCTCAAGTTCATAGAATGTTTCATAATGACATTCGAAAATGTTACTTAGGTAACTTAAGTGACTACATGCTTCCGTCTGACGTCATTGTGTCTACTTTTCCAAGGCAATTGAAACATTATTTTATACAGTGTCCTTGTCCCAACTGAACTACTTCGAATAATGAAGTAAGAAATTTGCTTAAGTCTTCAAAACCTAATTGCTCTGCTAATGATTCCCTTCAACTGTTGTCGTCAAACTTCAACTACAAAATCACAAGTATCCGGCAACCCGAAGGGTTTCTTTGCAATATATTCGAGTGATAGGACACACCCCCTTAAATGATGAAGATCTTAAAGGTTATTGCCGCATTCATATTTCAAGCCCAATAAATTTCTGCAATATTCAGCAGAGGAGAGCAACAGTAGGTACCTATACACCACCAGCATCGCACTTAAAGTTGAGAAAACTAAACCGATTAGTGAGAGCTTAAGTCCTTTAGGGAGTTGATTTGGTTTTCAATTAACATGGATAGCAAAGGAGGCATGGAAATGGGCAAAGAGGGGGGGAGAATGCCCCTCATTAGGTCTCATTATTATTGTAATGAAAAAGTCGGGTGAAACGAAAGCCTTTCAAAGGGTGAACTGAACGTTGGTGTAGTGGAGTTTGAGGATGATTAATAATTCATTTATGCATTTAAATTGTGTTAAGGTCGTTTCGAGTTTTCTGTCTTTTTTTTTGTGTTGGCGTTCCTTTTGTATTTTTATGCCCATCAGCAGAAAAGTATCTGTCCATCAAGAGAGAGAGTGCTCGGCTGGTGGCTAATGAGAGTTTGGTGCGCGGTTTTGGGTTGATTAATATGGGCACCTTTCACTCTTGTTTTTTCCATAATTAAGAAATGCAAATTCTATGAGGACACCTACCCGTAATGACCCTACCCTTAATCGAAATATTATGTTGGTAATCATTTATTTTGTTCTTTGTTCCCATTTTGGGGCGTTAATTAATATTTTGTGAAAGGATCAACATAAAGTAATCAAGCAATTACGATAATTGAAAAATGCATGAACTTGGATGGCACTCGTGGAAGCAGTTTAAATTGAAGTATTTCCCAAATCACTGCGCTCTTTAAATGCCCACTTCGACTGGCGTCTTGATCATACAATCAATCTTATGTTAGTTGCTGTCATTAGACTCTGTCGTACGCAAATAGGGTTATTGTTCATGAATTTTGCGCTATGCCGATTGTCATTTAGTATCCGTTCAAGTGCCTGAAGCTCAGGACCTCGGCCTCTTTTGCTTGGCTTTGCCCAGCATTTACTCGAGGACTGCTGTCGCTTTAAGACATGGTCGCTCACAATCCCCAACCTGGAACGCCTGATCCCTAGATAATCCTCTTGAATGAAGATCGGAGGAGTCCGATAGCACTAACACAGTTTGGGGATATTAGAGCTGCCCTTTACTCATTAAAACTTCGTACGCCACCATCCCTTTTTAATATCCTTAATCCTTAATCGGTATCGTACAAGCGCGCTGAAGTTGTGCTGAAGTTGTCTCGAAGTTTCAGCTACAGAACTGAGTTGTACTCAACTCATTGTCCTTGAATCACATTCAAATGGGGCTCGAAAGTGGAACGAAAATAGTTATTTTCCCCAAGCTCATCCAAGTGAATCCAATAAACATCAAACAAATGAAATGAACATCTCATGGTTTAATTTCGACATCCATTTCGCTGTCACATCCAATTTGTCCTCCTGACTGCATCAGATAACATCGTTCATGTGACCTACTCATTGAACATAATCCAGGAACAATCGAGTTAATTAAAAACTTCAATGAAAGCAAGTACCATACCCGTGCCAGATGACTACTACAATGTTGCAACCATCCTCAGTCCCAGCGGAGCCGCCGTATCCACTCGACCCCGCTCCAAAAGGATATTTTACCCGAAAGTTTAACGGAAAATATCTCATCGTCAGTGATGACGATGACATGGAGCACATTAACGACATATAATTTGCATTTTTGATTGCAATTTGGCTTAAATGAAGCTGCAATAATGAGCAACTGGTATTACCTTAGTGGATGCCACTGGTGCTGACAATCTCTGTCATCTGAAAATTGTTACACCGCGACGCCCCTAATGCACGTGGTCCTCTTTCGTTGAATCAAATGTATCTAACGGGGCTTATGAATAATTTGAAAATAACTACCTACATGTTAATTTGATGCACTGATGCATGCAAATTGCGATATTAGATAAAATTTCATGAGATGTTATTAAAAGGAGATGTAACACGGGATTAGCATGACACTAATTAGGACGTCAACGCGGGGCGGTTTTCCAACAGGGTATGTGATTCAAAATTGATTCTTAATTGGATTGAACATAAGCTCCCTTGCCAACGTGCCGTTGTTATTGGTAAATAATTTGTTTGTGGTATGTGTCATTTCAGTGGCAGAGAGATAGATTTAGTCCTTGGCACTGTACCTGGTCAGCGCTGTCAAACGCTGTCGTTTGACGTGAGACTTATTCGGCTTTTTCTGTACCTGTTCATTTTCGCCTACTCTCACGTTTCTCTAATGCCTTCCTCAAGGACGTATATCTCCTCTGAGGTAGCATAAAACTTTTGTAGTTGGTGCAAAAAATAAAAGTGTGTCGACTTTGAATTCGCGCATTCACGACCTTTTCCCCATTACCTCGCTAGCATATCCAAACGCGACCTTGTTGATTTCAAATCTATAAAAGAAGACGAACAAAAAAGGTCCTGCCAATCTTATCCTCAATCCCCTTCATCGCGCAGTGTCATCAGACATGTTTCTTATTAAATTCCGCCTTTAGGTTATCACGTGCTCAAGTGGGTAGATGAATGGATGGATTGATGAGTCGCATCACATCAGGATTCGCAAGGATTAATTTTCAGTGTCACGTACAATGTTGATGGGAATTTCTATTTTGATTACTTCTCTCCATCTCTGGTGAAGTGTCACTAAATTCCCAATTTATTCATATCTACGAGTATGTATGAGCGGAATCTGTGTGGTTTTGTACTATACAACACGTGGCGTATCTTTATGCTAAATTTGTGTAGAAATTAACCAATCAAGGCAACTACAGGGCGTACGCATTTTAATATAAGTGTGGAGAGGGACGAGAACTCATCAGCATGATTGACGAAATTCTACGTACACATGACTGTTAAGGACATAATTCATATGAGCGATGTGTATGCACACTTCATGTGGCACTTCTCGATGGTTAGATGGGTGATTGCCAAAAGGACTCTAAATAGATGATTGGCATTCTGGTTGTGGTGTTTTGAATTGAGGCTGAATATTTCTTAATGCATGTTGTATTGCGTTTGACACAATAATTTTGATTTGCAGACAGAAACTATCTAGAGAATTATCTTGAAATGCATATTAGACATCTCCAATGGATACTTGAAACACATGGTTCCAAAATAATCAAAGACTGGATGTTGTATTATTATTGTTACTTTTCGTCTTGTAGGCAAAGGATTCTCCATAACCAAAAGCTAGTTTTAAACTCATACTCACGCCGCTTCTCTCCCTTCCAAATATTAACCCTAATCCAATAGGAAAAACTATCCTTTCATTCTGGTTTGAGATTATGTGTTCGCGATTAGGCCTACTCCACATACAATGCATCCCTCGGTATAAACTAGTCTTCCATGGGTGCGACGCAGGAATCCCTTACTAAGTAACATTTCACCTCAGGATAGTCTTTGATCCTCGAAGTAACCAGTGATAAGACTCTGGCAACTCGCTAAAGTCTGAGCCCTGATCTTAACGCCAAAACAACGAGACGCGAAGCACTCGCTAATCGGGTGTTTGTTGCTGAAAGAATCTCCAGAGATGGTTTCCTACCAGCCTGTTCAGGCAACTAAACCTCATGTGAAAGAGCCTCGGCAGAAGGATTGCTATTTTTGAAGTAAAAGATTCTGTTATAATGCGCTCATCCGATTTTTTCGGTCTAAAGTACTAAGCCTGCCTTGAAACCACTGAATCAGTTTGTTAAAAAAGTCGCAGATGAGTATGTGCTTAGACCGGTCCCGAACTCTGTACTCCTCTGTTTCTGCATGAATTTTGAGTTGAGTTTTATTTGCGTACATAATGCATTACACAGTTGCATTTACAGAACAAGGAAAGGAGTAATGATTTTGATTTTGTAGAAGCCAGAGCCCCAGGATTTCTGGCAATAAATCTTCTGTCAAAGATTAGTATCGAAGTCATATAACCGGTTTCTTTCCCTTCGCTCGCCGCCTTCCAAGTTGTAGTTGCATATAGCTCAGCAGCACTATACTTTTGACGCCATATTTTTATTGCAATTTTATTCCCATTCAGAGAGTAGATCTCATGGATCATGTATTTCACTGCAAGCAGCCCTCTAGATCCTGGTCAGGTTTAAAACATAGGTTTTCCTCTTAAGGGCTCTCTCGGGATACTCTATAGCCAATGTCATGTACTCGTATGCCTTCTTAAGCAATTGTCGATGCTCTGCTTCCTGTTTTATTGGGAATTTAACATTACATTCCAGACTTTTAAATTCTCAGGGATTCGAGTACGCGAGTTGATATTTTCTGAGTTAAAAGCACACTCCCCGTCCCTAGGATAGGATAGGATGCCTCGGTCATCGATGGAAAAAGTGCGTAAGGAATTCTTTCTAATCATGAAAAGAATCTATCTGATGTGCGAACGTCATTATAGTCCTCTTTCTCCCAGATTTTTATAATTTCATCAACCATAAGGAGAGTGACAAGAGAACATTGCTCTTTCTCTGCCTGGATAAGATTAATTGGTCTTAACCTAAGCATAAGCTCAACCCATTCGCAAGAGCCTGTAGCTTATGAAAACCTCTGCAGACTACTAACATTAGCACCGCTACTTGCATAGTAAAACCTTTCGATAACGTAAAATCTGCTTTCGAGAGAGTAACAGGAGAAGAAAGATAGGTGGAAACGATGTTAGTGTAGGAAAGTCGTTGCAACAAAAGGATGTCGTACATACTCTGATTTAGCTGCCACTAATCACTGTTTTAAGCGAAATGACGACAGGCTGGTCTGTCTATAGCCCTTGAAAGTAATGTGGTTAGATTTTCAGTTTTCTCAAGAAATACAGGTATTTTTTTAATTGGAAAAAATGGCACCTAAAGTCCACACTAGTGGATTTAATGTTTAACAATATGCCAGTGACACTTGACTCGACAAATCTGTGCATCGGCTTAGACTGTATACGCACTCTCTGTTTCAAGTGTAGGTTTCCAATTAGGTGAACTACTTTTGTTTCAAGGGATTCTATTGGAGCAATCTTGTGCAAACAAAACCGAGCACTTACGTATACATGTATGGGTACATAGTCCCTACCGTCGATGAGATCGAATTCAGTTTTCTCAATCCAGTTATAATGCAAAATACGTCCTTTCGATAGAAAATACAGATGCTGCATGTAAGCCTTTCATTTGCAAAAGGGGTACATCCCTAATGCTCTTCCATTCATAATCAATACCCACTTGTGTTACGAATTTACGAGTATAACAAAAAAAAGCACATAAAATCGAAATAAAACGGATTACCGATAAACATGAAATCCTTTACTTCTTATGCTCTTTAAGAAATGCCAAGAAATAAGCGGATAAATGCCAATAGCACAAACACCGACATCCCTATCAGTGTGATGTGCTTCTTTGGTGTACAGAACGATGGCCACAAATGTACACAGTAGAGACCAGACACAATAGACGCACCAAAATATGGGTGGATGTCCTCTCTTCTTTTCAGGTTATTCCAGGCGCATCATTTTGGATTCGGGTCACAATGAATAAAAAGAAAAAAAAAATTCTGCTTATAAGGCAATATCTATTCAAGCCGAGTCGTCCTTGTACCACAGTTCTCGCCAATGCTCCGTCTCTCCATCTTAGCCTCTGTACACCCACATCATCGTCGTCGTTCGTCGTCATCCTTGTCGGTCGTCGTCGTTGTCGCTCAGAATGTATTAAGACTTTGGGTGAATAAGTCCTTCACAAACAGAATTCGTAGAAGAAAATAGAATCCTTGCAAATAGAGATTGTGATAATTTTCTTTTATATGTAAATAACCATGAAGTACTTCACTCGTGATTTTTTATTTGAATTCGACTTTATAGCCCTTGGCTATATCGCATACACCCCGTCTCCCCCTCCCCAATCCACTACGCTCACGTATTTCTCCTTTCGCAACATTTCAAGGATTGCCATTGCAACAAATAGTTGTTGTTTTGTGCGATAAGGAACGTAGGTATCCTGCCTTTTTGTTGTTCATTGTAATGATCTTTTCCGGTGATTCTATTTTGTTTACTTGTTTATCTTTGAATGGGAGTAAGTGCAGATAAAAAATTGAACATAGAAAAGGAGGACGCAAAGGAACAAAGATTGGATAAGAGAAGTCCATTAGGAATTGTCCCTGCGACGACCTATTCTTGTCTTAATTATGGTCTTGTAGATTAAATTAAAGTCAAATGGAATAGAATAAAGTACAGGCGACATTTTTCCATTTAAGGCGATACTGAAAGCTTTTTGTTGGGAGATTAAGGAATCGAAGTGGATTTTAGAATTGACAGGCCGGCAATCTGATTTTTAATGAACGCCCAGCTCATCCAGCGAGTTAACTTGTGCGATGGTTGGATACTGGTGAGAAAAAGGCTGATGATCATGAAGAAATGCAAAAAAGGATAATTCGGTTGGTTTTAAGGAACTACTTGAGATACAAGAAGCAAATTTGACACTGCTGTCCTGTCTTCTGTGTTCACTGGCAATGTGATGCTTTTGAGTCACACTTGTGTTATGGAAAACATAAAGTTTCTAGGTGTCATACGATGATTCAAATATTTGCCAAAATGTCAACAAGTCTTAAGGCAAGTTAAATTATTGACACCAAACATGTCTTAATGCCTATTTGTGAGCGCCGTAGCGCAGTAGTTAGCGCGTTGGACTACCGCGTGGTGGTCTCGACGTGACGTTTGAATCCAGGACAACACCAACAACTTTTTTCACAGTGTCGCCCTTAGTGAATGCCTGACAAACACCCGACGGAAACAACTGTTATGACAATCTTCTCTATTACGCCTTTCGGATGTGGCATTAAACGTAGGTCCCTTCATTCGTACGAAAATTGTAAATCACACAACTGGTAGAAGCTGGGGCCTAGAAGGTAGTCTGAAGAATCTGCGGATCTGCCGTTACCAATCCTGGTTCTTCTTGAGGAATATTCGTGTCGAATTTCTTCAGACACTTTTTTGCGGTAAAGAAGGCTTCATTTGACAGAAGCAAACAAACTTTTTTGACACATGTTGGATGAGGCATCGCACTCCGACCATCGACATATCACACCCTCTTACCCTCTTACCCTCTTACCAAAGGAGCCGTTCATTAGAATTTGTGCTTGTAATTTCGAGGTATCCTTGAGGAAGCTTGAAAGGCTTGAAAGGCTCCACATTAAGATTAGGAGACTTTTTTAGATTCCAAGTGTACGAAATACTTGGGCTAATCAAAGTTTGCTCTCACAGCTCTGAGATGGTTGAAGTGAGCTGCTTGACAAAATTGCAACCGAAATATTTCTAATATGCCAGTAACTGCATGACTGACTCCAAAGAGCTGACAGTACTAACATAAGGAACTGAATGAATACTATTGAGACTTTTGCTCGAGGTACAACAGAAATCAACTATTTGATACAGAGACAGTGTGGCTAGTAGAGTCGACAGTTTCTCCGCCAGAATCGATATATGCACAAAAAGTGGTTGTTCGATATTAAAGAGTCCTTTAATCTTTTTTTGACATCAAAGGCGTCTTTATTAAAGGTATTACCTACTTTGTGGAATCAGCGCGCATTCATTATCGTCATCCTACACAATTTGGCAGGGATATCAATATCAGGGATATTCGTCGTCAGATACTGTCCTACGCAGCTTTAAAGTCGATGAATAGGTGATGATCTCTCTAAGGCCAGAGAGATATGGACAAATTGTTTATAAAAGCCTTCATGCCTCATACGATACTGCAAAGCAGTTCCGAAGGTCTCCTATTTCAAGTCATCAAAAACAGTGGCTAGGTGAATGCTGACTTTCAATGTTTCTGAGACTGGGTTGAGTCTGATTCAACTTATACAAGAACAATAGCTTCTCTTAATCTTGTAACATCATCACTACCAAAAATAATTGATTGTTGTCCCCTCTATGGCTGATACAGCCGGACCACCTTGCCTTGCGTCATAACATCTGCTATCAATTAACACATTAGTTATACATTACCATAATTATTTCCTATTTTGAGAGTATACATGAATTCATATCGTTCTAACGCGTGCATGTCAGACAGAAAAATGGAAAAATATCAAAATGACACCTGTCACATGACAAATTTCAGGCCATAAACAAAAACCAGACAAATCCAATGTAACATTGACAGCAATAAAGCATCATTCAAAAGGCGATTTCTATGATTCCCCTCCAGGTGTTGTCAAAAAAGGCAAACTGAATACGTGTAGAGGTCATATACATATCTATGTAGGTATGTATATTCATCCTGGACGAAGCCCCTACACTTCTTTTCGTTCAGCAAATACGGAATGTAGGTATTTAGGACATCGGCACATGGCACACGCAAGCACACACATCCATTTACCTGTCAAATGCTGACTTCCATTATGATGGTTGATAGCAGCCGACACCATTAACAAGCCCACCAAGCCATATTTAGCAATCAATATTCCCCACGCCTAACGTCGAAATTCCAACATTTTTTCGATAAGCATTTTATCCCCAACCAAAATCGACAAAAAAAATAACAGATTCCCCCCAAAGCGTCGTCCTTTTTTGGTGTATTATTAATTTTTCTTAAATAGCATCCATGTTTGCCTGCTAAAAAGAAAAGTTCCATGTCCTGATCCTAGTTAAACCGAGAATGGACCGATGAGTGTAATTCACCTGCATATCCCTACTTATACTCTGCTGGCGCGTCCCCGAAAAACCACACCAAACGAGTCCAGTCAGTCAACAACGAAGTACACTATAAGCTCACACGCTACTCCCGCCCGTCCAAGGTGATTACGTGTATGGAAAGGACTCAGGTGGAAGTGTGGACCTTAATGGCGATAGCATTAGGTATTTATCTCGGGTTATTTAATTTCATTTCCTAATGCTTAGCCCCAAACAGGGAATTTCGATACAAATTCGCACATACAAACGTACACACACACACACTGACACACACGCACACTTGCGCTGCAAGACGTAAATGGTTCGTTCTGTGGAAGAGGGTTCGCAGCCGAAGGAATTCCATAGTCTATTCCGGAATGTAAGTGGGATGTGGGACGGTTATATTTACTGCGGCCGGTTGGGGTTCAAGGAGAAGTCGTAAATGTGAATGGAACTTCTAAGGAATTGTTAGTGAAGGCGACTTCTGTGTACACGAGCTTTTCGGATAAGATTCTTGTGCAAGGCGAGAGTAAATAGTGACATTAATTGCGGCACGAGGAACAGGTGGGCGATGTAGCGGCGCGGCGGCGACGTTGAAGAATTTCCTTATGTATGACTCTAGCAATGGAAACGCTTTGAGAGGAGGCAAAGTTTCCAGAAAATTTGTCTGCGAAATTTTAGAAATTTTGGATTAGAAATAATTAATTCGTATCGTAGAAGTAAATTTTGTTTGTCTTGCCAAATGAAAATATTTAAGGCACCATATACATATGTACCTTCAGAAATATTTTTTTTAAAAGCCTTCACTGTTAACTTTTCAATCTAATGGAAGCTGTTCATATTATTTGCAGTTACAACAGACCGTATGTGACCCATTTGTGTTGTGCGTGATATATTTTTTCGCACAAATGGAAGGGACCTACAGTTCAGAGCCATATCCGAATGGCGTTTGTCAGACATTCGCAAGAGATGGGACCGTGAAAAACCTTTAAGGTGACGAAGTAGTCAACGCTACTTCGACTTCAGATATGGTGATTCATCAATTCAGTTAGACTAGATGAAATTCTCTAGTAGAGTATCTTATCAACAAGATGTGTATGTTAAGTCTATATAACCAGCAGTTCACTTGCACCCGTTCAGGCTTTCCCTATTTTCCAGAGCAGCTCATACTCGTAAGTATGTTTTGTATAAGATCAATACATTCGATCAAAATACAAATCAAATATCTGGTGCGACAGACCGTATGTGGTCCAGGGCCTTCCTTTTCGCGATTAATCCTGTTGTCTGGGTTCTATATTTTCGATTAAATGGAAGGGACCTACAGTTTAGAGCCATATCCGAAAGGATTATTTTTAACTGAGAAGCTTTCTCACCACAGTTATTTCTCGGACATTTTTCAGACATTCGCGAGGGGCGGGATCGTGAAAAAACTTTTTGGAATCTCTGAGATTCGAACCTCGTGTCTCCTGCTCTGCAGACCAATGGACTAAGCGCTAAACCACGGCGCCACCAAACATTTTCGATTAGCCCTTTGATTTTTTTTTTTTTTTTTTTTTATAATTGGCGCGCACCAAAGGGGGTATGAATACCCTTATTCTGAATATTCAGGGCACGGGCGTTTGGAAAGAGGGGAAAGAGGAACAGAGGAGATACCGGTGCACGTTGGCTTTAAATGTTTGGATGTTGTACCGATGAGGAAATACAGCTCCTGGAAGATCGTTCCACATACGTGTCGTTCGGCTTATAAACGAATCCCTATATTTGACAGTACGTCCGAAATTGGGCTTGAGGGTGAACTGATGTGCATTCGAAGCGTGACGCGTATTGTGGGTGAAATTTTGAAGGGGAGGAATGCAAGGGGGAGGGTTTACAATGAGGGTTGGACAGAATGTCACAGTCAACAACTATAACTTCGAGGTAGTAAGGGACTTTGTCTACCTTGGCTCTGCTATTAATTCTGACAATAACATCTCGGCGGAAATTAACCGAAGAATAACTCTTGCCAATCCCTGTTTCTTTGGGCTGAAAGACAATTGAGTAGTAAGGCCCTATCTCGAACAACCAAGGAGACTCTGTATAAGTCCTTGATCATCCCAGTCCTGCTTTATGGCGCTGAAGCATGCACTCTTTTGAAAGCGGATGACATCCTTGGTCGCTTCGAGAGAAAAATTCTTCGGAAGATATACGGTCCCGTTTGCGTTGACGGGCTTTGGAGGAGAAGATTCAACGACGAAATCAACGAGCTGTACAGCGACATCGACCTAGTCAAAAAAACTGCGCATTAGTCGCCTAAGATGGCTAGGATATGTCGAGCGAATGGACACCAATGCTCCGGCCCGCAGAGTCTTCGAATCTAACCCGGAGGGACAACGCAGTAGAGGAAGACCTCGCCTAAGGTGGCGCGCACAAGTAGAAAGGGACCTCAACCAACTTGGAGTGCGCAACTGGAGGCAGTTAGCTAAGGACCGGGCTAACTGGAGAGGCTTGTTGGTTGAGGCCCAGGTTCACCCTGAACTGTAGCGCCACCTAAGTAAGTAAGTAAGTATTACAATGGGGGTTAACTTACTGTACGCATTCTTATTATACCATTATTGAGGCGGCGAACGGGCTTAATATTCTACATCCAAAAATTTAGGAAGATCTCTTCAAATGTTGCTGGCCTTGGTGCATCCATTCCAACTGCAACTTCATCTAATGCAATTAATAATAGTTTTCCAGTTTCCCTTCGTAAAGCGCCTGATCACCTTCACCATTATCTGCTGCAAGATGTTTCATCTCCCAGAAAAATTTATTTATGTTCCTAAGAGGCACCCTTAAATCGATACTCAAGGGGTGTTTTTCTAAAAGTATATCGCTGTTAAGTAGGTCAAAGTAAGAACCGTAAATTTATTAACAAGACACAAGAGTATAATAAATTTCGGACATTCTGCAAAAAGTGCTACAGCCACATACCTAGCATATTTCTCTTGCCGCATCCACCCCTGTTAATGTGCTTTCCTCATTAATTTAACGCAACAACATTTGAACGTTAGCTTTTTGATTTATCTGCAACATTTATCAAATCTAAGTACTCTTTAAGAGAAGTTAAAGAAAACATGGTACATCGATTGCAGGACAGCTGCTATGCAGCTCCATCTCCGGCTAAGGCCCCATTCGAATTAACTGCGTTCCCAAGGCAATTATGTTGCCTTTTATGACCTTTTAAGTTCATCCCATTTATCGTGCCTCAGGGAGACACAAAATGGTCCCCATTCGTCCCTGGGGATTATGACCTACCTCAAGGCAATTTATCTTTCAAATTATTAAGGTACAAGTACACCAACGAGTACCCTTCAGCATTTTGAACAAAAGTCTATGCTACGCCATTCATCCCCCGCTCAGTTATGTTTTTGATTAATAGATGTAAAGGACTTCTGCTGCACTGCAATCAAGGAAAAAAAAAGAATCCTAAAAGGGCTAAGAGCAATAAAGTAAAACAGTAAAGTCATTTCCCATTGCCACTTTAATTAAGTGAAAATTAATCATTGAACTTCCTGTTCGACCACTGCTTCCTTTTTCCGATTACCAGGGACGATTTCAAGCCCTCCCCCAATTCATCGTAGAGAGAAATGTCACAGAAATATTTTTCTCCAAAAAAGGAAATGAATAATCGGAACAGGATGACAGCATATTCAAGAAAATGGGGCCACCCCCCTCTCTATTCACCGCGCCTGGTCAGTGTACAGAGGTGACTAAATTAATTACCGGAGTCGTCAGACGCGAATTACTCCCCTTTTCGGTGTGGTGATGGTGTCCTTCGTGAGCTCAGCGAGGAATACTTGTGCCGGACGTGCGGTACACATAGAATTACTTCAAATTACCATCGATGCCTTCATTTCGGTTAGGTCTTAGGTCGAAAGGAATCATTGGGGTATTTTGATTTCTCTACCATTTGAAGGGTAATTAGGAGACCCAGGCAAACGGCCAGAAGATGGTCGTATTCTTATTTACGAAATGGATTTTCATACGTGCCTGACATTTGCAATTTGTTTTGGGGCGTAACCAGGAATTCCTAGTGAAAGAGTATCCCTGAAGGGTGTACTACAATAAATTTCGATAGGATCATTGGGTTCAGTTCGAAAATTGATATTTTGTGGAAACTGTAAGTCTGCATGTCCTTTTTGATTCAATAAGAGAAGGGCGGCTGGTGTGGATGTGTATCTTCACCTTGTCACTGATTGAATATGTGAATTTTGAGGCGCAGTTCCTATAGATGAACTGCTGTGAAATATTGGGTATCTTTGATTTGATGAATGCGTAGGCTAGGTCTAACACCCATTTTACTTTCCACATTCTTGTCAAATAGAACTAGGATGCTTCGAATAGTTTCAGACGATTTTCAAAAGTCCATGCCAATCAGAATAGGCGCGGACTTAACACCTAGAACTTCTCATATCAATAAAGGCCTACAGCAGGACAACGGCTTTGTGTTTTCCCAAGGAATGAAAGGATCTAAGCTTTGTCGACGATGTTATACTTTAATCTCTGCCTATCTCTCCATCGGGTGTGTGTGACTTAGTAATTTTCGACCTGTTTGAGCTACAGAGCTGAAAGTTGCTCGGAGTTATGGAATGCATTAAAGCTGACTCTAGCTAATTCCTAGACCTTTCGATTTCCTCTTAACTATTCTGTTCTATAATTCCTTGGGGGACCTGCTCTTATACCAGCTAGTTGAGCGCATTCCACGGAGTGGCGAATTTTGCATTGGTGTTATCTTTGTAATGACTGTCCCATCAACTGCCACTTTCTCCTCCGTATGCCCATAGGTTCTTGACCCACTTCCGGATCGAGCTATTATTTTGACGATGGCACCACCTACCCTCAGGAACTGCAGACCGAAAATATTGAAAAACTGCGTGAAAACTCAGTGGGCTTTGGACTGTTGGCTGCGGAAATAATCAATTTCAGCAAATGTAGCGCATGTGGCATTACATTATATCTATTACCCTTAATCATTGTTCACTATCTACGTTCTCTGTATACCCAATAAACCATGCATCATGACTTTATCAAAAAAATACACAAAATTGTCATTCACCCCCCTTCTCGAGCACTCCAATCTTCCGAACCAAACCATCTGACCTTTGTTGTTGATTACATGTATTTTCCAACTTAGTTCCACGATAACATTTACAAACTCAAAGCAAATCTTACCGGCAACCCAATCGGTGAATTTATCCTTACTAATCCTATCCTGAATGATAAGAACCCTTTCTTGTAAGTTCAAAAAATTTATGAAAAATAATTCGAAAATAAACTAAGAGAGTACACTCACCAGCTCACGCATGTGTTTACCTGTGCAATCGTTTTTATCTATTTTTAAAGGCAATTTCGCTGCCCATATCATCGCGTTTTTAATATCGGAGCCAATTTTATCTTATCACTTGGCCGCGATAAGATTACAAGTCAGGCATCGTCATCATCAGTGAAATGCGTTAAGGGTGGCTCGCTTTAAATTCATTTTAATTTGGAATGATTAATAGCCGAACTAGTTCGATGTGGAACGACGTCTTTTGTAACGGTTTTGGGACGGTTTTGTGATGTATCTGCGCTATTTATTGCTTTCAAGTGTTTTGCTCTTTTCTGTGATTTCTGCTGAAGAAGATGCGCTTTTGGATCGATTGTGCTATCCGGACGAACATCGCTCCGAGGGTGGGTCACGTAGGGCATGTGAGTGTAATAACGAAAGTGAACATCCATGGGGTCTAAGGGTACTGCAAATCGATTGCAGTTTCAAGGATTTGAGATCTTCCGACTTCCCAGGCGATGTGCTGCCACTGTATGCTGCATCGTTGGATATATCTTGGAATAAACTGGAATTCGTGCCGAGTTTTGCGAGTGATAGTCTTAAGATTTTGAACGTAATGCACAACAATATTTCTGAGTTGGTTGAGAAGAACTTTTTCCAATTGTCGATGTTACGCGAATTGTACGTTAATTGGAATGCCATACAAACGATTTCAGCGAACGCCTTTGCAGGATTGAAGTATCTACAAGTGCTGGACCTGTCACATAACAATTTGAAACAAATCCAATTCAATGTGTTCACCTACTTGAGTACTTTGGATAAATTGAACTTGTCATGGAACCGACAACTCAATAATTCAGAGGGTATACAGGAGCTGGATTTCTACGCACAATTTGGAGTCAACCCAAAGTTAGGTACTTTGAAACTGGACCGATGCGGCCTCAGTGAACTGCATTTACCTGAGAAGGCACCTCTCAGTACACTGAGTGTGAGAGACAATCAATTTGAAACAATTCCTCACTCCGTGCCCATAGGCCTGAAAGAATTCGACATTAGTGGCAATCCCTTACCAAGTCTTCTGCAAAGCCACACGTTGCAGTTAACCGAATTGGAAATCCTCTTCGTTGAAGACATGCCAACTCTAAGGTCTGTCGAGTATAATTCCCTTTCCCACCTGTCGAAGCTGAAAGCTCTCAGCTTTCAAAATTGTCGACTTCTAACCTCATTTCACGAGTTCGCATTCGGGATGGACACTTCTAACAGCAGCTTGGATGTTCTTAGTTTTCGGGGATCTGCGCTACGCACCTTTAACCAAACACTGCTCCCAATCTTTCGACAGCTATTGGAACTCGATCTCAATGGAATGCCATTGAGATGTGACTGCGAAATGGTGTGGGTGAAGGAGTTGAAAATCGAAACCAATGGCCGCTGCATTAGTCCATCACGTTTACGCGGAATGAAGCTGACAAACGTACGAACAAAGGACTTTTCCTGCGACCGGTGGCCTCGATGGGTGTACGGATTGTTGATTCTCCTACTCCTCATACTTTGTGCAGCTGCTATTTGGTTGGTTGTGATGGGACTGCGACCGAATCGTAGGGTTACAATGAGGAGGAAAGTTGGCTCAAATAGTCCATATGCAAGAGTGACGATTGAGCCAAATAGCCAGGAAAGTAGGTACTACTAACCACAGTCTGGGTGTATTGCGCTTTAAAGAATCTAGTTTTTAAATGTTTTTAGTGGTGAATAAAATTATTGCTTATTTTTGTAATAAATTATTAACGTTCTTTCTCATTAAATTAATCGTATTTCAGCATGCTGATAAGATATAAATTTGGCCGCGAGTAATGAGACACTAAGTAGGTAAGCTTTGAACATGTTTTTTTCCGGATTAGTTATAGATACTGCTTATCGTTCGTTTCAGTGGTGTTTAACCTTTTGTGCAACCTTTATGATACACTTCACACTTTTTATAACTTATTCCATTGGTCGTACACATTCTCTACACATTTAATTTTTAGAGCTCTTAAAAGTTGGATGATTTTGATTTTTGGTGGGAAAATTTTAAAAGAATTTTTGATCGAGATGAAGTCCTCTCAGCGTGATGCAAGGAAATGTTTAAAATGGTTAATGAAGCTTGTATGCTTATATGGATACCAAAAGCTATGTAGTCTAAAAAGATGTGCAGAAATTCATTTGAAAAATGTTTGCGGAGTGCATATGATTCATATCTACAAAAAAGGCGACCCTATGTCCTGCAAGAACTACAGAGCGTATAAGATCGTATCCAACGTAATATGTGAACATCTAAAGCCTTTCGGCAACACACTCATCGGCAAGTACCAGTGTGGCTTCCGGCGCAGCAGATCGACGATAGATAAAATCTTCACATTAAGACAAATCCTGGAAAAGACCAACGAATTTCAAGTCGAGACTCACCATCTTTTCATCGACTTCAAAGCCGCATTCATAGCCGTGAGCTCTACATGGCGACGGAAGAATTCGGTATCCCGCCCAAACTAATCCAGCTGTGTCGTCTTACTCTGGAAAACACGCGATGGAATGTGCAGGTCGGAAACAGTTCTTCTGAACTGTTCCAAACATGTACCAGGTTTTGGCAAGGAGATGCTCTGTCATGTGATTTCTCCAATCTAGTGCTGGAACAGATAGTTCACAGGGCAGGCGTCAACACGGAAGGCACTATCTTCAACAAATCTGTCCAGCTGCTGGGATACGCAGATGATATCGACATCATCGGTCGCTAGCAGCATGCCGGCAGTTGAATAGGCGAAAGGAGTCGGTCTTGAGGTAAACGAGGACAAAACAAAGTGCATACATATTGTCAACAAACAAAGCAGGATCTGTCCACCGCCTTAGACAAAACATTACGTTGACTTCGAGGTGGTTGAGGAGTTTACCTACCTCAGAGTAAATATCAACTCCACGAACGACGCTTTAGTGGAGATCCGACGAAGACTATCCCAAGCAAACCGCTGCTACTTCGGTTTGGCGAAACAACTGGGTTCAAAACTCCTAACTGGGAAGACAAAATGCATGCTCTACAAAACACTAACCCTGCCAATTCTGCTTTATGGTGCCGAGTCCTGGACGAAATATGCGAGGAGTGCGAATGGACAAGAAGATATAACCTCGAACTCTATGAGCTGATCAAGATGTATATGTAGTCCAAAAAGCCAAAACACGTAGACTACACTGGCTCGGCTACATCGAGTGAATGGACAATAATGCTCCTGCTAAAAGGATCTTCGAATCTCAGCCCCCAGGTTAGAGACGACAAGGAAGACCGAACCTCGATTTTAAGGACCAAGCTATTGCGGATGCCAGAGCGCTTGGTCTGGAAAATTGGAGGCAGCTTGCCCAGGATCGAAGAGGATGAAGGGTGCTGTGTCTTAGGCAGGGACCCTCCACGGGTTGGGAGCCCGTAAAGATCAGATCATATGCTTCAAAGTATAGCTAGAAACTAGGCAGGCAAAGATTGATGTTTGGAAAAGGGATATTCTGAACGTTAATTAGCAAGTTTGGCTGTAAGATGATTATTTTCCATGAGTTTGTATCCAAATACTCAAGTATTGAGTACAGCAAGTTGGTTAAAAATGTTCACGTAGCTGCAATCGAGCTTACACCGAAGAATTCGAAACCTTGCACATGACTTAAGCTTTCTGAGAACTTGTTAATATGGGAGCCTGGATTAAATGCCATCTCTTGCGCAGCTTAGCGAAATTGTCGGCTTAAATTTGAGGCCGGTTTGTTTTTAGCCTAATTAGCATGACACAACAAGTGGATAAGTGGCAATTCGGAACGAAGCAAAGCTTTTAATAAAAATGCTACGGTAGAGCGGACTTTTTGATGTGGGCTTTAAAAGATCTAGAAAGGATTCAAGAAGGTTTTTTATGAGATTCAAGCCTCGGTATACCTTTTTTTTTTGTATGCCTGATGAAGTGTATAGAGAATTGATCGTTAGGAATTCCTTTGGGAAAATTACCTGCTCCACCAGCCCTTAATTTTTACATCCATCGAAGAGAGACTACACCGAAGTGGTTCGATGTAGGGATGTATGCTCGATGCGACGGTTATGAAAATGTTACGGATGTCAGCGGGTGTATTAAAACGCGACTTATTTAGAGGTAAAGAAACCGATGTAAAGAAACCGATTCTTGAAGACCCCACGCTGGGCGCATCAGCTGGTACTGTCACGAACAAAGAAGATCGTCTTGAAATCCCGTCCGAAGAGCAATAGCGACTCAAGCTTCATTCGATTTTCGCAAAGTGGCAGACGAAAAAACGATTGGATTACTTATGCAAAAACAACAGCAAATTCTGGGCCTCAGCGAGGAGGTGATCCTAAATAGAGCGGCTTGTAGGAGGATATTGAGGTCCGCAAATTTAGCCAACCCCAAGAGCGGCGCAGTAGCAAGGCAGATATGTGGGAGAATATGTAGCACTGGATGTACGCATGGTTACAGAGGGATTTGCTGGGGTGGCTTATGTGTTGATATTCATATCCAGATCCAGAATATCCCTTGAATATCTGACAAATTCCCTGTGTAGGCTGGTACTGGGAGTAACAAAACGTAAAAGTGGTTATCAGAGCATTGTAAATAATTTTTGGCATAATTTAGTGCAGCTTTATATAAAGCAATTCATTGAAAAGTAATTGCACGAAAAGGCTGTAACCATTTCGAACATCTAGCCACCCTATCAAGTCGTTAAAGACCCCTAGCAAAACCAACTATGTGCCATTATCTTCACTTTAAACCCCGTTTCTAACCAGCGACCATCAATTGTGCGTTTAGACAAAGCCAACAATGGCACTAAAATCTGTCATAAATATTTCAAAAGTTATACCTCGTCCGTTATTAAAAACCACTACATGCAAATGAATTCCATTGAAATCCATCCACCGCCCACCGCTCACCGCCCACGCTGATTAATTCAATTTAATTAGGCCCCCGTAAAACAGTCGCCTCCATTCACCATTTAAAATTTTGTTAAAAGCAAAATTTACATACAACCTCTCCAATAAATCGAGCTCTCATAAAAATTTCCAAGTAGCTATCGCACTTTTACGACTTAGACCTCTTTCAATATTCAAAACTTTTCCGGTCCTTAATTTATACGCAATATAGAGAATTTGTAACGCATACGCATCGTGGCACTAGACAATTCGACAATTTTGTGTCGCTGTTCCGTATTGTTATCGTAAAAAAGGCACTAACCCCACTCAAGGGATCGTTTCACGAGGGATTTTAAGTGAACCGAAAGCACGAAACCAGAGATGGAATGGAGAGCAAGCCTAGCAGGTGTCGTGGCAAGCATTCTCTTCGGATGAAATTGAATTTGTTTATGGCCAGGTGCCATGCAGCAGTATGAAAAAATGTCTCCTCAGCAAACAGTAGTACTCGTACATCCGGACAACTGGGAGAAAATTCGAATTGCGAAAATTTCCCCTCGCAGATGATGTGCGCATGTCCTGCGAAAGAAAAATAACCTTTCTCAACATCGTGCACATTTCGCCCCAGCAGCGCCAGCACAGTGTTCGTCCTGCTGTCAAAACTCTGTGTGTACACAAAAAACAAGTAGGCACACGGTCGACTATGACGGTTTATCGCAAGGATACACATCTTCGAGTACTCTCCGTCATGAAGTCTCAGTTCAGTCATCTGGTATCTTTTCGTGCGGTTGGTTATTCCCATCTGTCTTCTCGGCCGGTTTGTGAAAATTTTGATGCTCCTCGGTTAATATAAATCCGATTGCATTAGCTCAGAGATTCTTGCCTTCGCCCAGGCTTCTGTTGTCGCGATTGTGTGCCACTAAAGTGTACACAAAAAAGCGTGCATATTAAATTCGTCAGATTTAGATCGAATATCCTTCGGTTACTTTTGCGTACGGGTCTGCTATTCGACGGGTGAAAAGATTCTCGAGTCATTCCACCCTTCCAAGCCCACGTTCGGGAAGGCAAGGCCTATTTAAGATTTTTTTTTCCCCTAACGTATGGGTGGTATCGGTCTGCTAAGTGCCAAATAAAAAAAGGAACAACGATACAAGTAACAAATAAAAGGAAAAAAAAAACCTCATAAAGAGTGTATAATGTGAAACGGTTGATGTGTGTATACAAACAGAAAATATTGATGAACGGTTGATAAATTATTCGATATTGCTACTGACAGCTGTGATTTTTTTTCGTTTTTTTTTTGTTGTTAGCGTAACTAACAACAAATTTGCCAAGCTCCTTAGAACCTTCGCGTATATTATTCGGGACATGGGGCTATGTGCCTTATAATTTAATTACCACCTCTTCCACATGTTCGGTAACTTTAACAGAATCCTACAAGGATAATCGCTTTCGCCCTTTCCCTTGGGTGACACAATCGGAGTGAAGTGGAGTGGAAAATCGGGTGCTATCCTGTCAGATAAGAGCTACGAAAGCAGATTTCTTCGATAGACGTCGTCAGATAACGGCTTCAAAACGTTGTCGGATTTACTTAAAAGTAAGACTTCTTTTTTTTCTTTCCTATTTCTACCCTCTTACTGTTATTGTCTGGCATTTTGATGGAGTGAGTGGGTGGAATGGTGTTTCGTGGAACGGGATTTTACGGTGACAACCCCAAAATTAAGTCTAATGCAAAAAAATGGAAATTTAATTTCTCAAAGCGAGGAATGTAATCAGCGGAATGTTAGTTAAGAAGCTTTTTTCTTGGTTTTCTTTGAAGAGCGGTTTTTCGGTGAAAGTGAGTCCTTGGGGTATAATGAAATGGGAGACGCGCGCTATTTGGCTCTTATTGCGAGTGTTAAATACGCGGAGAATGTAGGCCTTAATTAGACATAGATGAGTGAAACAGCGTTAATTTTGTGGTTCGGCAAAGTAGTAATTTCGGGGTTGAGAGGGTTCTCGAGTCGGAAAGAATTTCTCTCATTTTTGTGCATTTCGAGTGGGGAGGGAGATCTGCGACATGTAGGCTTACGTAGGTTCGTCTATGCTTTGAACATGAACGCGGCTTACACTTAACGTATTAACATAAATACATCCTAAGAAAAATTAACCTTTGCCTTATAAGATCTCACCAGGCATCCTGATTTGACTTGAATGTATGAATTTCTTGTTTTGGATTGCGAGTTTTCGACAGTTCCAACATATCCTTTGGTTCGTACATTTAACTTGTCTAAAGGCTTTTATCTTCCCTTTGTAGAAACACAACTGCACACAACACTTTAATCTAGGATTTTATAGAAAAGTCCGTAACGGTTTTACCAGGAACACATTTATGCAGGATTTCCATTCTAAACCTATTTTTAAGCTCACACATTTAGTATTTAAAATGGCGTTCAATTTATTTGCGATAGAAATACAATAAAGTCGTGTAGAATGCTTATTAAAATCCAATTTTGATGTGCTCAGACGCAGAAACTTCCATGCCCGAGAAGTAATTCTCTCCTAACTCAACTCCTTCTTTTTTAGATTCCAAACTATCGTGTAGCCATAATGGAGGTGTGCAGTTTCTTCCCTAAATTTCCCGAAGTGCTCCTCCAACCTTTATCTCTTGAACAAAATTTCTTCCGAGAAATTTAAATTTTTAAGGCTTTCCTGACTTAATCAACAAGTAACTCCACCAAGGCAGGGCATCACATATCTAGTTGTTTAAGAAACTTTAAAGACCACAAAGGTGAGCGTCATAACTCTCGACGACTAGACACTTTCTAGGGTACGCTGAATACTGTCCAGCTCCATCGGTCCCGTGAATCCTTTTGAACGTATTATGTATGTATGCATGCATTAAAATTGGTGTGTAACAGCAGTCGCTACTCACGTTCCCTCCGAGTTGTCTGAAGGTTTTTCCAATAATCAAAAAAGGGATCCTTCTAATCCTTCTCTATAAGTCCCCTGCCTAATATTGGAATGGAGAGGTCTTTAAAGCAGTTCTAAGCTAGCCGATTTGGCACCAATCCGCGGTGCCACCTATGGTAAAAAAGAAAAAAATCTCTTGTAGCAGATTCACGACATCTGTCGACTGTTTGTGGCTCTATTTGAGGAATACCTCAATGGATGTTTTCCTTAAGTGTACTTATCTTTCTCAGATCGTTGGAGCAACAATTGTCCTCAAAAGATCTCCATAAAAAAATGCCAAAGCCTTCAGATCGCAGCTGAGCTGGGAATAAGAAACGTCTCCAAAGCGACTGATAATACGGTTACCGAACTCTGTACCTATTGCTTGGAGGCTGGGGCACCATTCTGTTGAAACCAAAGCCCTTTTAAGTCCAAATCGTCCAATCGCGGCTACAAAAATTAATCACTTTGTCTCTGTAGCATGGAGAGGTTGCTTGATAGTCACTCTCGGGTAGATGGAAATGGGCCTCGTCGCTCTTGATGATTCTCTTGAAAAAATCAGCATCACCTGCCTGCATTTCTAGCACCCTATCAGCAAACGCCGACGTCAATCTTTGAGTCAGCTGAAGTTTGTAAGCATGCGTTCCAAGATCGTTATACGAAATGCGGTATAGGTTGGTTTAGGATATATCTAATTGCCTCGAACGTCATTTAATAGACAAACCTGGGTTTTCAGTGGCAGCAGCAATGTTTTCGACTGACCTGTTTTTTTGGAACACGAGTTAGAGTCTTTGCATCACTAGCTTGGCCGATTGACATAAATTTATAAATCAGGTTTAGAATAACTAAGCGAGAAGGTGTTTCATAGCCATTTTCGTAGTAATTTCAAACGTAGACAACGAAAGTTGTCAACGAAAGACCCTCAAATAACCCAACTGTATACAATACAATATTTTCTGCAGAAAAGTGCGGCTGACGTTCAGTTGTTGAACTCTCCGACAAGATCTTGAAATTAACTTATTTTAAATCTGACATTTTATGGCCGGTTTTACTAAATCATAGGTTCAACATTTTTATTGTCTATGAATCCCGAAATTTCGGACTTGTTATGAGTCTCGCAAGCAATTCCAGCCGTTTGAATGGCGTTGTTTGCCAATAGCAAGTCGAACTCTTTCAGCTCTTTAGAGGTGGTCAAGGGTAACCAAAAAGTCCTTCTTCTTAGATAAGGTTTCCTCGAAACCAGTAAGTTCTGCATATTGCACGGTCGTTTTGGGGAAAAATATCTGAAGGCACCGTTCTGCGAAACAGATAATCCTTCTACAAGAGTTGTTTAGTTTCTCATGAGGGTAGTCCCATCAAAATCCGGAGTCAGGTCATGAATATACCACATTGCTACAAAGTGAGACGGCTAACTGGATATTTGTCTCATGATTTCATTTAACTAGCATATGTGGATGTGAACACTATCGGGCGGCCGGAGTGCAATAAGTGGGTCACAGCCATTGTGAGCGGGTATCCTCCTAATATGCCTGCGCTGCATATTATTGACATGAACAACTGACAGCAAAACAGCATTATATGTTTTCTGCAGGTCGTCCCGAATATATGCATAGAATCCTTTGCTATAATATAAACAAAAAGTTATACAATTCATCGAATTCTATTATGAATTCGACGAGTGGGGGGATTGTAGAACGTCGTTACAATGATTAAAGTCCCAAATTTCTGCATGGAATATTAAAATCTCTCAAAAGTATCTACATATGTATGTATATATTCATGGACAATTTCCATGAACGCAATACTTGATTAGAATGAGAATATACAAATCGTAACGCAACATTTTCAATTTTCTAGAAATTCAATGTCCTACACAATGCATCAAATTTCCAACGAATACCATTTGAATAACGCATTTCTGTTCCGCAAATAATCATTTGCTGCTCATGTTTCCAATTACGGCAATTGCTTTCGTTGGGATTAAATAAATTCCCTGGAAACTTCAGTGTGCATTCCGTTCATCCATTTAAAAACCCAAACGGGTCATAATTTTCTAAAACACAGATTTGGAATGATTGTGCTGTGTGCACCCTCGTATGTCCACAAGAATTTGTATCTAGGAACTCGCGCCCAATGAATTCAATTTGCGAAATGATGTGCTGATAGCCGACATTTTTTTGTTTTATGCAACATTTGAAAGGCCATTCAAATCGTCCTTTTTGCAACTTGTTTGCTATTAAGCGCACGGATTTGTAGTGGTTGTTGAATGGATGAAAAATTTAAACCGAAGTACATGCCCACTTGCAATTGATATTTTGAAGTGCTTGTGCGGAATCAGCTTCTGATATTTTTTTTTTTTTAGCATATTTAAAAAATGTAATTTCACTCTTTTAAAGTGGACACTAAAAGCGCAAACATGAATGATGCATATCCACTACACTTCATGTAATGTGAGTTGCTACTTTAAAACTTTTGCTGAATTGGCATCCCCGGTTGTTTTTATGGATTTTACGTACCGCGCTCTTTTCAGTTTTTCATAGCAGAGGAAGGTGGTCTTGGTGCCTTGCAGGATGAATCAGAGCGTCACCCAAATACCCTCTCCAGCGAGCTTCATATAACTACCTATGTCCGGTTTTGTATACCAAATTGATTGAGATCACATTACAGCTGTGTGGTTCACCTAACGTAGAGCTTTCTGTCTGCTGCGTTCTCCCAACGAAATAGCTAGAAAGTCCTTCGGGCTAGAGTGCAGGACTTGAACTTTTGTAAATAGGTTTATATCGCTATGATCCACAAGAAGGGAAACTCATCAACTGCGCCATTTACAGAGACGTTAGCCTTCTCAGCATCCACTATAAGATTATAGGTATTTCTCATATTGTGTGAACGCCTAAAAGCTGTTGTCAACAACCTGACCAGAAAAGTTCACAATCGACCAAATTTTTACACTTCGGCAGCTATTCATACCAATGTATGGATTACGATGGAGAACGATCGCTTCATTAAGGTTAGTAATAATCTCATGGTTTTGACATAATTTGATGCCAAAAAAGATTAAGAACAGGTGATGCGCCGTCGTAAGCATGGACTTCATAAACGATGGATGAAGTGCTCTCTGTGTGTTTTCGAATTTAATTCGGAGTTACAACGCTGTAGAGAAAGATATCGTACTAAGTAGTGCGCACAGGTCAAAATTGAGAAAATTATACTTGTACAACAAAATGCCAAACTTCTCATTTTCTTGAGACCTTTCTCGAGCCGCCAGATAACGCGGCATAAATTCGTTATTAAATTTAGCTCTATAATAACCAATTTATAAAGAATTTAGCTAAAGACTAAATTAAGTGGAATGCCTGTTTGTTGAGTGTCAGGTTCAGTTCGAATTGTAGCTCCGCCTAAGTATAAGTAAGTACATAAGATGACTGTTTATGAGTAGTGCGTTGCTGAAACTTACCAACGAAGAATCTTCCACACTATTAACAACGAAGGCTTCTTTCATTCGCTTTTGTAATCAAGTAAATCGTTTTCTTCAGCCCAATATATGGCGTTTCGCTATGAAACTCTTAGGTTTTCACCAAGATCTGCCAAGTGTGAATAAGAAAAATTGATTATCTTAAGACCAAACCGATAAGGGCCAATCAGACGAAAAATTTAAGGCACTCACATAGAATAGCAGACAAAGTCTTGTAATCGATGCTTAGAAGATTGTTGTCTCTATACGCTGCATTCCACTTGCAAAAGTGATCTATAGACGCTTTTTAGACTTTTTTCGGACCTTATACTTTTGTACACCCTTTTTACATTTTGGAAAAATTTTTCAAACGTCTCCTCTAGGTTATTACCTGCCTACTAGGTTCACCGCATACTTTTCATGGTGCTTCTTCTATTTGCAAAGAAGTGTGTTTTCGCTTTTGCACGTAAATTTTCGCAAGCTGCCCTTGTCTTTATCTACCTTGTCTTTATCTACTGCTCTGCTGTATACCCCTTTGCTTTGCTGAATGTCTTTATCAGCACGTTCCTCTACATATCTTAGAGTTTCGTTGTGATCGCCAAACACACGATAGGTGGTATTTTTGGAGCCTTATTGGCAGTGCATTGAATACTACCGCAATAGAGCTTATCGAGAGTTTTCGGCAAACTGACAAAAGTTTTGTCAGTCGGTTACCGCTGCTCCACACCGAATCTTCTCGTAGGATTCTTGTAATTTTGAGACGTGTTAATTATATATACAGTGTCCCAAATCGATATTGGAAAACTGGATCAAAACTGGAAAATACTTGGAGCCTACTATTCGTCGATCTGGAGATCGCCAGTCAATCAAAAATCCACGAGATCCTACCGTGCAGGTTGCATTACCAATTTAGCGATAAACTGGCATAGTTTTGAAGTAGTGATTGAAGTTTTGTCCTTCTTGTCGGAAGTTTGTGGATTACTGAGTGAAAGTTTTGACGTTCACACCTCAAAAATACACAAGTTTTCAACAGAATGTGTAGCAAGCATCCGAGAGCAATAACTGTCATAGTAAGCTATGGAACTAGAGGTTCCTTCATTCGAGCGAGAAATATTACACGCACAATATGAATGGTTGTGTCATGCTATTCCCTTAACCTTATATGGACTGTTTTCGCTAATATCTTCTTCATTTATTATAACAGTCGGTCGATGGCGGTGATGTCTGCTCTCTAGCAGTTCAGAGTCTTCGCACGTATTTGGTCGCAAGTGTCCTGTTCAGGTCCAAGAATTCCAAATGTCCTTTCCTTACTTTCTGGGGTTAACAACCATAAAATCATTCGTATTTGTTCGTGGCTCGTAGTAGACTTGCGATTACAATATTTTCTGTGGTGAAACGTCTATCTCGATGCACTACCGCCAACCTGAAAAGCTGCGTCAATGGTTTGACTGAGACTTACCAAACTGATTCGGGGATATAACCTCCATCGTTGGCCCATTCAGATTTTATTTTCTTTATTTTAGAATCTTGGTAACATCTTAAAAAATCTTTTAAGACGTTAAATCCGAAGACGAAGTCAATTTTGAAAGCACTTATTCTATCTGCCATTTAAAGAAGAGTGCCATAGCTTACTCTCTTCCTCATGTGCCGCCCTTAATTTAGTTGAAATCCAGATCCAGATCGATGTACTGTACACCGGGATTTAATCGGTGAGAGTAGGAGTTGGGGCACAATATAAAGTGTGTCATAATTTAAAACATATGACCAGCTCTGGCAGCACAACCCGAGTATCATGTGGGCTCCTAGTATGTGCGGATGACTAATATGTACCCTACTCAATTAAAATGATGTGCCTACACGAGTTACAATAGCTTATAAGTCTGAATCTTGATAAAAATAAATACACACTCGTATGTACATGTAGAAACAATGATGGCAAAACTTTTCTACGCCAAGGAAAATGCGATTTTCTTAATTCTACACCCAAACCCAAACGACAACAGTACCACGTAATATATTCCATTTCCAAGGAGACCCACGTCAATTTCTCTCAATTCTGTATGTTTTCGTTGGTTTGTTTGCTCGAAAATTTTGAGCAGATAAAACTTTGTAATTTATGAATTATAAGTAAGTGCAACTCAAAAGTTTTATAAAGTGGGGTGTGAAATGGGAACTCGATACGGAGGTCTGAATTATTTCTTTCTGCGAATTTTTGATGATTGTTTTACCCAAATTAATTACACGTGACATTAGATGTTAAAACAGATTTAAATTATCATAAGTAATTACGATGAAAAGTCTGTTTTTTTGAGAGTACTCAAGTGATTCTAATTATATCTGAGCTCCCGTGCCGTTCGATTTACATTTTGGTGTGCCAAAAACTGGAGCGATTTCAAAGGTTGTTGAAGAGCCTGGACAATGGAACCGCGGTAATTCAATCACGGAACCAGTGGCGTGAGGTGGCCTATTCTGTCGAGGGTTCACATTAAGTAAAATAAAATAAATAAATTTATAAATTTCGAATATTTTTGGAACAAGGTCAGTAATTACATGAATTTATTCACAAGAACTGAGAAGTTAGTTGCATATGGTATAAGAAACCGTTTTTGGGGGTTAAATAACATAATTCGAACTAAAATTTTACCATTAAAACAGCTTTAATATATTTTAAGACGTCTAGTTAGACTGTAAAAACGATTTTCATAAGACGCATCGTTTTTTTTAATAGATACTTAGACTTAAAACAATTTCGACATTTATTTACTATGCAGTGGACCACTGGGAAAATGTCCCAGGGTTGAGACAATCCAAATTACTAATCAGACCCTACTCCTATAAGGATATACTTAACCTTAATAAGGAAAGTATCAGGAAGCTAGTGGGCTTTCTCACGGGCCATTGCGGCTTGAGATATCACCTTAACAAACTTAACCTGGGCTCAGAGACGGAATGTAGGTTCTGCTCGGAGGAGGACGAATCGTCCGAACATGTTCTCTGCAATTGCCCAGCATTACATTGGTTAAGGAGACGTATTTTCTATAAAGAAATATGTACGCCAGCAGAAATGAAAAACTCTGCTACTAAGGACCTACTATCCTTCATTAGGGAGGTAGACGGTCTCTTAGACTAAGAACACCCTTATGATACAATAGATCTTCTAGGTCGCAGTGTCTGCCACATGGGCAAGGGTTATATTTATAAAAAAAAAAAAAATACTATGCAGTACACAGAATTTGAAAGTATGAATACTTTAGTATCTGCCTGATTAGTACAGATAATATAGGGACACTTGAAGAAGTAGGTTTCAGAATTCTGTCTTTCTGCCTGCTTGTCAGTCTGTCCCTTATTTCGGGGTTAGCTGCTGTTAGCTAATCATTGTCAATATCTAAGAAAATTCCAAACACCGTGAATCCCATGTCTTCCTTAATTTTTCCTTAATTGGTCGCGGACAATCAGCTAAAACAGGGTGCGTTTTCTTAAAGAAAATGGGCTGAACAGAACCATATTACGCATTCTTGAGATTTGCAAAGTATGTATCTACATACATCACATTGTTATAAATACGGTTTCACCGCAGCAAAATTACATTAAAATTTATCCATCCTATAAAGGCTCACTTTCATCGATTTCTGTGCAGAAAAGTTGGTATCATGCAAGAAGCTAAATAAATAGATATGAATGAAGCATGCGAGCACTCTTTGCTACAGAAATAGAACCTTTTCGGAAGCAAACCTCTCGATAGCTTCCATCTGTTTGCGATCGAATCGAACATTTTACCTGAACCAAGTGCCTACGAATGAAACCGAAGGCATGAAACTATGCAAAACCATTGTCCTCGTCCACGGCTACTACTACTCGACCCGCATTGAGTACTCATTGCAAAAATCTACACATTGGAATGGCCTGGCATAGATAAGAGCCTGGCAAAGAAAGCTTTTGATGGAATTCTCTGTGCCCCACAATGTATGGAGCACCCATGTACACAGTATGGTTTGAATGATCTCAAACATTCAGGACGAATTTGGAGAATTCGTTTCAATGGCGCAATAATGTACTCATTCTTAGCACAGTACTTAGCCAAAAGGTTTTTTCATCATTCACCCATTCTTTCCAGTTTTCGTTTTTGAAATACCACTAACGGTGTGCAAATAGCCCACAAAATTTTGTGTGCATTTACCTTTGTTCTGTGTTTTATGTTGCAGCCATAATGGAACGCACATATCGTTACATAAACACGCTCAGGCACAGGCTCTAGCTTTCACCATTTCAATTGAACAAAGAGCGTGTGTTTTTGTGTGCTCCTCCTTTGGAGTAAGTTTCGTTTTTATTGCCTTGTTTCAGCACGAGGTGCCGGTAACGATGTATTGGAATGGAATCTCGCTTCTTTTTTTTTTTATTGCGTTTCGTCTTTGCTCCGCAAGGATGTGTTAGATGAAGGAAGACAGCACTGTGAGTAGAATCTCCTGAAAAGTACGAGTACAAAGCTAAAACCTCGGGTATGAGCAGGAATGTGTGAATTTTACACTCTGCTATGCCATTGTCATCGTAACGCTAAATTGCAAAGTTGGAAAACGAATGACGATGACGGCCATTCTGATGAGGCTACTATGCGACACCATCAGGCGTTTATGCTCTTTAATATTTGATTCGTTGAACGTGCGGCACCTGTGTTTGCTCTATGTCCTGGTATCTTATACATACGGAACATTCATATCGTAGGGGTATCTGTTTTGCCTGCATTTATTTTTCTTTCATCTTCAGCACTAGGATACACTTTACTGTCGCAAGGAAAAATGAATTTTCCATTATATTGTTTTCCTTTTATGGGAGTTTTATTGCATACTCTGTGGTGTGCGGCACTTAGGTGATTCTTGATGCTATCTACCGGACGAGGACGAAATGGATTTTATTATATTTTACTTATTCTGCGGGACATTGAGTGAGTAGTGATGTTTTTTTCCTTATTTTGAATTAAAAGCGAAAAATGGTTTTATTTTGAAGTGAAAGTGGCCGTTGTTATTGGTTTGCATTCGGGTGTTAGGTAGATACTCTAAAGAGATTTAAGGAATTGTTAAGGAATCAACGTAAAACTTATACAAAACCAGTCTGAGAAGCTGGTAAGAACAAAAGCAAAGGCAAGACCGTACCTTGAAGGAATGAGTTATCTCATCAGACTCAAAGTTAGGCAAAAAGGCGCCCCCTGCAGAGATAAGAATGTAAATAATAAACATAGAATCAGCCACGTTGACAGGGTTTTTCCTACGTGTATCCGCTTGGCTTTCATAGCATTATTTCATCTCACCGTCTAGCCTAAGCTGGGTGGCTACTCAGTTGGGCTTATGGCAGTAAAGCTAATTTCCATGGCCAGCCCATAGCCTTGTTTTTATAATGTAGATTCCGTCCGCTGACCTCCAGATCCTGCGATCCGAGATTCAAATGCACTTTTGCTATCCCTTTTTTCGATGTAGTCGGCACTTATTGCCTCTTTTTTAGACCCATCTTTGCTTAAAGACCACATGTACGATTGTATTTTTCTTTCAAAAGAACTCAATATCTGCTCTTTTCTACGCTACAAAGTTGGCAACTTCTGTCCAGACTTTTTAGCCTGGCGATTTTGCAAAACCGAAGCACCAACTTTTTTTTTAAATTTTTGAGGTCTTCGTCGGGTAAGTTTTATTAGAAACGACTCGTTGAGATCTTATGATGATGTCGATGCGTCTGTAGTGATAATGTTTCATAAAAAAACCGTTGTCCTGCGCATTATCTTCTCCAGCACGGAGCATGACAGTGCATCTCTCTGTCAATATACTTATGTATGTACGTTGGAAATTTATAATTAGGATGAACTGTTCCCACCAACCGCAATAAATTTGAATTGATTTCACAGGATAAGCTTTACTTTTGTAAGAATCCTGCAATTCGTTCCCTTAAAGTCAATGAAAAAATATCATCCCAACTACACTAAGTGCGTGTTCTAAGTGTACTGTAGAATTTCGATAAAGGAGAAATTGGTTCGAATCCATTTCCATAATATCGTCGCCCAAGGTAGAGGAAGTATTTGCTCGAGACAAGACACGTTAATTTAAGTGATACTATGACCAGATGTATTCTTTGACATGATTAGCCTGATCATTGTTCTCTTACTTAGCAGAAATTGTTCAGTCCTTTTTTGAGGGCCTTTCACACAACACTTGGTTGTTCTGCATGACTCGAAGTCATGGTAATGCCTTACATGTATTTTGCACTTTTATACCTACAATGCAGTGGTTATGTGCGTGTACAAAGCTATAAATCTAAAATAGACTTATGGCCTACACACATATATGGGCCATAGCGCCACATTCTATAAGCTGCATAGGTTAACATTGGCTGTCAGCTGTCATGACACAGAAGAAAAAGAAACCATCAAACACCTGCTTGGTTACTGCCCCAGCTTTAAAATCCGTCGCTTCCGCTATATGGAAAAAGACTATTTGAGGAACTAGAGGACCTAGTGGAAGTCCCACTCTGGAACATTATGAGTTTTGTCAACAGCACAGGTTGGTTCAACCATACTAACCGATAGAATTCAGTTATGGTAGGGATACACAATGGACCAATTAGCCCCCGTGAAAGCACCTTTTCAGGTGTGCGTCCCTCTTACCATACCATACCATACCAAGCTACGTATGTTAATATTTATGTTCATAGTTTGTAGAATCTTCACAAGGGGATCACAAGTCCATAATTAAAAAATAACTAGATACTGCAGTCTTGGGACATAATTTCGCAATGGAATGCTGTGTGGGTCAGAAGCCAACATAAATTTTATGTCCACAATCAATTTATGGTATTGTGGTCCTCCAAAGCAGTCTTATGGCGTGAGAACTTATTTCCCTGCACCCTTGAAGTGGCCGGTTATAAAGTTTTTGCTATAAAAATGGTTTTACTGATTCAGTGTTTGTCATGGAAGCCTGACGGTATTAGAATAACCCAGACGCTTCCAAGTGTTTCTTTAGTGAATCGCTGTTGGCACCTATGTAAATGTTTCCAAATCTATGTTGTTTCTACCAAAAGAACTTTGCCACGCCAATGTGAAGCCTTTACAATTCCTGAGATTCTGGTTGTGAGTGTTTGCTTGATGGGCTAGATGCACCACTTCTATTATTTCATATCAAATAAACTTCACAGGAAATGAAGCCATGATACTCGTACTAACCTACATAACCTGAAAAGAACTGGGAAGGATTTTGGAATTCACTGGCCACTGGATGTGCTCCTTTAAAGAAGCAAATAAAAAATATTCGAAGCACCTCTCATATCTTAAAGAGGAGGAGCAAACTGATGGAACTTAATAATACATGAGTCCCCGATTCCCTCAGGCTTCTATCCTTCGAATGTAAGAACGAAAATTCTGATGAAGATGACGTATACGTGGCATTATAAACAGAGGAGGACATAACCCTTCATCCGTTCGAACGTTTTAAGATGTCTAGACTCTGCGAAGAGTAGTAAACAAACTTATTGGATTAAAAATAGGTATCTTCAGCATTAACTCCACTTTAGCTTCGAAAAGATATGGAGGTCGGAATGATTGTCATAAAACAGGATAGCCCACGAATAGTATAGTCGTCTATAGCGTAACCAAGGTGATGATACAGATGACACAAGAGAGCTATACAACTTCTAGTCTTCCAACTTGCAACAAAGTGATGGATCCATTGATGTTTCCTTTGAGCAGATATAAAGGATATATCTACCGTTAGTTGTAAACTTGTGCTCTTGTTTTATCTTACGCGCTCCCATAAGGAATAGCAAAGGAAGTATTCTCGCTTAAATACATTTTACGTCCGCAGTAAAAAGGACATCGTAATTTACCCTCAACGAGTAACATTCCATACAGACAGCAGCAGCAGCAGCAGCAGAAGAGTGCTTTCAAAGGACGATGGGTGATTCCTTCTTATACGACTATTGTTTACGTTTCGTCCTTCTTATTTTTCTGTTTTATAAAGAACTACGTTCGGTGGATTTGTAGTTTCGGTTTTAAAGATACATATTAAAGTGGAACGGTTCCTTGGGAGCCAGTTTGATGATGTAAGACACAAATAAATTAAGGGACATTTGTTTTCTAAAGTTTTTCTTTTATTTTTGTTTTTTGATAGCAATGGTCTGAGAGAGAATATACCAGATGTGGATAAAATGAAACGATAACACAGTTGTTTTCCGTCGCGAGTATATCACGGTGAGTAATTCGTAAAGTTTCCTTAGAATGGCGTAAAGTTTTATGGAGTTTTTGAACGTCTTTTCCATTTTTTTTCGGTTGTCCTAGTCACACTAGGTGCGATTAGGTTTTTTGTAATTTTATAGCAGATTTAGAGACATCAAGTACTGATTGTTGGATAAATTTCTACGAGATTTCTTCTGACAGCGAACTGTTAACTTTTTGCCTCGAAACAGAATCGGACATAAGTACATATGTAAATCAGAAAAGATAAACGTGCGGATATTCATCGGTCGGAAGGGCAACTTGAATTGTTTTTCAGCGTGGTAGGATAATAGGTACAAGCAAATGGAATTTTGCATGACATGATATTCAATTGAACGTTGACATAAGTTTAAAGGACACTACATACCTACTGTAACGAACCCATCTTTAACCCTCGGATTTTATCCGTTGGAATACTCAGATTTCATACCGTATGTTGTAGGCAGCAACCCGTTGTTTTGCCTTTAATGCAAAACGATTCTGACACGAACAAAAGTAGGACAATGAGAGGAAAAATGCTCCACTACATTGCATGGACTTGTGTCACTTAAGTTCTGCACATTAATGGCTGAAGATTACAAACATTCAGAACGGAAGTATTTGTTTAGTCTAGTCTTCATGTCAAGTTTTGTTGTATTTATAAGAAACCCAAGCACCAATCAAAGCCTTCAGTAAAGATACAGAAACACGCTGATCATATTCCTAGAAGTTTTGGATTCTAGAACTATTTTCCAAATCGATTTGATTCAAAAACCAGAAAACTGACGGCACTACCACGAATACTTAGTTTCATTGAAAAATTGAACTGTGACACCTTTAAGTATTGGTTGAGTCAAACCTAATAACTTCCTCAGCTTTGGAAGGAATAAGGCCACTGTGCTTTGGGCCAGCAAAGTAGGTCGGCAGTAGGTCGAATAATCATACATAGTAGAATCAAAAGACGCATCAACATGTAATAGGGCGTCAAGACAGCTACTTCGACTAGTACTCCTCAGTTGGTTCTCACTTGCATTGATGGAACCAATTGTTGTCTCACTTCCTGGATACTAGCTTACTCCAACGATACCTGGAAGATCGTTTGAAGATGGATATTTATTGTACTTCTGTGGAAATCCTTTTCGGAAAAATCCTGTCATAATCCGATTCTCCACTGGATCTCGGACTTTAGTTGTTTTACTGGAAATGAAAAGCTGATCCCTTGGCCCTTAGCATAACTTAAATGATGTTCTGTCTCCACTGTTATGATGCATGCTAGTTAACTGCTCTCAACGGATCTAGCATTTTATGAAACCGTTGAGGTACACACATTATCGAACTTAATCTGAATGTGGTAGATTTTGTCGTTTTAAGCACCACACAAAATGTTCCATTCCCTAAAAAGGCGTAGCATAAAAAACTACCCCACGGCAACCCACATTCTATACCTCATACACAACACACGCCTACTCGTGAGACTTTTGCTTATATGTATATACATATGTACATACGTATCTACTTATAATTGTTTCCAGATTTTCTGTGTCGAAACAATTAATCCCCTTCCAATTTTATTGAAGAAATTCCGCCGTATCTATACGAACGCTTTACCTTAAAATTCAAACAATTTTCGTTATGAAAACAATGTTGATCTGCAACACAAACATTCCTACACAATTCTATTCTATAATTTAAGTCCAATACACAATCTGCGCTGTGTAATTCCTTCTTTTATCTCCCACCCCATCAGCCCATCAGCCCATTATGGGGGGTGGAATTCCCTCTAGCCAGCTTAACTGACTCCTTGGCGCCACCGATATTTTCGCATTGTCGCCAAGTATAGACGAAACAATTCCCAAAAACGATGGAGTTGAATTGAATTAAATTTTTTATAACTCCGCGTACAGAAGTTAGAAGCTTCCATGTCGCACATACATAGACGGTATTGCCGTTGGGGTCCATCTGTTGGTAATGATGGTTCCCAATTCCCGAAAAATGACTTCCTTTAGCGTCACAGCGACATTAAACGGGGGAAAACTGAAACGGAAGTGGGAAGCTTATGCCGACGATTACGTTGTCGGTTGGAGGACACACAAAATCTGGGTCAATGAGTAAGCCCGTTAAGAACTCGTTCGAATAGCGCGAGCCATCGCCGTTTACACATCCTCAGCCCCACTGGGGCGCACCAGAATTCATTTAAATGTACTGGCAGTGTGTCAGAGTGGGCGCCCAAGGCTGTGCACATGTAGGTGAAATTCTCTAAATTTGACGTGAATCCCTTTTGCTTAGATTTGGAAGGGAGCACCTAAAAGATGTTTCTTTGAAATACACCCTCACCTTGAAGTACATTAAATATAATCTATATGTACAATTACATCCTTATTTCGTTTGTGAGGGAGAAATCGTAGATAAAATGTATGTAATCCTCTTCGCAGCAATGGGAATGCAATTTAAAAGATTTTTTTTCTCGCTCTCTTAAGACTTGGACTTTGCTCTGCACAAAGGAGTCCTGCGTTTCGAAAGAATTTGTCTCAAGTGGAGGGGCTGAATGGCTGACAACGTGATGTGGGAGAGAATGCTCATTGTGGGCAGTGTAATCGCATTGCAAGTATTCTAGACTAGGCCCACGCAAGTTAAAGTTTGTCGTACTCATTTGGAAAGTGGGCGTATTTTTCCCGCAAGATATTTTCTGGATCTTAGTAAGTGTGTAACAAGGACATGAAATTTGGGAACTTATGCTCCCATTTGCAACTAATCATGAACACAAAGTGTTATGAAAGTTGCTTTAGTTGTGAGTGGGTGATTAATTCTTACCCTTGGGGATGTTACGAGTGCTATGAGTATTGTGCATGTATGTAATTCTATTTTCCAACACAGTGGGAGACTACTCTTATTTGATACGCACACCCACATGGGGCGACATTTCGGATCTCGAAACTGTAGTGTGGGAGTTAACAGTCGGGTGCTCTTAGCCAAAACAAAAGTGAAAGCAAAAAAAAGGTTGGATTCCGTAAAAGTTAAACCATCATCATAAATTCAAAGCAAAACGTGTCCATGAGGATATGGTTTTTGCAGGATCACCGTTCTCAACTCAGCTTCAAACGTCCTCACTCTATAAACGAACGTTTTTCTAGAGTTTAAAGCAATGTTGGTACCCAATTAAATATGTGCAGCTACATGCAGAAAGCACATAAATAGCTCGAGGCTCGCTTTACTCAACCACAGACCGATGCACCTTTAAAAGCAAAGTTTCAAAAGGATTTTTATTTTCCTTTTGTAGCGGTTGAAAACTAAAAACATTTATGTCCAGAAGCCAAGTCCTGCGTTTACCCTTTCATCGAAGTGGCCAAGAACTTTAGGTGGACATGTAGATGTACTGCGCATCAATCCGACAATTCTCAAGCATGACATTCGCGAAGGTACTGATCTAAGTATATTTTGACATCTAAAGGAGATTCACTTCTCATGATACTTGCACGTCATCAATCTATCTTTGCAAGAAGGGACAGTTGTCGTACTTGAATCTAGCGAGTGGAAACGTCCCTGTCAGCTATCAACCTTATTTTACTTCTTCATTTGCTACTTTTCCCTGCTGTTCACTTTCTCCTCTCGGATGATGTAGCTTCCAACTATGTGAAAGGGATGTAACGTCGATACTCTGAATAGCGCAACTTGCCCAGGTTATTAGATTTTCCCAGCTACATCCACACCGTCTTACAGGTGATTTTCTTGGTTTCAATACAATCTTGTGGTCGACGTCAATCGGGCGGTTAAAAATGTCTGTAGAATTACCTATAACGCGAGATGACCACTCTCCTTTTCGAAAATACTTTGCGGGGGCTTTGCCCCACAGACAATGAAATAAACGCATAAAGTATAACACACTCGTAAAACGAAAACGCATTTACAAATAAATAACGATCCATCAAAATATTACTGACTCCAGTATCCCGTTTATTTACATAAAACGTCTTCCGACAGAAACATGCTCGTACCTATTGGCCAATATTGAATCCTTATTGCACATAAATTATCCATAAAATTGAACTTCTGTGGATTTTCAATATCATTACGTAAATAGACTTATCAAAATCTATTTAAATAGCATATGAGCAAGGACTACTTCCTCTTTCGCATCCTACAATAGTAGCAAAACAAACAAATTCTTAGACTAATTGTCCGGTGTCCTATTTGTCCAAAAAATTAATTCAGCCCATTGCTTATCCTTGACCTTGTTAAACTGACGTTAACCCCACCGTAGTTGGGGAAGGGTGGTAGAGTATTCGCCACCAAGACCATACCACTGTCGCCATGAGTACTTACGAAATGAACGACAATCAACGGCGCGACGACGATAAAAATGAGGACACAATGAAAACGCGCCCGTGCACAGGATATTCCAAATCTATTATTCTGTCGTAAATTTGTTTTTTTTTTTCTTTTTTCCTGTGCTCCATCGCCGTTACTTTGTTTGGCTTGGTTCTCCTGAGCTCACAACTCCCGAATGAATAGAGATGAGAGATGAATAGAGAAAATATTTTGGCCAATTTACTTTTTATCGTGACACGCATGGGAGGAAGCGTTTCCTTGTTGTGTGCTTTATCTGTATCTACATACATATATACTACATAGGTGTCGAGGTCACAGGGGGAAGTAGGCCAACACAACAACAGAGAGTAAAGGAATAAAGAGACGACGGACGGTAGGCTTAATGCGGTTTGATTTATGAATCACGTTGGTCCTGAACTTATTCGATCAGGATTACAGTGACAGCTTTAATTAGTTGTAACTACCATGCGATTGGTATTCGCATGTAAACATAAATTTATCTTAGATTACATTAATTGGTCTGTTCCTCCGGTCTCCGCGGAATCAACTTGAGCCAGAAAAATTCTTTCCCTGTCATTGTGAATCCCTTGAAAGCCTCAAACAAGTCGGGTGTAGTCTTGGTCCCAGAAGCAAACTTGAACTCCCGTAGAAGATAGTACAGCATGGCCTTGCCTTCCATGAGACCGAATCTATTAGCTGTGTGAAAAGATGTGAATCAAGTTTCTCTGTGCAAAGATGTGTATATGCACTTACCTATGCAATTCCTGGGACCCACACCGAAAGGAATATAAGTCAAGGGCTTAATATTATGTTTGTTCTCTTCGCTGAATCTCTCGGGATTGAACACGTATGGATCTGGGAAGTTCTCCTCATCGTAATGACATCCAATGATTGGGAACCAGATATTGTCACCGGGCTTAAGGTGTACTAGAGGCTGTCCATGAGAATCGGTCAGGGTGTATGGTTTGGAACAAACTCGATCGGTTATTATTGCAGGAGGCCACTTTCGCAGGGACTCTGAAACAACCATATCCAGGTATTTCAACTTTTTCAAATCGTCATAAGACAACCGAAAGCCGTTTAGTTTTTTGTTCATTTCGTCGATCTCCTCAAAGAGCTTCTTCTGAATCTCTGGATTTTTCATCAACTCATGAGCAGTGAAACACAGCATGTTGGCTACCGTTTCAAAACCAGCAAAGAAGAACAACAGACATTGGGCGATAATTTCATTCTCCGTCCAGACCGCAGTTTGACCTCCTTCGCCCTCAATTTCGGCAGCGTTTTGCGCCTGTTTTTGTGCTTCTATTAGCAGTTGAATCATGTCGTGGCGGATAATTTTTTTATCTTTCTCTCGGTTTTTAATTGTTTCGGTGACTATGCCTTTTAGGTAGTTGAGGGCCGGTACATTAAAAAGTTTTATCTTGAAAATCTAAAAGTAAATTTGAGTCAGCTGTATGGGATGCGTTTCAAAGAAATTCTAACAAACCTTTGTGATCTGAGGGACAACAGTCAAGATTAGAAACTTAACGATAGCAAAACCATCGAACTTTAAAATTTTCCTACCCATCGTGTAGAATTGGTTTTCCTTATCCCGAAACGAGTTCACCTCCAAGCCGAATGCTGCCGAAGCTATCACATCAACTGTATACCGAGTAAAGAAATCTTTAAGATCGAGTTCTGTTCCATCGGCCTCGATCTCATCGCGTAAGTATGTGACTGCTTCAGAGCCGCACTCGTTGACCAGTTGATATATTTGACGCATTTTGCTTCCCGTAAAGACGGGAGTAAGGGTCGTCCGCATATCTTTCCATTTTTTATCTTGAAGCATTGTTAGCATACATCCAATGACCTCCTCATCCTTTGATGATACACTGGTACGATGATTTGGAAAATGATCGAAATCCTTGATTCCGATTTTTTTTATTAGCTCAGGATCAGCTATGACGAATACGGGTTCGCGGATATTGTAGAACCCATAGACCTTTCTGAAAAAGTAAAATTTTTATTGATTTAAGAAAAAAATGATTAAAAAATTTGTAGAAATTGGAGCAGCTGTTTCAAAGACATAGAAGGAAATAACCTCAATGTATGCAGGTATGGCGGAATGCAGGCTCTTGATGTTGATGCGAAAGGAGCAAATTGGGCATATTGTCAGGAGAGTAATAGGGTAAGAAGAGATGGCTTAACTACGGCGATATTCAATTAAGAAGGTGATGTTATGGGAGGGTGCATATTGATTCACCAAATCATCAATCAGTTAGCTCCATACGCCCTATTTACAGCCCTATTTCCATAGAACGCTACGAGCTGTAACAAGATGTGGATTTACTACATCGAGTGTATGGATAATGCTCCAGTCAAGAGTATTTTCAAATCCTCAAGCTATAGAATTTTATATGGCTTACGGTGCGCCAAAGTAGAACTCTCTTTAAGTTCCATTTATCTCAGTAGATATTGAAGCTCAGCATTGGTATGCATAACTTTTATATTTACTGTATCTGACGAAGACCTGATCTGTCTATATCAGTGTGGTTTTAGGCCGGGAGAGTCCACATTACGGTAGATCTTGGAAAAAACTCAGGAGCTTCAAATCGATACACACCACCTTTTTATCGACAGCATTTATAAAGACGAGCTATGTAGAGTAATGTTTAGTCTTGGCATCCCTGCCAAACTCGTCCATTTGTGTAGAATGGCGATGGAGATTGCGCGTTGCTCCATGAAGGACGATAAAGACTTTACCGAGACTTTTGATGTCAAAGGCAACGCGCTGTCATGCGACTTCTTGAACATTGGTCTTGAAAGAATAGTGCAAAACTCACCCGCTAACACCAGATGCACAATCTTTCAAAAGTCAGTCCAATTGTTCGCATACGCCGACGATATTGACAGAATCAGAAGAACGCAACGTGATGCGTTCGTGATTATTGAGGCCGAAGCGGCGAAAAACAGCGCTGAGATCGACCGAAGAAAACCTCTTGCCAATCGCTGCTTCTTTGGGCTAAGAAGACAAGTGAACAGCAAATCCCTCTCTCGAGCAGCTAAAGACTTTAATTATCCCAGTTCTGCTTTATGGTACAAAACTGCAGAAAAAGTTCTTTATAAACACGATCATTAAATCAACCACACTTAAGCACTTCATCAACCCAATCAGAAAAAAAAAACACCGAAATTGATGTGAACAATGCCTTGCCCACACTAAAGATACGCGTAAATAAACAGCTTGCCGGCTATACTACGTAAAGTTGTACTCACTGTGCCTTAAATTTTTGATGTTGCCTTATCAAAAGTTTATTAAACGACTCTTTGCCCGTGAACAGCGATAAGGTGTTGCCCACCAATATAAAAGGTTTGTCATGTTCAATATTGCGTTCGGTAAAAGTGTTAAATTTTGCAGTTGCCCATCTGTAGAACAGATACGAGACAACTGTTATGAAAATAAATAGTTCAGCAAAGTATTCCATGGTGATGAGATGAATTTTTAGCACGAACCGGCGGCTGACGATCGGCGATTAATACTGAAATAAGCTTCTAGCTGTACTAACCGAAAACCAGTTTCTATTCAAATTTATATTCAAGCTTTTTTTTTACTTCAAGGGTAATGTTGATTGTATTAATGAAATAGATAAACACTGTAGCGAAGCTTTCTGCGTTCCACCAAATTATTATCTGTTTAGTTAATTCCGTTTTTTGTGTAATTATGGTTCCATAGGTTTATCGTTTATGGCGTAATTGATGGCTTGTCAGTGGTTCATTGCTGGTGCTTTCAGGTGGAAGCAATCGAACTTGTGGCCACATTTAGATTTCACGATTTTCTTTCTGATGTTCCAAGCAACCAAATCGATTGACTGAATTAGGACACCCAGAACGAATTTAACATAAATTTAACATTGCGCTTCGGTGATTTCCTTGATGAGGAAACGCAGAATGTTTAGGAATGTTTATAATAAGATCGCCGTGGTTAGAATTTTCGCAGCAGGCCCGTCTTGCGCGATGGGGGAACACCTCGGCCACACCCAGTTCTGATGGAAAGCATTTGGGCAATAAGACAAATATTTAGAGATATATGTACATACGTACATGCACGCCGCAAATCATTTCACTCACAGAACATATGTAGAAACGCTCGCAATATGTCGCATCGCTGTGAGGACCGATCATTTCGCTTTAAAAAGCTTTAGCGACATGTCGAAGCACGATACATTTCGTACTCACAGAATGTCATCGCTTTAAAAGAAAATTCAAGAATCTATCTTGGAGTGCGTTAGCCAAGTGTGGAAACTTTACAAGTAGCAGCATCTATACATGTTTGTACTTCTCTCAAATAAAGCACAGAACTCTAGATTAAAATAAACCAATTCCGGATAAGAAGATACGTCAAATAACTATGTATCTTCCTTGATTGCTATATGTTGGACGGTGGAAGTGGAGTAGTTTTCTTCTCAGAAGAGCAGGATCCGCTCTACCCTAGTTCAGCAAACTGAATTGGTTGCTATCCTGGACTTGCTGAACCATTTAAAGACGGTCGGGGTGTAAGAAAAATATCCTAATCGGGCTTTGATTAGGCGCATGGTGCATGGGACATAAACGCATGTCTGGTTGTGGAATGTTTTCAGAAACTTATACAAGTTGGCGCAAAATTAATCATCCTATCGGAAGATGTTATAATTTTTGCAAATGGCGTCGTACGTCAATCGTATTTGACATTTGTGAACTAGACAGCTGCAGAATACAAACAGACAAGCAATCCTGACCGTCAGTCGCGTGTGAATTGCTGTCAAACCAACCTCAATCTGAACAATGAAGATAACAATTTTGTGTCGAAAATCATCATGGAGGCGCATTTCCACTTAAGCGGTTACGTCAATAAGCAAAACCTTCGTTTCTGGGGCACTGAAAATCCGGGTGTGATGCACGAAGAGCGATTACATCCACTCAAAGCCACTGTGTGGTGCGGCGTTCACGCGGGAGGAGTGATTGGGCCGTATTTTTTTGAGGACGCCATCGGCAATACGGTCGCTGTTACTGGCGAACGCTACAGGGGCATGATAAACGACTTCTTACTACCGGAATTGGATGAGCGGGGCTTGGTGAACATGTGGTTTCAGCAAGACGGTGCAACCGCACTCACAGCACGAGCCACAGTGGATATTGGGAAGGAAGCGTTTCCTGTTCGCGTAATCTCCCGTTTTGGCGATTCGGCATGGCTTGACTTTTTCCTTTGGGGCTACTTGAAGTCGCGGGTTTATGCCAACAAGCCTCAGACAATTGCAGCCCTTAAGGGGAATATTCGGTGGCCAGGTGCGTACCTGTAGGGTAAAGTCGTTGGACGATCCCTACAGGCAAACGTTTCAAGAAGACTCACTGCCTCCTCGTGGCGGCCACCGGGCAACGGCCCTCATGCTGTAGCAGTCACCATCCGGCCGAGGAACTTGCTACTGTGCTTATGTGCCTCTCCTGTGCCCCGGTTGAACGGTTGCGGCAACGGCATGTAAGCCGGCTAAAGTGAGCGACGAGGGGAGTAAACCCCAATATTAAATCCCTAATCCAAGGTGGAACAGCATACGCTGAGGGATGCATGGCTAAGAGGGTGCTTAGTCGTTAGTATGCGAACTCCGAATACCTGGCTACCTTCGGTTTCAAGCCAGCCTTCCTGTGGCATGCCGGGCTCTGCCATGGGCGACCTCCTTTCCCGGAGACTCGTGGGTCCAAAATTAATAAAAATAATATAAAAAACTTAAAGACCGATGCATCTATTATCGCATCAACCTCGGGTTCTGCTGTCGAGCAACCCGTTGTAGCTAGAGAAGCTTCAGTGCTCTCATCGGCCAACAATCCAACGGCCTCCAATTCTCGGCCTGCTGTTGAGCAGCCGAACAACGTCAGGAAGTCAGAAGGCGATGCCATATGGGCCCCATCTGAACCCTCCCAAGACCCCAGATCTGTAGAAGTGGAGTCGGCCACTTCAGATTCTGACGCATCTACCCTTGTTGATGCCTGTAGCGTCGTCTCGGAGAAATCCGGATGCTCTTCCATTGGGAAGATGCTAGACGGTCTACAGATCCAGCATCAGCAGAGTGGGTTCGTCAAACTCAATTCAACAGAGAAGAGACGGTTTAAACATGCTTTACGCACAGGTAAAGATAGGGAGAGTGCTCTCATCTTTGCTAAAACCGCCCCTCCCGCCTCTTCTGCCCCCCCTGCTAAACGCGAAAATAAGCGGGTTAGATCAGAGGATCAGACCCCGCCGGCTTCGGCCGCCAAAAAGGTCAAGGCAGGACCTGCACCTGATGCTCCCACTTTTAGCCAAGTGGCTAGTGCTGTCAGGTTGGGTGTTGTCCCGGTTGACCTATCAACCCAGCCCCTCTCAAATGAGCAGATGGCTCTTTTCCAAGAGGCTGTTATAGACACCTCGATTGAGATGAGCAACAGTGGCGTGTGGCCATCCTTTTCAGGCTCGCATCTCAGATCGGGGTGGCTAACCTTCATCTGCGCAGACAGTTCTACTGCCGAGTGGATGCGCTCGAACTTTGAGAGGATTAGAGCTAAATGTGGACTGAACGTGACGCTGGTGGAAGAGGGGTCTTTCCCGAAATCACACATCGTCCGAGGGTTCTTTCCACAGAGTCTTGAGCTCTCCTCTGCGAAGATCCTAGCGACAATCGCTTCTCAGAACGCTGAGTTGCAGGCCAACACATGGAAGGTCGTACAGAGAGAGAAGGAAGGTGCGCTCCTTCATCTCGTGCTAGCGATAGATGACGCCTCCATGAAAAGGCTCAACTTCCTAAAAGGCAAGATCAACTACCGGTTTAATTATGTCAAGCTGATCCTTAAGAGCACCGACAAGGTTTCAGCGTCGGACAGCGGTACAGTTGAGACAGCGAAGGCTGTTCCATTACCTGCGGTGGAAACTATGTCCACCCTGCCCTTTAGTAGCAGTGCCGCAGGGCATGTTACTCCTGATGGTTCCGGATCAACTCCCAGGGAACAGGCAGCAACACCAGCCACTTCCATCACCAGCGCCACTGGGCATGGTGATCAGAATGTTTCCGGAGCCGTCCCTAAAAAGCAGGCCCCAAGACCAACTTCCTCGACCAGCAGCGCCACTGGGCATGCTGGTCCCACTGTCTCTGGCAAAACATCTGCTAATTTGCCAGCCGGACCAATGGGTCACCGCAAAGAAAGCAGAAAAACATCAGCCCCTTCGACCGGTAAAGTGACCGGTTCACCTCATCCGTCAAGCGGCGCCACTGGGCACGCTTATCGGAAGGTTCCAGAGCCGACTAGAAGCAGACCACAGGGTCTCTCTACTCAGGTTGCTTGTCGTAGAGGAAAGGGTCCTAAAAAGGCCCAATTACTCCGGCAAGCCAGATCCTCGAAGGAGGATTAATGGGCACAATAAGAGTGCTACAGGCGAACCTGCATCATGCTAAGGGCGCGTCCGCTACCCTTAGTAAGCGGTTCGCCGAAGAAAACATAACCCTTGGTCTTATCCAAGAACCTTGGGTTATTTGCGGACAATTAAAAGGTCTACGGAATAGGTCAAGTAAGTTAATTTTCAAGTGTGGGGAGCCAGTGCCAAGGGCGGCCTGCTTAATAAGCACAAATATAAACTTTCTTCCTATTCCAGAATACATCACGAAGGACCTGGTGACACTACTCATAGAAGTCCCGACCGAGAGGGGAACACAAAACATAGTGTGTGCCTCGGCATATTTCCCCGGCGACGACGACAACATCCCGCCCACAGAGGTCCAAGGACTTATTCAGCACTGCCAAAAAAACAACCTACACTACATCATAGGTTGTGATGCAAATGCGCATCATGTTGTATGGGGCAGTAGTGGCATCAACAGAAGAGGTGAGTGTCTTTTAGAATACCTTACTAGTAGTTGTGTAGATATTTTAAATAGAGGCTCTAAACCTACCTTCATAAATGCGATTCGGGAAGAGGTACTTGATCTCACCCTTGCTAGTCCATTTATTTCTAATTTTATTGAAAATTGGCATGTCTCTGACGAAGCCTCGCTGTCGGACCATCAACACATCAGGTTCGACATTCAAGGCAAACTGTCACATGCTTCTAGTAGATATGATCCCAAGTCAACGGACTGGAATTTATATCGAGGACTTGTTCTCTCAAAATTGGATATGCTCGTTACACCTATCGAGTCCATAGGGGACCTAGATGAAGCGGCATACCAATTGAATGATGTGCTGCTTACTTCCTACCACGACAGCTGTATTCATAAAACCAGTTTGTGTAAACGAAAGGTTCCCTGGTGGAATGATCAGCTTGCCAAACTTAAGAAGCAAGTCAGAAAACTCTTCAACCATGCTAAACGCACGAAGAGCTGGGACGAATACAGGTCCGCTCTTACTAAATACAATCTAGAATTGAGGCGATCTAAACGTGCTACATGGAGAAAATGCTGCGAAAACATTGCTGACCTGCCAGTAGCAGCACGAATCCATAAGGCACTCGTTAAAGATCATACTAACTGTGTAGGCTTAATAAAAAAACCTGATGGCACTTACACGTCGGACCGTATGGACACTCTCAAAACCTTACTTGAGGTCCATTTTCCAGGTTCGTCCACCCATGTACAACACTTGTACTCTAACACAGCTGACCATAGGGTCGGTATTGCTAATAGAGCAATTAGTTTATCCGGAAAAATTTTTAGTCCAGATAAGGTTAAATGGGCGGTGAGCTCCTTTAAACCATTCAAAGCCCCCGGCGGTGACGGTATCTTTCCAGCACTTTTGCAGAAAGTTATCGACCTCATCATGCCGGGTATCATAGCTTTATTTAGAGCCAGCTACTATTGGGGATACATCCCGACTACCTGGAGACAGGTAAACGTGATCTTTATTCCCAAACCGGGCAATAGGCCCAGTGAGCTGCCTAAATCTTACAGACCCATAAGTCTAACATCATTTGTTCTCAAAACGATGGAGAGACTCATCGATGTTCACATTAGAGGTCGGTTAGATTTGTCTACCCCTCTGCACTCAAGTCAATTTGCATATAGGAAGGGCAAATCCACAGAAGGGGCTCTTCACTATCTTGTGAAGAAAATTGAACGAACTCTTGGTTCTAAGGAAATAGCCCTATGTGCCTTCCTTGACATTGAGGGCGCTTTCGATAACACTGGCTACAGCTCAATAGAGAGAGCAATCAGTAGCAGAGGCATGGAAGATTCGACCAGCAAATGGATAAGAGCCATGCTCGAAAGTCGAATTATGACTTCCTCCTCGGGTGGAGTTTCTGTGTCGGTGACCGCAGCTAAGGGCTGTCCCCAAGGTGGAGTTCTCTCCCCCCTTCTATGGTCACTAGTCATAGATAACCTTCTAGTCGATCTTCATAGATTAGGCTATACCGCCATTGGTTATGCGGATGACTTGGCGATACTTATTAGTGGCAAGCACAGCGCAACCATCTCCAGCGTCATGCAAGGTGCTTTACTACATGTTTTAGAATGGTGTAGCAGAGAAGGACTATCCATCAATCCCTGCAAAACTGTTCTAGTGCCTTTTACTAGGAAAAGACTGGTCAATCTAGGACCTATCATTATCAAAGGCACTACTTTAGCTTATTCCAGTGAAGTCAAATATCTCGGGGTTATCCTCGACAAACGGCTCAACTGGAATTCTCATATCAAGTTCGCCATCGAGCGTGCTAATAAGGCCATGTGGGCCTGTAGGCGCCTGTACGGCAGAACTTGGGGCCTAAATCCAAAGATGATACATTGGATGTATACAATGATGGTGAGGCCTATTATCACATACGCGGCCATCATCTGGTGGCCGAAAGTTCTTGAACGGACAACGGCAACTAAACTCCAGAAGTTACAAAGAGTTGCCTGTCTCGGCATCACAGGTGCTATGCGTACCTGCCCGACGGCAGCTTTAGAAGCAATCGTTGGGCTTTCACCCCTTCATATCTTCATTAAGAAGACAGCTGCTAGGTGTGCTATCAAGTTGCAGATAGAATACAAGTATAAATCAGGTGACCATGTGGGACATCTGAAAATTCTTGACTCAATCCCCAAAAGAGACATGTTTTGTACCATCCCAGACACCATGGTCAAGGAGTACTGTTTCGGTAGGCTATTTGAGGTAGAAATATTAGATCGTGCAAATTGGTCTAATGGTGTTCCGGTATTAGACCCTAGAGGTCTAGTTTGGTTCACAGACGGATCGAAAATGGAATCTGGAGTTGGAGCTGGTGTCTTTGGACCCAACACCAAAGTCTCGATACCTATGGGAATGTGTCCCACGGTATTTCAAGCTGAACTCCATGCCATTGAAATCTGCGCTAGGTTAAACCTTAGTAAGGGTATTAAGGGCGCTAAAATTTTTATATTTTCAGACAGTCAGGCAGCACTCAAAGCGCTGTCGTCCAATTTAGTGGACTCCATCTCAGTTAAAAACTGCTACGATGCACTGCAATCCCTGGCGAGACTAAACAAGGTAAAACTTGGATGGGTTCCTGGCCATCAAGGGATTGCAGGTAATGAGCTAGCAGATGAACTAGCTAGGGCTGGCTCAGAATCTGCGTTCATAGGACCTGAACCTTACTGTGGCATTAACTGGTCATTCGCCACAGCGCTGATTAGTAACTGGGAACACAAGCTTCGTCTGGACCACTGGGAAAATGTCCCAGGGTTGAGACAATCCAAATTACTAATCAGACCCTACTCCTATAAGGATATACTTAACCTTAATAAGGAAAGTATCAGGAAGCTAGTGGGCTTTCTCACGGGCCATTGTGGCTTGAGATATCACCTTAACAAACTTAACCTGGGCTCAGAGACGGAATGTAGGTTCTGCTCGGAGGAGGACGAATCGTCCGAACATGTTCTCTGCAATTGCCCAGCATTACATTGGTTAAGGAGACGTATTTTCTATAAAGAAATATGTACGCCAGCAGAAATGAAAAACTCTGCTACTAAGGACCTACTATCCTTCATTAGGGAGGTAGACGGTCTCTTAGACTAAGAACACCCTTATGATACAATAGATCTTCTAGGTCGCAGTGTCTGCCACATGGGCAAGGGTTATATTTAAAAAAAAAAAAAAAAAAAAAAAGGGGAATATTCGACAGGAATGCGAACAGTTATCGCCGGAAATCTTGCGGAAAGTCATGGAAAATGCGATAAAACGGGCACAAATGTATATAAACACTGGCGGCAGCCACTTGGCGGATATCATCTTTTCCACTTAACAGAACAAATTTTAAAGGTCCAAATAAAGATTTCTATCACTCAAAATCATTTTTTTTTATTTTGTAAAAAAGTAATTCAAAAGCAAAATTGGATGATTAATTTTGCGCCACCTTGTAGAATGTGGAATTCGAAATGATTTGACATCCACTCAAGTTCTGGTAAAGCAGGTATTTATTGGGCTCAAACAAGTACAAGACAGAGAAGTAATAAGAGAAATGACACCAGACACTACTGACACCAGAAATGATGGTCAATCGTGACCAGGTGTAGAGAAGCCTAAATGGTAAAGAAATGTTAAAAAATAGATTCTGCATGGCCGCGCAATAGTGAACAAAATCTTGGGATTTCCCTGCCTAGAAAACGACGAGATGACTTTCATGCGAATGCATTTTTCATCTTCTTGAACACTTAGCTTACAATAGCGATATTCTTGTCAGAGGTCTTATTCATTCATTATCATTTACAGAGTATGTCGCATGAAATCAAGCGCACTGTGGCGCTATAACAACCTCAAAGTACAACAGTTGGACAGCTCTGCTGTATGGACACAGCAACGTCCTGGATCTGCTACCGCGAGATTACAGACTACATTCCCCCCGAGCTAGACTTTAGTAAGGTTCGCAGAACTCGTATTCCAAAAAGAGTGGATGGAGAGATCAGGTGGTAAAAAAAGACCATGGTACCCTGGAGTGGGGTCGGGAGTTTTTTCGAAATCTCTAAAAATTTCAAAGTCTTTCAGACTGCCAAACTTTGCTAGCGTTTTCCAGGCGGAAATACTAAAAATTCTTGAAGCCTGTCGCTCTCTTAATAGCAATCCAACAACAGTTAACAACGTGGCCATATGCTCTGACAGTCAGGCAGCAAATTTGGCGCTAAATCACTAACCACATCTTCCAAGCTGGTAGAACAGTGTCGAAATGAACACGGGTCCCACGACACAGAGGCATTGAGGGCAATGAACTAGCCGATGAACTAGCCAGGTGGGAGACGGTCTTTAACGTCTCCGTAGCGAAAAGTATCCACATTCCGCTTGGTATAGTTAAGGGTTAAGTCTTCTCACACTATCTATCAAAAGCTCAGACAAAGTTGAGTGAACTAAACAGTTGTGCTATATCGAGATGGATGTGGCCCACTTATAACATCGGGAGAACAAACGAGCTCCTTAGTAGGAGTCGCACGGACATTGCCAGAACTGTGGCGAATTTCACGGGTCATTGGCCTGTAATCCATCAGCTGGGTTTTAAAAACCCGCTGACGCAGCTGCAAAGACGGAAACAAGGAAGAAATCCTTGACGACTACCTTTGCGGGTTCCCTGCCCTGGCTAGGGCTATGTACCGCGCTTTAGGCAAACCCCTCTTCAACAACCTTGGTGAACTCGCGGAAGAAAGAATTGCCAATCTCTTGCTCTTCCTCAACATCACATGCTGGATCTAGGCCGTGGTAACAAAACGGCATGCCATAGTGCTAATTGGGTCTCGGGATTACCCATGATATCACCCCTTCTACCCACCTACTTACCTGTCTTAAAAGAGGTGGAAAAGGTTTACGTTTTTAGAAAGGAAATAAATATCTTACATTATTTCGCAAGGACAAAAAAAAATATTCTGAAAGTTCCTGAGATATTTTCATTTTAAGGACCTAAGGTGGATGAAGGGCAGCTAGTAATATAGGTATATGTTATTTGCAAGCGATCCAATCCTTTTGTATGTACAAAGCACCAATTTCTGAGCCTAACCAGCTTCAGAGTTGTTCACCTTTTGACAACGACGTTCTTTAAGTTGAAGTTATTGAAGGTAAGAACTGAAGCCTTGTAAAATTAATCAAAGCGAGCTGCAGAACAACCACGAGTGAGTCGCTGAAGCAAGCAAGCACAATGACGGAACACCATCCACCAATGAATACTAGGCGCCAACCATTCTGTCACGGTGGCGTAGCAGACTTCTTCTGTATTACCAAACTTGAAGGATGTAGGTATGCAAAGTTTTTTAATTGTGGTTTAAATTGGTATTTCTTTCTGAAAAGTTTTATCACTTCACTTGAAGGAAATATCTTCCTATTGCCTATGGCCAGGTATGAAAAATACGCAAAAAAGAACAAGGTCGGGTTAAAACAGCGGAAAGCTTTTAGCTGCAATAGATTACTTTCCCACCAACCACCCACCCAAAAGGCAAGTAAGACATAAGTCTAACGTTCAACGTTAACTGCCACCAATTGTGACTTCCACTTCTCAAATCACCCATCGAAAATAAGAAGATTTTCACATTTCAAGGCCACAAAAACACGTCTTTCTCTTGTCTGCTCAAAGGACATGTCAATAATTTAATTGAGTTGAAAGTAAAAGTGGACAGCACCACCCGTCCTCCTGCTACCATATGCTTTCTCTATTCTTTTACACTCGATTTACACTGACAGCTCCCTGGCAGTTGTATGTACCTGTTTTGGTATTTTCACTTTTCCTTTTTTTATAAGGAACAAAAAAAAAAGGAAAAAACTCAGAACGACAGATTTCCATAAATTATCGTCCTTAAAAGAATATCGTACACCATCGATTGTAAAGTGTGCGCAGGGCTATTTTTGTAGATAGGAATCATTTCAAAGATTTACTCCTTTTTTTGGTCTTGGTGGTGTGTCTCCCTCGATAGACTCCAGAGAGAGAGCGGTTCAATTTTATTTTAGACCGTACTCAACAACAACACAGCCAGATGTGTGTGACCCAGGAGAAATGTGTGCTAGCTAACATATTTTATTTACGTTCCCGTCAACGGGTTGCTAAGGATCGTTTTCATTCAGGATGGGAGAATAATTTATGATTTCTACAATTGCCGTTGGCCCAAGGGTCGGTCCCATTGATTCCATTCCGTCGATGCGAGTTTACATACTGTTTTTGGTTCTGTTCTTTAAAAAAAAAATCATTATTTTATGAATGCTGAACTCAGTCCCATATACCTATGACCATGAAAGGGCACTCAAAAGCCTTCATTTTTATCAAAAAAAAAATTAAAATAAATATTCAACACACTCACACTTTAATGCACCATAAATTAATCGAATTCAGCCTTTCTGGTTGCCATATGCACATAGCATTCAGCTTAGCAAGTGGAGGTGTACTACATAAAGGCGTATGTAATTTGCAGTTATCCTGTCAAGAGATTATCCTCTCTCTGAATGTTCCCGCACAAAAAATTGCAAAGCTTTAGTAGAAGAGGTTGCATACCTGCTCAAGCTGGAAACCACTTTAAGACCACTAAAAACAGTGCAATTAAAGTTTACTTCTCTACCTTTGGCTGACTTATGATGTACATAGCTAACGTGATGATTAAATAAATTATTTTTCCTGGAACCTCATAATATGCTGTGGAGTAAATCCAGTCATTAATTTTGTTTTTATGGTTGCACACAAGTCTTATAGACACTTCAGTTTCTGTAGAAGTCAGAATGGGTGCAAGGAGTGGAGACACTGTATGCATCGGAACTTTAATGCTCGCCATTAATAATGTATCTCCCGGCTCAGGCAATTAAAAAAAAACACAAAGTGTATCCTGTCATGACCCGCTTAAGGAAAATAATAACTGAACCCACAGTATACTAAAATTAGGCTCATGACTATATGTTAGCTAACAAAGCACATACAAAATCCTTGGCATATCCTTATGAAATTTAGTGATCTATTCTCTTGCTTATTCATTGTAATGACGTATGTACATATGTCAGGACCTGTAGAGGTACTTACAGTACTGTTTGCTTGCAGAATCCTTAAGTCAAAAGCGAATGCATCTTGCAGCAGTTGTACATGGCTTTGCAGCCAATTATGGTTATGTTTGAAATGACAGAGATGTCATTCTTTACCATGCAATCTGTCAAAACCATTTTTAAATAATGACAAATTATACGCTTCAACAACGTATCAAATTTGTGAGCAGTTATTATAAAAATGCATGCTCTCCTCGTCAAATAGATTGCTGTAGTTGCTTAACGTGTACTTGAGAACAAAAACTTCTCTGTGTTCTATCGATCACTATCAGTGGGCCTTTATTCGACCTCTACATCACAAACTGAACTTTGAGTACAGACTTGAGTCCTTTTCTATACAAATTTCATTCAACTAAAGAACAAAAGTCGCAAGACCGCAGCATGCGTCAGACGTACTCCAGTTGAGCCTTTGGGCAGTTGGAAACGGATGACAATTTTTGATAAAAAAAAAACATTTTTAACAAAGCCTATTTTTAGCTTCATAAATAATCAAAATTTTCGGATCTGGGATAATGGGAATCCATAATAATTCCCCGACATCCATACGAAAACTGATCGCTACATGGTCAATTTGTTTGAAACGCTGCTGCCGGTGTGGGGAATGGTGAAAACAAAAATTCGTCCAGCTAAGCCGTTAGTTTGTGATAACTCTTTCCTGTTTTCCAGGTTATAGTAACGTAGAGGAGAGTGAGCAAGCCGACAAATTAGCCAGGCGAGGTCCAGCTCTGGACGAATGCTTTGCGGAGGAAGTCTTACAAGAACTGGGAGCAGTAATACTTTCCGTAAAAAGTCAACTCTACAAGGAAGAATGGATGTAACTGCGTCATATCCAGGATGATATAGCCCATGAATGATAAAGAAGGACTGCAGGAGATTGTAATTAGATCTCATGCGAATGCTGCCAAGCCAGATAAAGCGTATGTAATATACACTACCGCAGATGTAAAAAACATGAGAGGGAAACTCTTGATCACTTCCTCTACAAATGTTCGGCAACTAGTTAGAACCAGACACCACAATGTTAGGTAGAAGAACTGAAGACAGATCTTTTGAGTTATTGTTATCGAAATGGTGCCTGGTGGTAGCCTGGTTCTCAATAAGTCATTTCTGAATACCTAACCTGCTGCTGGTTGCAATTTAAGGTCAGGAGGGTGCTTATTCTTGCCATTAGTGGAAATAGAGCAAAGGATATCGGTTCTTACAAATATGTACAATGGGTCCGAGTTCTGAGTTCGATGACTTCAGCATATGCTGTCAAAGAGTGTGTATTTGGTATTTTATTCCTTTAAAATACCAAAGTGGTACCTAAATAGACACAACGTCCTTTAATTTTAATCCAAACTTTTCAAAGAATCTTAGCTAAACAAGAATTCCAATATTTCAGACTACATGTCAAAATTCCTTTAAGGAACATTATCATCTCAATTAACATCCATCCTACCAACTTATTTGTTAAAAAGGAAAAACGTTCTTCATTTGGAGCCTAATTTATTAATTTATTCATAACCACAAAGAGCTAAGACGGAATCCCTTAACATATATTTAGCCTCACCCCCTCCCAATCCATATCCCAACAATTTGTGTAATCATCAATATTCACCAATCACCCATACCCGAGTGTCCTAATATAATCATTAAACCAGCCCCATTCGCTAATTTGTAGGCAAATTTAAAAATAATTACGTATACGCCCCGAAAAATGTTCCACAAATACACACGAGTCCATACACCAGCCAGGGTCCTTGTTACTCGCCGCTAATGTACGCACATCCAGTCGTGTATGTATGTAGCATGCATAAATATTTTAACGAACAAAAAATCCTTATTCTGCCTTAAACTCCTTTCCGTGAAAAATTGTAAGTTACAAAATACAGCATCGCAGATAATTTAAGCCGATGAAGAGAATATAAAAGAAAAAAAAAACACATTATCCTATTTCATAAAAAAAAGAAAAAAAAACTTTTTTACTTTAAAAAGGTGGGCGAAAGCTATATAGTATGGAAGGTATAAAAAAGGAAGTAGGATGCATACGTTCGTAAACTGACAATGAGATATGGAAGTTGAGGTGAAGCGGATTTTAAAAATTCCAAATAAGTAATGAAAGCGGGTCTGGGTACGAGATGATAAAGTTGGACTCGGAGTTGTGATTAATATTACGCAACGCAAACGTTTATTATTATTTTTTATTTCATTCTCAAATTCATCGTTGTACTTAATTGAATCGGTTCAAGGTAAGATAATAAAAGGGATAAACATCATACCTAATGCCATAGGCTGTCAACGTTGCCGGAGGCTCTAGATATTTGTGAAGTGAAATGAAAATAAAATTCTAGCTTAATTTTTGTGTGCAACGTAAGCAACTTTCCTTCAACCAAAGAATGGAATCTAATTTGCATTTAGGTTGGACTAGGTTTTAGTGCTGCTGAGACAGTTGTAACCTTAGAAGGCATAAGTGTAAAACTTAAAAACAGACGAGTGAAACGAATATTCACAAAGAAACAAAATAATTAGAGCTTGTTGCTTGCTATGAATATGAATTCGGGCATTCGCGCAAGATATAGCAGTCAGTTATGCCACTCTTCAAAAATAAGGTCCATTGCAAATTCAATGAGATTGACTTAAACGCAGACGATTGTATTCTTTTACAGCATCATCATTAGACGTATAGTTCGATGTAATGTTCAACGCTGCTAGTGGCTTAATGGCTAGCTACAGTGGAGATATCCTTCTGAAATATCATGATGGTTAGACCTATCATAACGTACGCTGCTGTTGTCTGGTGGCCTAAAACCCTCGAACAAACAACGGCTAATAAGCTCCAGAAACTACAGCGTATTGCCTGCCTAGGTATTACAGGTGCAATGCGCACCTGCCCAACTATATATACTATATACACCCCTACACATCTTCATTAGGAAGACGGCTGCTAGATGCGCTATCAAACTGCAGGTGGAACATAAGTTTAAAACAGATGGCCACGTGGGACACCTGAAAATACTTAACTCAATCCCAAATATAGACATTTTTCTGTCCATCCCAGACATTATGGTTAGGGAATACAGTTTTGGGAAACTATATGAGGTAGAAATTCCAGACCGTGCTAAATGGGCCAATGGGGCTATGGCACGGGACCCTAGAAGTCTGATCTGGTACACTGATGGATCGAAAATGGAATCTGGAGTTGGAGCTGGTGTCTTTGGACCCAACACCAAACTGTCGATACCCATCGGAAGATGTCCCTCGGTATTCCAGGCAGAAGTACATGCCATTGAGATCTGGACCGACTTAATATCCAGAAAAGGTATTAAAGGCGCCAGAATTCTTATCCTTTCGGATAGCCAAGCAGCATTACAAGCACTGTCTTCCAACATGATGGACTCTATGACAGTTAAATGCTGCCACGATGCCTTACAGGCCCTTGCCAGATACAACAAGGTCAAACTTGGATGGGTACCTGGTCACCAGGGTATTGCAGGCGACGAATCGGCGGATGAACTAGCAAGGGCTGGATCAGAATCCGTGCTCTTAGGACCAGATCCTTTTTGCAGAGTCAACTGGGCTTCTGCCTTAGGTCAATTAAACGACTGGGAACATCAACTTCGTCTAAACCACTGGGAAAAGGTCCCTGGTCTGAGACAATCCAAACGTTTAATTAAGCCTTACTCATACAAGGAAATCCTTAACCTAGATAAGGAAAGCATTAGGAAGCTGGCGGGCTTCCTAACTGGCCACTGCGGCCTGAGATACCACCTTAACAAAATGGATATCTGCCAGGACAAGGATTGTCGATTCTGCCTCGAGGAAGATGAAACATTCGAACACTTTCTTTGCAAATGCCCGGCACTACATTGGTTAAGGATACGTACTCTCCACAAGGAGATACTTACTTCAGTGGAACTCAAGGGATCCGCTACCAAGGATGTACTTGCCTTCATAAGGGAGGTAGTACGTCTTTTGGATTAACTCCAACCTCTCGATACAATAGATCTTTTAGGTCGCAGTGTCGATGCCATGCGGGCAAGGGTTGTACAAGAGGAAAAAAAAAAAAATCTTTCTGAAATATACATACCCAGGTTGCGAAACTCCTCATGGGTCTGGGAGTCGAATATAAGTAGAGTTATCGAGCCCCTTTGAAGGAATGCCGCCGGTGGCTCTACCTTCATCTTTTAACAACCTGTTTGGATGGCGATCTTTCAGCTTGATATGATCTCAAATCCCTTTTATTTTATACGTGTGTCAAGATCTTCTATTTGCATTCCATAAACGGAGTTTATAAGCCAAATTAGTAGCTAAAAGGATTTCTTTAAAATCGATCTCGAGATTTTAATCAATTTTGAAAAAACTTGGTAATCCTACCCATCTGTACGCCTGATTGCATGATGATGATAAACGGGTTTCATTCAGATTTCATGCCTGCTGCCTGTAGCATCACAACTCGAGACATAATAGAATTTTTTATTTTTACTCTTGGCCCCGCTGTCGATATGCAAAATGTCAACAATTTTCACTCCTTACGCACTGATAATCTAAAAAAAAAATAATTTGATACGTGTGTAACTAACTATTTCATTCCGCTCCCAATATTCTTAGGTCCTGTCACTCACTATGGGATATAAATACTGCTGCGCCATCATATTAAGAGCTCTGCAGCGAGTTTTGGATTCTCGATTCCTCCTTTTGTGTACCAAATTTGTTATAATGGCCTAAATCAACTCCACCGATCTAAACTAAGGCCAAAAGGCTTACATCGTATAGAACATTGCGTTGAAAGTACAGAACTACCTCAAGTAATGCAGCCTGCTTGATGGGAAGAACACCTCTGGTCAAAATTTAGGCTGATGAGCAGCGACTCTAGTACTGCGCGAATTAAACAGAGGTGTTAAGTAAATGGTAAAATTGCTTGAATGTGTCTGGAAAACTGAGGTGAATACACCCATTTGTACCACAGATCTAGCCACGATCTGAAAATGACACTAAAGTGGATTTGAAAGGTAGCATACGAACTTCTTTCAGAAACACAACACTCATTTCAACAGATTTACACTCTTAAAATATTACATTCTCCTTTTGTGATCGTTGAAATCTCTACCAAAAGGTTGGCCATCTATTAGTTTATTTTCGAAATTGCTATTAAAACTACATTATTCAATATTTCTACATTCGCTTGGCTTTTCAAAGCGTGACCTTGATAACAACAGCAATTCTTTCCTCTGTGCATGCGGACATATTTTGTTATCCATGACATTCCATGACCTTTCTTTGTGAATTTCCTAACACCAGCCACTGACCAAAAATTACTGTCCAATTTTTCACAATTTCTGCAACATATCAAGGCATTCATAGGAATAATTGTTGAATTTTTTCCAGTTTAAGGCGAAATATTTCTTGCCGCAGAGTGCATACATACATATCTGTCAATATTTCAAACGTGCTAATGTTGGCTGCGTCCAAATAACACAGGCTGCAATAGTGTGCTGTAAATAGTCCTTTACTCTCTCAATTTGTAAGCAATTTCCTTTACTTTCATCCACTAGATACAGTGATGACCAAAATAGTGACAATTAAATCGGCTATTGTCTGTTCCTTCCTCCAAGTTCGGCTACGTTAGCTTAGTAATCGTCCTTTAAAAGCCTACCGTGCAGTATTTAGCGCACCAATTTCCAGTAGATCGAGGCTGATCTTGGTTGTTAGCATAATGAGCTTGAATTTTCTCGATTTATAGTTGGTCTTTCAACTATTTTTATCCGTCCATTCGTCGTCCATTCGTTTACTAATAAGCAATGGATGATTCTGGTTGTACTTACTTAAGTACAAGACAGTCCTTATTGTTCTTTATAGAAAGCACTAAAACCGTGTTTTTTTCTAAAAGGAAACTCGCACCGATTCCCAATACCCAAACACATCCCAATACCCAGGATTTCAATAATATTTAGCAGGATTTTGATGTCGCATAAATACATAGATAGTTTTTGATTCCATTATACCGTCACTGTAACGATTGGAGTGATCTCTTCGTCGGTTGACGCCAAAAGCGAGCTATGTTTTGGCCTAGCCTCTCTCAGGACTTCACCTCCGAATTCACGTTAAATGGAAGTTCTAATCGATCGTTCTCTTCTTCTAAGATTCAACATTAGAGCGAATATTTGACAGCAGTTCTTTGCATTAACAAACCTTGTATCTACCTCTATCTAAAAATGAGAAGCAGGGCACAAATTACACTTAAAAGTCTTCAGTTTGAATAAGCTATCAATTACAGAGAGGCTGTCAATCTTGTGCTACTGTCTGACCTCAAATTAAGTTTGTGTTTTGATTTTTGAGTGAGAGATTTTAAATTGAATCGAAATGTATCTCTTTCCATCCATTAAGCTAACTTCAATATCTTTGACAACCAAATATAGTGTCAATTTGGATGATATCTCTTTACTTTCGAGCGAGCCTCATAAGATATTCAAAACACGTAACGTCTGCCACTGCGAACCCCTCCTCTTTGGTAAACAAACTGACACCCAATTAGTAGCGACAAATTTCACCTAATTCATCATTATTCCGCTCTAATTTCCACACAAGTCAAAGACATCCAGAACTTCACTTCAAATAAAAACCGCTCCGTAACTGGAAAATGAATAAGAGCCTGTAACTGGAGTGCTACAAGCAAAGGCACCTCACCTCGTCCACCACATCAAATGACAAGCAATTTTTTTTTTTATTTACCAGAAGACTTTTTTTTCTAAACAAACTCCTTTCTCTTGCAGATTTACAATCCTTATGGATAACGAGCTGGTGTAGCTCAGATCTGTATAGGAGAAAACGTTTACCTAAGGATAACCCGCACGAAAAGGAATACGACGACCTACTCTCGGGCGGAGGCAGGAGGCTGGAAATATTAGAGACAAAATTCATCAACAATTCCCTGGGTAAGTTGAAGTCATATTTTTTTATGTTTCTTAACCCTGCTGCTGTGTGTTTGTTTATTTCTCTGCTCTTCGCTTTTGTTAAATTTTATTCTTTGTTTGCAGAGTGCCATTCGTAGGGGAAGGACTTCCGCGAAATTCAGTATAACGACGAGTATAAAGGAAGCCTCTGGTTTTGTGCTGCAATCATAACAATTATCCTTTGTAGTGCGGGGACTTTCTTAAGTAACTGTCGTTTCCTTTAATTTATTTTTCTCTTGTGGTGGCGGTTGTTGTGGAGTCTTAAAATGAAAACCAGTTTCGCATGCACTTTCACAAAAAAGAATTGCCACCCACGGAAAATACCTTTAAGCAGGAATTCTTTTCCGTTTCTTATTTCCCCCTTTGAAGTGTCCAACTTGTGGATTCCTTTGAGGCCATTTAAAAGCACACTTTAGAGACCTGAGAGCAAACGAAAAGCCTAGCGCCACAACACTCTTCGGCTATGGAGATTTGTTTACTTTTTTTTTTGTGTATGTACTTCAAATTCCAACTTTTCACGGCTGCGTTCGCAGAGAAAAAGGTCGAAAGGATTAAACTAAAAGTTTGTCATACGTATACTCGTCGGTATGTAGGCGTTCGAGTTTTCATGCCTTTTCACCCGCAAGTGAATGAATACTGTCAAAGTGAAGTGCAGAAAGAGGAACGTTATCGTAGTGCTCTTTCATTCCACTTGTTGCCATTGACTCCCCCTCCCCCCGCACAGGTTTTTCTTTTTTTTTTCTTTTATATTTTTAGGTATTCCATCAACCAGACAGGGTTATGACTCATAGTTTAAAGGAGCGACAGCCCTGTGTGCAGGGGGTTAACTTTTCTTGCCTTTAATGAGGGTTGTTTAAAGGCATTCTTTCGCCAGCAGAGTGTTTGCATTCGGTGTTTTGTTATGGTACTTAAGAGGGACATAAAGTATAAAAGGACAGGAAAAAATGCGGAAGCGTTTGAGCGTCGAGTGAATGTGTGAGTGTGCGGCAAATGTTTTCAATTGTTCACTTTCGAAAATATGCCACAAAAAAAAAAGAAAGAGATTTACATAAAAATGAGTAGTTATGGTGCACGTGTAGGTGCGTATGTGTGTGTGTAACAACAATTTATATCAGAACATAATTCAGCAGTTTATTTCATAAGCAAGTACCACAAGGAGTTGCGTGATTACGTTTTGTGTTTAGAATGCGAATTTCACATGTTTTCAGATAAACTATCTAATGACAGCCATTTATAAGCAAGGAGATTAACTGGCTGGGAGATCCATGCCCTGTGAGTACTTTTATAACTTCAACAATAGTAAGGAAGCAAATATTTTTTGGCAGAGGGCATATGCTGCCATTCTGACATCGCCTTGAGTCTATTTGATTACGCGGGATCCACAAATAAATCAGATCCTTGCGCAGAGACGGATGCGTGGGAAGGTTGGAAGTACTACGTTCATGTTGATGAAATGTCGTGAAATGTTCGTAGGGCTAGCTCCACATGCTGCAGCCACTTTTTAAGTAGTGTGAAACAGTATACAAGAAAAGTAGTAATCACATCGCATCCATGTCCATCAAACGTTCTAAATCCCTCAACAGAAAGACGGTAGACTTTCCCAGCTTTGTTTGTATGGTGTGGCTTGGATGGAGCAAATGATTTAACATCTTTTGCTTGTCAATTATTTACCTCATTTTAAGATTCAGGCCAGCTCTCGTGTTTTTTCAGTATTGGAGCTCAGACCCACAGGCTTTAGTAGAAAGAAATTTTACTTCAACTGCGCCAAGCTTGCTTTTGTCATCAAATTCTTGGACGTTGTATGAACCAAATTTTTGAGTTGTATTGTAGTATTTTATCGAATTCAAAAGGACTTAAGACCTCCAAAGTATGTAATTGACGATCCCGCCGAAGTAATTGTGTACGGTCACGAGGTTGTTCTAGAATTATTTTTCCGTTTCGGGCACACCATATGCACTCTTTGCTTACACTCTTGAAAACGTAACGAAGATCTACATAGGTAAGTTGTCTTCCTTTTGTTTCCTTTTGCAAGTGTGGCTGGGATCTAGATCAGTACAATGTCATTCCTTGGAAGCTTGATCCTCATTCCAATCCTTCATTATTCTTCCTTTCGGTTCTCATTCCATAACTATGAAACTTTGTAGGACGTCACGAAAATAATGTCTCCTTGCTAGAAGAAGCCTCCGTGAACTCTGGAATTTTAGGCATCCCAATTTTGGACACAGGCGATGTGGTGTGAAACAGTTGTAATCTGTTGAACTCATCTTTAAGCAGCAGAAGTCCTTCTTATCACTTCACCAGATGTTAAAACAAATTCTACAGCTTTTTACAGCTGTGGCTCAGTGATTAGTAGGATGGACTACTGAGTAGGAGGTTAAGGCCTTCAATCTCACTTTTCAGTATCTAAGTCATTTCCATTCGATCCAAAAATTGTCTTAAGCGCTTGATTAACGACATTTTTAATGCTTTTTTTCTACACCCCTAAACACTTGCAAGCCGTACATATAAGCATGTAGGCTTGCAAGTGTCAAAAGGGTTTAGAAACTAAAAAATATGAACGTAGTTACTGGCGGCAACCAAAAATGTACTGCAAGCGTTGGGCTATGGCCAGGGTTATTGCTCTAGTAACGCACCCTACTATTCGAAAACATTTTCCACTCATAATCTTTCAACAGGTTACTCGAAGATCATGAGACTTATGCATGCTTAATGATGTATTATGCTATTGAAAAGACCTCAGTTTCATTTCACCGCTAAAGGACATCCTGAAATACTACCATTTCCTCTCTCACATCTCCTTGCCGATTTTATTTTATTTTTCTTGAAGTACCCACTTCATTAAGGATTAACCTTTTAGGATTATTAATATTTATTCAAATAAAATATGCAACAAGTCCCTGAAACTTGCTTCTTGTAATGAAAACAGCATAAAAATATCAAATATCTCGAGTCCTTTTATCCCCGCCCAGGAAGTATGTACCTACTGCAGACAACAAAAGCTTTTTGTAATATCAAAGAACAACCTACCGCGCAACAGTCCACGAAGAGGAGAGTACCAGTATTCACAACATTGTCCATTATGTAATTAAAAATAACAAAAAGGAATCACAAAAAATAATTATAATAAAGTACTATCTCAGGACTGCCATTCGGCATTTTAATTTTAATAATTTTATGTAAACAAGGTCGCAGTGGGCTACTGCCACCCCCTTATAGAGAAAACAATGTAACCTGAGATTTAATTGAAATAATTCTACTTTTATTGTTTTGATTTTGCCATCTCTATGGGCCTGGTATCGGTCCCGGTTCCAGTCCCAGTCCCCCTCTCCAATTAATTTGCACAATGCGAAATCCCTGCTGTTATTTTCTAATCTAACATTGAACAAAAGAATTCCATAATAAACACTCGCCCCTCTCTATCCTCTGGCGGTATAATTACATAATTTTTCATTATTTCACTTGCAGATAACATGGACGACATGGTGTTCCAGAATAACAATAAAAACGCCATTTATGTTCTTAATACCAGCTACAACACATACGGGGTAAGTGAGTCTAGTGGAGTGGTACTCTATTCGAATGTATAAGTGTGTGTAAGTCACCCCGCTCTTTGTCCTTTCAATGGATTCAATAAAAATCACAAATTAAAGCAAAAACTGGGCAACTGGTTGGTAATTTTTATGAAACATGAACGAAACTTTTTTTTTTGTGTTTCGTATCGATAATTCACGCACTGTTATCGCAGGGCCGTCACGGATAGAGCTGATATTCTGTGACTAATATCCTTCCTCGGGGTGTTGACTAGTCATTTTGAAAAGCAACAACAATTTTTATAACGAATGCGTGCATGTATAGTACAGATTGGTACTTTATTTTTGATTAACTGGATTTTTCATCGAAGGATTAATGGAAATCATAGGTTTGCATGAAATTATTAAATTTAATATTTTTTTATGCTTTGCGGGTAATAACACCTTCGTGTGCGAGATTTTATCTGCAATGAATTATGATTATTGGAACAGTTGCATGGGTTGGAAGGATGTAAGAGTTAGCACGTTTCCTAATCAATTAAAGGCGATCAACCAGTTAAATATTTTTTAAATTTAAATTTTAAAGGAAACGCAAAATCAGACAACAGTTTTACATATATGTACAGTGGTGTTCACATAAATAGCTCACCCTAATGCGAATATGTCTCTTTTGCAATTTACACTGTAATGCACTAAGTGAAATCCTGTGAAAGGATAATTTAAGTAGAATTGTACCATTATGAATGTCAAAACATACAAAAAAAAAGAAGATCGTGGGGCTCTTCTCTATTTTACGAGGTGAGTGTTCATATAAATAGCACCTCTTTGGTTTTTTCTATAAATATTCTGTATTTTAGTACTTTTTTCTTTAATTTTGACAAGGCGAATATAATTATCTTTAAATGAGTGTCAAAGTTAGACTGATTGCTTACATAATTTGGCAAGATTTAAGGTGGGAAGGCGAAAATACTGCACCGATGAAAGCAGGAAAATAACTGCTTCACAGGACGAAGAACATTAAAGTGTTCCAAAAAGCTGATACAGCATGCCATGAAGGTCATAAGGGACACTCAATCCTCAGCGAATCCCGTTAGGAAGAAAAGCGAGAGGAAAACCTCATAAAAGGCTGACGGGTTTATACACAGAATAAGTTGCAGTGATCTCTTTCGGGAAGTTAAGGAAGAATTGGGTGACCAGCATGATGTCCAAAGATCAGCAGTAACTGTGTGCCGTCATCTGATGGAATTCCAGCTCAACGTAAGAATTGCTAGGAAGAAACCTCTCGTATCACAGAAGAACAGAAAGAGAAGACGTGCTATTGCATATGCTCACAAGGACAAGCCGCGTTGTTTTCTTGGAAAAAACGTTTTGTGGAGCGAAAAAAGAATGGGATCAGATGGCTAAAAGTATACAAGGCCACCAGCGAACCAGGAATACAATCCCAGGTGCACCATTAAGACCATCAAACATGGAGGCAGGACCATAATGGTGTGAGTAGCTATGTCATGGCATGGTGTTGGATCCATTGTAAAAATTGGTAGCACTCTGGATCAACATCAGTACAAACGCATTCTAGAGAGCCATATGGGACCCCAAAAATTGATGAATCTATGCTTGTATCACGCATGAGAATGATCCGCAGCCTTTTTGCGACTTGTGGAGAGCCAGCTTGATTGGACAGCCAGAAATCCCGATCTAAATCCAATAGAGAAGCGTTTGAACGACGTGGAATTTATAGTGAAGGATGAACTTCGGGTAGACTTAGGGACTTGCTTCAAAATCTACCAAAGCTTTGCAAGGAAGTAACTAGGAGCAAAAGCTGTCCTACCAAAATGTTTGTATTTTAAGTCTTTTCTTTTCTTGTTCATTTGTTGTTTTTTTTTTAAATTCGTTCAGCTGTGCTATTTATGTGAACACAACGTATGTATATGGCTGAGAAATAAAGAAGGTTAGATATAATCGTTCAATTGCTTCTGCAAAGACAACTCAAAAATTAATTCGCGATGGTGACTTTTACAACAAAAAATCACTTAAATCCGGTATTTTATAGTATCAGCCAGTCTATACAACTTAAACCAGTAATTAAAGGCATTATGTAAACGATTTGGACAATATGTATGTCATCAGCTACTTGCGCCAATTTTGTGGACGATTTTTCACAGCAGTTGTCTGCTCTATCTCCCTCCTTTCTGCCTTAATGAAGCATGAAATCTCTAAATTTAATCAAACGATTCACCGGCTTCATTAATATAAAGACCTGTATACACTTTTCAAAGGGAATCTGAAGCTCATTATGTGAGCCTTTCTACCACCTACACTGGTATGTAAACACCGTATAATGTACATTCAATAATTTGCATATTGCATCTCATTTAGAATTTATTATCTTTTTTCTTAAAGTTGTCAATTAGTATTCAAGGTTTTCTTTTTCTCTCGTATAAAGATTACGCGTAATTAAAATGCAAATAAGCTCATCCTCCTCTATGGGGTCTCTCTTTGTTAGAAAATTTATAATTCATCCAAATAAAATTAGAGAGCGAAATGTATTTTCATAAAGAAAAATCACTTTTAATGTTAAATTACGATTGGAAAAAAAGTCGTAAATCTTCAGACAGGATAATGTTTTAATTAGCAGATACCTACCTACCTAGGTTGTACTTAATTTAAAGCTCAATTTTTGAAAAATTTATGAGCACAACTTTTTCGTTTAACATTCATGAAACCATGGTTGCGTATGACTCCGACAAGTAAGGAACCCACAAACATCCCTTAAATAATAACTTTTAGCAAATAATATTGACATAAATTTTGGTCTGAAAGATACAAAAGTTCTCTTTGTTTTACCTTGCAGGAGTTTGGTCGTCCCAATGCCTTTGGATATCCTCAAATCAGGTCGGATGAAATCTACAACAACCCCAAGAACTGTTCACTTTCAAGGAGTTTACATAAATTGAAAAGTTTACGATACCATTCCAGTGAAATGATTTCAGGAGGTTCAGGAGGCTTAAAGAACGCGGAAAATAATTCATCATCAGCGACATCTTGTTCTCCAGCCACAGCCGCTTTACAGAAGCTCTTCAATTGCAGCAGCACGGCCCACAGCTGCAAGAGTATCAATTATAATAAAAACAACAACAACTGCCACTCCAATAGCCATCTACACCATGACTTGAGCCAGCATGGTAGCAGCAATCATCACCAGCATCATCGTCATGCCCACCAGGAGACGGGGAAACTGCAGCCGCAACTCGAATATCATCATCTGGAGAACCAAATGCCACTATCGCTGCGTGGCAATAGCGACAGCACCTCCCGCGCAAGTTGTGTGCTTCCCTGTGTTGTTGGTAGCGGTAAGAAAAAACATTCCAATTCGACTACCTCGGTTAAATCAGCGCTAATTGCCAAGAAGACAAAGTTTTGGAAGTATTTAGTCGAGGAAGAGAAATGGCGGAAGCACAGTGTTGAGAATTTATCAACTACCAACTGTGAACGGGACTGGGACAGGTATGGTTGTTCTTAAGGACGAAACTTTTAAATTTCACTTTCTTTTCGTCCTCGGTGTCCTAGATTACAAGCAACTAGGGATGAGGGGAGGCAGTCCTTCAGGTGCATTAGGGAGTGGTTGAATAATTTGTCAACTTTCTTGTTTCTAATTTTTCTTGTTGCTTCGTTGCTTCCCGCGTACGAGTATGTATACTACTATGTGTGAGTTGGAGTACAATTATGTGTAAAGAGAGTGACTGACAAAAGGAAAACTTTGAAGTTTTCCCGAAGAGAATGAGAATAAAGCGAGTGTTTTTGAAATGAAAACTTTACAGTCTGCTGGAAGTTAAAGTTGAAGTTTGATGCGATCAGGAGTATAGAAGTCCTTTTTTGTTGGAGAGCATAGAAGCAAAGAAAAGTTTAAATACAGTCGCAGGAGCGGAATATTTTAACGAATGACTGCAGTTTCTTTAGGAGGTGAATGAAAAAACTTTGAATTGAGCGGATTGCTCGAAGAAGGATAGTATGATTCTGCGAATTTTTATGCAGCTTAGGGATATTTTTCAGGGTGCTATGAACAAGAAAAGAATCTAGGCAAGCACAACAGCTTAGACGTAAATAGAAATTTAGGAAGCTGCGCCTCTCAGTACAAATATCGTGACACAATGTAGAATTCTGGTAAAGGTGTGTCAGGTCCAACGTAGATTTTCAACCAGCTTCTATCGAAAGACTGGACTCTGTTTTTAGTTTGCTACAGATACACTTGCTACTCTTGAGATGGTGCACGCTCATGAATGGCTTCACATGTACTATGAATGAATAAGTGAATAGCAAGGGATTTCAAACACTCATATCAGAAACAATTATTGTAATCTCTTGTGGTGATAACTGGTGCAGTCCTTAGATTAAAGCACATCGTCCACCTTACTTTCCCTTACAAAATCAAGAAAGAGAGATAGTCTCTGGTCTACATGGGAGGTTTCGAAATAGTTCACTCCGCAGCGATTTCTTGTCCCGCAAGTCCTTAGAATTTTGCTTTTTTTGCACAACTTATACATACATATATCCCACCGACTCTATGCCCACCAGTCTGACGTATTAATTAAGTTTTCGATGTCCTGTAAAAACACTGTTAATCTTAGTAAGCCTGTATTAGAGTAGCGTACGCTTTAATCGTTTCAGTTTACTTTTTGGGAGCTCCTTTTAGAGCTCGAATTACACCTTTCGAAGGCTTCCTCGAATGATTTTTCTGTTCAACAAATCAGATCAGATTCTTCACTGTCGTCTACTCAGATGTGACCTGTTGTCCAGTACAGAATGACGTTGCTTATTGTACTTAAACTGTTGAGCTTCTATTAGTATTTCTATATCAACTCAAAAGATGATTTGTCAACATCGAAGGATATCTGCGTTTTCATGGTAACTAGTATGCCCGACATATTTCCAGCTTTATTCTTGCTACAGTTCCTGTCTAGCTAGGTACATCTACAGATTATGTAGACTTCCGCTAACAATCTAAAAACGAGGATCGTGTATTGTGACCCTAACACTTCCCGCCCGGTCCTCTATCCTTCTTGGTTCATATTTATAGGTTGGATTTTTAGAGCATTCATATATGTATTGTGGATTCGTTGGCATAGAACCGCTACCCGGAGAACACAGATCCCTCTCTCCCTTACATGCACTAACGCGCGACGAATGGTGGTAATCTCATTATTCGTGATCGAAATTGTATGTGTCAGTAACTGAAGGTGAACAACAAGTTCTCAAATGCCACTGAGAGGTCATGTCTCGTTATTACTCGGTCTTTCTCAGATACTAAGGGGATCTTAAGGAGTTAAGGAAAGCAAGGAGAAACTATAATACGAATAATCTGACTGAGGTGTTGAAAAGGAACAATACTTCCCGAGCAGGACCAATTCCATGCATATCAACAGGTTTTAACAACATGTTGTGAGAACACTGTTAAGGCCATGGGCACGTGGGACAACTAACTGAACCTAAAGTAAGATAGAAGTAACCTTCAATTTAGAGTTCTATCCGAAATTGAGAAACTTTCTCGTGACAGTTATTCCTTTCGGACATTTGTGAAATATTCGCGAGAGGTAGGACTGGGAAAAAACTTGCTGGTGTTTTCTGGGATTCAAACCTCTAGCCCCCCTAGTAACTAGTTCAAAGCACTAACCACTGCGCCACGTTGCCCACGAAATGTGAGAGCTGCCAAACAATGCCATGTCATTAAACTGCAGCTGAGTCATTAAGCTTTCTAATTGCTTTGTCGTACATACAACCTCTTACAATCGTTCTCAAATTTGTAAAAAAGTTAGGTTAACCCAGAAATATACCCACAATGTGCCCACGGAGAAGTCAAAAGCGGTATTTTAAAATTCGGTAAAAATTAACGTAATGCAGACATTTCCACATACACTGACTTTTACGGAATTTATTACATAAAATAGGTTAAGGATCTACACAGGAGCCCCCTAAATTTGCCTGTACACCCGAAGGCGCCGATTTCAATGCCTACATAGTAAAACTGATTAAAGTTCAATCCGTACGCATCAGAGGAGTATTGATAGCATCATTATTGAGAACAACTAAGGCAAAGCGTTGTAATGGTGTGATTTGGGCTTCTGAACTTATCTACACAGTGCAGCAAGTAGAAGAAACGTAAAAAAGCTGGCATCAAATTTTGAATGGAAAATAGTTTTATTTTTATGGCTCCTGTTTTAGTGTTATTCTATAAATCCGTTACAGTACCATGAATTTATTGTTTACAACATATCCGTCACATTTCGCCTACCAGATTGATAGTCGTAAAAAAGTTTATTATAGTCAAACTGTTGGTTCCCAGATAAAGGTGATGATCTGCGGTCCATTGAACTAACCAATATCAGCCATAAAGTCACAAGAGTCAACAAGGAAACGTTGTAAAATCAAATTCAACAGAAATGATTACTGCGATGACATGTAGGGGTTTATATAGTAGAATAGGGCTTCATAAAAGTAGACCTTGTGGAAGTCATATAATTGAAAGGGAATGTGTGTGCTAGCTTACGATCAAGATAAGATCTTACTGAACTGTGAAAGTTAGAGTAGGGGATGAATAATCACCTTTCTCTTTGCTAGAAGGCTGTTGAATCCTTTGTTCGAGTACACACATCAAATACTCGGGAAACATTGCCAATCAAACATCAGGTAATCTCTTGATAAGAAAAAAATTATCAAAAGAACAAAAGACTCGGATAACTTTAGATCCAGCTTGAACGCATATAAACATGGCATCGAATCGGCAAAAGAAAAGTCATCGCGGCCTCAAAAAGTAGTAGAAAAGTGTTATCCAAGGAAGGGATTCCAGGATATTTCAAAAAGTGTGATAGCCGATAAACAATTAAAGTAGGGGGTACATATCAAAACAATGCAAAAAGTAGGGGTAGTTTTCACCCATAAATTGGGAAAACCTAACCACTTTACTGCTAAGAAATATGCACCGTAAAGGTGCTCGGTGTTTATACGATAAACCCCATTGCGACTCCTTGACCTGCATACAAAAGAAATGACTTCAGAAGACCTGCCTTAAAGGTGAATCAGTAAATAGCATATTACGCTGTTTGTGTTTCGAAAAAACGAGCAGTTACTCGATTTTAGGTTAGGTTAGGGGGGGGGGTGACTGCATCAGCAAGGGTCTCACTCGGATCTCAACGGATCCATTGTGTTCCCCCGGTGTGGGATACCTGTAAAACAAACGCCGGTGTTAGATACCTGTAAGTAAAAGAAAGAGAAATAAGCAGTGGGTTAGCTGTTTAGTTAGTAGCAGGGGTGGCCCTCCTGAACCAGCCCGATTTCATGATGAATTTTAGGGTGGTTTTGGTGGCGTTTTTGCTAGTTCACTAAGGTCTTTGAACTGTGGTTTTCCGAGGGTTGAGAGTCTGGTTCTGAAGAGGCTTGGGCATTCGCAGAGGAATTGTGTTGAGTTTTCCTCTACCTCTGTGTCGCCACAGCCTCTGCATAGGTCGGTGGTGCTGATTCTCATTTTCCTGATATGGGCCGCCATTGAATTGTGGCCAGTAAGGATTCCAATGAGGAGTGACAGCTGTGGTCTGTTTAATGATAGCAGTTCTTTGGTCCTCTTTTTGCCAAATTGGGTCCAGAGTTTTCTAGAGACTCGGCATGCGTTGATGGTGTTCCACCTTGCGTTGGCCTTATTTAAGAAGTCTGTAGAGATTTTGGACATGAGTAGGATCCAGCAGAGCGAGATTTTGTGTCTCGTGCTGAGGGATTTGAGTTCCTCTTTGCATCTTTGGACCAATTTAGATTTGGTGCTGATGGAGGTTATGGCTTTGATGGCTGCTTGGCTGTCTATGTAAAAGTCAACCTGTCTGTTGTTGTTCAGTGTGGTACTCGATTTTAAGAAGTACACTACAGCGGCTTTTCTTTACTTAGAGTTCCCTTAAATATTGATTTAAATGGAATCAATAAACGAAAATGCAACATAACCAGAAAAAACGGATCGCAGGCTGAACATAAGCATATTTCGAACTGAGCGACTGAGCGACAAGCACCTGAGCGACGCAAAAAAATTAAAACATATGAAATCGTAGGGCTGTGGCCACGTAGTTGCTAAGCGATGAGCGATTTTTCTGAGCGACAGAGCGACGTCGCTCTGAATTCAATTTTGTTCTAATTTTGTAGTTCATCGCTCAGCGATTAAGTGAAAATAGAGCAAATAAACTTAGAAATTTTGATCTTGGTCGAACCTTTTCTAGCAGTAAATCAAAAGATGGTACTGACATATGCATGTAGTCCGAAAATCGGTCCGGATATTTACGAAGATTTGTATATAAGTGATAGAATTCACCGTAATCCGATCTTTTTCGATTAATAGGATGTACACCAAATCTTTTTTTTGGACCGTATAAACAATCGATAAATATGGGCACGACGTAAAGGACTCGACAACGACATTTTCACTACTAATCGCTCGAGCGACGTCGCTCAGTAAAAGGCCACTCGTCGCTCAGACCTGTCGCTCTACCGCTCGTCGCTCATCGCTCAATCGCTCAGTCGCTCAGTGAGTGGCCCTAGCCTAAGTCGTTCGGATTTCAGGCGAATGTCTGTCATATAAAGAAGGAAACAGAATTTTGATGGTACCGCAATACATCACTAGTATGGGGTGATATACACGCCGTTTTTCCAAAATCGAAGAAATTTGGTAAAATATGAACGTGTTAAGATTCACACATACCTTTATCCCTGCCCTGCTCTATAAGAGCAAACGATCTGGGTTCATTGCAAGTGTAGTAGAGGTCGCGGAATCGCAAATATTGGAGCCCCTAAAATTTATAAAAGTTACAGGCTGGTATAAGCCGGATGGAATAGTATGGAACTATAAAATCGTTAATTGCAACATCAAAGAAGAAATTCACAATAATTGTCCATATCTTAGTGTTTATCTATCACCCTTCTTAGTCACAAATCAAATTCTACGATAACTACATCATACTGGAGAAAAGGTTCTAGAATTTTCCATCCTCGTATGTATAACGACAACAGGCAATTTTTTGGAACACACTGACAACCTGGACTAACAATGCAAGCTAAAGGCTTATTCTTAAAAAAACTCAAGGTCATACACAACGCCAATAGTTTTCCATGTAGCTGGTACTATCGCAAATTCACGAATCAAGATCGTCAGGTAGGGTAAACTGCAACATACTTTGTGTCCTTCATCCCCAGAAGTCCAACTCCTAAACATGGCCAAGAAAACGGAGTTTATACTCCGTTTACACTCCGACTTTGAACTTCATAATAAGCATACAAAAACAGCCCTGAAGAAAGGGTCATGGTAAAGGTTGGCGATGACATCACCAGACACTTCAATATACTTCAAATGGAAGTGTTAGCTATCGCTGAGGCGTCCACCGAGGGCCACTAAATTAAATTTCCCTAAAGATCAATCAGTAGGGAGACTGAAGCTAATCTCCAATTTCTAATCACTTCAATCACCAAAATTTACAACATACTCTGGTAGGGACACACATTCCCAATAAATCCATCAAGTATTCGTGACATGATTTCGAAGCAGGTCTCGTTCATTTCTTCTCAACTCCGAAAGTCGAACCCAAGAACAGAAAGAAAATTGCTAGTCAGCGGAGCAAACGGAAATCAATGATAATTGCTTTAAATCGCTAGACAAGATATGTAGTGTTCTTAATCCTTAATTGAAGCCTGTTAAGCGCAACTTCCAGATAAACTCCGGCCACAATTCATGCCTGGAAACGTGAATAAAATATGCAAAACTTAACTTTTACACGTTCCAAGAGTGCAATAACTTAAAACCGTTGCAGATGCAACATAAAAAACCATTAGCACTGAAATCCCAAAGGACGCTGAACACGTACTTCTCCTTGTTCTTCTTAAAGTTATGTAAAACTTTTCCCATAGAGTAGAAGTTGGTGGTACCTTTCTCCATTGTGCTACTTTAAGGATTTTCCTCCAAAATTAGCAGTGAAAAATGCATACTCCAAGGGGCTTAAGAAACCGACGTCGGCAAAAATTCTTGTCTGGGAAACAAGGCGCCTCCAACCCAGTCTACGAGAGAGTGTGTCACTGGACTATATGCCATTGTGTGTGCGTGAATATTCTTTCTCATGGATGTCCTTCCCCATGGAGCAACTTTAGAGTTTGTCTTTAGGTTCCTTTCTCTCAATTTTTTTTTTCTTTTTTTTTGTCTAAAGAAAAGAAAAGGAAAACCCTAAATGGGTGGAAACTAGTATCATAACAATGTGTTATGCATGATATAGCAATTTAAGAACGACACAACGGAAGAGCATGACCGACCGTGGGAAAGGAAAAGTTGGAAGAGGTCTTGTCAGCCAGGGAATTCCGTTTCATTAAAATGAGAAAAGTTTTGGCGCGACAAAAATGAAACCTCTTATATGAGAGGTTGTTGAAAATTGTATCTCAAGACGCTTGAGATTTCATTCGGGCAAAAGTCTGAGAAGTGTGACTATTTCCTGTTGGATAATCTGCATAATAAACTACTATAGTTGGTCTCCTTTGAAAGGATAGTGCAAATTGGATTGGGATTTGATCTAACTCTGGTAATAAATATATATGAATGCGTTTTATAATCTAGAAAAGTTGGCAAGAACCTAAATTCAACCTTTTCCCTTACGCCGAACGTAGATTTCGACATGAACAAAGCTTGAAGTTTTTTTTGGGTATGGACACAAGTTCAGGCACTGAATTTTCTAAAAATGAAGAACTCGGTGGTAAAAAGAAAATCGCATTCAGATATTGCCTCTAAAAAAGCCGAAAAATTAGAAGCCTTGGTTTACTTATGACTAAATCTAAATCGGACTAAAGTAGATTTATACGATACAAAATTAAAAGCGTAAGCATCGTCATGCATGAAAGCTGTGGTTTTAAATTTCTTTTTCAAATTATCTACATTAATACTAAGAGGTTATAGTAATAGGAGTCAATTTACGATGGTCACGATGCAGTGGTAGTCTACTTGCTGGTAACTTGGACGGTGTAGTTTCGAGCGTCGCCGAGCAACAACACCATCAAATAGAAAGAGACATTTTTTCCCGAACGTTCCACCAAAATAATGGGACTACCTGGTCTCCCAACGCTGGACGCTGGATAAGTCAAATGCATGAGATGGACACACGTATTTTAACATAAGATACGACGCCCATATGCTTATTCGAAAATCACTTAAAGTGTCAATAAAGTCCGCTAAAAAGCTTAAAAGTTGATTTGACAGTTGTCCAAAACGATCGATCTATCCATTGTCAAGAAAGTCAAGTTCAAAAGCGTCATCATTTATAAATCTTTCAAAGGTAGACCTCGCTACTGAAAGACGGCATTAATTCTACTGAGAACCATGCAGCAGTTAATGATCCACCAAGCTCTCTGTTTCTCAGATCTTTGTATCTGTTTGCAAATAAATCTATCTCCATGTACTCACTATAGCCCCTCCTGTCTGTACGGACCTTGCAGTTGAATCTAGCCGAACTCCATGGTGATTTTGAGAGCAGATCTGGTCACAAGCTGATTTTTGTTTTAAGGCCTCTCCTTTATTGATCTTCTCACAGTCTAATTTCCACTAGAGTCACTTCACATTTTCCTCATAGGCGATAGAAAAAGGTCCCTATTCAGTGGCTAAATACTTCGATCTGAAACTGCGCCTTAAATATCCACTCGTCTTATTCGATCAATTGTTTGGCGGCTGACGTGCCACGTTGCACTATTCTCAAGACCAAGTCATCTTTTTTTGGAAACAGAAAGTCAATTTTCATGTCTCTTCAGCGCACTCCATTCACCATAACGTTGATGCTATCTTCATTTTCAAAGACGTTGAGACCAAAGATGTCACGACTCCAAAATCCACACCAGACCTCTTAGACCTCGACCACAGTTTTGCTTGCTTACATAGCGATGGAAATGCACTTCGTCCGAAAAGATTATATATCGAAGCAAGCCAGGCTAACGAAAATTTTTTACGAAGAGCTTTCATTTTGACCAAAAATTATTTCCAAATTTCGCACAGTTTCTGCAATAAAGCCCTGCCCAAATTCTGAATTTTTTAAAAAACTGCCTTTTTTATTTCATAATTTCTAACACGTCTGCCTCAACTTTATTAAAATCCTTAGGGCAGGCCAAATCCTAGAATGCATACATGACGGGGTTAACTTCCAGTTGCTTTTACCGTGTGCTTGCACAGCGCCCACTGGATGGTTAAGTTACAAATACATATGTACTTGCTACCATAATATCCTGACTCCTAGTTTATGCCAAGCAACTATGGTTTCCGAAGGATTTCGTAGGCAAATATTTTCCTCGTTGAACGAAAGCAGGGTGAAATAGAAAAGAATAAAAGAAAAACACAAAAATTGTCCACACGTGAATGATTGAAAGCATTCCCATTCGACGTCCTTGCACGACACAAATACATATGTATCCATCTCTCATATTTTTCATCTCTTACATGTCGATTCCTTTCTCCACCCAACATGGATACATCGAACGATAGATCTATCGCTAAGTCATCATCTAGCAATCATTCAAGTGTAAATGACAACCAGAACACGAATACTACAAACAGCGGTAGCAGAAGTATACAAACCGGACTCGGTGCTATAAGCAATCATTCTAGCAAAAGTAATTCAAGTAGTTGCAGTGGTAACAGTATTAGAATTAGTAATTGGAGCGGAAATACTAATACGAACAAAAACAGCAACAACCACAACAACAGTAATCCAAAGTCAAGCGCCGAACTGTATAAGGAAGCAGCCCAACTCCTAGGACTCTCCTGCACCCTATGTGATAACTGCCGATGCCTCGATTGTCAAGTGAGTATAATTTATTCGTTCTAGATACAATCCCAAATGACATGGTTTACACCTTATTTCAACAGAGTCGTTACTTCGAATGCGATGACTCTGACAGTTATTCGGAATTTTCTTTTATGGATGAGTATTACGAAACCCTGCAGGATGTCGATAGAAATCTCAATAACCTGCATTCAAGACATTTTTCATCACCAAATCTCCAACACTCCCAGGAAGATATAGCTAGTGTTAGCGATGATCAGCCAACGAGCGCTGAATTGGAGAATAACGTACTTGACCACTGTGAATCCTTTAATGACCTAAGTCTGGAGAACTCGGTTGAGAGCGAGGACTAATTAGCGCTGAAACAATACACAAACCAAATGAAACCTTCTACAGCCAACTACTCCAAGCCATGGTAAGTTGTACTATTTGTCCTTTTATTAAAATCTGGCTCTAAGCCAAGCAATTTTTCTCTTTTTAAGTGTTGGTTGACCGCAAAAAGTCGCCATGGTCATAAAAACTCACCCGGCGAATGCTACGCCATAATGCAATTTGCTTTTTTAATTCCCTCCATCGCTTTTGTTCATTTCTGTTAAATTTCCCGTTCCCGTTCACATTTTGCTCCTTTTTGGTTAAGTTTCAGTTTTTTTTTTATTTTTTTTTTGTATGCGGGCTATGAAAAGGAAAAGTCATTGTTTTTCTTCTTTGCAAATAAACCAACTTTTTGTGGCCAAGGGAGGGAGAGTGAGACCAACAGAAAACACCCCGAAATTGCATTGAGGGAAAAAGTTAATTAACGCTTAAGCGCTGCTCCAAGTTATCCTGTTTTTGGGTGTTTGTACAGATTTTTTTTCTTTTTTTCTTTTTCCCGAGTAATAAGTTTTTTTAATCGTACCCTTCGGCCGTGGTGATGGATGTGGTTGTGTTAAAAATTCTATTAACACAAGGCATCACATTTCCATTGATCCTTGGTGGGGAATATCATTATCTTCATTATGAACTGCGACTATCTCGAATAAAACTGATGAGTAGCGAAAAGACCATTGATGCGAAAGACGAAATAGATAGGAATATCCTTTTAGTTGTTGGTATGTATGAGTATGTATAGAGAACAGGTTTTAACGACCTCCATTAGAGTATAGTGAAGGAACCTGCTATCAGGGTAGAATAACAGGAAAAGTCAGAGTGAAAGGATAGAAGAAAAAAAGAATAGATGCAGGATACGCTGGTTGTATATAGTATTGATGACGACGACGACGTCCTACACGATGAAGACAAGCTAAGAAAGCAAACACCAAACATTCCACGCACGGATTCATTACGGTCCATTAAATTCATTGGCATTTTGTGGGAGTCGGCGATATGGTTGAAGAGCCGCAAAACCCAGTCGGATAGGGATATTTAATGAATATCTTTATACTTGGTGAACGATTTTATTTATTCTTATGTTTCGTTAGAATAAATATGTATAAGCCAGTGGGAGTAGGTTTGCTTAATTTCTGAGAATTCGGTTTGGTTTTATTGAAACGGATTTTGTTTAGTTTTTGTGCCCGAACTTAATGTCAGATCGTTGAAGACCTTGAGCAAGTTAAGGGTAAATAACGTCTAGTACTCATCACTGAAAGGTAGACAAGGGATACATTTTATGAAAGTCAAACTCTAAGGGTGAAAGTTTCCGAAATTCTCTTTTCTTTTCGCTACGTTTTTGAAGCAGCTTACTGCATAGTATTTTATCCCGATCATAGTTCCAAGGACAAAGCAGGAAACCTGAGCTGAATAGTCTTATTTATTGAAGTGTGAATTACGTGACGCATCGTACAAACGAGCGTATTGGGATTATGTCATACAAAACCTCACGGATTGTTATTTTTTTCCCTGAAATAAGGATTATTCTAGACAAAATGTCCGACAGATAGATTCACTGTTCGATACCGGGAGACATAATACGTATTTTCACGTAAGGAGTCATCCGGGCGAATGAAAAGAATCAAAACCAGAACAATGCACTCGTACGTGCATATATTTAATTAATAGTTTTCTGGAAACTACTTCACGTTGATCCACTTAGAATTTCACAAAGATACAAAACGGCTCATACTCGTCCTTTCCCGCTAAGTCTATCATCGTCTACCATCACAACCCCCTTCTTCCCTCCCAAACTACGAGGACTGTAAAGAATTGCTTCGATTCGTTTCCTTATGAGCACTTCATATAACGTCTAGTTTTGGTTACGACTTTCCGTCCTTTCAGCCCCTTCATTCTCCAGGTTATTCTTAAAGTTATTCTTCATCAAGACCTCTTTAATTCATTCTTCGATGATTCTTTTGTCAGAACTAGATTTTGCGCAGTCCAACTGGACTTTACTAAAATTTAGACGATGGGAAAGTCTCCATAAGTCTCCCATAACCTCTATTTCTCCATTTTGCAATGTGTGGACTCACTTCTAGTCAACGAAGAAGTCGAAGAGGTTGACGCAGCTATTCGTAAGCAGAAAAATAATAGGCCACTCGCTCTGATGGCTTACCAGTGGAGATATGCAAATACGGGGGTGATGTTTTGGTAGGGTGCATGCACCAAATCATCAATCACCTACTGGTGGATAAAAGCTTCATGTGCCCCATCTACAGGAATGGTAATCATATGTTGCATATAAGATCCTATCCAATGTACTCCGTAGATGTCTACAGCCTTTCTGCATCGAGAAATACCAGTGTAGCTTCCACCCCGGAAGATCAACAATAGACTAAAAGACTTTTCAAACAAAACAAATCCTGGAAAAGACCAACTCGAGACTCGAACCAATCCTTTTCCCATCGACTTCAAAGCCGCATATGATGGCACTCATCGCTTATTACAAACGTGTACCGGATTTCGGTAAGGAGATGAGCTATCATATGATTTCTTAAATCTTGTGCTGGAGGTGATAGCGTGTAGGGCAGGTCAGGTCAGAAACCAATATCGCGGATCACAGAGATCTTGGTCTTGACAACTGGAAACAGCGTGCCCGGAATCGGCGGGGATAAAAAAACTACCCTATCTCAGGTGAGGGTGCTTCACGAGTCGTCGAAGAAAACAAAAACAAAACTGCAATAACTCCTACCACCACCGATGAATGTCCAGAGAGCATAACATAACCTCAGTTCGCTAAGATTACGTTCCGTATGCGTTCCTCCTTCGACCCCTTTCCTACATTGGTGCTCCTTGCATGGGATTGCATCACGATGCCAAATACCTTACTTTGAGCAAATCACCTGTTATTCACCCAAAATCTTTGAAACAAAATCCTCCTAGATTTTCCTTAAAAAATTAACCGTGTGCTAATCATCACATACGAGTACACTCAAACTGATACAAGGACTAAATCAATTGATACGAGTACATCTCAATAATAAAAGTGGGCTGACCCACAGACAGCTGTTTACCATTTCGACTGTAGTCCGGAATTTTGAAACCGTCCGTTCCTTGATCGTTATTGCAATCAGTTGCCACTTTTTGTTTGCGAGATAGGTGGTGTCGGTCGACGCACGTATTGGAATCGACTACTGTCTACTAATTTCGGATTCCTCTTGGGAATTTTACGCGTCCAAGTTGAGTAAAGACTGACGCTTCATTCCTAACTTTATGCTGCTGTACCAACAAAGTACACAAAAATTGTTACGTAAATGGTGGTAGTAAAAATTTGAATTGAAAAGCAAAGATCTGATCTGATCTGACGAGGAGGAAACATGAATTTAAGGTCGACTGAATGTTGGACACAGAAAAGCCGGGAGCCATTGAGAAGGCGCGTTTGTTTGTTTATTTGTTTAAAAAAAATGAGCTCAGAAACAATGCTGATATCGTTTTACATCGACATGTAAGGGTTGCTGATTTTCTATGCCTGAAAGGACATAAACAAACCCTTGTCCACCATTCTCATATATATACGGTCGAAAAGGTACTATCTACAAACACATGTGCTCAGATATGACTGAAATTTGCTTCCTCTTTGCTTAGAAAACATAAACATTTACGGACGAGCCTCGTACAATACAAACAACCTCCGAAAACGGTCTATAAATCTCTATGAATGGATAAGTGAATAAGCTTGCGATAGTTAAACGAAAATATTTACCATTTCACTTCGGTGACTATAAAAATATTGGCTTTGATGTTGATGCCATTTTAGCCATTTACATACAATTTAACAGCCAAAGGGTTCTTTTGCAAATTCCATCTCTGATTTGAAAATTTCAATTCGAATTTATTTTTATGCATTATTTCATTTCCGTTACACAGCCTGTGTGTGTAGTACACATCCTGTGCTGATCAAAGTGCCAATAAATACGAACATTTGCAATCCGCGTGGAGGAAAATCAGAAGCACAAGCGTGACAACCTTGGAAACTGTAAATTCCAAACTGTTTAATCTCGCCCGTTCAGTCACAACACCTACTTTCATCCTTAAAGGATGTAAAACATAAATTACATTTTCAAATTCAGCAGGTCTTCCACGAGAAGTTCTTCGCATGTGTCGTGTTTTTCGGTTTCGTGATAGGTACAACCGTACAGGAACCATAAAGTGTCCTGCTTATCTAAATTTGCAGATCACTTCGTCCCGAAATACATCACGCACACGTCGGATTTGTGTTTGTTTATATGTATTCATTTCGAAGAAGGAGGTGGGACACATATTTGTGATGCCATATCGGATATTGAATTTCTTCTGAAGTAAACAGTGTGTAGAAGAAAAATAGGCGCCAGATGGTGAACTATTTCTCATTATTGATTCTAGATTACGATATATCTTTTTGTCACAGACTAAATTGCAGATTTTTCAACCAAGATTCCTGGGTGATGTACGAGTATGTAGGTCTCTCAATGTGTCGCATTGCACCGACAGATCTAAACTGGACGTAAGCAAACCTCATCAACGATTCACAAAGTCTCTATGGAAGAAATTAAATGCCAAAGCCTCATCAGTCTATGACAAACTGCTCATATTTTCCAGTCGTTATCAACAGAGATTGCATCTAGATAGATGAAGTAGGCCGCACAAAAGAACTCTCCTCGAATGGAAATGTCATAGTTCTCGCAAGATACCCAATAAGATGTACGTTGGTACTCGCCTTTTTGGAAGGATATCGTGGAGATTAATGGACTTGTGGACATTTGTATCTGTTATTTGGGTTTATAATTGCTGAGAGAATTAGAATTTCAGATAGTACTTCCTATGATTTTGCAGTCAATTCAGGTGTATCAGCGATACAACGGCTGTCTTATTCGCTTCGAAATCTCCGCTGTAGCCAATGATGGGAGCCCTTTGGCATGTGTCAATGACTCAGTTCGACCGCCAAGCGGGCGAAAATGTATAATATCGAGGGAATATACATATGGAGACCACCAAGTTAGAACAACCCAACCCAGTGGGATCCTTCAAGTTTAATTTTGCGTAAGTCGTTCACTTTCCAATTAGCCAAGAAGAGCAATATTTTACCAATCAAAGAGGCATGTTTGCAAATTAATTATAAAAAAGACTCTATTTCTTCTTGAAGACTACAGCTCCAAATAATCTTTATTTACTACACAGAAATGCTCCACGTAAATATGTGTAGTTCAGAAATTTTCACCAAATAATTTGAGGGATTTTCATACCTTTACTACCCCCCAAATCTTGTAGCCTAAAAATATCCCGAACACGCATCTGGAGCTTACCAAAGTCAAAGATTTATTCAAACAAATGGCTCTGCAACACCATTACATTTGAAAGTTATTCGAAAACTACTTCTCTCCAGCATTTGTACAAAAAAAACTTGCAACTCCCCGCTGCCCTTGCTGACAGATTACATTTTCAAATCTGCATTGATTTGCCAGATGTTCCCATATCCACGAACAGATTTGATCGCCCAATTCAGTTTCAAAACTGCAGTAGCTGCCCTCGAGACTTAAACTTTGGCACCTTCTACACAAATCCCTTCCAATAATCCACATTTCACTAGAAATTCGTTTTTATCACCACACCACCAACGGAAGGATTACCGCATCCTTGTCAGAGTGCAACATTCCAAATGTGTTGCGGCATATCATTCAAACGACATTGTAATGCCTTTCCAGCTTAAAAAAAAATCCACACAATCGAGTTTAGATGCGAGAATGAATAAAAATTTCACCCACATATTTCCGGATATAGGAAGAAAATAAAATGAAATAAAATTCGCCACCAGCCTTTGTAGACTGCGATGGAAAAATCCGAAAAACTAGCGCAACCCAAAAAGAAATTCTTTTTAGAAGAGCCAAAGTGCATTTAAATCCCTCTGGCACTATTCCAAGAACTTCAGCTAGAACTAAACACAAAGATGCATTGGTTTCATCGTTGGTGGTGTGATGATGGTGATGCTCCTGCATGCAAAAGTGGTTTTCTATAGCACATGTACTACAAAGCGCCTAGCATCCTTGTGCACCATTAACATTCGTAAACTCACTTAGCCTTGCATAGAGGGGCGAAATTTTATATATAAGCACACGTGCAGACATACATACATATATGTACATGCATTGAAAAGAAAGGGAAGATAAATTGAAATCGATTATAGGCACGATGACGCGTATTGCAGCGGCTTGAGTCCTTCGCTACGTTATTTGTTTCAGAAAGTCTGCACGTGGGGTGCGTCAAGTGTGCGGGGGAAAGGACATTGTTGCTGGTTCTAGTTTTTCTTTTGTTTGAGCTTGTCAGTTGACATCTATTGTATTTGAGAGGGGATTAGTTTAAGAGACACTTTCCCAGAAGACTAGCTATTGCTCTGCTCTGGAAATGGTTCTAATTTTAGCTTTTCACTTTTGGCTGTTTAATTGAGAAATTTTCTCAGAATTGGAGACAGTTCACTGCATCTGAAGGGCAAGGTCTTTCACATGTAAGCACAAACAATTACTTGAATTCTAAGAAGAGTAGTTTCACTCTAGGCAGCATCTGTTGCGTTAAATTTCGACAGGACGAGGTCTCCTATTTTAATCTCCTGCAGTATTCAATTCCGCTACTTGCTTATGCGAGTAATGTTACATTTCTCCGTGTAGTATATATTTTTTAAAATAGAACCCAGCACTTCATTTATTGCTGCTTGAAGATAGGGAAGTCTTAAGGTTGTCAACTGAAGAATAAGTACATACGTATCTAATAAGGCATACTTGTCTGACGAAGGGTTAGCAAAGAACAGTTGTACAGCAAACAAAAATTTTACTCAGTCTTCAACCACTTACTCCTTCTCTAAAACTTTATTTAAATGGGCTTAAATTGTTAAGTCACATATGTAATTCATAGGATAAGGTTTGGTGAACTTAATAATATTACTTACGATTCGGTTAAAGCAGCGATCTGAAAAACCAGTTCATCACTGGTCGTACCTAAAGGTCTCACAATACCAGCAGATTTAAATTTCACACCATTTTTTTTTATAAGGTTGGCGATTATGACATCTGTCACATGAAACTGTCACATAGCTAACGATGATTATTTGAGTAAAATTGTCAAATTCTTTGAGCTCAAAATGGTCTACTGACTAAATTTCTTGGGTCAATTGGATCTTGTATGAATGCAGGTGCTGATCTTTGTGATTCATTGTAAAGTGCTTTTCGAAATGCCTTATCCTTGTCAACGTTGACAAGTTGGTATGCTTGTAGTTTCAATAACACTTTCTCTCACTGTTTTAAGCGAGGACGCGCGGATGACTTATTTTTCACAATGGAACCAGTTTCCTTAAGGTAATTAATCATCGAATTAATGACTCACTTGGAGCATTACTTCTATTAAAAATTCAACGAAGCTTGCGAACTGTTTTAGCAAAACTGTCAAAATTTTTGCAACAATTTTTGACAACTATGTATAACGCATCGTTTTGTCGTGAAGGATTCCACAGTTATTAAACACAACATTGATAGACGTCATATTGGTACAAATATCGAAAAAATGTGGAGCCGAGATAGAGTACGTACGTTAGTACGTACTAACATGAACGTTCCTATTCAACTAAACTCCGTATGTGTACGAGTACGAATGACTTCTCCAAAGGTTTACGATTTCGACCCCACAGACTTCCATAAAACCAAACCAACATATGTATTTTAAAACACAGACAAACCTATAAATCTCCATGTTCTGTGGCCCCAAATCCGTGTATATATAACTGTGTTTTCGTCATCATTAAATCCCGTCTCATTCCGCTAATTGGAAAAAAAAATCTTTTCAAACCGCATCAATCCTTGCGAGTTAATTTTTAAAACAAACCTCAGTCGTGTCAGCCACATCCACTACAAGTCAGCGTGACAAAAGTTGAAAGAGATGCATAATCCTGTAACTCTTCATTGTGAGTGTATTACAATTATCGATCGATTTGGGGTGGTGATTGACAGAGGTGTTTAAGCACGGGACGATATTAAATTTCATCAAGTGATTTCGATTTCGATTTTTTTTTCTCTTTCATATTTTCCTAAAAATCCAACTCGAGGGAGGCGCGCAATGCAAACAAGATTTGAGATAAATTTAGGGGTGAAATGAATTGAAAGGAAAATCAATTTACTTCAAATTGGTTGTGGCTGTGAAGGATATGAAAAATTTGTCAAATAAATCGTACCGAACATGGATGTAGAACACAAGACAAGGGAATATTCAGGAAGTCGTTAGTAATATTCATCACGACATGTACGAGTATACGAGTATGTTAGTAAAAAGTTTTTATTTTAAGACTCCATAACTCTAAGACTAGAGGAGGTATACTTGTGGTCGTTGAAACTTTCCCTTAATGAAAAGTATAACTCTTTTGAAATTTATTACCAGCACTAAGGAAACCGTATCTGAAACATGATGCAAGTTTATGAATTGCCGCTGAGATATTTATGTATCCATTTGGGGAAACCACTTCAAACAAACAAATCAACGAGCACTCCAGCATCGTTTCCTCTTTCGAATCGTGAATTATTGATTTTATTGCTTCCTCTGAGAGTGTGGCGCCAGGGACCTGTGGATATCCACACAAACAGACTCCACGCAATGGTCATTTCAATTCAAGCCATTCACTAGTGGAGCATCTACTTTATAATCGCTAAAACCGAATTTGCCCCCAATTTACCATCAGGCAGCTTGCAGAACAATGCGGGTATTAATATTTTCCGAATACCACTTCCGGGGAAAAATTTATTTCCGGTCGGCTCCGGTCCTTGCTCGGAATTACTTGCTACTGGAATTTAATGAAGCGATTTAATTAATAGCCACCTTCCCTGACTGCCGCGGCGCGGGGCGAGCAAATATCTATCCATCCACAGTACCTACACGCGAAAGCGAAGCAAAGCCACATCCGGTGTTGGTAATACTGTGCCGGGTGGGTAAAGTTTCAAAGACCAGGACTTTTTACATTGAAATGGTGTTCCGTCGGTGAGAGGCATGGCGGTTGATTTCACACATTTCTTCCTTTTTTTTTTTCTCCATCTGATGAAAGTGAAAAACCGACAAAAAACGTGTTCTGATGCAGAGAAGAGGAAAATAAAATCTATCAAACGTTTTTTACGCCCGTATTATGGGGGTTAACCTTTTTTATGTGCGGCCTTCACTTTGGGCTGGGAAGGGGGTATCTGCCAAAAAACTTTAATTTGAAAACTCGTTTTCCCTGTGAAATGTTTTTTTTTTTTTTTGTAACTTTGTTGAATCCAGCCAACAATGGGCGTTTATTTGAAGGTTGAACTTTAGCGGTTTTAGTGGGTCAATAGTGTACTGGAATTGGTCAATGGCTTGGAGTTGATTAAGAACTACACTGGCGAAGGTTACTGCAAAGCTTAAGTTGCATTCGGTACGTTCTATTTGGAAATCCTCCTACCTTCACATAAATATCCCGTCAGAGTAATACCTCACTGCTACTGCTCTGAAGATTTGGCCTATTCTAGATATTTTAACCGGATGTCCTTTTGGATATGATACGTTGTGATTGTTGTAGATGTTACACTGATTCCTATAACTTTGTTGGTAGATTAAGTTGGGTTAGTTGTTAGTTGGCCGGTTTGTTGGTTAGGGAGGGTTAAAATACGTCCTTCTTCACGTTTTTCGCCATTCAGGACTGCTATGCTGCCCTCTGGAAACCTTTGTAGTAAAGAAAATATTGAGAAATCTATAGGTAAATGCTTAGTTGTAAAGCAAGTAAAGTATAGAGGTTCGGGAGACGCCCAGCACTGCTAGTTCGAATGAACTCGAAGATTTTCTGGAAGATGAAACGTCTAAAAGAAATCACCACGGACGAAACCTATTGTGCCATGTACATATTTAGCGGATAAGTGTAAACGACTTCTTCTTCTGCCTCGCATTCTATCTGGTACTAGATTCACCACTAGACGAGGAGTAGCATGCTGGCTCTATTAAAGAGAGTAACCTTATGCCTACTTTTGGAAAATACTTCCATTAAAATGACTGCTGCGGATGGCTTGGCAGTAACTCATGCTGTTAACCCAATTTTGCAGTAAATTGCCGATTGTTTGTGACTTAATTTCGCAAACAGATTGGTGGTTGTTCTACTGAAGTGCGTCAATTGCTTGCGGATTGTTGCAGTAACAACGATTTTAACAGGTTCCCATAAAAAAAAAAAGATAAACGGCGTCAAATGGCAACTTCACCATATGCCTTGCTTCCTATTCGATTGACTTTCATCTGTTCCTGAACCTAATGAATTCGGTAGCTGCAGTAACGTATTTCTGAAGGCGTTGAAGAAGCATTTATTTGAAACTGGTTCAATGGCTTTAGAGGTCATATGAAAGAAGTGTATGCTATTGAAGAACATTTCGTTAAAAAATAAAAAACTTTTCAATCCATCCTCGTACAATCATGGGTAGATCTCAGTCTTAAACAATGGTCGAGATCCCCCTCAACTTCCTCATGACACCAAGCCTTTTCAGTTGCCCCTCTGGATTTTATTAATCAATTAATCAGCTGAAAATTTGAACGTCTGGAGGGACAGGTTTGTTTGTTTAAAGCTTGTCCTGATTTCAGTATATTGGCTATGATTCAGGTTAACACAATTAGACTGCCTAAAAGCGGAATTCTGCCAATCGGTTCCGTTTAACTATTATCCATTATTCTCACCATTCTCACAGTCTTCGGTGTAGGAAGAGAAACTCTGGGTTACACGCTGTGCATTTCCTTAGAAAATCTGAATTTTAATTCATACTTTAACGCCATCGAAAGCTTAAGTATTTTGAAATAGCTAAAAAGTGTTTCGAATTGTGGGTTTCGGGCAGTCGAATGAAACCTTGCACATTGTACAATTTCTAAAAGCTATCAAGCATTAGCAACTTTGGTCTTCCGTACTGGCTGTTACTAAGACTAGACATTTAGCAAGTTCTTTGGACACCCGATCTACAAATACCTACAAATGCTCTTTCAGTGGCTTGATAATGCATCCATTTGACATTGATAACATTCACAGTAATGGTTTATAATATTCCGATACATTCATCAAATACTCCTTCAAGGAGAGCCCTCCTGCACCCACAAAACAATGAATTAAGTTTAAGGTTCGTAAATCAAGAATACCATGGTTTTTAAAGTGTGGTAGTTTTGTCCGAAGTACTCCCTTTAGGAAAAATCATAAATCATCGCATTTTGTTCTCTTTGGAAGAGGACAGACAGTCATACATCCTTCGCTTACATGTCCATAATTTCAGTCCTTCCTATCGTAATTGTTGAAAACTATTATGATCTCCGGTTAAGGATGCAAACGTTTTACATACAGATCTAAGAACTGTTGTCCTTCCAACGTCCTCTGCGATCGTCAGGTTTGGAATCAGTTATTTTATTTCGGATGTGACTGTATTGAATCGCTAAACGGTTCCTTACAACACTTCTTTGCATAGTGTCCTAAGAAGTCTATGTATCTCCGCTAGGGCCCCAAAATAACCCCCATTAATTTTTATTCATTTCTACTTCAATTTATTTCGACAATAATTGAAAAAAAAAAAAAAATCTCGTGCATAATTTACTTAATTTTTTTTTTAAATCAATTTCAGCCAAAAATCAACACTTCATCAGTAACAATCAAGAGAAAGGAACTCTCTCCGATATGACACCACAGACATCTCACGCCATAATCGATCATACTGCCGCCCCCTTTTTGAAATAAACTGGAACATCCTTCTCATTCTGTTCAATGATTATCTCCATCGTTTATAAACTTTACACGCTGTGCAAATTTACCACTTATCAAGGACAACGACATCAATGGCTACAAGGACCTTTGTAACCGCCAACTGGTAATTGAATCCGTCATTAAATATTGACTTCATCCGACGCCTCAACCCTGAAGTTAGTTATGCCCTTAACCACTATCATTTTGTTGAAGTGAATTATGTAAAAACTGTTATACAATAAAAAGGAACAAAGTTTTACTACAATTACAGTGAAATACGAAACTCTATAACGAATTTTGCGATGCCTGCAAACAATACAAAGTTAATTTTTCTCCTTTTTCAGTCCTTGAGCGGCTTTTTATATTTTTGTTTACAATTTTATTAAAGGTAAACACCACGCGCTTATTTATATTTTCATGATTTTTGCCTCAATAAAAGGAGAACAATGTACGAGCACAAATTGGATTTAATTGTGTGTATGTTCGTGTATATTTTATTCCAATTGAATTCGGATATTTCCAATAAATGTAATTTATTTCATTATTTATTATATCATAAAAAACAGTACACAGTATTTTTCATAACAATTAATAAAATCGAAATCGATTTACTGCTGAAACACAATTGATACAGAAATATCAAACGAAAATATCGCTTTTGTTTGAAACTAAAAAATAAAATATTTTTTTATCTCGTAGAATGAAATATTTATGAGCTATGCTTGCCGAAAATATACTACTTAACAAAAACGTGTTCAAAAAATGGCAAAACGTAGAGTAGTCGAGTTCTGATCCATTTATATGTACATGTATCCAAAGGGTTTGAGGTCCTTGAAGAGGGTTATTTTGTATTTTATTGTAATTCAGTGCACATGAGTATGTATTTGATTATTTAAGTGCTTGATTCACTTTTTTTTAAATAAGAACAGCTTAAGGAAATTTTTGTTTACACGAAACAAAGGCTGTAAGCTGTCAACCTCATGGCACAGTTTTTTCTTTTTTTTCAAACCTATTTTTGCCAGATTCAAATTCACTCTAACTTTGTGATCAGTGCCAGCAAACAAACACGGTTTGTCATCTGCTACCTTGACTTCAAATTTTCAACGATTTACTGCTCTATGTTGCGTTGACTGTAATAAATGACGCACGTTTTACTGAGATGTATGTACATCATTCAAATAGGCGATCCTAAAGACCCAATTGAGGATTACTTTTTAACAGAAATTGAGCTGGAATTCAGCAACGTCTTCAATAATGTTTCTCACCAGGTCATTAGATGATATTGTCATTGATGGCCAGTCGGCATCACGTCTTCTCGAAATAAAACGTCTTGGAAGCGTTTCTCTCAATCATGCCATTGCTTCAATCGCTGTGTAATACGTAGCAGTTGACAGAAAATAGAGGTTATCATCTCTCAATACCTTGCTTCTTTTTTCAAAGGCTATATGCCCCGTTGACACCACATATCCAAACTGCATAACCAACAGTGAAGAACCTGAAACTCCTGTGAATTAGTGTTATCGCAGATCTGACAAGTTTTAATATACATATGTATATGAAACCACTCGGCCAAAAGTGTCCTTCACTATTGCGCAGTGGTTAGGGCACGTATTCAAAACGACTGACAGCACAGTTACCGAAATTAGTACACAAAACTCCAATTGTTTGGCGACTAGTGTGGCATGTTGGGCCATCCTGCTGGAGTCAAAGTCCGCGTTTATCTATCCATTCAATTGCAACCACAAAAAGTCAGTTATCATGTCTCTGTAGCGTACTCTATTTACAGTCGTGTTGCTGCCAGTTGCTGCTTCATTTTCAAAGAACTGGGGAGCAATGGTATTACCACTCCAAAACTCATACCAAACATCCACACTTTGTGTATGCATTGGCTTGTCTACCACAACGTGTGGAATTTTGGAGCATTTACTTGCTGACATTTATACAATATTCTCCTCAGAGAAATGCGGCAAATGTTCAATTAAGGAGCTCTGTGGCGACTTGAGATTTTCGGGTTATCACGCACACTTTGGGCTACAGCAGCAGTTTTTTCGCCTGTGGGCATCAGACGAGAACGTGGACAGCTTTTGCAAGTCAATCCCATGAAAGCCGCTAAAAGCGCTTCATTTCGACCAAAAACTGTTTTCAAATATGGCACAGTTTCTTCACCCACTTTGGAAATAATTTTGTCAACATTTCTAGAGTGACTCAAGAAGTTACACATACGTACAACCCATCCACTTGAAAGGCTAGATCCTAAGTGACAATCTTTTGGACAAGGAGTACGTTCAACCAATAATGCATTGTAACTTACGTCGGCGGTGTGAACCGCAACCATCTCTTTATAACCCTGACACAGTTCGTAAAATCTTTATAGGCAAGGGTGTCGAATATATGGAAGTATTTCATGAAGTGTACTCTAACTCGGAGATGCTATCGCTAAGTATTTACATAGGTGATAGCGCTCATGCTGTTCCACCCCTTACTTCCAACACAACCTTTCCAAATAGATTGAGACCTATTCCCTGATCGCTGTACTTGTCACAAGAGGCTCACTGCGTGGATATAAGAGGAGAAGTTGATAGGCTTCCAGAATGCGCCTGCGCCTGTATCAGTCCTGATGCCTATTAGTTGAACACCCCATTAAATATTTTCAAAAATTATACTTTTCTCGAAAACTGTCACAAAACCTACATCCTGTCTGTTTTATGAAATCTTAGTCTCAACTTGCCTAATTTAGTGCCCCTATCATTATTCTAACTTAGCCAAGATCGCCTCCTTCAAGGAACTATCCTTTTCCCAAAGCTGCTACCAATTTACAAAACCCAAAAAATTATTCAAAATCCTGTGCCAAACAATATTTATTAGCTCTCGAAATATTTGTCATTCTTACATAATATAGATTAACTTAAAAATTGTTACAAAAAAATTGTAGTTTAACTTAAAACATATGAATTGTTACACAACAAATTTATTATTTAAGATCTACGAAACCGGTTATAATATTTAATTTTTTGTTTTTCCAATTAAAAATATATTTAACATTTTCAAATTTTAACTCTAACTGTACATAAAATATATTTGAAAAAAGAAAGAAAAAAAATAAATTTTTGTTATCGAATGAATGTATGAAACTTTTTCTTTCACAGAAAAACTTAAAAAAAAAAAAAAAACTTTTAGAAAATATACGAATTATAATCAAATGAGAAAAAAAATCCCACGCTGTTTCGTTTTATTGGACACAAAAGCTCATACATCTTACATTTTGATAATGATTTATTTAAAAGGACTATAAAACCCCATAAATTTATTCGCCTTTTACCCTGGTTATGTGATCCGCTCAAGTGGAAACTTTCGTACAACATTGAATCCTATACAGTTTTATTACATTAGCATATTATGTTCTCGTTTTTGGGCTTATGGGGTCTGAGCGGAGGGTATTAGCGTCGATCTTAAGTTCCCGTTCCCGTCCCGAATTTCAGTTCAACAATATTCAATGGCGTTTAATTCGTAAGGCACGGTCCCTGACTGAAATGAGACTCTGAGACGTGTGTGTGTGTGAACTTCGTATCGAGAGATATTTTCGTGTGTGAAATAGGAGAAGAATTGACTAAAGTGTCTGACGTATGTGGAGGTGGGGTGGGGTGAGTGATGGTGGAATTTTATTTTAAGGAATAACTTAAAAAAGAGGTTATCTCCAGCAGGGATGTTATGTGGGGGTGGGTGGCTGTGGGGAAACAAAAATCGGGTAATTAACTTTGGAAATGTGGTTTTAATAGAATTTAATGGTTGGATATGAAGTTTAATGAGATTTGAACATTTGATGTATGAGTGAGAGCTTAGTTAAGTCTTGTTTGAATGAAGACATGAAAAAAGGGGAAAACAATAAAACGAGGATTTTTGTAACCCATTTAGCAAGTGGAACAATTATGTAAGGGTGTTGTAAATACTTCTAATGAGGTTGGCCCTTCAGATTTTAGAAAATCGTGGCATACCCTGACACGTCAATGGAACAATAGGTGGTACTAAATCCACATGATCTGGATTAAAAGTGTTTTCAGTTGGAGTACGATGATGATGATGCATTGATGCACTAGGGATTAATTTAAATCGTTTGGAATGTACAATAAATTTTGTAAAAACAACACCAACAGCCTTAGTGCCTCTGACTTAGCTTTATCATCGAAAGGTTCAAGTTTCTCCCCACCAGTGTATTCAATCATAATTTAATCCAAATAGAAAAGTTCTTCAACACTGTAACATTCTAAGAAAAATGCTGACAGTTCTCCACCTAATTTTACTTATAAAGGAAGGGCTATCAGTTGGTTTCTTTCCTGCTACATATTTCGGCAGAACATGCGCCCTTAAAATATTAACGAATATGTAAAGTCAAGACACCGCAATAGGATTGATTTACATTTAGAAAAGCATTGGAAAATATTGAAAGAGTGCTGCGATATTTGAACATAATTATTGGTCGAAATGAAGCTCCTTTTCAGTACCTGTTCCTTATGAGGTCAAACTTACCTAAGAGTTGAAGCAAAATGGCGATTCGCATTGTTATCGCTTCTCTTTGTGAGCTTTGAATGAGTTGGAAATTTACTTTTGTACGACTTGGAGTTACAAAAATGTACTCGTAGTCGTAGAGATGCTAACACGCCATCGTTCCATCATTGGTCCCTACTCCTTTGAAAATGAAGCTGGCAACAACAGTGAACGGAGTGCGCCACAGGTTTGTGGCCGAAATTGAACTAAATTGAACCCATTGCGCTTCATACACAAATACTTCAATGCTCTAGAAAACCATCAAGAAGATTTGACTGCCGTATTTTTTTGTTTTTAGGATTTTTGTATTTTATTTGACGTTGATTTGACGAAGCATACTAGCTATATTGCCAATAAGCCCAATTGCAAGTTATGCTTTCTAAAGAGATGGTGTAAAGTATAATATTTTCGTTCATCGCCATCTGAAATATGCACGACTGGACACCTTTTGATGAAGTTCATGAAAATTGTAGTTGAGCCGATTCAGTGAAACTTTATTTGTTTAACATTTAAAGGACTTCCCTGGGACTTCGAACCTTTTTACTTGCCACTAATAACCACATCGTAGTATAAACTGAAAAATTAAATCTTTTTTTTCCAAAGGCGGATGAATGATCAAATTTTTTTATATCATGTTATTTTAGGTCTGGTTTCCTATTCGAAAATGGATTTAATTTTCGGGGTGGGTGTCACAATTTACATACGTAGTTCGATGTTATTGCACTTGCACATCAACCGAACTAATTATGACACACAAATGAGTCGATTAGCCGCATGAGTACGTGTAGTTAAAACTGCAATATTTCGTAAATAAAATTACTCTGAAATATGTATAACCTGCCATAACACCTAATTCGTGTTAATTGTTACTTTTTGCTTCCGAAAGTGAATCATTTTCAAATTTCATTAGCACCAGCAATAAATGATGAGCCGTGAGTACATAATTTTATGGCTCACCTGGATTCTTGGTGAACAGATGTTAAGATCTGTTCTTAGTTATTTAATCCTGGAATTTAAAAAGTAAGTAAGCCAAATGCCATTAATAAGAGACTTGAATTGCGCATATGGCTAGATATGTAGCTGTGAAAATCCTCTCCGTTCTTGTACTTATATTTAAAATTTAGCGCGAAATTGGCGTCTACGAATGGTAATGTATTTAGGATAACTATTTAAGTAGGTAGCCTGTATCCTGTACTCAGAGACAGCTCTATTCGAATCAGAAAGAAATATCTTGGTACCATCTAACGCATCTACAAAATGTGGTCGGATAGAGGTACATATGGTAGATGAATGGAAGAAAGATACCCTCTTTGGAGACATAAGTCCCTTTACATCGCGTATAAGAACCTATCAGCTGCACATTGTGAATAATTAAAGCTATTTGTCTGCAACGAAATCAGTCCCTATTTGAATACCCCACTTTCCTATTTTAAACTGCTTATGATGGCCAATTATGCGAGCCAGCAATGTAGGAGCATATCTAATTTTAACCGTCCATCTAGCTGTTCCGTCAAAATCAGCAAAAGCACCACTAAACCCTTTAGAGCTAGATATTTGATCTGTATCAAGGCGACATCCTCTTACGTGCTTCCTTGAAAAACACTCTCAAAAGGACTGTGTAAAACGTCCAAGTTCTGTGCAATTACTAGCAAGCGCCGTTGACAATAGTGGAATAAAAAGTACTTAGCGAGCCTTCCCTGATTACGGAATTAAAGACACTCATCATTCCAGTCCTGCTCTACAACGCAGAAGTATGGACTTCACCAAAGCAGATGAAGAAATAAAAATTCTTCGAGTGATTTCGGTCCAGTTTGTATTGACAAATAAAAAAATTCAGTCAGAAAACTGCTACGATAAAGGAAAAAAAGTTTCAATGGTTCTGGGGCCTGTGCCCCAAAACGAGTAGACACCACCTGTCCAGCCCGGAGAGGAACGCTGTGGTAAAGGAAGAGAGCTTATATCGTATATCTATATAGAGTCGAAACTGCAAGCAGCTGTGGATCGAGCTGGGAAGAACTGTTAGTTGAATCTACTGAACCCCGAAATTAAAATGGAAAACAATTTCTATATAAAGAACTGTCAGCCTAACTGTACTCCCATTAATCTTGAAGAAGTATGCATCACTCTCCAGAGTTCACACCATAATTCTTCTCAGTGTTTGAAAGTCATGTTCACTGACTAAACCCTCTCAAGACCAGTTTCTTTATGGAATCCGAGAATGAGAAGCGGATCTATGGTCAGGACATCCATATCGGATAGTCAAAATATTTTCTCCTTTAATGAATCAGCACCTCACTTGTTTCCAGCACATGTTCTGGAGCTTCATTAAACTCGTTGTAGAATTTTTACCTGGCATACTTTCCATCTGTTATAACCCCGTGAAAGTTGCTTTGTCTGCCTTAGTCCTTGAACAGTTTTTGGTCTTTTCTCCAATCTCATGAATTCTTGTTTATGGATATGATGGTTTAGGTCAGATGAAAAACTTGGTAAAGCATGAGATGCTCCATGTACAAATCCTTAATTTCCAAATTCTGCAGAATCTTATAATAAAATATCACAGCAACTTGATAAATATGCTGCGACGCTAATTCAACATCGTCAAATCCATGCAAAGCATTCCCCATATAATGGATTCCCAAAGTTTTAAAGATGCAAAGATTCAGACATACCATGACCTGGTGCCCAGAAGTTCGACTTTGAAGGCACATTAGAGAGCAAAACTATAATATTTTCCGATCAGAACTTTCAAACAGGAACTATGTACCTGTCCAGACGATCAATGGATGTTCGAATTACCTCAACTAATCCAGGAGGTATCGCTTGGCCAACATTTTTAAGATGAATACGAGTATAAGCAAGCAAATGTGGTTTTCAAAAATCACAGTCATCCAATAAACCAAAACAGTTTTTGGAAATTTTGAATATAGGCACTCAATGCCAGAAAAGACTTTAAGCAAAACGTCTTAATAACTCGCAGCTTCCCTAGAATATTACTCACTAGTGAGAGAACCTCGATCTCATACTATTGCCACAGTTTCAATGAAACTGGCATGGATATGTCAGCAAGATTAACACAATCGATGTCGAACCTTCACTAGGTGTTTATTAAGTTAACATTCACTCCAAGATTGAATAACTTTGCGCCGAAATTTAAAAGACATTGGAATGACATCCTCTTCTATTCAATTGGACTTTTCGTATATAGGCAGCTGACACTGTGACAAACCTAAAAGTATAAACTGTCAACATCATTTCCAGAAATTTAAATCAACTGCACGATAGGATAAAAACGTCCAACTTGACATTGAAGGCAATTTCACTTTATTACTTGACAACGTCTGCATGGTGACCACCGTTTGGTCCCACGCCATAGAAAGGACGTAATAGAAAGGACAGCTCTATGGAATCGCTACTTTTTGGCATGCAAATTGGTACCCCATCAAACCCTCGAGAACAATTCACAGTTTTAAAGGTAAATTTATGGGATTCCCTCCTTGCGCCTCCGTGCGCCGCCAGGTCATAATGTAAGTACGTCTCAATGACAACTCGAGCGAAAGTCCTTTTGATATTCCAGCGCCCACTCGCAACCCCCATTTTTCGTGGCAGAGTCGTAAAGAATTTTTGCACCATAAATAGCAGACAATTCGTTGTGCTTGGCGTTTACCAATGCCAATGTATCCAAAGAGCCAGTCTATTACCTAGTGAAAACGTGACCAGGCTACTTTTTAAGTACCCATTCAGTAAGAAAGTATTTACGAGTGTATGTATATTGTTCGCTCGTTCAGCTCCTTGTCACTGCGTGGCTGATAGTAGTCACTGAAGCGAGCCAGATCCCATGAATCATTGTCGCAAAATTCGACGAAGCGATAAAATGATTCGATTTCAATTTGAATACTGATGGGGTGAGATGCGGACTCTAGAACTGTTTTACTGGGAGGGGAGACACAAGGCCATCATCGATCCCTACTTCTTTTTATGCCACCCGGGGAAGGAGTTGGCGCTTGGTGGCAATTTTTGAACTTCAATTGAACTGCAGTGATAATTTTTCTTTCGTCTTCTGGCAGTAAAATTCGATTTCTATGGAAATTTGTTATTTTTATGTGTCGCATCGGATATAATTGAGCCATTTATCACGGAGGATGAATATTTTTACAGGTGAAACGTGACAAAAGCAAGAATAATTGTTCTTTTATGATCCACATGGAGTTGGGACGCTTGAGAGGGTCTGCCAACTGAAGAGGGGTTTTTTTGTTCAAAAAATAAAAGCTTGATGACTAGACGGAAGGTGGTGAGACGTATTGGTTCCGATTGATTTATGGTTGTTTCAAACTCAATTTTATATTTTTTCATAAATTTCTTAACGTAATGAACTCAAGCACAAAGGCATGTCCATTTAAAAATGTCACATTTTTAAGGGAAGAAATAAAACAAAACTCAAAGGTAAGGGTCAAAATTTTAGAAATAATAATTTCAGCTGTCATGTGATCTCCTCAACCTTAAATTGTAACAAATTGTTCGTAAGACTAGTGTAAATGTGAAGAGGCCATACTTTCAACAAAAAAGTGTTTCTTTTGCCCAATTTGAATGCACATTTGTGCACTTGGTATCAGGCGTGTTAGTCTTAAACGGCAACTCCTATCTTTTCACCCATAAATGCCTTCAGTACGGAACGCTCCCAAAAATCGTTTATTAGTGTGTCGTACCGCAAATATGAAGAGGAATGCTTGTAACACAGGTACACATATGTCTGTCTGTTTGTGTACATGTCACACGCTTGTTACTTTTGAATCAATTGCACTAGAGTTTTGCGGCAAAACTGTGGTAAATCGCGAATAATACCAGAAAAAAATTTAAAAAAAAACAACCAAGTCCAAGAAGCACTCAAACTCCCTTTTGGTGCAGTAGCTGAAGAAACCCTGACTTCATTCGTTTTTCTGTTGTGCTTGGTGGATATGCTACTATGCTATTTGCCTGGCGGGGACTGAACTTACACCGGTCAGACCAGAAGCAAACTTACTACTTCCTTGCCACATCTTAATTTTTGGGTTAAGGACCACTCTGCGAAAAAAGATTTTCCTTCATATCGTGTGGCATATCAAATGAAAGCAGGTAACCTCAGAAATACGAATATGTAAAAAATGTATTTTTCTGACGAGATTTGCTGAACAAAAATTTTCAAAACAAAACATCGCCAGAGTGCTTTCATCAAAATCGGATAATGTAAGAAAATACAAATTTAAAATAAAGAGTGGTTGCTCTGACCCCAATCTTTCAAGAATTGTTATAGCTTTTCTAGACTTCACAGGTTTAGTAAAAGCAGAACTTAGGCGCAATCAAAAGACTCAGAGTCCGCCTCTCACATGGCGTACTTTCTTACTTCTGTGTTTGCACTAAGAAGGTTGGTTTGCAATGAAACTTAAACAATTTGAATAAGTCGTTTATGTTGTTTTTTGTTTGCCACTTCCTTAAACATTTACTTGAATAATTGCTGAGTCCCAAAGTTGGCCCCTTCAGCTGGAATACATGTCGCAACTCAATTTCACTCTGAACAATGTTACAAAATAAATTATTCCACAGATCGACACTATCAACGCCTACTCAACTAGATTTACTGTTTCAATTCGGAAACTTAATTTGAATAAAACATTTTAGGAACTCACAGCTCATAGCAAAAACCCTCAAAAGTAATATTGTACGTCCAACTCATTTTCATTCATAACTTCTCTTCACACTTATCCCCTATCATAAATCACCAGAAACTAAAACTACATAAAAATGTCCCTTCCAAGTAAAATACCAGAGAAATCTACACCTCATACCTACATTCGTGCAACACATCCTTCAACATTTTTCCACCGGGTAATCCAATTGAATAGACACTTCTGCTTCAGCCACATCAACCACCATCCGATAAAAGGAAAATCCTTCGGTTTCACGTAGAAGTGGTGTCTTAATGCTATCGTCCCACGCATGTACGGAACGTACACACCCACTGTGCACTGTGTACTGTGTAACGGGTGGGGGCCCAAGGATACATCAATGTCAGAAAACTTTAATTCAAAACTTGTTATTTCTCATTCAACTTTGTGACAATATAATTTCATGGCTTCATCGTTCCCTTTTCGGCACATGCATTCCATTAATTTGGGTAGTTAACATCCGGAGACGGGGTTGTGTAGATCTGTCTTGCCATCCGTCGAGCGTTTATTCTGCAGCCGACATGTCAGTGTTTGTGGTTAGCACATACGTGCAGCGGAATTTCACGCGAAATCCTTGATGGTTTCCTGCACTTACTCGTACGAGTACCATGAATCCCCATCAGTTAGTGTTTTCTGATGCTGACATAGTAGATACTTTCCTCGCAGTAGGGACCGCGAATGAACTTTATACTCCGAAACCGTTGTGCATAAGCGCTAGTTTTAGGTCAACAGCGAAATGCACTAAACAGTTTAAATTGAAGGAGGAAGAAACTAGAATTCATGGAATGTTGGTTCATATTTTCAAAGGCCCTTTTGCAACTGTTGTAGGTAGCGAAATACAGAAATTAAAGCCACACACAAGGATAACATTTATACACGCAGATAACGGATATTCAATTCGTCCTTTCGTATAAGAAAATATTTAATATATAATTTTCCATGTAACATATTCCGTGTTCGTGATATGAATATGGGAGGAGCAGGTGATGAAATTTCATGAACATGCTTAAGTTATTCCACTCGTCCTTTAGCAACCAACACACACACATACGCCTATACCCGCAAACCGCAAAATATCCACCATCATCAAATTGACCAAAAACTTCAAGGAAACTTGTAGACTAGGTTAAGACATAGACTATTATTTTGGTTAAGACAAACATGCTTACGTCCTTCGTAGAATGCTCAATAATGGGCGGAGTTCCGTGTTCGTGTCTAGAAAATCGTTGCCATAAATTTTACGCTCTACATGTAAGAACTATAAAGGAAAACGTTGTGTGATGTTTGTTTGGATACCCAAAAACTTTATTTGACCTCAAGACATACCAAAAAGGATATTTCCCTGCTGCAGAAATCATGTTCTCTTTGTTTTGGGAGAGAGGGAGTATTTTTTGGGGGAAAGTTTCTCCAAACAATGTAAGAGTGTACTAAATAAATGAAAGGGTCTTGTTGGTGGGTAACCTGGGCAGGCTCACTCTTCAAAAGAAGGGACACACACTCAAAATTATGCAAGCCAATCCCAAGGAATTGAGCTTAAATGCGGCAAAGGGGCAACATTGAATTAAATTGATTGAGATAGTCGTCCGTTAGCTTGTGGTATGAGAAAATTTAAATAAAAGGCTTTGGTTTCTACTTTAAATTGTAGTAACCTTTGCCATCTGTGTTTGAGTCAATCTTATAAGAAGGAAGCAATATACAGGCAAGTTCAAGACGAAATTGTTTGTTGGTTGAGGAAGTAAAGGAAATTAACCGTCCGCTTTACCACTTTATCAGAGAGAGGGGCTTAAGAGGGCTAGTAACTTCTTCTGAAGATATGAAGGTGGGAGTGAGATTCGCCTTCACTTAGTTAAGACGGGTGTAGGTGCAGGTTTACCCTCTGAAACGCTGGAAATAACAAAATTTCGACAGAATGGTATCACCTTTATTATCGATAGCCAGACAACAAATAAAACCAATTCTTTCGTTTAAAAAATCACGTATGCAATGAGATACATCTACAAGGGATACAACAGACCCCAATACATCCAGAAAAATGCAACGTTAGACACGGTGTCCACGCTAGTGGTACATTCGGACCTTATTTCACTCGTTTAACCTGATAAAATACCAACAATTGATGCCTTGGAACATTGCTTCTATTATTCGTAACAAACAGCCACCAGTTCTCGAAAAAGTGACTTAAAATTGATTGGATAGAATACACAGTGGTATAACCATATGTGCAAGATTATTTTCTGGTATTAAGATCATTTTACATTAAAAGGTTGTCGGGGTTTTCCGCATTTAATAGTATTAAAACGCACAACTGATTCAACATCCTAGAGAATCCAAAGTCAGCTTGAGAGTGCACGACAGTCGGACCAGAAATATTTCGATTTTTGAAAGTCGCTTAATGGTTTGGTCACAAGCTTGGCAACGAGTTGGAGGCTTCTGGTGCGATATTTCGCACGTTTCGGAACGTAAAATTCACCCTGGAAGGTCGATAAGATCAATTGCAAGGAATCTTCAAGTGTCCAGTTTATGTCGATCAAGACACGAATGTCTTTAGAAGAAACAACAGGTGGCTGAGTGATGTACCAGTGTGATGGTCTTTAAAGCCGGTATGGTTTGCCTCCAAATATTTTTTCCACAGGGTGCTAGAGTCAGTTGTTAGGCCTTGCATAGACAGTTTGAGTGAAAAAAAATACCATACGTACTCCAACAAGATTCTGCCACAGGCCACTACTCCCCAAGAATTGATGGTGACAATTTCCATTCTCACATAAGACCGAGCTAATGACAACCTAACTCACCAGACGTTAAGTAGTTGAACTAGTTTCAGTGGAGCGTAGTTGAACATAAATCAACAAACATCGCCACAATACCATCCAAGCTCTATGGGATACAAGTGATGGCCAACATCAACAAGAACCGATTTACACTGTCATCGGTGCTGATTCAATTTCATAGAGAATTCGAATTGAATTTGCGGAGCGGTAAAGAGCGCCACCCTTTTTGGGTGGTATTTTTTGCGGCTTAAAACAGAGTTTTCATATAGAGTTTTCAGATCTGCTTAGGTAGCCACCTCGATAATGTGGAGCAAAATTGATGTGGGCCCCCGCATGGTATGTTCATTGATTATAAATCGCTTTTGTAGAAAGGCAACCCCATCACCTAGTAAATCGCCCCCATATCTTCCAATCACCAACGTAATCATTTAACCTTCTGACCTGTTCGCCATTATCATAGCGAATCCTTTTTGCGAATCTATTTCGATCCATTTCCCGAAAATTCGCATTCATTTTAAAACCATCATCTCAAATTGCGTGTAATCATCATTATCATTGGAAAAAAAAACCAAATAGAAAAGCCAAAGGAAAAGTTCACCAATTGCAATTCACTGCCTTGAGTTCTTTCTTTTCTGTCGTGTTGGCATTATTCGCGTTATTCCTCATTTCCAAATCATTAGGCACCGCAGCAACTGAAGCTGAAGAATAGATACGTACATATATATACGTGGGTTTCTTTATAATCCGATAGATGCCACCTTCCACATCCTCTCCTAATGGAGAGAGTCTTCCAACTTGTGAATTGCGTTTAAATTGAATTTTCTTACCTTTATTCGTCGCCCATTCCAGATCCTTTCAAAGAAATAGAAACTTAACTTAAAGTAGAGAATGGAAACAATAATCGATTTGGTAAAGTTGTTGGCATCACCAACTTACTTGACATGTTGTTGGTTGATCCTTTATTTTGTTGCCATCCCTAGACTTTGCACTTTTTGCCCACGAATGTTTCTTGCAAAAAAGAAGTTATTTTTTGCTCTACCCGTGAGATGACTTTTTGTGCACAAAACTTTTATCGTGTAGGTATATGACGAGGTAGCGAAATGCCAATGATAGTCTCCTCTTTGTTTATAAAGAAGCTTACAAAAGGTAGATATAGCCTCGCTAGTAGTTTTGTACAACGCAAAAGTTTGAACTTTAAGTATTTCAATGCCATGACAGACAGATACACACGTAAAATTTAATGAAAGTTTTTTTGTTTTGTTTCAGGTTCTTTTAATTGACACTCACAAGCCATTATTATAAAAGTTTTAAAATTAAAAATAATTAGAAGGCATTCTGATAAAGATCGTTTTAACCTTAACAAAGTTTTTACAATCATTGATTTAAGTAAACAAACGATAATTCAAGTTTATCTGGCGAACTTTTCCGACAGTTGGTTTGATTGCTTTAAGTCCAATAAGATCAGGAAAAAAAAGTGCACAACACAAGCGTATGAAACGTGGTCATGTTCCAAGTTGTGAATTTTTTTTAAATTGGCCCTTATTCCGACCATTTTTGAACTCGTAGCCAAAATGCGAGATATTTCAGGTGCTTAAACCAGCTCTTAACACGTCAAAAGGTTCAGGTTGGGGTCAATATTTTATTTTTTGGAATTGCCAAGCATTGGAGACAAAGTCTGATTAAAATTTGACAAATTCACTTTTTTTTTAAGAAATCGATATTTTTTTTCGTTTTGTTCTTTTATCATGCGAACCCCTTATAAATAGAAAGTGAGTTGCATGGTTATACTTCAATATTAACTTTTCAAATAGGAAATTAGCTGCTATCAGTAAGTTTTAGCAAGTAGCACAAGGCAGACGTGTGTACAATTGCAAACTAGGAATTTATTACTTTTCAATACCTAGTTGTTGCTTTACTTTCCAATTATTTCTCGAATATAATTCCATCCAAACGACTTTCGCGGCTAACTTGGCAATAACCCATTCTGTTAACCCAACTTTGCAGTACAAAGATGACGGCTGGTGTTGTACCTTACACCTGCTGGAACCAAACCTCGTCCAAATCAAAATTATCCAATTGCGGCTGCAAGAAATCAGCTATGTTTCTGTAGCTCTATTTGCTACCGTCTCCAATTTTAAAGAAGTAGCAAACATTGTTGCCAACACTCTGAAATCTATAACAGCCACTCTATTCGTATTGGCTTCTCTACGACAACGTTGGGATTTTCGGAACCCCGAGACCGAAATGAAAATGATCTTTGTAAGAAAAGTTCATTTTACGACCAAAATCGAAGCCATTTTTCATTCATTTAAAGCCTATAAGAAGCTATAAGGAAGCAGGTATTGAATGAGTTAGACCTTGTAACCCGAGGTGTTTCTGCAATATACTCCTGAGATAAATGTTACACAGTTATTGAGCTGTGCAGCAAATTGAGGTTCTTGGGTTTCCACGCAAACTTGGGGTGACAGTAGCAAGTATTTCATCTCTGTGAACCGGACGGGCAAGTGGTTAGTTTTTAAATATAAAAAACCCGTTTCATGAACTTTTTTTAAAAATTTCTTTACAACAGAAGCTTTATTTGGAACAAAAATTATTTTCAAATTACGTACATATCTGTCACTACTTATTTCAAATTCATCAGTGTAGCCAGCGTCGAAAAACATCCACCTCAAAAAAAAAAAAAAAAACAGATGGCCTAAATAAATACTTTAAATACTTTAATAGAATGAACTCAACTCGTATTGTAAGATAAATTGGGAAAAAGATGAAAGAGTTAACTTCAGTATCAAGTAAGCGTTTATAGCAGACCATTTTTGAAGAACGTCAACTTTTGTCAAATCGAATTCGATTTAATTACACCTTTGAAAATGCAAAAAATAAATCCGTGCTTGTCTCATCAGCAATTTTTTACTTTCCAATTCTTGTTCTAACATTTCAAGGTTTCTAAGATTCAAAGCAAAACATCTGTTAAAATATTTCGTTCAGACTAGCTGATATATTTTCGGTAAAGGTAGCAATAACCTTTTATGTACCTGCAAGCTGCGTCATCCAGTGGCCATTTCAATCCTGATGCGTGTGAGAATACCCACAATTCCAAAAAACGCGTCTGTTTTTGTGTCCTCAAAATGAGCTCTGTAATTTTTACAATTCACGAAACATTCGTGTCCTAGACAAGTTGTCTTAAGCTTAATACGGAGATTTAGATTATACTCACAAATGTATGGACACCAATTTCAAAATTAAGACTTCATTTTAGATCAAAACGCCTTTATTTCCGCTCCATGTCTGATTGACAGTTTCTCTTATACGCCTACTTACGAAAACAGATTTTTTTTTGAAATTCATTTGTAAATCCCAACTACCGTGGTAGAATTTATTACTGTCTCTCTCAATAATCAACAGGGAATTAAGCCTTTCCTTACTCCTTTCATTGTCACCAGAAATCGGAAACGAGCAATTCAGATTGCCTTCTAACAATCATTGTAATGAAAATGATATTTACTTCGAACAAAGGACAAATTCTCATTTTGAAACAAAAGAAAATCCTTTCGGTTTCCTTAAGCAAACAACAAAGGGAAAAACCCCCAAATACAAAAGAATCTGGTTGGTTAAATAAACCTAACAAATACAATGCAATTCGATTTGAATTAACCGAGAATAATACGGGACAAGGGAAAATTTGTTCAGCTTTAGGCAAAATAAACCGGAACTTCTTCAATTCCATCTTCTTCAATCAAGTGGAGTCGCTTTTCCGAAATCTTCGTGAAGCTTTCACTTGTCAATTTCCATTGCGTAGCACACAATTCTGGAAAAGAAGCTCTCTTGTGAGTCATCGCACCATTTTTATCTAAACACATCATTGAGTAACGTATTACTGGAAAATTGCTCATCGAAGGAATTTGCAAAACACTCATATCAAGGACATATGACAGCTTTGCAAAGGAAGGTAATAGAGAAAATACCACTACTTTTACCTGCGTCTCACCTTAAGCAAGCTTAGGAGTTTTACTGCAGATACGTGCTATAAAGGTGGAGGCAAGTAGACATCAAAGCAGTGAAGGTAAATGAGCTCTTTCCTTTGAAGTGGTCTCACAATATGATGTCAGCAAGGATTGTAATTGAATGATGATTGAATACAAGGAAAATTAGTGGAAGTTTTGGAATCGTAAGCCAAGAAAGCTTTAGCATGCGTACTTCTTACTTTTGGTGAGTTTCTATCAAGGTAGATAGCTTGAATAAATTCAACCGAAAATGGTGTGTATACGCAGAGCTTGCTGTTAGTGAACAAGTGAGTATAAAAAATCCTGGAAAGCCCTTGCGAGATTATCAAAACTCAACCAATACCAAAATATTAAGATTATTACAACGCCATTAGACTTTTAAAGAAGGCCGATTGGATGGCGCTGCACTATCTTTTCAGACATGGCTAGGTATTTTGGTAATACAACGGCATTCGGACAGCCGCCTATGCCAAATAAATCTCCCCACAAATACATCAGCTTCATGCTACGAAGAGGAATCATTCTACGAAAATAGAGAACTAACCTGTCACTAACAAAGTTATTAATGGAAGGGGTATTATTTCGCTCATGGATATTCTTGAAGGCGGTCTTAAATAAATCTGGCTCTACCAACCAATGCTTTCCTAACTCGATGATTAAGATTAAATCCCCGAAATCATTTTTCCCCTTACAAAACAAAAATCATACTGCTCATATCGCTTCTTCCAAACGGCCATTAAAATCTTTTCTAGTTATTTTTACCCAAAATTCACATAAGCATTCCACCAATCAACCTTTACCAAGTTTTAGCTGAAGAATTTTGTAGAAGAATTTTTGTGTACATTGCCACAATTAGGGGCTTTTCGAAAACTATGAGTTATTCAGGAACTGTCCACCTGATCGTAAAAATGTTGCCTTGACGGGATCGTAGAAGAAAGTGAGTCTTAACTTTTCGGGATAACGACCTACTTTTCATGGAACATTCATTTTGAGTGTAAGGTTTTCAAATCATCCCGATTGAATGAGATTCCTAATACCAACTGACGGATAAAAACTCCCAGTTCAGCCCACGTCAAAATATCAAACTGTTTTGGAAAGACTTTGTCCGCTTCACCTGCTAGTTACTCTTTTTCAAAAGGATTCCAGGCTTCCTTAAACAAAATACTTTACACCATACCTGGTTTTAGCTCTATAAGACTCTCAAAGGAACCACACCTAATCGCATAATCTAGTGCAATGCATGTGAGCCAACGAAAGTGATTAAAAAAGCACTCCATATTATGTATCGACATACTTGACTGACAGTATTCTGTGTTATGTCTAAAGTATTAAAGGCAGACATGCAAAAAAAAAAAAATTCAACTGGTAACACCGGAGCAACAGTTTACCTCGTACCCAAACCGAACGGAACAAAAGCACGAGAGAGCTTTAAATTCTTCATTTCATCCCCTGCGCACTGTAGCAAGGAATCAATTAAAAACACAACAAACTCAACTCGGTTGAGAGACCAAGAAAAAATACCAGCACACCTATAAAAACAACAACAACACCAGCCACCCCCCCAAAAAATCAAACAAAACTTTGGGGAGGAAAAGCCGACGAGGACGACAACATAGACTACAACGACTTTTTTGTGCTCTGGCCCCAACGAATTCCTTTGTATACACTCATAGGAAGCACATCGCTGTGGAAAAAATCATTCAAAATGGTGGCTGCCATTGTCGTCGGGTCGTGCTCGTAGTTTTCCACTTTTCATCAACGAACGTTTCCTAAAATTGCTTAGAAAACCATTGCAAAAGGATAAAATAATTTAATACCACTTCCACCGATGCAATTGTAACTGAAGTGTGCGTGTGTGTGATTTTTTAAACAAAGTCTGTGCAATTTCGAGAGAATCCTAAGACAAAAAAGAAAATCAATCCAAAAAAAAAAGCTAGAAAGCTTTATCCTTTGCTTAATTACCTTTTTAACATTTTTTACTTAATCATCTGTTTGGCGTGATACAGCCACTTCGATTGGAGTGTCATCTCTGAGTCATAGTTTACTGTTATTTATTTATTTTTTTATCGTGAAGAAAGTGGTTTTTTTTCGTCCTTTTCATACATAAGTGGCGGTGGTGTGGCATATGTGTGTATTTGTGTTTATTCAACCCCATTTGGCAGACATAAAATCAGCACAAGGGTAAGTCCTTTCAAGAAGATTTGAAGTTTTCCCTTTTTCCATCTCCTTTGTCCTCTATGGCATACTATAACCTGGCAATTTCTAAATTATGTATCCCAGAGACAGACCAATCCCTTCGACATGGTTATTCGGTTTTTTGATGTAATCAAGTTTAGTCCCCTGCCTCAGGTGAGGAGGAGACAGAGTACCTAAGCTTTTGTGTCCTAAAAAGTTTCCCAAAACTATGTTTATGTCTAGGCAACTGTTGTGGTGTGATCTGTTCGTTAAGTGTTCGCCGGAGTTGTAGTTACAAAACCACCTTGATGTCCTGCTGGGTGACTTAATTAAGGACTAATAGAAATAAAGTTATTTTGTTTCGTTACTGGCGTCATTCACTACATTTGAACGAATGGCTGGGGAGTGGTTTTCCAGTTAGCAACGACGCGTCGTAAAAGCGAAAGTAGAAGATACTCCTTGTGAATGCCGAAACAGCAGGTGATGGCATCACCTTTTCTTCTTTCCTACTGCTACGTGACGAATACCAGCAATACGTATGCGTATTTCAGCAGAAAAAAATCTTTATTGATTGTTCTTCGAATCCACTTTCAATTCAAAATCCGCTACCTACACAAATTCGTTAGCCTCCCCTAAGCTCCGAACCTCACCTTTACATTTCGAAGTAAATCCCCAACCTAATTGCAATTTTCTGTTCTATCATGAATCCTATACCCTCTCCTTTGAGGGATTAACTTCTTCAGCCTCTTAGCCTTCAAATTACAATCATCTTGATTGAGTAAGTGTTACGTTTAAATTTTCAATTGCCATGCCTATCTATCCCAGGAGAAAAATTAAATTCAATCTACTACTATCCAAAATGCACTCCATTGTCTCTCTCTGTGTGTGCACGGGAAATTTTATAGCCTAAGAAAAGCGCAATGATAATCGTAATCAATTGCCGCACGTACATCTTTCATTTAAGTAGAAACAAAAAAAAAAGCTATTTGCATCCTTTTGTGTTGGAAAACTGTGTGATGATGCCAAACGACAAAAGAGCGATGATGCACATTCATATTCAGAAACAAGAGATTTATTTCTCTCCCAACCTCTTGCGAAACCCCGCATAGCTGCAAGGAGCCATGAGCTCTACTTTTTTTTGACTCTGAGGAGTCCTCGTTGCCGTCGTCGTCGTTGTCATTGGTAGGTTTTAGTAGCTGCTAACAGAACCCGGGCTAGTACCCACCTCTCATTGTAGGGCTAAACAATGAACTCATAACAAATATGTGCGGCGCGGAGAGGGATTCCAGTTATTGTTTGCAGAAAAATTAACTTTATTGTTGTCTCTCTGTTGTTGTGTTTCTCTTAGCCGTTGTTAGCCTGTCCTAATTTTTATTTATTTTTTTGCTTACTTATTATGTAACGGAAAATATCTTTGGGTTAAGAAAAAAGAAAAATAATTTCGAAAGAAATAATTTCGGAAGGATTAAGGTTGTCCTTCACTGAATTTGGTCTACACCGGCATCCAGTTTTGTATACAAACCATTTCGCGCTGTATTGTTTTCAGTTTGAATAATTCGTCTACCATTGCATTAAAGACGATACCCGTACATGTACCTACTCGTATATATGTACGTTTTGTCATTGTTCCTCTTTCTTATTGCTAACGGCATTTTAAAGCCTTCGGTTACTGTGCTAAAATTTTAGCAAGAAAATATGGAATATGAACTTTTTATGTTACATTACGGACAACTTGGAGTAGTGGGTTGAAATTTTTATTTGGGTTAGAAACCTATGACAGCATTGAATACTGGTTTTTTTTAATATGCTAGCTGGGATATGATAAGATAATAAAGAAACTGACACCCTTCTAAGAGAATGAGCCTTACGTTGGGCGCCAAAGCGGTAACAACCAAAGGCAATAGATACCATCTGAAGAGAAATCTATTGTTGATCACCACCAATAACAAGAAAAGGAAGATTTACTGGTTAATTATTGGCTCTATGTCAAACTCCTTAGCATATTTAACCAACCATTGGCTTATGGAAGGCTGTAATACGTCGTGCATGTGTTACCAGGACAAATATTCCGAAAAACAATAAAATAAGCCCCAAAATCGCGATCTTTAGACAACACACTGCTTAAGCGGATATCACATTTACGTATGTCGACCTTTGGAACCTTGTTGGGTTATCCTTTCTTAAGTCTTAAAAAACCTCGACCGCTGCGAGAGTTTAAACACATGCGTTCTAGATAAGTATTTGGTGCAATAGACCGTGAAATCCAAAGTCTAGGTTCTCAGCATCATTCTTGTTGGGTGCGTTATATTTGGTGCACTAATGAAAAGGACTTATACCACATCGGAAAGACGAATTGAGAAGCTTTCTGATGACTGTTATTACTCTCGGACGTTTGTCAGACATTTGCAAAAAGTTGGTGTTGAAAAAACTTGTTGGCATCCGTGCAAGTGTTTTTCACTGGCCGCGGTGGCAAGAAAAGATTATAGCGGCAGTTAGACAAGAATTCCTACAGCAAATACTTTTATGATTGCTATAATCTACATTGTCAAGGTCAGGTACAGCTAATTATAGCTACGCCCGGACTGTGATTAAAAGCTTACTCAACCCATAAACCGCTTCCAAGATCTCGATTATGCAAGACTTCTTTAAATTCAGTTTCCAGGGTGACTTCACTTTATTTTTTTTGTATCCCAGGCCACAATATGATAACACGGAATGAAATCTCCGATTAATTCGATAGACAAAACTCGGAGGAGAACTTCTCACGATCTGAGTCTGCGATGTAAGGCAGACAACCTGGCGCTATTGTATACGTTGAACATCAGTTGCGTCCATTAATATAGAACCTCCCTGGACTTTTTCAGGAAGTATTTCAGCTGAGAATCTTATGAAAAATGCCAGCATCGAAGTCATCGGGATAAGTAGGGCTGAGGTTTACAATACGGTTTCCCTCAGCCTGTGTGCAGTTTTAGCAGTCATACTGTGGCAAAACAAATAGAATGGAATAAGACTTAGCATAGTCTCTATGGGTGTTGTCTTTATGGATCCTACATTATGATCCCAGGACGTTTTTCAAGGAATCAATGCATTGAAGAAACATTATGAAAAATGGGCTAAAATTCTAGTAGACTATGCTGAAAAATGAAAATCAAAGCTTCAACAAAAACCTTGACATTCACTGTTTGACCGAAAACTTTTCTATATCCCTACGCACATATATATATCATTTTTCTTTTTCATATGTATATTGCGGCTAAAAATAAATAAACACAAACAAAAAGAAAAGATATGTATGTACATACATATAAGTAAGGAAGTGGGATCCAGTTGTGCGCATTATCTGCTTCAGGAAATTTGATAGTTTACCTGGAATTCATTGAAGTCTCCTAATTTCCTAATGGCATCTGCTACGAAATCTAATAGGTTTAAATGGTAGAGTAGAACTCTGTCCTAGAATCAATCAAATGCCTACGAGTACATATATACTCGTGCAGTATTCGTACACATCTATCATTTTTGTATCGACCAATCCATAAAAGCATTAAGTAGTAAAAGCGCGCCAATCAATCAGGAAAGTGGATCGCGGAGAAGCCTTAGGATATAATTATTACTGACTGTCCCATTCATTATTTTATGTTGAATCAATCTATTTGATCGATTTTATTTTCGTTAATGTCCTTTTGCATTTGGGCCCTCTAATTAAGGTCAATTTATTGCCAAGAGTGGTTTTAATTCAAGTACCAGTACAAACACGATGATAAATATTCTTTTGAAACAGGACGACATTAAATTCTTGCACAGTACATATGTATGTGTTCTATGATATTTTGGTCCTTTGTGAAGGAAAAATTAAAATTTCCACAACTCATTGCACACAATGTATAATTGAAATGGTGAATTATATAACGATGATGATGACATGTGCAATCCTTTTTTCATTCATTGCACAATTCGTATTAAGAGTGGCAGTACTAGGTCGAGATTTTATTTTTATTTTTTTTTTATTCTGTGAGTGGCAATGGTAATCCTCTTTTAAGCCTGCAGCTTATGATACTCTTATGTTTGGGAAATATGTCATATGCCATGTTATTCAAGATACAATTTCAATCAAATACAGCCACAGATCAGGACAAGGAACATGATGAATACATTTCTCAAATTAGAGCAAAAAAAAGTTTAATCATACTCCAAGAGTTGAATAAAATAAGAGAAAAACATCTGCGCATAGCTAAATCCTTTAAACAGGGAAGATTTGTGAAGAATTTTCGTAACCCCACTTCCCATTTCAACATCCGATTGTGATGAAAGAATGGAACCATCTACAAAGCAAATTTTTATCTAAACACATCTAATCGGACTTGCATATGACAAATGTACAACAATGGTTTGGGGGAATAGACATATAGAATGCCTATAAAGTATTCTCCTAAAGTATCCCTTTTAAAATTGAAAACGTTATGTGCAGGTGGACTGAACTGCAGCCTCCTCTTCCACATCGTTTTTGAGTTTCTGCAGAAGACATTGCTTACAAGTTTCTGCCCAGTTTCTGAGCGTGATTGCCGAGGAGGCATTGTCCTGTGGTGACGTTTGTGATTTCGGAATGTGTTATCTCTACGGTGTATGAACCCCGGGTGACACAAACAATTTCTTTACACACATGTTAATATGTCAACTTTCCTAAATGTGCCCAATGTTAGTGAGGGATTGCAGAATCGTCGCATAAAAAACTTCGTTTCAATATAATATCATATAGCGGGCGCTTCGTAAAGTTTTCGCGCGTGTGGCACGATCCTTAGCATTAACTTTGACCTTTTATGATCTAAGATTGGCCGTATTAGCTTAGCAGTGTTGCAATAGTTAAGAAATGTTAACCTATAGTTTTGTTTTTCTGCATTACTGTTTCTAGTACTTGTGGAATGATATTTGCACGGAAAGATTCCCGAGATTCCGGATATTTATATCAATGGTTTTACTGGACTTTGCAATACCCAGAAGAAAGGAGAGAATAATGTTAAGCTCTCTCTAAGAGTTGAGTTGTAGTTTGGTAATGCCCTCGATGTCACTGACCTGGCTGCCATGTGTCTGATTGTTGCCTGCCTGGTGATGTAGATTATATTCGTTAACAACCCGATGAGAGCTCAATGCATTTTTCCAGCTTCAAATATCTCTCTTGCTCTTTTGAAATTCCACTCATTCTCTGCGCTTTTACCAACACCAGCCACTCGTATAAGAGTTCAAAAAAACAAATTGACATCTAAGAGCAACTACCTATCCACCTGAATAATTGTAAAAGACGTTAAGGTATTTCCACGCTTCTCTGTCCGGTATTTGCACTCATTCCACAATGACAACTCTCAGTCTACGAGAACAGTTTGCCCAAGGAAATTATAATAAACGGTGTTCCAATAAAACCGTCGGGTTTAGATTTCCCTTCAAACTTTTCTTTTTTTCTGTAAGGTTAGAAACCCTAAAATGTGGCAAACTAGGAAACTTTGTGGAATTTCCAGTGGAAAGAATGCTCCAAATGAGTCACCAAATCGAAGATTAATTCACAAATTTGAGGAGACTGGTTCGATTGCGAACAATACCTAACCCATGGGTCCTCCTAGCAGACATTCACTCGAAGATATAGCCTGAGTAAAAGAACATACGGATAGCATTTTTTTTTATCCATAAGCATTGCAGTTTCACGAACGTTCTTCATGAATTACGATAAAGGTCTAAAATTCTTTTCAAATTTCTCACAGTTTCTGCAACACAGCACCTACTGTGGAAATAATTTTTCAGTGATTCCCCGCCGTGATATACATATGTGATATATGAATTTTACAAAATTCACCCACATATGTAATTTAAGGTTGTTTAAATGCTCTTATCATAGATGGCAGCATGATTTCGATCATGCATGTTACAGAATCAGCTTTCCTTTGTAATGTATAAGTAGATAGGCTGCTCAGGTTCTGACGGCATCAATTTCTGTCAAGTAGCACGGAGTAGCACCAACAGTCGGCTCAACAGAAATTTTTGGAAAATTATTTTTTTGCTCAATTGTTCTAAAAATTGAGAAAATCTGAGATTTTTTCCAAGTCAAACGGGTCCAGTCTTCCAACCATGAAACGAACAGATGCACAAGGCAGGCATCTCTCAGAGTCCTATTTTGCCATCCAGACCACTAAAAGCAGACATAATTTCTTCTTAATACGAAAGGATGCTCCGTTGGAGGCAGCACATGACACTGATGAGCTTTGCCCGACTCTGTGTCAGTCGACCTATCGTCGGAATGAATTTAACTAAAATACAGGCGTATAGTTATTTTCACAGTACATTAGATAAAAAGGCATCTTATATGCAACATTTACCATTTAAAATCCTTTTTGCAGATGACGCAATTTCACAGATCGAACAGCCATCCGGCATGCTGTTGCCTCCAAGTAATGGGAATTTTTAAGTGGCAACGTAAAAGTTTTTTCTCGGGCGAAGGGCTATAATGATTTCTTTTCCATTTTCAATTGCGTCCTAAGTAAACAAAAAACACTCCCGAAGTTTATATGTTTACCTCTTAAAAAAGGCTTACATCATAGGTCATCGTAAAATAAAATATCAATGTCGTAATAATGTTCATTTCCCCATAAATGAAATAAAAATGGCGTCGTCCTTCAAACACATCATGTGGAAGCAGGGATAGGTCATAAGTCCTACTTGGTGTTCCTTTCATTTTATTCTTCTTGATATCCCAAGATAACCAAACAAACAAAACAAAAAAAAGGCGCACTGCAAACGAGCGTGCCGTAAAGTAATTTTTCCATCCTCGACCAAAACTTCCTTTTATCATACCATCAAAACGGGGTTTCCACCAATAAAGGAGCCCAAATAAAACACTAATAGAGCGTAGTTCTAATGAGGCAATGTTATAAGAATGTCCCCCGCACCCTGATAGCTAGACAAAGAGCGAGTGTGTATGCATGTAGGTATGTGTATTCGGCATTAAGTATTCGCATGACATGACAGCTCTCTCCTACGCATTAAGGAAATAAATGAACTGGCGACGTAATTTCTAATTATTGTTTTTTGTTTTTTTTTTGTTGTCTCCTTTCGTTTCCGACCTTTTTCATTTGTTCACGAACAAACCTAAAGTAAATGAATTGACGAATAGAATGGCATATAGGATGTCATGCAAGCAGTTTTGTGAATTCCTTCCTATCTAGGAGCAATAGAGCTGTCATAAGAGGACACACGTGCATATTAATTTCATGCGGTGATTATGAATCCATGCGACGTGGTCAAATAAATCTTATTGTTGTAGTCCTTGTTAATGTGATACTCTCATTAAAACTATTGGAGGATGGATATCTGGTGTCTGATGTTAAACTTAGTAGGTACGTGACGTACTTAGGATTCTGAGAAAGTAGCTGAGCTAATCTAAATTTTTGACTTCATTGTTTATTTGTATACATAATTCACTGATACAATTTATCTCCTAATTTACTTAAGGAATTTCCACGAATTGTTTTCTTTTGTTGTATGCTTGTGTAAGTACTAGCAACAGGATTTAAATTGTTAAGCATTTAAAATTCCTGAGCTAGATTACAATATTCCACCAGACAAATTTTGGCTTTGATGGAGTTTACCTTCAGTCCCTGCCAGTACATCAACAGACATTTGGTGCAAACATCCTTGGCTTAGTTGAGGTCTTTGAGATATGTGACAACCTTATCTGAGGCCCCTTCAAAATTCAAGTTTCATTGACGGAGTCAATATTCGTATTCAAAGAGTGATCCGTCTCTTGTCTGAAAGAGATGATAGTCTACCCCGGTTAAACTTCTAAGCGAGCTCTTTCACTGTCGCGTTCCAGAGGCATTTTTCCGAAGAAATGGAAAATTTAGCTGATTCCAGCTGATTCTAAGGAGAAGTGATTAAACTGCCAGTTCGAATTACTGACCCATAAATTACGAAATTTTCGAGTGATCGTTCAAATACGAGTTGTATTCGATCGGTGTACCGAAGGGCTTTGTTCTCTAACCTGCTCTTTTTCTGACGTACAGCTCCAAAGGAAGGCCAAAACGGTTCTGTTGGCGATTCACACTATCCGAATCGATAACCTGGAAAAAGAAAAACAAAATTTCATGGCAAATTGATGAGAAAGCGACCCCATTGGCGAAGAAAAAAGTTCTTATTCACCACGACAATATAACAGTTCAAACGTCAGCACTTGCCAACGCCAAACTTATCCAATTAAGCTAGGAACTGTTTCTTATTGCCTCAATCCTCCAGATGTGACTTTTCCTATTACGAAAAATGCCTTTTTTGGAAGTCTTAAGGATGTTGGAATACCATCGGGCAAAGTGTATCGAGTTTAAAGCAGACTACACGCTTAAAAAAATTTTTATTTAAAAGTAACTAACTTATCAAACAGCCCTATAAAAAGGGATGAAGGGGTTGGGCAAAATAAAAGAAATAAATAATTTCCTGCTAGGTGTTGCCAACTGCAACAAGTATATTATAAAGCCATATCAGAATAAAAAAAATTTTGTTTTCATACTGAAATGTCATTTAAAATTTTTTTTTAATCTTTTCAGGTTGGTTGTCAACATTGTAAGGTAATTCTTTCTGCTTCTATTCAAAACTACAACTCCTTGCATGGTACAATCAGCCAGCATTATTTTATTTCGCTCTTTTGCCACTAAAACTGTATAGCTTGTCATATAATTTTAATTTTGTTGTATAAATGTCAAAACTCTCTTTCAGATTTGAATCTCTTCTACATCTGCTACACCTTATCATGTGCTCATAAGTGTCAATGTTCTATGTGTCTATTTTATGTCTCAATAAACAAAACAATACCAAACAAAACTACTATCATTTGTAATGCATTTTTGTAAATGTTGATAAAAACCAATATTTTGTTAATTCAAAAACAAAAAAAAAAAAAAACAATAAATACATATAATCAATGTTGTGAATAATTAGTAGAGTGTAAACATAAAATTGTAAAAATAAATTCCCAAGTGGAAGAACTTAGGCCGAGACGGGGCAGAGCCGGTGGAGGTGAAGAAGGAAGACGTACGAGGAGAAGGCTTTTCAATATGGCTCCGTTTAAATTAAAATTTAGAATGGGAAGCTCGAGGAGTACATCACAGGAAGTTGATTCAGATCCGCAGGTAAATGAAGCTCTGCTCAATCATTCGACTACGATTGGAGCCAGTAGTTCGACAATCGATTCGGCCGACTGCACTAGTTTGGGATCGATAGGCAACGAAAGGAAATCTTTGCTGCCAAATAAAACTAATAATTTACGACTGGGTAAGAACTTTAATATGTGTATCATACGAATAGTTTTCTTAGTATTTACTGTCAAGCATGTCTTTTGCATCATTTGTGTGAATGTGTTTCTATTTCTTTTTTAATTAACTTTAATTATCGGCTTTAAAAAGTTTCTAAAGTTTTACCAATCCAACACGATATTTTTTACTTGTCTTCACAATTAACATTGTCATGCCTAGTTTCTATAAAACTTTAAGACTTCCTTTGAATATGCTTAGTTATACTGATCATTAGCATACAACTGTTTACCTCTTACCGAATCGATCGCTATAGCAGCACTAGTTTGAGTTATAAGTATCATGTGACTTGTGTTATTAGATTAGATTAGATGTCCTTGAACTTGTGTCATTTTTTCATTGCATAAATGGTGGACCGTCAACAAATTCATCGTAGCTGTCGACAAACGTCAAGGTTTTGTAAAACTCCTTGACATCTGGGGTTTCGAAGGATGTGGTAAGGTCTTGTAAATCCTTCCACTTAGGCTTTTGCACGGAGATTTGATTGTCTAAAATATCTCTTTAGTTTTTTCTGGATTTCGCTAGATAGTTTCCCAAAATACCACAATATCAATTCTTACGAAAAGTAGAATCAGGCTGTTTTACTTCATATAGTAATGTTATACCTGTTTGCCTGATTATACATACATATGATGGACAGATATGCACTATGAAATTCTCATGCGTTTGGTAAACCACGCGGCATAGCGGTGATTTGACACATGTCATCCTAGTTTCACGTCACTGCCATACGATTGCTGTCTCCCTAATGTCTTAATTGATTGAATCAATTCTGATTGTTGTATACAAATTATCAGGATCGCAACAATACCAAAATAATACCAAAATACATTCATACATATGTTTATCAGCAGAGTTTATTACTAAACGAATTGCTGTCATGCCACTGCTGAGCGCACTTCGTGTATCGTAATGTTATCAGCTTCATTTTAAAGAAAATCGAGACCAATGATGCCAACACTAAAACACTTATTGAGGATCTATTGGCTCTCTACGTGAAAATTTTCGAAACAGCAAATTGTACAGTCTTGATTGTTAGCGTCCAAAATGAAAGTGAGCTTCGCCCTAATAGATGTTTGTGCGACCAAAAACTGATGTCACTTTCCATCACATTTAAAGCTCACACAAAGAAACAATGATGAAGTGGGTGGTCATTTTGTTACTATGCAATAATCTCCTAAGAAAAGTGTGACGTACACTTTGGAGAACTGCAGCAATACTTTCGCCCATGCACACCGGACCATTACATGGATAGCTTGTGCTATGAACTTTTCCTAGTTTGAATGGTTCAAACTCAAATTCGAATCTATGGTTATACCTTGTCATTTTTGTAACATTGTAGAGTATCCTCGCTTTGATGTTAGGTTGAAAATGCATTCTACCACCAAGGGAGTGTTATTCTATCTGCCCTTCATTAATTGACTTGAACGAGAATTTTCATTTTCACTTTACCAATGTGCAAGCATCTGCGCTGCTAAAAATATGGATTAATTTGAGACGCCTACGACTACCAAAGACACATTTCCTGCCAGCATTGTTAAAGCCACTATATGGGTGTCCCATTTCATTGACTTGACGAGTTTATTCACATCTCCATTCCAGAGACATACACAGTAAGCAAATTTATAGCCCAACAAAATTTTAATTCATTCATAATACAAAACCAGCCATCTTTCCTTAGTATTCTCACTTTGCAAGGACTGCAAACAGTCAAGTGTATTGTATGTATGTAAGGAAACCCATAATCCTCCAGTCGCATCTTCATCTTCACTCCTCCGATTGAAATTATACATTTTTATGACCAAGTGTAGGTGTATCCAAGCACCGCACAGGCATGAAAATATCCACTCGCATCATAAATATTTCAAACACATAACCTATAGGATAGCACTCGCGCTCTTAAATATCCTTCGTCCTATTGCTGGGCTTATGGTGATGATAATGATGATGATGACAGTGAGAATGGTGAAGAGATGATGATGGTGACATCAGAAGTCGATGTGATGACAGCAACGTTGTTGATTGTGATTTAAGGTTAAAATTTATTCATTCATATTTTTGCAGGATATTTGAATCCCACCATAACGCAGTGCACATCAGAGAGTCCTGTGCCGAAGAGCCCACCGCCGTCTTACGAGCACGTTCTCGAGGAAGTGAGTTAAATTGATTTCTTTTTGCATAATGAAATTTTTCCGATGTACTAGTACTGTAGCCTGTAAGCAATGTGGAACCTTAACTCTCTTGTTCCATTTTTTTTTTTTTCGTCTTTCCTTCTTATTGTCGCCTTCGTCGATGTGGTGCAGAATACACGCCTTGCAAATAGTCTCGACCTGGGTAGTCGACTTACATTGTCCGCCGAAGACGGTTGTAGCGGAGGCGGTGATGAAACTAGTAACATACGGAAGAGCACATCTGGAGGGACATCCTGTGAGCAAATAGCTAGCCATTGCATGGATCCCGATTGTACTGAAACTGGATCGAATGAACATATCTCTGAGGACGCACATAATAATAACAATCAGCAGAGTCAACAACAGCACAACGAGGACGAAGACGACGACGAAAACGAACCTGACAATCGCAAGGAATCGATTGATTCGACTGAATATTTAATTTCTAGAATGACGGCGCCTTCATCCGAAGAAAATTTGTTAGAAGATTGTAGCGGTGGTAGTGCCTGTCATAGTTCGGATAATTCCGGATTTTGTGATCCTTTAATGCATGGTAACCACTAAATACTAGCCAATGAAAATATGTAAATTAATATTTTCTTGTTTTCCAGATCACCATCATAGTAGCCAGCAGCAGGACTTGGATTGCAGCAATCATGACGAATCGCAAGATCAACCTCCGCCAGAGTATTCAGAGAATCTAGAAAATCAGCAACAAAGCGACAGTGAAAGTGATGGCGGTTGGGACTCCAATCAGATGAGTCAAATGAGTGGAAACTATTCACAACAGCAGGAACGATCTATGTCACCGGAAATCATAAGCAACAAGTCATCGAAGGAGATTTACAAAGCCGTGGCCAAACAATGGGGTATCACGTGCAAAATGTCAGATCAATGCCGGTGCATGGAGTGTCAAAGTCACTATTTCGATTGTGAATATGACGATGTGAGTATTTTTGTCATAATTATAAAAACGTAAACATACCCATGGTAGTCTTACGTGCTGCAGCAATTATATGGGAGTAGTAATAGTACCTATATATCCTTTTTCCGCCAGAGTTTACCTCCAGCGAACGACAATAGTAAATCATTCGCAAATAACTTATTGGAATTCAAACCACTTTCTTCGAACAGACTTCTTTTTGAGTGGAGACTTGTTTTAATCTAGAAATACATGATTAGTTCCACTCGAAAGCGGAAGGTCAGAACAAGGAACTGAAACTTAGTAATGGCCAACACTTTAAAAGAATGTGGGTACTGAAGAATCGACGCTTTAAACTAAAGTGTGCAATCCAAATTTATCGATAAGATAATACAGGCATTAAGCCTGATATTTGAAACCACAATTTGGCGATAAGTTGATTTCAAGAAATGGATCTATCAACTGACATCCAAGATTATGCAATCTGGACGTAGAGTCACTGGTTTAGACCGATAAAATACCAACATTTGTCGTGTTATTCGTGATGTACGCTTAGTATTAAACGCCATATGCCTCATTTATAGATATTAAAACCATGAATTGGTCTTTCAAAGAAAACTTAACTTAGCATATCTTAGTATGTATGCTTTCAATGAAAGCTATATTTCATATCGTTTCTATTTGTTTCATGTACGAACCTGACTGGTAAGGGGTAATAGCCTTTTTCGTTTTTAAATTTATCTTTTTCGTCGGTCTAATTTAAAAACTCACAAGAGCATCAGTGCCGACACAATGTGTTCATCCGATTATGTCAATTTCATGGCCGTATGTACTGAGCACAGACTTTCTAAGATGCATACATATGTATATCCATGTTCACCCCGGTTGATAGAGTATCTTGTCATAACCGGGAGCCCTGGCAAAGTTCGCCTAGAAATGAGTCTTTTATTCGAAAGTTGTTACGAATTCTAGATGATCCTGGAGATCATTTTAGCAACACGTTACCAATGTTTTGAACATATCTTGTAAGTGTTCCGCTAATAGTTCCGACTTCTTTGGTCCTTCGAGCATTGCTTTTTCTAATTGGCGGTGCTTGAACTTGAGGTTTCCGTATGGCTTTCCAAAGAGCTTGATCATTTGTCCGTAATTGAAAGTATGTAACGGTTTCACGATTACTAACATCTCGAATAAAGCGTACAAGTTTATCGCTTAAGCGCTTTAAGCTGGTTTTATGCTATCGAACGCGAGAGTGTTGCCATCTTTCACGTGATCCCCGTTTCTGTCTTATCAACACTTTTATTTCTTGGAGCATAATTGAACTCTGCTTTTGATCCCAATTAGATTTTATGAGCAGTATTTTTTCATGCGACACATTACATACCCTCAGTGAATTGATTAAGTCCTTACTGTATTTTAAGCGACACTTTTAGAGTAATCTTTAGTTTGTAGTCGCCTTTAAAGCCGTTCCAATTTGTTTTAAAGCTTGACGATCCTTCTTTTTTCAATAAGCTCTCTCTCACTGACAATGATCTGTGGAGAAGTCCAAACATTCCTCAGTGAAGATACAATTTTTATGCACCCCTTCTTCTATAGAATAGTCAATGAAATCTTGTATTTCTGCTGTACCAATGGACTCAACCGTCGAGCAAAAATCGATGTATGTATGTATGTATATATATGTATGCAGGTTTACAGCCACATGCATATTACTATTCCATGGGTAACCAGCTTGCATTTGATACGTCGCATGATAGGGGAGGGATGCTTTCTCTCAAAAAAAAATATTTTTTAAAAACCTTTTCTTCCATTCGCTAGCTCAAATGATTTTAAAGTTAGAAGCATGTGACATATAGACTTAAAGTACATCCAGAGCGAAAGACAGGCAAACATCGTACTAAAACCATAAGTATTCTGTTTTTCTATTTGTATACACACGTACATATGTATGTAGGTACGAAACGCTGAAAACATTCTCGTGGTTGGGTTGCAACACATATAAAGTCTGAATATGTAGCATGAAATTTGATTCGATTTTGTTTATTTTAAATTTATAACTTATACTACTCAACTTAATTCTATTTTTCAGAATGAACATCAGAAAACAGATGGAGGCCTTGGTGCTGGCACACCAATGTTTATCAGTGAAGTAATGCAGGGATCAGCTTGCACGATTTTGTAATTGCATTTCAAACAAATTTACCATGCGATTTATATCATATTAAGTAAAAATGTCAACAGAAAAAAAAACAAATTTAAACAAAACAACATTTTACATACATTTTAGGCATAAAAATAATTAATTTTGAAAATAATACAACAATGAAATGTATTGCCTATTGCACGATGATTATATTATATAGTAATTAAATTTAAGTAAATTGCACTGAACAATTATTATAAGTTGGTCATTAAAAAAAAAAAAAACAAACAATTATAATTAAGAATCTAATTTTAAAACAAAATTTTACAATCTATTATATTGTACTTGCACAAAATGAGAGAAAGAATTTTTTGAAATCGAAACACAAAAAGAAAACTAAATCAACTAATATGTTTGTCATAAAAATTTTAAAACAAAAAATTGCCAAAATGCAAAACAAAATGAATAAACTGAGAAACCCGCACAACATAAATACAAAACCCACCTAAAAATTTCATTTTAAACAAAATTTCTTATGCGAAAAGTAGATTTTTTAAAGAGTCTTGAATCTGAAAAGGACATAGTAAGATTTTCACTTGAAATTAATCAAAGAAAAAAGTTTTTTATGTATGTTAGTCAATTTGGCAGCCAATTTGTTTTAACTCAGTTACAGTAAGGCTTGAGGTCCTTGTGGATTTGAACGTTTTTCTCTTTTATCTCATGCCGAAAGTAAGGACCTACAAAAGATCATGTTGTGGAAATGAAAAATCCAAAGTCTTTTCGGTTTTAAATGTCTGTATCATTTAATTATCAGCAATGAGAGAAAGCGCCTGAGTGATGACCCGCCCCTGGTCGATTGTATTGCCAACTCACAAGATCATGCTTTATTAAAATCTTAAATAAATATCGAATACATCAAACAGTTAGAATTGACTAAAGTTGATCTTACTATCGCCAATTTGAAATACAACAAGTTGCGTAATTAGTGGTTATAATGAAAGCATAGGAAACAATTAAATTTGAACTAGAGGTAGTGCTAGCTCAGTAGAAACTATGGACTACGTAAAATGTTTTACTACCCTTCAAAAATATAAACAAATATGGAACTCCAACCGATTTTGTAATTCAATATCTTATTATTCATAAAAACATTCTCACTCATTTAAGCTAACATAAATTCATTAGTCCTAATGCATAAAAATGAGAGCTTAAACTATTTCTATCAATAATTTATTTTATTTACTATTTTATTTTCAATTAGGATTAAATTTGATAATTAAGGCTTAAAGACCAAAATGCGAAAAACAAAAAAACAAAAAAAACAGCCAAATTTATTTACCTAAGTTGCAAGAAGAAAACTATGTATAATATTAAAACAAAAAATCATACGAAAATTTAAAATTCATAAACCATACATAATCGTATATATTTTTATATATTCAAAAACTAAGCATTTATCCTTTTTTAAAATATAAAACCAAAATCAATTTTTCATTAAACAGTTTGTCTAAACAAAAAACAATTAATAAATCCAAAATCATTAACTTTGTTCATCAATTAAATAAAATTAAATAAGAAAATTTTAAACTAAAAAACAAAAATAACTTTAAATAAAGGAACACGAAGAATAGAAAACAATTTAACAACTACGTAAAAAGACTTTACGACGGCCTTTTTTGTAAAATTAAAGAATTATATTTCTTATTAGATATTAGTAAAAATAAAAATATAAAAGAACAAAATGTATTTAGGTACGTAAGTAAATTCAACTCTAATTATAATGAAAAATAAAAAAAAAACAAAAATTTGTTCATTTAGCTAAACAAACAATACAACTGAATAAAATTTTGTTAATGAAAATATACAACGTTCTTTCAAACGAATTAACTGCAATATTAAGTTAACTTAAACAAAACAAAGAAAAAAGAAATATTTTGTGTTCCGAAAAATAAAACATAACACAGCAAATTATTGTACTCGTATTTAAATACTGGCAAACACTAATTTACAGTTGAAAAAAAAAATAGAAGGTACTAAATTGTTACACTAGTTTACTTAGAACAGCAGAACCATGCATCAACAAATGGATTACAAACGAAAAATATTGTGGCAAAAACAGAAAATTTATTTAGACGTAAATTAAAATGCTGATCCTTAAATAAAACTGAATGTGTATAATGAGACATTAAGTGTTAATTTATTTTTATTTTTTTTACTTTATATCTAGATCGTTTATCGGATAAGGAGCTGCTGAAGGCTCTACATATCCGAATCATCTTAGATCATAAGTCCTTCTATTTCTTGCTAACCAACCCCTGGAATGCACCATCCTTCTGCATAGAAAAGACAAAGTAGGTGGGGATACCATTGAAAAAAAGACTGTACGATAGTAATAACCTTTCTGCGAACCTACGTCATTCGTGTACTTTGTTTATTTCCCATCGGTAAATTTGATTTCAGATTAAATTCGCTGATCTCGAAGCATATTGGTACCAGTACCCACTGTTTTTTTTTTTTTTTTTTTCTGCGATTTTAATAAAAATTGTTTTTTAGATCTAACTTCCCCAAGGATACTTAAATTCATTGTGTATACCATGAAATTTAATTCTCGCATTTGGAATTTTTTAATAAGGCTCCGTAACCTTTTGTCCGGTCCATGTGTCCTTAAAATTTTCATTATACCACCTGGCGAATACCACAGAGTATTTTTGCAATGAGCCCAGGATAGAAAACCCTGACTACAGTTTGAATTTCCCAGTTTTGAAGGTCATCGGTGGTAAAAATTCCCTCATTCCTCTTATGAAATTTCCTCACATGAAAATTTGAACAACCTGTGTGGAAGCGTAACATGATTTTCGGGACTTAGACCAAGTCAGTTTTGACCTTAAATTAGTGTCATTCTAGGAAAAATGCGCACAGTCCTCATAATGCCGAATCACACAATCGTTTGCTTACTGAACAAAACGCAGATGGCTACGGTGTGGCGAGTTGTGCGTGAAAATTCGAGAAAAGAACAGGGAAAAAAAAAATAAAATCACGTTTCTACATCCACTGCCTGGTAGTAAAAGAGATCAAAATGGGAGTGTGTGATTCGGTTTCCCCTTTTCAATACAACACGATGTTTTATATACAATGCTGTATTCCAACTTAAATCTTGTTCTCGATTTCTAAGGAGTTTGATCAGGAAAACTACATATATTAAGGACATTTTTGAAAGAAATGTGTGCTCGTATATCCACTTATAACCCGTCTTCTGAGTCACCGTAAATTGCTTTGAGAAACAAAAATCCTGTTTGAAAAAATTCTCTCAAAAAGTACATGGTCATTTCTATCATTTTCTAAATGTTTTTCTAATTTCAGGTTCTAACTTTTCTAATATCGAAAACGGCATTTTCTGAAAATAGAGTGCATGCACTGCTTCTGGTTCCGAAAAGTTTATGTATCAAATTTCGGCTGGTTAACTTAAAATATAAGGCCAGTGAAGACATATGTACACAAGAACGGACTCGTATTTTGTACTCTTACCTTATAACTGCGGTAGTTATGAGTTGAAAACAATGATGTAAAAAATCATAAATTAAGATAAAACTCACAATTTTTCCAAATTCTCATTAATGCACGGCAAAATTAGTACAAAAAAAGTTAACACTTGATTGCGGTCAGTTCAGAGTTATCGTTGTAAGCTTTTAAGCTGAAGACATATTTTAAGAAATGTAAAATACGTTTACAAAAGGCATGCATGTTTGTAAATGGGATCTGGAAAAACGTTAACGGTGGAATAGAGCTGAAATATACGCTCTCAAGGAATAAGGCCGCAGTGAACAATTACCTTGTGAATTCTGACAACTATGAAAATTATGAAAAGCTTCAACATCTCGAGTATAGCGGCTAGTTCTCCGACTTGCTTCAAATTCTGCCACGTCGGCAGTAAAATTTAAGACCAAACCCGAAGTAACAATCAGCGTTTCGACAGTTCGAAGGGCGATCAACAACTATGATAACATTCAATCCTAAACCAGTACACAAAGAACTTCGTAGTTTTCGCAGCTTGACACAAGAAATTGAATTTCGGTGGAGCCGATGTTACCATAGATAGATAAATGAAACAAGAAAAACTTTTTTTTTTAAATTTTAATACTTTCTTCATAAATATTATTTTGTTAAAATTCAAAATAGCAATAAATATTTCATTTTTTTAATTCTTGTGATTTATAAGGAAGATACATTTCTTCTTTTACTTCAGGGGATGAAATTTCTGCCCAATTAAAATTTTATTTTACCTTTCTTTTACATAAAACTTCTCCATTTCTATAAATTACAATAATTTCTCAAATCACAATCAATGGATTTAACAAATATAATTTTATATATGTATGTAGGTAAGTAGAATTTACATTTCGTAATTATCTAAAAGTGTGTGTTGTGTAGTATTTCTTTTCTTTTATGTTTAGTCCCTTAATTATAAATGTGTTTTTGTTTTTTTTATTAATTTAAATTTTTATTGATTTAATTAAAGCATTGTCGTAATGATAGGTTTGTTTAATAGTAATTAATCATGTTGGTGTTTTTGTTATTATTAATTAAATTTTATTATTCAATTTTTTGTTTCATTCAATTTTATAACATAACATATAATATGGTACATACTTCCAAACATATTTAAATTTTATTTACTAATGAAATAAATATAATAATAAAAAATGTATTTTGTTTTTACTTTTTTTCTCATCTTATATCGTTCCATTTGAAAGGATTTAGCAAGTTTAAGAATAAAGAAGGAGGCACATAAGAGAAATATTATTTCTTTGCTTTGTATAATATATTTTTCTAGTTCTTTTTAACAATCTTTTAAAATTTGTTTGTTCTTATTATGTGTTCAAAAGGTTGTTAATTACGTTGATATTTAAAAGAGCTGTTAACTGAAATTTAAATATTCATAGGTTTTATTTTTAAATTCATATTGTTCGGCTAACTTCTTGTGTTCTCAAACTCAACATTTTTGAGCCTTGAGAAGACACATAGGCATACTAACCTAACGTAGCTCTTTTTAGTAAAGGGACATTTTTAAAGGGAAATTCCTTCTTGCGAACCTATTCTCACACACATTTAGACTTGAAAGTAGGTTACAAGCTTAGTGATAACTCATGTCATGCAGAAATTTCGAATCGGAATTTTAACACATTTTCTCTTGCAACAAACATATGTATGTGCAAATAGCGTTTGGTGCTAAAAAGGATGAGAAACCAGTAAAAGGAGTGGAAGTTCCAAAACCGTTAAGTTACAGGTCGGAGAATGAGCCTTTATTACAAATTTAACATGGTTCTTTTGAATAATGTAATACGATTCGAAAACGAAAACTAGACACCAAATATTTAAACAATATCGGTTTCTATTCATTCAAAATGTGGCTAACAAATGGGAACTATAAGCCAGACTCTTTTTTTTACTAGGAATACGAAGAAAAGCACTCGTTAGACGAAATTTCATAGATCCCTATGCCTTAGGGTAAGTTACGAACTTACCAGCCTTGGTAATTTTGCTTGACTTGTGAGTCGCATTTATAACAAACATCTTCAATAGCTGGTTTCTTAAACCAACTCGTGAATGCTTCCATCCAAAGTTGTTTGATACCAAATAGTTACATATAATGTACTCCTTCTTTATCCACTTTAAAAGGTTTATCTAAGCAATCTTGCCTGGAGCGAGAGACGATTAGGTATGACCCGAAATAATGTTCAGTCGAAAATAGCATCCAAATTGAGACATCATTTTAGTTTGATAAGTTGCAAATAAAAATGTAATAAATACGAGGAGGTAAAACATAAGTCACCCAAATAAACTTTATAACTTTAACAATATTCAAGCAAACGTAGTTCTTTCGGACAAAGGCAAGCATTATACTAGTGTCTACAGAAAGGACCTATTAAAGACAGTTAATATACATAAATATAAAAGTTTAAAGGAACTTTTTCGAATGTTGTACTTTACGCAACGATGAGCTTGACGCTTGACGCTTTCAGTTAATTTATTTTTCTCGAATAAATGCAATCAACTGCGGTTTATATCAATTTTCCAGGCATAAATAAATTGAATTAAAAATGACATTTGAAACTAGGCATACAATCATCCAAACAACAAACGAAAAATATTCCTTTTACCTGGATGAAATGGATTAACAATCATCTTCGAACACATAACAATTTCTTTCAAACCGTTTTAACTATACATATCAAACCAACAAACATAAAAAATCAAATAACAATTCGAGAAGGGAAAAACAATAGTAGAATACATATAGAGTCGATATGAAACCAAGCAATAAATAATGCAATAGAATTAAACGCAAGTCGGCGTGTTAGTCGACTCCAAATTAAAATCTTTACTTCGAGAACACATCTCGCAAATTCGTTTTGTATCCGGGTTAAGATACGTACAAAACCTACAACTCCATTCGTTCGGACTGGTTACAATCACTTGTGTGATGGTAGCAGTGCTTGTGTTTGTACTGCTCGAGGGCGTTCGCGACGAACTGCTTAATCGATTTGAGGGAACTCGTTCGACCGGGTGATGATGCTGATGGTCGTCTTCAAAATTGTTATTTAAGCTCGTCGATTGTTTCAGGTTTGATTTAAGGGTCGACTTTAAGTGCGATGATTGTCCGTTCTCAACCTGTTTCGGTTGTGTCTTCAGGATTGACTTTTCTGTGCCACTTCTAGTTCGTGAAACCGTTGGAGCTTTTTCAAGCGCTTTCGACTTTGCACTGTCGCCATTCTGAGGTCGGGGTTTTGGTTCTAGGTTGCGACTAACACGACGCTTATCTGTGGCGATATTACTGCCAGTGGACAAATTTAAAGAGTCCAGGTCGAGGCTCTGTACCAGTAAATCGCCTCGTTCGCCAAGATCTTTGGAGTAGCCATGCTTTTCAAGATTCTGGAACACATAGTCCCAGGATTCAAATGAGCCAACGCCATCTTGATTTTTGTTGGCTCTGGAAGATTTTCCCGCAGTCGACTCTGCTGCACTTTTGGTGTTTTCAATATTAACGAAATCTTCGTAGCTATCGTAGTTGTCCGGGGGTGCATGTATCAGGTGCGTTGTGTTTGTACCACCATTAGTTCTAGCTGTGACTTCCAGTGGTAGCTTTTTATTGTCTAAATTTTTCTCATACTCCTGTAGGATCTCCGAGTTCTTCAGATACTTGTCAGTCGTTGACTTTCGATGGCGACCAGGTGTCGGAGTTGCATACACATAGTTTCCATCTAAGTCATCAGAGCTTTCGATGTGGTTATGATTGCGGCTGTAGATGTCCTTCTGCGATGGCAGAGTTGCCGACTGCATGCTGGCACGACTCCGCCTATTATCATAGACCTGAGTAGTTCGATCACTGTAGTCGAAACTGTTGTTCTGAGAGCGGGAGTGAGAATGGGGTAGTTCATGTGGGGCTGGTCTTTCCTCGAAATCAATCAACTGATGATCTGGTGGGAATGACCTCTGCCTGTGGGCTTGAAAGTCTTTGTTGCCTCCGCTATTTCTCGACTGATGATGTGGATAATTACATGGTGTTATCTTCGCATAGCCGTTGCACTCACCGCATCCACCAGCATCCATAGCAACCGTCGTTGTAGGAATCTTGTGACCGCATCCAGCAACGGGATGATACATATTTCCCGAACCATTGTATGCGTATTGGTTATGGTTGTTCAGCTGGCTGGAGATGTTATAGGGGAGCGGATAACGATTACCTGATACGTTGTATGGATGGTTGTAGGCGTTAAAATTGCATGCATTTTGGTAGCTATCCACGCAGTCGTAAGGATTGTCATAAAGATGTTGTGGCTGCTGACTTTGTGGTGGCTGATCGAAAGAGTGCCGATGGGGCAAAGGCGGCCCGTCAGGATGCTCGTTGTAGTGTTCTAGACTTTTAGAGTGTGACATCTGTGAATAGTTCGGATGCTTGCAGTGTATAAGATTGCTTGTGGGGTGATGAATGCTGCAGGAGGGGTTGTAATTTGGTTGAGAACGCATGTTGCAGCCATTAGGCATTTGGTGAATAAGAGGACCCGCAGATGGATGCAAGTGATGATGGTAGTTACCATGTACAGCGCAATTATCACACGATGTTCCAGTCTGTGCCGTTACTCCTCCAACAGGCGGTGGCGGCGGTACTTGAGGAGCGAATTGGGACTCTACAAAATTATACGCTTAATAGGTTTCTTGCTGATACAATTTTGATAGCTTACCCGTAGCCAGTTTTTTATTGCGAAAACGTCTCTCTTGCTCAGCGTAGGCTATGGCTTTTATTGCTTGTGATGCGCCACCTTTTAAAAGACAAAAGACGAAAAATTTAAATTTTATTTTATAGAAGCATTGTTAAAAAATTGCTTGCACACAACACTACATTACCAAAAGTTCGCATACAATAATGAGTTCGAACAAAGAATATTTTTTGTCATTATGCATTGCTTACCTAAATGAGCTTCTCTAAATTTGAAAATATCATGCCAAGTAATTGGTAAACCCATCCCCGTCAATCCTGCCTTCACCTGCTTCATTATTTGACATTCAACGTAGGCAGCCATCGCATCACGTGAAACATTTGTGACTTGATCGGGACAAATTGGACCGTCCAACACAAGGATCTGATTTGATATCTGGCGGTAGCCCATCGCTTCGAACAGCTTTTCAGCGTCAACTAAATTTGATTTGATTTCATGCTGATAAAAACCGGAGTACATCTGAAAGGATGAAGGAAAAAAAAGACCTCTTCAATACATTTTTATTTTAAGAAATGCAATCAGTTCCACGCATCAATAAATCTACCTACAACCCACCATTACAAGTCTATTCTGCTTCACTGAAAGGAATGATCGTTTGAGCGCTAAGTGCAAATGTTAGGGAAAAATGGTTTCAGCATTAGAATAAGTCATGTCACATGCCGGCTGAGAGCGGTAACAAATTTTAAAGCAATACGAATTCAAACGTGATAGAGAGAGCGTTGAAGATCACCCATGCCGCTGTGGGGAGCATTAACCTCAACACAGAATAAACTTGTGATTTAATTATGCGAGACCGCAGATTGAAGATAAGAGAGATAGCTGAGACCAAAACATCATTCAAGACGAACATAGGACTCTTCAAGTTTTGCGCAAGACAAGTTTCGAAACTGCTTTCGGTTGAACAAAAATGCAATCGACTTGTTGGATTGCAATTGGACTTGTTTTAAACCGGTTCAGAGAATTCTTTCGCCAGATTCATCCTTTCTTTTCACCTGATTTCTGTATCACTACTTGCTCTGTATTAGTAAGTAGTTTGAGTCGATAAATGCTACTGAAAACATATGTGTATTGTCCTGCGTCAACAGAAGTACGTTATTGATATGGTAAAGTATTACGAATATTCTCTAGTTTATAATAATAATAAAAAAGGAACACATGAAAAACCATCTTTCAATTTACCTTTATTACTCTGTATTCCTTCCTCCATGGTTTCGTGAATAAATTATTGGCATATTGACTTATTGACTCGAATCCAATCATTGCTTTAAACGCGTTGAAATCCTCCAATTCTTTAACGGTTTTCCTTAACACATGAGCTGTTTCTGGTAGAAAAAATTTTCTATCATGTGGCACAACACAAAGGAACTCTTTCAAACAGCCTGGAATGTAGAATATTTCGAAAACCAAAGTTTATTAGTTTTACATTTTTAGAAAAAAAACATTTGCTTACTGACCTTCCAATTTTTTGCGTTCCTCTAATTTTTGCATACTTTCTTCAGTCTCTAGAAATGTCCAATGCCTACGGAGGATCTCCTCCCACAAATCCGGTAAAATATCACGTGGCACAAAATCAGACATTTTTACTCTCTTTTATTATCGTTTTTTTTTTAAGTTTTTTCTTTGGTTGTTTTACCCTTTTAATGAATGAATGCTTTAAGTAAAAAACAAAAACAAAAATAAGAATATTATTAGATTAGCAGTCTATTAACAGAGCAACTAATTGTTTTGGGTGCATTTTAAATCATGTTGAAATTACGAAAGGCACGTGATATCGTCCATCGAAGTAAATTTCTCCTAATTTACAACAAATATGGAATAAGAGCTACTTAGTATTAATTTCTCAACAGTCTAGACTATAAACATAGACGAAAGGAACAACAGCGGTACGAGATTGAAAATAAAGCGCTGGAAAATACATGAAACTATATATAACATCGCCAGTTTTCCTCTCTACTATGTTTTAAGCTTTAGAAGTGATCCCCAGGTTTATATGAAATCAGATAAAACTATGAATCTTTTACCATTGCCATCGAAATGAGGAGACGAGCCTTTACAAAATACAGAGAGCACGTGCATATACAAAACTTGTTGAATAAGAACTCGCATAAGTAAATAAGAAAGGAAGAACTGAACATGATGTTGTTTCCACTTAAGGTAACAACGCTTGTCAATATACGTTTTTTTATCAGCTCAGCATTTTTTTCTTTTATTCTAGTTTTAATAATTTTGGTGTCGCATAACTTGAATGACAACTAATCAAGAAAATAAAAATCAAATAGTCTGGTTTCCGGTTCATTAAAAGTTATCGCCTTATTTGCACCATACCAATTCATCACACGTCACAACACAGCACGAATAATACTCACATGCTATTGTGTGAAAAAATAAATAAACAGAAACCTAAAATGTGTATTACTCATACGCGAGTGGCAACTGAGTGCAGTGCGCTGAGTTAGTCAGCAAGCGTTTATTATAGTTCACAGATTAGCTGAAGAATAAACTTTGGATAGAGCTGATAAAGTGTGTTAGTTAATGTGAAGTTGATAGAAATGAACGTACACAACGAAACCTATAGAAAGAATTTCAATTAAAATTTTTGTTAAGTTTTTATGTACAAATAGGAGCAATGTTACCTCGTCGATTTATATATTCGTTCAGGCTATCGAAGAATCTAGGCCCTAAGCAGCTCAGGTGACGTTCCTGGAGAGCCTGGTAGTGGCATAGGAAGTGATCTACTGATTCTCACTTACACCTTCTACAGAAATCATAGTGGAAAAATCTAGAAATCTAGAAGCAATAAATACTTGGCGCAACAGACGTATGTGATCCAGTGGCTAGCTTCTCAAGACCATTCGTGTTGCGCGTGTTTTATTTTTCACACAAATGGAAGGGACCTACAGTTTATGGCCATATCTGAAAGGCATATTGAGAAGCTTTCTCATGACTGTTGATACTCTCGGACGTTTGTCAGACATTCGCGAGAGGTGGGACGGTAAAAAATTTGTTGGTGTTCTCTGGAATTCAAACATCAAACCTCCCGCTCAGCGATCCAACATATTAACCACTTGAGCCACGGCGCCCACACCGAGAGGTAATAGGGACTTTAATTTTTTCGCGTCAATTGCGGGTCATAAGCTGTCATATTTTTAACGCCACCTATAATAAACACTCTTAGCTGCATTGAAGGCTGCTAGAACCTGCGTCAAAACTTTCAGAGTTTGGAGGTGCAGTAGTGTGTGCAGACTTGATTGCGGTGTAGATTTCATTGCATCTCTTATGCCTAGGCAAGTTATATTTTGCATAGTAACACAAATCAGAATGGATTTGGCTCTGTTTTATAAAATCGTACAAAAAAGGGACAAGGACAACAACTCAATACAGCTGCAAACCAATTGGGAAAAATTCTATGATAAAAGGACAATTTCAAGCTGAGACACAGCATTTTTCATTTTAACTCCAGCCATGTCTAAGCATACGGCAGGTGTGAATACAGAAAGTACTATCTCCATCTGTCCACTGCTTAGGACAGTGGGAAAGAACGCCAGTGTTGATAGCTTTAACTTCGACATAGTTCGGGAGTTCATCTACTTCGAAATCAATAGTAACTCTACAAACCAAAACTTAGTTAAAATTCCTCAAAGACTGACCTTTGGAAATCGGTGCTGCTCCCCTCACTTGAAGAGCAAAGTACATGCACTACAACGCAGCAGATCGTGCTAGTAAGCAGAATACATATTGAACGCTTTCGAGCAAAGTTCTTCTTGTTAGAAACAATGTCAAGGTATTCAAGAAAATCTAACCTAAATACATAACTACTAAATTACTACCTACATAAGACAAAGCAGTTGATTAATATAAAATAAACGATAGCATATCACGAAAACTCGACATCTGACTACGAATAAAAAGCAAGGAAATCGAATCGACTTTCAATGCTCCAGGCTGAACAAAAGTAGTTTTAGTGCCCACTAGAACTCATCATTCGGATAAATTTATGGAACATCACAAACACTGCGATAAATTGTTCTGTTCCAGGTAGGGATGCGAACAACATGAATACTTGCGGTTGAGTTAGTGCAGTACTGCAGTATCTAATACAACAATATAATCCCAAACAAGATAATCCCTCTTCTGGTTTTGGTCATGTGTCATTGATATATCCCACAAGATATTGATCGAAATTGGGGATTCCCCGGAATAGAAGTAGATCAAATTAAAAACGTTGCTTCAAATTTCTAGGAAATAATTTAACTTGATCCGAATTGATAAAGATACTATTTTTCGCAAATTCGTCGATATTCACAGTCGGCTAATCGATAGTGCGAACCTATCTTAGTACCTACATGTAGAACAACAAAACACAGCTACTTTTCTACAGTAAAAGTTTGCCAGGAAATGAAAAACAAAAAAGTACATTTCAGTATTTTAAAATGATGCATAAGAACCTACACAATTCCAAAAAATTAGAATATCTTTGAGATTCACAATTTTGCATTTTACATGCCGATATTTTGATTCCTTTTTTCTTAACATTCAACAAGGTGTTGGCCTGAAAGTTCCTTGAAATTGACCAAGGTTTTAGGGTCCTGATGAATGCGATGTTGAACAAGTTCCGGGATTTTCTTGCTTGTGTTGAATACTTTTCTACATTTCGAAACAGGCGCCTGATACCTTCAACTCTACCAGAAGGCTTTAAATCGAAAAGGTTTAAGTCGATAGGAATACTACTAGACTACTAAGCGGGATGTTCGAAGATCGAATCTTAAGATATACAAGTTTTGCCACGGTCCCACCATCCGCGATCTGCTTACAAAATTCTGAGAGTAATAACTTCAGATACGATTCCAGGACACACAGCTAAAACTCTGAAGTAATTACGGGGTTTATCTACCTAGGCTTCGCTATAAGCTCTAATAAATACGCCACGGCAGGGATCAAACTGACAATTGACTACACCTAATTCTGTGTCTACACGATAGATACTTTTCACGGGAAACACTTAACTCCAAATGCAAACAAAACAAAACCAATTCAAAATAGAGATCATGTAAAAAGAGAATTAAATTCTTTTTCTGATTCGTGTAAAAGCAAATTCGTGTAAAAACAGAATAAGGTGTACTGCCAAATTCAGTTTTTTTTTTAAACTTCGAAGACAGTTTGGAAACCCCTCTCTGTACAAATAAAATACAGTGGACTCCCCCTAAGTCGAATTTTCACGGGATACCATGATTTGTTCGAGTTAGAGGGAGTTTTGGAAAAATTCGAGTTAGAGAGAGAAACAATTTTTTTTGTTTTAAAGCGTTTATTTAATAAAAAAAAAGGTTAACATAATTTAAAAAAGTTAACAAAAAAAATAAATAAAAAATAGGAATGCTGAAATATGGCGAAAAAATTCGAGTTAGAGAGAAATTCGACTAAGGGAGAGTTCGACTTAGTGAGAGTCCACTGTAACTCTGTATAACAGCTTGCTCATCCGAGTCGGCCTATAAGTCGCGGAGACTTGAGCATTATCAAAAGCTGACACTCTTTGTCTTTTCTTCCATATACCTTTGGTGACGTCGGCATAGACGGTGAGTCCGGGAGAAGTCACAATGATGAACATTAGAATGTACACCGAAAAGTTATTTCATCTCTAGCGAATTTCCGACAAACAGAAAATAACAACTGTCATAAGAATGTTCTCAATTAATATGGTATTAAACGTAAGTAGGCCTTTTTATTTGTGCAAAAAATATAACACGCACAACACGAGTGGTTGGGGAAACAAGCCCCTAGGCCTTATATGGACTGTTTGCTCCTCATATATGTATGTATGTACATATGTACATATGTATGAATTTTTTTTTACTAGCGAATTTGAAACACAAGCATTAAGTACAAGTAAAAATTGGACTTTGGTGAATATGTACGTCTTTAATGGCCATGTTCTCTGGGTCAAATACATTTCTCACTAGATGATCGTGTTTTTATATTCTGTGTCGACTTATTTGCATATGTAAATTATTTTGAACTAGGCCACGGAATGTAATGAGCATCAAAATCAAAGTCTAATTAATTAACATTTGATTTCAGGTTTCTTTGACGCAATTGCCAAACCAGAAACCATATTTTGAGGAAAGTAATACTGACATACTCTTAGAAATTAAGTTTAAATTCAGTACACGCTTTCGAAACTGCTTTACAACTACCGAATAGAAATGTATCTCAATAAAAAGAAAGCAAATAACCAGCAGCCACTGTTACCCAACCAGAGGTAGAGTCCCGCCGTACTTAACGACATACCATACCTACTGTCGTCACTCTCTACATACACTCGTCATATAAAAAACAACTTATCCGAAGTCGATTGAATACTTTAACCTTGGGTGAGTCATGCTTCGTGTTAGTAATCAAGTAGCCGTTCAAGAGTAGTCTTTTGTTTTCGTTTAAAGTGATTTCATATTTTTGTTTTAATTTTTTTTTTATTTTTTGCTTTGTTTGATATACACCCTACAGCACAGGATTTTGTTTATTTACAAGTGTATAATTTTTTTCTTATAGCGAAACTCGTTCGTGATAAAGTACGCACAAACCAGAAACAATGACATGAAAGTAGAGTAAACTAGTGCTGTTGTGCGAGTATGTAGCAACATAAATGTTGTTTTCATTTCCCATCAATGACCATGCTCAAGGTGTTTTTTTTCTCTCTTCCATTTGAATTGAGAAGAAGAATGCAAACAAAAGTGAAGCCATGCTGTACGACGCACACTACAGCGCAGGGTGAATGACACTCCCATCCTTTTTTTTGCAGAGAACTACCACGAGATCGGTTCCGGTGTTGCAGATTTTTTGCACTTTTAATGCAAGTAGGTGCGACAATATGGAGGTCAAACAATGCAACGCTACTGAATAATACTGTAAACTCTCGCCATTTTCGCAACGTATGTAGCTATCGGGAGTTTTCAAACGAAATTGCAATCGCGCTGTAACATTAGATTGGAGCCATGGTCTTCCGAGAACTGACAGCACGAGATGAAATGTATATTTTCCACGAACACGTTGCTCCTTATCGATTGCACTTCACTTCGAACGTTTAAAGACTTTGAATTGATAACGCCGGTACTACATAAAGTACCTTCAAAACACCTTGAGATCACGAATATATCCTGCATACGTTGACGAACACAGTAGAAAGGGATTGCCACTTCACTTTGTATTTATCACTTCACCCAAGTGCCTAGTGACATGGGAAGTCTTAATGACCACCGGATTATATTTTCAACGACACAACGTACTCTTTTTAATAACTGCAGCAAAGAAGGATAAAACAAAAGCACACACAAATACGAAGGCAAAATCAATAAAATATTTATTATCATCCCCCTAGAGGTGACTCTCCTTTTCTCGTATGCCATGACACTAAAATAATACGTGGACGTCAGGGAGAGGTGGGAGAATGAAACCAAACCTACGCGCAAATTCTATGAATGAATGAAAATCCAAGGGAAATTCCATAAGCGAACAATCCTTCCTCAATGAATTCGGGTGATGCAGCCAGCGCGTTCAATTTATTTATACATATTGCAGCGCACTTTATTTATCCACAGCCGAATTATTATAAAACAAAAATATCACCGAGCCACGCAACTGTTGCTATAAATTTTACATAAACGGGAAGCAAATACTAGGCACTTAGTTCCCAATATTTTAAAACTTGGTTGCAGTCCAACAAAATTACAAATTTTACATAAAAGGGACGGACACAAAAAAATTCAGGAATAAAAATATCTGCACTCTTACTCACTTGCTGTACGGTTTCACGGATATTTTTAGAATCGCAATGAAAAAATCCGATTAAACGAAAAAAAATGCTAAATGACGACTCGGGAAGATCGATGATGTTCTACATTTTAAAGAATTCTATTCAAATGCACAGATTCCACGGGTTTTCGCACTCGGATTTTCGCACTAATTTGCTAGATAAGAGATTTTTCACAAATTCTTTTAAGGAATCATTACAACATCGTCGATATACTTATTGTTATTGAAGAAAAAACTGTCAAATGGGGGATGGCCATGTTTATTTTTTTTTTCGCGTATGTGAAATGTCAAAATCATACAGTAAGACTTTTTTGTAGAACAGTTTGCTAAAATTGTTGCGGAATGCACTCTTTTTGGGGAGTAGAGTCTAGTGCTAGTAACTCACGTCAATAAAGAATTTTCTTGACACATAAACAAAACGCTTATAAAAAAGGTTATTTTCGTTCATTAATTGTCTAGAAATGTGAGTTCAATTTATATATTTGACATTAAGATTAAATGGAAATACATTTTAAATGCTTCGGTTTTGTGCCTTTTATTAAAATCCTTTTAGCAACTATCCATGATATTGGTTTTCCAAATTTTGTATAAACGTGTGCTAATAATAGTAAGCAATAATTTTTTAATAGCACAATAATATTGGCTTCCAAAGCGTTAATTATTGCTGAATAGGACAGAATAAGAGAGGTGGCACATCGTACGATTATGGGTGTCAATTGATATGTTTTGAAAGTATTTAACACATGGACATGATTTATCAATTGCTTTGCTTCATTTCTGACAATTGTAGGCTAAGAAAAACTGCTATTTCTTTGTAGGACTATGTGCCACAGAATCTCTATACTGTGTAAAACAATTCTGCGGCTAAATTACTATTTAAATTATATTCTCCACTAAAGAAGAGAAGCCGTAAGTGTAATTCAGCCCCAAATGAGCTTCTAGATGGTTACATAGAACCCCAAAGCTTTAATAACTGCTTGGTTGTATTGGACTATCATATTTGAGATAATTTATTTTGAGGTCTACAAGTATTTTCCGACCCAATGAATTCTACGATTTCATAACATTTTTGTTTTTTTTTACTTTTGGACTTAGTGTACTTTTTAATCACACGTTTTGTATTGTCAAATTTGACAACCAATTGGAAATTATCATATTTTTTATTTTCCTCCGCTTTTTGGTGCCGATTGGAGGATATATTTTTTAAAGTTTTATTGAAATTATGTCCGTTGAAAATAAAAAGCAAGTCGACTTGGGTTTTTCAGAAGAATGTAACCCAGCCTTCCTTCGAAATGTGCACTTTCCAAGCAAAATCGGTGGAAAACCAGCCTGGTTAGACCTTGACGCAATTCCATCCACAGAAGATCTTAAATGCAATAAATGTAGTTTTCCTAAATCGTTTCTCTGCCAGGTACATTTTGTTTGACGAATCCTAGACTATTAGCTTTGATTAATAAATCCACAGATTTATGCACCCATTGAGGACAATCCAGAGTGCTTTCACAGGACGATATTTTTGTTTATTTGCCGAGAAGCTTCTTGCTTTGTCCAGAATTCAGCAGAGTAAGTCAGTTATCTTACGGAAGCACACTGATTACTTATAACTCATTCTTCAGAAATATCTCCGCATTTCGATCTCAGCTACCACGACAAAATAAATTTTATTCTGCTGTAGCACCAGACGACGACGAGGAATTGGTAAGAGCTTAACGAGTCGTTACTCTTTTTCTTTTATAGACCGTATCTGCCCTGTTTTTAGGACGCCATAGAACCATCATTTAAAATCTGTACCGTGTGTGGTTGCCGTGGTTCTTTGATGTGCTCTCGTTGCAAAAACACTAACTACTGCTCTGCAAAGCATCAACGAGCTCATTGGTCTCAGCACAAGATTATTTGTCAGTCTGAAACGCAGAATGCTAGTAAAGTAGTAGATGTCCCGTTGGTTAATTTTCCAGAATACGAAATTGTAATTGAGCAAGAGACCACTGGCTCTGAAGATCCCGAACGATCCGATGATGAAGTCTCTGAAAGACGTCGTTTGGAGGAATTTCAGACACTCGTAAATCAAGGAAAAGCCGGTACAATGAACGATATTCCCGAATCTGAGCTAAAAAAGTACGCTGCTGATGATGAAAAAAATGCCGATGTGTGCTTTCGTAAATTTAAGGAACGCGTATCAGCAAATCCTTCGCAAATCCTGCGCTACGATCTTGCTGGTGAACCGCTTTGGATTGCTGATATACACAAAACAATAGGAAACATTGAAGTTCCTCGTTGTGAGAGTTGCAACGGCGAACGACAATTCGAATTCCAAATAATGCCACAAATGATGAACTATCTGAAAGACGATAACATCGACTGGGGTGTGCTGGCTGTTTATACATGCAAGAAAAGCTGTAAGGGAACAAACGGATACGCAAGAGAATTCATTCTTAAACAAGACATTGTATCTGACGAAAATAAATGAGAGTCGGGTCTACTCTAAATATTTATATTTATTTATTCTTTTCCTTTCGAAACAAACACGCATCCATGAATATAAAGGTTTTGACTAAAATACAGGGATAAACGATACGAAAAGGGCGGGAGTATAAGGAGCACACTAAAATATGCAAGAGAGCTAGTATATTTTCAATTCAGTTTTATTATAGGAAAATATCTATGTTTTCCAAAATCAAAGTCTGGTTGGGCTTTTGAATCCTTTTGATGTCCTTTGGCGAGTACATTCATCACAACGAAATTCACTTTAGCAACGTGGATCATGTCGAGTATCTATAAGAAAAGAGATAAAAAGAGTTAAGTGCAAAGCGACGATTTATTAAGTTCATTAAGTTAGCAATAAGTATGAAAACAGTTCAATTGTGATGGGTTTCTCTAAGTTGCCTATTGCAGCAATGCAGAGAAAAAGAGAGCCAGGCTTAACAAACATGCCAAGTTCATGCGTCTCCACATATTTTAGAATTGTCACAGAATAGCTCTATCTAGGAAGGAATTTCATCTGAAGTACGTTGATGACTCAAAAGTTCATATTTTAGTAAAGGTTTGCTTGCGTCAAAGCCGACAAACACTAAATCTTTCTTTAGCCACAAATTGGAAAGTTTAGACTGTCGAAAGTCGATGGTAGGGGAGAATTAATACATGTTCAGCTGTTAGGCGTATTCTTATACAATCAGCTTGCATAACCTGACAAAAGTTGCTAAAAATTCTGTGATAAACTAAAAATTACCCACCTCTTGCTCTGGGTTCTGTATTGATTCTAAGATGTTTCTCGCCTGATCGAAGTACTTTGCGGCGCACATATAAATCTCTGACGATGGCAGAAGCATCATATGTGCTCTGATTTTTTTGAATTCCTGGTATGTCACTTGTGGCGGACTTGTCAAGGCTGCAAAAGGAGCAAACCTTCGGTTGAAGCGAATCTCTTCATTATCAAACTTTGGCATTGGCTGCCTAATTCGTTCATCCTTTGTAAAAGCTCCCATTGCCATATGGAAACCCCCACACATATTCAGCATGGCGTGGTAGTATACAATCTCTTGTCGATAGGGTTTCAATTGTTTCTTCTTCTTCGGTTTTGGCTTCCGTTGCTTCGAGTTTCCCGTTTTATTCATTTGTTCGGCTAACGCCTCTTGTTCAAGCAACGCTGATTCGGCTCGTGTCAACGCAGACACGATGAATCCAATCAAAAGCTCATATGGATACCAATAGATGTAGAGAAATTCATGAACGCTGTATAACTCCAATTCGAATCCAGACATAAGGAATAGCATCATCGCTCGGAAACAGTTGTAAAGCACCCAAGTAGCAAAGTGTGATGAATGTTTACCCACATTATCGGTCTGCTCTGCCACCATATTCAAATGCGAGTCTATTCTCGCTGCTTCCACTTGGATGTTGGCAAATCCTTCGATCAATCGAGCAAGTTTGTCTCGTTGCCTTGCACGATTGTAACCACAAATTTCAATAAAATGCGTAAATGTGTTCATATTGATGCAATATGTGAGGAAACACTCGACATAGAGCTGGATTTTTCGATCGTTAGCCAAAGGGCACCGGGGATTCAAAACGGGTGGAGCGTTGAAAGAACGGATCGAATCACGTAGGAATTCTTTCATCGGGATAACACCAAACACGAGGTGGCGATTGTAGAGGAAGAGAACTTGAAGGACGCTGCGCGAAAGTATGCATTGTCCCGACTTTCGACTGAATTCTATGAAGAAGTTCTAAAAAACGAGAGAGAAAAAAAAACGTTTATGCCTTGTGTATGGACAACGTTTCGGGATCTAACCAATGCTGTGTAATAGTCTCTCTGCCTGATGATTTTGCATGCAAATTTAAGTCGTTGCACTAGTTCTTCAAGGAATTGTAAGCTTGATGCACGATCACGGATTTTCGCACTACGGGGAAATGTCGGCGGCTGATTGCGAACGTGGACTCGGGGGGAGAAACCCATAGGATTAGGAGCTTCAGCTGAAAGGGAACATTCTGTAACTACAACATACATTATCAGTCCCTTTTACTTACATTCCTGCTCTGGTTGTGTTCCTTTTTCAATCGTTCTCTTAATCATTGGGACCAGTTCCAATGCGGCATTTAGGTTCTTATGAATCTCTGCCAATTCTCCTTCCCCAGCTGCTGGACGTCCAACGCCAGGTTGCAGTTGCAGAATGGATTGAAAAAGAAAGCGCATGAAGCGTAAACGATGAACCACAGCTAACGTGTCCTATAGGAAATTTAAATGTTCTTCAACCCTCTAGATGCGTTTATTCGCTTACCTCTGGATTAGCTTCATTTTTACTTCGTCGCACCATGTCGTCTTCGGCTTCTTTCAAGGCGGGTGCTACATTTGTATGCGAGAAATCCTCAATTGAAATAAAACTGGAGTTTCCATACAACTGGAAGTCTTCCTCTTCGTTCACACTGCTTGTAATTATGATATTCTTGACAATGGATATCAGGTTGCGAATGGCATAGCAGAACGCTCGAAGTGCCTTGTCCTTTATACTGCTGGGCGAATGTAGATACAAGCAGGTAAACAGTACCTGATCCATTGAATTGCCCTCCAGCCAGGACACAATACAAGCGAAAAGTGCGTCAAAGACACCAATCAGCTCAGGGTTTTCGAGGTCTTCTAGTTTAAGTATGCCCGCCTGTTAACGCCAAGATTTAGATATTTCTAACTTCCGGCCACCTAATGTGTTTTAACTTACAGCGACAGCAGTCTCGAATGTATGCGGTGGAGCATCGTTTTTGTTGTATCCCATTCCTACGTCCATTTTTGGATCCATCATCTCAATAGCAGACATTGCTTCAAACAGACCGAATACTACGTCTTGTGCTAGCTCGCCCAATGCAAGTTCTATACAAAAAAAAAGTATTAATAATGCTTTTTCTCATCTTTTATAGTGGTATTCACCCGAACAAGCATCAAAGAAGTCCTTGGTGATGTCAATCCACTCGTATTGGGGATAAATGGAACCACCTTCCATTGCCATGTTGGACATTTGTAGATCATCATTCAGAAGATCCTGTTTATATCTGTAATCTTCCGAAGGTGACCATTGTGAAACGTTCTCTTCATCACCGCCGCAGGCAGCCACTGCTGCGGCAGTTGCAGCGGCGGCAGCAGCTGCTGCTGTTGCAGCTTGCAATCGATGGTCGCAGGAACTAAAAGCAAACGGTTCCCATATTTTCATTTTCACAAATTAATAAAAAGCGAAAGACTCACTCAAGTGGCTTCATTTAACTTTTAATCGATTTAGGTCCACGAAAAGTATACACGAGAAATTTTTCTTGATTTTTTTTATAAAACTGACATTTGTTCTTGTTCGTTCTTCTGTCAAAATAAGTGACGTTCAGGTGGTTGAGATAGGAATTCGGTTTCTGGTGATTGTCAAATATCTTTATTTTAATTGATTGATTCGCAATTTTCCGATTTAACTGGAAACAGCATAACGTGAGATGACATTGGGAAAGCTTATTAGGAGCTTTAAAAGAATTTCTAATTAGAAATCTCATGGATTATGAGATATTTTTATGTTGACAGCCGTAAAATAACTAGCTAACCTCGCAGTGTCTTGAGCGTTGAGGAAAGAGAACATTTTGGCAACGCGAAATAGAATGGAATCGTTCAGTAATGAATTCAAGAGTTTTCTTCGAGAATAAAAATACTTTCTGGGGATCGAAAATGCATAAGCGACTGAATGAGGAGTGTGCTCAGTAGAAATCTTCATATCCACATTCACAGATTTATAAACTCGTGTGGCTTACATGAAGTTGGGATTCTAGCTACACTTGAAGCTGTTCGTGCAAGGACCTGGACAAACTGCCAGACATAGCAATCTCATCGATCCTCAGGTTTTGCGGCAAATCTAAATTCATAAAGTTTTTATTCATCGCGAATGAATTATGTCAAACGAACAAGTTTGTATACTATTGGAATCATTTATTTTTTCTTCAACATACATATATACATATGTATAGCTACAATATGTAAACCGCTCACGTATACATACCCGTGCCATTAGCTAACGTTGGTTGCAACTCTCCAACATAAGCATGAAAAAATTGTTCAAACGAACTTTCACGTCAAACCACTTTATTTTATTTATCTGGACTTCAACGGTTAAGACTTCTGTAAATACTTTTACGAACAAGACTGTTGTGTTATTTTAAAGCTATTTCAAATCAATATATGTATCTCTGAAATGGTAGGTCAATTATTTCACATCTTCAAAATGTCCTTTTCATAGGAAGTTCTCAGAACAGAATCCGATGGTATAGTGTAGCGTATAGAGCTTTGCTCCTTGAACGGAAGGTAATAAAAGGTAAAATAAACCTTCCACTTTTAGACTTCGTTAAAGTTTCTAGAAGAGAAAGCGTGTAGGTTGTAAAAGATGGTATATGGCGAGGCTATGCAGAATTAGAGTATTAATGGATGTCCTCAACTGTTACAAATATTATATAACTCATATTTACAAAGAAAATAAGAGTAATGAAGAACTACGACACCCACTATGGAGCAGCTATTATTTCTTTGCTGAGTTTGATGTTAGAGGTAGACTTAGGGTCAAAGCCTACGCCTACGAAGTCCGGAAACGAGTAGTCACAATATACATCCAGCTAGAGTTTCCCGTGCTGGCGGTGCATTTTCCCCAAATAATTTCTTAAATAACTCTGGAAAACAAAGTTGGTCCACCTGCATTGACCACGTAGCGTATGTCTATGCTTCATATTAGGTGTTCGAAGGAATTAGAGACTCGAAGGCTTGGTATCTACCACTTTTTCTGGTGCTGACCAGTGGCGTTTTTCAAGTACTTTGTCGGTGGATTCCAATGGAATATTAGATCTTCCCTTAAACGCCTCGACTACGCCGGCAATGTTGGCGGTTGCAAAACAGAAGATAGCGGCTATTTTTTTCAAAATCAAATAGTGCCAGATCTTTACGAGGGTGTTATTTGTTGAATATGTTCACTCCGAATTAGGTGAGATGTTTTGCAATAGGCCATGGAGGGATGCTTTTTCATTTTAACGATTCTAAGACGGTTCTCTGGGAGCGTCAGATAATTTCAATAATTTACTTATTGAAGCTTAGTTAAAGCCTAAACTTAAGACTAAATTATTCTAACTTAACCCACTTTTTGAGACTTAATGGAAACCGGTACATTTATATTTGATCGTGTACATATTTCTTAAGATCTGTCGATATTTCATATTTCAAATCATTGTCCACCTAGCGGCTTTGATAACATTCATTTGTTCTGTGACCTTGTTAATTGTTAACCCTTAATTTAAAGGTAACGAGAGAATCCTTCGAACTGCCGTTAGCGAGTTAACGAAAGTATACAGTCAAACTCATTCCAAAAATAAACTTCTCCCCATAAATATTATAGTCTACCATAATATATTCTAAATGAAGGAATTTACGGAGTCATAAAAATCAGCAAAAAAAGACAATGGAGAGGTCCAAATGCATTTTAAAGTCAACTTAAACTTGCAGTATCCCCATCACCATAACGAAAATCATTTAACCTTTTTGTTGGCTCCTGGCACTGATGCGACGCCATCTGAGGTCAATAACACTGAGTGAACTGAATAATGTTCAGTGAAACTTAAAAACAAGTTTTCGCCTTGCTTATGGTATCGTATCTTATAACTTTCCTCTCAGATTGCAATTAATTTTCTTCCGACATCGGTTTCAGGCACGAACCACATGCGATCCATTGAGAAGGATAAATATGTACATACATACATACCTGTAGTACCTATTCGTATAGGGAAATTAATCAAATTTGATGATGACTTAACACCACTTAGCAGATTGGAACCATATCACTCTCCTTTATAGATATACTTGATCCTTTTGAAGGCGTACACAAGCAACATCTGTACAGGTATCTCATGCCACCAGGAGCAAATAATAATTTATGTGTCCCATTTGGAAGCTGGATTCGTAATGGGAAGCAATATCGAAACGATTATTCACTGGCAAAGGATTTATCCAATGGGTGGGAGGCATGAACAGTAATGCGCATGTTAGGAAATTTAGTAGGTAGGTAGAGGGGTAGCACAAACAGCAGAACAACCCATTTGATGCAGGCTCTGCACAAGCAGACGACTGTGTTTATCAATTCCCCGAGGATGCAAAAGAGGAAATCACATTTATTTATTGTTATTGTTGGTTTTCAATGGGATTGGGCTGATTGAATGGAGATGGATGTTGGTGGGTATCCGAAGCTACTGGCAGATGGATACATTAAAGTTATTAGGGATACAGTATAGGTCTTTAGAAAACGACAAACACGTAAAGAAGGACGTGGGGTCGTTGATTTATAGGGCTCAGTATCGATGAAACAGTTATGCATTCAAAAATTGTCTGTTTGTCTGTCTGAAAAGTTTTTGGTGGATCGAATATAATGACAACTTTTTTTTTTAATGTTTTGCAGGCTACGGGCACCCCACAACAAAATATTTATGCCTCGTATCATGCAACACAATAAATCGAAGCTGATTTGAATATGTTGAATATGTGGTATTCAATAATAAAGTTACACAATATCTATAGAGAACTTCCTATCAAATGCAGATTTTGAACAAAAATAATTGGATATCAAGTTACCCGACCATGGCTATTGCCTCCTCACGTACGACTTCCAGTTCAGTTCAAATGTATTTAAAATTAGTTGAGTGGTTCTCAAGTTATAAGCAATATTTTAAATTTTATTAAAAACTAGAAAGCTACTGCCCAATTGCACTACTAACTACTACACCCTGCATTAAAACAGCTACCATACTGAAGCATACTCAACAATGGCCTAAGGCTCATTTCTAGCGCCTCTGCTTTTTAACTTAAACACTCATGACGTACCAGTAGCGGGGTTAAGCAAATTTACTTTCTTCTAAAATGTTTAAAGCTTAAAAGGATATAAGGCCGTAAATTCTTCGCAGATTCTTGTCGTTGCCGACCTACTTTCGGAGTGAAAAGCACGAAAAGAACACGTCTCCAAGTTTGGGGACATAGTTTTAAAATATGCAGCTTCCATAAATCCTGATTACCCAGGGAATTGCCATGTCTTGCAGATTCTGCAAGGAGATTTTGAAATAATGAAATTATCTTATTCAACGCGGCTGTAAATGTAACCTGTGAAGTGGGTGTTCATTATAAACTCCCGGGATTCCGTGGTAGAAGCTGTCCGACTTCCATTTATTATTTAAAAAAAACAGCGGATTTTTAGGTCCTTTGGTCAGAATTTAATTGAGCCCGGCCAGAATTTGTGATAGTAGCAGTTGTTAAAAATGCCTCTGGTCATCTTCCTGAATTCGGACAGAATTTCATTTCATCATGCAATAAGTTTCTTGATGCTTGATTGCAAATGAGAGTTTTAAGGTAACATTAGTCGCTTTTCGATAGACTTGACCTTCAGATCCCGATCCGCGACCAAAGATTCATCATTTACTCAAAATTCACTTTCTGTTTCGAGCATTACAATTTTTCGATTTTTCGAACTGTCACGTAATTTCAAAGGATTCGTTCTTTTGTTGATCAGCCACAGCCTGTGTATTATCGCCGCGCCTGATCAAACGAACGTATTTCCGCCGTTCATGACAGTGTGTGAGGGTTAAGATGTTCCAATTCTTTGTAATTCGCAAGATCTAACTCTTTTATGGCGAATATTTTCTGAAAAGATTCGAACCTCCATCAACCCAGAATTTACTGCATCAAAGATTCGCTGATTAGGCCTTATAGTATTCAAAACCTGAACTCATTTTAGAGCCGAAGCGTATTTTTGGTTGAATGACTTTATAAACAAGCGAAATTGTCGAATTTGGGTTGAAGTCAATACGCGAAAGATCTTAGAGTGTGAATTTTGATCTATTGACGTCGTCAACCAGAGATATGTTCCAATACCTTCAGTTGGCTTAAATGCATCTCAAAAAAATATTCATCTTACAAAATTGCTCTAAAAACCACGCTCCTCATGACGCAAAAGCTTATTGGCAAATAAATTCTGAGGTTTAACAATTTGCAATATTTCCTGATGATTGTTATAAGTTTTTTATGACGTTAATATAATGGTCTGGTATTTTATCGGTTATTGAATCTTTTGTTATATATTGAGAGAGGATTATTCATAAGCGCATTAAGTTGATTTATGAATATCTCAATTTTAAATTCTAAGAGAAATATTCAAACACGTTCTCAAAAACACATTTAGTGGTAAAATATTTTAATTAAGAAAGTCATAAGCTAAATTAAATGGAATAGATTTGCCATATTGTCACTTAAACTTGAAATAAGTTCATAAATTGATTAAATTAAATTTATTTATTCGCTTCAAATAAATGAAGAAGTTTTGAGTACAAAGCAAAATACAGTTGAAGATTTCAATGATGAAATACGTTAGGAAATCATACCTCATAGAAGAGATGGGAGTTGGTCTACAATATCTTACTTTTATTTCTAATTTTGGAAGAGGTTACATATCAGTAACAGGTTTAATGCAGGTTATTATATTTTGATTAAGTATCGCTACATTGAATCCAGTAGTTCTTTGATTTGTGAAAAAATGTTGAATTCATTATTTAAGCGACTGGCTACACCTTGGATTCTTCTCACTAATGGTCGAGCAGCTGGAAATCAAGGGTCGAATTAAGTCTCGTCTGTCTTTTAACCTTATATGCACCAGTTGCTGAAACATTATAAACAATTAATCCACTAAAATCTAAAGTCGCACTAAGCTCTTTAACGATGCTATGTTCGCAACGCTTAAATTTTTGCAGAAATCTGAAATTTTAAGGACATTCTCTTCGTAAATCCGCTAAAGTATATGTATGTAACTCCAATTAAACATAACTTTAATTTTGATGGCTCTACAGTGAAGCAGTACTTCAACCAATTAGCCTCCCCAATCCGATCGATCATTAGCTGGCTGTCTCCAGTTGTGCCAAGTTGATTGCCAAGGTCACCCTTCACTTGAGCACGCCGTTAAAGATGAGGTTAGTGCCCTTACGATCATATACGATCTTAATGTCATATCATAAACTTCGGCACAACATATGATGGATTTCTGTCCTATTCTTCGTGGGCGCTCTTTGCACATTCCCCTTCTTCCTGAGAAGAGAACTTAGCCGCACTTGGAAAACAAAAAGCCTTATTAGTCAAACACCGTCAGTGAACTTCTCTTTCTGATGCACAACTTAACACTTTAAATCCTTTCTTTTCTTAGAAACTCACTATGATTATCAGTTGCCTAAGCCACACTCATTTTTGGGGACCCATTTTTGAAAATGTAACTACATATAGTAGCACAATTCACCCTGGTTTGGATCGCATTTTCATGATACGAAGTTAACAATTAACTTTACTTAATTCAATTACCATATTTTAGAATTATTTGATGCATAGTGGTGGATTTCGATAGCCCATACACCGGAAGTCCTAGACAATTGTCTTATTTGCCTACTCTGTAAAACGCCACTGTCTAGTACCTGTTGTTGGTCCGAATATTGGAAATTTGAGATGGCTAGGATATACCCGCAGAGTCTTCGCATCCAACCCGGAGACACAATTCGGTACAGAGAGACCTCACCTTATGTGCCACCCGGAAGTAGAAATAAATCTCCACCAACTTGGAGTGCGTATCTGGAGCCTGAATGCAATGGCTGTGGGTTCTCCATGTTGTTTGATGACTGACTTCCATTTACAGCTCAGTAGGTCAAACAGCATCACTTCAAAGACTTCAAAAGCTTCAATAGAAACTTCAGACCATGAAAAAAGATTAAAACAATTTAAGATTTTGTTTGCTGAAAATAAATGCTTCACTCATGATTTACAACAATGACTGCACTCTTTTACAGACATATTCTGCCCAGTTTTGTAAGAAATTGTTTCAGCTTCCATAATTAAAAAAAAGAAAAATGGTTTGTCTTGTATGCTGACGCCTCTACTGTACGCTTCCACAAAACCTACAACCGGAAGTAATAGCAACATCAGTAAACTGTTGCAACAGATAATCATTCGCATAACACACAATCAACGGAAACCGAGAGCGAAAGAGAACGAAACGCAGAATGTACAAAAAAAAAAACTTATTGAACCCGGTGGGTGGTAGTCGAAGACTTGAACGAACCCTAACAATTTTATTCACTCGCTTACGAAATCAATGGTACACTCTCCCTCTCATAGTAAACACACTTCATCTGCTATTCCCATCCTCACCGACGACGTACACACAAAGTGGCACCATGTGGAAGTCGACAACGTATAGAGGGTAGTCCACCCACACCATGGCTAGGTTTTTGTTTTCTATTTTTCAAAAACAAAAAAAAAAAAAATGTAAACAAAACGGTCACAATTACGAGAGCTCACACAATAGTGTAGCTTGTAGCACGTTCATTGTTTTTCGCGGGGTAGAAATCTGTAGTATGGCACGCGAACAATGGGGGGTAAAATCGCCGCCTGAAGATCCCCTGAAAGCAGAGTTTGATAAACAAGTTTACCGAAAATGTGTGTAATGTTAGTAATCTCGGTGAGGCTTTCTCTATCTCTCTAACGGCGTTTGGGTTTAGTTATCACACCTAATGCACCTTACTTCGCCTGCTAAGGGTTGAAAACTCATTTTACTTCACACACAGTGAAGAGCAGCGATGAGCGAGAGAGCGAGAGCCAGTCTCCCTACAACCCACCAGGGGCTGTGCGAATAGGAAAAGCGTTATGTCGGGAAGTCGACATCCATGCGAAGTTCCCTCCTTAGGGGGTGGCAGCGCTGCTGGAGGAAACCTTAATCTATGCGACCAAAACTGGGAAAAACGTTTCAATTTGGATTCGTTTCGTTGTCGTTCATTGCTATTTTCCTCTGGGTAAGGAAAACACTACGAGTTCGATTCTCTTTTTTTTTCTTTTGCTTTCATGTGTGTTTTCCATCGTCTCATCGTCGTGTCCAGTGTTTACGCTTCCGTTGCTTGTATTGGACAAACGGGGTGAGATTCTAATATCAACCGGGAACGGCTGTGTCGGATAAGAGCTCTGATGGTTCGCATGATGAGTAACAATAACGCCAGCCAGTGGTCGATTGTACTGTAGTGTCGTCGCATTTTGGGGGTCACGAAATCGAAATGTCCCAAGGACTTTGCGTTGTAATTTCTAAAATCTACCAGTCTTTTCCTATTTTTCTATTCCTCGACTGACGAGTTGACAGTGAATACGTTAACGGAGAAAAAATCGGTGACAAATTGATACATTCGTGTTCTAAAATTCATCCGCACGCCGTTCGAGTGTATTTCGAAAATCCAAACTCACTTATGCACTTGACACGGCGCCACCCGGTGATATAAATAAGCAATTAGTGCCGAATTTTAAAATACGATTTTTTTTTTAAATTTTTTCCCCGATTTGTTTATTTTTACGTACTGTATGATGAGCGGGAAGTAAATTTTTGGCTGCGAACCGAAAGAATACGTCAGGAGCACACGTTTGGCCGATCGGTTGTTGTTATAAGAAAAGAAATTGCGGCCAATTAAACGACGTGAGGTTTGTTTATTTGTAATTGAATATTATTAATTTGCTTTGGTGGTGACTTGATGAGAAATGGAAGAATAATATGGAAAGGTGAAGCGAACACGAAAAGGAAAATATAATAAAAATCAGGGAGTTGTTTATTTTGTTGTTTTCCGTTTTTGCAGGTTGCGAATTGTGTTTTTTATTCAGTTTTTCAAATGAACTATTTTGAAGGTTTGTCGACGGCTTTCCATTTGGATCTCTTCTTCTAGTGAAATCTCTACATTAAAACAGTGAATCTTAAGGAATACTTAGGGTCCAGAAAATTTAGGCTTGCCAAAGAATTCTTGCAAAGTATTCTTGAGTTTTTTTTTCTGTAGAATGCATTGCAGTTCTACAATATTTGAAATATGCGGCGGAATTTTCCTACAGTGCATTGAGTTCAAATTATTAAAATTCTGTTGAGGTGAAAAACTAATTTCAGGCCACTTTTAGCATACTCTTTAGGAATGTACCTATCATGTGAACTATGCAATCAAATACCCCAGTGAAAACAATACCCGCTGAATACTGCCTGCTGATAATGTGTCAAATTCCACGTCAAGCCTTCTTTAAAATTATTCAGCATTAAAAGTGTACAATCGAGCATCGAACATTGTTTTAAATATTTAATGTCGGCTTTACGCGATTATCATGTGTCATTCCTTGGCAATCAAAATATGTCGGGAAGGGTGTGACCTTACAATATTTACTGTTTCGGACTTACTAAGGCAGTGCGAAAACTCTAAAACTTATTTGAAATGAATTTTATTTACGTTATATTTGATATATTTACGAGTACGTAAAAGGGTGTGCCATCTGTTGGCTTGTTTTAAAATTGCAAGTAAAACTACGCCGTCAAATATGATTGTTATTTTATTGAAGAATAAGACTTGCGATTATTTGTGGAAAATAATTTCATTCAATTGGTAAATGCGGCGGGCTTGGCATGAGCCTATTCTCTCAATCCAGGTCTTTCCCAGTTGCCAATATTCCTTTCCGACTTTCTGTGCCACGACACATGAGGGCGGTCCTGTATTTACCTTTGTTATGTTAGCAGATTCAATAGCTCTTTTTCCAATGGATATCTGCTTAAATTAGGCAATTATTGGTGGTCCATTAGAGTAACAACGCTCTTGAACAGTACCCCAAACAAGGAAAAAGATCAACAGCGCTGATGTACAAGCTACACGTTGGCCAAGGCAAGTGTGTTAACCGGCTGATAATATGGTTACCGATCGTAGTGCACAAAAGATCGATGGCGTGGAACTTTGTCCCATCCTGCTGAAACCAAAGCTCTCCACGCCCAAAACGTCTGACTGCGATCACAAATAGTTGTTACATGGGCCCGTAGCACACGGCATTCACCTCAACAGTGCTGCTAGCTTAATTTTTAAGGAAGTTGAGACCAATTATATCACCACTTCAAAACTTGCACCAAATAGTCACTTTTTCATGATGTATTGGCTTCTATATGACTACGTGTGGATTTTCATAATCTGGTTGACATAGTCCCTGAGATGAAAATCAGCTTCGTCCAAAAAGATGATTTTCTGACTCAGTTCAATCCCATACAGAGAAAGGCGTGGTCACTTTGCTTTAATTCTTTAACGAGTTAAGCTTTATAAACAAATAAAAAACGTCTAACAGACGTCTGCTAAATAATCCTCCCATGTAACTGCTTTGCTGTTGTGAAACTTGCAAGGTTGACTAATTTTACGAACCCGGAAAGCGTGCGCTATGCTGTAAGTAGATGCACACAAAAGCTTGGTATTCTAGATAATGACATATGCTTGAGGAAAAGTGAAAGACGAACGAGATCTCTGCCCTGCATTTGCTAATATTAGGGAGGCTACTTCAGGTAAATACCCGTTCAATGATCTGAATGATCTCGATCAGGCGACGTTACATTTTTGGTGCTATTGTGTTACTAATCTGATACTCTCATCCCTCGCTTTGCGCGAGGGTTAGGGGAATGAAAAGTGTCACGCAAAGCGAAACGAAAGCGAAGTCGCGCAAAGTGAGGGACGAATGTAGTCAGGCGATATTGTTTTTTTGGTTCAGTTCATAACTTCGCAATCTATTTTCCGTAGCAGGGCAGAATGGTCTCCAAATATTCAAAGGTTCTCACTCTTCTCTTTCCAGGTCTTTACCGGCGCACATTATTAAGAGACCCACATCACGTCTTCGTCTTATTGACATTCGTCGTCATCTCTTTTCTTTTAAACCGTTCAGTGTCGTTCATAATTTAACTGCGCTTCGTTGCAAAGATGATAATGTCGTCGGTATATACATACATGCATATGTAGGTATGCGGTAGAAATTGCAATAAATAGGTCGCAGTGTCTACATTTGAGTTATGATCTTGTGAGTCCATCTTTTATATGACTTGGCTTGCTTTATAGTGAATACCTTAAGTAACATTGGCCAAAGACTATCCATTGCCTCAGTCCTTTTCCTATGTTCGACGCGCTTGATCTCTCCCGCCTTAGCTTTGATCCGGAATATCGTTAACATTTTAATTGGCTTTTAAAAATACCTCTTGGGACACTGTCGTAAGCAGCTCTTTCGCAATATTTTGCCCCATCACTCAAAACTAATCGTATATTATAAATGCACAGCGGAAAAATAGAAATCATTCTAAATACATTTACTATCTCTTAGATCTCAGGGCTATTTTTGAATTTGAATTGTGTGAAAGCCAGACACAGTCTCTTCCTCATTTATTTACCCAAAATACAAACAGACAATAAAATAAAATGCAAACAGATGTGTGTTGTGGAATTCGTTTTATGTGCAATTTCAAATTTCCACATGTCGAACAGAAAAGTTAGTATTTTCCGCAACTACTCGTAAATCCTACGTGTTTGAACAGTGGAAATGCGTATCTTTATTGCAAGTCAAAGAACAAACAACACTTCACGATAAGAAAATGCATGCTTATCAGTTCGTCAGAAAATAGCTTTTAATCGAAAAAAAAAAACATTTTTTAGTTTTTAATCGACTTCGAAGAGTGTTTGCGGTGTGCTTGTCGCCTTATCAAGGAAAGGTTTGTCCGTAAAATTGTAGTTGTTTTTGCCGCTGGACTATCTGAAAGGAATTATTTATAGATTAGTTTAATATTCCTATAAAAAGAACTATAATACGAAACTGCCACACAGACAAAACAAAGTTTTGTTCTGCCGTCGGAACAGAATATTTTTTATATTAATTCTGAAGTACATCTGCGGCATTGTGACAATTCGTAGTGAGGAATAGTAGTGTAAAGTTTGGATACGGTTGGTTTTATTTGTTCTCCAATTTTTACATTAGTTTGGATCCAGTTTAAATTTTAATTCAACTGCTAACCAATAGTAAGTTCATTTGATAAGTTTATATCATGAGATCATAATACGATTCGATACAAATATATAATGTTGATATATAAACTCGGCAGGGCGACACTGTATTCCAGAAAGATTGAATTATAGTGGACGTTCTACTGCTGGATGTAAAAGTGTTGTCGCTGAAAAGTTTTCTAAAAATACCTGTATCAACACAGTTTTTGAAATAAAAACGAAATGAATAATTTGAGGAAAGCGTTCTTTTTGTTTCAACAATCTAAACATGTGAGTTTTAAAGTCAAAGTTTCTGAAAATATTTAACAACTATTTGAGGTTTTCTCAAATAAAATGTGTGAAACGAGTTTTGCAATTGAATGACTAATGTAAAAATCGTGGTCTTTCAAGAAGATTGCTTACTGCTTTAGAAATTAAAGCAGGGGCACCTGTTGGTTTCTTTTTGAAATTGATATCAGTACCACACCGTTCAATATTTTCAAATGACTGTTACTTTATTGAATAGAGTAAGTCTTCCGATTAATGAGTTCATTCAAATGATGGCAGCGCAGCAGCTGTTTTGGCAATAAACTATCCCGTCAATTCAATTTTGCAGTACATTTTTAACAATTTGTGGTTCTATTTCGCGAATAATTCGATGAATGTTGTCCTTAAATATGTCAGTTGTTTGTGGATCGTTGGAATAAATTCTAAATGGTTGAGAATTTTGCATAGTTCTTGCAACACAGTTTTGGAACTCATTTTTCAATAACGATGTTCAAGCGTAAATCGATCCATTTCCAACTGCTGATGCTTCAATTTATGTATCAATAAATAGCGTGAAAGAATTATTACATAAACTGCATTGAAGTATCAACTGAGCGCCTCCGAATGTATCGTACACTGTTCGAAACGTGTAAAGTGTTTACCTACCACCAAGTTAAGGTGATTAAGGCTTACGACATTTCGTTCAATTCTGTCAATACGAAATGAAGGCAATATTTTTGGCAAAAAGTATAATTTTTCTTGTGTTTCAGTTATCAAATTTAGCGGAAGTATTCAGACGCATAGAAAGGGTCAGAAGAGTAGGCCTAATAAAGTGCAAAACTGGGTAATTTGTTAATTTGTAATATTCTCTACCTACAATAGCAATAACTGTCGAACCGAGCTGTCATTCTGTTCGTTTTTTCAACTTTTATGTTCAATAAAGTCTGACAAATCACGGTGAATAGACTCAAACTGGAACATTGCTTTTAAATTATCCAAATTTCCTTTGAAAATTGGTTGTCGATTCGCAATTGTTGTGATTTTTATGGCACACACAATCGTCCATGTGAGCAAATTATCCGTTGAACAGCGGATAAATTTCGAACCATATATTCTCTAAATCATCCTGACACGTCAAAGAATTTTGCCGTTGAAAGGAAAAGATCCAAATTTATCGATTCTTGGTAGGGTCGCAACAATTTCTCTGTCCGCACATTATTTAAACAATTTTGAGCAAATATTTTGGCCTACACTCGCATAAGATGCAGCCGGTCCAGGAATTAAGGCTATTAGATCATCGATAGTGTTGTTCTTTCGGTTTGACTTTAGAGCAGTTGCAAGCTGACTTGTTGTTTTACCGTAAATTGTGTTCACCGATGACTTTTATTCGTTGCTTAGCAGGCTAGTTACTAAGCAAAATAGTCACATAAAAGAAGCTAAGCCAGAAGATATCCTACGGGCTCCGTTCCATTCAGAAAAATGCATCGTAGGGTGCTGTTTCCGTGCTAATTTCTTGGAAGTAACTGACAAATAGTCAATGTTGTAAATCAGTTGATGAGTAAGTGAGTAAAGAATATTTGTTCAAAGCCCTGGTACACTAAAAGATAATATTTTTCCTTTTCCCATCTTCTTACCTACTACAACCATTTTTCTTTAAATTCATAATTCTCTATGATGCTGCCGATTAAGGCAAGGCGATATCAGTCAATGATATGATTTACTGAATCGGGGGCATTCAATGTATTTGTTTTCTAATAGTCGACATATCACGTAAACGGGTGCCACCTTCAAGCTTTCATAATTCAAAATACCATTGGAAGCAGTCGTGTCGCCATGATGTCCTTTTTGATTATTTCTACAACTTTTTTGTGCCTTTTGTCATTCCCAGCACTGTTGTTATTTGTTTCGAATCAGATGTCGTCGGTTTACTTTAGTTCACTTGAGGATTAATAGCAGTTCGACTACCAAAATTTCGATTGGAGCCACTACCCTGACTGTATCCCTTGAGTGCAAAATGCCCAAATTGTTCTCAACTCTACACTGTCATAACTTTGCTGCTATATGGTTAAACCATTCTCGCTCGACCCAGATCGGAGAGGCGTAGAGGATTAACGACATGACGACTCTGTCGAATAGCAAACGTCTATTTCTTGGTTGTTTTATATTCGGTATAAGCAGGAAGTTCATGTACTTTTCACGTTGTTCTATAGCAACGAAAACACAGTCCTGTCGAAAGACAATGGTGGCCTTATGTTCCTAAGGATCGCTTTCCATGTTCTATATCTGGATTTTGTTCCTTAAGTAGGTACATTCTCTTCGAGAAAACTGATGAGATGTTTAAATTTCTCAAACTTGCTTGCAGGATAAGGATCTAGTTTGCAGATTTAATAGCTACGCTACGAACTGGTTATCTTAGCACTGCTGCAAAAAATTGGCTCATTGTGATTTGTTCTTCGTTAGAGCTCATTATGTATTTGGGTGAACTGTCATATGTATAATTCCTTTTGAAAGAATAACCGCGTTTTCCTTGACAAAAATGTGTTTCATGACAGTTATTATCTCGGAAGTTATTCAAAAATTCGCGAGAAGTGAGATTGCGAAAAAACTTCTCGGTGTTTTCATAGAATCGAACCTTTCTCTCCCGCCTATTAGTTCAATGCATTATCAATTGAGCTACAAAAGAATGACTGCGAGAAGCTAGGCCATGGGCCCTATGTGGCTTTTTATGCTAAATATTTTTATTTGTATTTTCTTAGCTATAAACGAGCAGTTCTTTGACGGATAGATTTATGATGTCTACAACTGAGAAGGATCTCTCGGCCACTATACTGTCGATTAGAGAAGAATCATTAAAAAAAGAAAAGAAATATAACTGCTCGAAACATTCTGTGTTTTTTTTAATTTTTGGGTCCCGAAAGCACTTTATAACAGTCAAAATTCAGGACCTGTCTTTAAGCATTAAACGTTCAACTCTTAATATCATACTTGTCTGTTGCAAAGAGTCGTTTAATAAATCAATCGAAAGCCTCTTAATTAATTTTTTTTTTCTGAATTCTAAGTCGGAAACTCATAATTGAATGACTTTCATAACACCCCACTATCGGATAGGACCTAACAAACAAAAGATTTATCCAATCACTTGAGAGGAAGCCTTTTCACTGTCAGTTTACGACAAGGAAGCTTCCACGTCAAATCTGATTGTACCCCAAGAGTCTCTCCAAACAATAATAATCCATTAAAGTTTCCACCATCCGCATCTCTATTGTCTTGGGTTTGACTTGGAAAACAAACAAAACTCTTCAGAATGTTTCCCTTTTTTTTAAGGAGACAAAGCTGATGCTTGTCCGCATAAGCATAAGCATAAGGGTGAAAACGGATTTCAACTAAAATAATTATTTTCCTCCTTCGCAACCAGACAGCTTCTTGAATTTCAACCCCCGTCTAAAAGGGGTGTGTAAATTTGTTACCTCAGGCAAAAGTGCCGTTGACGTCGTCACTTCCGCTTTATGAGCACATAATTTGAATCCTTAAAATGATGGCTGGCAAATGATTTACTTTATGAGTTTCTTAAATCCCTAAAACGTGTTACTGATTGAATACGTGCTACTGGCGTTTCGGAGACATTAAAGCTAAACATTAAAAATTTAATCTCATCGTTGATTGTAATGCAATCGTTAAATCAATGAAGCTCAGTAAAATCAACAATAAAAGAATGTGTATCTACCTGCATTCGTTTGAATTAATGGAAGGTAACTTAATTAAATCCCAGCATTGTGCATATTTGATTGAAAATGGCCAATTCACCATTGGTTGACATGTGTATTCAACTCCACGTTGATGTTATACCATCGCAACGTCGACGGCCAGTTTCGCTGGATTTGCATAATTAAAAGCACACGAATTGAATGACACATCCTGTCATCATATCCTGTTGCTAAGCAAATGTTATCTATACACATACATACATATGAATGGATGTATTCGGAATGTTTAAAATACTGATATAAAGGTGAACTGAACATTGTATCTAGAATTCGTGTGATGTGGTTGCCATACGTATCTAGGGTAATTGAAATGCATGAGTGATCCTTCTGTCAATATTTATTTGTGTGTGAATATAAAACATTTTTGAAGGATAAAAGGATGTTTTTTTCTCTTTCATCCTTCATTCAATTATTTGCACGGCTGAATGGTTTTCAGTTTTTGTGTACTAAATTGATTGGCAATTCAAATATGAATAGACGTTGAGAGTTGTTGAAGCGAGAGGACATTTTAGTTTGTCTTTTTGAATACAATTTATATACATGTGTATGTATATGTGGGGGAAGCTTACAGTATGCCATTCTATAGGAACAGATCAGAAAAACAAAATTCAAAAGAATGCTGGATGAAAACGGTCGTTAATTAAGCGAAAACTGAACGAAATTTCATTGAATAGGTTCATCTGAAGTCTGCAGTTTATTAAGTGTAGTCAAAGGTAGAATATACGTAGACCATTTTGCGTCCCTAAGACCTTAAAGGCAGAAGCACTAATTATTTTCTAGCTGAGTACCCTTTTCTTTGCTATCGGTATGTTTCAGAGACCCAAAGTGTAGTACAATCCCAAAGAAATCCCTTTTTTCATTGTTTGAGGCTCTTTAAAACCATGCAAACAATATCTATGTAATAATATAAAAGTAGTTTTTGCTTTGCATGCATGAAGGATATTATATCCTTCCTCAGTTCGATCAAAATCGTCCATCTTCGAGGTTTTTCAGGATTAGGTTAAAGAGATAACCCTTAGTTGGCCGCCTAATACTCCCACTTGTATCCCCATATGTATTTTTCGTTCCTTTTATACTGCTCCTAGATCTGATGAGCTGTGTTGTAGTCCTAGGGCAAAGTTTAGAGAATATGGTGGGTCTGTGAATACTTGAAAGCTGCGATGTTACTTATGTCTAGTGCAAACGTTGCGGATTGTTAGAAAGAGCCTAACACGTCGAATAAATCCACGTCTTCTTTGGTCTGTCTCAAGAGATGACTGTCGATGGAAGAGAGTTCTCTGAAGAATTCCTCATGGCGGTATTGTGATATGAGTACACGTGGTTGCCAGTGGCAGTCTCCATTCCTCCTTAATGAGCGAGAGATTAAGTTATGCACACCTACCGGTAAAGAACTGGGTTAGTGACCGAATATTGGAAATTAACCTTTAAACGAGGGAGTTGCGAAGGCAAGAATCAGCTGTGTCCGTTCATGTACTCACGCGGTCTGATACCGCGTATTCTTTAATTAGTAGGAGTGCAAGGAACTAAACCGTTTGTTTGCTTCCTTTCTTTAATTTCGCTTCGGTATTCATGTTGAATAAATCAGGAGTGGAATAAGGAATTCAACGGGTGAAGGGCATCGTCGTCGATTTTTTTGTCTTCAGAATAATGTTGGAAGGGGTTCGTTTCACTGCAGTGCCAAATGAAGTGGGTGCAAATGAAGGCAAAGACGAACACGAAAAAAGTCAACAATACAAAAATATGAAACGATACAGAATGCAGACAGAGTAGAAGTCCATATTTTTTTAAGGTGTGTCTTCGGTAGCGAACGTTGAATGTTGTTTCTTTCCTGTGTCCCGTCGGCCTTGGATTAAAAATTTGGTCGTTGGATTGGATTTAACAGCTTGAACCCATAAAAGGCAACAAAACCCAAACACACGTCCCTCAATGTACAAAAGGTTAGGATTTGGATTAGGCCATGGTTCATTAAAATACGAAATGGAAAGTTCGATGGTCTAGTCCCAATAAAAGAAATAAAATTAGGCATGGTCCCACTTCTCGTGAATGCATGATAAACTTTCGACAGTAATAACTGACGTGGTGAACGTCTCATTTATGCCTGCCGGGTGTGGCATTGAACGGTAGGTTCCTTCTATTTGTTAGGCAAATGCAGCACGCACAAAACGAAGTGTTGCAGGAAGCTAGAGCTTAGGCCTTATACGGACTGCCTACGTCAAATATTTATTTATTTACTGCAGTTGGTGAATTCCAAATTCTTTTTCCGACACATAGTTATTACATTACCTACAGGTGTTTGAGTCTGTAAGTGCTGGTGGGTGGAGTTACAATAGGACGATGAAGTCGCTGGTCGAGTTTTTCGCAGGGCTGTAAGGTTAGGATAGGTAGATGTGTGCCCTAGTTGAGAGAGAGCTATCAATGGTTCACTTAGACTAACGATGAGTCCATTATGCTGTAAGGAAATAACATGGTAGTCGAGTGCTTACACCCAGAAATAAAATAACATTCTGACAAGCTCCTCACTAAAGAGACGATGATATTGACACTGCTACTTATAGTGCTATTCTCGAAGTCAATCCCCCTAACAACTTTTCTTACTTACTGTACAGAAGGATCGGAAGTGCTAGCTGAGTTTGAAAAAGCAATGTTTTCAGCACAAGAACTAAGCTTTAACTGTTCCGATTCAACGTGAGATTTACTACTAAATTTGGTCACCGTGAGCAGCTTACCTTTTAAAGAAATATCTGCTCCAATACTAGACATTTAGAATTCTAATAAATTTTACCTTAAATCTGCAAGGAATTGACTTTTCTAAAATGAATCCCCCTTTCGTCCCAGCTGCGTGATTTGGGACAGAAGATTCCACCTTACGTGCTTTTTTTTTGTTCACTTTTCTAAATCTCTTTCCTGACATTGAACTAAACATTCCCCTTTTTGTATTCCTACTTGAAAAATACCACAAACGACATCATTTTCCAGCAAAGTAAACATCCTTTCCATCTTTTCTTTCTCATTACTGTAATTGCACTTTATTCGAAAAAACTCCAGTCAAACAAACGGAAAAATTTCTTGTATAGGATATTAAATTCTAAAGCCCTCTTTTATCCTTTCAAAAACGAAGGAGTTTTTCCTTTCACAATTTGTCCTCTTTTTTGAGGAAAAAAGAAATCAACGGGAGGTGAAATAAAAAGAAAGAAACGTAACGTACACGCCTCTGTGAAGCTGTCTGGCAGGAGGGTAGCAAGGATGAAAAACAATTTCCTTTTTTTTATTTTGTTCTTTCTTTGACTTAGATTTGTGTAGTTGATGTTTCCATGACAGGTTGGTGGAAAAGTTACACAAAATCACTTTTGTTCGTCACAACTCTCATGTTCTTGTATTGGACTCTATGTATATAGTTTACAAATCCAATATCGTTTCGAAATTGAAAATGTTTCATTTTATTGATAAATCACACACGGATACAGTTAATCTCTTTAGGGATTACAACACGTCCAAACCAATAAAGCTGATTTCCTGTAATGCAAGGATTATAATCAATAAAATCCCAAAGGAAACTCTTGCACGCTTTGGTTCGAAATAACAGGGAGGTGAATCCAAAAGCCACACGCATTCATTGGATATACACGCATATGTATGTATGTATCCATTTCCTTAAGGCTACTAGAAAGAAAAGTCAATCTATTCGAATTCCTTGTCGTACATGTCCTTTCCTATCGAACAAGGGGGGATGTTTGAATGAAATCTATACATTCCTGACAACGTTTACAGAGACTTTGCCTTCGAGAAGAATGTCAGAAATAGGTAATTTGGAAAAACCTTTCACATACAAAAAATACGGTTCAGTAACTTCGTTTCTTTTTCTTTGTATAGATACAATTTATGAAGCTGTAAACTTAAAGATTACTTCCAATATTTTTCAAACACCTTTTTTATTATGTTCTTACATTTCAAGTAATTTTCTAATGAGTTCTCCCGACAAGAAAGCTGTTAAATGTTTAATTACACCTTGGTATGTTCTGTCAATAGGCGTCATTTAACATGATTGTTGATTATACTTGACTGGAATACCACATACAATTAAATATATTTCGTAGCGACTCGTGGAGAGGTTTTGGTGATAACTTGTTTTATCTTATTTAAATATTTTACATAACAAATAATTTTTTTTTTTTTTCTTTTTAACCGCAAAAACTTTTGCCAATTCAAACCACAAATTGATTTAGCAACCACAATTTAATTGATAACTTCTCTAAATTTTCATTATAGCTTGTATTTGTGTAGTCAAGCAGAGTGATATCTTATCTGATCGTATATATATTTTGCAAGTTTAAATGTACACCCAAAGACCTTTATATTGGTGGGTATCGCAAAAATGTAATGATTTTGAAGTTGATTTTAAAACCGGTGGTGTTGACTAAGTTATTCACCTTTCAAAGTAATTTTTTAATTAATTTGTTGCTCTACAGAGGGATACAGTCTTTCAAAACGAAATAAGGTAAACAGATTGGGTGTAATATGTATGATAAAATAAAAGACGTTAATTATTGAAATCTGTTATACGTACTAGTTAATTAATTAATTTTATTTATAAGATAAACCGTGTGTATGTGCATGCATACCAAATATATTAGCGGTTTGAGTATGACTCAATGAGGGCAGCTCCTTAATTTTTTGGGCGCCGCTGCTGAGTGGTTTTATTGCTCGAATCCCAAAAAATTAAAAAAAAAATTTTTTTTCGGTCCCACCTCTCGTAAATGTTTGTCAAATGTCCGAGTATAAAAACTGTCATGAGAAAGCTTCTCATTTCGCTTAAACTGTCCCTTCAATTTGTAATACGCACAACACGATTGGTCCCGAGAAGTTAGACTCTGAACCACATACAATCTAGATAACTGTATAAGTATTTGTAGCTCCTGTAGCTTTCAGGACCCGAACCTATGTGATTATGCCAGACAAATGATTGGTAGAGCAAATTCAGCTCAAGGGGTGACAAGTTAACAGTATGCTTTCTGACCTTGCGGTCAATAACATTGGTAATAAGCTGACCTACATATATCACGAGTAGAAGAAAGAAGTGATTGACCTCACTTTTTCCATCAAAAAAGCATGTGAGTCAATCACGAAGCAGCTAGTATTATCGCAAGTCATTAAGAAAAATTTAATTCCCCGAAATCCTTTAGAGTTCACTGGGATAGGGTATCGTGAGTTACTTTATTAAAAAATTCCTTACATTCTAGAATTCTGGATCATATGGTATGAGAATGTCTGTTCGGTTCAATCGAGCTGAAGAAGTATATAGAAGTATGGTATTGATACCATGGTATAGCAATACTATACGTTCTATACCACATGTCTGTCACTGCAATACCACGTTTAAACCTAGTATACCATGAATAGAACCTAGTATTGAGATTCGCAAATTTTTGGTGGTATACCACCATCTTATTGCTTGCAGCGCCACTTTCTTTCTGTTGGTGGTTCTTCATAGCTTCTTTGACAATTCAAAAACAAGCAATCACAGCGAAAAATGTTTTGAAAATGGATTAAGGAGGACAATTTTATCTGCATTGGAAACAATGAAGTAAGACAAGTTTAGAGGAATAATATCGGCGAGCTACGAGGAGCAAGACGCAATATTGGAGTGTTGCAAAAAATGTGTAAGGAGCTGGAGGAGGCGCAACACAAATGTCAAAGTATACCACGTAGCGTAAAAGTCAACGTATACTACGAAGTGCAGCTGTCAGGGGTTATAGTATTCACTATACCATGGTATCCATACCATGGTATCAATACCATCAGTCTGTTTCCCACGTAAGTGTGATTTGGTAAAACACTGAACTTAAGAAGCAAAGAAAAATGTCCGGAAAACTTCTCAAAAAGAAGATGACTGGACTAAGTATCACTTTGAAAATCAAAATGGACTCTTAGAGAAACTACTGTGTTGAATTGGTAAAAAAAGGGGGTGGGGAAACCGCTGGGTTATGCAGACTTTTAAATGACTCCACGCCCAAGTTGGATTCACGTCCTAAGAACGATGGTTCCAATACCAGCACCATGCATTTTCAGTTTGTAGAGTTATGACGATTAAGTGGAATGTGTTGATTCAAAAGCGAATTTCTGTTTATGGTATCACTAAATTAACTGGAACTTTGCCTCCCGGATAGTGATCGACGAGACGGTCATGTTTTCCTTCTTCTTCCCTTGAAAACTATAGTCCTGAAGGCATGTATCCAGTTATGCTAAAAACTGTCATCTACCGTGGTAATGGTGGAAAAGTTTATCAGACCGGTAACATAGAAAAGTAATACATACGTGGTAGATCCTGCGAACCTTTTTCTGGTTGCCAGATTGATAATGGGAGTCCATGCATAATCCATGCTTCCAGGTGCACCTCTGTCAGAAGATTCGGATGAGATGAATGTATCTAGTCATCAGATGGATCTATTGTTTGCCATACTTAGACTAGCAAACTTTAATATCATGTTTCTCGTGAGAGGCATATTGTTGAGATTATTTTAATGGATTCTAACTTGATTCTTGAGAAAGTATTTTCTTGATACTCGCTATACAAGCTACCAATTGTATATACCTACATACACATAGCTATATCAGCACATATATTTTCAAGGCTTTCTCATATTACAAAAAAATTTCCACCCCTTTTAATAAGGGCTGTCTATACAGACTTCCCGCAAGCGATAAAATAATTTCCATTAAAAATGCGGCAAATAATTTTAATTACATACATTGTTTTTGCAAATATATGCATTGTAACTACAAAGCATGCTTAAGTGCATTCATTAAGTCTAATATGTACGGGTTTACTCAAGCCTGAAGTTATTGAATATTAAGGTTGGTGCCAACGTCGTAATTACGATGTTCAGCTAAAATGTATGCAAGATGCCAGTCTATAAGCAGAGGCTTTAATCATGAACGGTATGTCTGATGCATCAAAAAAGGTGAAAAACCAATGAGGATTCAGATATTTCAGACTTTGTAGGCTCCTGATTGCTTGAACATACAATAACTGTCTTTTATAAATTTAAAAAAAGTCCACAAAACCGTATAGCATTAAAATTAATCTTATTTTACTTTCAGGTGGTCCTGCTCAGAAATTCTCCCAAGGTGAGTGTTGCTAGTGAAAGAATCTTATTTGTTGAATTAAGGTGACCCAAAGCTTAAGGTTATAGCTTTCTAAAGCAAGTCAATTTTGCTGGGGCTTCAAAAACAAAAAAAATTTATCCATTGACTTTCATTCAATCCATTTTTCGTTAGAAATCATGCATTTTCAAGTTGTAGAGTTCTGACATTTGAGTGGAATGTCTTACCGAATCACTCAACTAACTGGAACGTTGCCTCGAGGATAGTGATCGAAGAGGCGATCAAGTTTCCCTGCTATAGTCCTGAAAGTTATACAGTAATGGTAAAAACTGATGAATTAAAAACGTTTAAGATTGTAACCTTTGCAAGCAAAATAATTTTTGTATCCATTAACTTTCATGCGATACTTTTTTAAATGTGCGCATATCTCTATACCATCAATGATTGCATTTTCTGCTGTATAAATATACTGTCAATATGTATCCGTTTTAATTTACGCGATGGAAAATGCTAATTAGTCCCACTAAAAATAATTGCACGACGAGTGAACACTATTGGAATTGCAACAGCAACAACAAGAACGTAAACAAACGCAAATCGAATGAAATGCATTTTTTTTAAATTGAAATGCATATCTCGTAGCGTACGTATGTATACTGCTTAATTGCGAAAAATAACTCGCACACACTTTTTACATCAATTGTAATGCGATGCAATTTGCGGATTTCGTAAATATTTAGATTAGCTTATCCGAACGCGTTGCGGCTCTGGTGAGAAAACAATTCCCCGTCATATCCGTCATATGGAGCGCCGGGCATAACAACGACTAGATACATTTGTGATTAGACCAATGGGAAGAAAATTGAGGCCAATTGGTAAGTTAGTCTCAGAGTCTTGTTTGGTATTTTGAAACGAGATTGAGAGGCTATTTAAGACATTAGCTGCAGATCAAGTGAACACCATGGCGTCTGTTTATCTAAATGTTGTCACGAACTTGGCTGAATTATCTCAATGCAGGAAATTTATTCAGTGTGACCAGGAGGTTCAATTGTGCGGTGCATGGCTAAGTGATATTCGTAAAAGTACGAGTATCTATTGAATTGCAGAGGTAAACACAGAAGTTAAATGAAATCACTCTTAGGGATTCGTGCTCAAGAGATTATGACAACTTTAATAATATTGTTCACACAGCGGGATGTAGTTGAAACTATAGGGGAAGTGAAAGAGGGGATTGTGTTGAAGGAAAAGGTGGGTGTGCAGAGTATTATGCATTTGATTTGCATGATTCATTTCAGAATCTTTGTATGCCACAGTTCGATCGATAATGCTACGAGTATTTGTACTCTAAGTTCAACGTTGTTTGCGTATACATTTAAGCAAACTCTGCCGGGCGAAATGACGGTATATTCATCTTCAAGAAAAATTAATAAAGATCACTTGCAGCAGTGCAAGTACCTATGTGCACTCTTTGAGAAAGGAGAAGCCTTTTATAAGCAACAACGTGGACATCAAATAGTCACAAAGCGCGCTCTTAGCAAAAAGGTAACCATGAAGGAGTCTTGACCCAGTTTACTTCAAACAACGAGACTACAATCGAGTAATAGATCTTCGCCAGCAAAACTAGAAAAAAATCTTAATCGCAAGAAGGTAGTTCAAGATGGCAGATGCAGTTGACGATAAGCCGAGCAAGTGCTGTGAAGCAGTGCGTGGGGATATGTGCATATACATATGTACATATGTTCACCCCGTCACCAAGCGGGCACGTTCTCTCTATATAGGGACTTGTAGGCTTTCTACAATACTTTCCTCCAGTGAATCGACTGCCATCTATTAGTCATCAAAATCGTGGGAAAGTCACTACACCAAAATGGGATTTGAACCTGAACATTCGACTTCTTCTTAATTCTCAATTCTGACCTTGAGATATCGGCATTAAAAAACCCCATCCCTTTACACTCAACTAGAAGACTGACTCTCAATACTTGTGCAATGCAATACTGAAACCAGTCCCAGTGAAAATTTCATACAAAAACTAGTACGCGCACCAGTTATGAAAAGGTTAAGTGATCAGCCAAAGCAGCCACGCTTTATCCACTCGTTCTGCAAAAACTTTGCTGATAATGGTGTCCTAAAGTGAGTCTGGAGTCCGTTACCAAGAACACATGAAAACTTTTCAGAAGTTCGCCCCTGATGTTTGGCAATCAACGTCGTTTGGGATTTTATTTCCTGTATTCGCAATTGTATCGTGGCGAAAAAATTGTGGGTTTAGCAAAGCCTTAAGCACAGCTTGGGTATTGTTATAGACGAAGATGTTCTGTGTCTTAAACCTGTTCTTTGAATGCGAGATATATGAAAAAGAAAGGTTTAATACGGTGCTTTTAAAAGGGTTCATAGCAGGTAGATCCATTGCACCATTTCAGTAATAAGGCCCAAGTGTTACGGAAAACACCCTTCCTCTGACTGGCTGCGAAATGGTAGTCTTTTACGCAACTCAGATTTCAGTACTGGTCCATTGAATTAACTATGCTTTAGTAATTTTCTTTGGAGGCTTTCGTATAAAGACGATGAGCTTAGTTCTCTTCACTTCGGCCTCAAAGATCTACCAGATAGTGCGAGCAAAGGCCGGACAAAAATAGAGAAAACGTTCAGCAGGGCAACTAGAGTAGCGTCTGGAAAGTCTCCTATGCAGTCGAGACAAGTCGTTCTTTTGAGTATATTAAAACAAGCAGTGAATCTTATGTCTAAAGGAACCGATGCGTATGTTGAGGAAAAGTGAACAACGTCCTTCACCTCGATAAGTAAACAACATGAGGTTTGAGGGCAGTAACAGAAGCTCAATCCTAGCTCAATTCCCAGTACCCATGATCTGTATGTCTCAGTCCATTTATAAAACAATTTGTGTTGAAAAAATCAATTCCCTTGATAATTGAGTTGGGAATATCGCTGTGACTGTAAGCTTTAACAACCTAGAACACAAATTTAAATTTAATTTATATCGAGGACGGTTTTTTTTTAACAATTGCACCCAAAATCACTTTATTCAGTCAATTCTTATTTTAAGGTTTGTGGATAGAAGAAACCCCTTTTTCCTTGTCCAAAACACAATGCCTGAAGAAAACTAAAGTTTGGTGTATACCGGCTCGTTTAACAATTTTGAACGAACTGCATAAATAGAAGAAGCTTGCAAACACCTGTCAAGAAAACACAGATGTTACATTCTTTAGGATACACAGCGTAGGCGCGCATAAATTAACTTTATTGATTAAAAGTGATCTATAGACGAATTCAATTGAACACTTCAACAGGTGTACAAATAATAATAGACTACCTCACGGCCCAAACGATTATATTAATTTCTGCAAGTTATTCAGCGCACCGCCCCTCTCTACCTGCTCATTACTCGTAAATGCAAAATAGTACCAGATAACCAGCCAACCTCCTTTAGAGATTGTAGCCATATGATCGCGCCGGTCAAAGTCAATGACGAATGTTGCCTCTGGCAACAGGTGCCTGTACTTGTGCCAATAATGCTTTATGGTACTGAAACAAGATCACAGAGCTATTAGCTCTTTGGTGAGTGCAAGAATATACCAGAAAGCTTGGGTACCGCATTAGCCAGTGCATATGTAGGATGTCATGAATTTGCTCGTACCTATATCCCCAGGAGCGACATTTGTCATTTATGCTCTAATTGAAGGGCAAAGAGTTCGGAAATGCTTCAGCTGATCTCTAGCTGCTTCCGAGTGTCTGCCACTTCCTACACCTCCCTCACGTCGTCCGTGTCCTTCAAGCCATGCCGGTACAAGTGAGTTGCGCTTTAGTATTACCGCTAACTCAAGTTCATGGAAAGTTCTTATTCACGCGACTGTTTGTCTTTGTTGGTTGGTTGTAACCTTCATTGGGTCTTTCGCATTCATTTTATGCTGCTTTTTATTGTTCTACGAATGCGGTTAATGATATCACTGTTAGCTGACGGCAGGAACGTACTCGTAATTGATCATAATTGCAAATCCTTGCGTTGACATTACGTTTGAGTGACAGTGCAGTTCGACCTGCAACTGGAAGTCATTCTGGACGATTTACTTAATTTAGTTCAGTAAGATGACTAACTATATATGTCTGGAACAAGTTTTTTATATGAATTTAGAATTTTTTACTCATACTCATACCGAGGTGAATAATTACTTTTATTGTTTTCTTTCTTTCACTTCCTGTCGGAAACGCACGAGTATAACGATAAATGTATGCAGGGGTGGATTAGTCTTAGGAAGGTACCTGTAGTTGGGGCGCTCCGAGAAAATTAAAATAGATAATGAGAGGATTTGAAAATATCGGCTTCATGGTCTGAAATATTCATTCGTGTAATAGAGAATTTTGGCTAAGGAAGCTCATGCATATACTCAATTTCAAAACCCAAGCGATAAGTTAAAATACAATTTTTTCTTTCTTAGAAATAACGTCAGAAAGATTCAAATTCAAGGTCGCTTTTGCATTATGCGATACTGCCACGAGTTAAGGTTCCTGAATTCTTAAGAGCACTTTGGGCAACAGCAGCAATTCATTGTCTGTGCGTACCGGGTGAGCACATACATTGGCATGTCAATTTCGTTAACTTTTTTTATGAATTTACAAACACCAGCTGCTGAAGAGGCTTGCTTTATTTCGACCCAGAATTCTTATCTTATATCACACAGTTTCTGCAACACAGTACTCAGTCTGGAAGTAATTTCAATGTTTCCCATTATTGTGCAAAAGTAGGGCGATCCATTTCAATATTTCGAGCGGCAAAAAAAAAAAAACCAACAGATGGCCTGGCCTACTCTTTACTTTTGATCGGCACATCGGCTATGTTACAGAGTCTAAGACGTTGTCAAATGTTTATTTAAAGCTCGTCATGCAGTTTCGAGTTGCACTAAGCAAGCTTCACTAAAATCTACTTCCAGAACTGTATAATCTTAATCTGGTAATAAATTACTCACCAGTGTCCACATATGCAAGGCGCATATTTTAATCATTATGTCAATTTCGATGGACATGCAATTCAACATTCAAATACCAGCCAACTAAGTTCCGGTTAAATGCTGAACTACTTCAGCATCAGCTTAGTCTCGTTCGTAAAATGCATTTGACTTAAAGCCTCTCTATCAAACCGATTGAGCAATTCTGGTCACGAATGCATACTCAACTACAATCACTTTTTATTGGCGTTGTACTAAGGTTACTAAGGTTACCCAAAAGCGGGGTAAAGAGCTTACCTCAGCATCATTACAATGCGACTGCTATCTATCTATATCCGAGACTTAATGGTTTCGCTCTGAGTAGAATTCATTTAAATTTAAATTTTTTTTTTAACCTACATACTTGCTCCGCACATTTGATTATTATTCCGATAGTAGGTGCCTTAGATGTGACACCAAACAGCACTTGGCGATGGAAGTCATCCATCTTTTAAGGACCTAAAGCTTCTCAAAAAAACAATTTATTTAAAATTTTTCTTTACGGCGCTGTAAGCCATGTACAAGTATCGCATTAATCAACATGCACTATCCGCTGACAGCCACGACGACGACGTTGGTGGGTATCGAATTATCCAGTTTAAGATTGCACTACATTGGCCGTAGGCTTGCGTTGTGATTATAGCAGGAAAGGGGGGAATCGATACATCAGAGCAAAATCATTTCTTGCTCATGGCTTTTTTAATTGAAAATTTATTGGTTTGACATGAGCGGCGGTAGTATGAATGTGGGGTTTCTAAGTCGCAATTCATTGAGAAATGATTAGTTTGCACGTAACGATTATGAAGGATTTGAACGATAAAAGTAATTAAACGGTTCGCGCTTCTTGTAATAGGATTTGCATAAGGTGTCGATTAGCTAATTAAGCGGGGTATAAACTGTCTTTTTATAAAGTTGACGTTGATGGCGATTTGAGCCATTGGGAGTTGCAAGAGATATAAGCAATTAGTCATTCGATTTTAGTTGTTAATAGATACTAACTGCTTAACAAACATAGCGGACCGTGAACGAGCTGCCGTATCTTGAGTTCCAACACTTTGTGGCACACCTTATTAAAGACTTGGGGGAGACATGAATGTATGACAGTCTAAAAGCGGCGTTTATAAGATAGACAGGCTTAGGAACAATTCTTTAAAAATCTGTCCTGTTATTGAGTCGTAGCTAGGAGCTTTGTTGTTGGAAACTGTCAACTTTTTGTTAAAGTTCGCTTTTAGCCCAATTCTCATTGACTTTCTTTATTGCTGGAGCTTGCTTTTAGCGTTTTTAACACCTTCCAAGACTTTCATCATTGAATTATAATTATTCGCATTAAGCCCTCAAAGATTTTCTAAAACTCTTATCGTCTCCTTGAGTTTACTGCACAGGCGAGGGGTTTTTTAGTGTAGAAATTGAAATTGCTGTCACTCTTACATACTCGAGTTTTTTCTTCTACCAATTCTAGAATTTTTGACGGGTATTTAGCCTTTCTCACTTACTTACTTACGAAAGGACACTCCAAAAGAAAAATGCATAAAAAGAAACATTCTTATAGTCTATATTGCAAAATCACTCAACAACTGACTCAGTTCACATTTTTAATCAAAATCTCATAAGTTCCATTCAATTTGGCAGCAATTGATGACGTGACATAACCCAATGATTTATCCAATAGCGCCACGTACATTAAATCTCCGGCTTTGTCCTTGCTACTAACGACAGCGTAGTCGGGAATATCTCCACTGAAAGCCGTCGCCCAACTGTATTCATTTGTGTCTCCTACCAAGACTTGACAGAAGGCGGATCGTATTTTTTCATTTTTGTATTCTGCCGATGCCAAACCTAGCTCTGGGATCACCTGTCCTGGAATTATTGAACATCCTGATTTCAGTCTAGCAACGTAGATATAATTTCCGGCCTTCGAAATGTCACCATACACAGTTTTGTTCGGTATATTTCCTGCCGCTGTGTCAATCCACTTACTATTGTCATCGCAGACTAACATAAAAGTATTGGCAGGAGTCCATTTATTCTTCGTTTTATTAGTCAAGTAAATTGATTCAATACGTTTGGGTGCATTGGCGCCGCTGCGAGCAGTTCTTCCAATGTAAATTGGCTCACCATTGGCTGCAGTTCCACCTCGAACAATATTCTCGGGCACATTTTCATATTGTGAAAATGCTTGCCATCGACAATTATCTCGACTCACAAGAACCTCATACTGATGCTTGACCACATTTTTGCCACAGCTTTCGATGATGGCAGATGTAGTAATTTCGGCCGGTAAAACCTCATCGAAGTGCCTTGCTCGGCCAACGTATTCCTGACCACGATCATTCACACTAATAGCATTCGTTGGAATGGCGTCACCCGATTTTAATGGCACCCATTTCAAACCTGCAATTTAAAAATACACATTAAAGTAAATTTATTTTTATAAAAAAAGGAAAAAAAAGATAATTATTGTAACATCCCTGAATCACGATTAATTTTAGTTCACAAATCGTTTGATTGCCATTGCTTTGTGACTCAACAGGCAGAAGTGTACCAAGATGATTTGAGCTCCTTGAAACAGCATTGTAGACATTTTTATATCACTTCGTAATATTGAAACCCTTGGGAACTGCTAGATTCTTCAGTTGAAAGAGCTGCATAGTTTTAGTATTGCATTGAGTTTTTATGCCTTTTTACTTGAGGTGTAAAGAGAGCAGTAGCTAGTTGGAGTTACCATTTACACTTAAAAATATCTGCGCTTTTCACCAAACAATCCGCGAGCTCAATTCGTCGAATTATTGCGACATTCAAAGGAACCTGTACTAATCAGGTTTGAGAATCATCGCAACGCACGAGAATATCGTCGCTTTTCCTGAAAGTATCCGTGAGAACCGAAACCCTCAGTTTTCCGTCGTTTACAAAAAAAGGGCCATTTCCCCAAATTACCGAATTTTGCGAAAAGATTTGGGCCTCTATCTATATAATATTCAATTGACTCAAGATAACATCCCACAGGAAGCATGGATCGGATATGTGTTCGGCGTTCGTTTGAATAGTTGGAAACTATATTGGTGAAAATTCGTTTTTTGCGTTTTTGGCTGAATGGCATCGTAAATATTAAAATTGGCAGATCTGAGGCAATGCGAATCTACAACAATTCCATGAGGTTAACTTGCAAAACTATTTTAGTCAGGCGGTGAGAAATGATGAGATGAGATGATTGTGGGGCGCCGTGGCTCAGTGCTGCCAAAGCATCCACCTTGGAAGGATGTTTTTTGTGAGCTATGTTTGTAAATTTCTGCTCTACTATTGTATTAGCAGTAAAATTATAGCAATGCTGCTGTGAAGTATAAATTCAAGCCATCGACGGACAAACCAAACAGTTGATGTTAAGCATTGAAAACGATAAGAACGTGTGTCCGTACTGTGAAATTTAAAAAAGAAAAGTGTCTTATCGAAATGGAACCTCTTCAGCAGTAACGAAATTCACAAAGTTTGTGAAACTATTTATGGATACCAAAAGCTATACACGTGCTCATCCGGTGCGCGCATACGAAAGAGTTGCTACTGTTCCTGAAAGTGTTTGCGAAAACCCAACAAATCTTTGTGTTCTAGTACAATGATGCAAATTGTCACACCAACCGTCAAAAAATTAACGCACTAAGCTCGGTAACCGTGATATCAGTCGTTTCGCAGACATATCTACGTTGGCCAGCGCGCAGCAGCGATTTGATGTATTTGAATTCTTTTTATGGCAAATTGTTAAGGGTAACCATTAATCCAAGGATCCATGAACAATTGACGCACGTAAAAAAGACATCCATCTGACTATTTTGAAATAGTCAGAAACAATCGATAATGTACTACAAAATTGGCTCGAAGGGGTGGGCTACTGGCAAGCCGGCCGTGGCAGACCATTTGGTTCAAATTATTATGCTTAAGTAATCGGAATATGCAATCTCTTCAGTTAAGTAACAATTATTGAAAATTATTGAACGATGTAATTTTAACAACAATTTCTAAAAAACAACAGATTGCCACCTTTTATTACAAATTGAAGTATTGTAAATGATTCGTTGTAACCCAACGAATTAAAAAAGAGCTGTAGGTAAGTAGTGAATCACCGCAGTATCTATCAACCTCAGGCAGAAAAATAGCATTTCTTGGCCATGATTGCTAGGCATGCATGCATGTGGTCTTACCATTGCTCAAAAAATTTGATCACGTCTTGGCAAACAGGTTATGGTTTCACAGACATCTCTACAAAAAATCTAATTTAACGACAGAATTGAAAATATACTCGTACAGCAGTATAAATCTATGTACACCAGCATGTGAACTACGAATAAAAGAATCCACTACAAGTACATATACTAGACCAGCCGGGTCAACAAGCCGGATATGATTTTACTTCCGAAGCCAGCCAAAAATATACACAAAACAGCATCGCACATAAAACAAACTGCAGAATCAACTAGATCTCTCGCTCGGAAAAATACAAACTGACGTCGGAGATAAAAATATGATAATAAATTAATTTTCAACAGCATTCAAATAAACACATAATGATATTAATAAATCTCACCTGCTGAGAACTTCACTGTGATTATCAGGAGAACAATGGCTGCGAAACTGATTACTCGAATCATCTCGTGCGTCGAGATGATGATTTCAGATGATTTAGCATAGAAATCACTTCTTTAACTGAATTTCTTTCAAACAATCTTCGATTTAAATACTCAACGTTTGTCAGTTCTTCATGATGATTTTCATTATCAAACCGAGGAACAACAACAAGGTTTTCAAATAATGAAACGTTGATTTTCTTAGATTTTTGCCTGCCTGTGTGGTTCCCCTACCATATGGGAAAAAGTAAAAGAATTTGCAAGGTAAAAAATGCTGATTCAAAAAAGCAAACAATGGCTGCAAGATAAAACAAACAGATATGCTTTAGCTCGCTTAGAAAGGGATCAATCCTACGCTATGCGATCGATTAAAGGGCATTGTATGGGAAATAGTATTTTTTTGTTGAATGGTAAACACTGCACAGTGACTTGGAATGAATCCATACACTCTGTTCAACAAAAACGCATCATGCATGCGAATCTTGAAAGGTGCTCTTCATTTCAGTTCACGCCGTTGCGTCAGTTAAATTGGTCATAAAAGTTATAAGTGCGAAATCCGAGGCTTTCTTTCTAACATACCATTTCAAGCGACCGAAATGAAGTACAACAAAGGCACTAAAATACCTTGGAACTATAAAAAAACATGATTACAAGATGCTACAAAATATTGAGAAACGTCGGTGATGCCACAGGTAGAGAATCAATATCGACAACCACAAAATGACAAGACTAGATGATCGTTAAAATAATTAAGCTGAATCCCACTCTAAGGCTGAGAAATCCTGAAAAACTCCCTTAACGCGACTAGGCAGCGGCCTGGATAATTTTTTTTTTTCGCTGGGCTAGGAAACACTCAGACGCAAATACTCTGGTAGTAGACCCAGTATTACCCATTTTAGCACTTACCACATCAGCAAACTTCCTCTGAGAGTACCGTTGAGAACGCCTCTTTTGGTGACAAGCTCTTTCAAAAACAAATTTAATGGCTTCTGGAGAAGGTCGGTCGTGGTTGGAGTAGAAGTACCATCATAGAGGTGTATTCTGTCTGGTTGCTTAGGCTGAAATTCCTTTAACGGCTTCTCAGCACAAGAATTTAGACGTTTAATACGGTTTACGGGAAATCTAACTAAATGTAGAGTAAGTGTTTAAATTCCTCAAATTTACTTTTATTTATGGACCTTAATCATGTGTCCCTCTATGCATCTCAAGTATCAACCATGTTACACGCCAACTTGTTCTGTTCGTGGCAATGTGTCTCCAGCACCGTCCATTTTGCCGAGAATCCTATTCGATTGCTCTTCACCGAGTCATACGGGGAACTCCCTGATTCGCCCTTTTTGTGCTAGCAGATTGCTTTGCACGGCAGTACAATTTTCGTCTTTTTATAATTAACATCTATAGATACATTCCCGACGTTTCATAGAGCTGTTCGTTTGAGATGCGAATTAGTCAGAATACTTTTTTAGACAGCGATTAACAAAAGTTTGCAGTTCTTTTGTGACTTTGACGGTCACTTTCAAAGTACAGCAGCCATACAACAGCGCCGATTCAACATAAGAGGGAAACAGTCTTCACTGCTTCTCCATATTTTTTACAACATGCCGAAAGCAGCTTTAGCTTTCGATATTCTACTGCTTAAGCCTACTTCGGTACCATCGACAATCGAAACGATACTTCGAAAATAATGGATGTTATCAATGCTCTCGACCTGTTGCCCTGCAATGCTGATATGAGTTGTTGATGAGTTCTAGGAACGACTAAGAATTTTAGTTTTTGTGGAGTTAATCTGTTTGGTGACGTATACAGAAAAATACGGAAAAATATGCCAAAATTCTACGCGACAAACAATTGAAATTGGGAGCTGCAAGAGGATAAAAATCCAAAGCAGCTGTATAATTTGTATACATATACAGAGGAGAGAACAAAATGGTCTCATTACTAAGGATTGGCCATCACAGTCATTGGATGTTGATTCAATGAAAATTAGCTTAATTAAAGGTTGAGATAGTCGGGAAAAAGTATTAACAATGACGGATCAACTCATACATAAGCTGAAAGAAAAATAACGAGATCATTTACTCCAGACTAGAAAATTGCTGACTTAGGTGTTCAGGAAATAATTGACATTGTGGGAGACTAAGTATGATATTCTGCGTCAGACATACATATGTTGGTATGTCATACATAATTATGATTTTTTTTTTTTATTTATATGAGTATGTGCATGGTAAACACTATTCGCAACAAACAGTGGCGTGGGACTCTAACCCTACTGGCTTTGTTGTGCGACACCTTTCCCCCTGACGTTCACCACTCTGATCATTCTAAACGGCTTTTACCAGGCATACAATGAATCGAGAAGAAAACTCTTAGTGCTATGTTTGGTCGCGATTTATTATGTGCAACCATCGATAGGACAAACGTCCTTGATTACTTAAATCCACTCTTTATTATATACGAGAACCTATGTACATGTGTACATATGTCCCAATTTTGTAAGGCTCGAAACAGGGACTATGGCCGTAAGGGAGGCCATCATCAGATGGTTCCCTAGATACTTGTGTGCTCACAATTTGGCCTTCGATAAGAGTAGGACCGGCAGGATTATGCCAAAGGATAGGAAATCCCTTTCTACCCTGCTAGGAGTCATCACGGGCCATAATACTTTTCGGTACCACATGAAAAAATAAGACTTATGTTGTGAACGTGAAGATGAAGAGGTCAATGAGAATACAACCCACTTTCTCTGTCACTGTACAGGTCTTATCCACATTAGATTTAAATCCCTTGGGTGACACTTTCTCCTATGCTCGTTCATAGGAACCCATATCTGTGAAACTCGGGTTAACCAATGGTGGATGTCTTCTACTCGCCTACCCACATACGTAACCTAACTTAGCCTTAATAAAGCACCAAATACATAAATCACGCCGTTTGGCACAAATCGTCAAATTTACAGGAATTTGGTTAGGAAAATTTATAGATGGCAGGTTGTAGCTGTTATTCCTTGACTTGAAGTGTGTGTATTTTATTAAAGATATCTTGTCCTGGTCTGCAAAGACACTGACTAGGACCAATCATGTAGGGAAGCAATATTTTAAACGTTTCTAGGAACTTGTCTGAGATTTTGTACGCCGACAATTTACTGTCTCACTCACTCAGCAGTCCAAGATCTTTATAATGTCATTCTAAGTATCTAAAACCACTAGGAAAGTCCGTAATGATGGCAATCTAAGTAAACAAGAATTTCCATAAAGTCCTATGCATGATTACTTAAGTCATAAATTTAAAAAAAAATGTTTTCTAAACATCTCGGGGTACTCTGGTTTAATTGGGTTAAATCATTTCAAATTTAAAAGCTTGATTCCTGCTCAGTGAGATATTCTTCAATTAAAATAAAAACCACAAAATAACAGGGAAAAATGTAAACTTTCAAAGAAATACAAATTTAGAATTGATCGCCAGATTGTATGCGCGTTAAACAAAACTTGATATCTGTGGGTTTTTAAATGAAAGATTAAAACCAACACTGACTCATTCATAATAAATTCAAATGTAGTTTTTTAAATTTACACTTTTTGACATTTTTCATTGATCAGGTCATGGGGATGTTCACCTAGATAGTATTCGGTTTTTGACGTTCAAAAAACAAGAAACAAAACAAAAAATAATCCAGGAGCAATGACTTACAAACCAAGTAAAAGGTACGAAAAGTCTAAATTTAAAGCTGGTTTCGAGATAATTTATTGAACAGAAAGGAATTCCTTCTTTCCTGTTTACACTTTTCTTCAATGAATCAGCTCAGTATGATTTTTCAGATACGTATGATCCGTGATAAAGTCAACAAACTTGTATTTTTGCTTTCAAAAATGAAAAGTACTGTGCAGGAGTACGTTTAGGTACATGAATATGTAGTTTAAGGAAACTAAACGAAGATAGTTTCTATAAAATGTGATTTTAGGCCTTCAGCTTGATTTCAATTTTGATTTTTTAATCTGTCGCGAGGAAAACGTGTCGTGTGCCAATGGGTCGACAACCTAGACTAGCTAATTCCGCATCCTTTGTGGAGTAATAGTACTGTGAGAACTTAATATTGACTTAAGAGATTTACGTTTGTGATCAATTTACTACTTTATGTAATTATTTTTGTCACTATCATCTGTATTGGAAATTGACTAAAAAATGTTTCTCGTTTAGCTTTCGACGTCTCGGGGAGTCTTACTACTAACATATCCTTTAAAGTCGTGCTAAAGACGTTCGAATCTTAGGTGTTCGTAGCTCATTTACTCCATGCCGTGGGAATATAGATGCGTTATCCACATAACAAATAAAGTGGTCTGACTATCAACAGATCCTCTCAAGACGTGTTTTTTTAAGAGCAACCAAATCTTAGAAGCACACAGACTCTATACCGTCCACTCTACCTCCAGCCATCTGCTTTTCAGGTGTAGTAGCTGGTGAAACTCAAATTTTATTGTTGCTGTTCCCTTGGTGGGGCTTGAACTTACACCACCCAGGTCTCGAGCAAACACACTACTTACTACTCCATGGCCACCCTTTTCAAGTCTTATTACAGACGCTCAGTTGGTCAGTTACTAGCGCATAGCACATTACTGAGCAGGATATTCGACGTTTGAATAAAGCATTTGCTGAGCCTACAATTTACTGCACCCTCTATGCCCTTGCAGTATGCATATGTACATAAATGCGTAAATAAGTTCGAAAGTTTGCATCTTCGAAAAAGTGAATAAAGATTTTTATATTGGGAAGTGGATCCACCCTGGAGAGGGTTTAGGCGATCAGAGTCCGACACATTGGGGAAACTTTAGCCACCCCTGAAGGTTCATGAAGCTTTGCCTCCTAAAACAAAATTTGTTGAGTGTCATAAAACAGTCTCTGATGAATCTTCAAAATGTTGAGCTCCTTGCAAATTCTTCTGAGTGCGACCGGTGTCAGCGTTGTCCTGCTTTATCTACGGCACTGTTGTGTATCCGTTGTAAGTGTAGGTTATGATTTATTGTTTACACCTGTGCCCATATCACCAAATGATATTTTATCTTACGTGATGGTAAGATCCGTGATAGACCTTAAGCAACAAACTGTAGTCTCAGTGTCTGAATGGGATCTGGATATAACAGTTGTACAAACCTCTAGGTCTTTTTGCAAACATTTCTGTTATTTCTGTATGAATTTGGCGTTAGTTAGGTGTAGTTTCATGGAATTAAGCCTTTTTTCTACCCCTATACACAGATTTCTAGAAAGTTGAACTCAAGTTTATAAAAATCTCTTTTCTGTCAAAAAAAATGCATTTTTAGTAAATAACCACCTAGAAATGTCTCAAGGTGATTGCGGCTTGGGTGTAATGCATTCCGGATATTTGCGTTTAAGCCTATCTACGCAAATGCAGAGCGGTTTTTCCCATTATCAAGTGGTTATTTGCATATCCTTTATATGGATAACCCCATGGAGCAGTACATGTACATGGAGCAGTACATGAAATCATTCTGCTCCAGTAGAGGCTTACATTGAGTGCGTTCACCTTTCCGGATAAAAAGCCAGACATTCCAATGAATGATGCAGAAAAACTACTTTCAGATCAGCACTGGAAAATTGAAAACACAAAAGATATCCGTTTACATTATTACAAGCGCATACGATATGCATTCGTACGAGCATATCATGTACACTTGATTGCAACCGTTTCTTGTTTTCTTACGCAGAACTGGTACTCAATTTCCACGCACCTAAACAAAAGGCCGGTCTTCAACTTTAGGCCGCTTGTTTCAACTAAGATTGTATTACAAGAACCATGTCAACTATCACTTTCTAAGTGGGAAAATCAAATGTGATGTCTGATTTGTACAGATTAACAATCAATTTCAAATCATTTATCGACCACCTTGCTAGATACACATTTAAACAACTGTTTACAACTGAGTGTCGGGTGACAAACATAAATTAACGTTTTGCCATTTGTGGTGCAGTTTGAATTGATTTATTATCTTGAACAATGAAGATAAGCCTTAAGAAATCAAAAGTAAAGGAAATTTATTGATACTTATCGGTGTGGGGATTATTTGTGGTCTTGAGTTTGTGTTTTGATACGATTAGTACTGGATATATTGCTGCCGGTTGAGACGGGTTTTTCCTCTGTTACCATTGGAAAGAGATTACGAGACGAGAAGAAACGATAAAAACATGAATTTACGGGTAGTAAATAGGTACCTAATTGGTCCACCTCAACGATTTACGAGTATGCGGATAAGAAGGAATGGAATGATGTTTTTCCACTGAAGGAAAAGGCTTTGGACTTTGAAGGATTGACTTCCAAAGATTGGTCGATGACAGAAAGGGCACATGTGGGATTAATACACTCTACAACTGGGATTAAAACGCGATTTTCTGTCAACTTGTTCAGAATATTTCCAGTTACAGCACTCTGAGGGCACTGTAAGTCAGTAATGCTGACTGCTGATTGGGAGTTCCAATGAAAAGCACCAACAAATTGTTTCCACGGTTCCGCTTCTCGAAAATGTTTGACAAACGTCGCAATGTAATTTCTCCTTTTGGATTCGGCATTAAAGCTGAAGTGCAGCAATGACTGCTAGAAAACAGGAACTAACCACTAATTGGGCTGTTTGCGCCAAATATTAGTATTTGTCGTCAGTGAAAAAGAGCTTCAGATATAATTCGTCCTCAGATGTTTTCCACTGAAAGGTGTTCTTTTATTTACGTTTCCTAACTCACAGCATAGAAAAAACCCTGATCTAGATCCGGAACTCCGCAATCTGCGGGCCTAGAATATTGAACACTGATAATGTGGTGAATTTCTTGTGTTTTACCCAAGAGTATAACATTTTAGTCTACCTTTCCTGTCCTATACGTAGGTTTTCTTCAATTACACCTATAACAGATTAGTACGTATGTATGTATGTCCATCAAACTTGTCAGAGACCGAAAGGAAAGAACGCTAATGGCTTCGTAGCCCTATGGGGCTTTATCATCTTTGGGAATAAAAATGACCCATATCTCGTGTAAGTTTTAAAAAACGTAGCTTCTTCTGTTCTTGCAGCATCACTGGGAGAACAACTTTATTGCCCACAATATTCCAAGGTCATCGATTATTTAACTGATTTCATTTATACCCACCCTCTTTGTAATATTCGCGACAGGTTGACTGTCCTTGGTTAAATATAAGCTAGAGTGGCAGATTCGCTTCAATGAATATACCGGCCCCGATGATTTGGCCAGAAATTTTCCTTAGACGAGACGTTATACATTTCTTCCTAACGAATAACTTTGTTTGAGGATTTTGGCACTTTCAATGTTGCTGATCCAGTCACCTTAGCTTACATTCGAACTATTCCGAGAGCTGAGAATAGTCTTTGCAATATTTGCATTTCTTAATGGAAAATTGTTTTTTTTTTCGGGTTACTCCCGCTCGATCGACTGAGTACACTGCTCTGGGATCTTACAACGCAAGGACTGTCGCTTGATTACTTTATAATAGATCATACAACACACAATACAAATGCGAATACAAATACAAACGATAAAATAGTAGGAAATAGAACAAAACTCTAACGTCATTGTTTTTCCGAACATTTTAGTAAATAAGGACAGGGTCTTTATATAGATTAAGACTAGGATTTTTCAATTATAGTTGCAGAATATCGCATGCGATTTTCTAGCTTAAAATGAATCGCTGAAATCGTGCTTTGATGTTGATATAGTTTGTGTGTCCCAGCAGCGGAAAGGACTTTGTGAAAAATACTCCCGTTCCACGCTAACATTTGGTTTGCGCTGCCTCTAGAATTCGTATGATAATCCGAAACCTGGGACAGGTTTAGAAAAATTCTTTCCAAATTGCAGAGGGTATTGAAAATTTTTTTAAAATTTAACTGAATACTTAACGACGATTTGCGGGCTTGGGCATGACTTGGAAATACTTGGCCTTTTCCAGGTTTCGGGGTAGTGTGAATATTATGACAGTAACAGTCAATCGTCGATCTGCCTGGACGGAAGCCAGTGTACTGCTTGAAGGTTACAAACGTCCACAAAGTGTGCTGAATAAGATCGTAATTGCAAGCCACTAAGTAGGTAGCCTTTATTTTTGAAGGGAGCGTGTAAAAGTGGAATAATACGCTCAGACGCCTGCCTATCAGTGTTAATGCTCCTTTTGCTGGAAACTGAAACGCTGTTGAAATAATATGTTTTCTGACTTTACTTCAGTTTTGGGTGCGAAATGGTATCGCAGATGTTGGGTTAATATGGACATGGTCTGCAGACTATTCTTCGGAACATTTTCCTTGCTAATATCTGTAGTATACAAGTTAGCATAGGTTAGCTATCCGCCAATATTTTGAAGTTCGGGATTGTTGATTTCGAATCGTCTATTAATCTAACCTTTCATTTCTGGAGGATGCCAAGTAGATTTAAATATTTTACGGAGTCAATCTTCAACCGCGGGAGTAAGACGGAGCTTACTTATTCAAAAAGAAGTAAAAAAAGAAGCTGTGCCGATGTGAAGTATCTCTTTAGTCTGAGTAGGTTCAGCTTCATTGGAGGCCGTGGTGTAGTAGATCTGTTTTTTCTGAAAAAGACCGTAAACCGAAATTGGTCAAATTTTCAAGATTATCTGCAGGTTTTTATTTGGTGAGTGGATTTAGTTGATGATCTCGTGCATGCGCACGAGAAACCAAACTTTTTTTTAATGGTTACCAATTCCTTGTTTGATTGTGAATTAGAAATGAGCTTAACCGCAAACTCAAGGTGAACAAGATAAATTAGAACACGTGCTACCACAAACGCTGATGAAGAATGAATTATTTTATTTATTTTTAAAAAAACATAAAGAAAGGCTGCATTCAGTCAGAAACTGATTGTTTAATATCCTATCGTTTAAGTTCAGAAAAAAAGGATTTTGAGTTTAAGTTCAGCTTTTAAATGTTTTTCCTGTAATTTTTGAAATAATCACAATCTCGAAGGAAAAGTAAGGAAAAAGAGCGCTGCCTGAAGAGCATTTACGAAGTGTCTTCATCAAGGATAATATCTTCAGGAAGGGCTCTATAATATGTTCATTTTGTTTAGAAATATTTTATGAATCAATTCATTCCAAAAAAGGACATTCATAAAAACATTGAGCTTAACGTATTCAAGGTACTAAACCACGCCCCCGGTTTGCTGTCAATATTGCATGTTACATGAATTAAACTAAACAAGACAAACATGCTTAAGGCAGGGGTAGCACGTAGTTAAACAAGAAATATAATAAAGTACCTCAACAATCCATTTGATAGCATAAAATTTAAACAAAAATCCAAGACAAATGGCCATAACTTCTGTTTTTCATTTCACTTCTGCATGCACACATATGTAAATAGGTATCTTTAAATAGCATTAGTTTAAAAATATAAGATTTAATCGGCGAATAATTGCTCTTACAAGTCAACTAGCACACCCATTGCATTTATAAATACATTAATTGCCTTGCGATTATTCCATAGTCCATAGCCCATATGACAAAACATGTCAGTCTGGCTGCCGGTATCCTTTGACATGTAAAACTATTGTTCATCTAAGACAGTAGCAGAGAAAGAACTTCCGGTACAATTACACAATTACAGATCTACAATCAGCAATGCCAAGAATTCAATTACATTATTCTTTTCCAAGCAATGTCACCTATCATTGAGGCATAACGAAACGATTATGACCACCTGTCATTGCCATGAATGAGTAGAACTACTAAGTACTCATACAAGTACTCATACTGGGAGTAGTTAAATTTAATTTACATCCTAAAAAAGTGCCAATAAAAACCTTAAACTTAACATAAAAATAACAGTTTTAGAAATAAAATTTACTTTGAAGCTGTCATTGTCAAGAGCTATTACTGTTTCGAATGAGCAAGACTAATTACTAGAATCTAGTTTTACTGAGTATCTTAGTGAAAAATGTCAATGAAAAGTAAACAATTAAAATTTATATTCGGTTGAGCATTAAAATTGCAAATTTACGATGCAACATTTTCCTGTCCATAACGAGAGTCATTTGTTTGTTAATGTTATTAACTAACAGTGCGTTCCCAAGAAGGAAAGTCATGTAAGCCTGATGATTGACGATTAGCAATTTTAAGTAATTACTATTGAATCGAATGAATGAGGGAAACATTCACAATAGATTCTCATAAAGGTGTGAAGATTATTTCCATTTATTGGTGTAATTTATTAAATATTTTAAACAATAATGGGTTCTGTTAAATGAAACATATGTTTCTGAAGTTTATTGCAGCTCTAGTGATTTCTACGGCAGCTACTTGAGTTTTACGGTATCGCATTTCCTTTCAAAAGTCCTTTCTTTGAAAGTAATTTAGTGGAAAAATGGACTATGGACACAGTAGAACGTTTTTAATAAGTAAAAGAGCAACCAAATCCCGGAAACAATTAGACTTTATACGGTCCTTTGTGCTTCCAGGCAGCAACTCCTTTCTTGGTGGAATAGTTGGAGAAACTCAGGGCTTACTCGTTTCTCTGTACTGCTTTGTGGCTGTGATAGCAAGTAATGATGCACAGGTAGCAAGTTAACACACTATGTACCTACTACTTCGTGGCCACCACTGTAGAATGCTAAATCCATGAGTTTCAACGTGGTCGTAATTCAGCCAATGGCGATGTATAAGATCGACGGCGTACTACTGCCGTCACCCCATAAACGATCGATAGCGTTCGAACCATGGTAGAGCACAACCGATGCATCTTCAGGATATCGAGCCATCCATGGGGATATTTACAAGTATTTAGCTCAACAGACCGTACGTGGCCCAAGGTCTAGCTTCTCGCGACCATTTGTGATGGGCGTGTTCTATTTTTTCACAAAGATAGAAAGGACCTACAGTTTAAAGCCATATCTAGTGACAGTTTTATCTCTCGGACACTTGTGAGACATTCGCAACGTGTGGGACCGTGAAAAATATTTTCGGCATTTTCGGGATTCGAACTTCGCCCTAACCACTGAGCCACGGCTCCCAATGGGCATACTGTCTTTAATTCTCCATCCGCCGTAAAAATTTGTACTTGGTAGATACCGCACGATATGATCGGCTCAAAAAGAAGGCGCGGTTTGATTGGAGCAAGAAAAATTCAAGCAAGGCCGGTCAAAGGAGGTATACAACATTATTACCTCCGATGAATCTTGGACTTCCAATTATGAACCCAAAAAGCAAGCAACAATAATCCAGCAGAAGTGAAGCATGCATGGAGACGTCACAAGAAAATCGTTATCACATTCTTCAGACGTACATACGAGTCATGTTACAAATGCTCTGCTGACGGATGTTTCCTAAATGGTGCACCGGTGCATCATTTTCCTACCAGACGTTATTCAAAAAATGTGTGAAAGACGACCAAAAGAGCAAATCCTTCTCCATAGCTCGCAAACAGCGGTGGAAAGCAATGAAAATCTTGTTTTAAAAGTGGCCTTGGAACTTTGCGATCAGTGTTTTCAGAACTGGGTCCTTGAAGAACTGTCAAGGCAAATATTTCGAAAAATAAAATAATTTAAAATATGTAAATAATTTCGAAGAATCCTTTGCCGTCGTTTGAACTAAAGTAACAAGCTAAGTACGTGTGTCGCATATTTGACACATGATGCAATTAGAAGAGAATTGAGAAAGAAAAAAGGAGAAAGACCTTTGGATCGCACTCGGCGCCAACGATCCTACTCACAAAATTTTGCATTTATAAAAAATCAGTAATCGCGCAATAAAATTGGAACATAATCTTATAAGATTTGCCTCACCTGCACATATACTCCGGCAAAAAAAAAGAAATAAGCGAGGCTATGGTAGATATTTTTTGAAAAATGTGTATCTTCGATTTTGTAAAGATTTGATCAGAGATTCTTTACCGAATTGCAGGATTTTGTTTTTTTCTAAAAACGCCACTAAAAATTGAGCGTAACTTTGTATAATGAGAGAACAAATTGTGCCCGAAGGAAATATTTTGTGAGCTTTTTTTCTTAACTTTCTAATAAAAACATTTTTTTTGGAAAAGCGAGTGTGTCTTTTGACGGATTTCTACTTCGGGTTCCAGCGGATGTTTCAAACTTTGTATTCCTAGCTAGCTCAAAGCTTAGAACTCAAAAATTGGTTATACATAGACAGACATTCGACATGAGTAGGGATTGCCGAAACCGGGACCAATGGATACTCTGAGGTTACCCCGATGCCTAACATGAAATAGAAATTCAGAAGTTATATGGAAAAAATGTCGATAGAGCGCGGAATCAACTTTTCGCATCGAATAATAATTTTAAACTGTAATCATCTTCTTTTTAATGGAATCCTCAATGCGTAAACGTAGTCGCAATAATATTTTCTCATTAGTCAGTAATTTTTATGACACATTGTCGAATTTACTAAGTTTTTTAAACGTTTTCAAAGGCATTAATAAATCATTAAGTCTATATTATATAAGCCAGTAAGCAATCACTAAAGAACACCTTTACTTGCAGCCGAACAGACCATATCCAGTAGACAAATAATATTATTGCAACTACATACGTGTGTGTACTCAAGTATTAGCTTTCAAAATATTTACGTTTTTATTCACTCGAATCGATCTCCAATGACCCCTTGAGAGTTGTAAATATTTTCTTTTTGATGGAGATACTTCCCGCCCAAAATCAATTCAAAAGAGATTTATGCACACGTACAACGATGACTTGAAGCTATCAGCAAATTAACACCTGTGACACCTGACAAATTGATATTATCTAGCAACAAAAGAAAACAGAAAACGAAAGAAAAAACATACAAAAACAAAAAGCATAAATGAATTCGAAAGCAAACACTGAAACAAAAGACAATTTAAATGAACTCATTAACCATTCACTTAATGTCGAAGTGAGCTTGCCAATTTATGTAGCATTGTTGTAATTAAATTGGAGAATAATTTTTTATTTAAAATATTTCGTCGAGTAGAGAGCGGAAGTTTATTATTCAACATTCTTCGTATGCGCACACCATACTCGTATGTATCTAGCTACACTCATAATTTGAAGTTCTTGCTCGCAAATTTATACAATTTTTGTTTTGTGTACAAAGATACTTTATTTACATAAAATATGTTTAAGCAATTTACTGTTATGGATTGCATTTTCTTTGCTAATTGAATTGTTCAACCGAAATAAAACAATAGAAACTGGTTTTAATAATTTGTTAGCCTTCTTTTTTGGGTCTTTTTTCGGGAACTTTCGGAGATGTTTCTGTAGCACATTTTAACGAGCATAAATGGTTCCTTAAACGCGTCTAACAACACATGTTATTATGCAATAAATCTTTTTTTTTTTTTTTGTTAAGCTCTAGTTTAATTTGGTGTTCTATGGTATCTTGTTATTGCATCTAATTTTATAGTGGTAGTAGCTGAGCTGATTTTATGGGTTAAATGGTTTTTTGTTTCTTATTTATTTTTAGACATGGTAACTAGGCACAATCCTGTTTAAAATGCCGTCATTTGTGAATTGTTTAAGTCGCTCCGAATGACGAAGACAATTGACTAAACACGACTTGGACGGATTAGGGTTATTCGATTAATTCTTATACAAAAATCGAATGGAAAACACCAGTCAAGGGGGATATCATTTCTAGTCTTGGTGGTCAGAGGTCTAGATTTACACCAAGGTGTGTGCACAGTCTTGGTGGTTGGGTGTTGGAGTTTTAAACGATGGCATGTTCATAAACATTTTGAATTTATTTATATATAAATTAATGCCATTATCGGTAGCAATGCGTTTCAAGGTATGCTTATGAGTGCATGGTTACAAATCAATTATGAAAGTTCATGCGACCAGGCAAGGTAATAAATATGACAAAACCCTTCCAGCCCCAATTAAATACGATGAAACTTTATACAAAACTGTTGTATAAGTGAGATAAATGCATATATGTACTACGCAAATAAAGCAAACCGTTCTGATGGCCAGATTGAATAAAGCTGATTTCCTTAAAATTCAGATCAGTTTGAATTGCGTCTTGGTAGCGCGTACTTGGAGTTTTTAAAAATATTCTCCATGTTTCCGTGGCCACGGTTAAGACGTACAGTTCAGGACGCAAGGTGTGACATTCGATTTCAACCTCTGACAATCGTATGAGAGTATCAACTGCCATGAAAAGTTTACCAAGAGTGTGGGTCATCTGTTGGTTTATTTTGCAGTGCGTACATATTATTTCGACGCTAACAACACAGCAAAAGTTTACTTAGGAATTAAAAAAAAAATGGACTTAAAAGTCTATTATCTCGTGCTATGTGAGAAGCCGTTTTACCCTATTAGAGTCACATTTCATACTAATCAGTTGGCGCTGCAAGAATTCTTTAATTATAGTGCAGTGATGAATGCCATACATGATTACTGCATTTCTGGTTTTTCACTAAAAGTATGGTCTAATCCAAGAGCATGCCCCAAAACACTGGTCTATTGTGGATGCATTGGTGTCTCGTGGGTCAAGTCCGGAGATTTTCTTTCTGTACGAAGTCTTTCAACTCGATGCACGTTTTATGTCTCAATTCAGCAACTAAGGGCGCTTATGTAGAATGACTCGCTGGCTTGGGTTTCTCCGTTAACATTATTTTGTGTCTATGAAGTTGCCGGTATTGCAAGGATATTCCCGTAAAGTTTAATTGTTGTGAACGATGTGGAATACTACGTTCCCAGAGTACAACAACATTTTATACATTGGGACGATGTTCTCCATTTACTGGATGGGGTGAACGCAACTCCCATCATCCATGAATATCCCCTTTTTTTCTAAATTTCTCAATCAGTCTGAAAATTTGCGTGCGCGTTTACTGTCTTCCAAAAATCATACAAACTTTGCGAAATGTCTTCTATAATTTTATTTTTAATATTTGAAATCTGTTACTTTTTCGTATAGCGTTCCATATGTCGCAAGAAAAGCAGATGGCAAACGTCATAGTTTGACAGCCGCCAATCTCACAAGAAACTAAATAAATAAATAATTAAAACCGCAGTAGTTACGATTTTGCTAAACTGACTGTGCTCTGGATATTAATTGTTGCTAATTTCCTTATTTCTTTTGACCATAACCTAAGCACAATCCTGTCAGGAATTTTGCTAGAAATCCCGTTTTATGTACATTTCTGAATGTACGAGTATATTTATATTTAAATGTGCATAGTAGGCAGCTATTACATACAGAATTTCATGATTGGAAATACTGATAGTAATTAACTAGCCGCCATAGCCATGCCTAGGCTTTTACTCAGCAATTTATTTCTAATCGAGCAACTTTGTTGTAACAGGCAATTAAATTTATGAATGTTTTACCCTTCGGACATGCATACATGTAAATATAAGATTTCTTGAATACAAGCCATATATTTTGTTAACTATGTATATTGCGCGGCGGTCAAAAGAGGACCTTACAAACACTTTGGCATGTACATATACTTGCATCTGTGATTTACCTCTTGAACGGGTTAGGGTTGGACTCGTCAGAAACTATGCAAAGTTGATCAAGTTACTTGATGTTGACATTGGGAAAAACATTGGGATCTACATGAGTAGATCATAATGGAAATCAAGGCATCAGAAAAAAAGTTAGATTTATTAGCCTTGATTCGTTTCTTTAAGGAAAAGGATTTTGGAAACTGTGTATTTTATTTTCATTGGCGAATCCCTACGAAATAAGGAAATTTAATGAGTCTCGAATGACACAGAGAGAGGATTTCTTGTGCAACGCCTTGAAGCTTACATACATATGTACATTTATCTTATTTTCCTTAACCGCCTGAGTGGAATAGGGAGGAGACCGAGAAAACTGGTTTTACTTTTACTTGCATTCTAACTTTCACTTAGTCTCACATTATTCATTGGTTACTTGGAAATAAGCAGTATTATAAGCCAATCTAAAAGCAGAAAGGCCAATGCTGCCTTCAGAACGTCTCTATGTTGATGTGGATGTAGAATGAATAGTAATAAAATAGCAAACTTGCAACCCGTCCTAGCTGTAAGAGGTCTGGTTCGTATTAGGTCTTTTTGTCCTTGCCGCAAAGCGGCTTTAAAAGTAGTTAATGGCTTCATATCTCAGACACGTAAATTATAGCTGATGTGCGAAAGTAGGAGGTGTCACATGATAGTTGAACCCTCATTCTACTGCATGAAGATGAGCTCTATCTCTTCTGTGTAAATGATAATAAACTCAGCAAGAGGTTCGACGTTCGAATCCCAGAAACACCAAACAATTTTTTCACGGTCCCACCACTCGCAAATGTCTGATAAACGTCCGAGAGTAATAACTGTAAAGAGAAAGCTTCTCAAGTTGCCTTTCGAATATGGCCATAAACTGTAGGTTCCTTCATCTGTGTGAAAAAATATAACACGCACAACACGAATGGTCGGGAGAAGCTAGGCCCTGAACCACATACCGCTGCGGTCCGCTGCGCGAAATATTTTTATTTTTGTATTTAAGTGTTGAACACATACATATGTACATATGCATAGGCCAATTTATTCTTCTATTTTTATACTATAAGCCTAGATATATAGGACCAGAGACCCCATGAAGCTTTCAATAAATGAAAGACGATTCAGATGCGGAAGTGAAGTATTCTCATGTAAAAGTAAAATTTCGACCAGGAATAACGATTATACTGAGTGCATTGAAGCCCAGAGTACATAATTTCGTACTTGCAAAAGGAGGACAGGAAAGAGAAAGTACTCTAACATACCTGTGCTTTCAAGGCAATATGTGTTTGTTTACCATATACCTCTTTAGTCGTTCCTACCCAAATTGAGAAGAAATTTTGCAGTGCAATCGGTGATTCTGTGAGGAGTTAAGCTAGGCCATCTATCCTTATATTTAAAGACTACAAAATCTTAGCCAGACTGACACCTATACTTAGTTCCAAACTTAGATGAATGGTCTTCGAGCTCTCGATTCCAATTGGAAGACCTATTTAGTTTAAGAATGAATTCTAGGAGAGTTTTCAAGTTATTTGCGGTAGTATTAACTGCCTTCAGTGCAACCTGACTATCACTCATCCGTCATTCGCAAATTTATTCACCATACGCCAGGATTGAGTTGATAAATAGGAGGTGTTCAAGTTAAGCTTAGTTTTTCTCAATAGGACCTTACTATCGCTTGACAAAAGGGATGTATTTTAACCAACCCATTTTCTGTGACTAGCTTTTCAGCCAGTGAGCTTGAGTTAGCAGACCTTACTGTAACCGCTTTCACTTCATTTCAATTATGAGGTTGGAAATACTGGTCACTACCCACTTTAGGTGATTAAACCTGTTGATCTAATTCTCATTCTTCAAGTACCTACATGCATATCTACATATTTCCATCGATGTGAACAGCGAAAGTGTGACCGTTCTTTCATCTACATAAACCTTCCACTTATTTATCCATCATAAATCGAAGTGTGCGATGCGAGGATACGTTCATATGTTGTCCCAACGCAAAAGGTCCTTCGAACATTATGGGTCTGCGCGGCGTAGAATCGACTTTTGCGAACAAGGCTAGTCACAAGCTGAAAACGCTAATTAAACTTGGGGAGTGTCATTGTCCTAAGGTTCAAAAACAGTGTGACAATGACGCGAGTTAAATTAGCATAGCAGATGAACGCTTGTTGTTTTTCTTCATTTTCCTAGAATTATTTATTGCGTCCACATGTTTACAGCTCATTTCATTAGTTCAACCAAAATAATACGTAAAATGTGCTTGCTGTCGTAACCCTGTTCCCATTGTCGTCTTTCGTTAATTTCCCCGTATTAAATAATGAATTTGGTTAACACCCCTTTTAGAATACCACATAAAAAGCATCGAATCGAATCGACCGTAGAATTAAGACAGCAAAAAAAAAAAAAAACTAAAACAATTCACACAGCGAAGACAAATTATCACCTGTATTTATTTCTGTGTCTCCAAATATCGCACCGATATTAAATTTCGCGCTTTGACAAACGCGCTGGTTACCCGTGCAAACTGCCCTGAGTGCATACAGGAAGTGCTGCTAGCTGCGACTATATTTGCCGCTAGCTGCCGAAAACCCCACCACCGACACCCGCACTCTTAACATTCGACGGGTTTATCTCTGTTTTTATTTTGCAAATTTTGCTTTGCCGGAGATTTCCGTTCACTTACAAAGCGCCAGATACAAACAAACAAACGAAAACGTGAACACGAAAAAAAAGCGAATAACAATAACGAAGATCATTGCCTGCTGCTGGCGTTCATAAGAGATCTACAACCTGTCTACAACAGATGTTCTGCCAATACACGGCCAGCGTCAATTGCAATCGCTACCAGATACTGATACTGAATCAGAAAGTCAGGCATATAACAGCACACCACAACCGGGCAGACTGGAACGAGACAGGGAGACAGGGCACACGACAATCTCTCGAATATAGGCTACGCCAACGCTGTCTATAGCCGCTGCTAAGAATCAGCTGTTTGCGTCGCTGAAATAAGGAAGGAGGTGTTGGACGCTCACTGCGCGAATTCAACTATATAAAGAGCCGCAGGTCTGCCGTTCTACCTCAGAAGATTATATGACTGTCTGGCCAATCCACATTGTGTGCAAAAGTCTAAGGATAACTCAAGTATCAACTAAAATAGAATTCACCTAAGAATTTCCCACTAAAAAAGGACACATCCACTGTGCTAAGTGAATTAATAAAAATATTTCAAATATTTGACTATTTGTTTACGGTTTTCGCGTGCTTACGTTAAACAAAAATTTGTGTTTATATTAAGTTGCGGGTGATTTGTTTGAATACCAAGTTAAATAAACAAAAAGAAAAGTAATAATAAAACCAATCAAAATGGAGCTGCAAATTCAACAACGAAGTGTTAAAGGAACCCAATCATTTGCGGATAATGGTTCAATTATCCATGAGTCGCGTTATACGGTGAGTACAGAAAATACTTTCTGGCTATTTACCCGGACCGTGGCCGAGAAGTTCTATGTTTCACTAATTATTTTGCAAATTCTAATATTCACGGCTTCATAAACATTAATTTATTTTTTTAATTGATACCGCTGCCCATTTGGTTTTCCTTTAGGAATAAATTTTTAGAATTTATTTATGGAAAATCGAATGTGCAGTAATGAGTTAGTAAAAATAAATTTCAGAAATTCTTTTAATAGAAAAAAAAGCATTTTTTTAATGAAAAAGAAATTTGAAAACTTTGCTCAAATGTCCAAGAATATATTTTGTGTTTATTTTTGCATACTTTGTGTTTTTTTATTTTGTTTTTATGCTCGTGACTTGTTAGAATTTGCAAATCATAACAAAATCACATGAAGCGATTTTTAATGTTGTTGAATAAATTGGATGGAACTGCCTGGTATTATGAATTTAAATTAATTTTATTTTTGTTAACATACATACATGCACATGAGTTTGACTTAAAAGAAAAGTGATTTATAGATTCCAACTTTTTCGGAATTTCAGATCAAACGTTTGTACATCCTTGTTGGCTGAGTTTATGCCACTTTTAAATTTGTTATAATACACGTAATAAATGTCTGCAATTTGAAAGAGCCGTCTGTCGAGGGAACGCAATTTTTATAGTTAAACATAATATATGAAGGAATGTGTTTTTATTCTAAAATAAATTTTATTGGCTTAACAGACTTCCTCTTGAATTTGAATTTGACGATGGCGTAGGGCAGTTTTTATGTATTTGTACAAGGACATTCAACAATAAGTGAAAAATCTCTCCTTGCGAAATTTAATTTCATCCTTAATACAACCTTTTAAGTTCCCGAAGCCGACTTCTATAAAATTCATTAGTTTCCTCGTGTTGTTAGGTAACAATGGCTGCACTGGATGGGGTACGAAATTTAGAATTGGGGTTATCGCATTCAGCTCATGTAACTTATCCAACTGAGGTCGTGTTTTAGCTGGGAATCAAATTCTCTGTGAGTTGATGCTTGTGCCTCTTTTGGAAACCTGTTATGAATTCTTACATCAAGATTATAGGAAGAAAGTTTTTGAACGATTTTCGATTTTGCTTTTTTGGGTTCATGTACTTCTCTCTTAAGAGTTTAATGGCGGTTATCTGTAGCAGAGATAAACTATATGAGGTGTTATCTGTTTCGGCCTACAAAGTGCGATTTTTAATCCAAGTGATTATTTATAGGCGGTCAGCAGAAATGAAGGAGAGCTTGCATACATGAGCGTTTACCTTTCAATTTTTCAGCTATCTCGCCACGAACATTGAGGAAGAATTGAATATTATGACGGTTAGATTAGATTGAAGGTTAGTGGGGCAATTGACTAGCAAATTATATGTACTTCCATCACTGATGGCTAGTTTGCAGAAGGGAAGGAGAAACCTTATGTTTTAAATATGAAAGCATCATCGTCGATTGACAATTTGTACATCTGCAAAATTCAGTGTATTTAAAAATTATTTTTTAGGTAGATAATGTAACTAGCTTGGAAAACATGAGAAAAAATGCAGTTTTAGAGTAAATTTCTTCTTATGGCCTTACAGCTCGGGGTGTAACTGCTTCTGTAAGTCCTTCGGAGTTTCAGATATTTAATATACAGGTGTCGCATTCGATGTTATCACTACCCCTTGGTCTTGGACGTCCTCTAGTTCTTCTGTTTCTTACTACGTTGAATGTCTCTTTTTGAGCACGATCTTTACTCATCCTAGCACCAAAGCGTTGCACTTTTACAAATCAAGTGATAGTTTCTCTTGAGATCACTTCACTTTTCCTTTTCGCAGATGTTCGTCGCTTTCTAGTCGTTTCAGACCAAGAATTCTTCGAACAATTGAAAACATCGGTATGATATTGAGTTGTTTTAATTGCTTACATTTTTCAAATTGGAGTTTTTGACAGCTCTTTTCCAACTCGTGTTTCTAGTGATATTCCATACCATGAGGCATGTGTCACACCCAACTCAATTTTGTTGCTAGATTTTTTGGACTTTGAACAACTTCATCTTAAATAGCGCCCATCACAAGATTCTACAGAATTACACTCTGAAAACTCCAATTTAACAAATTTCAATTCAGCTCCAGCATAGCGAGCCGATATATGCCTGGCGCAGTGGCTTTCTTAGAAAGCTGTGCGCTTTATTTATTTTCATTTTCGTTGACCTCAAAATGTCAGCTTCATGATTTGAACTTCAAAATTTGTCTGATCGGGAATGGGATAGTCGAACTATTTTAATTATTATTACAGATATGTGACAAATGCTTTGTACAAGTATAAGGAAGGTTGTTGGTCGTTAGTTCGAAGATCTTTTCCTTAAGGATTGCTGCAACACTTTCTTTTAGAGTAAAGTACTGATTTGTACATCGGTTATCTTTAATTACACATTTCTAAATCACTTCGTATGTGATCCCTAAAATTTTTCGTAGCAGATGAATCCTTAAGATGCGAATGCTTATAGTGACAGCCAGTCCTGAGATTTTGTGAACCTACAATTTGCTACAATTTACTATATTGTCTGAGACCAATTCTAGGCGTCAGATTATCCGCAAACACTTTTATCTGCTAGACCTTACCAGAATAATGAAGAGCTGCTGTTAAAATAATTTAAAAACTGGTTAACAATAGGCTTTGGCCCGCATTCTGCAGATTGCCAACTATTGCAGAACAATAGATTGAAATAGATACTTTTACTTCGGCTTAGAATCTATTCTAAATCAATTTCAATTTGCTATACCAGTTCGTGCTGCATGAAAATTTCAATATCAAATTTAACGGCTTTTGTATGTAGATATCTTTATTGTCTCAGATGCAGACATAAACCTGTCATAGAAAGTATGTAAGGATTGAAGTTCGAAAAAACATGTCTTCTTAATAAATGCGGTTTTATGATTTTAATTTTCAGGAAATTTATTTCCGAGTTTTGAATAAAGTTCCTTAATAGATTCATAAACTTATCATACTATCCATTACTACTTTTTTTTTTATTCATGCGCATAAGTATATCCTTTGAGACCAAGATTTTTCTTTACAGACATTTCAAAAAGAGTTGTATTAATTTTTAATTCTTATTCACGGAAAAACTGGTAAAGTGAGACTTTCTAGAAAGTCGTTAATTTTATTAAAACCAAAATAAAAATTAATACAGTAATTTCCCATTGTTTTTAAAACTCGGTCATAATTAATTTAGTAAAACCAAACAGGCTTAAATGAGATTATATTAACACGAGTAAAATGTAAATACAAGTGTAATAAAATATATATCGATCCGCCAATTTAAATATTCACTGCCCAAGAATTTTTAGTCGAAAATAGTTTGGGGGATTCACCCAAAAGATGTAAAAATAATATCATAAATTATCTGAGGTTCAGAAAGTGCAAAACCAAAATCACCGTCGGGATTGATTCAACTTCGAGATTTAAGGCTGGTGAACTTTTCGCAAACCCGGCCTATTATCAGACAATGAGTCAGCCTTTCTTTCCTGTTGTCGCAAAAATCTATCCTTACAAAGCCACGTCAAATATTAAGTTTATACGGTTATATCTTGAGGCATGTAAAACTATTATTATTCACATGCACATGCATATATGTGAATATTGTGGTGCTTTCAATCACACCATTATAAGTTTCTTAGAACTTAAATTGGAATTGCCCGAGTGGATTGTAATTAAGAAGAAGAGAGGTCACTGATATAATATCAGTGGCGTACGGTGCCCTAAGGTACGCCAACTTTTGAGAAAAGGTAAAAGTACAGCTATCTAATTGAACCGGTATAGATCGATTACTTAAAAAACGAACAATCTGGTAAACTAAAGCGCCATGGCGCCCTATATCAAATGCGCTGAATAGAATATCCAGAACAACAAGTTTGCATTCACCTTTGCGATGAGTGAATTGATTTCATTTTTTAGACAGGTGAGCGTAATGCTTAAACTTTGTATTTGTGCCCTAAAGCGTAGTGCGTTCATTAAATAGAAAGGCTTCTAGATCATAAAGCAAAGCGCTTGTAGACATGCGAGATTGAGTGACAGCACAAACTTTAGAAGAAAAGATTATTTTTGGTATGGCTCGCAAGTGCTATTCAGTGATCGTATGTTTATAAAAATTATTATTATTATATTAATTATAAGTTATTTAAACAGGTTACGACTAATAAAAATGTAAGATATTATTATATTATTATTATTATTATTATTATTATTATATTATAGATACAAGTCTCAAAGCTTTGTATCGGAAGCGCTGCCATAAACAGTTTCTGAAGTACAGGTATAGTGTATTAAGGTGAAAAAAGGTCAATGATAGCGCGCTTTTGAGGAATCGAATCTCGAGCGTTTATATTTCTGCTTTCAATACACATACAATTGGCGTTTAGATTCGTTTTTTGACAAAAGCTTTGATTTATTGTGGTCAGCAAATTATCCTGGACCCCGCATGTAGGACCCTCCCTCAATGCACCAAACAGATCATTATTGATTTATTTTATGGTGAAAACACAGGCTTAAGACCATCGTGAATTTATGGTATTCTGTTCCTAGCCCAAGTTTTAGTTGCGGAACACTAAAAGCTGCAGACACTTTCTTAATCACACAAGGCTTGAACAAAATGACAAAGTATGTAATTTTGAAAGGATTTTTCCAAAAAATTTCTCCAAAATTAAATTACAAACAAAGCATGATTCATTTATTTATCACAAGTTCTCGTTCTTTTTTCAGCTCTCCGACTTGTACCCCATCGCCAGGCTTACAAAAAAGATGGACAGTACCTTGAAAGTATCGGAGCCAGTACCTACGCCCATCGATGACGTTCCTTATACGATTGAGTTGATTACGGAAAAAGACGCCGATGGGGTTCTATCTATGCTCAAGTCATTCTTTTTCAAAGTGAGTATAAGGAAAAACAACTTTTAATTAATCAAATGGCACGATGACGTGAGCATGTCTTGGCATTCCCAAGTTGAAACAAGTTTTCTTTTCTTGCTCTGACCTCTCCAACCGGACAAGTTGTGTGAAAAAAAGGATTTCCATCACTTACCAATTAAACACTCTACCTGGTAACCGCCAACACTAAACTAGGAAAAGAAAACAATGCCTTGCAACAATCTTGCAAATAGGAAGTTACTCTCTGACAGGCAGCCATTGTATGTCGTGCCGAATCGAATCGGAAGTACGAGTGCTGACTGCATTCAGAGAGCTCCTACAACCGGCGACAGAATTGACTCTAAGTAATTATTCACTTGCGATTTTTGTTGCCATAACAACGGCATTCAACAATCTCACGATTTGGTTCACCTTTCATTTAATTTGCATTTACATGACAATGAGTTCTTGAGCAAGCATCAGCAGCAGGTTTTCAAATGAACCCTGTTTAACCCCTCGAATAGATATTACACTGATAAGCCACCATCAACCACCTGTGTGCTATTGATTGCACCTTATTGTTACAGACAAGTCCGCTTAGCTCAGCGGTTTACACCTAAGGACTTTATTCTGGGGTGATAAAGATCGCGTTTCAAAACGCTTAAAGGCGCATTCATATAAATAATTACTGTAGGTACCATAATCGACGCCATTATTGCTGTTTAGTCATTTCCGACTTAACGAACATCTTGCTTATAGATAACTGTGACGCCCGTTTAACACGCAACTCTGCAACGCTGGGCGTGGGAGACTTTAATTGAAGCCTTCGTTACCCAGGTAAAGCCAACATGTAATTATGATTATCGGTGTGGTATCGCGCACAGTTGTATAAGTGTCACCTAGGAAAGGAAGGCGTGTCCAGCACAGCACCACTGTTTATGTTTTGCTTACATCTGGCCAAGTTGTCGATTGCCGACAATGTAGCGCCCATAACATCAGATACCGATGTTAAGATATTTATGAGGTGAAAAGCTCGCCGTGTCGTGTAAAAGGTTCCATTCTGTAATCAGTTTTAATATTTTAATTATGATTCATTTCTAATGGTATTCATCGATGGTTTATGTGCACAGATATTAGCCTACAAATTGCATGTACAAGTAGTTAAGTTGTTTAAGGTACGCGTTCGCCGCTATGGACCGGTAAACATGAATCAGATACGGAGATGGAGGAGATAATATTAATGTTGCTTTGATTGAAATAGCAGCAATTATGGAATAACAAAAGAATTGCTAATTTGTTATTAATAAATCTATACAAATCGATAGGGGGTTGGCCGGTCGTTGTACGGAATTTTTATATTATACTTTGGATTGCGGGTGGCCGGTATTTAAGTTATTATACTCAGTCCTTGAAGAGATATCAAGATAATGAAATCAGGATGCGGGGTGGAAAGAAATTTTTTTTAGCAAGATGATTGAGGGTGGCTTGGTTTTTGTGGTTCTATGTCACAATTAGTTGATTGACTTTCGTCATTAGTGCTTATTCATGGTCGATACTGACTCATAAATGATGGGAAGTCTTCCATCTCCTCCATCATCCTTTACGAACAATGTGGGAACAAATTCCAAAAGTGGTAGAAGAATTGAAGGGTGTGAGTGACAATAGGGGCTAATGGCTATTCAAGTCAAAATTAAATGACAGCAAAAAAACTCAAATGATCTTTTAATCGTGTAAACCCAGCAAAAAAGGGGGAGTTACGTGCTCCCCTTAGTGTTTTACTGGTGTTGCTATCCGCAAATTTTAGACGTCGTCGATGCACTGTTTTTGAAAGGGGGAGGTTACACGAGTAGCAACCTCTTATTGTTTTGTGTTTTATTGTTTCCCCAAGCCTTCTGTCAATGGCCAGATATGTGTTTTTGGTAAAAGAACGTAACCAAAATTTAAAACAAATTTCTAACGTGAAATAAATATCCGTATTCAACAGAAGAAATACAAAATCACAAAAGATAAATACGGCGGTTAAGTTCAACAACATAATAAAAAAGTTTATTAACAAATTATTAAACAGCTTATTATGGTTACTATCCTTAAAAATACCACGGTAGGCCATAACTTTCTGCCAAAATAAGATTTAAGACAAAAAATTCTAAAAGCGATTTTTTGTCCAAAAGCAAATTGATGACTTTCAAGCAGTCATAATGTTTTGACCTAAAGGTAAACAAGTTTTAGCAGTCAACAACATTGTAAATGAAATACATACATATGTACATGCTTGGTACAACAAGCTGCAACGAAAAAAGCTCATAAGTCTCCTTTCGTATTAGACATTCAAGGTTGAAATTAGTCCTAACAGGCTTTAGAAAAAATCTGGTGTGATCTACAAAATTGTGCAAAATATTTGTTACTCATTGAACCTTAATGAAAAACAATATAAACCGCATTATGAGCAAAACAAGTAACTTTGTTTTGTACTTTAAATATTTTTAAAATTTAGTATGACAGGATAACAAATTACTCGTTTGTTTTCTGTTTTTGTGTAATTTGTTTTGTATTTTAAAAAGGCTCTTTTCGACGTTTTTACCGGATCTTGTAATAAATGTGCAATTAATTTTGAATTACATTGAGACCTGAAAGAACACATTTTATGTCGCAGTCGATTTTAAACACAGTTGCTTGCGTATTTCGTAGCGTTTTAAAACGTATATTAGTAACAGTCATTTATCCAAACAATACAACACGCTTAACTTCAAGAAACAGGACTCTATGGAGCATTCAACTTAATATATGAATCTCTTTGAAGAATCTTCGATTAATGCGCTTCGTTAAATTTTTTTGTTTCTCCGACAATGATTAGAACTTCATCGGCCCCTACTATTAAGCAATGATCTGATCAACTGACAAATGGTTGAGGATTTGCTTTTACTGTTAAGAACGACGCCTACCTTCCTTAGTATACAGTAGCATAGCAAGCACTGCTCAAATATCGGATCTACCTTCCTTCATAAAAAAGTACCAACTGGTTTTCAAGTCGACCACTGACAGGATAGGCTCGTTTCCATCTGTTCTTTTTTCCACGAAAAGGGTTTATGTTGAAGAGTTCTGTTGATGGACTTTTTATAAAGGAAAATCAAATCCCAAAGCAGTCAGGCTCACCTTAGTACACTATCACTAGGGGTAGACGTATAGGATATTAAATTAAATTCACTCTCAGAGGAGTTTTCAAAACGTTTTAATCGCCTGCAATTCAAGAGCCTAACCAGCAAATATTTGTTGGTTATTCTCGAGAGGAAGCTTACTTTTTGTTTAAAGCTTACATTTTATTTGGTTTAGGTAAAAACTCCGTGTTCGTTGGTGAAACGGTTTGCTTTGAAAAGTTCAATAATAATGGACCCTGGGTATGTTGCTCAGAAATCTCCCTCTCTGTCTGACTTTTCCTTCCATTTTTCAGTCAAGAATTTCTGAGGAAAATTTCCTCAATGCCTCTTTTCGTTGTTGTATTTTTCAAGAGAAATATTGACAGATTTTATGTCAACATCCAAGTAGACAAGTTCATTAACATTTTTGAAATCCCAAATAAACTACAATAACATTCGCATTTGGTTCAGTTGATATCTTAATTAAATCTGAGGATAATTACCTGTCTAACTAAAAACGGAGCAGTGAGGGTCTTTAAACTTTAAAGCAGTTCCTCTTTATAAGAAAAACCCCAAAGCAAATGGCTTTTATTAAAAATTTTCAAATAGAGCTCAACAATGCGAATTTGGCTTAAGATCTGAAGTTAGATAATTCCATCCTCCCTTATTCGGCAAACAAGAAATTTAAACTCTCAGTTTCAGTTAAAACTCGTTATACTAAATTGTCAACTTAACTGAACTAAGCAATTAATTTCCCACTCCCGCTTAAGCTAATTTGCAATACAAATAGCACAGTTAACCTAAACATTCATACTTCGGTAACTGGAACCTTGTCCAGTCATTGATCTTTCAGATGCTATCTTCACAATTCGGAAATGAATGAAACCGAAACTATAAAAAAAGCATAGCAAAACAAACTGAGTGGACGCGAGACGCGACGCTTCTTTGTTTATACCCACGAGATTTCGCACCACATGCTTTGGCATTCCATTGGACTAAAATAAAAAAAAATAAAAAATGTTTTTATTGCCGAATTTTGCGCGCCGGGCATAAATTATATTTTTCAAACGATACTAAGCTAAGAGCAGATGCGTGTGTTACGCTTTACTAAATCATTTTTGTTTATTTTTTGTTTTTTATAGGATGAACCACTCAACACTTTCCTTAACCTTGGTGAATGTCGAGAGCTGGAAGAGTACTCTCTGAAGTGTATACCTGAAGCGTGCTCCTTTAAAGCTGTCAATAAACAAGGCGAGATTATTGGAGTGTTCCTTAATGGGCTCATGAGACGACCGGTAAGTTAGAAAAATATTTTTTTTATGTAGAAACTTCCATCTAACCAGTCTCTTCCTCTTTAGCAACCCACCGATCAGCACGAGAGTGCAGCAGAGTCCTGTGAACATCCGAAATTCAAGAAAATCCTTTCCCTCATGGACTACATTGAGGAGGACTTTAACATTTTCGATGTTTTCCCCAACACTGATATCATTTTGGATGGGAAAATCGTATCCGTAAACACCAACTATCGAGGCCTGGGCATTGCTGGACGATTAACTGAAAAAGTTCTCGACTACATGCGTGAGGAGTCGATTCCTGTGATGCATGTCCTGTGTTCAAGTCACTATTCAGCTAGAGTAATGGAGAAACTTGGTTTTCATGAAGTCTACCAACTGAAGTATGAGGATTACAAGGTCAACGATGAAGTGGTGTTCCAACCAGCCAAACCGCATGTGGCAGCTAGAATTTTAGCCAAGGAGATTAGTAGATCGTCAAAGATCTAAATTGTGATTTATAGGCAATTTTTTGTTGACTGTTTTCAGGTCGTGACTAGAATGTATGTTATATTTATTTAAATAAAATGTTGTACATTTTTTTTTTTTTTTGGGTTTAGGAATTTTTTTGTTTGTACAGAGCAACACTTTGAAAGTGTTGCGCGATTGAAACGCTTATTTTCTTGTACATTTTTTTGATAAAACCTGTATAAGTATACCAATTTTTTCATTACAAATGTTATTCATTGAAAGAGAGAAAAAATTTATTATAAATAATTAAGGGTCAATTATGTGTAGCTAATTATAATTATTAATGATGGAAAAAGCATTGATGTGAATTTAACAGAAGTCTATAATTATATTTGTTATTAAAAGTTTGTCGAGGGAACGTACAAATTTTTGAATTTATTAATTAATGAATGTAGTTCAGTGAAGCGTAGCATGTTGATATAAATAAAATTAGACGTGTGAAATAGTTTGTACAAAATGTTATATAATAGTTGAGTTTAAAATGATATTGGATGGAATAAAATTAAAAAGAAAATAGCAATTTTATGTGTTTATCTTTGATGGACCAGAGCACTCAGGGTCACCTTGGAAGTAAGGCTTTTTGGTGTAGTGGTTGGCGAAACTTAGATTTTAGTTGTTTCTCTTTATGTTTGTGGTATTGTTACCCGGCGGAGCTCAAACGTGGTGGAATCTTGCTATCTTAGGCTTGTGAATGATGAATACAGATACGAATATTTCGTCGAACTTAGCGAGTGGATTTTAATTTTAAACTTTACTCTACTATACAGACTGCTCTTGGAATACTGCTAAGCGAATTGATTAAGAACATGATTACCAGTACAAATGTCGACACAAGGGGACGTAACCCTATATGATACATTGACCTTTGATGGTTGGCTTTCTAAAAAGCTTCCAGTACAATCAATCATCACGACAAGGTGCAGAGGCACATATTTTTTAATTAATTTCAGAAAATACGGATTATATCCTTTACTACTTTTTCTTTTCAAACAATTTTTAGCGCACTAAAAGTCTAAAAAATATTGGGAGGCAGACATGAACCTATACGTTGAGTTCACAAATTCTAACAGGACGTCTTTGCCCGTCATGTCTAAGTTTGAACTAGCCGGACGTTTTTTTTTTCTCGAGAGGAGTGCTCTCAGATGGAACAAATCACTTTTAGACAGCGACAGATATGTATGTTTTTTGTGAAATGAAGGGTATTATGTACATACCTTTCTCTTCTTCGACTTCCCGCAAATCGGTTGAAAAGAATCCTAACTTTTTGGAGTGTAAGCCTATCGGACAGAGACCCGTAAGAACCACAATTAGAACATCTTTTATACAGTTTAGCTGAAATTTGCCCAGAGATTTGACGGCACCTACCATCAACTTGAGGTTTGATTTACTCATTTCAAGTGCTGCGGCTCCAGCAGAATATTGAACTTTGAACTTTTATTTCGAAAGTTTATAAAGCAATCAATAATCGTTTGAGTATGAGCTCTTTCAATAGGATATGAATAATTATACAGTCTAGCGGGGTAAGAATGGTTTAGTCCTCAGCGCTGAAAAATGCTATTTAAAGGTGTTTGTGCGTAACCTTTCTCCCGTGTTACACACTTCAATAATGCACGACTTCATGTTGAGCATGCCTGCTAGGTATGGACTCAAAATTATAAATTTCATATACATAACCCGCATTGAACTGGTTCGCCGAAATTTTGCTTTGCAATTTATGGTTTACTACGGATTGATCCATTTAATCTATCATGTTACAACCAGCGCTATCAACTTTTAGACTTTAAAGCACTGAGAGGCATCTTAGTTAACTGGTAACTTCCGTCGTTTTTTGGCTGTTTGCAACAGGCCTCATGCAATAGCTTTAGATTCTTTTTGAAGCGGTTCTTATTTGGTAACTGCCCTCAGATCTTGTACGGATATAAGTTCCCAGCACGTTCTTTCAACAGAGGAATTTCTTCATCAACCACTATTCCTCGAACCCAACCATGTTCAGTTTTGTATCAAAGGTTCTACAACATTCACGTAACATGACTAGCTATCACTGTCATTCCGCCCTTTTTATAGAATAGCAAAATCATAAATTCGTGACCCATTCACTTATGAGTTATTCATTAGAGAAGTGATTAAAATAACACTTGTCCCAGTCCAGGTGATGTACTTCGTTAAGTAATAAACAGAGTTGCCAATAAATCTTTAAGCACATTAATCACACAATACTTTGAAATTCAAATCTGGCCACTCTTGCACTCCAAATACAGAGTTCCTTTTTTGCAATCCATTGTCGAATGTCTAACCTGTTGAATATTCCCAGTTTATAATCATCTGTTTAAGGTGTTGCATAATACACCAACAGCTGCAGCTTCGATTCTTGAATACTTTATCGTTGTTGCTACGTCTGCCAATGTATTAACAAATTGTATCTGGAGGATCTAGTTCGTGCTAAAGCTGTAAATCTCTTCATTTACATAAAAATTTAAATCATGTTGACAAATTGGACAGATCGTGATTAACACTTCTAGAGAGAGGTAGTCGAGCATGGACTGATCTATAAAAAGAACAAAGCAAGTAACTTTATAAAGAAGTCTTGTAATAAATAGAAATATCAACTTTATTTTCACTAGCTAAGACCAGTGTCATCACAAATTTTCATCTATCAATCTAGAACAGTCGTTTGAAAAAAAAAATTGCAAATTGTTTCTACAAAAAAAAAAAAAAATAAAAAATTAAACAGTTTTACTATTTTTATTCGGGCTTCATGTGGGCCTAGCTAACACCCTTTCCACCATTCTCTTCAATTGCTCATCATTTCCGAATTTCTGAGCATTGGCTCTAACAGCCGCATGATGTTCCCCAGCCTCTTTTGATTTTTCATCTAACTGACTGCGATTGAAAGCAAAAGATTGCCTTGAACGAGACATTGTTTTAAAATGGTTCACATGTTATTAAGTCGATTACCTCACAGAAACATATCCCAATCCGATGCCTATCATGGCGAACAATATCAGTCCCATGACTATTTTTCCGTTCGACATTCTGTTTACACCTCTTATACCATAATAAGGACCAGGATTTGGATTGTAGTCCGGTTTGATCTCCCATGGTCTGTAAAATAATTTTTTTTAGTAACATGATGTGGGCCATGCGGTAATTCATTCATACCGATTCATGCAATCCATAATCAATTAGCTAATAAAAGTCATAAAAAAAATCGTGCAGTGTCATATAATTTAACGACTCTCTAACAAATGCTCACATTCAATTGTGGAAATACAGCTCCACCCTATTGACAAGTTTTGTAATAGTAATGAGCGTCGTAATTACCTTTGCAGGAGAGCTTTCTATAGCTCGATAATTGCATAATCGTGCATAATAACTTAATAAGTTGTCTATATGATTTTGACGTCATTAAATAATGAAAAACTAAATCTTCGAACATTCAATCATGAGGTGAGGAATTTTTCTTTAAATATCCTCGCGGGGAGTTGGGGCAATTTTTAAAACTTACCTATGCAGCTCAGGTTTCTTGAACCCTCCACTGGCAGTGGTACTAACGCCTCTCGCCAAGAGATCCTGATCGTACGCATCACGAGATACTGATTTACTTAGTACTTGATATGCCTCTGAGATTTTTACAAACTTGGCGGTGTCCTTGGGGTTTGTTTTAGCACCTTTGACATCCGGGTGGTACTGTGAATAAGAAACGTAAAGTTATTACTCATTCAATAAAGCGGATATGTGTTGCTTTAAATTTATTTAAATCCGATAAATAGTTTCTTACCTTTTTAATAGCACTTTTAGTGCACCGATCTAGTAATAAAACGACCCACTTCACTATGCACTGATAAGTTTTAGTATATGGACGAGTAGGTCTAGTTGTTGGCGGGAAAAGTGTGTGCCATAATGAAACTGTTCGATCGTAAACATAGATTCCGTTGAAGAACATAAGGTAAAGTGGTCAAATTGAAGTGTCCTAGTTACAACCCTGATGAAAATCAGAATAGAGAACATGTTTGTGCATAGAGCCGGTTACAATTTAAGTTGAGTTTCAACGCACAGTTGTTTGACGAACAAATATTTGACGCAACAGACCGTTTTTTGCACAAATTGAAAGGACCTACAGTTTAAAGCCATGGCTTGGGCTGACGAACAAGCTTCAGCAGTCTTATTGGATTTAATTTAAATTTTGCTGTTTTCAAATCATTTTTATCAAGAAGATGGATCGTTTGTGTACATCGAAGCATTCTGGTAGACAACGGAATTTTAGTTGTCATCACCATTTAACAGTCTGCAGAAGGGTTCGTCCAAATACTCTGCATAGACTTTTCTTAAAGCAGTGTTTATAAAGATAGCTTGTGAGAATTGTGACTTACTCTAGAAAATATCGCGCGTGTAACATTAGAAAACTACGATGGAGAAAATTTAGATTAGTATCTGCGGCAGGGAGGGACAGTAGGGCGTTTGCCTGATCTGAAAAACCAGAAATGGTTATAACTTAAAGGTTGCATTTGCAACACCACTTTGAGTGATGCCAAACAACAAACTCATTCTTCTTTACAATTATATTTAAACTTTGAAAGGAGTAGATGTTACTATGCTGAATAATACACGGACGGATCCAGAACATCTGCACGAACTGACACTTGTGTATATTTAACCAGTACTAAGTACATACAAACTTATTCTACAGTATCTTCTAGAGGTTAATACGATTAAAAGATGAGTCAAATTCAACTTGAACATTAAATATCAGACAGGTATCGCTGTTTTATAGGATACCAAGCTGCCATCAAGGGATTAAGTGTTGATGACCCAAAAATGTTGTGGCAGCGCCATATATAAATACAATATATCATAGTAAAGGGTCCTCTTCAAATGTGTACAGATGAAGCAGCTGATCACCTAGCAAGGGATGGAAGAAACCATTCTGCGGATAAGTACCACATAGTGTTAAATCAAGTTAAATTTGTATGAAGAAAAGCCGTCTTTGCACTCTAAGATTCTTCCTAAGGAACATCTCTGTATACTAAGTATAGAGATATGGCGGGGGGATATTGAAGAAATTTCGCGGTACTTAAGTAAGGAATTCTAAGCACCGATTCAAAAAAGTAGCTAGATACACGGGAGCCCAGCATCTATCAGAAAGTCTACCCTTACTAGATGGTGAGATGCTCGTGGGTCGAAGTCAAGGTAGTAGTGTGCATACCCACGCTACAATTTTTCTTTCTTTCGTAATCTAATAAAATCCTTCAACTGTTAAAATAAACATTTCTGTCTTTTAATTACGCTTCTTATTTTACGATTCAAATAGATTCCCTTCGAAAATCATCCTCAATTTTCTAACGAGACCAACCAACCCAACCGTCAATAGGGCGATTTGCGACTTACTCTCCGAGAAATAATTTGCATATGAACCTGTAAAATGTTAAAACTTAATTTACCTCCTTTGAAAGTTTTATAAAGGCTTCTCTAATTTCCTCTGGGGTGCAATTCCGTTTCAGATTTAGAACATCATAATGAGTTTGTGAGCCAACACAATAGAGTCGGATTCTGTAAAACAATTGTTATCGCATGTCAATCACTAAAATTCACAGCTTACATTTGATTTATTGGATAATTGGGATAACATAATAAAGTTTGTATCATTTTCCAATTATGTATTGGAAAATTCAAGAAAACACAAAAATTTTCCTCCCAACTTCAAATAAAATTTTACTAAACTATAAGCAATCAGCTGTTGCTATTTTTGACGTCAATCGCAGACATTTGAATTGACAGATGTACTTTAGTTCACAATAGTGAGTGAAGAAATATAAATTGTGAATGGAAAAAAAAGATTTTGTTGGTTTGTGTACACGATTGGAACTGTGATACGAATTTCCGGCAATGTAACATCGTTAAGTTATCCGCTTGAGCCGTTAAGTTTTTAAATATTTTGGTGCTAAATCCGACAAATACGAGGGCTTGTTTTATAATTCAGTGTTTTTTAAATGAAACCAAAATAGATTTTGTAAAAACGAAAGTGTTTGAATGCTTCTAAATAGGCGCCCACTTTCTGGTATGATGCGAACATTTTTCTATCGAGCCATTTCTTACTACATATCTACATATGTATATTTGAAAAATGGGAAAAGTAACATGGAGACAAATCTGGACAATAAAGTAGGTGACGAAACAGTTCGTAGCCCAATTCGGCAGGTTTAGTAATTGAAGGTGTATGAAATGGTGCATTGTCGTAGTCAAAGAGAACTGTTTCTCAGCCAAGTGGGCTCGCTATTTCATCAATTTATCCTGTAATTTACACTATAACACTGCACAGATATTTTTTCAGACAGGAATGCAGTAATGAATACATGAATCAACGGTGGATTGCGCTTAAATGTGTCCAAACCTCCCACCAATGGTCGTCCAACACAATATCATGGACTTTATTAACCACTTTTTTAAATGTGAGCTCATTTGAACGTCGCGGTCGTTCTACACCACCTTTAAGACCACAACGAAGCTCAGTTAATCTCTAGACAACCATTTCATGTGACAGATCAGGAACCTAATTTTCTCTATTTCATGTAATGGTTTCTTTACGCACACGATTTTATTTTTTTTATTTTAACACAAAATTCCACAGATTTAATTTCGGGCTACACGACACCACAGATTTGCTTTCAGACGCTCAAAATTAAAAAAAAAAAATATTTAACAGCCGGACTTGAAATTTGTTGCGTTTACCTAGATAAGATGGCTTTTGTGATATGTGCGCCATCTGGTGCCAAACTCATTGACTTACCAAACAGTCTTCTTAGATTTGCAAATATTAATTGTTTATGTCTTGGGCTTCATTCATATGACTAGTCGCCAATATGGCTGATTTAGAGACTATATTTTTAAGAAACATCGTCGTAGCTCAGTGGTTAGTGCGTTGGGTCACTGAGTGGGAGGTTCGAACCCTGGATACTCTTTAACTGATCCAGAGCATGTTCTTCGGTCATAGGCATATTGTTTCCAGTTCCTATACCAAATTGCCCTTGTCCTCGCCTGACCATTACATTCCTCACCTTCCATTATGATAATTATGATAATTTTATTAAACGTCAATCCTCTTCGGATCATGTAGTTTTATTTTTCAGGTGAATAACCTCGCACCAAACTCAAAAATTTCTACCGAACCGACAAATTTTATAATCTCTACCCAAGGTCAAGTTAAATTACCCAAGGAATAGACTTGTAGACGGTGCGTTTTCCCCTGTTTGTTTCGCCCCATTAATATCTCCACCTAAAGCAATAATTAACACAAAACACGCAACCTAGTTATACTTTGTTTATATATTTTACATACATTATAAACAATTAAGAGTACAGTGTATAAAAAAGTGTAGTTTCGTTGTTCGATAATGAAATGGTTTTTCTTATAACTAAGATTTGCATTAAGGATAATTTACAATAAAATACAAGAGACGACTTTACATTATAACAAAAAAAAGACGCAAAATTAAAAACGATAAGAATACATTAAAAAAATAAATTAAACATATTTTTTTTTCATGCTTAGAAGTGGACAGTGTTCGTTAGTGTTGTTTCGAATGCTTATGTGTTTTGTTCGCCACAGGCGATATGATGGTCCTGATGATGAAGTAAGAGGTCTGGGGAGCATTTAACTGGCTTTTGTGATGTCCGAACAAAAGTTTAAAGCTTCCTTTAAGCATAGTCACGACCACTCTCTAGCTTTCTCATCTATAAGAAATGTTTTAAAAGTTCAGATACTTATCTCTTGAGAGATCTCCATCTTTCCGCACTAACCTCGCGCTCATCGGCATGTGTTCTGTATTTATCCGACAATTCAGCGTTATCCGGGGCTGGCTGTTCCAAGGCTTGTGTGTATATAAGAGCAGCAGCAATTCCACCGAGAATTGGTCCCACCCAATACACCCAATGATAAGTCCAGTTATCTGTCATTATGGCAGTGCCAAGGGTTCGGGCTGGATTCATACTAGCGCCGGTATAACGAATTGTTCCCAAATGGCCGAGGGTAACTGACAGACCAATCGCCAGGGGTGCAGTGTAACGGGAATCTACATTAAATATAAGTGCATTAACTATATTATTTCTCTTTTCAATGCAAATTTAAGGACTTACCAGGCTTATTGGCATCACAAGCTCCAAAGACGGTGAGCACCAAAACGAGTCCGAGGAAGAATTCAATTCCCAAACCTTGGAGCGCGGTGATGTTTGGTGCCAGGGAGGTATGACCCAAGCCGTTGTAGTATACCTCATCCACAAGTGTCTGTTGGGAGATATTTGATTAAACATCACGATTGACAACTGGTTTTATTTTGCGCTTACCTTAACCGCAGCCGTACCTGCTATGGCTCCAATACATTGGAATAGGATGTACAGTACGCTGCGAAGAACGCTAATGCGCCCGGCGGCAAGCATACCCAATGTCACCGCTGGATTAACATGACCTCCACTAACATGACCGACAACCTGTATCCAAATGGGGAGAGAATAAATTAATTTGAATTTCAAATGCATTTCAATTGAGAAGTGGTGTCGGCGGCCGGCGTAGCATATACCACAGACCGCAAGTGCGAAAAAGGAAATAATAGACACGTTTGGTCAGATGTATTGCTCTGTGAGTTCGACATGGTTTAACCGTCATGCGGCTTGAGTCATAGGTAATACTTATGAGTAGATTATCATTCCGTGAGATAGTTATGGTGAAGATTTTAATAAATTTCAACAGCGATGTGGGTTAAAAAATATTTGTAGAGAATGCTAAACTTTGCACAGAAATAGCTAAGAAGCCGTTGTGAAAAGACATGTTCCTCCATGGAACAATTGGACAAATTTAATTTTCTCAATTGTTGCACTTATTTGATTTTGCTAAAAGCCATACTATGCTAATGACATTTTGATGATAATGGACTCTGGGGAAAAAAATGCACCAACAGCGTATGGATCAAAAGGAATAAGGAATGCGATGACGACAAACATAGAGGAAGAGATCACTATTCAAAGACAGCAAGGAATAATTATGAGGCAAACTGTTGACGATGATTCAAAATGAATGCATTTCTAGTTTTTCTGTCAATTAGAGTACTGCTTACTGATAATTTTAAGGTACGATTGAAGCCTACGACACCTTGTCTTTAAGCTCAGCAATAAACAAAATAAAATAGATTCTTTCATTCAATAACAAAGATTTCCAATCTGGGAAAACAATGCCAGTTTTGTACATGTTTCGAAGAAAGGTGTGAGTACATTTATTTTTAGGACAAACTTGTTTCCTTCAACCAGTTACGAAAGGTGTAAAGGAAGTTATGCCCTTAATGTCTGCGGTGCCATATATCTACACATATAATATGATGAAGATTGCTTGTGGGCAAAATTCTTAGGAGCAGTTAAGTTGGCTCGGGGGCAAGTTTTTTTTTATCATTTTCGTGCCTTAGGTGTATATACTCCCATATGTACTCGCGCACTTCGACATAACATAAAATGTCCCTTTAACTTTGAGACCGAGACTACTTTATTCGCATTTCTAAAAGAGGATGGGTGAGTTACAATGGAATAAGACAATTGACAGCATGGTCTTCCAAATCAATAACCCTTCTGGCAAGCAGTGAGGGATATGTCCATTTACATTTGAAACTATTTGATCGTTGATAGCGGTAAATATTAAGTCGAAAATAATTGAACTCAGTCACGGTGAACGCGGGCGCCAAGGCTCAACAGACTACTGAGCGGGAGGTTTGTATTACAGAAAACACCAACAAGGATTGTTACGCTCCGAAAGTAATGACTGCTAAGCCTTCTAAGTTCTTCTTTCGACTATGACCTTAAAGGGTAGGTACCTTCTACATATGTACATATGTAGGTACATATGCGAACAAAATTTATCATGAGGTGTGTTTGGTAAAATATTTGTGTTTGTATTTAGTCCCGTAGATGACAAAACAATATTGAAATAATTTGAATCCAGAACTAACGAATTTCATCGAAAACAAAAAAGCAGATCAATCGGCTATTGTAGGTCCAACCAAAGAATAGCGAATGCAAGGATTCACTCAATGTCACAGATAAAAGTACAGAGATCGGAAGAATAGCAGACTGATGCATACATCAGGTTGGAAACACTTAAATCTTTAGGAACATCAAGGCCACATGGCAAATAATTGGGAACATTGAGAACGGATAGAAAACCTAAATCGTCAAACTGCCAGTAAGTTTTATGAGATTGAAGTAAACTTCCTCTCCTTCTTGTATTCACATTCTAGGCCACGTACATAGATGTTTTTGGAGTTCTTATGAAAAATTACGCATCAGACATGTTACTTAATTACATCCTAAAATTCTGTCCTAAGTCATGGATAAAGTATTTATATATACAGCAAATGCAAGTGGCGTAGTTACGACATTTCTCTTGATCCGTAGCAGGGAAACATTCATTTTAAGCTGAAAATGATTTGGCCTCACCCTATATACATTTGAATGTGTAGACGGAAAGAATTGCTGTAGTTTTTATCAACTTCTTTACATTGAAGCTCCTAACATCAATTCAAACTTTAAGGATTATATAGTAAAAACTTGATATTTTCTGACAAAATTCCTTGCAAAATGCTAAGTACAAAGGACAATACATATATGAAATGTCTACGTTTCCGTTCACTAGGCATGCTGCTTTCGACACAAACGAATTCTATTATTTAATCGGTACACAAGACTAAAAATTGTCAAACAACAATTATCTTTCTAAAATAAATGTTCATAAAAGGCATGCAATACGCTTGACACAATGACACAACAACTGAGCAAATGAGGATTGCCAAATAAGGCAAACGCACCGCAGTGCGTAAGGTCAAATTAATCTTGTTGAAGCTCCCACTGCCAACCTCATCTGACGGTATTGTATAATTAAGTTAACTTACCGTGATTGCTATAAAGACTCCAAGACCAAATGCCAGCGCCTTAAATAAGCCATTTTCTGGTTGTGTGCAAGCGCCACACGCAAAGAAGTTCAATATGAAATTTCCTATAAAAATAAAATACATAATTTATAGCAAATGCATCGAATAGTTTGTGCCAAGGGCATCTCACCTATGAATTCTCCAATCAATGCCTGCCACAGACGTTGGTCCTTTGATCTGAGTTCGTTGATTCCCAGTTTATATTCGAATTTTCCAGCCATATTTCTATCTTAATCAAGCAAGCAATTTCCTGCAAAAATACCGTTTAAATTGATACGATCTATCTACAGGTGTACAAGTAGGTTTAACTGATAACAATTTTTTGATTTTTATTTGGATGATATTAGAAATTCTATTTTGTGTTTTATTTATGATTGTGGCGCACTGTAAATTATTAAATAAAACCTGCGGATAGTACTCGTATCATTTAATTGAATTGACGATTACTGAATTGCGAAAGGAGAGAAAAAGAGATTCCTTTGGATTGCAGATCTGAGCAAGTGAATATGCCGTCCGAACTAGCCCACACGTTGTTTGATTGTACACGACAGTCAACGGATTAGTTCGCGCAGGCAGGCTAAGTAGCCTGTCAAGTGAGCTATTTAGACTGATATCTCGTAGTTTTTTTTACGATTCCAGAGATAGGCATTCTTTTAGAGGCGGCCGATTACGAATGTGCGCTCGGGGGTGTAGGTGTTAGTTAGAATTGACGTTGGATTGTTTTCTTTGAAGCTATTGAAGTGGACTTAAACGTGATGATTTTTGATTTTCCTGTAGATTAACGACGTGTTTAGTGCTTGCGCGAAAGTGATTTATTTCAAGATGACGATTAGACATTTGTGTGTTAATGTTTTCTTTTTTTTTTTGCGCATATGTAGGTAGGTAGGTACATTCGAGTACGTTTATAGAGAGCGGTTGCGGGAATTGACCCACTTAATGTTGATCGAGTTTTATAGTATGAATACATACATATATATATGTACATATGTACATATACACTTTGCATGAATATGCCTAGATGCGTGAAAAGTTTCTGAAAGTGCTGTAATGGTAAGCTAACTGATTAGAGGCATTAGAACTCCCACAACTGTTCTCATTACTGAATATAAAAAAAGCTTTCTATCTATTGCAATTTAAGCTGCAATATATATAGTGTGTATAATGGTTTGGGAGGTGCTCTTTAATGACTGCGATAAGTAGAGTTACAACCGGAAAAGTAGTTTAGTAATCTGTACTCTCTTAAGATTTTTTAACACGAATGCAACTAGACTCGACAACACATTAATTAGAGAATGGGGACATGTGTTCTGCTGGCTATGACACCTGAGTTGGGATCAGTTCGATGACTAGGTCCATGTGTGGAAGCACTACACAAACTTAACCTAAGTTGACGCGAGTTAGTACCCGTTATTCCCAGTTTCTAGTCAACTACGCTATACCCAGCACAACGGACTACATACATACATAGTTCCATTTTACGTGGTCGAATCTAAAAGAATTCCAAACAACTCTGCGATAAAGATATTCATTCCAAAATAGCAAGTAGTACAGGAGAAGAAGTCTTTTCAATTTCACCTGATTTAAAAATCACACATACATAGTTCCGAATCACTCCAAATTCAAGCGTGCATCATGACAATTCGAGAAGAATCAACCTGTAATATACATACAGAGGAAGTAATGCAGCAATAAATGCCTTGAAATCGCCAATAATAAGATCCAAATTGATTAAACAATGCCCCGGGTCTTTAAATGAAATCGTAGGCATAGGGACATTAAAAGCAATTGCAAATGAGCCAGAAAAAGAGAGTGCTAGTCTGTATCTCACTGAAGACAGCGATCCTCCAGTTGTCTAGGCAAATCTGGACAGATCTGAATATCAAATGGATCACCATAGTTCCAATTGACAGAAAGAGCATTAGCTCTACAATTGCAGTCTGATATAAGCTGTAGAGACGTGGAGGAGGAAGAGAAGACAGCTCGCCTTCGACTCGACTCTGACAAGAAAAACATTAGACCACTACTTCTTGAATGAGTTAGGGTTGAAAATATTTTTCTGCTCATTCTACTGTACCTCCCTTTCTCACTTACGTCAGTAGAACATAACCTCAACTAACTGATAAGAATTAGGTAGGAATTGATGCTAGTAATGCTAATCTCATGACCGTAGTCCAAGAAAAAAGAAAAGAGAAGAAAATCGGACCTGAAGCTGCATTTGCACATAATATTGTTCGGCGATTAAAAGAGCTCTAAACCATTCTCGTATGATGTATTACTTTAATGATAAATTCAATAAAGGGTGAATTTATTCAAATAAAAGGTAGGATACTAATCGAGACGCTGTTACAGGAAAAGTCTTTCCGTTCAGATGCACTAAAGGTAAATAAACTCTTCGCCATCAAGTAATTTCCATAATTGAGTTAGATGCTATCGCTTTTACTATTACCATCTGCTAAGCACCCAACGGGTAGGATTAGCATAATATGCTTACAATTTTAATGACCAACTAACCCTAGCTTTTAATATTTAAAGAGAGCAATATACTAAATTTATGTCCTACTTTTTGAGGACGCGTTTTATGACTTATTTAACGACGCTGACAAAGATAAGTAGATTTAGTTGCCTGAGTCACCACATCTAAAAAGCGATTAACTGGTCAACATAAGGTAGACAATGGCATCATACGTCCGATAGAAAGTTGCGGTCATTCGTACTATCAGGTATGAAGATTTGACCACGGGTTCATACACTTTTGATAATCAACTAGTCGCACCAGTACATTACTCGTGTTTTGTTTACGAAAATCTCTCCTATTCAAGACGTAAGCACTGCTTTATCAGGCATTGAGTTAATATACGTTCTCAGGGGTCAATTTAATTGTCATACCGTAGAAACCGTGACACGAGTGTTGACTTTCATTAAAGGTCTTGAAATAGTGAAGTACTTTAGAAAGGTCAAAGTAACGTGACGACGTGAGCTACGCCTACACTATTTATTTGAACAGACTTGCTGATAGCACGTTTCCTACGCTCATTACCCTAACATTTTATTCCACTGGCATTATACGAATGTCATAAAGCAATCTCCAGACTGTCAACACTGCCATTTTATGTCATCTAAATTGAAGTCATATTTTTTAATTGAAAATATTGACTAGATTATATGCGGTAATCTTTTCATCCTACAACTTCGACTCCACCGATGACACAATCCATAGAAATCGAATTAAATTATTTTAATTGCCTTGTAGTGAACCGACAGATGTCTCCAGACTTCCAAGCAATTGCATTTAAAATATAAATTCGCCGCAAAATATTCGGAATATGAAGTCACGTATCGTGATTAGGCTGATTGACTTAAAAAGTATTTTTAAATCGTCAATACGCTGCATTCGCAAGGAATATGGCAATAGACTTAAGCACTAAACACAAGCTACTCGCAAAACAAAAATACACAACAATCGTCGGGTTATTGTTTGGGAGCTGGCTGTGAGGGTGTTTTTTTAAATGTCCTGTGAGCGAATTATCGCTTTCAGTGTTTGAAGCACTCGATTTTTCAAGAGGAACGTTATACGATGGAGAGTACACTTGCAACACTTGTTAAAAATTATAACAGGCGATAGCGACAAGTGTATGCATAGCTGGAGTGGTATATGTACCTTCTTGAGTGGAAAGGGATTGTCGGTGTGGAGTTTACGAGATGACCTTCTCTCATGCTTCTAAAAATATCAAAGATGACAAATTGATGTGAAACAAGCCAAGTTATTGAGAAAAATCGACCATGGAAGACAATGTCAAAGATTTAGCCGGAACTGTAGAAAATCAAATTGACACTTTGTAAGATGGACATCTTGGGGTTCAGCCGGGGTATACCGCTTACCCATTAAGAACAATGTTTTATTCTACTTTCAGAATCACATGCAATTGGTGGTCAAATGATGACTGTGACCGAGTATTGATGGTAAAATTTCAGAGTTGAGTAAGAAAAATCTTTATCCTCCAATATTATGCTCTGACAGAAGCCACGACTGAAGACTAAAAGGACAATTTATACAGCGAACAAGGTGCGGTCACAATTTAACGATTAACAAAGACACCGGGGTCGTCATGGGAGACCGCAACGCTAAGGCATGCAGCTCAAACACTGGACTCAAATACATGGTGAAAGTTCACGTCCTCGGAGATCACAATGCTAACGGTGAACTATTTGTTTGTTTCTGCAATGCCAATCGCCTAGTCATTGAGAGCACTTTGTTCAAGTATAAGGTCTTCCACAAGATCAGTCAGCGAATACCCAAATAAATCGATCATATTACGATAAGCCAATACTTCAGAAATTGTATTCTAGACGTCCAAAACAAACGTGGAACTGGTATCGGAACGATGCGCGACTACCATCTTGCGCTAGCTTTTCCGCGTCTTTTCTCTCGAATTTGCTAAGAACGTCGATACCTGGCACAGCATCGATAGCTTTCGGGATCCCCTAGTGCTCCATTAATTTAGGGACCAACAGAAGCAGAAGCAATCAGTTCCTAAGCGCAGGAGAATCCAATGTACAATTGGATTTCCATTGAAAACGTGTTTACTGGTGGGGCTGACGTCCTTGTTATCACCCAAGAATCAGAACTTTATTAAGGACTGACTGAAGGGTTTCTACTAAGCGTGTAAGAAGGGTAAATCATGCCAATGAGTATTACGATGGGTCTAAATAGACCTGAGTGAGGTAAGGAATATGAATAAGGAATGTAATCATAATAAGATCGCTAAAATACAGTAACGTAATACGTAAAGTATTGATGTATTTTTGAAGGTCAACATGTTCAACCAAAATTGTTAATCCAGAAAAAGCTGATTTAAATTTTTGAAATCTCAAGAAAAAGGAACCGAAGGAAGGTAGGAGTGATATTGGATCTCGTTAATGACTGCTCGCATTTAAACGAGAATCTGAAAGCCATGTAACTCAGATGCACTACAGCAAGGTACATATGTACACTTCGAGGAAAATAAATCACGAAAGCTTAATAGCTGAGTGTCCATCTTTCGTTCGTATCAAGAAAGGGGCCACCGTAATTAAAGAACTACTAGAGCACACCTTGATGGCTCGGTCATGTACCTAGAGCGCATGCACACTACACAGAAAAGGACAACATCATCTCCGATGGGGGTGACCTAAACCAACTCGCCATACGTAACTGGAGGCAGCTGAGTAAGGATCGTGCTAGCTGGACAGGCTTGTTAGTTGAGGCCATGGTTCACCCCAAACTGTGGCGCCACCAAAAGTAAATAAGTAAGTGAGTAATAGCTTACTTTGGCCCATTGCCAGTCAGGTAAAAAACCCTTAACTTTGCTATTTAATATAGTTTCGGAACTCTAAAAGCTAAGCTATCTCTAAGGATTGCCTGCAATCAAGACGTAGCTAATGAAAGCCAAAAATAGCAAAGCAATTGCACGAGTTCGCTGGCAACTTTCTTACAATGTCCTAAATCTAGTTCACAAGATAACATCTTAACTACCGTCTTAGGTCTAATTGTCTACTGTTATCTGTAAGAAACAGGCATCTAACGACACAATAACAATACAAAGCTACAAGCAAACACAGAACAAATTCTTTTACGTAAACCGCACATAAAAGTGATTTGGAACGTGCCCAGCATTGCCAATTTGTGGTGTCGCACAATCATTAACAAACTTTGTGAGTGCCTTTAGATAATGCCAAGTGAGCTCGTAAAACCGACTGTAAAAATTCAATTTTTATTTTAGCAAAATGCTAATAAAACCGAAGTCTAGTGGAAGGCAGGATGCCCTCATCATATTACTAGTAGCGAATCGCAATACCATAGAAGCAATTTATATTTTTATGGACCACCATAAAGCTCAATGCATTTTTGTTAGACTACTTACGGGATACGTATTACCGGTACCGGTCTTTTTTTTTAATGAAATTCGTCTTTTAGTCATGCTCTTGCTTAGCATCAAAACAATTCTGACATCATAATAAATAGCAGGCAAATAGTTGATTCGTAAGAACAAATTGCAAAGTAAGTTCACCTTGATTTGAGCGTTTTTTTGTTGGTGCAGATCACTTTCAAGATCAGCATCATTTCTGTAATAGGCTAATGAGCACGATCCCCCCCATAGTCGCATGCTTTGGAGAGGCACCTTGTTAGCTCACGATCAAGTCATGGCTTTAATTCTGTGAGAGAATTGATCGCGGTGTGAACAAATTTGTAGTATGAGCTCACCAAGGCACCGCAGGCTGTGGATGGATTAGAACATAACTCATAAGGCCAACTGGTGATCTCGATTCGAATTTAACCAAACGCTGTTGAGGGATGACTGAATCGGCGTTAAAAAAAAACAGAAAATAAAACGAGAAACACTTGAGGCGTACAAGAGTGTGGGCTACTAAGAATTTTAATTGAAAATCGCGTATACAGTCCAGAGAAGGAAATAATAATAGAAACTAAAATAATTGTTTGCGTCTGATAAGAAGCTTCGTATTGTTGTTTTTAAGTCTTGCTTTCATATTTCCGGTTTACTCTAAGCAGTCATTGTACGAGAATGCGTGGGAATGGCTTGCATGAGATTGAACGTGGACCCTATTTCTTAGTTATCAACTCTAAATGTCAATCTGGTAGCTATGAGCTGTAGAAGATCTTTGCAACAGGTTTATGAATGGGCAGCTCGTTAATGGTTACAATGAATTCTGAATGGAAAGGTACGAGTACGAGTTAGTAATTTCGTAGAAATTGCATGACCGTCAATCGACAAACAGTTAATGCATGCAATTTGAATTGTTGAGTGATTTTCCTATGTCGATGGAAAATTTGTAAAGCAAACCAAATGGAAACTTGGCAGAGGGTATCATCAGATATTTTACACCTGTAGTCAAGTCACATACAAATAGGTTGCTTGTTATTTAAAAGACTTATAGATATATTGGGTAAGGGAGTGCTACCTCAGCTTTCATCGGTTAATGGGTTATGAAAAGGCGAGCATGAGCAGCACATGAAGATGACAACTCCTGCTCTTAGGCTGCACATTAGGAGCAGCGAGTTCTCTCGCAGATTTGATTCAAATTCCTTTGGCAGGATGTTAACGAAAAGGAGTTTCTACTAGTAATTTTGATTTACGTGCGTAAACACATTTTGAAGGCCGTTTTGTAATATCTGTGATCATCACTCCTTTTGGGACTTCATAAAACATTTCAGGTATGAAAATGTGGTTTAGATATTTAAGTACCGACATTTGTTAAGGTACAATTTAACATATTAATCAGACTAAATTCTGACATTTTAAAAATTTGTTGTTCAAGTGTAAAATGATAAATGATCGGCAGAGGATTGACACAAATACATCTTCTTAATGAGTGTGGGACATTTATAAAGGTCTCCTCCGCCTCTAGAACGAGGTAGCACACTTTGCTCATTTATTGATAAAAGTTATGACGACAGCTGAAGTGACGCCAGTCATAATCCAGTTTTCCCCAAGTCTTAAAACCATCAGCCTCACCATCCATCTTGGTGACCAGGTACCAAGTCAAGTTTGACTTTATTGTTTCTCGAAAGAAACTGTAAGGCTTAGAAAAAGCAGCACTTGCGCACTGAGTATGAGATCAGCACGCACTTCAGTCAGCAAGACATTGGGACACATTCCCATTCACATTGGTGTATAAAAACATGAACTTCAACTCCAGGTTCTATTGGTGGGGCACCCTTAGACCTTTTAGTAATGCAGGTCCTTTTCTAATCCATACTCAAATACTCTTCTAAAGTACAAATCGAGGAAAAAATACTCGTAGATTTTAATTCGAAGACACCGGTCATCGGTTTTCAGCTTCAGAAAATCAATTTAAATAAATAGTGTCCACATAACAGCAACCAAAGTAGTTATAATGAGAACTTGTTCAATAATTTTAGTTTTAAGTTATTAAGCAAAAATAGAAAAATGCTCATCCTGCATGACTAAAAGCTATTTAAGTTCCTTGCGAACCTGATTATATTCTGCTCCACGTCCAGTAAAGTTCGTTACAGTTCAACCGCAGGCGCCTAAAGGTTAATTGAGGCTGGTATTCCAATGATGCCATGTACATTTGTAATAACTTAGTCACGTACTAAATTCCGCTACCTACACTAACTATCCAGTCACTAAATTGTTTTCATTTAAGTCACAAATTTTGTTTTTACTTCATTAGAACAATAGTCCCAATGTCGAGTCATAATTTCCAGGCGATAGTGTCCATATATCTTTATTTTTTTGAAGTCAATCTTGCATGAGATAATTTGTTGCAATTAATAAAAAAAACAGATTTTCGCACACAAATTTGTTGTAATTTGAGCTTAAAATGAATTTAATGTTCTCTCTTTACTGTCGGGCATTCTTTTAAGGTGAACGAAATGAGTGGAAGAAAACATATCATTTTAATCAGAAATTGTTCGCGCATAAGTGACGTGATGTTATTGATATTGTGTACCATGATGGGATTTAAGGCGTTTGTGATCAAAAAGATTGTATCCACGATAATGTACGAAACCTGATTTTGTCAGACGCAATAACAAAAACAACATCAATAGGAAGAAATCGAAGAATTTGTTCAGTCTGTATTTGACGATATGTACATATGTATGTACGTACATGTATAGCACTGAAGGAAAAATTAGGAAAGGATAAACAATATTTTAATGCAATGCGCAGTTGAATGTTTTTTTTAATTTTTATTTTGTCAGCCTCACGGCCCTTAGTCCGTCTCATCCTGTATTGCGTACCTTTAGGCGGTAATAAGAAAACTTAATTGCACGAGACTGGAATAGTAATGAGGATACGTCTATGTGAGCTTACAAGACCGTGGGAATATGTAACCCTCTATGTTGGAATCATCAAGATCAATTTTATTGATAAATTGAAATTTGCAGCAATATTCGACGCAATACGTGATATACATAATTATATACAAGCATGCTAATGCCAAGTCATGTTCGTTTGCTAAGTGATCACATAAACAAGAGCATCTAGTGTTAAGGAAGCAATTCGCTACTCAGTGCACCTCAATCAAATTTGATATCTAAAATTAGTCGTGTATTTAATTTCACGTATAAGAGTGCACATTGTTTTTTTGAAAATATTTAAAAATTCCGCACGACTGCTTCACTACAGTTCCGCTCTAATTGGTAACTAAGAATTGTGCCCTCGAGATTTTTCGAAAACTGTGTGTTAGGAATTTTTAATTTGGAAAAGATGTTGGCATAGAAATAAATTCCTGCTAATATGATACAAATATATGTAAATAAAAAGGTGCAGGAGACCGCATGTGGTATACTTTTTCACAAAAGTGGAAGGACCTTCAGTTTAAAGTCATATCCGATATGGAAATTAAAAAGCTTTCCATGACATTTTTTACTCGCTGCCGTTTGTCAGACATTCGCGAAAGGTGGGACCGTTCTTGAATAAGAATAAGATTTTAAATTCTGCGTGTGAAGTTTGAAGTAAATCAGCAAATGTTCGCACATACAGATTGGGAGATAGGTAAACAAAATTTGGAGAACCATTTCTTGGAATCATCTTGCATCTTAAAATTAAGATTACTCAAATCCGCGAAATCAATAATTTTTACGAAAACATTAGATGGCTTTTACAGAAACTAAAACGGTAGTGAAAACTTTTTTCAATATTTAAAGTGCCCAAGTTCCTCTGCCCTAGCAACCTTTTTTTGGACAACACAAAACATTATAACCCAAAGAGTATTTCGAAGTTCAACTTTAACTGTCTTAAATTGATTCCCTTCGAAAGGCGGATAAAACACATGCATTTTCTAGGTATCGGATCGAATTTAATGTTTTAATCAAGTCTTATTTACGAGTAGCTAAGTAAATAATTGCAAATCACTATCCATTTACTCTGCGTCCAGAAGAGTTGTGTAACGACGATCATACATATGTATATGTATGTATGTATATACTAAGTTAAGAAAGGTCGAAGAATAATGTACAAATATTACTACATCGAACTGGCGATTACAAGGTTCTGACCTTTTTATACAAGTTCAGAAACAGTGAAATCAATTAGAGTCCAAAACCACTCCACATAAAAAAATTAAATCTTACCAACAAATGAGTACAATAACCTAAAACACAAATGTCAGACCGGATTTTTAAAATTTTAATTAGCAATGAAAGTTCAACACACTATTGAATAATATAATATATGTTACCTTTCAAAAATATTTTTTGGTTTTATAACCATTGAAGACCGTTGGTTTGAGGGATTTGCGCTGGTATTTTTGTTAAAGATACTGGGAAGGAAAAAGGAATTGAGGAACCGAAAATAATTCTGCAAATTCATGGACCTTGTTTTTAAAGTAAAGTGTGTGCAAGCAGATGGGCCGTATACATATGTGTTTACGAGCATTCAAACAGGAAAAGACTATTTACAATACTTGAAAGGATATGACTACGATTGAAAAGAGAAAATGGTAAGTTGTACATTTTGAAATTATTTATTTTTTGCATCTCTTGGGCGTTACAACAAATTATTTCAAACACCATCGTAAAAAAATGTGAAAGTACGTTAAGGATACCTTAAGCATTAACATTAAATGGTGGCGACAAACTGCAAACTGTCAAATTGCGGTGACATTAATGTTAGAGGAGACAACATCTATTTGATACATCAAATCTTTCCGGGTATACTCTTCTGGTGATAGGAACAAGCTGGCTATTAGTGAAGGCATCACCTTTCTTTCTTATCCCTACAGTTTTATTAAGTACATATTCCCAAGGACTCTCAGTTTGCCTGCTGGCAACCAACTTTCCCTAAACTAGGTTAGTTAGAGAACCTAGAGATCGATGTTTTGATACACGAATTGGTTTAAAGATATGCGGAACCTATTTGAAGAATTTTTCTGACATCCTAGTCAAACAACTACCTTATCAAACGCATTTGCATACATACATATGTACATATGTATGTTAACTTATTTTCTTCTACGTAACCTAGTCGTAAATCAATCTTTGTTTCAAAGAAATGAAATGTAAACGCTTTCATCACTCCCAATTAATCTCAGACATGAACTTCAACTCAACCCTCAATCACTATATAGGGTAAATTGATAGCGACCATGACAACAAATCATTACAACGTCACCAGTATAATTTCTCCTTTAATAACTTAATTCACAAAACATCAAATTATATCTGAGACTACAATTCCTTTGCAACTTCAATTGTACGAGTATGTACATAGTCGTACATATGTATGTATGTCTTCCAGTTTAGCTATTAAAAACTGATCGTGATTTGCTTAGATTTATCGCATGTATATCGTAACTTCAAATTCTGTATAAGTGTTAAGCGTCGGTTTATTTTCTTTTACTCCCAAAACCTGTTCTCTTCTCAAATCTACTCATAAGAAATTTTTTTCACATAAAAAAGGAGAATACAACAATTGAAGCAAAAAAAAAAGAGAAAAAAACCCTCTAATATGTACTTGAGTACAGTTCGTCTGGTGCGTCAAAAGCTGCTATTGTTCTTAGTTTTTTATTTCGTTTATTAAGGGATGGGACTAAAATCTCCAAAAGCAGTTTGATTGGTGTAAAGTGCCCTGCTTCCTTTTTTTGTATGTAATTTTAAGTTAATCGCAAAAGAAATTGAATGCTACAATATTTTTGAGAATTTTTTTGTAAATTTGGAGCTAGGGTGCTTCAAAAATTTTATATATGTATATACATATGTATGTACGAGTATTCAATACTTGCCGACACCCGAACGGACCCGTATAAATGAACCCAATTTGAAAGCGACTTGTAAATTTACGCTTGCTATGAACCCTTTCTTTTGCTTGTAGTTTTACCTTCCCTTAATAATTGCCTGTACGTTTGTGTAAGCCGCATCAAAATCGATTCAATGGTTTGGAAGTGTTTACCAAACAAATTATTTATATTTTTTGTTTATACGAACGGAAGTCATAGAAGAATAATCAAATTGTAACTCGTTTTCCAATCAACATTTTTGGCATCGTCCTGAGCAGATATCTATGTTTTCGAAGAAAATTGTACGAAATTGTTTACACAATGCAATGTAAATTTGCATTTGTGTTTCGGAATTGCTTATTTCAATTTAATTGTGACGACACTACGCATACTTTCGCTTTGCAAATTTAAGCAAATCATTTGCAGTACAGCGTATAAGTTCGTCATTGACCACGAAAACCCTTATCGACTGGAATGGCGTTGTAATATACGAGTATCTTGCTCCTGCATTTGTTTGAGGGCCTTTTCAAATATGCAGAATAAGGTTTTTCAATGGAAGCTTCTCTCACCATTTATCAAACCTAAGCTGTAAATATTTAATACTTGATCTTTGTATGGGATCCAGGAATTAGCTTCTCGTTTTCTTTTTTCGCACGAAGAGACCTACAGTTTAACACCGTAGTTGAAAGACGAATTGAGGAGCTTTATAATAACAGTTATTATTTTCAGACATTTGTCAGACATTCGCCAGAGGAGGGGCCATGAAAATCCCTTTTTTTTGTTTTTCTGGAATTCGAACGCACTAGCCACTGGGCCCAACGCCCAAAAAATACTCGCATTAATTATTTTTTTTGGATAAGAGGAAATGGTAATTAAAAAAAATATTTTTAATGAATTTATCGAAAAATTTTTTTGCAAGGCATGAGAATAGAATAGAAATAGTAGAACGCGTCAGTTTTTTCCATTCAAAATTTTATTTTTCACTAAAAAGGAAATGTTTAGCATTTAATTACTACATCCTGGGTGTTGGATTGAAAATAAAGTAGTCAACCGAAAAGTTGATAATTTTACCTATTATCTACATGATTCATATAATTTAACTCCGTGTTTACTTAATTTGACAAAATTTGTTAACCTTCAACGGACCCTGAATTATTTACCTAGCACATACTCGTAGACTCTTCATATTGACGATAATTAAATGCTTAGTGATTGTTATTCACAAAATTAAAATGGTGGCGTGTTCTTATACTGTTCTGCTCAAAAACATCAATCAAAATGTAGGTATAACTGTTAATTAATCTCCGCACTAAAAATTTCTGCAGCGAGGATATAATGCCTAAGAACACCTTCATGTATTTTTCCAAACCACTGCTAATTATAATTTATTTAGTAAGCTATAAACAATTTTTCCCTCCCTTTAGACAGTGCACCAACAATCAATTTGTGTAATACAATACATAATTATTTTAATTAACACCAATATATTAAATCTTGCACAAAAATTAAGGACACTGCATGGTTCATACCTGTTGGAGATGTAAGAATGTTTTTTTTAGGGCAAAATTAATACTTTCACTCGAGGATGCCCTCCGTTAGGAACAGTTAATTTATAAAATTACAAAAATATAGTTGTCACAAAATTAAAAAAAAAAATAACACTAAGCAAATATAATGCGATGCGCGCTTTTTAATATACGATCGCGCCAATTTAACACTCAAATGTGAACTAAGCAACAGCAGCACACGGCACACAGAGTAGAGGTTTTCGGTTTATCGTTTGCTGACAGACTGTGTGTTATACTCCCTCTTCTGGTTAATTTTTCTAGGCTTTTAGCCGATGTTAGCTGCAGAGTGCAAAACGCTAGACTGATCGAGTAACACAGTGTCGATCGTACATCAAACCTGTGTCGGTTTCAATGGTACATTGCAGTCATGCCTTAGCCGAGCGATTTGTAGAATTAGGTTGAGTACATTCGTTAATTCTAGATGTGCACGAGTGCGAGTACGCGTACGGTCAAATTTGGACTTATGCTGGGCTGGTTATGATGGTGAGATATTGTTTTCTAACTGAGCTTGTGTGTGTGGATGCAGCGATCGAAGTGTTTCCTCTGGTAAACACGTTGTCCACTTGTGTATGCCACGACTGGCTACGGCGATGCCGAGTGAGTCAATAATGACTTCATGTCCAAGTGGTCAACCACTTTAAATTTGTGTTGTCCAAATTTTGATTATAATAAATTTCTTTGCTGGGCTATATTCGGAGTGATTTTTGGGTTGGATTGACGGCCCGCAGAGAATATGAAGACATACATATCTAAGAACACTTGTCGATGCGAGCATCCGTGTCGTCGGGGAAACGAGGGTGGTTTTATGTGTGTTTTGATGTAATAATTAGGGAACACTCTTGCCGTCCACGACAAAGTGAATTCTATTTTTGGGACTGTGGTAATCAATTGTTTTTGGGGAATGTTCATAGGTGCATAAGTAAGGTAGTTGTTTAGAGCGATCAGGCAATTCATTCAAATTCAAAGATAGTACCAACTAATCTCGGTTCGAAGTCATTTAGTGCGCATTAAAAATTTCATGCACAAAGAATGCAAAACTTTTCCACTGGAGCCCAATTTTGCATCATCTGTGTATGCATTGTCAACGGTTTGATTGCCAATTAAAATCGCAAACAAGTCTTAGTTTTTTGTTGGCTCTGCATGCGAAATATTTTATCAAAGTGAAGGTGTAGATGGTTTTGTTGCGATCATAATTAGCAAGTAAGTAACAATGGTATGGAATCCCCGTTCAACGTTCATACAACTTACATAAGTTATGGGAAGATCAGAATTGGTACAGAGGACAGTAAGAAGTAAGGTGAAGCGTTGATTAGTGGATATAGAATGCACAGTTTTATACATATTGGTATATGAGGTTGCTGAATAACGTGGTTTCTTAAGAAATCAATCAAAATCTTGAAGGTGTGATTTTGTGTCGAAAATTCTCTTTTATTGGAATATAGTCAGCATTTTTGTGAGAAAGTATGTATGTAGGCGCTTTGTGAAGCGGACGGGAGTCGGGATTTTTAAAAGAGAAAAAATTTGTTATCTACTCTGGATCTGCAGATTGAGTCCACTGAGAGATTCATAGCATATGAATGTTAAGATGATAATTTGCTACTCTTCTTCTTACGATTTACGCTGGTGGCTGTGGCATCCTTCTTAACAAATGATTAAGTTTTCTTACCATTTTTGTCATTAGTGCCGAAATCTATTGAAAGAGTAAATTTGCAAGATATCTGACTGTATAGAAACATGAGTAAAGTTGCGGTTAGTCCTTGCAAATAATTTCACAGATCTTCGTCTGGAGTCTTGACCGTTTTAAGGTCAGAGAAGTTTCTGAAATGTTATTTTCCAAGCGTTTGGGCAATACCTATGTTATCTAGGATAATGCAAAATTCAGTACCAGACTTAATTTTTTTAGGGTCGATGATATCTGAATAAAAAGACTGCGAACGCTTGACATAGTCTCAATTTCAATTACAGTTTAAAAGGGGACTCACCCAAAAAAAAAAAGAAGTTTTGTGAGCTGCACTGGCAATCTGTTATGGACTTTCCGGCTTACAGATGTACGCATTATAGTTCCTACGTCGCTAGTATTTTTTCACTTGATCATGACAGCAATTGTTATCATTGGTGTATCACAATTCTTTTCGCAAGTTTAAACGAACTAAGCGTTTTTGTAAATGATGCGATCTTTCTGTTAATTCTAGAACAATTTTCTATTCAGCTTGACTTCCAATCAACGTCTCCCAGCGCTTCGGTAAGTGCAAACTGCGGAACGTTCGAAGTGCTGAGGTCTTCAACTTGCGATCCCATGCCCGCTTAAATTCTCAAATAATTTTCAGATAGCTCCATTTGATATTTGCATTCTCATAAAGCCAATAACAACAGGAGTTTTTGTAACTTTGAAATTTTTAATCATAAGCTATTTGTGGGACGAATTAGCGATTCCAAAATAAACTTATGTAAGTCTTGTGGAAGTTATTCTCAGTAGATCGTGATAGAATTGTTTGCCAATCGTTTTCATTTGTAAGCCTTAAGTATTTTTCGACACAACTAACTTTTCTACTTACCTTCCTATCTACGTGACTGCAAAATTTTAGTTTACCCAGGAATATGGACTGTTTGGCAGTCATAGCCACATTTCATCGTGAATTCTTCAGTTGTAAAGTTTCATTTTAAACTTAGACACAAACCATTGACACATCGTAAAGTCAAAGTAATTTTAATTTTATTAAGAAAATGTGATAAGATTCGTTGTGACAAAAGAGAGTCGCACTGCATTCTATTCAACTCGAAAATGCTACTTGTGTTTTTATTTTGTATAGAATTGTTGGATCAAGCCATGAAGGAAAGAAGTTATATAATTTCTATCTTTGTTTTGAATTTATCAATTGGATTGTGTATCCTAATTTGTTGATGACTTCTGCATGTGTGCTTTGAAAACCCTATTTAGCTATGATCATATTTCTTCTACTGCTCGATTTATTTAAGCCAGTTTCCCAACATAGAGGCGTCGTCTAATGCGTACTCCTTGAAAAATTCTTATAGTTATGTACACTTTAACGTTTAATATGGTTACAAACAATTTTGTATCCTTCTTTTCGATAACAGCATTGTTTTCAGAGCAATATTTCCATATCTGAGACATTGCTCGAGCGCTTGCTCCGATAAGCCTGTAGCATTGACCTCTGAGTCCTGGTTTCAAAATATGTTGATTCGTAATTGTTTACTTTACTGAGCTATCACCATTGACGTCAGCCCATCAATTTGTCGGTTGCCACTTATTCATACATCATCACTTTGGCATTCAATTCGAGAAATGAACCTCTAGTCGGTTATGGCGGAACGCTGTTTTGCATAGTTCTCTAGCTTCTTCAATAAGAGAGTTCAGTTAACTCGGCTATTGAGTTACAACCCAGGAGGTAATGATGTAAATACTTTATTACCAGTTCCAAATTATGCACAAACATGTACATACACATATGGACATTAAAATAGAGACACCGTGAAATTTTTCTAAAAAATTGAAATTAAAAATTATATTATTAATTCATGTATGTATGTATGTATGTATGTATGTACATCTTAAGATAAAAACTGTTTTGCGTTAAAGTTCACTTACTCGTTCATTATCGTTTCTTTCAAAAAACAACAACGATGAACTACAGAAACCTCTCAAGGTCACCACAGCGATTGTGCTTCCCATTTTGGTATGATTTCATCGACCTGTCAAGAAAGGAAGTAATGTAAAAATATATCAGGATTGCAGATAAGGTCAAGTCATGCAAGTTCCCCAAGAAAATTATTTGCTTCGATGACTTCACTCAAATTATGCCACGTGAGTTATTTTTAAATTTTCAAAATGACAGCAATACACTCATATGTATCCGTATCCGTATATGCACAACGCATTAAATCTTGCACCATTTATAAGACATTTTTATTTTACTAAATAGCGTAAACAAATGAATTTTATCTGAAAACATTTATTAATAGTCCATGTAGCTGTAGATTGTATTGTTTCTTAAATAAATATTAAATCTATTGACTCAGACGCAGACTATAAATATCCTTGGCGTGGTCTTTATCACCTGTATTCTTTGATCTTAGGGTTCACCCCATGAGTAACTCAGTAGGCACTTAAAATTATTTTGAAGTTGTTAACCTATTGGAAAACAAGAAAGCCTTATAGCGATGTATCTTGTACACAATGGGTTCGGTTACAAGACAATACACACATAGTACACCCATTTGAGTTATTATCCATAAAAAGTGCAATGCAAATATTCCACACATTATTTTAAATGTGTTTAAACAAAAATACTTTCGTCGAATGATATCTGAAACATTAAATGAGTACAAATAGCAAAGGAATGCTACCAACCCGATTTCTAAGGTTACCGCTAACCCTACCTATAATAAAATCTTTAATTAATTGAAATCGTAATTAAAGTCTCCGTTACAATCCACACGACTGATAACACTGATAACTTTTACTAATAAAGCGATAAAAGAGGATTTCTTGAATGGAAGATATTAAGCGTGTTCATAACTAGATAACAACGACAAATCCAGTAGTAAAAATAAAAATTAAAAATTCCTCGGCACGCACTTTCAGGAAGACCATGAAGCGCGTACAACACACATTAGGTTAAATGCCGCTCTTCACTGTCATGGTTACGAAGATTAATCGTTCGTAGAAGCAATCGAAATACCTACGATGTAAGTGTAATTTAATCGTTTTCATTAATCACATGCAAGTGAATCATTTTACTAAATAATTAGCTTTACAATTGCAATCTGCAGCGAATAGGAACATGAACAAACAAAGAAAAACACCTTGAAAGGGTTATTGATGTCATTATAAAAATTTCCATTAAATACGAGAATATTGAGGGCGGAAATAGTGACAGATACTTTTCTATAACTAATGGGAATCGAATAATTTCACCTTTTATAAAAAGTTCGTTTGAATTGCATTGAAATTCAAAAATAAATTGCATACTTTTTGGCAGATTATTAGTACTTTCCATATAGTAGGGGCTCTGTTAAGTGGCCAAATAGACATCGGTTTGTTCGATTCATTCATTTTATTTTGTGAAGTTCAACTTACGTATCCTTTACAAGATATGTTTAGTTGAAAGAGCAAATCTCTGGGAGTTATTTCGGAATGGGTGGTTGGTTCGAAGTTTCCCACTTCAGGGACTTATTCGTTTCTATTTCTGAGTCATGACTGATTGGTAATCTCTTGTTCTGATACTCAGTCATGAGTGTTAGCGTTATCTCGTCTCTGGTAGTTATTTTGGTTGGTACTTAAAAGAATATGACTTCATATGTACATATATCGGTCGCTTTTGAAAAATTGGAAGTAGTAGATCTCAGTTCGATAAGGAGTCCCAAAACAATTTTGCAAGAATATAACCATGTAATGGCGAAGACTACTAATACGATAGAAAAAACTATAATAGAGGCAGGGAAAATAAGATAAAGGAACTGAAATTCAAAAAAAATTCTAACAAACAGTTCGCATCGGGCTTATCGCATTCATTTGTGATACTCGTATGTGCGTTACATTTTTTGCTACATTAATGTAAGGCGTCTACGTAGAGATGAATTGAGAACCTTTTCATGTTTAAAGATAAGTGGCCACAAAGGAACTCATTTCAAGAGAAAGTTGTAGGGAGTTTGGTTCGTACTCCTATGGCTAACGTACTCCTATACCAACGAACTGAAAACAACAATATCTCTCTGTTTCTAACGTAAAAAGAAAAAAGCTTAAGAAACGCTTTTAATCAAGTCTTCGTCTTAAATCTTTAAGAGGGAGGCCGTAAGTAATGATTAGCATGTAAATAGGTAACCAGTCAGATGTACGTGTCCACAATACTGGGTTGAAGAACTCCTTTTGCTAAATTTCAAGATGCACTAATTATTCGACCAGGAAAAACTGTTGATTTTCGGCTTTTCTGATGGCATAGATCTCGAGAATAGAAATAGTATGGATCAGCAATGAAATCAATTGATTAAGCCTTGCACCGGTTAAACTGCATTAAACTGAGCATGAAACCAAAGTAATCGTTAGAGGTAGTATGAAAAATAAGAAGCAATCGGATTAAAAACTACTCAGACTACTCTAAAACTGATGATATTTAGCGTGGCCTGAGTCTTTGGCTACAAAATCGCTATCACCTATAGGACACCCTTTAGAAGGAAAAGGTCTGCAGCGAAGGAATTTAGCAGGGAAGATGAAAACCAATGCTTCGTTGAAGGCATCTTTTCGACAACAAAAGATGGAATTGACTAGAGCCAGACTGGGATGAGTGGCCTTATTTTCAATTGCCATCTCAGACCAAAATGGTAGAAGTGGGGAAGAGTTATTCTTCTAATAATTTCTGTGATGATCTCACCCCGTGGCTCAAGTGGTTAGTGCGTTGAGTGGGAGGTTCGATGTTCGAATCCCAGAAACACCAAAAAGTTTTTTCACGTTCCCACCTCTCGCAGAATATCTGACAAACGTCCGAGAGTAATAACTGTCAAGAGAAAGCTTCTCAATTTGCCTTTCGGATATGGCTCTAAATAGTAGGTCCCTTTCATTTGTGTGAAAAATATAACACGCACAACACAAATGGTCGCGAGAAGCAAGACCCTGGACCACATACGGTCCGTTGCGCCAAGTATTTGTATTTTGATGGTCTCGCTGTTTGTTGTTCTACCTGAGCACAGGCAAAAACTTAGACTATCCAGGACATTGCAACGGTCCTAAGCACAGGTGTTATGTGTTCTTTTTAAATGAAAGCATTTATCTTGTCCTCCCCACGTTTACCGCCAGATCAATCCCTGCAAGTGTATCACTGACAGCTTGCTTTGGTCTACCAATGATGTCGATATTTTCCGCGTATGCAAATAGCTGGACAGACTTCCAAGAGACCGTCCCACTGTATATAGTTGATTGAGTTTAGCTTTAACTAAAACCTTTATGATATCGAAGGTCTCGGTGTAGTTTGTTCTATTTTTGATCGATGGATCAGAGAATGCTTTCTCGAGTTCGATGAAAACAATGCTTAGATCCTTTAAGGCATTCCAGTGTATCCCATGATAGATGCTTAGATCTTAGACTGCGTAGACTGCCTATTTACTTCTAATAAATTCGCATTGATTGTTCTTCAGCCCAACTTCTTGACAAAGTCAAGCCCTTATTAGGATGCCAAATAGTCAAATCAATGGCAGAAACTAGACAGTCAGAGGATATCCTTGAACGAAAGATTGAAATCGCTTAGATACATAATCGTATGAATAACGCTGAATTACAAATTATATACAATTTACGAGATCTTTTTATTTTCTATGATTCTTGTACACACCTACTATCAAAATTACGGCGAAGTCCTTGGAGTCCTAACTGGTTTATTTATTCATTTTTCATTTGGCTAATAACTTTCAAATATATTCGTATGAGTGGTGACTCACCAGTAATGCAATAAGCCCTGGGGAAGTCATTCATTTTATTATACGCAAATTCTGATTGAAATCTGGTCAACAACATAAAAAACAATTTTTTTTCAATTTCCTAATGACAACTGTGTAATAAAGATCCATCCACTCAATATTAATCACACCTCTGTAATTCCATTAGAAATTTTAAAGATTAGCGAGAACGATACCGAATAATGCCCGAAAACTGAAACATCACCAGGTATAGCGATTACCATGAAAAATCCAATTAAATTGTGACGAACTGCGGGTTCGTTTGCCTTGCTTTATATCGGATGCCACCTATTCAAGCAAGAATTTAAATTTCAGGAAATAGTAGTGAAAATTGAAGGTGCTATAGATGAAAAACCCCGTTGCACTTAGATTTAAAATGCAAATCAGGCGAACATTGTTTTGTTACAGAATACGAACAAAATTCGCACGTCGTATTTCCTATTATTCGGAACACGTAAAAAAGCGTGCTGATTTTAATAATTACTTAAAACGCTAGAAAATTATTTGCTGTACACTGCGGATTTTTTTGTTTTGTTTAAAAATCTGCGTTGTTAGTCAGAAAAGGAAAAGAGATACAAGACGTTGAAGTTGATCGATTTTGATGCGATTAATGGTTGAGTAGGAATTTAAATTAACTTCGACAGGTATCCTGTAAACGGTGACATGTTTGTAGAGTTTTCTTAATTATCATGCAATCGGGAAGCGTATGACTTGATTTTGAAAGTGGAAATCCCGACTTTTGGCGTAAGGTGCTTGAGTAGGTGGAGTTCGATCAGACGATATTCTGTGGGTGCAGTCTTGTGAGTAAAGCTGTTGGTCATCAAGGAATGTTGGCTTTTCTGTTTAATAAATATTTCCAAGCAGATGGAAAATCGTTCATTTTTATAATCAAACAACAGAAATACATGTCAGCAGTCTGGTATGAGGAAATCATTTGCAAAAAGTTTTAGTTTTTTCCATTATTTGATGTATCTTTTCGTCTAAATGCAATGAAAGACATATATCACCATCCAGAAGGTCCTGCAAGGCATATTCTTAAAGTGTTTTCGATAATGAAAAAATAAATTGCATACTTTTTGGCAGATTATTAGTACTTTCCATATAGTAGGGGCTCTGTTAAGTGGCCAAATAGACATCGGTTTGTTCGATTCATTCATTTTATTTTGTGAAGTTCAACTTACGTATCCTTTACAAGATATGTTTAGTTGAAAGAGCAAATCTCTGGGAGTTATTTCGGAATGGGTGGTTGGTTCGAAGTTTCCCACTTCAGGGACTTATTCGTTTCTATTTCTGAGTCATGACTGATTGGTAATCTCTTGTTCTGATACTCAGTCATGAGTGTTAGCGTTATCTCGTCTCTGGTAGTTATTTTGGTTGGTACTTAAAAGAATATGACTTCATATGTACATATATCGGTCGCTTTTGAAAAATTGGAAGTAGTAGATCTCAGTTCGATAAGGAGTCCCAAAACAATTTTGCAAGAATATAACCATGTAATGGCGAAGACTACTAATACGATAGAAAAAACTATAATAGAGGCAGGGAAAATAAGATAAAGGAACTGAAATTCAAAAAAAATTCTAACAAACAGTTCGCATCGGGCTTATCGCATTCATTTGTGATACTCGTATGTGCGTTACATTTTTTGCTACATTAATGTAAGGCGTCTACGTAGAGATGAATTGAGAACCTTTTCATGTTTAAAGATAAGTGGCCACAAAGGAACTCATTTCAAGAGAAAGTTGTAGGGAGTTTGGTTCGTACTCCTATGGCTAACGTACTCCTATACCAACGAACTGAAAACAACAATATCTCTCTGTTTCTAACGTAAAAAGAAAAAAGCTTAAGAAACGCTTTTAATCAAGTCTTCGTCTTAAATCTTTAAGAGGGAGGCCGTAAGTAATGATTAGCATGTAAATAGGTAACCAGTCAGATGTACGTGTCCACAATACTGGGTTGAAGAACTCCTTTTGCTAAATTTCAAGATGCACTAATTATTCGACCAGGAAAAACTGTTGATTTTCGGCTTTTCTGATGGCATAGATCTCGAGAATAGAAATAGTATGGATCAGCAATGAAATCAATTGATTAAGCCTTGCACCGGTTAAACTGCATTAAACTGAGCATGAAACCAAAGTAATCGTTAGAGGTAGTATGAAAAATAAGAAGCAATCGGATTAAAAACTACTCAGACTACTCTAAAACTGATGATATTTAGCGTGGCCTGAGTCTTTGGCTACAAAATCGCTATCACCTATAGGACACCCTTTAGAAGGAAAAGGTCTGCAGCGAAGGAATTTAGCAGGGAAGATGAAAACCAATGCTTCGTTGAAGGCATCTTTTCGACAACAAAAGATGGAATTGACTAGAGCCAGACTGGGATGAGTGGCCTTATTTTCAATTGCCATCTCAGACCAAAATGGTAGAAGTGGGGAAGAGTTATTCTTCTAATAATTTCTGTGATGATCTCACCCCGTGGCTCAAGTGGTTAGTGCGTTGAGTGGGAGGTTCGATGTTCGAATCCCAGAAACACCAAAAAGTTTTTTCACGTTCCCACCTCTCGCGAATATCTGACAAACGTCCGAGAGTAATAACTGTCAAGAGAAAGCTTCTCAATTTGCCTTTCGGATATGGCTCTAAATAGTAGGTCCCTTTCATTTGTGTGAAAAATATAACACGCACAACACAAATGGTCGCGAGAAGCAAGACCCTGGACCACATACGGTCCGTTGCGCCAAGTATTTGTATTTTGATGGTCTCGCTGTTTGTTGTTCTACCTGAGCACAGGCAAAAACTTAGACTATCCAGGACATTGCAACGGTCCTAAGCACAGGTGTTATGTGTTCTTTTTAAATGAAAGCATTTATCTTGTCCTCCCCACGTTTACCGCCAGATCAATCCCTGCAAGTGTATCACTGACAGCTTGCTTTGGTCTACCAATGATGTCGATATTTTCCGCGTATGCAAATAGCTGGACAGACTTCCAAGAGACCGTCCCACTGTATATAGTTGATTGAGTTTAGCTTTAACTAAAACCTTTATGATATCGAAGGTCTCGGTGTAGTTTGTTCTATTTTTGATCGATGGATCAGAGAATGCTTTCTCGAGTTCGATGAAAACAATGCTTAGATCCTTTAAGGCATTCCAGTGTATCCCATGATAGATGCTTAGATCTTAGACTGCGTAGACTGCCTATTTACTTCTAATAAATTCGCATTGATTGTTCTTCAGCCCAACTTCTTGACAAAGTCAAGCCCTTATTAGGATGCCAAATAGTCAAATCAATGGCAGAAACTAGACAGTCAGAGGATATCCTTGAACGAAAGATTGAAATCGCTTAGATACATAATCGTATGAATAACGCTGAATTACAAATTATATACAATTTACGAGATCTTTTTATTTTCTATGATTCTTGTACACACCTACTATCAAAATTACGGCGAAGTCCTTGGAGTCCTAACTGGTTTATTTATTCATTTTTCATTTGGCTAATAACTTTCAAATATATTCGTATGAGTGGTGACTCACCAGTAATGGAATAAGCCCTGGGGAAGTCATTCATTTTATTATACGCAAATTCTGATTGAAATCTGGTCAACAACATAAAAAACAATTTTTTTTCAATTTCCTAATGACAACTGTGTAATAAAGATCCATCCACTCAATATTAATCACACCTCTGTAATTCCATTAGAAATTTTAAAGATTAGCGAGAACGATACCGAATAATGCCCGAAAACTGAAACATCACCAGGTATAGCGATTACCATGAAAAATCCAATTAAATTGTGACGAACTGCGGGTTCGTTTGCCTTGCTTTATATCGGATGCCACCTATTCAAGCAAGAATTTAAATTTCAGGAAATAGTAGTGAAAATTGAAGGTGCTATAGATGAAAAACCCCGTTGCACTTAGATTTAAAATGCAAATCAGGCGAACATTGTTTTGTTACAGAATACGAACAAAATTCGCACGTCGTATTTCCTATTATTCGGAACACGTAAAAAAGCGTGCTGATTTTAATAATTACTTAAAACGCTAGAAAATTATTTGCTGTACACTGCGGATTTTTTTGTTTTGTTTAAAAATCTGCGTTGTTAGTCAGAAAAGGAAAAGAGATACAAGACGTTGAAGTTGATCGATTTTGATGCGATTAATGGTTGAGTAGGAATTTAAATTAACTTCGACAGGTATCCTGTAAACGGTGACATGTTTGTAGAGTTTTCTTAATTATCATGCAATCGGGAAGCGTATGACTTGATTTTGAAAGTGGAAATCCCGACTTTTGGCGTAAGGTGCTTGAGTAGGTGGAGTTCGATCAGACGATATTCTGTGGGTGCAGTCTTGTGAGTAAAGCTGTTGGTCATCAAGGAATGTTGGCTTTTCTGTTTAATAAATATTTCCAAGCAGATGGAAAATCGTTCATTTTTATAATCAAACAACAGAAATACATGTCAGCAGTCTGGTATGAGGAAATCATTTGCAAAAAGTTTTAGTTTTTTCCATTATTTGATGTATCTTTTCGTCTAAATGCAATGAAAGACATATATCACCATCCAGAAGGTCCTGCAAGGCATATTCTTAAAGTGTTTTCGATAATGACATTGCGTACGTATGTAATAGAGACTCAATATCTGGGGAATTCGTAACATCAACGGGTGTGAAGCAGGATGTATCTAGAGGGGATTGTTGTTTATATTGCTCGTCAATGGACAATTGTGCGGCTACGATTGCTTCGAATAAGCTGAAAGATACTTTTTAAATTATATCTTTCGAATACTGATAAACACTCTCCATTAGATGCTGCATCTTGAAACTGGGACATCACCAATATTTTAAGAAAAGATAAGATAATCGCAGCACCAAATTTTCAATACCACTGCAGCCGTGCTCCAGTGTGTTACAGACTGAATTTCATCCGATTGAGATTCGCGTCGGGATCATTTGAAGTGCTTTTATTCATATCTTTACAGATAGTCAGGCGGTGTACAGTTTACATTTTTTTTGGATCTGAGTTCGAAAAGGAAAAATCTCTAGGTTATCAGACAAAAGGCGTACCAAGGACATGCATTTCTGCGGTATTCAATACTTATTCAAGTAATCCGATCGTTTATCAGTAGCATGTTAAGAGAGCCCCCGTCCAAATACAGCAGGACGAATATAAGAAACCTCAGATCTAGCTTAATTTCTTATTTAGATGGCGCTACAGTTTGGGGTGAACCTGGGCCTCAACCAACAAGCCTCTCCAGTTAGACCGGTCCTTAGCTAACTGCCTCCAGTTGCGCGCTCTAAGTTGGTTGAGGTCCCCTTCTATTTGTTCGCACCACCTTAGGTGATGTTTTCCTCGACAGCGTTGTCCCTCCGGGTTAGATTTAAAGACTCTACGTGCGTTGGTGTCCATTCACCATACATGTCCTAGCCATCTCAAGCGGCTGATGTGCAGTTTTTTTTTTTTGAGTCGATGTCGCTATACAGATCGTAAATTTCATCGTTGAATCTTCTCCTCCAAAGCACGTCAATGTAAACGGGACCAAATGGCGTACGAAGAATGTTCCTAGGATATCCTCATCCTTTTTAAAGCAGGACTTGGATGATCAAGATCTTGTATAGAGTCTCCTTAGTTGTTCGGCATAGGACCTTACTGCTTAATTGCCATCTCAGCACAAAGAAACATCGATTGGCAAGAGCTATTATTCATTTGATTTCTGATTATTGTCAGAACTTATAGAAGAGCCAAGGTAGACAAAATTCCTTACTAGCTCGCAGTTAGATCTGGCACTGCCTATATAATCTGCTGATTCCTTCGGAGATCTTGTCCATCACACATGCCTAGCATTCCCGCACCATTAGTGTCTTAAAGATCAATTCCTTTTGGACAGAAGACAGCAATAGGATATTGGGTACGTTGGGCTCAACTGGGTTTTAAAAGCGCTTTAAAAAAAAGTCAAAAGTGAAAGTCATTGATGAATACTAAAAAAATGGTAGAAGTGACGAATACGTCCTGAAGTATACCAGGTCTGCGGTATACATATGTGGACACTAAGAGGATTGTTTTCCGCGAGACATATCAGAATGCTGCCCATCTGCTACTCTGGTATTGACCTTAGTGTTATGGCTCGGACATTAGCAGAAGCGGAGGTTGTATACAGATATGGCTGGATGTGAGCGAGTTTTTACCTATCCAGAAAGATAGCTGAAATGGCTTACGTAAAGGCTTACCCAGGATAGAAGAACACCTCTTCAAAACAAGGGAAACAATGACGTAATCGGGAACATCTGTTTCAAAAGACCTATCTTCAAATGAACACATTTACATAAACGACTCATGGCGTCTATTTTCAGAAGTCGAACACAGTTACACCTGTAGATATCAGACAATTGTTGTACTTCACTTTAGTTGCCTGTCAATCAAGATGATCATGACTGATAAATTTAGATTCAGATAGTACTTTAATTAATTGCGCGGCGTAATTGAACTAAGGCACCCGTCAAGCAACGGATCCATCTATGAAGTCAAGGCAATTATGCCCAGAGTCTTTTGTTGTCATTTGCAGATTGCAATCGCCTTGCAAAATCAAAGACATTATCATGCCACTTCGACTATCTTCCAGGTATATAACAGCTCCCACATTGGAACACTGTATCACTTTGTGAAACGTTCTTCCAAAATGGGTAACACACCATCACATCCATTGTTCTTCCAAATCCGTTAATTGGTTTTTTCTTCTAGCGGTTTCAAGGGCAATTGTACTTTTAATCGCCTCGGCTCAACTCCTCATTGTTCAAGGCAACTTAGAAAATTACGAATGGGTATCCTACACTCCAGGTATTGAACGAATACCAGCAAAAGCTATTATCGCAGGATACGATGTTGACGGATCCAGTATTTATGTAAGTCAAATGCGTGTTGAGAGAGAGAAGATACCATCGCAGCTGATACCCTCAAAATCTAGCAGTTTTGCCGTTCACAATGGCGATATCTATAAAAGCCCTCTCACAGCTGTTCCAACTCCGATTCTGTGCGGAACAAACTACGCATGGGTGCAGGCCTCATTGGGTAATTTTCCAAAGAATGCTATTCCAGGTGGTAAGACCTCTTCTGGAGATGTTGTTTATATAGGACGTGCTGAATACAATGGATCGGTCATCTTGGGAGCAGTGAACCCAACGCGTAGCGCCCTTTTTGCAACTTTTGACGGATCCCAGTTAGAGTGGTTTGGAACATACAAGGTCCTGGTTTTCAATGATATCGATCAATGGACACGTGTAACAAGTGAGAACTTCTCCAACGATACCGTTCTGGCAGGATTCGATAATACAAAACATGAACTGTGCGTCGGTATAATTCGAGTTGGAAACCAGATTATCCCGGCACAGATAAATCGGCAGAAAATGTTGGCCACGGCTGCATATCACGGTGGCATCGCTGAATCAGAAGATTTCGAAGTACTTATCGGAGGCAACTACCAATGGGTGGCAGTAAGGAAGGGTAAGGTTCCAACGAATGTAGTGATAGCTGGACGTACCGACGACGGAGAGGCCATTTATGTAGGTCGGGTCGTCTACAGGAAAAGCTTGCTAGCCGGGTCAGTTCTATCATCCGAAAGGGTTCTCTACATAAACTACCTTGGTAAACTGCGCACAGTCGAAACCGCCTACGACGTTCTTGTTCGCGGCAAGCCATTGGCCTAAAATTAAATATATACGTGAATACATTCACAAGTGCATTTGCTGAGGTAAATAGATTCTTTACAAATGTCAGGACCAAATATTTATATGAAAAGAAATTAAATTCTGAAAAATCATGATGTGTTGTTAATGGCTGTGATTATTTGTTCGATTAGCAGATGTGGTTAAGTAATAGTTTTATGATATCAACGCGAGGCATGTTTCATGCTTTAAGTATCTTGTGACGGAAGTAGAATGCTCAACTATGGAATTTTTAAATGTACGCAAAATAGTCATTTGCTAGTACCTGCGGTAGTATTAAGGAAATGTTCCCAGCTTGAAATTTGTGCGGCTTCGTTTAATTGATTTAATAGCAAGGTAATTTGCTCGGTTGGTTTGGAGATACTCGTATCTATGTGATGATCAAAGCGCGAAACACAATTAACTCGCTTAAATTCACATTAAACTTGTATCGTCACTCACGTGAGCGTTTGGCTGAAATAAACACGTCAAACGCGGGTACGTGTAATCGCAAATTGTTTTGAGAATATAAATTGTCACATTAAATTTTTGAGATTTGTGTTTAACCATTTCTGCAGATTCTAGACATGTGCCGTACAATTAATTAGAACGAGTTTCTTTTAAATCGCATTTTAGTCTTCGAATCCGTCGTCTAGTCTGGACCCCATTATCTGGAATTCCATTCTAAAGAGATAACGGTTGTCTTTTAAGAATTAGATTTTTCATAATTGTTACGATTAATACTTAAGGGTACTTAGGTGCCCCTAGACAAGCGGAATAGCATCCATCGAATGCACTCTCCCAAAAATGAACTGTCTCCAAAAGAACTCATCTAGTACTGAGGAGACATTCTATGCATGTGGTTAGCAGCAAAATTAAAAGTGGGGTGTTGAGTTGAAGCTGGCATAAATAGTCGGATGATCGGTACAGCTCTGTGCCAAAGAGTACACCACTGCGCTGAAGCTCTGAATTCCTATTTTCCAACCTACATAGTAAGGAACTACCTTAATATTCTCCAGGAGCTTTCTGCCTTAAAAAAATATTTCCTCTGTCTTTCTTAATTACTTGGACATCGTGGTATCGACGACAGAGGTGGCAGATGAACTCACCGTTTTATTGCTTCCTATCTTAGCAGTCCATCAAATCTTCAATTCCGTTCATCTTCATAGGGTCCAGGGAGCCAGCAGAGTTTGAAGGAGTGATGTTGGGTAATTTTGAGTGATTGAGTATCCATCTAAGTATTATTTCCATCTACATAGTTTGGAAGCAACTCCAGGAATAGGTATCCTGCATTGAACCTAGTTTAGAAAAATACAGTCGACCCCAAGAACTTTTTTCGTAGAAAGAAATGCTTCAAATGCAAGACTAACCCAAACGTAAGCTGTCTCGCCCTTTATGGTTTCAAGAAGCCTTCTATGTTGCCAAAAAAAGACCAAGCAATGTGACATTTTGTTCAGCAAGCTTCCATTCATCAGTCTGTAGTCGAAATTATTATCTTCTTTGGCTTCTTCATCTAAAATTCGATTGACTACGATGACGTTTCGACACGATAAATACTCACTTATAAAGTTCTTAAGTTTTCCAGTAGCTCGCATACTGCTAACATTTTCAAATATGTAGAAGGAAGCTAGTCGTCGAATAGCAGAGAATCTTTCCAGGGGGAGTACCGAACTTAGTTGAGGTTAATGTGAAGAAAACCGAATTCTTTAATTTTGTCATAAAGAACACATCAACTACAGAGATATGTAACAAAACAGGAGAGCCAATTCTATACAGAAACAAGCCGATCGCTTTAATAAAAGATCTCGCATTAACATGCAAAATCCTATCTTTATACATATATCGAAGGTTGTGGAACAATTCCTTAAAAGGAAACTGTTGTGTGTCTTTCTGCCATTGGAACTTTTACTTTGTATCAACCTAGCAGCCGCGCTCAATTACTTCTGTCATAGACCCAGTAAACATTGATACCCCTGGTACATATGTACTTTTTAGAAATTTTCAATTTGCAGCTTTTCAAGAACAAAATCGGACACTGTACCTTGACACGGATTTGCCCTCTTCCGCAAGATTGTAGATTTGTTTATCAGAGAACCTACATGGTTGGCTTGTCGCAATCCTAAATATTTACTCACTCGACAAACGTATACTGCTAGTTACGTCATACAGATGTGGTTGAGTTTCTTTTAAACACTTCCAAGTATTTTGATGCATACGTACCCCCTTAAGGGTAATTATCCTGCATTTCCCTTACTTCTTTATGAGACTGCACACATTTACCAGCAATGACTCGCCATGGACGAAGTACATCCGGCAATTTCACTCTTGACGAGCTTTTTGTACACGCAACTTAGGTCGTTTAGTTAATTAATTAACGTCAATTATCACCTCGACAACTACCCACGCCTCCCGTGAATTACAGTATGGCTAATCACCAGACAACATCATTCCGATAGCATGCAGAACCAAACACTTGACAAATTGAGTACTACGCCATGGGGCGTGTAGATAATTAATTCACTCTTCCCTCCTGTCATCCTTGCGGGCAAACAGACAATACCTGCCCGCAATCCATTAATCCATTTCTTGCGTTTGATGATCTCAAGTTCGCACAGGAAAATGTGTCAGGGTTACGCCAAAAAGGTGTCAGTACTTTCCCACACTGCCCAAGAGATATTTTTCTAGATCCACTAACAATAGCCCACGACAATTCAAAAGCGAAACTATTTACCGAACACTTTTTCAAAGCGAAAATCAAAAATGACGCCCAAAACGCTAACCTCTGTGGTGGCGTTAACAAAGCGCACGCACGCTTTGACGCTGGCTCTTCATAGTGCCGATCAATTTCAGTGGAACTGCCAAAGTTGACAGATCTGTCAAGAGTCGACATTTTCCCAAAAATAGCTGTAAAATCAAATGAGTGTGCACTCAAACCATTGTCTTGTGTTATTTCGAAGAAAAGGTTTGAACCCAGACATTATGCTTTTGACATCACCTGTTCATCGGCGACCTTCAGCGATCGAGATGCGATCTAAAAAACGAAAGAAACGAACTTTTTTTTTTCTTCTGCTCTTTGAGTTGTACGATCTTGTTTACTTTTGTATTTTTCGATGAATATTGATCCAATGGAACAGAAAAAAAAAAAATAAAATTCGGCGCGAAATAAGAAGTGGAAAAAGTTGAGTGGTCGGAAATTTGGAACTCTGGCACGTTCATTCTTTTAGCCTAAGATACACGAGAAACGTGGAGAGAACCACTTTTTGGAGTGGCCACTTGGTTGATGAGGTTGTTTAATTTTTGTTAAACTTCAAGTTTTGGGCATTTCAGCGATAGAAGATTTGACAAATTGCGTTTGGCACCGTAAATGTGATTACTTTGTCGGTTTCATTGTATCTACATTAAAGGTGACTGAAGGCTAATTCAAGAAGAATACTGAGGAAGACTTGTAACCCAAAAATGGGGATTTTTTTTCCTTTCAAAACGGAATTCATAAGCGGAGATTCCCAATTGAAATTTGAAATCTTGGCAGCATACAACTCTTACAAGTTCGTTGGTCCAATGCCAATCTCAGAGAAATTCAATTGGAAAGTTAACTAACAAGTACGATAGATCAGTATGTTGGAGTTCTCTCTACTTGCACTACATTTTTGTTAGTGAACACGACAAGGAAACTGAAATAAAAGTGAACGCACTTTATCATCTGTCTGGGAGTATATTTTCGGAGAATTTTTCAAAGTGTTAGCCATAAATACACACCTTCGGTAATAAAAAAAAATGCACAGTTGTGGGCTATCTGCTGGTTTCCTTTTGAAGTGTGATAGTATTTCGACGCTGGCAACACTAACATGCATGAAATATTATCACTTGTGTAATGTGAAGCCTCTACGGTTAGAAATGATTCGTTTTACGCTTACAATAATGCTGAGAAATATTGGGAAATCATTTTAATTATAAAACAAGTGATTGTTTTGTGGCTTTAATTCCTGCAAAGCTGCTGGTGAAGACCAAATTTTTGGCCCAAAATTTTGCACTTAGTGGATAGACAGAGCCCCAATCGCTGCGACCGACTACGATGACTTGCTGAGATGGACGATATGTGGTAAACAATTTTCCAAGTTTTCTATAAATTGTTCCAATCAGCGACCGATTTAGTAATATAAGTTTGGATAATTTAGTAATGCTGTTCAAGAGGAAGGCTATTCATCGTCAGATTAAATAGAACATAAATGTTGCGAGAGCGGACAAAGTGATAACTCGGTTTGACGACGCGACGGCTATCTCTATTGAAAGAAAAATCCAACCTAACATCCAAAGTATTTTAAAAACAAAAGCACGCGTTGCCTTTCGAAGATCAAACGATTCAAATCTGAGAACATTTAAAGGAACAATTCCACTTCCTAGCAACCATCATTATTACGGAAGTTATCTTGAGATGTTATCGAGGTAATTACTATCAAGTGAATTAGAAACCGATTGAAAGATAGACAAAAAAGTTTTGTTCATGCTTGATTGTATCAGTGAAACAAGAATGTGACTGCAAAAATTTCTGATTCCCCTTTTTTTTTATTCGGCCCAGTCACCCCATGTCGGTACTAGGGAATAGATTCTCTTTGTCATTGGTACTATGCATCGTATATTTTCCACATGAAATAACAATAACTACATGAAAGGAGGTAAAAAGAAATGCACCACAGTTGTTGCTGGCATTTACCAACCATTCTCATAATGTGGACTTTTTGATGGTTTTTGGGATTCGAACCAGAACCTCTGCTCGGCAGTCGGACAATAAAAGTTCGACTTATCAAGACTCCGAGTTATCCAAATTGTTGATCAAAATTAAAACAATTAAACACTAATATCTGAAATACATATGTATGCACACGCATTTTGTGCTTTTATTAAGTCTTAATACGTTTTACATTAATGTACATAAGATCTTACACCATACACAAAATTATTTCATGTATGTACATACTTACAACTTCCAACCAGCAACGAAACATGTAACAAAAAAGTCAAATTTCTTAAACCTACAAATATGTACATATGTGTGTATGTAGGTATCTCGTTTTCAAATGAAAATTGCCTTCAAAAATTGGAATTTCAAATGCATACGTGATGTTATTTCTTCTCACTAAATGGGAATTCCCCTAAAAGTTCGACTTGCTTGATGCTGCATATGCCATTTTTTTTGTTCGAGTTCAAAAGAAAATCGAGTTATAAAAGTTCGAGTTATCAGGGAAAAAATGTATCGGATTTGAACTCTCAACGCTACTGCCACATAATTTTGTTCGAGTTATAAAAAGATCGAGTTATCGAAGTTTGACTGTACTTCAAAATGAACCAGTTAAAAAAAGCATTGTGATTGGTAGTCAATTGTAGTTGTCTTAATTGTTTTTTATCAATTTTATCACAATGTAGCCTGCTTTTATTCTTCTGAATAAATTAGGACAGCGCTTTTGAATATTTATCAATCCAAACAATGGAGATAAAAAAAAGAGATCAACAAATTTTACCGAACAGCAGTCTTTTCTGGGTCGCCGGCTTCGAAATTACAAAAAATGCACTTAATTTTTAAATGGAAATCAGTTTTATAAATAAAATATTAATGAGGTAACACAATAATCTGTCAGTAAATGGTGTTTCCAACAGCAAGTTATTCAGTTGTCAAAAGAATATAATGGCACACAGATGACAGGTGACAAGTTTAAAGACCTTAACTGTCGCCACCTTTCTAAGTGTCAAAGTTGTAATGTTTGGACTACTTCAAGAGTGTTATCGAGCTACTGATAAGAAGCCTTGAAAATTGTTAAAATCATTCTGTTGTCAGTGGCAGTGCTGATGTTATTCATTGTTTTTTTTCTTTTTGAGCAACATGTCAGTAGTGTTGGTCTATTTGGGTATTTAATTGACTTATGGATAATTAAGATAATTTGGCACTTTACGATTTGTGGCACTGGGCTACTGTGAAGTCTGTTCGTTACCTTACGACCAACATCACAGGTTATGGTACTGAGAATAATTTGAGGGCCTGGTTAAGCCCAGACATTTATTAAAGCTTAGTACAAACACAAATAGAGAAATATCTAAGTTCCATCACTGTATGGGATATGTTGAGTGGGAGCATGTCTTTTTTTAGATACGATCCTTGAAAAATAGGATGTCGTACGGGAAGACAGTATTTGTGGCCTTTGCAATGATAGACCATTTAAATGTAAAAAACTGTGCCTTCATAATAAATTTCACAAAGTGGGTTGAAACATGAGCAAAAATCAGAACTAAGCAAGGAGCCAGAAGGAGTTGTAATGTTTCTACACATCAAAAATGCTCAACTTGAAATATTGACTATAGGAATACGTTTAAGAACAATGACTTACACTCTTTTAAGATCCTAGGTGCTTGTAGAGAAATATCTGAAATGAAATGAAACCCAGAATGTCTTTGAATCTCAGCGCAGTGGGTTCAAATGTTAAAGGAGAGCGAATCTTTTTTAAAAAGAAGTCTGATATTGGAGACAACATTTTTGGAGGACGATGAAACACCCGAAACATTAGATAATTCATCATTATCTATGAATTCCCGCAACTACACTAGTCTTGTACAAAGAAATAGTTCGTCAGTGGAATTGAAAACTTTGCTACGTTCGTACTAAACCTCATAACCTTCCGCCATATGGGCAAGGATTTACAGTGGACTCTCCCTAAGTCGAACTATCCCTAAGTCGAATTTCTCTCTAACTCGAATTTTTTCGCCATATTTTAGCATTCCTATTTTTTATTTATTTATTTTGTTAACTTTTTTAAATTATGTTACCTTTTTTTTCATTAAATAAACGCTTTAAAACAAAAAAAATTGTTTCTCTCTCTAACTCGAATTTTTCCTAAACTCCCTCTAACTCGAACAAATCATGGTATCCCGTGGAAATTCGACTTAGGGGGAGTCCACTGTAGTTACAAAAAAACGAGTACGCTAATCAGGATAACAACATCGTCATCGTAGGCCGCCATCTCCCATCACCTGCCCTCATTAACTATATAATTCACTTTTACTTCGAAATAACTTAAAATCTTGTACCTACAACTAAATATGTGTCATAAACACTTCAGACCAATCTACAATTGTTGTATCAACACGCTCAGTATATCCCACTTCACTTGCTTACTATCAGCATATTGGATGTTCCGCCAATAGACGAGCTATTAACTCGGAAGTTCAATCGACAAAAGACAAACGTAAACAAAACTAAAACTCCCCACACCTTTCATACAACCAATCGAACATCAACCACCAAACGAACCGTTCGCAACCACTCCAACAGTAGCACCTGGAAATAATCGAACACTCCTCACATTCATTGATGACTATTGAGGTGTTCCTCATATGGTTTCTTGTTTCCCATCGTACTTTCAGAACCACAATCCAAAGAGGAATTCAATTTGTTTGGTTGCAACCCAACCAAACAACAACCCACAACGAACCTACTACACCTGACTCTTCTGACTTTTAACTCTGCGCCTTGTCTACCACATCAGCCGCACAACTTTATTTCTGAAGTCGGCCGACTATATCAGTTTTGCAGCTTAGAGTTTCCATTTATTTCCATTCGAACATCGAAAGCGACAGCGCAAGCAACCTGTGAGAGTACACTTACCTACCTACTACGCGAATTTACAGTCTCATTCGTATACAAATAAATAAAAAAAAAAATTAAATAAATACTTTTGGCAACGATTATAGGTAGAAAAAGTTACCATCAGTCAGATAACGATTTCTGATTTTTCAGTTAACAGCCATCAGTTGAAGCGCCAATACGCCACCGATTTCAGTGCACAAACTTTCTTTTAATTTTCAAATTCGGTTAATAGTTTCGGTTTACATAAATTTTTCTACCTACAGCCGGTGCTCGAGGAAAGTTTCGAATAGTTGTCTTGTGTCTCATTTGAACTGCAAGCGTTAAGAGTGTTGTATCTGAGAAGGAATTTGACTTTAGTTGCATAGTTCTTCTCTGCGTGCACGTGTGCGGTTTGTTGTTATTTTTTTTAATTCGATTTTCGAGTGCAACGCGAATTTAAGTGTTTTTTTTTCGTTGGATTCACGTCCAGTTGTTAAATCAAAATAAATTCTTATCGTAACGTCATCTGCTCCACTTTGGTCAAGGTGTAAATCTGCGAATCTAGAACGATGGTCGAGAAAACAGGTTAGTGAACTTTTCTTTAGTGCGTTACGTGCCTTTCAATTAAACTTTTAAATTGTGTGTCTGCTGACGTACATCCGTGGGAGAGGGGGGTAACCTAAAGTGGTTAACTGGCCATTATTGCAAAAATTGCTTCATTGTAACTGTTTGGGCTTAAAAGAAAACATGTAACTTTCATATCTATGTACATAATCATGGATACATTCTACTTTTTTTTTACACATTTTTTTATAGTCTAATGCTTTTTCTTCAGGTGTGATCTTATCAAAATTTACAATTCTTCCTACCTACTGTAACAAAACAGAAAATAAAAGAATCTCAAACATTGTAATGCAATAAATGATAAGGAGATGTGATAAAATTTTGTCATGTGGAATTTTATTACTTGATGTAGGTCATAACTTTTAAGAACATAACGTGTTATTAAACGAAATAGATTGCATAGTTTCTTTGTAGCTGAAAATACGAGTATAATTTTAAATCGCAAATTCTTGAAATTCTTTCTATGAACGATCGAAGGAACAGTTATATAGTCGGTCAGTGCTGACGTTAAGATTTGATCGTCTAAATTTTGATGATAGTAGCACGTGCAGTAGAGAAAATTAGACTGAAGAACCAGGTAATGAATTCAGTGTTTTTCAATATTAGTGAATTCTCCTTGTTTTGGGTATTGAAATGCAGATACTTTAACAGCAAGCCTGGTGACTGTGTAGTGGATATGGATTAATTTTTAAAATCCTTCGAAATCGGGAAACAAGTTTTAGTGACGCTTTTAATGAAATTTCGATTTTTAAGCTTGGCGTGTGGGATTTGAAAATAATTAAAATCAGATGGAATGGCAAATAAGGCGTTATTCGAACTTTTCCACGTTAGTCATGTCTTGTAAGTGAATGAATTTTAGTTTGATCTGTACGAGAATCGGTTTTAGTATCGAGTTAAAAAATGCCTACAAGTCAAAGTATCTTTATAAACTTATTTTGACAGGTAAATAGTTGAACATAAAAATAATTAAAATCAGATACAATTTGCTTTTCCTAAAAAAAAATCTTTTAACGAAAACTTCTATATTTGTACAGCTAGCAAAATCAAAATTGCGAAGCGCTGGATTTTTCCCTATACTTAAAAAATATCGCGGAAATCAGGCTCTATCCAAAGTTTCTCTACGAGCAATAATTGAAATTTTTAGGAAACATTACCAACAATGTGTTCTTTCCTAGCTCAGGTTTTATTTGCGAGCTATAAATATCTTTAAATTCACCGACTAAAGGACACATACCTAAACAAATTCCCTTATAGTGGGTGGGGGATTTTTATTTAAAACAAAAGTCTTGACCTCATGAAAGCCATAATAAATATTTTAGTTTGATAAGACATTATCTTCAGATTTGTATGTTGAGAAATTTGAAAATGAATCAGAAATTGATAATAATGGTTTTAATAAAAAATTTATTTTATTTGGCTCATTGCTTAGCTTCAAGATAACCCAGAATAGTGATTATTAGCTTAAGTTGTTCGCTGAGTGTTAGCCTAATGGATAGAAATTTATTTTGCAATTGACTGTTTGCTGATATTTTGACCCGTACGTATGGTATTAATTACTCATCTTTAGCGAAGTTCACATTATACGATTTGCTTGACGACCGACTAAATCATACAATTTGAACACTAATCAAGCAATATGTAGTACGGTTTTTCAACTTTTTCAACTTTTTGATTTGCTTGACCGACTTGTCGTTTAATGTGAACGCTTGTCGTACAACTTCAGAGTTTTTTTCATTTTTGTTTCTGATTTCGATGAAGAAGCATCGCAGCTAAGCATAAAAATATGGTGTCGAGCGCAGGGAAAGAGTTTTGACAGGAGGTTTTTTTTATCTTTACCGGCAATTTCCTAAATTGTGGTAAATAATTTTTTTCACTTTCCAAAATTTCATCGATAAAAAGGGCCGCAACTAACACTTCCGCCGCCATATTCCCAGTTCGAAATCTAAATCACAAATGAAGTCTATCAACCATGTAGTACAATTCGAACGCTAAGCAATATTTGGTCGTCAAGCAAATCGTATAATGTGAATCCCCCTTTTTGCAAAGCACGATTTTTAGAATACAGTTAATTTCAAAATATGTTTAACCAGGCTCCAATTTGCATGGTGTTACAGATAATATTTCAAGGACAATGTCTCACCCTCAGATGGCAATGGCGATGACGTTTCCTACACATTTAATTAACGATTCAATTGTCCGGGAAATGAACTTCGTTTAACTTAGTTTCTAACAGAAACCTCTATTAAAATGAGAGATCAATTTCAGATACTTTTCTGAGGTCGAGCATAAATCCTTTACTCTTTAATCGTAGGTAAGGCATCTTGTGAGAGATATAAGCATCTATGCATGCCGTAGGCCTTCGTAGAAGTACCCTTCTCCTTTGATGTGTCCACCAATTTCGTAGAAAATTGTTGGTCCTACGAACGTACCTATAACTGCTGCGCATTCGGTACCATCCTATACAAAGTTAAGATTTTGCTCAAATTGTAGACGTTTTCTGAATACTCCCACACCATTTTAGAAGTGATTTCAGAAGGTCTGCTGCTTCATATGATCGCTATGTCCTACTTATGATAGTACCAGAAAAAGGTTAACTGCGCCTGGAAGATGCCAATAAATATTTTCATTAGATTTCAATGTAGGGTTCGTTACCTTGATACTCCTGCCCAAAGCTAAAGAAAAGGACTGAACCCATTTTAAAATTCCAGCCTAAAATCAATGGCAACGGCCAACATTTTGTTGGAACCATTATTTAACAAATATGGCACTATTTACCAAACTGATTTTGTATATGATCGATGCCTCTTCGTCCTTACATTCAAAAATTAATTTATTGCCCATTCGCATAACTTGATCGAGCGAATGTAGTCGGCGAGCCTTATTTTTTGACTGTTTACTCCTGTTCTATGTATTTATGTTCACAATCCTGATGCCAGTTTACTTAGCTGGCAATTGGAGACATTCCTGAACAAAGAAATCTAGAAAATAAAATAATTTACTGCGCAGTTCACTAATATGCTGCATATTAAAGTAACGATAAAAAAAAGACAAACGAATGACTTAATTAATCTGGATTTCATCTGCAACCGTTAAGGGACATTTTTTCTATAATTGCTCTTGCCCATACACTGATATTTATTCTGAGTGAATAGCTTAGAAATTTAGATTTTTATTGCGTAGAAATATTTCAAAATTTATTCGAGGCGTTTATGTAAATTTTATGTAGATGATTGGAAAATAAGCACCCAAGCGGCTGCGGTCAAATTGACTTGAGAAGTGAAAAAGTGAGATCAGAAGCGTTGAGCGATTTAAGTCACAGTATAAATCTGCATTTATGCATTTTAGTGTTTATTTAATGACCTGATAATGTCGCCAGAGATACAAACTTTTAAAGCGGGAAAAGCGGAAACTACGAGTGTTACGTTTGAATTTTGATGCTCAGCAACGAGCTTGTTTTTATTAAGTGGTTTCTGGTGCGTAGTTTCCGTCGCCTTTATCAAAGGAAGAACAATGTCGTACCTTTGATATACATGTATGTATGTGGCTTTCCATGTATAAGAGTTAATTTTTAGTTTAATAATTCTGTCAATAATTTCTTGTGAGTCGGCTACATTTGAGTTCAGAAGAGCGCTAGAATCTTAAGATTTTTTTATAATTCTAACACTAAACTTTGCAGGCTAACTGAATGACAAGGTTAGCGAGGTAACTGACAAATTGGTTAGGTTTCCCATCCACCAAAACGATGCCACGGTCAAACGACCAATTTACTGTCAAAAAAAGACGAAAAAATTCAGGAAGTTGAATAAAGCGAAGTCATCGTCCAGATTAAATGGCAGCACGACTTGAGTATAAACTGATAAAAATCTTTCCATGGAACAGCATCATTTTGAATAATCATACTGAGAAACTATCATCCCTCAGATTGTTGAAAACCTATAATAAATTGTGGATACAATTCTACAACACAACAGAACGCTACCCAACTATGAACGAAAAAGTTTATGAAGCTAATTCAGTTTAGATATACGCAGGTAGTTGATGAATATTATTTAAAAACAAAAAACTTTAAAGTTTAAATGAACTTAATTATGAAGATAGATAGTAACCCCGATAGTTTCTTATATTAGTCGAACGTGTTTTGTGTGGTAACTGCAGATAACTGTGAGTATACTCCAAACTGTCCAAACTACAGCGAGTGTAAATCAAGGGTAAGCGGGTACCTCTTGGATCTCAAGCCAAAAAAGTTGGCAAGCATTTGACTTTACCGCAGAGAATTCACCTTAACAGTAGCTCCGCCCTCGTTTTCAAAAAATTACGTCGCCTGACCAAACAGTCACCATGCTCACAACGATCACATTTCGATTCTCAGAACCACTAATTCTTCAATATTTTTGTTTACTTAAACGCTGATCGCGTTATGGATGGCTGCAAAAGATTTTGTTCGAAAAATCGGCGTCAACTGGCATGTAATCCCGAACCTCGTGCAATGTGTGTAATGCTAATATTTTGCAGACTCAGGCAAAACGTCGGGCCAGATAAGATTCCTTTTGTTAGAATTACTAGCCGTTTTCTACTGAGTTTCAGGGCCATTAGCCTATAGTCATTCTATGTCCTCAAATAATAGCATAACAACAGTTTCTTACTTCTACCGCATCAGCAGCCTTCTGACATGTAGTCAAAGATCAAAATCTTAACACTTTAAGCTGCCAGAAATGGAGGTTTTTATTTTCGTTTGCCAAGTTGAGTCCTTATCTGAAGCTTGTGAATACTTCGTAAGATGATTTTCTTTACCTAGTAGAGCAGTTACACCGATGGCACTACTCCTAACAGAGAGGAAGGGTTCTGTGGCAATAAACCAATAAACTTCAATCTTTCGCTCAAAAAGGGCTCATTATTCACCAATCAGTTAGTTCTTAATGACTTTTGTTTTATTATAGAAGTCTATTTAGGTTTGGCGCATTTCCTGTCTTTGTCACCATTTCTCCTTTGAAAAATCTTAACACATCTCTTAAGACTCCTCTCAGACCTGATCGTCAAAGTGAAAGTACCTCTTATCCGCAGTATATTAGCTGTATTGCCTGTAAATTAACATTACCGCATGATTCTCCTGCGGAATACTTCAGCTTTGCATTTGCAGAGTAGAGTCCTAGTGTACATTTGCAATTTTGTCTTCAAAATTATGGAGATGAAAACAACCACTTGACTGTAACTTACATCGTTATTGTTATGCCATGACATGTCGCGGTTCAGATCCCGGGATTTGACGTAAGGCAATCAATTCTTATGTAACAATCATATTTTTCCTACTTTCTAATATCCGTCGCATTAAGATCTTCCACAGACGACTAGTAATACTTGTTGTTGTTATTCTTTTAAGCAAACTAAGTGTTTCGAAGAAGACTTGATCTTTTAAAAAAACGAAAACAAATTGGACGATAAAAAATAATCGAAAGCCGGCAAATAGTTTTAGTGTCGAAAAAAAACGAAATCTTCATAAAAGCACATCTATCGATCTTCCAATCTGATTAATGTTTACTACTGCCTAAGATTTATTGGCTTTTGATATAAGAAGGTTGCGTTGAGGTAAACATTTGTTAATGTTCAGATCTCTAAGCACAACAGGAATGTGGTATATGACGCATAAATAATTATTCAACATTTTTGGAGGATGCATGATCAACATAGATGAGTCATTCTTGTTATTAAAAAAGGAATCTGTACCAATCAAAACATTTCCTTCTCTTGTCAAACCGGTTTGTTGTCGACATCGATATTCCTGCATACACATGTCCTGTTGACAGAGGTTCTTGCATGACAAAGAATCTCCTCTGCATTGGTTCGTCACTTTTGCTGCATCGCAAATTTTAAGCAAAATATTGTTGGCACTAAGAAAACCGCGAAGTTTTGAATTTCATTGGAAATATAGAATGCATGTCGACTAAAGATAAGAAGGAATGTTACTTTTTGTCAAATTCTTGTTTTACAGCTTTCATTGCCTTACACCGCATATTTCCTGTTTTTGTGTAGATAACAAAACAGTTTAAGTCAGAAATTTTGATAAATTGCTCTGACATCTGCAAAACAGTAGTTGCCACACATATGCCAACACAATCGATTGTGTGTACCCAACTTGCTTTAGCATCTATTCTTGAGATAAAATTTAAGTTCCAAACACATGTCGATGATATAATAGAAAAGAGCAAGAAAAAATTCTGAATAAGCAAATATAAACAATTATACTGCTGAGCAGCGCGTGACATGCCTACAAACCATACAACTTCAACACAAGGATTAGTGAGAACCAGATAAGAAGTATTTAGTAAAATTTTCTTTATTTTTTTTTATCTTTTACAAGTTTGCAGCTAACATCGTACATTAAGACTAATTGAACCAAGTCGTTACGTAAAGGTTTAATTAGTAAGTGAGAACTAATTGAATTGTTGGGTGTAAAGTTCATGACAATTATGAATGAGTATCGGACGAATTCACTTTGATAACTTTAATAGAATTAAAAAAAAAGTAACACGCTGCAGATACTCGTACTTCGGTTGCGTAAAGTTTGCCTAGAGCAAGATATCTCTTGTTTACTACGCAATAAAATTGTGACTTCCTCAGGTGACAAGAGCATTTCTTTAACTTCTGTGCTTTATTTGGGAAATATTCATAAGATAAGGTTTTCCATATTTTTTTTTTCGGTTTTATTAATTTACGTGGTTTGGGGGAGTGTCAGCAGAGATATGAGAAATGGATGGGATTTTCAGTTTGGCATATTCATTCGAAAAGTAGTTAGAAGAAAGCTCAACACACGACAACGCGTGCTATTAATTTACAAAAAAAAAGATACAAAATATAAACCAGGTGAGGTGTTCCTTTTTTGTTTTACTTTTGCGGTTGAAACGAGTATAAAGACATAAATATGTAGTTATTTATATTCTAATGTCACGGATAGTATTGGGAGAGTGTATTTCAAGGCAATGAGAAGGGTTAGTCATTTGCACGATTTGCATTAGATAGGAGTTGCGTTGATTCTTTGGATCCATAGCAGGGAGGCAATCGGTTTTGGGGCAAGTAAGTCGACTTTTAGTGAAAATAATTTTTTTTATTCGGAAGACTAGTTCACGGTATTAAAATCTGAGGATGATTTCGGGCAAAAGGTGATTCGAGCAATGGTGGACAGACATACATACATATGTATGTGTCATGAATAACACGCAAAAGAGTGGTTATAAGCATAATCCGGTGAGTTCACGTAACCCCATAGAAAATGATCGGACGGTGTTAAATCGCACGATTTTCGAGGCCAAAATGACGGATCCAGTTTTCAGACGCCGTATAGCGCCGCTAAGACCACGCGTCTTTGAGATCTACAGCATTCAAATCCGGAAATAATTAGTCAGTTGTAATCGTTTCGTAACGATTTTCGGCCTCATTTTTGAAGAAATAGGGTCCGATGATCCGACAATAGTGGAGATCACAACAAACGATGTTTTTTTCTGGATGAGATTCTGAATTAGTCTCACTCCATTTGTGACAGCTTTGCTTATTAACTAACTCTTTCAGCCGGAAATGAGTCTTATCGCTGAACACAATTTTGCGATACAAAAACAGGCGAGCTGGCGACTGTTCTAAACCAGCTAAAGGTGATCCTGTAGCTCCAGATTCCTGCACCAGCTGCTAGATCTTATTAAGTGCATACACTAAGATTTTTGCAATTGCTGCGGCCGATCCTCCTGCACACTTTCATTTACAGCGGCGGTATTCTCTTCAATACGAACATTGCGTTTGTGTTCTCGCATCATTTGGAGAGTATGTGGTAAGAAATCCGTTCAAAGTTCAGTTCGACCGTTATGTGCGCCATAAACATCACGATGTCGTCTATAAAATTCGCGCTTCGACGTCCTATTTTTAAGAGTGAGTCTGTTTATTATAATTTGCCGGGCTATGTTGAACGTAAATGTAAAAAAAGTGCGTGCAGAACAGATCGGTTTCACAGCTATCCCTATCATAAGTTCTATCTAACCAAAAAAAAACTTCGGATATCTTCGAAACGTTCGCTATGTATACAAGAAAAGCTCTCAGATTTTGTTGATATATTGAAGCAAAAAAGTTTACATTCGGATAAGTTACATTGTTTATAGATATCGAAGTCGTAGTCTAGAAAAGTTCAAAAGATGAGTAAGTAAATAAATAAATAAACTAACGTTACTCGTACGATTTTATTTATGAAAAACGAATAAATACGTTCAAATCTTTTTTGAAGTTAGTATGAAAATTCCGTTTTCGATAATAAGTTTGAAAAAAATCCATTCAACCGCTTTGAAGTTGGGCGTACATACAGAAATATGAACAGACAGATGGACAGATAGAATAAAGGGACCCTTGTTCGAGTTTCTGTATGATAATACCATGATTGATCAAAATATCGAGATCGAAATTCTCACGAGCCTTATATTTGGAACGAGTAAAATTAATTTCGTATCAACAAGTACTCTTCTCTCGTAAGTAAAATGTCTGTAGATGCAGAGTTATACTCATACAAATATTTGTAGGTTAACAAATAATAAGCAGTATGTAAATAGGAGGGCTAAATTTAATTAAACTAAGGCAACACCGCTGTTTTCATTTACTGAATTCTGACTCATTGTTACATGATAGTATTCATTGCAAAGGCATATGCTTGAGAACAATACGCCCAAATGAAGTGAATCAAAAATATACAAAGGAAGCTCTTCGATCCAGATTTACAATACAGTACACTCACTTGTATGCTTCATTTAAATAAAAAAAAAGTACAAAGCAAATGGGTTTCCTTACTGCGCACAGTCATTGTTACTAAAAACAGAATATTGTGCCGGTTCTGTTGATTCAAAAATTAGGCCGCAGCTTAAATCATTCATTATGCCTAAAACAAATATAACCCAACAGCTTGACAGACATTTAAATTGATTTTTGATAAACAATTCAACGATCAATAACAAAGGCATTTAGCGCATCAGTTTTAAGTCTTCCAATAGGTTAAACGCCTTTTATGAAAGATTAGGCTAAAAATAATTATTTTTGCACAGCATTCCTCAAAGACAAATTGTACACAGACACACAAAAAAAAAGAAAAAAATACAAACCCAACTCGAATCAGAATATTTAATTAATCATTATTGACGTCCAATACTAATGACTGCATAATATTTTTATTACTCAATAATAAACATGTTTACCAAAAAATATGGATAGCACTTCAGAAAGATTCTCTTAAAGATCTCTTTTCTCAGTTACCAATACGAAAACTACTTTAATTCGCGAAATTTCAATAAATTGCGCAATAATTTAACATAAGAAACAAAAAACCGATTTTTTTTTTCGTTCTTCTCTTTTAAATCGCAATTCATAAGGTGAACAACCTGTCCAGTACACACTGAAATTAAGAAGAAACATAACTCGCTTGTAAGCCGAAGGAGTATCTAAAGATTTCCTGGTGCGCAAGAATAATTATTATTGGCTGTCATTTTTTATTGCAGGCAGTTTTAGTAAAATAAGAGATACTTTAGTTTGCAAATAAATTAGCACAAGTGGTTGTGAGAAAGTGGGGTCCATCAAGGCTACTCACTGGCACCTATACATTTTCATTCCTTTTTTTGCAATGGAATTCGGCGTAATATTCTTGCGAGTTCATGAACTTGTTTACATAAATGTTTCAAGCTTATACTTAAAATAATGTTTAGCTTGTAAATTAATTTAATTTTCACCAGAAAAGCCCCTAACATTTCATTGTTACACTGATTTAAGATAGAAAAAAAGATGCCCGCCCAGGTAAATGGTATTAACACACCTATTTAAACAATTTCTTAAATACACACTCTCGTACCCTAATTAACAACAATTGCCAGCAAATTAAGAGTCGCTAAGAACAAAAAAAGTTTAATACTTGAAGTACAAAGAAAAGAATACAAATACCACACATGAGACATGAATCACGACTTGCTTACTCAGTAAACTAAATCATACCTTGCCCACTATGTGTAGTTGCAAAGTTGACATCTCAAGTGTTTCGTATCTATACACACGAGTCGAGTCGATGAATAGAAAATCTAAAAATTAATCTACGAGCTTGGTACGTTTTGGATTTGCAACAAATTGAATGATAGTCGTATACGGTATACGTACGGTTATACCATTTGGGAATACAGATACTCGTACATTGACGACATTGTACTGAGCTGTACTACTAGTTGGTTAATTGCACCATGAAGTCTCGCATGGTAGTTGTGCAGATACTGCTGGCAACAATATCACAACGTTCAATATTTTGGCCGATAAGTGTGTCTAGATAAGGGGTTAATTGCCCGGGTACTTGAGGTCCATTGAGGATAGTGCCAGATGACAGCTTAAGATTTATAAGTTTTTTTTTTTCCTGAGCAAGTAAGTTCAAGCGAGAGGTTAGAAATTGCATTAATTCGCGTGATTATACACACCCTAGTGTGTGGTATCACATTTAAGTAAATACTAAATACTTCTTTACGGGTAATAATTCATGATTTGTCATAATCCCATCGTATTAAACGTAGATTAAGTTAAGATACAATGTCATAGTCCTAGTGAGTTTGTTTTTTAGAACACAGACGATCAAAACGTTGTAACTTTGATCAAAAATGCCGCTAAAGTAAATTTTATTAAGATTTCGATACGTTCTTCTTCGAGAACTTTTAGATTTTTTCCAAGGGTGGGTGCATAGTGTCCAGGATGATCAGCTCAATAAGTGCAAAAGATGATCTGTTAAACTGAAAATTGTTGCCTTCTGTCGAACACTATTACCACTGTCATCAATTCTTCATCATATTCAATGATAGGCTTATACATTGTATAATGTAGGGACATTTTAAAAAGACCTCCATTTTACTAAAATGCATTTTATTAGCAAGAGAAACTCCATCACCCTCAAAGAACTGTCGATGTTTTTAGTGGATTTCTTTCACAAGTAAAGACTTGGGACTCAAAGGAAAATTATTGGTATTTTGAGCAGGAGCCTTAGTCAAATATCTTGAATTTCAAAGTCAAACGAGGCGCTTAGCACCAAAACGGCCTAAGCCCGAGAATTTGATCTCATTGTCTAAAAACCAGCCAGCTCCAATCCTACTAGTAGGACTACAGCCGTCAGTATAAAAGACAATCGTGAAATCCTTATCAAGTTCTTTTGGATTTTCTTAATGGCTTCTCAAGAAAATACACTAAATCCTTATGAAAAAGGAATATTGAACCGAAATTCTACGAAATAGTGCTCCTTGCCGAATGGCGTGTTCATCGTGCTATGCACCGTTGTTCCTGAGTCAGCCCATTGCTTTCGCAATTTCCTTCTAAACAGTTAGGCCTAGTGGAAGAAAATTAGGTCGACAGAAATGGTTCCCATGGCTCCAGTAATTTTTCTGAAGATCGCTTTTCAATACCAGTGTACTAGGGGTCCAGACCCCAGGTCGTTCCAAAAGTTCTTCGAGACTACCAGAAGATTCTGAGAACACGAGTAGATTTTAGCCCAACTTGCCTATGTCAGTTTAATGTAGAAAGTTACTTTTCATTGGCAAGTTGGAGAGTAACACCTTTCAAATTTGAGAACAGAATTTTGGCAGGCTTAGTTGCTTTGTTTGTTTCACAAAAATGACCAAAAACGGTTAATTGGTGTCAAATTACACTATTTCCTTGGCAGAATGTTAAATCCCATTTAGTTTGAAACGCTGCCAAATGACCGAGAGTAAAACGCTTGCCAAAGGAAGTTTGCAGATTACTCTGTTTGAAAGGTTAAAAAGCTTGCCAATCTAATCGTAGCTTTAAGTTTGATCAAAAGACAGTGACAGTGTTGAAAATTTTCAGCTGATATTGCTGGAGTACCTACACCTAGGCCTTTCAATTTTTGGTCTGTTTACTTCCAATTCTGAAACTCTTCTATCATAGTAACTTAAATTGATTACCCCACACAGCTTAGTATCCATAAGCTTAAACGACACCATTAGCTTATGTTAGACTTAAATGTGTCATCTATGTAAGTCCCCATTGATTGAGCAACCACTAAAAACTGATTATCCCACTCAAAATAGAAAAAAAAAATGCTAAAAATAAGTAAGTGATCGACTAGCAATTCCTAAAAAGTTATCAATCAAATGCTTGGCAGTTTTCGTTCTTTCCAGACCAACTATTTGGGCCATGTGTCATTAGCACGAGTCGCATTTTCTATTTTAATTTTCTGCAATCAATTAAAATTCCAAATATTCGGATTATTTTAAAATGTTTCATTTAATCTTTGCGTGAATTCCCGCATAAAGATAAAATGGAGTAACCCACCCACCTTGGAGGGTTATAAAAAAAAAGACGTGTGCATATCGTGTGCATACTTGAAGCCATGTTAGCTGCTTAATCGGCCATTTAAGCACTAAACTATCAAATTTTTGACTGCTTTTGTACGGCTTTATCAAATAAGATTATTTTTAGATGACGACGCCAGCAACAACCACTGAAAATCTATAATTGCCGTGTAATAAATTCTAATCGCCTTAAAGATACAATCCAACAAGGCTCTTACCCACATTATACTCGTATTTTATGTTTGATTTCTATAATTAAATGGTTGTACAATCGGAAAAAAAACTTTCCGTCTGCTTGCATGCTTATAGATGTTAATTGTGATTGGTAAATTTTATAAAATATCATAGATCTACGATATCGGCAATCGGACGTATTTTGTTGATATGGGCTCTCACATACTGAAACGACTATTCATCTGGCGTCAGAAACGTGGCATGCAAGCTTGGCACCTGCCACAAATTCGACATTCCATTCGGCCATGTCGAAAAAGAAAATGGTGGGACTTAAACAATTTATTACCCTTAAGCTTGTATTGCGATCTTTCACCTACTGCATCGACTTAGTCGATTCTACACACAAGGAGAGGCGATCGGATTAGACATCTTTTCCATGTGTGATGTTTATTTATAGAATTGTAGAATATTGTAATTGATACTAAAAGAAACATGATTCATTCGAATGGCGAAGGAAAGAAGATAAACTTCCGCACATAGTCAGCTGCGGGAGTGGTTCTCATTTTCGATGATATAATATTCCTGGGTGGAGTTGACCACCTTCGAAGATGATATTACCTTTCAACCGGCGACAGGGGTAACATAAAAAACAAAATAAAATTCTTGCTATAAAGGGTGTGTTAGCGGGAAGGTGCGTTTTTGTGTTTTGCGTTTTGCGTTTTGTTTATTGTATTTTAATTAATTTGATATGATGGATGTGTATTAAGGAGTTCCATGACAGAAGCTGAAAAGGGATCAACAACAAATAAATAAAGTCCTTAGCAGAGAATAATGTGATTTTTATTTCTGTGTTTATAGCCGTTCGCCCATACGAATAACATTAAGTCTGCGTGAATTTGTATGGCTTTGAAGGCTTGCTTGTTGTCATCATTGGTGCTGCGGTTCAATTCAATAATTTTGACCCAAATTCGCTTAAAATTCTTTTTTCTTTCTTTTGACTGTTTTATCCATCGAAAGTGGGGTGCGTTTATAATTGCGGAAATGATACGAATGCTTAAGATTTTTGTCGGTTTTAGTATTGAAATAAAGGAAGAAAATGAAAAGGAATTTTTTCAAGGATTGTTACTTGATAAAAAAGATAATACCTTCGAAGTATTGTAGAAATATAATGTCAGTGAAATGGGCGTCGCAGTTGGTTTGACATAGCACATCCTGTCAACCAAATTTTGCAATACATCATCGATTGCTTGTAGCTTGATGGATACTTACCTTTAATTGCATTAATTGTTTGTGGATCGTTCGAGTAACAAAGGTCGTTCATAGATTCCCATAAAAAACCCATGGAGTCTACAGCTGCGCGGTGGTCAAGTAAAGTTTCTCAGAACAGTTGGTAACACGGTTATCGAACTCAGTCCGGAAGAAATCAATTGTTTGACGGGTGGTGTGACACGCTGCGCCACCTAGCTGAAGCAAAAGCCCGTCCAAGTCAAAGTTTGCACTCCGTTCACCTCACACCATAAACGCAGAGTAATAACTGTCATGAGGAAGCCTCTCAATTAAAAAAAAAAAACACTTCGGATATTGCTCTAAACTGAAAGTCCCTTGCATTTATGCGAAAAAATATAACACGCCCAACGCGAATGGTCGAAGAAGAATGCCATGGACCACATACTTTGTGTTGTGCCACTTTTACACGAGTATACAAATAGTGGTGATGATACAAATCCGAATCATTCACCAAACTGCCATTCTTTAAGGATATATTGGATTCCCTTCAGATTTTCGAAACCCCAAGTCCTACTACTACCCTAATCTTTCAATTCTAGGGTTACCTTGGAGGCTTGATTTGGGTTCTCGCTGCATGATTGCACTAATATACATCCTTTTCGTCACAGTAGGTTCAAATTTAATCAAAAGCATTTCAACGTCAACATATTTTGCGTCGCTAGGTACTGTAAGATACGCACAGTACTCCGACACTGATCTTATCACCTTTTTGAATTTTTTAGTGCCTCAACGCTAATCGGTCCTTCATAACATGAACCAAAATTCTTCACTATGGATTGGCCCTCAATATTCCGCAAAAATTTTGTGAGTGATTGCTCATGCATTGATGAAGGGATGCGAACTGCACTAGTACAACTGGCGACAGCAACAATTGCTGAACCGAAACTTCCCCAATTTTGAATTTATTTATGAAATACATATCGCAGAGCAGTTAAAATAGATTAGATAAATTATTCCATGCCCAAGGACCACATAATAAAAATAAAACGTTTCGAAACGCGAAAACGATACTCGTTGAGTCATAAAATTCGAATGTCTGATAGCAAACAAATGCAATTGATACCACTGTGACATGTGTTTGCATGTAATCAAACAAAGAATGAGCCGATCGTCAAATTGTCGTCCTCTAACCTAATTCTGACTGGCACTCCCTAATCAGGTGATTAATTTTAAACACAAGACCCATAAGCTGCACAAATCTTATCATAAATTCCTATAATTCGATAAACCTCGTCTATTTATGATTAAAATTATTCATGACTATCAGAAAATTAGAATTCTCAGCGCTACCAAGTACAAGCGAAACTCATTTTTAATCGTTGCGCTAAGAACCGGCGCTTAATGTAGGCAATAGTAGATAATTGCCACTTATGGGGTACTGATACGCTCAGATAGTGACAGTCGAAGTATCCGTAGACGTCGATAAAGCGATGAGTCAAGTTTGACATTCAAAAAGAAAAGAATTTCTTGGCTTTGTTTGGCGACGGTACACACAAACATCGCACTGCGTAATCCGTGAATTCACGTTTTTTTTTTTTTTTTTTTTGCAGGGAGTCTCAAGCTACTCGTTCGTATCTGAATAAATTTATTCGAAGCGATACAAGAAATTTGCATATGCACAACGGTCTGTGTGTGTAGTCTTAGGTGGTCACCGCAGAACATTCAGCTGCTTTGGTGGAAGTATTATGCCATAAAACACATGCAAATTCCACTACCTTCCGGGTAATAAATCTAAGCGGAGGAAACTTGCGAAGATACTCTAGAAGCACGTGAGAGACTAATCATATACTCGTACTCGTACACCGCGCAGCGTATCGTTACGTTCGATCACACTTTCTTCTTCCAATTAAAAGAGGAAACTCTAGAACTGCATTGGAAAGTACTCTAAAGTGGGTTACTTTTAATCTTTTTTTTTTCGAGTTAGACCTTGAGCACATGTTTTATTGCAGTCGGATTAAGAAAAAGAAGTGAAAACCGTATATCACTGGATACTTCAGTAGAAAGAGTGATGGCTAAGATGACGTAGATACATAAGTTTTACTAATTAGGTCACTGATGTTGTAGATTGGAGGCTTAACAACTTGTCTTACCATAGGATGGACATCCATTTAGTTGGTTAACGCGTGTTTAACCTGAGACATTGACTTTTTTGTAGCACTACTGTTTTACTTCAATGAAAAAAAGTGAATGAACTGCAAAGATGTGTACACAAGCAATTTTTTTCCAAGATGAGGTCAGTTGAATGGATAAGGTCAGAGGTGAAAAGCTGTGCTACGGAAAGAGGGCTGTTGTGCGCCCTCTTGACGCTATAAGAATGATGGATCTAGACCAGCCCAGTTTTTTTTTTTTTTAAACTTATGTACGTATCTAGAGTGGGTAAACCTTACCTTTGCCTATCTTTTATGAGTTCCTTAGTTTTTTAGAAGATGTTTCGAAAGGTTCGCCAGGGGATTAGAGATTTTTCAGGCACCGTCTTTTACTTTGCTTTGACCTTAAAAGCTTTTTTGGGTACTCAACGTGAGTGAGTCTTTTCTCGGTATACTCCTGTAAGCTTTTGGCATTTTCCGGTTAAATTGTTCGATGACTGACCTGTATACCTTGTCTGGTTAAAAATTTCGAGTGCCTTACTTTGCCTGAGATTTTTAAAGCCACGCCAGTGGACTTAACGTGTTTCGTGCACGTGATAACAGATATGTTGATATTATTATCTACAGCTTTTCAAAACGAATGAAATGAGGTTGATAGGTCTTAAAACGCCGGTTAAATGTTATCTTTCACATGCGTGTTTACGGCTCAGTGAAGAATCTTTGTACTTCACAGTACGTCCGAAAATAGGCATGAAAGCAAATTGATGGGCATTCACAGCGTGACGAGTATTGCGAGAAAACTGTTGAAGGGCCGGAAGGGAAATCTTCAAGTTTCTCGAGTAAATGGTGTTCTAAGAGCTTAAACTCTTGCGCTAGCGGTTTCTATTTCTACTTATATCGCACGACTTTAGAACTTTTTCCACCTTCGTTGCCTTAATTGTCGTCAGACCGACAGCATGCAAAGTTTTAATCAACCCTAAAAGCTGATGGCTTCGGGCACCATCAAAGCCTAGAGTTTGCTTTCCTGAACCTATGTGCTATCAACAGGACTATGCTGCTTTTTTAGAAATGCAGTATCTTGAAGCTTGAGTTTGTGCCCAAATGTATCCTCGAAAAACTTGATATGCACCAAGGTTGCACTCTACTGATTTTTAGTAGATGCGATATGATGTTACAGTTAGTTTAGTTTAGTTAGTTTAGTCTTGTGCTCTCAAGTTGCCCAAGTTTAATTTAACTGTTGGTTCAATATTTTTGCATTTATATTCGATTAGTTACATGGAAATTAGATCTCCAGTAGCGTATTGCTCTTCGCAAAACAGTACTTCATTTTCTTTGGTGACACTATTATTTTAGCTATAAATTTGCGCAACCTTTTTGCAGCTGATTTAAAAGTAAAATCTTAAGGGATTTGTCTTTAAAATTTCGTTACTCTATCCTGATGTTTCACTTCGCGGTGGGTCACAGAACAGCCTGCATTACATATTGCCCTTCTCGGTTATATCCCTCCTCTACCACAGTTCGTTCTTGGACCTATTTGCAGATCTAATGACACGTTTAGATTCATGGCATTTGTCCAATAAAGCTTTTCTGCATCAATTTTTAGTTCTACCTGATTCTAAGCCGATTGTTTCTTAGATTGACTTTATACTAGTCAGTTGAGTGGTTTGATGGAGAAGGTACTCTCCACAAACATAGCCAACATAGTTTAGTTATATCGTGATGAGCCCAAAAAATCCCCTTCCGCTGAGTTACAATGAGACTTCCGGAATTTCGGTCTTTTTCCCCGCTTTGTGGTATATTTTGATTGCCATCAAGCTAAATCAGAAGCATACCATCTGCCGATTGTTTTAACAAAAAACATCATTAATTCAGTAACTTTTGGCTCTTTGCTGGAATAACCCGTTGGGAAATCCCAACTCAATTGCGGTTCTTCAAAGACAAATTCAAATTAATTACAAGTGCCAAAATGTTTCCCTCGTCAGTAGAAACAAGTCTCAAAATTCATTTCAATTTAAACCCAAAACCGCACTATTAAAGCACATGCTCTATGTTTGTGTGTAGTTTCAAGGACAACATACTTAAAATATCATTTCTCTCGTCTTTTTTTTTCACCCATGTTCTTCAGCAATCCCCTTGACCCATACTCCTTAGTCATATATCAATTTTCAAGTTCCTGCCGAAGGCTTCCCTACGATAAGTAAAACAACATTTCCTTCCTTCCAATACACGAAATAGGAACTAAAATTGCTATGAAAATGCAAATTAAGCTCTTTGTTGGTCAAGTACAAGTTGGATTATTCAATTGCCAGCGCGACCTTTGCAGGAGAGAAAGCAAATCCTTTGAATATCCTCATGCTGGTGGAAGGTAATTTTGAACTCAAAATTGCTCTGCAAACAGATTTAAGTCAGTAATCGCACAACGCTCTAAATTAATGTCAACTGCAACTTTTCTACGGCTTTATTGACTTTTTTCTTTAATGGGGAACTTTGCAGACAGAAATTGATATCCGCGGAAAAGTATCTTTTTTGTATTTGCAGGTCATTGGGGCACAATGGCTCTGTGCGATGACTACAAAGCTTCCGCTATTTTAGGAGTCATTAACATAAACAAAGGAAAGAACAAGGAAATGACTTAGGGAAGGCAGACTAGATAAATATGAGGAGAGCTTATTATGCATGTTCTGAGGGGTGATGGATGTCAGGAAAATCAATGCGCAACTTATTAATTTTTTTTACGAGTGGCAATGACTTTGCAAACCTTGTGGAACTTTAGTTTGAGGATAATAAAAAACACGCAATACATGCGGTTGTCTGTTGATAGCAAAAAGGATTTATTGAGTGGTATGAAATTTTATTCAGAAAAAGAAAGTACATAAATAAAAGAGTTGGAAATAAGTTCAACCTAGTTCTGTCCCAGGGCGGGGCTATATCTAGATGGAGCCCTACTTTTTGGCGAAAGAAAGAAAATTAGTATCATTTGGGGACAGTGTAGTAGCTTAGAAATGTTCTACAATTCATTGTCTCTGGTTTAAAAAGAACGCTTCGTAGTCCACGTCCTAAATGGTGAGGACCATGTAAAAACTTTGAAGACTTGCAATTGTTTGTATACACGGCATGAGCACGTGGATGGCTTTTGTTATCTATAAGTGTCTCACTTTGGATATTTTCACGAAAAATTATTTCCAAATTTCACAGTTTCCGGAACACATCTTTGAGAAATAATTTTTCAATATTTCTCAGCATTGTTCAAGCGTACAACGATCCATTTATACTACATACGGATGCTTGTCAAACATTCGCAAGAGGTTGGCCTGTTTTTGATGTTTTTTTGGGATTCGAACCTCAACTTTCCCGCTCAGTAGCCCAACGCACTCGCCAATGAGCTCCCATCTTGGTGCATTCCTTACTATTCTATCAAAAATGTTTGACTTTGCAGACCATGTAGGGCCCACGGACCATTCGAATTGAGTTTCTGAGTTATTACTCTCAATGTTCGATATTTCCATTTCTAGTCAACTCACGCTTTCTCTAGGGTGTTTTGCGCATCCCGGGTGAGCCCAAGGAAAACTCGATATCCCTATAGGTCCACGCCAGTGACTGAGATTACTTAATACGCCCACTTTGGAATTGATTGCACTATTTCTGTGCAATGGACAAGGACGTGCTTCATTATAAAACAATCTTTTCCATTGCAAATGGCAAAAAATATCAAAATGTCAAAATATCTACGAAGCAGAAGAGAAATATTTCAAAGGACATGCGTTGCAGGAAATAGTCTTACCGCAGAAGCGCCACTTCTGGCTCAAGAACGATATTGAAAAGAAAACAAGATTATGTCAGTCGCATAGCCCTAGGGCAAGAAGTAGCGCGTAGTAGTTGACTAAACAACAAATAACAAAAAGAATAATTTACTCATAAAACAATGATGCCCAAAACCTGAAACTACAGTTACACTCTTAATTTAAGCTACAATCCACCTGTTTATGAACAACCTGCCAAAGCCGCACATACAATTTCTCGGCTTCCAATCCCTTTATACCATGAAACTCTATTCTTAGCCCCTTTGTACATTGTACGAATTTTTTTTGACACGCAATTCTGGCTGAATACTCCACCAAATTGCCACTGTGTGACATATTAAATGGCATCACATCGTACGAGTAATTCTAACTTAACAAGCGAATCCACAACGAAACTCCCCTGTTAAGACCACGAAACTAACAGTCCTACACGACTCCAATCGTTTCTATAGTAATTGTCTTTCGCCAAATAAATACCCAAAGTATGACAACCTTCCAGTCATTTATAGCGACTCCTTTATTCTTTCCGCAGTATCTCCAGCTATTCTGGATTTAATGAATGAAAATTGCTGCGAAGAAGATTGTGTTCAGGCGTAGTAAACAATAACAAGCCATTATTTGAGAAAAAAATTTAATTCTAATGGAAATAAACTGGTTTCGATTGTCGAATGTCCATCAAACAATTTTACGATAATCCGTCGATTTTCGTTACGATTAGTCGAATAGGTGTAGTTAAGGATATACGCTGCTGAGTAATCGGCTTCAAGTACAGTCACAGCCACTACGCCGATGTTATGCTGAATTTGAAGTACGATTCTGAGCGAAATTCTAGTTTAACTCGTTCCGATTCTAGGTCAACCTGGGGTGGATTTGTGAAGTGTGCCAAAATAGCAGCTAATTTGCATATTAAAGGAGAAGAAATAAATAAGGTGCGGTGTGTATTGATCATAATATTTGATTTGACTTTTTAATTAAAAAATAAATAATTGGTCTTTTAATTTACGACGCTGATATTTCTATTCTTGTTCATGTATGTACCTAATTTTAAATGGGGCGGCAAAGATCTGAAGTTTGTAATTTTAGATCAAACGATAGCTTGGGGGAAGAAAAATTAGATTTATTTGCACTTTCTAACCACACCACTAAGCGGATTACTCGTAGATAAAGCATTCGGGGAATAAAGTCTTATGCAATTTTAATTTGTGTGGCTTTGGTATTGCAAAACTGGTAGTCAGAGTTTTTGGTTTTTTTAAGCTTCGAGCAATCATAAATCCTGTAAATATCCGTGTGTTATACTTCTAGACATTCAGAAACCTCTGCTTTATCGGTTTAACAAAAAAGTTGGGATCACAATCACTCGAATGGCAAACAAAATGTATGTCCTCTTGCCAGTTCTCATTTATGACACCGAGTGTGGAAAGCCAAGTAGATACAATCAAATTAATATTCTTTTGATTTCCTATAGATACGAGTACTCGATTCCGCGTTATGGGAACGCAAGCTTTTAGCAAGGAACTGACGGGTATCCCTGGTATTCAGTCACCCATTCTTAACGATACATGCTTCCACGATTAAGCACTTATTGCACCCATGGTTTTAATCACTGGAATAGTGTCCTTGGAAGTCTTGTGTAAGTAACCTCATCTGGGATAAATATAAATTTGTTCTCTTGGAGCATAGGATATTTAATGCCATCCACTTTCTCGACATTGACTAGAATGCATGATTTTGCAGGCTCTATTATGAAAGTGGATACTACTAGCCCAATGAGAGCTCGTTACAATAATTCAATTCTTCTATCTGCTTTGACAAATGCAGCCTCCAACGTTATGATTTTGATGACACTGAGAGTGGCCCTATAGTGGCGATGTAGTTGGGGAATCCTAACGATCTTTAGATTGACCCGCTTTTAGTTCTTCTTGAACTAGCGGATTCCACTGGTAATTAATTGCATCTATACGCTCTTGGCCCATTCTCCCCAATATGTACATACCTGATTTGTGAATAACGTGGACAATCTAGTGATGGAATTTGATGGCATTTGATAATGGCTCCATCTTGTCCCCTTGTACATATAGTCCTTTAACTTAAAAATGTTAAGGATGCAACGCAGACATCTGTTGATATAGCCTTGAGTTTTATTGGTTAGCGCTTGAGTAACCCGCCAGGATTCTGATCCTTAGAGAAGAAAGAAATGGGTCCAGAGAGAAACGGAACCAAAAAGTATATCCTTTCAAAATACACGCGCCAAGGAAAGCCTTCTTTTACGTTCTCCAAACTATTTTCACTTGAGTGACAAGAGTTTTTTCTTTTTATCATGATTCATGTAACATCGTTAAGCGTGTTCTAGATTTCTTAGATAATATCTCAGAGATAATAGTATGCAAACTTCTTATCATTCCAAGGTTCATTATACACTGAGAGATAACAGTGGTTAATCCTAAATTATTTAAATTTTTACTGCTGCTGCTGAGAACAACTCCCGCACTTCAGTGTAGTAGGATAACGAATTGCTTGTAATAAAGTCCGTATATTTACCAATCCCTCATAGTGCTGGCATATCCCACTCACACTCGACCAGCAATATAGTTACATCCTCCACTTCAATATTAATGTTCGCAAATACATATCGTAAATCTCTTACTCACTTAATCCACTTCGCCATGCCTTACCATAGACCACTCCAAACAGTCATCTGCTATTGCATACCATTGCTCGATTCATCCAAACGTAACCAAAGCTAATTTCAGAGACATAACAAGTACACACTATTACTGACTGACCACTTGAACGTAAACTTGACCTGAAATCCCATTGCGATCTCATCTGTTCGATTCCAAAATATTGACAAAGATAAGGCGCGCAAAAATTGCACACGAGGCTCGTTTTTGGCCAGGAGGCCAATATACGTGTTTATTTTCGATCTCATCACCCATAAAAAAAGTTTATTTTTTTGCAAGCATTACCATTTGTGCACAACAACGGTTTAAATACATCATCCCATTGAAATAGATACAAGAGATACATTTCTTCAAATGGTTAACCATGAATGATCAATGGTCGTAGACTATGCCTGTCTGTATTTGTGCGATGGGCTTTTCACTTTTTTCTATAAAAACCTAAAAAAAAAAAAATAGAAAAGAAAAAGTGGCGCCGTTCCAGCGAAAGTGATACAGAGAAATGCGAACATTTTTCTTAAAACTCCGAACATTAAATTGAACGCTAATGATGGTGGAAATTTACTTCTATTGCATAGAAAAATACTTCCGTTGAAGTTTTAGGTTTGTAGAATGTTATTCCTTTCCTTTGCGCAAGTTGTAGATGTAAATTATGAAAGCTGTCATGCAATAATCGAGTTGTAAATACAAAAATATGACATCTCTCATAAAACAGCAGTAATTTAAATGACAACTCAATTACATATCCGTGACAAGCTTGAGCTCCCAGCTCAAGTGGGGTTTTCATATCCATCTGATGGCGATTACATTAACTTGTAGCTTAATCATGATCACGACAGCCGCGCTAACTGTCTGAATCAAAATTGGCATTGAACTTGAATTTTTATGATGTTGTAAATCAAATTTGTTTGTACACGTTGGTGGGAACATGATAATGGAAAAAGATTTAATCAATCGCGTACTTTCAATGGACAAAGATGTTCTTTTACAGAAATGTTTTCTGAATAACCAGAGATGGTGTTTTGGAAATCCGGAGAGGAGTACTCTTCTAGTTTGTATGGAAGTACGAAGCAAATATTGTATAAATTATCAGAAAGTGAAAATTCACCTAAGACGTATGACCTATTTCTGATGCGTAAGGATAACGTGTTGGGTAATCACCCACAGAAACTCGTCGATTGGTAGATTTACAATATAGTTGGACCAACTGTTGGTTTCCATTACAAATTGCTACCTTGCGACTATCTAGGGAAAATAATTTCGTTCGAACGCCTCCCCAGTTGGCCTGGTAGTAACACATCCTGTCAATCATGTCAACAATTTGTTACTCTATTATGCGAGTAGGTCAATAGATGTTTTCCTAAATTTCTTCAGTTGTTGGACTAACAATACCCCGTTGAGGTGAATAGCCCCATTGTGACTTCCGATAAAGATTATAGACTGTTTAAGAGGTGGAATTAGGTCACCTTATCACTGCGGCCGCAATGGGTCTGTGATTTCCTCAGATCTTAAAGCTCACTCAATATCCCCGATTTGGTGATGAATTCAACTATGCTTTTGAGTGAGCTTGCAGATAAGTCTTTCGTTTCCTAAATAACAATGACGTGTTCTGATTAGGCAGTTCCAGTAACATAAGAAGTGTTCTGCTGATTCTTCGTCTTCGTTGCTCATTCTTCAGATGCTGTCTTGTGCTATTCCCATAGCCATTAGATGTTTTTTTTTTCCACTTGACAGTGTCCTGTAAGGAAACCTGTGGCTATACGATTCTGACTCCTACTTCATTGTAAGAGTTGTTTCGTTCTTTTGAGGGAAGTATTTGGCAGAAAGATTTTAGTTTGTCTGTTACCTTCAGTTACCGTCCAGTAATTGTTCGCTTTTTCTTTTAGCCAATTTTTGATACAACATTTTGCCGAACTCACTGGTAATCCACAGAATGGTCTTGGCATAATAAAGTTTGACGCAGCTCCTGTTATGGCTAGCTGGTCAGCTTTCTCATTTCCTTCAAATCCGCTGTGTCCTGGCACCCAAATGGGATGAACTCTGTTTGTGCAGTCCCATACTAGTTTGGATATTATTTTATAAGCCTTAAATGCCATTAGAGAGGCCTTGCTATCTAATGGAATATAAATGTTCTTGTATAGATCTGTTTATATTTTCTCTGATGCATAGTTCTATAGCAAATACTTCGGCTTCGAATACGGAGTTACTTTTTTCCATGCATGAGTGAATGAAGGTTTTCGTAGTAGCGCCGTATACTCCAGCCTCAACTCCTTCATCTGTCTGGAATCCGTCTGTGTACCATACATGAGTACAAGGAATAGTCATTGCGAGAAACGAATTCTGCAGAAGATGCAGAGATGACGAGGACGAGAAAATTATAGGAGCAGCCCTTCTTATGTAGAGGGGAGGACTGGGTATATTAAAAAGGCTACTCCGAGAGAAAACTGCTTTAAAATCTAAGCTATTTTAAGTATACAGAGACAAAGCATTAGTTTCTCAAGACGATAAAGTCCCTTATCACTATGAACTCATGTAGCTTATCGATGATAACTTTCTACCTGTTTATCTAACTACTCGTATTCCTGGTTTTTTTTAACGAACAGCAACAAAATAAAAGCCTGCCAACATTTTTATTCATATGAGAGTACAAAACACATTACGTGATACTAACTTCCCTAGTTTTCACTTCGACATCCCTGTTAACGACTTTTGTTATTGAAAAATCTGAATCGCATCTGAGCGAATGAAATTTTCTTTTCTTTTTATTATTCACAGACCTTATTACAAGCCACATGTGAACACTTATTCGATAAGAAAAAAAGAAACAAACAATGAACTAATTATTACTTCAAAGTTTAACAATTCACCGCAGTACGTGCCTTAATGCCACTGTAAACTAATTAAGATATTTTCCCAGGCAAATATTCGTTCTTCCCCTATTTGCACAGAAATTATTACAAACTGTGGTGCAATTTTGAGTTATTTGCTGAAAATTTATTTAAAGAACGTGTTCAATCGCCGATGATTCCAATATTTCGCTTAAGTTCGCTAAAATTAAATATTTGCTTGCATTATTCGAAAACAAAAAGTATCTAGAATGTTATACATTTTCACAGATATTGGTTGTGTAAGCAAGATGCGCACCCAGAATTTTTGTGTCTATAATTACAATTGAATTACGAATGTGAAACTGAATCTTAAAGATAACCAAGCTGCACCTATGGAAATGGGCAGAGTACTCGTATGTGTAGTCAATCAGTATAGGAAGCAGTGTACTGCGTACTTGGGATGCGTCTAATAAGGCGGGCAATGAATTTGTATTCCATGTGGGTATGAAAGTGTTCTTACGTGGCTTTGATCGAACGTACAGTACAAACAAATTTGATAAGACTATGCACCTGAAACGTGCAGTTTTTATGGTTACAAAATTGGAGTTCTGCGTGGTTACAGTGGAAGACACTTTCACCGATGTAGTCTAGTTTTTGCATTACAAAGATGGCGAACTAAGAAGAAATGTTAAGCCACTTAAATAAACGCTTCGGCAGCCTTTAGTCTTAACGCCAGATTTAATCTTTCAAGCCAAATTCAATGATGGTCGAAATAAATACGTCTACAGCGTTAATATAGCTAATGGCAGACTCCCTCTTTGAACTGAAAGTGCTTACCCTCGTGAGAAGGTGATAACTATCTCATTTTCATTTCACAGTGTTTCAGCAAAGCTCGCTGTCGTTCCATAACCACATGGATCGATGTCCAGCAGAGTTGACGAAGGCTAATGAATTTGTTGAACCGGATAAAAGCTGCTAATGCTATTCAAATATCGGTTTTTACTACTTTTTCGATAATTTTCAAAGATCATCTCCATCTTAATGACAAATATTTGTTTTGTTGCCTATGGGCGGACCAGGAAGGTAATGATTTCTTGTTCTTCTATAAATTATTTTTGATTACATTTTACGGTTGCTTGTGTTTACTGTGGCTTTAATAAAATATTTTCATAGATACATACAGTCATACAAAAATGGGAATTATAATTTTATGTATAGAATGCTTGCTTACTTTTTTTTTAAATCCTATTCTAAGATAGTAAGTAGTAAGCTTGATTAATTCGTTTATCTTTTTCTTTCTTTCTTGTGAACAGATAATGCAAGTCCGATGGCACAGAGCAACCGTAAGAATATTTTTTTTTAATAGATACAAATTAAATTTGCACAAAAAAGTTGGGTGCGCACACACTGGTGGCAGAGATTCACATTTGTGGTAACGCAGAAATTAAGCAAGTTTTCATGGCTTTTTATGATAAAACAATATAAGCTCTATGTGGCGATAGCTTGTTTTAAACAAAAGAAAAATTTCATAAAATTGCAATTTTTGTTGGTGAATTTCAACAACATCGTAAATAAACTTAATAAAATGTGTGAAGTGACATGGGTTCAACCACAAAGTAGGATGAGGTCATTTGAAAATAAAACTCCACGACCCTAATTGCTAGAGGCGGCTGAGATGGGCTCAAATTTTACTGATTTTGTGTTAAATTTAAAGTCTTGGATATCTACGCTTTTGAAAGAGACTGTGCTTGTTCTTTGATCTGATAATTTACAATAACAGGCCTTACGCTCATCCCGAATCTGATTTTTTTCTAAAGTGAACGATTTTGTCAATATTGAGATTCTTTAGGATTCGGCATTTCGAAAAAAATCTAAAAATCCATAATTTCCACTGAATATCTTTAGCATTGGAGTCATTAAAAAAAAAAAACAGTGCTTAGATACCTACACAGTTTTCGGAAAGGTATGGCATAGCGCCTTCATTAACAAGCTGACATATTTTTACAACAAACTACGAGTTCTTTTAATACTTTCAACCATGTAACATGGGACTAAGTTCATCCTCCGACCCTTTTACAATCCAATGCAATCCTTTTGGGAACAACAACACTGTAAAGCGAACGAAATAAAAACGCGATCGTTATCAGTTTTAATATTTATTTTAATTATAGATAGTTTAATTTTAACAAAATTTAAAGGACGCTACCAAGTGCGCATGGTTTTCTGGCGGAGGACAAAGCACGAATGTCCTATATACATGTTGCACATGGGTACATACATGCTGTAAATTGAGGGAACAAAACAAAACGCAGAAAGGAGAAAGAGAGTAACATCAGTTGAGAGTTTTGTTTGTAGGCTGAAACATCCTCCCGCCATTGAAGGGGATCCTTCAATTATTATCATTGATTAGCATAGGACATAGCTTGCAAATAGGACGCTTAATCTCTCCCTTCGATGTCATCACAGATGCTACACGAATTAAACCATCTCTACCGGGATAAGTCCTAGTGACCCTTCCGATGAGCCATTGACAAGGCGCTAGGTTGTCTTCCTTAATCACCACGATGTCGTTGATTCGAATGTTTTTAGATTTGTTCGCCCACTTTGGTCGTTTCTGCAACTGGCTGAGATAGTCGGTTGACCACCTTCTCCAAAACTCTTGTACGAGTCGCTGCAAATATTGCCATCGTCCGCGGGGTGAAACATGTGAGTCCGAGAAATTCTGGTCTGGAACACTTCCCATTGGTCGCATTATTAAAAAGTGCGCTGGAGTAAGCGGATCGACATCTCCTTCGAATTTAATGCAGAGAGGTCTGGAATTCGCGCAAGCTTCGACCTGACACAGGATAGTGGTAAACTCCTCAAATGTCGCCGAAGTATCACCGAGCGTTCTTCGAAGATGATATTTAACCGTCTTGACGCCGGCCTCCCATAATCCTCCAAAGTGGGGGGCATGAGGAGGTATAAAATGCCAATCAATGGATCTTGTTGTTAACTCGTCGGATACAGATTCTTGAAATTGTGTAGACTGAAGTAGATTTGTCCATTCACGCAACTGTTGGTTGGCACCGACAAAATTGGTGCCATTGTCACTAAAGAGCGTGTGACACTTACCTCTCCTAGCGATGAAACGACGAAGCGCCGCTATAAATGCTGCAGATGAGAGTTCTGTCACAGCTTCCAGATGCAATGCCTTCGTTGTCATGCAAATAAAGAGCGAGACATATGCCTTATATTGCTTGGCGCCGCGGCCCTTCCAAGAACGGATGATGAAAGGACCAGCAAAATCAACTCCGGTGCTACTGAATGCCACGCCAGGATCTAATCGCTGCCTTGGAAGATTCGCCATTTGCTGTGTATATGGTGTAGCACGCTGTCTTATGCAGGTCACACACTGATATACTGCCCGTTTAATGGAATGATGGACACCGAGTATGAAATAATTAAGGGACACTAGATAAGACATTTGACGGATGCCCGCATGCATGTTCGATAGATGGCAATCCAGCACTATCAGCTTGACGAGATGGTGATCCTTATGTAAAATGATAGGATGCTTTTGGTCGAAACAAATATTCGCGTTCTCTAATCTGCCACCTACTCGTAATATGCCGTCCTGGTCGATGAAAGGGTTCATTCGCGAAATCTTGCTCTTTGGGGGCAAAGGTTGATTGCGCTGTAAACGAGCGATTTCATTGGGGAACATTTGACCTTGGGCAAGCTTCAAAAGTACAATTTTCGCTGAACGTATATTTTGTGGTGACAGAATTAGTCTCTTATATCGCGGTTCAGATGTCTTGCGGCGATCACGCCACCAAAGACAACGCGCAACGACACGTAGAAGCCGGTTGAGGCTCGAAAATCTGCAGAAGATGTCCCATTCGGATGCCGATGAACGTGCTAGACATATTGTCGATTCTTCGTTTGCATTGCCGCTTGCATTTGGCAACTCTGAGAAGATAACTACGCGATCACGAAGAAATAATGGACCTTTCCACCAGATGTCCAGCCGCGGTAAATGCTTCGGCATCAAACCACGAGTCGCGCAATCTGCAGGATTCTCGACGGAGCGAATGTAATGCCACGATGATGCCGGAATTTGGGCTGCGATTAGCGGTAACCTATTGTCTGCGAATACGTTTCGCGGCCGAGGATACCCTTGTATCCAATGAAGAACGGTGGAAGAATCAGTGTATGCGAAGCACTCGATGTCATGAATTCCGAGGGCATCTTTAACCTTGCTAAACAATCGAGTTAGCAGTAAAGAGCCACACAATTCAAGCAGTGGTATAGATAAAGCTGGTTTAACTGGCGCAACGCGTGTCTTGGCGCAAATTAGTGACGTATGCACGCTACCGTCGGATTGGATGATTCGAACATATATCGCTGCAGCATACGCTGATTCGGAAGCGTCTGCGAAACCATGGAGCTCCAACAAGAGCCCTTGCTTGTAATTAAGCCATCGTGGTATCCTTATAAGACTGAGCTGGCTAATATCTGCCCTAAAAGCTGCCCATTCTTCATAACACTCCGGAGGAATATACGTATCCCAACCCACCTTGCGAATCCAGAGTTTTTTCATGAATATTTTCATCTTTACGATCGTTGGCGATAACCAGCCAAGAGGGTCAAAAATGCGCGCAATATCAGATAACACCTCCCTCTTCGTGATTTGATACTGTATTGATGGCGATGAGAAACTGAATTTAAAACAATCGACCTTGGTGTCCCAAATGAGACCTAGAGTCTTGACCTCAGATTCACCGAAATACAGATCTGTAGCGATTTCCCGATAGGTGGGCTCAATTTCAGCTAAAAAATCCAATGAGTTTGATGCCCATTTGCGCAACTCTAAGCCGGCTCCGCTAAAAATTAGATTTATATCGTTTTTAATAGAAATAGCCTCATCAAGCGAGTGGAAACCTGACATATAGTCATCAACATAAAAATCATTTATAATACTAGCACTCGCTTGAGGATATTTTAACGAATTGTTTAAACCGACCTGTTTGAGAACTCTTGTTGCGAGGAAAGATGCAGGAGCTGTTCCGTAGGTTAAAGTTAGTAGATTGTAGTCGCGAGCCTCCTCGATAACGTCTTCCCTCCAAATGATCCGCTGATAACGAACGTCCTCGTCACTAACTCTTATCTGCCGGTACATTTTGGCTATATCTGCCTTGACTGCAATACAAAATTTTCGAAATTTGATTAGCGAAGTAATAAGGTCATTTTGAATGGTAGGTCCCACTAATAGACAATCGTTGAGCGATACTCCATTGCTCGACTTTGACGACGCATCGAAGACTACCCTCAACTTAGTAGTCGTACTAGAGGGTTTGAGCACTGAGTGGTGCGGCAGATAAAATGCTTGCCGATGAATTTCGTTCAAAGGTACAGGTGCCATGTGACCTAATTGCTCGTACTCCTTCATGAATGCCGTGTACTCGCGTTTGAGGACTGGATCAGTAGAGAAACGCCGCTCCATTGCGTGAAGCCGCTTCAACGCCGCCGTTCTGGAATCGCCAAACTCGACTGATGTATTCTTAAACGGCAAATTAACTACATACCTGCCATCGGGCAGGATGCGATGCGTAGCCATGAAGTGCTCTTCAATTTGATCAGCCTCTTCAATGCCCGTTTGTTGGTTATCCTGAAGATCCTCGTAATCCCAGAACCGTCGCAAAAGGACGTCCAAGTCCACCTTGGTGTGAAGTATATTTAATCTAGGTACTTCCGCTACCACATTACCAGCAATGACCCACCCAAAAATTGTGTTTTGGGCAATTGGTGAACCAGAAGGATGCACGATTTTCCCTTCGGCGAGAATATCGAAAAACAGATCTGCTCCAAGATATCTATTTTATTTGGTGTGCAACATTCCGCGTCAGCCAAAGGTAAATGCTCGAAAAACTTTAATTTTGCTTTGGGAATATCAACGCTTGGTAAGTTCCCCGTTAGCAACGAAAGTATGTAAGCCTTTGTCGCAAAAGTTACATTCGGTTTATCTGACGAGCACAAAACGAGATTAACGGCACCGTTCGTACCTTGTGCTTTCCCATCTTGTCCTATACCAGATATCGGAATACGGGCATGAAGCCGTTTTAATCGTAAACGTTGCATGCATGCTTCGGATATCAATGTCGATTGAGACCCGGAATCGAGTAGGCCTCTGCAATTGTGCAACTGACCGTTCGAGTCCATGACGGATAGCATCACAGTTGGTAGCATCGTGAAACAACCCCGATAAGAAGTCTGCGACGCATTAATGGACAAATTATTCGCGGCGATGTCAGGTACCTTTGAGTGCACTAGACGTGGTTCTGCGTCTGCGTCATTTGGGTGTAATAACGTATTGTGCTTTTCCGAGCACAGCTTACAAGCCGAGAACTTGCAATCCGAAACCGTATGCTTGGAACGAAGGCAGTTGACGCAGATTTTGTTTGATTTTACCAGCTCCCGCCGTGAAGCTACTGGAAGCCCTCGAAACTCGTTGCACTGATATAACATGTGGTTTCGTTTGCATTTGATGCAGGACTGAACCACTGCATTTAATACACGCCTGCTTGCATCCCTGGGCACCGGTTTATTGACCGAGTGATTAACGCGTCCCTGACGAAGTGAAGTTATTGTTTCTAACTCATTAATTCTGCCTTTCAAGAACGTTATAAATTCGGAAAGCGATGGCTTAGGTTTGTCCTTTATCTCTTTGCACAGAACATAAATAAGTAAAGTACCCCATTGATCCACCGGCAACTCTAATGCGCGTAATGCATTTACATTTTCATTTATGCACGTAAATAAAACCTTAATATCGGCCAAAGAATTGCCTTTAAGGGCAGGCTGCTCAAAGATGTTGTCTAAATGAGCCACCATGATGACGTCAGGCTTGTCAAAGTGCGATTTCACGAGCTCCCATGCCACGGTAAAATTTTTATTACTTGACGGAAGATGTTTAATAAGCGACGATGCGTCTCCTTTTAAGCGAGTCTGGAGATACTCCATTTTCTCGACGCCCGTTAGAGACTCTCTCGACTGTACCATAGCGATAAACAAGTCGCGAAACCGTACCCATTCATCAAACTTACCTGAGAATTCTGGTAATTTGATTTCCGGTAATCGTGTCTGCGGTTCACATTTTGTTATATTGATCGCTCGAGGGGACGACTCGGCCATCGTTTTTATCATATCGCTCAACGCGCACTGATTTTCGGCCAGTGATTTTAACGTTTTATCTAAGTCTCCGTCTATTTTCTTTCGCGAATCATTCCCACCTTTGCACTCAATTATGTCCGATAATTTCGCGTGCACTTCATAAAACACCAATTCGAATTCCGCGCGATATGCTTCTTCGATTTCTAATTGTGCATTTTCATCCTCGATATCAGTTTGCACTCGTTCGAAGTTCTGCATTAATTGCTCTAATCGAAATTTGAGCGTTTTTGCCTTTGATAAAGTTGTATTTTCATTCTCGCAGCATGATGAAATTCGCGTAACCTGCCTTTTAATTGTTGCTCGCTGCCGCTTCAAAGCTTCCATGCTTTTTTGGTATGGAAATTAATAACTGCGGCGAAACGGTAAGACAATGACGTGAATGAAACCGACAATGAGACAATTGCGATAACAATTTGCGCGCACTTTGTTTTAAAGCAAAATGTACCGTACATACATATATGTATGTATACCGAACAATTGCCTAGCGGAGCAACCCGCACGTACATACGTTTACGTGGATTTAGAAAATCCGGCTCGAATTGGACCAAATGTAAAGCGAACGAAATAAAAACGCGATCGTTATCAGTTTTAATATTTATTTTAATTATAGATAGTTTAATTTTAACAAAATTTAAAGGACGCTACCAAGTGCGCATGGTTTTCTGGCGGAGGACAAAGCACGAATGTCCTATATACATGTTGCACATGGGTACATACATGCTGTAAATTGAGGGAACAAAACAAAACGCAGAAAGGAGAAAGAGAGTAACATCAGTTGAGAGTTTTGTTTGTAGGCTGAAACAAACACTATTGACTTCTGATATTCTTTAAAGACTCTATGACAAGACTCAAAGTGCCCTACCCTAGTGGCACTGAATTTCATGAAATTAATTGGATTGTCAAAAGCCGTCATTCAAATAACTCAAAAACCAAGTGGTGGTTGATAAAATGTCCCCCGGAACTTAGTGCACTAAACATTGATTGTTTGACGGCTGTTGTGGCATGGTGCACCATTCTGCAGGAACCCAAGCTCTTCTAAATCCAAACCATCCTATTGCGATAAAAAAAAAATTGTTGGTTTTGCTCCTGTAACGCACTCCGTGCATCGCAATTTTACTGCCAGCTTCAATTTCAAAGGAGAAGGTTTCACTACTAAAAACCCACCAAGAACCAAAGAGAGTTATCCGCCCGTTTTATAGAAATACAAAGGATACCCTTAAATTCAGTGAAACGATATGAGGAGACTTGTGGCCATCGCTTTCTCTCAGTGCTACGTATCTCAGATATTCACTTCAACAAGATTAATCCTGTCACGTCTATAGAGCATAAGGATACTTTGTGGACAAATCCTATAACTATTGCACGCTCGTGACGATCGAATGCCTTATTGTTGAATTTAGATCAACCAACTTGTCGAATAATGTTCAGCTGAAGTCATTTAAATTCACGGTATTCGTCTTAAGAGTCTTCTGTTGTAAACACCAGATGGGATTTGCCCATTACGATTCGTACTGCACTGGAAAAAATATTTGAAGGACGTCTTGCACTGACGTCTGTAGGTGTTTTTCGTACTCCGGTGATAAACATTTCAAAATACATAAAAATACTCGTTTTTTTTTTTACGATATGCAAAAGAGTTTTCCAAGAAAGTGCCTGATAATTACACATTTATTTGTCGAAAGGGGAACTACGAGTAGATAATACGTCAACTCATATCACACGAGCTTCATGTGAACAATTTAGAATAAAAAAAAGTGATTCAACAAGTGCCACCGCAAAAATACCAAAACATTTCCGATCTCCGAGGATATCGCCTTCAACAATCTACAGACCATAGAGCAATAAAACACAACTGTCATGTTTCGAACGTCAGATATTAATCGGCTCGAAAAGTTTATTCGAATAACTTTTTAAAAAGTTGTCAGCTCAGCTTTAACGCTTTGACGCTTCATAGTATTTTGTTTATTTTGCTTCCTACCTGCCGCCGACACATTAAACCGTATTCGTGTGATGTATGTAAAAAAATACGTTTCACATGCAAAATCAGTTCCATTGAAAGAAAATATACGAATAGACAAAAAAGGTAAACAACAGTTTTATTCGCATCTCATCTCCAAACACGTATCTACCGACTGTGCTACTTTGACAGCTCAACTCACGACCCAATAATTATGTTCGTCAGAGTTTGCAGCGCGCTGCGGAAACCGATATCGCTTGGCGCGGCTTTGTTGTCAAACATCCTCATCCATCGGTCATTGTCGAGGGCATTTTACATGCACAAAAAGTAGCAGTCAAGTGCAAACACATTTTCTGACCGTCTTTACTTGTCGCACAATCCATTCAAGCTGCTTAGCATTAAAATGGCATTTAGTGGATAATCTAAACGGGCCGGGCGTCAACTCACCGGTTGATCGGTGTGGTGCTTGTGGTGGAACAGGTGCCGCGATGGAAACTGAAAGTTATTGTGTTTTTGTTTTTTTAAATAATGCGATACTGATGTCGTCATTTCACATGGTAGGCTCATCCCCATGATGTGAGATAGTTGGTGTGTGCGCTGTGGATAGCACTTTGACATTTCTGCAGTTGGATTCAATGTCAGCGCGGCAGCAACATGAGTAATTAGCGAGCAAAGCTGAGGTGTCTAATGCAGTGCTTTAATTTTCTGGCATTTCACGAATTTTCATTTCAACTGAAGCCTAGGAGGAGGCATCTTGAATACGTATTCATAAAATTGCAGTGGAATGCCTGTCGGTGTTGAATCACTAGAAGAATGTTGGAGATCCGCTCGTCTTTGGTTTTTTTTTTTTCCTAAGGCAGGAAAAATGCTCTGAAATCCTATAAAACTTGGCCTGTGTTCGCTAGATTTACGACATAAATCATGGCTAGCGAGATCATGAAAGCTGCCCTAAAGAAATAAGAACTGGACTACAAGTTGTGGAATTTGCGTCAATACATGTGAAAATAAGTTGAAGCTATTCACCACCAAAACCAAATTGCCCAACTTTGTTCTAAGTCCGCTGCCCACCAGTACTACTTTTCTTAACTCAAAGACTAGCTGGAGCTTATGGCTCAAGAGTTGAAGAGTGTTGTAGTGCAAGTGAATATACAACTGTAGCAACTCAAGTGCACTTTTAGTTCTCAATCATATCAACTGAACATAGTTCAGCTTCTCAAAAACGCGTTTATAGTTTTTTTTATGCCTGATTAGGAACGCCGGTATCGCAAGAGAGCCCTAAAAGAAGCTGAAGGCCGAAACCCGAACTCGTTTCTCCACCTTCTTTCTGGAATTGCAGTTAAAATTTGATGATTTGATTTATCCTCCAGCACGCTGATTTTACAAAGCAACTTACTTAAAGTTCTCTGGTGCTTTGAGGACTAAGCTTTATATTTCAGAGTTTTTTATAGTTCTCTGTAATGGACTCGCGGTAGATTGACCCATTACGGAACTAACTGCCTTACAATAGCTTTGCTTTCTAACCTCATTTAACCGAACTTAACATAATGCACTGAACTCACTACCAATCGGTCGTATTGCCAATAAGGAAAAATTATGGAGATGGGAAGGACTACGATACAGTAATGTGTACTGAATTAGAATGGACCGCGAAGTCGAAGCAGATGTCTTCTCGGAGACCCAGAATATGCCAAAAGCCTGTCGCTCAAATGCTCAAATTATCTTCGTGGATAGTTGCGGCTACTATCAAAGTCATATCACATCCTCCAAATCCGTAAGAGTAATGGCCTAAATAGTTTGCTTACTAAGGTTGTAAGTTTAGAGCCACTCCACTGTGGATTCCAGGTCACACCAACATAAATGGAAATTAACAGTCCGGCATTTCTGGCCATGCAATTTTAATAAAGTAATTGCCATCTATACTGCAAAATACGAGTATAGTAAACCCACAAACATTAAAAGACTGGCCATTAACAAGTAATAAAACTCAATGCAGGCTAACTGATTATGCCATCAATCGTAAAATGCATATTGACACTCAATTACTATTTTCCATGTTTGCCTACTTGATTGGTCGATCAATTTTGACCATAACTAATGCGTCAAACCAATATTGGTACAAGCAACAGAAACCAACAGCGACGACAGGTATTAATCAATATTGTAAATTTGTTTAATGAATTTGATCCTAATATTTGACATTGAGACGTCTTTTGTAAACGATTTTGTCTGGGAAACGTTTTTTTTTTAGTTTAAACGAGATTCATTTAGACCAAAAAGCTTGTGTGTGCTAAAATTAGTAGCTAAATCGAGGTTTTTCGGACTTAATATACCGCAAAAACTTTTAGTGTTAATCCGTTAATTGGATTGATCATTTTACTGAGTAAGCATTTTGATGAATGTGTGTCAATTCCGGGTGGCAAGGACCCGAAATTGTTATACTTATTGGGGTCACTATAAAAGTCTAGTATTTTAGGAAAAATTTACACCATAGGTGCACATATCGATGCGTAGCGTTTATAGAGTCTGAAAGTATTTTCAAGGAATCATAATTTTTCTGAATTTTTGTTTAAAAATGATGAGTAGGTTTTTTTTTACTTTTATCAACATAAACAGTTAGCATCATTTTAGGTTTAATGACAATTTGATAGTATCCATCTCAGTGTGAAAATGTTACTCATAGATTCTAATTTAAAAACACATCTCTAGTAATCGAATCTAAATATTCAAAGTTAATGAGTTTCCTGATAAATATTCATGAGTATTACGAAGTCGTGCATTAAGTCATCAAAGACTTAGACTCAATGGTAAGCAAGACAAAATTAGTGATGCACGAGAGGTTGAGCGAGAAATTAGACTACTTAAAGACTTGCCCCATTTATTCTACTTGAAAAGCAGCTATGCTAGCTAAAATTAGGACACAAAGTCGAGGAAAAGTGAGGTTTTTAGCGGATATACAATTTCTAGTAGACCGATTATTTGCGCGCTCCCTTATTCATTTAAATAATGGACGGGTGAGCTCCAAAGTGAGCTTGCGTACATAACCTTATGAATCCATGATCCTTGGTTTGAATCTCACCATACAAGTGCCATACTATTCGCACAAGTAGTTCTGATGCAGAATTTTTACTGCCAAATTAGAAATTCGAAGTTGGGAAGTTTTTTACAAAACCCTTTTTACGTCCCAAACATTTCTCAGACATTCACGAGGAGAGGAACCATAAAAGTCGGATCAAACCGATTTTGTACGCCGATTTGTTACTATGAATGAGACTTGAGTGCACGACACGACGCTAGAAAAAAAAAGCAATCAAGACAGTGGGTGTGGACGGGTTCTGCACCAAAAAGACGAACTTTTTATTTGCTGGAAAGCCCAGGCTAATACCTTCTGGGATTCCTTTTATTGACTGTCTTCAAACGGTTAAATAATAACTGGCGAATACCACACAAGTCTTCTAGACTAACGTGACCGAGGTGATAGCTTAACTACCGTAGATGGATATTTTGTAGATCATTTAGAATCGCTCTCCTATGATGAAATTCATTCATTGGAAAAAAGTTGGATAAATAGGATAAAGAGCATTCAACTAAAAGGGGACTACGCAGAAAAATGTATTTTTAAACTAAAAACACGGATTTTCACTCCGAGGACGAGAGCTTTTGAGCTTTCCCGCGTATGAAGATGAACCCAGGTTGCATTTTCAGTAACAATGCACACAATAACATTCGAAGAATTTTTACCACAACACCCGACTCGTACTTGTTTCGAAGGCGCTGTGATCATGTGCGGTACCCATCTTGCATTGACCTCTGACAAGTTTATTTGATCGGATAGCTGCGATGAATTGTGTATCTTCGAGTTCAATTTTATTTAAATTTTTCAACGTTTACCCTAGTAGCGGCCGAAATCGGTCGTCCAGAGTTGAGTTCATATTCAATAGCATAAGATGGTGGGGCCAATGCAACTATGTGGCTAGCTTCAAGCCTCTCAAAATTAGCTTGAATACATGCAAGTTCTTCTGTTACTTCCTTTCATTATTTTGTAAGACTGGCACTTCAAGGAAAACGACTGCAAATATTAACTTAAGCAGAGTCAATTTACCCAGCGTACCTGCCATGTCTGAAGTGTGACAAAATGTAAGTCAACACTAGGTAAGACATACTCTCAACGACCAGTAGTCTTTTCCAATTACGTGCACATTCCTACTAGAAAATTTCCTGACGTTTCCAATCACAACTTTCAATAAAAATGGTAATCACCGTCTAATCCCCATCGGGGACTCTTTTCAGAACATCGCGTTTGTGTACAATACACTCAGCGATCTCCTTGACACAAGGCTTAGTGGTCATAAAGTTGATCATGATCTCCGTATGTAGGTGACTTATGTTTGCATCAAAGCCCATTATTAACCATTTTTCCCCCCCACCTCAATAAACCTCCAGAGAAACAATAAGAAGCCTGACTTAAACGATTTTGATGCATTATTCTGTTGCGTATAAAACAAACCACTTGGCGAACCGGTGACATTTGTACTAATCATTGATTTAGTTAAAAACATTTACATATTCATTTGTTTAAGGCTTGAGCATATCACTCTGAGCATAATCACGTGCGGAATGAAGAAAAAAAAACTGAATAATTATCGCGTTAAGATTTAATATATGTACAAAGCTGATCACATCTGCGCGTAAAGCTGGCAACAGATAGACGTGTTGGGAACGCCAATACTCGTATAAGAAGTCACAAATTAATTATTGACTTACCGCGGAACAGCCAACACAATTAATTGGATGTAAACAAAGGCGGCTGATTGAAAGTCAAAGTGAAATTAGAAAGATCCAAAACAAAAATGAGGCGAAGAAAGAAGAAACCCAAACAAAATGCAATCTGGTTAGTCATGCTGAGGTATTTTAAGGTTTAAATTCGGTTTGGCGTTTTGAAGCGTGGCGGTTGAAATTGAAAATTCCGCACACCTTCGAACGGGAATTGGATTTGCTTTCATTTTTTTTTTTATGAGGAAATAATTGAGGGGGTTTACATACATTTAGACCGGTAATGCCTAGTTGAATCGTTGAATCGTAGCTTTAATGAAGAGTGAGTATGGATGAGTACTTTGTTTAATTACAATCCGAGCAAAGGTTTACAATTTGGGTAAATAATTTGCATAACCTTAGACTAACTGATGTTTGTTGAAAATTTTTAAATCGCCTTATTCTGAGTTAGGACATTTTCAGGACTAATTTTGATCACCGGTGAATGAAAGCCTAAAGAAGACGGAACACTGCTGCCTAGACGATCTTTGGTTTTTCCCTTAGAATTTCAGGCAATCAGTTTAACTTTGAAATAGATCCAGGATATAGGAATCACACCAACGTTTTACAGAAATCTTCTGATTTCAATTTGAGGAATTGAATCCCCTATGGAAATGTTTAAGTTCACTACGAACTACATATGTCAGGGCATTCGTGGGGGAAGCATTTTAAAGTTTCTCCACTTTAACAACTAACTGGGGAAGATTCCAAGAAATTTTTGCCTAGTTTGTGACCTGTTAGTTGGCTTGAAACTTCCAGGATCTAGTCTTAGATTCAGAACGATTGACAAAACCTTTGCTTACGATCCCCTTACGTATGAATGCTCAAATTGGTAAAACTTTGTTTCGATCATCATATCGCCTTAGAAAAAAGACTTAGACTCAAACAATAGCAATCTTAAACTTTTAGCGTTATCTACCTGAAGCCTTCTTTATCAAACAAGTGAAGCTAAAGTACATTAGGGTTCTCTTAGTATACCACGCTTACACGTTTGTTAGTCGTAACTTTCTATCACAACCTTTAAGCTCCGAAACCATAAATGTTACGTGGATGATTTTACCCAAGTAAAGACCACCTAGCAAAACTTCTTTAAATTTTTAAGGAAGTGTGTAATTTCGACCAGGGATAAATATTAGACTAAGAACATTCCCAAGCCATAGAAGCCCAAACAACATACTTGCGAAAGCAGGATTCTGTCAGAAAAAGTGTTCTGCTGTATCTACTAGACAGGATGTCTTCTTCAATGATTCCCATGTTGTTCTTGTGACGCCATTATGTATTGTGTTCTGTGCTAAGCCCGACCACAGTTCTGGAGCCTTTCTTAACCAGATTGAGAAGAAATGCTAGTGCAGTGTTAATATCACACCACCACACAAAAAACTTAATTGTTCTGCAAGTAGTCCATAAAAGAACCGATTTAGTGCAAACCACAATCAAACTCGAGGAATAGTCTCCCAACTCTCTATAGCGCGGTACAGATCTCGCCGTCTCTAACTCCCCTGTAGCCCAGAGCCAAAACAAGACAAACCCGATTGAGTTAACAAAGCTTGCTGCCTTAAAACATATCCTTTTGACATGAGGTCAGCTATGATTACGATGCTAAAGGCGAAAAAAAAAAAATATAATTCCGAGCAATAATGATAGCTTGTATCTTAATGATACCAACATTTAATACTCCCACCTCAATTTGCATGCGCCCTTGAAACCGCTGGTCTTCTCTATAAGCTTGCCACCTTAAAAAGTATCCTCTTGGCATGAAGTCAGCTGTGATTACTTCTTTAAACGACGCTTACGGCGAACAAACTTCTGGTTCAAGGAAATAATTATAGGTTGTATCTTAATGATCCGAATATTTTTAATCAATTAAAATTAGGGATTTAACGCCTGATGTTTTTATAATTCCCATTTATTTCTAATTTATACACGTGGCAGAGCCACCATTGAAACCTCATTAGCATTATTTATTAAGAAGCGATTTTCTCGTTTATATGCCGACATGTGCGGACATTCCATAATTTTGTTCTTCCGCAATCAAGAAGTGTTGATTATTATTTAATGATGACACTATAAATCGAGTTCTTTCTTTAATTATGTTTTCAAAATCTTGAAAGAGTCTCGCCGCACAATCATAGCCTGACATTTGAACTTTGACTATCCAAGCACCATATCGGGTATCTGCAGTCATCAGAAATTGAATAGTTTTGTATCTTATCATGCTCCTGACATGTATCTCGTGGTAATTATGCAATTATGATGTTATCGCAACCATTACAACTGTTCGGATAGAATTTCAAACACGATAACCACCCCTATCATTGCAATCAATTGAATTCAAGAGCCGGATTAAGATCTCACCTCCAGCGAATGCCCTACTGCACTTGAGCCCGTAACAATTTTCAAGACCAACAAATCACCGAGTAGCAGTGGCCTAGCGGCTAATTTCATTATCAGTGCCTCTGTCATTATCACCCGCCCCTGTTCGTGGAAATGTGAGAGCCCCCACAGCAAATGTGACGATCCGTAGCAAATGAAGCGTCTCGTCGATGGCGGCGGCCCTCGATCAATTCACGCGTCGTAGTCGACGGACAACTTCAACTCGCATAAGTCAATCGAGTACATATGTGGCATGGGGAGTAGCAGGTGCTTGAATAACTGCTATTTTCGTTTCTCTTGTGTGATTTGTTTACCTTCTGAAATGGATCCTAATTGATGCGATTAATTAGCAGAAGGCATCGAAGACTTAAGAACCTTCTGCTGGCAAGCGAATTTCACCAGATTCAGCAGTAATGCTTCTGAGTTTAGTGCGGAAAGTGGCGAAGTGTTGTCTATAGCGGTTGATTCTTTCAAGTGCAAATAAATCATAAGACAGTTAGTGGATAAATTAGCAGAGCTAGATATAATCATGATGATCCTTTTGGACAGATTGCGTGAATACGTTCAAGGTGAATAAATTGTTTATTTTAATCAGTAAATTGCTTCCGCGATAGTGTTCGATGAGTCGAGTTGCGAGTTGCGTTGAGTGAACTAAGATACTATGAAATTGAAAAGTGATTTTTCTAGATATGTACGTACAAATGTACGTCTCCTTTGTGATCTATACGGTTTCGGAAAAGATTCAACAATTGTGTTAGATCATTCAAATACTGCATAGCAGTGGTTAGTGCATTCGACTGTTTAGCGGGAGGGTCAGGTTTGAATTTCAGGAAACAGCAAGAAATTGCTGTTTCCACGAGAATCCGAGTAATTTCCAATTTTCCTTTCTGGTGCAAAGTAAATTCTGAGTCCTTCGAAGGCGTGCGAAAAGTACACCTTGAATGACTGCAAGCAGCTAGGCCATAGGACTCTTTTAGGCTTTCCTACGAATATTTAAATTTTTGGCAATAAATTATTCAGCACTACGCGAATTGTTAGAAAAAAAAGTTCAGTGATTATAAATCGCCATCGAAATAAAATCGAATATGTAACAACTTGAAGTGATTCTGGCAGCAAGAGATCAAGCAAAATCCATGCTGCCGATGGACTCATTAAGGCTGGTGGTGCCTATAGGTAGGCAGGTGCGCATATGTATAACGAGTAGAAATGCATCGATTAAAGTGTATCAAAGAGGAAACCACAAAAAGAAGCTTTCTTCTAAAGCAGATGATTGGATACACGCAGAAAAGATGGAAAATTATCTTACGAAAGTTATTAAAAAATCATTCGTGAAGCTTTTATAGTTCATAAGCTACAAGATGGCAACAGACAGACGGATGTATGTATGTATGTACGTGATCTATGGAACCGTGAAAAAGACCGATTGCATAACTGACTGGCGTATGACATATTTGTCTAATAATGCGACATGTAGTCGTATCTGAATATTTCCGATTGGTTGTTTGGATTATATTTTTTTTTCATCTCCCGCGAGGACGAGGCGGCAGGAAGTGCATGCTAATTTTGCTGAAAATTGAAATCTAGAAATATCTATCCTGAAATTGAATTTGACACAAAGATGTTCGCGCGGTTGCCATATGAGTATGGAAGTGGTGTCCTGTTGCAGAATGACTGAATCGGATCTCGAGAGAGATTAGGAGGACTCGATCGAACATTTTTCTAGCGATCTGCCACTGTAGCCTTAGCCTTATGGCGTATTCGTCTGACGCGTAAATTCCTCACAGTATTTTATTATCTTATGGGGTTTAGCACATGGGCGTATTCCTGACAGTAGAATTTAATTAGTTAGATCTACGAATCGAACATGCATGTAGCTCGGGTTACTGGTATCTATGCAGATTATATATCCCTTAGCGCAACCATAAAAAAAACGTGGGTAAATAAGGACATGATCAATCTTTTTAGGCTTTGCAATAGTAAGATTTTCTTTCGTCTAAATTTGGATTTGGGGATTCTAAGGGAGTCATAGTCTTATCAGCAGGTGTACCTCGTTAGGCCTTCCTGTTTGTCGAATTCGATCTCCTCAACAAAAGGACTTAAGTGTACTGTGGATTGTACAAATATTAGGATTCTCCCATAATTGTGGCATATCTGAGTTGACGTGTTCATCTTAATGACATGTGTTGCTCAAACGCACGTCAGAACTCCTTTCTTAGCTGATTCGTTAATTGATTGCTTCTGACAAAGCTTACATCCGCCTAAACTCGGGTGCCATCCAGTTTCAGATTTAAATTAAAGTTTCAAATTTGATGACGATTTATCAAAATCTATTTTTTGACTGACCTCGACTCTCAAGAGATGAAAAACCAGGTATAGGGCCTTTCCTAACTCAATACTTGAATACACTTGCCTAATTAATTAATTAATAGAACACTATTGATTTAGATTGTCTTGGATACTAATTAACTACGCAGCACCGCATGTGCGGTAGTGCTTCCATCAATTAACCCATCGAAATTGTTCATCAATACATTAGTCACATATTTTTTCGCATTTTTAAGTCAGCCATCAATTAATTCGTGATTTTCCTCTTTTTCTCTAGGAATGTCTCAAATCATCGGAGTCTCCGATATCACAGATAACAAAAATATCTGGCGAACGCTTCTGGCTGAATTTGTCGGAACCTTCTTCTTGATATTCATTGGAGTTGGAAGCACTGTAGGTGGCTGGAGCGATGGATATGCGCCATCAATTGTACAGATTGCATTCACCTTTGGATTGACAGTGGCCACATTAGCCCAGGTGAGTGAACTAACAAAAGCAAATATATTTTAATTCTTGTTTTGTTAGCTTTTTTTTTTGTTGTTAATAATATAAATATGCCTAATGATTAATACATCATTCGCGTTCATTGAATGTGAGCACTGACGGGCTATTAATCAAATTAAAAAAATAAATGTGTGCCGTGAGTGCTAAAACTCCATCTTCCATCGAAATGACAAAATGTCAGGGCTAAAAGATTTATTTATAAAGCACTAATCTATCAAAAAATAATGATAGTTTATCCATATTTATGTTTAATATGTGCGCTCTACAAAGGTACCTACTTCCATCGAAGTGAGTTATTAGGAATACGGTGTTGTATCAGGTGACATGGCGTAGACGGATACCTATTAAATTTAACTTGTCGCACAGATGCACTTGAGTGTCATTTTCATAATCTATTATCAACGAAAGTAGCTTTCTTGGAGTGTGAAGGCTCCAAAAAAAGGGGAATACCAGAGATATGTATGTACATCAAACAAAATTTTAAAAGTATTGCAGCACGTAAAAAAACAGTATTCCTGTAAATGGAATCCAATTTTTAAAATCCATCTCCAGACTTGCTTATGTCTATTCAAATCTATTCGTGCCTAGTCTTTCTGTTGATCAGGTATTCGTTAGACACACATACTATGTAACTGCTTGATATTTAGTACAAAAATATTAACCTGAGATGCTAAGGTTGCTTACTTTTGGCGGAATTTGTTAAGGTACTGGGCATTTGGTGACAAACGTCATCCAGCTTAATCTACGACTTTAGAGATAGACAGTAAGACATAATTTTTTTCATGACATTGACGAACCAAGACGCCAGATTTTTCATTTTTACATGAATGCGTCGCTTTACACTATCAGCACTTTAGTGTCTCGGAAACGGTTAATGAAACGGTTCAGCTTTCATGTTGGGCCTTAATCTATGTAAAGGTAATAATAAAGCAAATACACCACACAGTAAAGTGGAAAGATGGTTGTGGCTGCAGGACTATCCCTGCTTTACATTTTGGTTCCCAATTCTTGCACAAGTGCCTGTGCAAAAGGACAAGTCCGTGCTGGACTTGATAGCGATAGCAAGCGTTTTTCCACAAACAATACCTTAACAGGAAGTCATATGTTTGACTCGTGGAAGAAGACGTTTCTTAAAATTGTGTGTCTTCAAGCTTATTTTAAAGCCCAGAATCATCATGCATAGACCTTGCGCAATTGAAGTATGGCCTTCCTTTCTGATGACAAAGCAGTAATCGGAGGAAAGATACTGCAACAATACTACTTCTCATAGCAAAACATAGATCGGGGATGCATCACAAAGTGAAGTGCTGTGATCATTTTAATTATGGAATCATTTCTACGTTGTCCTAGGCAACCTTCCTTCATCCACAAACTTCTAACTCACTTACACAGCAAAATCCATCCCACAACGGATATCCAAAAGGTTTCCCCGTAGCAAATTATCTTTCATGTTGTGTCGAAAAAAGCATATTAACCATACCTTCTCAAACCCCCCTGATATTCTGATCGTGTCCAAGAGCTAAGTCCATTTAAAGAGTGTTCAAACAGATTACTTCTTTACAGCCAATTACCAAGTGTGAGCACAAATTGAAAAGCTTTGACGTTCATTAATATCCCCTGGTCATCTGAGACGAAACCCATGCCACGGTGAATTACATATGCTAACCTAGCATCATGATGGTTGTTATTACTTTGATGTCGATGATGGCTGCTGGCGTTATTTTGCCTAACCGCTTACAAGGCACCTTTCCCACAATTAGATTCCATTGACTCCGCAATTAGTAGTCACGCTACCATTCGTTAATCACACTTGTGCGTGACATTCTAGGTGATGCGATTCTACTGTAAGTTTCTGAAAAACAAGAAAAAATGCGTACTTCAAGTGTTAGAAATTATGATCAAGCCAGCATAGCATTCTGAATACGAGTCTGTCTTAACGGACACACTGTTAATGTAGACATTCACTTTTCGCCTCACAGGCTAGAACATTTTACATATGCCAATGGGAAAAAAAGAACTTCAACATGTACGAGTATCTATACCCATTACGCAGAGCTTTAGACCTGTGGAATTAGCTGGAAGCCTTGCTTAGAAACACCAAAGGTATTCTGAGTGACATAAAGTCATTCATTATCTTAAGGAATTTACCACTACGTGCTAAATAGTGTAATGCCGTATACACTTTAGAATTGTCTCAAATAATGCAATGAAAAGGCAATACGATGACTTCTGTGCTTAAATTGCTTCCACTCCGTATTTTATTTGTGAATCGTCTAATTTGTTCGGGCCAATTAATGCCACTGACAATCGCTTTGCTGCATCATTTACTCAAACACTTTCATTTTCTATGTTTCTTTCTCAAGGCTTAAAGTATCGAAGACCAGTGGATGCATTAAAATCTCCATAAATTAATTATTTTATAGGGTTCTTAAGAAAATACTCGTACACTTAAGAACGTTGTCAATTACTGTCGACAGACACTAAGCGTTGTTTAACGATAATTTCTTCCATAAAAGAAACTTGCCTGATTTTATGATAAAGTAACTCGAAAAGGATGGATCAATGAAATTGAGTATATACAGGTGTACATATGTATGTTGCTCGTGGTTCACTTAGAGCATTGAGACTAGTATGCACATCTAATAATTGTAAGATCAATGTAGCTACATAGTTTAGACTTGTAAGTACCATCTGGAGACGGTCCTTTTGAAGCATTCAATCAACTGCTGTTACGCATACTTTCGAAGTATCGTAAAATTATACAGCAGAGTCATAGTTATATTGCCCTGAGATTTGAGAAAGCCTTAATCCCTCTGGCGGAAGTGACATGCAAAATACTTTCCTTCATAAGTTGGAGTCTTGCTAAGAGTGGGACAAAGTGGATGATATTTTAATAAGCAAGATTGTTACTAAGGCAACCACTGTGTCCATTGTGATTTTGCATGTGTTATGGGAAACTTTACAGGTTCTAGAATTTTCAGTCGAATTATAGAGGAGATCAATTTGTTTACTTTGTCCAGATCAATATTAGCAACTTCTTTGAGCGATGCAAGGAAATACTGTCCTGTAGTTAGGTATAAGTATATTTGCACATATGTCTTAGGTAGGTAGGTAGGTAGATGGGTGCCTTGTGAGCAGGTCGGTCCATTGTGCCCAAGCTTTTAACCCTGGAAACATGTGAAACCGCTGTTAGAACCACCCAGATAATAATATGAATCTCAGGAGGTCCGTCAGGCCTAACTTTTCATAAGTCATCCAGTTCCGAAAAGAAGTAACTTCCGAGAGTCCTCATTCTTATGACGGATAGGGCAGGACAATCACACAGCAGATGACTGTGTGACTTCTGCAAAAGTCGTTATGTAGCACACCGAGTCGTTCTGCATGAACGCCGATAGCACAGTGTCCAGTAATTATGCCAGAAACAACCAGTGCGTTATAACGACTTAGTTTTACTAGAGAGGTTGATCTTTTCTTGCTGAAGGCCAACATTCATAGCGCCCTTGCCGTTGCGCATGTTTCCAGATGAGCGTCTGTTTGCTCGACTGATGGCTTCATCTTCTATCATTTTCCGTAAGGAACTGCGATAAGTGCAGCGCCGATCATTTCCTAGCAAGCTGATCAGCCTTTTCATTTCCTTTGATATCCATGTGCCCTGGTACCTAGCAGAGGGTCACCGCATTGGCTCTAGATATCTCGTTTAGGAGTGACTTCCAGATTCTCACAAGCCTCGACCTGATTACCGCGGAGTCCAGAGCCTTAACGGCTGCCTGGCTGTCTATATAGACAGTGATCGTTTTGCCAACGATATTACTCTCGCGGATAATTTCCTGTATGATGGCTGTGACTTTGCCCCGAATGGCGCTGCAGTCGTCGTGAATTCTAAAGGAGTGGTTTATTACTAGGGCTTTACAATAATCTCCGGCTCCCGTGCCAATGTCCATCTTAGAACCATCGGTATACCTAGAATGCCAGCTCCTTTTTCATGCTCCTACGGTTCTTCCAGTACACTCTGTCAGGAATTCTTGTAGCGAATCTCCTTTCAAAAGCTAATATCGGGTTCATGTGATCAGTTTCCGTCGATCTGTTGGCAGTCTCCCATCGAGACAAAATGGATGCATGACCATAGAGTCCCGATGACCGTGCACATTTGTCTTAAAGTGAACAAAGCTTGGACGTGGGAATTTTTATCTTCTATCCACCACTTCTTTTTTATGACATAAGTTTGGTAGTCGCTATATATTGCTGGGTAAATCAAGTCTTAAGTTGACTACTTCAAATGGCTTAAGTAGTTCCTCTTAAGCATACATACATATGTGTATATGTACATTGTTTAGCTCATGCCGTGTCTGGATAATCCATTAGGTCTGATGTCCAGGTATACAACGCAGATAGATTTTATAATAGAACAACAATTTGGCCTTCTAATTGACTTCTGCTCAAACACTGCATTGAATCGGTATCTAAAGCGAAAGATTGGTCTCATGTGACGATGAAAACACAAGATTCGATACTCACTTCTCATGTGAAGTGACTTGTTGACTTGTCGTCCACGCCACGAATCCTTCTGAAGCATTTTGCATCGAAGTCAAGCTTGAGAGAGATGCTTGCTTGTGACTTCTCCGGTGTAAGTTTAACATCTAAGTTTCTCCAACTACTGCACCACAAAGGAGTTGCTGCCATAAAGTACAATAGGCCATGTAGACTCTGAGTGCTTCCAGGATTTGGGTGCTCTTTTTGTAACTAACTCTTACCATACAAACACGTATTAAGGCATACACATATTAAATGTCGAATTTTTCGAATTTCCGAAGTCGAAGTGGAATTCTTGGATGGAAATGTAAGGTTAAGAATACAGCACCTGTCGCTAAAACCGCTAATGTGAAACCAGACATTTCTTACCACATCATTCCGTCAGCAGTTGTCACCTACCAATAGTCACGTAATCAACCTATTTAAGACGCTAACTAATTTTCACTTAAGCCTTAGCCACAAGCAAATCCCAGTGCTGTCATTCATTCTCAGTCGACGTAATCTTCAGCAACTTCAATCAATTTCATACGCTTTACAAATTTCAAATTTTCCTCATTTATAACTCAATTAAGTTTTTTGATTTAAAGCTATCTACAAATCAAATTTGCTAAAACCTTACACACGCCATTTTTTTCCCCTTTCTTTAATGTGATCTTTATACCTTAAATGTGAATACATTGTGCTTTATAAATGCCATAAACTTACCCATGAGACAATACAAACTTCAATTTGATGTAACGCGATTAGTTTTTAAAATGTTCGTAGTTTTTTTTCTTAAATTAAAATTGTTGACTTATAGAGATATTGTTATCTAATTGTGGTATTAATTGATGATCGTCGGCGAAGTCGTTTTTTTAATTGTTTTCTGTGTAACAAATCTCATGTACAATGGAAAAGTTAGAAGTTTCAGAGTGCTTACGAGAGAATAAATCGGTAGTGCGGATCTAATTGCTTTTATTTTTTTCTAATTTATTTTGAACCCGTGTTTAACTTATAGCAGTTCCACTAGTCAATAAACTGTTAACTATAAAAGCTACAGTCTACGAGTATAAGGCGAAAACAGTTCATTCATAAGAAGCAAGTGCACGCGACTATTCTTTATTTTTTTAACATTTTAAGCTTAGTAAGTCATTTACCTATTCCTTACAATGAAGTCCAGGGCTACTAGGATAGCAAAGGTTTCCGCTTGGAAAACAGAAGCATTATTGCCTAATGAAGCTCTATTTTACCGTCCTCGACAAACGCACCAGCAGTGGAACCTTAATTCCGTGTTTGTACTCCGTGAATATTCGACTCCCGTCCAATCCTGGGTCCCTGCCAGGTCTGGTCCTTCTTGAACGCAAGAAAAGTAAACATTAAATTTGTACAGCAGTCGGTTGTAATTGCACCAGAGCTTCGCAAAGAAGAGGGACTTAGTCTATAATAATTAGGTACTGCAGCAGAATGAATTGAAGCCGTTTACTATTCATGAATGCGTTTGGTTGTTTCTTCAACTCTACTAAATTTCGTTTTTCGAATGAGAGGGCTCATATACCTTTTAAGTCGCCTGAAGCTTAGTTTTTGTTTAATACTTCCAAGAAAGGTTTTATAGGTATATTACGTCCCCTAATTCATTCACCCAATCACATTGCCGAAGCTTTTGTGCAAACTTTTGTTTCAAATTGAAACCCATATCTGTTCGCTTATCAAGTTGATTTCTAACACGTTATACGTGCAAGTATTCCATTCAGAATACAAAGAGAAGTGAAAGACCAACATCTCATGACCTCCTTAAATTAAGTTTCACTTTTCAAACCCAGCTTAGAAAGTGTTTTTCTCCTCCTTTCCCCATTGTCAATTTATCAAACTCATTCAAGTGCATCTTTTATTTTGTTGCAAATTACCTACACGCTGCAATCTGGCAATCTGTCTATGTCGCGATCAAAATTAAAACTCAAGCAATCGCAGTTGAAAGAGCACACTGCACTCGCTTAATTGCAGCTAATTATGTGAAAAGTTCAACCTTTTTTATTCCGCATTGTGCACTCAAGTGTTGAAATCAAAGAGAAAAAAACAAAACCAATTTTACAGATAATTATTGTTTTGTTAAATCTGTTGCACGTTCCAAACGACAAAAGTTATGTAACAAGCTCATCACAATGCAATCGTGTCCTCCTCGTTTCAGTACTGCACTTTTCATTCGAATGAAATAATAAAACGCATATCTAGCGGTATTGATGCAATGGGACCAATACTGGACTAACCTACATATGTACATATTGCCAATAAAATATTTTAACGATACAAAATTAAAGTGAATTTAAAATAATTTTTAATGGACCGAAACTAATTAGGAAAGTGGTAATCACTACTTATAATTATATTTTTATTCGTTGGTCTTTTAAGTACCTGTCACGTGAAAGCTTTGATGAGTAAGTGTCTACAATTTCGCTCTCGTTATTATTCTTTGTTAGAAACGCGAAATAAAATCGTTTGTACATTCATACGTACATATGTACATGCAATTAACTTGTATAAGTCGACTGAAATGAATTAAGTGATCTAGGAGCCGCCATAGAGTCGGGGCTGCATCGGGAAAATCGTGATAAAAATTAACGACGCTCTTATTATTCTGCTTGAGCTTTAAATAAATCAAGGATTAAAAAATGAACAAATATTTGTATGCACCATACTACCTTCACAACACTTTCATGGCATAAAAAACTACGAACGGAAAAAGCTGCAATTCACATGTAACGCGCTAAATAATATCGAGTCCTTGGATTTTTACCAACTTAGGGAAAATTTACTTTGATTCGTATATGCCGTTCGCTATATTTCCACAGTCTTCCTGTAAAATTTCCTGACAGCTTGCCTTATTCGTGGTGTTTTTTTTTGTTTCTGGTCCTTTCTGAACGTCAAGCAATGTAGAATTCCCTGTATCTGCTCATCAACTTGCTAGTCATTCATGAATTCTGCTTTTGCACAAAGCACAAGAGAAACTCCACGAACTACGGAGGCAAAGATTGTCTTAGGCGACACCATTGGTTGCTTACTTAACCCTCAACCCTGCACTGCAGTAGAGCTGGGATTAGTTTGCTGACAATTGTCCTTGTCATAGGATATTAAGATGTTGGCAGCGCAGGTCTTAAGCCGCGCTTAGTTTACGGGAGATTAGACATTTTTATGTCAATGTCTATTAGTAGTTCATAACTAGAACGCACATTGAAGCAAATCCCAGTTCATGAGTTTACCAGAACTATATTTGTAACTCATCTGTTGCAAGAAAATCTGACACAATATCCGCTATTATTGGTGAAAATTTCTCAGCTGAATCTGTGCTGAGATCAATATTGTTGTACACGTTGATTAATGACCTGCCGCCCGCATCCAAACATGCTTTCATATGCAAGCACCTACATATGTAGATCCATATGTGGGCTACCTATGTTAACCTCTATTCTGCATAATATACATATAGTGGTGCTCTCGAAATGTGAAATTTTTAGAATAAAACTCTGAAACCATACCATTCCGATCCCTAGCAGGTCCTTTAAAATTAGGCCTTATGTCACGGCACCGCTAAGGGCATGCATCTAAACAGAAGTACTCTACATCTTTACGCAGAATATACGTACGACTGAATTACTTGACTCGTTATAGATTTGGGAGAACCCTGTCAACCACAAGTCTACAGAGAAGAGAATATGCCCCCCGACGAAGGATCAACCTTTACTGCCTACCATTCTGCTTATTTTCCTTACAGGGACGTAAAGGAAGTTTAAACGAAACTTGCTGTTATATATTCCAATAGGCAGACAAGTAAAAACACCCAGTGAACTCGTTTTTTCTCATATTTCATTCAACTGTTCAGCTGTCATTACTTCACAACCAATATCGAATCATTCACAAATTATTGAGTACAGAACAAATTGATTTAGCAGCCAACAACCGCTCAGCAGTTACTTAACATTAGACCTCGTCAATGTACCACTACACATATCAATTCAATGCGATACTATTGATTGAGATCTTTATAAGACCACTACAACCGATATCCAATTGATTTGCAGAATTTCTGGCAAAATTTACACATTTCGCACACCGCGCCAACATGATAGGCATTTGAATTGAAAATGCGTTGCGATGCCGCCGCTAGGCGCAAGTCTCCTTAACAAATTGGGTCAACTAGAGAAGTGCACACAATGAGCCATTACAATCGAAGCCTCTTGATATCGCCTCAAAGCCCATTCATGCCCCGTCAGCATCATTTCCCACACTTTTACTTTTTTTTTTTCATAAGAAAACCCAGCAATATCCAGCATGACAACCCTCTACCATTGTGTATGCAGTTTCAACTCTCCATATCACCACTCACATCGACCTTAGCGTCGATCAATTTCACAACACCATTAGTAATTATATCCATAAACATTCTATTCATTCCGATCGGTTCCAAATCAAATGCTATACGCGCCCCGGTGTAATATTCTCTCTCGCCAAAAGGAAAATAAATAATTAATAAATTATAATGAGATTATCTAGAAGTACCACCTCCGCACGCAGCAGGCAGCAGGCAGCAGGCAGTAAGCAGAAGGCATCAAAGAACACCATTTTTGACGGATCTGCCAAAGTCAATGGCGCAATATATTGTATTGTGTATGAGCGATGAGCCTTAAGCGAATCGCGCTGCCTTGCCTTATCAAGCCATCATTATCCAAAAAAAAAAAAAAATCTACGAGTATAAATAACAAACAAAAGTAAAGAGCCCCTCTCGTGAAACTTAGACGTTAGAGACTGCTCAAGTGTTGACATTTAAAAGTATTTATTCATTTTGACATAATCTGCACAACAATAAATTTACATTTCATTCTGCGAAACAAGGAGGCACAAACTTTTAGTCTTAAGAACGTTTAGTTAGTCAAGTTAGGAGTATCTACACACGAACATTCTACTCATCCGCCAGCATCTAAATTAACCTGCATGATTGGATCTTGTTCAGCTAGGGGTTATCTGTTGGGAAGGTGATAAGCCTTAGTTGTAGTGTGATGTACTAACAATTGATCCTTTCATTGGCCTTCAAAGATGAACGCGCAAACGGCGATGGTGGGAACAAATCTTCAACACATTCAGCATGTAGAACTAAGGAAGACAGGCACGATTTTTGTGGACTTTGTTTTTCTTTGGCAAACATAAACGAATCTATAATTTTCTTGGAGTCGCACGTCTTTCTTTTTAAGTGTGCCTTTAAGTGATACGAGTCTAATTGAAGTGGCATCGTTTGTACCTAGGGTATGCAAACATTCATTGTCAATTGATGTGCTATTAGTTCCCTATTTGAGTCGTGGCCTTAAATGGTTAACCATTTCCACTTACTGGGTGTCTAATGGTTTTTGTACAGAATTATTACTTCTCTGGGAGAACCTTGGAAATAACGCAAATGTAGGCAATTGTAGGCTTAGAGATACTATATCTAATTACCTGGATAAAATAATTTGTCCCTTCTTTTGGACACAATGCAGTATATATGTCATATATAATGCAGTAGAAATGGGATCATTCATCTGAAGTCAGAAAGAATACTTTGTACGTGGATGAAAAGGATTTTCACGTGGTTAAAAAAAGCTAAACACACTTACTCTGAGAACCACCTTACTTTCACCTAAATCACCTCATCATAAGAAATTTATCCTGAGAACTTTTCGCGATATTCAACAAAGTACAAGTCTACGCCGGCCTTAGAAAATCACACATGTTCAACCAACTCTTGAAGGACTTGACCAACAAAAAAAGATAAGCAAAATAACACCTGAAAACTTTCTAACCAGTCATAAGACTTCTTGTGGTTGACGAGATTTTAAATATTTCAGCGGAATGCCTTCAAGATGATAGTCTATGCTGACGAAGTTAACCTCGATCGATGGTCGAAGTCTAGGAGTCTAGTCTTGATGACGTGGGACTACAGGGATAACAATATAACATATCGCTCGAGGGCCTTGTGCGAGGTTTTTTGTCTGTTATATCCTGACAAGAATCTATAATATCGGCACTCACAGCGCCAATAAAGTCCGTGTTAAAGCTCATTCATTATTAATGGCGGCTTAAACTGCAATTAGGTTCAGAAAAGGGGACTGTCGTCTTATTAGAAAATGGCAAGCGAAAACAAAGCGATGATAAGAATCTGGCATTATTCTTTCATAAGAGGTTTTCTACGAGAATTCGTTACAAAAGAGACTTGATAAACCGGCAAGACCGCGCTTCAAGTCGAGTTTATAGCCATTATTCCTGCTGCAAATTTTATGAAAAAATATAAAATTGCGGAAAGCTCATTACCGTGTACATTGTACATTTTTTTTTATTGTCACCTGGATACCAATCAGTTAGTAACATCATCTCGTATAGCGATCAGAATAAGAAGCTGGCAGATTGAAAAATTACTCGAATCCCCTCCTTTGACACACTATTGTTATCTAGAAATTTTATGGAGCAGAATAGTCCTCATATTGCTCTGAAACTTGAAGGATTTGCACTACGGATTTCGACTACAATTGACAGAGTCGTATTACCCTTTCCTTCATTCAAAAATTGAAGCGAAGGAATAAGCTTTTTCTGCATGGTTCGGAAAAGAGGCATCATTCCTTTCCAACCAATATAAAAATAAATATCTCAGCTGAACTGTATGAAAATATTTGCTGTTCCATTTCTCTTATCCTAAAGTAATGTCCCCACCCAGTCAGTGAATATTCTAATGCTTTAAACTTAAGACTCCTTCCGTTTAAACTCCAGCATCACACCACATAAATGCTATCACCCCAATTGCTTCAAGTTGCATCTTCTATCCGTCGCTAAGGCCACATAATCTTTAGTTTTCCGCTAATCAATAAAGGTTAGAAACCACTACAGTGCACAAAAAAATCCGGTGTAATAATGTCACTTAAGAGCATGTTAACAAGTCGTGTGTCTTCATATTAAGTAAATGCAGCCGCGACATCATTGTTCACACTAAACTTCGACAGCATTCACTCCATGTCACGTGTATCCGAATGCAAATATTGCTGCTAATTTTTCTATATAATGCTAATAATCTGCTTGACAAGTGATGTATGATTATTTACGCTGATCTCCAGAGATTGCTTTGCGGAGATTTAGCGCAACAAGTGAACAAATTGCCTTAAGGGGAGGTCTTACCATATCAAAAATACCATCACCAGCTAATAGGCTGTCGGCTTTGTTTTTTTTTTTATTAATTTCAGCATTTAACGTTCAATAATGAAGTTGTAAGACAATTTTAATGCTCAACTAGGTGAAGCTCGTCAAGCGTCTACGGTGAATGTCACAAGGGTTGCTGATTGCTATGCGAGTATGTCTAAATGTGCTCAAGGTTGGGTAGATACTGCCTCATTGTGTGATCCAAAAACCTTCCATTCTCAAAGCATCTTCTATCCAAACAGTCTCATACCACCAGAGCTCCATAATTAGTGACCATGTCCACTGAAAACAAATTGCTAAACAACAACAAATCCATAATTTGCGTTAAACGAAAATCAAGGTTATGTTCAGGAAAATTTAGGTTGCGCTGTGCATTCATAGATGATTGGCAATCTTAAGCGAAAAAAAAAAAAAAAAAAAACGGATTTAGTCTAAGTTTCACTGTGCGGCTGTGTTTGTGCAGATGACGAATGCACACGCAGCTAGGCATTGATTAATGCCGATGGAAGTGCGTACAAGATTTAGCAGGTGTTGTGCCAGCACTACAGAGTGGCGGCGGCGGCGGTCCACCCAAGGTACAAGACCACATTTCGTGTGATTTCTGTCGATCGAATGTTGTTTGGTTGGCTTGTTGTGTGATCCGCACTCAAAGTCGTGCACTTAGAGTGTCCAGTTCTCCAATTCATTAATAAAAATCACTTTCAAGTGGGGGTTCAAAACATACGGGAACCTGTGTGAATGTCGGCCTGCCTTATGGTGTGAATGAGCGTTGGAATAGTTTAAATGTTTTCTGCACAACGTTAGTTGATTTCTAGTTTTTTTTTTTTTCCTTTTTTTGCGAAAGTTCGTTGAACGTTGACGGTGTAAAGGCGATCGATCGATCGTGAATGGCACACGCACTTTTCTCATTAGAACTCACCAAGTAGTGTATAGAGGTTGGCTTTTTATTTATGTTTACGTAGCCCGGGGTTGGTGGGTTTAATCGATGGTTTCAGTGTGTAATGTGTTGTTCGTGATGCCCGCAAACCAGATGTTCTGACTGCGCATTAGATTCTTGATATGATTTCATTTGAATAAGTTTTGCTTTTAAATAATTCCAATCGATCGTGATAGATGCGACTGCAGAGATGCAACGCCCAAGGACATGTGCTCATATTTTACTTAGATTGGATCGATAGATTGGCGAGATTCAGTCTCTCGATTTGTCCATAAATATTTTTGGTATTTTTAACTCGTCCTGGAGGCGTTTTCAGTATTAGAATGGGGTTATAGTGGGCACTCTAATTGAATCCAGTGCTACGGCTAGAATGATTGTAAGTCCAAGCAATTGAGTGCCTCTGAATAATTAGGAGTATTCATTAGGAATTTATCTGTGCATTGATTCTTAAAAAGTAGAGAACGACAATTTGAAAAATAGATAGGAAGGTCTATGATACGAGCAAGCTTTGAGCTTTTCAGTTCAAAATTTGGTGAGTTAGGAATTTATCTGTGCATTGATTCTTAAAAAGTAGAGTACGACAATTTGAAAAATAGATAGGAAGGTCTATGATACGAGCAAGCTTTGAGCTTTTCAGTTCAAAATTTGGTGAGTTTTATGATACTCTGTCGATATAGCCCTAAATTGTATTTCAAAAACTCGTTGAACAGATTTTCGCACTTTCTAAACGTTTAACCCTACACTGAAAGGCTATGAAACTACGATTTCGAGTTGAACCAACTCAAGCTTACAAGCCCACGATATATGCCAAATTTACGATGTAAACTTTCTATCTGTGGGTAGCGTCTCCAGTTTTAGTTCCTTGGACCTCTACGGGGAGGTGCTGTTTCTAGTCCTAGAAAATATCGAAAAACAGTGCACGGGACCCTTTTCTCGCGAACACCTGACAAATGTACAACAATTCTACGGTTTATGTGAGAAGCTTTTCAAGTTACATATGTGCGTACTGAAAAGTATTGAGTGAGGCGTCCATCTCCCTAAAAGACAATTCCACAGCAATAATAATAAATTTGAGGGTGATTTAAACATTCAGACCTTGAAAAGAAGACTGAACAATCGCGGCAGATGTACATATGTATGTACCTGCATGCTCCAGAGGTAGAATAGGATGGGCAATCAACCGTTCAAGTCACCAGGCATGGATATCATTACACCAGCTCTGCTGAAGAAGGGAAAAGACAGATTACTTCAACATCTAGTTAGGATAGCAAAAAGCATTTATTAACACCGCATAAAATATCAATCAAATGAGCGTTGAGTAGAAAAGGAGTTAAAGGAGGCATGATGTGAATGTCTAATGTGGAACCTGGTTGTAGATGAACTCCTTGACAAGTTAAAAAATATTGACATCAAATGCCAAGCCCACGCTGACGACGTTATACTAATTGCAAGAGCACACTTTGAAGCAACCGTTTCAGACATTATGCAAATGAGACTTTAAACGACTGAAGTTGATCTGGCTCTCAGGCACGACGCTATCTAGGACTACACTTAAACAGAAAATTAATCTGGAAAACACACAAACGAGATCTTAAGAACAGCAACTCGTGCCCTCAGTTATATGGAATCTCGAAGGTGCAGTCCATGTATTCTAAGACAAGTAGCTAGTGGGCTCCGTGACTCAGTGGTTAGTGTGTGGGATTACTGAGCTCGAGGTTCGCGGTTTCAATCGTAGAAATACCAAAAAGCTTTTTCACGCGCCCAGTTCTCTGAATAGCTGACAAACTTTTGAGAGTAAAAGAAAAGCCTTTCGGATATGGCTATGTACCTTCCGCTGACATATGCATATACGGAAAGAACTGAGATACAATATCGTAGAAAATATATTCGCTTTATACTCTCGTTTTCAAACCAATGTGACCTGGTAAGCAGAAATTCGAACGAGTCTAAGGCTTAATCGGAACGTGCATGGACATTGTCATAAATATCATTTTGAGTCTACCTCTCAATCGATTTCTAGGCGAAATGGGGCCTACAATAACCATCTGCAGCCTTTTCCAACTCTACGGATGGATGGAAAGTTGGTTCAGGGCTGATCGATTCATTCCTTCCTCATTCCCTTTACATGCTGGCTTCCCTCAGAGAGTCATTCTTTCACCAACTTCATTTCGTCTCCACTTTCTTGTTAGATTTTCTGTTTTCATACAGCTTTTCGTCAAATTAGTTCAGTATTTGTAATAATACGGAACATAAATATATTTTTTCTTAAATTAGCATGTAAAATAGCAAACTCTATAACAATTTCAATAATTCTCTTCCAGGCTTTTGGTCATGTGAGCGGATGTCATATTAATCCCGCTGTAACCATTGGGTTCGTGGTTGTCGGTGAAATGAGCATCCTGAAAGGTGCATTCTACATAATCATGCAGCTCATTGGTGCAATTGCTGGAGCAGCACTTATCAAGGTTAAGAGATTTGATTGAACTAAAAAAAAAGATTTTCTAAAATTTTTTTAACAGGTTGCTGTTCCAACCAATTTAGCCGGGAACACACTTGGTGTAACGTCATTCAATCCGGATATTACCAGTGGACAAGCTGTTCTCGTCGAAATCATTATTACCTTCATCCTTGTCTTCGTTGTTAAGGGCGTTTCCGATTCTCGTCGTACCGATATTAAGGGATCTGTACCACTTGCCGTTGGTCTATCTATCACTGCTGGACATTTGGCAGCTGTAAGTTAAGACCGATCTTTGCATTTTTCAAAAATCTAATTCCCTACGTTTTTCTAGATCAAACTGTCTGGTGCCAGCATGAATCCTGCTAGATCATTCGGACCAGCTGTTATTATGAGCAACTGGGACGAACAATGGGTAGGCATATTCAATAAACCATCACAAGAAAAAAAAACTCATCTAACTTTGACTCTATTTGCAGGTCTACTGGGTGGGTCCAATTGCTGGAGGTATTCTGGCTGCCGTCATTTATAGGATTATCTTCAAGGCGAGAAAGGGCGATGACGAGGCGAACTCTTACGACTTTTAAATTGTTAAACGAAAATAGCTTTAGAACTGTTTTTCTATGTATATAAGAATAATTTGCCTTATTCAAGCACCATTCAATCTAAGTATTTACCAGAGAAATCTATAAGCACAAAAATTTTATTTTTATTTTTATTTTTGTTCTAAAAAAATATTGTCTCAACTTATTGTGTAACTCACAAAATAAAATACCAAATACTTGATGTTGCAGGAAGTACAGGAGAAAATACATATCCATTTCGAACATAATCTTACAAGCTCGAGAAGAGAATATTGAATGTTCTTCTTATTAATAATTTGTATCTATACTACTTAAAAATGGGGGTATTGTTGTTATTAAATTATTATTTTTGTATTTAATTTAAATGGAAGCACACGATTGTCTACAAAAAAAAAAAACGAATATGTAGACAGTTTATGTATGTATTGCAATCAATGTTGTATGTATTATTAGTGTTTAGGTAAGGAAAATTAAATCTTTGATTTCCTGATAAAATAATTAAGCTTCTTTTATTTAACTTAAATTTAAAACGATTATATTCGGACTACTACTTTACAGATAATAAATAAATTTATCGGAGGAGAACATTATTGTTTCAATGAACAGAAGAAAGGTTCCACAAAACACTTGCTTTGTGCATGAATTTTGTATCCGAAATATATTTACAAACACTTGCTACCCGACCTGTAGCATTACTGATAATCATTCATACATTCGAAAGCCATGGGGAAACTTGTGACTTGATTAGAAGATCAACAAACAACAAGCTATATGTACTGTAGGGTTTATTGTTCCAAAAATCCACGATTCGTCAGCCAACTCATCCCTAAAGAGTGACTTTTTGCCGTGGGTCTTGAAGTGGTGGAAGTTGGCAAGAACGTTGCGGTGAACGGAGTGTGCTACAGAACCATGATAACTTTTCGAAATTGGACTATTTAATCTTAAACGGGCTTTGCTTCTAGCAGGATAAGTCAACGTGCTACCCCAGGCATCAAACAATTGTATTAAGTCCGGCAATTTGACGCGGTGGGAATATTTTTATGAGGATCAGTGTTACTCCAACGATCCACAAACAACTGGTGCACTTAAGGAAAACATATCTAGGTATTCACTGACAATGTCCAGCAAAATTGTTTTGACAGCATGGAAAACCAAACACGGAAACCATTAAATTATTAAATTATTTTTCATTAATAATCGGAAAGTTTCTTTCTTCCACAAATCAGCAATCGTTGGAAAATATTGAATGATTTACTAGCAATTACTCAAAAAGTAACCAACAGATTTGTTCAACTTACTTACTTATTACAACTGCCTGAAAGTGTGCTACGCAAAACAAATACATGAAATCATAATTAAATGCTCTCAATATAGAACAGTGGTGCCCACATGAGGTCACTGCTAGAATCATGTTGTATGGTTGTAGTATTAAAAAGATTTATGTTATGCGCTCCCGCCTGAAGTTCTACCAACTGAAGAGATATTCTTGTAAGAAACGTTTTCATTTGCATTTTTTTTGTGCACACATCAATAAAATTAGTATCAGCATTGAGGAGTTGAACAGACCAACGATATACATATGTATGTACATCCGTAATTGGCACGATTTTGTAAAAATCAAGGAATTATGACCACTTACTTATCTTACGATAAATTACGATAAATTTTCCAAATTCAATTGGATGTGGCTAAAATTAACAGAAAAACACTTTTAACCAAGGGAAATCTGAACTGATAGATGCGTCGTTTGCTAATATCAATTGTCTTTGAATGTGTTTAGCTCAGAGATATAAAAAAAAATTACTTCACATGAGTTTATGTCTCATAAATTGAGATTGACGATTTATTGACGGAGCGCTACAAGGATCCAAATTATTATTATTTTAAATTAATAAATTATTAAAATAATTTTTATATTGTTTGCAAGTGAACTGCTTCGAGTCAGTGATTTAAGAACACATTCCATTTGTTATAAGAAAACACAGACAAAGTCACTCGTCATAAGTCTCTGGACTCTGGACAATGAAGTACAGTAGCGGCATGAAAATGTACTTACGATGAACGCTAGGAAAGACCAAAATCATGCACATCCGTGGGACAAATTTTGCAGTCACTCAACATCTAAACAATAACGCTTGCCTATTATATTATTTCGCTCGAATACGTAGCCAAAAAAATAGACGTTGACGAAACTTATAAATATATGCGAGTTGGCAGCGATAGCTCCTTTATAATCATATCATACATCAAAATTAAGCCTTAAATCTAATAGGCAACGTTTCTGAAGGGTAATCATGCGATTATGTTTAAAGGAAACTCATGGCTCTAAACACAGGACTACCCAACGTAGGTTAATGTGTTGAAGGTCTTCCTTTGAACATTCGTTGTTCTTTTACAAATGTAACGAAAATCCAATCGAGCACTCAGCTGTGGCGAATAGAGGGTGCCCTCTGTACAGATTCAAAAACTCTCGATGCAAAAAAAAATTAAATAAATAAATAAATAAATAATAAATACGTAACCAAAGATTTAAAAGATTTCTTAATGCATTTATATACATACATATACTCGTGGGAATGTCAATTCGATACACAATTGTTTTAAGGTTTAGGAGCATGGAAATTGCCTTAACAGGTTGTTACAGTGATAAGGTTCTCCCATTACTGTAGTAAGTAGTTCTACGATAGATGATATAGTCTTCTCCTCTCTGCTTGTACTAAACCTTCGTTATTCTTTCAGTCTGCATTGAAAATGTTGGTGGCTCAGTAACCAGTATTGGACTTTCTGTAGATAACAGCATGTCTTGCATATATTCTGCTGGGTCAAAAAGTTCTTTAAGTGTTCCTTCAGGATCATACTTTAGTGAATTACTTCTTTCGGAGAATGTATTTATTTCAACACCTTGCGTTGTTGAACTAACTTCTGGTTCCATGACCTTTACAGTCATTGCAACAAAGGCAATAATCACGATCACAATAATTCTCATCTGCACAAAAAACAAAAAAATAAAATGAATTTTTAAAAGTTCTGATTCTACAACTGTTCTACAACACTATTCGACCATAATTCAGATAAAGTCCAATGGAAACTGAGCAGAGCATCTGACGCGGAAAGCGGAAACCGCTTATGTTAGTTGTAGAATTTTCTGAATATGTAGTCATTCAGCAACGAATGCACATTTCTACCCGATTCAGAGCCTTATTTATTGATAAAGGTATTGCTATTGATGGAATTACCACGTAAATCAAATACACCTGCAAATCGTCTAATCAAAAAAAAGAAAACATTTGATACAGAGAGTCATTAGCACGTTACGCAGAATATGGATTGAGTAATGCACCGACATGTGATAAGGTCAGAAGTTTACTGTAATTTCAAGAACCCTATGCAATCGACAGGTGGTTATACGAAGACGGATATAAGCCCCCATATGATGATCGCCTTGTTGCAATAGGATGCCGGCTCGACGTTTATAATGGACAGTCATTGTGTGCATTCATTTTGAAATTGAAATCAAGGCTAAAACTTCATTCAAATGGTGCCGTGACCCAACTTGCCAAACTGAAGTATTTATGGAATATTCTCGACTGTTGCTCAGTTGTTGAGCTATTGCAGACATTTTTTCATCTGTGCTCTTTGTATATTTTACATGCCAATTTCACGAACTTTTTCTCTTTTCCTCGAACCAGCCGCTGAATGGACTACATTTCGACCAAATATTATTTTCAATTTCGCAGTTTCTGCAATGCAGCACTCACTTTTAAAAGAATTTTTCTACATTTTTCAGCGTTGTTCAAGGCACTAAATATGTATCTGTCAATATTTCAAGCGCATTAGTGTTGCCAGTGTCAAAAGAGCGCGCACGTCAAAAAGAAAGCAACAGTTGGCCCACTGTAGCTACCTTATTTAACTTTTTTGGAAGATATCAAGCTTGTGCTGCTAAGTTCTAGGAAGGTTCTCCTACTTGAGAACAAAATATGTATGTGCTTGGGTATGATAACCGATCGTTGTCAGGCGAGCATAGAAAACATCTAAGTGACAGCATATTGAGCTCAGCAGGAAATGAAGTAACCATAACTAAAAAATGAAGCCATATCGGTGAAGAGTTGTAAGAAAATTTTCTTCTTAGCCTTGAACGTCTCGGGGGCGGCCAATGAGTATTATTTCTTTTTAATTCGATGAGTTCATAGACACGTTTTCATCAATTAGTTTGCCACTTTTCTGATCTCTCTGTAGGTTTGTCAAATAATTGGATTTATTTAAATATTAAGTGAAATAAAATGCATTCCACATAAATATAAAACAACAATTTTAACATTTTATTACATACATATGTATCCAAAGATAAAGACAAACACTTTCTTTAATTCGTATTGAATCATGTTAACGACTGCAGAAGAACGGATTGATTTCATGGCACTGCTCAAGTCCACTACAAATAAAGCGACAGCAGTATGAACAAATTTCTGGAACGATGATAACTGAAAGAAAAATTATTTTATTAACGACTATGCAGCTGTCTATTTCAAAACAGATATAGACTTGGTAAAATAATTTAATTATGAATAAATAAGACAAGGGCAGAATTGAACCCTATTCAGTTTGAGTATTTTATAAGATTAAGCATCAGAAAGGTTTCCGACGTAAAGAAAATGGATGCCAATGTTCCGGCAAAAAAAAAACTTACACAGAAAATATTTTTAATAAATTGTTGGTGTGTGACATCGTTGTCTATTCAAGTCTTGAGATACAAAGCACTAACTTCTCTTAAGCTTAAAACTTTTGTTAAATAAGAAAACCTCACAAAGTTTGCTAACTGGGAAAACATGCTGCTACTCTTCATTGCACTGGAGTCGGCGCCCAGGTTTGTCACGTCCAGAATTTTTCGTATTGCGTCCTGCCAATGACCATAAAGACGAACAGGGAGCTTGCCAGCAAAGTTTGCCGTGTCTCTCTTACTACAACGGACTAGGAATACCAAATTTCTTAAAAACAAGCGAATTGTGCTACAGAATGCCTTCTCAAAAACGCTTCGGACCGATTTGAAAGGGAAACGAGAGCGTTAAGAATACTCACTTTAAGGGTTCCACGTTTACAGGAAGAGTGATGTAAATGTCAAGGTCCAACATTATACAGGAAACATCTAGTCTCACTAGTTTTCCCTTACATTTGCACATTTCTACAGAAGAATAGACCGTAAAAACAACCAGAAGGGCTACCTATCTAGTTACAATCGCGTTTATACATACAACATACTTATGTATCCACTTACAACGTAATGATCAGATATTTATAAACTGAGATTATTATCGAATTAATTCAATGACGATAGAGCAATTAACTCAGTTCGTGTTTTTATCTTATAATTACTGACCTCTGAAAATCCAATTGAAGTAGGGTTTCCCATTTTGTAGGATTACTCGACAAACCGTAGGTGAACCACCTTCATTACGTCTCCTGTCTGGAGTTGGTGTGGTTACTTCTAGAGGAGTAGTACTCGTAGCTATCGTTGGACCACTGGTTGTTGTATCCTCAGCTACCAGTGTCGTCGTAACAATGTCCGTTGTTGTGTCCTCCACACTATCGGTAGCTGTTTCCTCAGTTTCTGTTGCTAATGTTGAGATTGGCTCAGTTTGTGTATCAGGTACTGTAGATGTTGATGTTTCTTCAACAGCTTCCGTCGTTGTGGTAATATTTTCACTAAATTCAGTTGTAGTTGTAGGTCCTTGAGTTGTTGGTTGTTTCGGAATATACTGTGGCTCTATATCCTGTGCTCTTATACTGCTCACTGCACCAAATGCAATAAGGATAGTAATACAAAGGATTCTCATCATCTAAACACGAACAAAAAACAACTTTATAAGAACACAACACAACTCATCAACAACTTTATATGGTTTACCATTTTTCTATTATTTTTTACAAGCACTATCTATTTAGCGATCAAACTCAAACCAGCGTCGACTCTTAACTGAGCTGAGTGTCCGTCTCGATTGCAAAATTTTTAAAAGAAAACATAGCTTATAGAATTCTCTGTACAGTCATCCATCAGTGAATGTTCAATCTTTCTCATGTCACACATGATTTGATGATTCGAGAGCTTATTTAACGATAAACGGTTGCCGTCTACGAAGGAACGAAACAACCCCACAAACCCACCCCAGCTGCATAGTCATAGTCGCTTCGACCAATCCAAGTTATAAATATAGAAACTCATTAGCCCATTACGTGTTAAGTAATGTGCGGAGAATGTGGTAAGGCAATTCAATACGTCCCGATGTAGTTCTGTGAAAATGTAATTCAACACTTTTACAGGCATGTAAAAGATAAACGAAGCACTCGTATATGTACGAGTACTCGCACTTTGTGATAGCCTCACGATAGATTCTTGGAAATAAAAACAAAAAAAAATCAACTTGATTCATGACTTTCGACCATTCATACATCTGTTATCTACTGATAACCCCGTTCCCGGATTCCCCTGCAACGCTAACCGTATGGCCTTGCTGACTCAAAGCATCTTACTGGTGCATCCAAGAGGCGCTGATAAGAAAACTCTGATCATCATCTTAATACGCAATTAATTTCGGTGGTACTTTTTCAATAACAGCTTGATAGTAATATATTCATTCGACTGGGTCAATTCGTTGCATCGAATTCCCATTAAAGGTGTGTGTGCGTGCCTTACGAATGAGAAATTAAAACTTAGGAGGTAATTTTCCAAAGGTCATCCATCAGAATTACTGTGAGAATTCAGAAAATGTATGCAAATCCAAATGAGTGAGCATTGGCACAAACAGCTTTTGTGAACAAAAACAATTGAAACTAGTCGAATGCAATGCCTAATAAGCGATGGACGTGCATTGTATATCAATCTGGGTTAATGCATGTTGCCATCAGGCCGCTTGGGGTTGTTGCATCGAGTCACGAAATATGGGTAAATAAACACTTGTCATATGAAAACAGATTCTTAAACAGGTGGGCTGAATCGATTAAATAAATATGTACAAGGGTCCTCCTACACCTACGGAGAACTGAAGTGAAATCAGTAAGCTATGTACACCCCAAGGCGGCGGAAACATATTGTTTAAATTTTCAGTTAGTTGACTACATGGAAATGGTTGTCCACCGATAATTTTCGTCGATGGATTCCATTTCTACAAAAATATGTAAATGTAGTAAATATAGGTAACATACATTCAATGTAATACAGTCTATTTGGCTTATGTTAAGGGAACTTCGCTCTGGACCACCAGATAATTACGATAGTCGCCCCGCGCCATTAACGTAGCATAAACCCACTCTATTCGCAGATTTATTGGTGCACGGCCCCGATTCTGGTCACTCTGAACCCATGTCCAGAATATTGCGTTTAGCCAATATCGCGCATAACACCGTAGACCTTCTTTTCAACAGATTCACCCTTAAAAGCTACAGCTAGTCTCTGAAGAAAACGCAGATTTTTCTGATATCACAAAGGATCTTCTTCTGGTCTAAGTTGTTTTGTGCTCTGAGTGCAGATAGTTACTTCAAGCAAACTTAATCCTTACCTACGTTGAGCATCCAAATCCCAGAAGCACCTAGACTCTATACGGCCCATTGTACTTTCACGCAGCAACTCCGTTTGGTGTAGTGCATAGTTGGAGAAACTCCAACAATTTTATTCGTTTCGTTTTTATTCGCTGTGATTGCTGTTCCCCTGACGAGGCTTGAAAGTTGAGTATTAGTCGATTATGGACTCCTAATTTCTGTAATCAATACAATATGTCTTTTATAACCCCTCCTTGCGTTAGAAATCCCAAAACTTAACGGCAGCAAGTTAAAGAAGCTCACACGAAGCGATACAGTGGGACAACATCTTTTTACCAATTTGGAGAACTGTTCCTGAATGCATTGTACAAGTGTAGGAAAAGTGAATAACGTTGTAGACTCAAACTAGACTTTATTAATAGATTTTCAACGACAAACAAAAATTACTCTAAATCGTAGTAACTGCCGAAATGTAGAAAGCAATCCCTTATACTCTGCTGACAATGGCAATAATCCGGAAACGGTGGTGCCAGCACTTCATTCATAATCTTCAAGAGGTCAATGTACTTCTTCAGTGCCGTCGAGTATTCCCCAACATCATACAACCGCTTGGCTGTACGATTCATCAGCTCAGTATCCTAGAAAAAAAAAACTTATAAGTTTAAAAGTCCAGTTCGTTTTCCATTTCGTTCCATTCGCCATACCTGCATAACCTTAAGACCTTTTAGGATATTCGTACTCTGTCCACAGTGCACACACATTACCATGAAGTCATTACAATTCGCTGGCACCTCGACTATAGCCGAACATGATTGTGCAGCATCGCATCTGAAACGAATCACATCTACCTTCATGTCCTCGAAACGAGGCCAATTCTCTAAACAAGCATCACAGGAACAGTCAAACCAATATAAATCTTTCAACTTCGTTTGACGATCTTCTCGCTTCTCCTGGGTGTACATTGGTCCATAGTTTTCAGATATTTGCAGCCCGGATTCGATGGACTTTACGGTGTTTATGTGTATTGTGGTTCCGCGGAAAAATCTTAAAATCAGAGAATTAGGGAAATAATTTAGTTACGGAAAGGAAGACGGACATTCTGTCTACCTTACAATACCAGGATCACAGGAGTGATTGAAAAGCGCCAGGGTTGGATATATACCACCGCCAATGAAAACAGTTTTCTCGCTTTGACTAAACTTCGAATTGTGAAGCTCGGAGATTTCATGAGTGTTGAACTGAATGAATTGGAGGTTCCGCAAAACAAGAGAACTTATAAGAAGGACATCATTGGAAGATGAAGATTCTCCGAAGTAACCAGAGACTTGAAGGCATTTCGTGAGAAACCGCGCCATTAAGGCATGTTGGAAAAAGTTTGAGGCAGTGCGCTCGTTTTCATGGCGCACCAAATGGGAAACGCATCGATAATCTTCCTTAGGCAGTCTGAAATTGTCTTATTTATACGTTCTTTAGGTTGACCTAATGGTGTAATAGATTACTTTCTGATTTCATCGATTGGCAGTGATTTTTCGACATCGTCCTTGATTTTCTTGAAATACTCCAATGGCTGACTAGCAATAATCCTCAAAGCAAGATGGCAATTCACCGAGGCCCCAGAGCGCCATATTGTTGTGAGGAGTCCACATTCGTATTGATGGTAAGTCGCGGCGGCCTGTTTCAGACACTTTTCTGAACAGTAAACAACGTCGGAACAATTTCGACAGGCCACTGGAATCGCAGTTCTGTAAAAAATGAATCCTAGAAAATGGGGACTCTTGCATTTTGCATTTACCTGATAAAGCAATTCTCACAATGAGACTTTGAAAATTTCTCAATTAGTACCGCGGCAAAGGGACGCTCAACTAATATCTCCTCGCCGACTTTAATATCCCGCGCAGCCCGGGCAAACCTTCCTTCATCTTTATTTTGATCGAATTTGATGGCCGAACTTGTAAAGGGTTTTTTATCTGGAATTCCTGCACTTAGATTAGTTTCCTTCTGCTTTTCGGTGATTTTATGTGTCCGAGGATCCTTCTGGAGCATTGTTATCATTGACACTGCATCGAACTTCAGTTTGGCCTTTTTGTCTTGAGGAAGCTTCGCATCATCAACAGTGGAAATTGTTTTCCTATGCATGAATAAAAGTGTAAACATTTTTGTAAACAATATTTTCTATTCCAAGAAATCAACTCTCCGCGCTCTAGTAAACCAAATGTCTTATCAGACATATTTTACTCGTACAAATGTATATAAACCGATTCAGTAGAAAATTAATAAAAGCAATCAATGATGAACGTGCAATGCATGCCAATCACGAAAATGTGTATTCAGTGACGAGGTTCACCTTAAGAAGAATTGTATTGAAGAACCCAACTCGATATTGAATTGATCTTGACTCACATACATATGTCGGGGTTTGATTCATTGTTTAAACAGCTTCTAGTTGTAACAAAGTACGGAAGTGTTGAGTGCTGCTTAACGAAAGCGTAACAATGAAATAACGTCACTGCACAGTAATAGTATCTTAACGTGGAAAAGTTTACGTACATATAAGTCTTTGGAAACTGAAAGCAAGCGTTCACAAAGGTAGCAGCTGGCTTGTGATTGCCTAATACCTCGACTGACGATTATATTTGAACCCCTTTGGAAAATCGTTGGTAGTGACAAACAGGAGAATGAAGCAGTGTTTTCCATTAGGGTATGCCTGCTTTTATTAAGACCACTGCAAGAGAACCCAATTGCTGAAATCAAGAACTCATTTTGATATACTCAGGTCCTAGGTATATAAGATCTTTCAATCATCGACTCAATGCGGAACACAATAGGCCTGTAGATCTGCTGTTGCGAGGAGGAAATATGGAATCACATACGAAAGAACAACCTGTTATTTTTTTTTTTTAAAAATCGTTTACAAATAAGAATGGGAAACATTTTGTCCTAGAAAGATCTGCTTCTGCATGGGTAAAAGGTCGACCTGACCAAAGAGATTAACCCAGAACACCACTGAAGAGAATTTGTAATTGATGGATGGAGCAGTAAACGACCATACTGCTAAGAAAATCAGCTTTTGGAGACACATTAAAAGCAAAATTTTCGAATTTGTCGCGTCAGAATATGTGTGCAGTTTTTGGGTTGCCAGAGTGATTGGGCCGTACTTCTTTGAAAATGCGGCCGCAACGAATGGTTTGCTTTACAGAGGGATGATGACTGAACAATGACTCCTTTTGACCACAATGTATTGATTTGCATATCGAAGACATGTGGTTTCAGTAGACCGGTGCATCCTGTCACGCTGCGCACGAAACAATGAAATTGGTGCGAGATACATATTCAGGTCTTCTAGTCTCAATAAATAAAAGAAAGGATAAGAATTGGCCACCAAGATCGTGTAATTTGACACCAAGTGACCAAGTACGATATGTATGTCAAGATAATCCCTGGGCTTAAGGCGGAGATCTAACGTATTATTGCCAAAAACAAGCCGCAATTATAAAACGATATCAACGAAAATTTAATCAAAATAGTAAAAGTTTGACAGCAGAACCGGCATTTTGTTCCATACTTAAATTTCCCCTACTTTACAATAAAAGAAAAAAATTTACAGTTTTTCAAAATATAATGGGTTTAACTAAAACTGTGCCCTTATTGGGACATTTTTTAAATGGAGAGGAACCATTTGCTATGCTAAAAACACACATAACAATAGCTTCGAAGTACGTAAGAAGTTCATCTACATATGTACCTCGGGAATATGTACCTTGCGAAGATCTAAGGCATAATGATCCTTAAGCACTGCCGCTGCTGTGGTTAAAAAAACCATACTAGGGGAGCAACACCAACAACAATTAATCACTGCTTGTTTTAGTCCTATTGTCCAATGTTTGAAAGATGTTTGGTCTTATATTTAATAAGAACGAAAAGTTATGCAGTACTAATCAACATTAAAGATCAAATTTATGTAGTTTAAAAAGCCAAGCCCCAATTACTAAATCGGTTTATAGATGGCAAAGTTCTAGCCAAAGGTTTCTTCAAATCCAAATTGCTATTTTCAAGACCTAAATTACACTTTAAAAAACAAGCGATAGTGGCTGGGTGCCAGGAAGCTTGGCAAAGCAAGTTGTATACTCGTACAGTGGAGTGCAATACCATACATATCTTTCCTTTACGCAAATTGGTACTTACTGGAAAGATAACACGGCTCTAGCGTAGTTCTTCTGGGCCAAATAGCATCTTGCTTGCCGCTCGTACAGTTTGTACACTAAGTCATTAGGGTACCCATACTCCATAGCCCTTTGAACGTCCAACAATGTTTCATCAAATTTTGATAAATGGTACAAAGTAGCAGAACGATTGGCCAAAATAATTGCCTTATCAGTATCTAAAAAAAGCACACATAACCTCATTATTGCACATTTCCTCATAGGCTAACCCCACACACTTACTTTTATCTTCCGGTAAAGCGATATAACTTTTCGTATATAAAACCATAGCCTCCAGCCATTTCTTCGCCTTGAATGCTTGATTGCCTTTTTCCTTGAGTGCAGCCGCAATAGAACTGTTCTTTCCTTCGAAAGTGCGTCCAATCTTCAAGTCATTATTGCGAACAAATTCCAAACTATCGATGTACGCCATACGATCCAGGTCACTTGTACACTGACCAATCTTATCGATATCGGTTTCATTGCAGACGTTTCGCAAGTTCAAGTAATATTCCGGAAAGAACCCAGATATTTCCGTTAGCGACATTCTGCAATAAATTTTATTTTTCACCTTCTTCTAATAAAAAAAATATGCTCGGTAGCAATCTAGTAAATTGAACTTTTCCTTAAAGAATCTGGTGGAAAACTAAATGAATTTTCCTCAGCGAATGCTATATTTAGCATCCACAGCTGAAAAGTAGTGGAAAACTCTCTTTGAGTGATCAGAACAATCTCAAGAGGTGTATTTCTAATTTCGAATCTCTTTATCGAAAGGGAAATTTGTTGTGGATGAATTTAGAACCATGGAAGCATAAGTGTGAATTGTGTAGAATTCTTAGAATTCGGAAACTAACTGAATCTCAAGAATAATTAAAATGGTCATGAAAATCCTGAATTACTTGCATAAGCATGAAGAAGAGTAACGTAGAAGATTGAACTAAAAGATATGATAAGCTAATGTCGAGAAAAGTCCCAGAAGGATGTCAGAAAAAAGGGTCGTCTTTAAATTGTTTGACAACTAAAGTTAAATTAAACACCAAAGGTCACAGAATTTGACCGAACCTGAATAAGGTACTGATATCAATGGTGGGTTCCAAGAAACTCCGCTCCTTTTACGCCTTCTACATATGTACATACTGGCAAAATGTTTTTGTTGCAAGGCGGAAGATAACAGACAAAGTCGCAAACACAACGTTCTATTCATGCAGTAGATCTCTAAATTATAGTAGAAACTGCACCATTTCAATCGCAGTTCTAAATCTAAAAACCTCATGCGACCTTTAACCATCAACCAAATGCCTTGATGTTTTTCCTGCAAAACTGAAAGAAAGAGAAGTAAGCAAAACACCCTACTAAACAAAGAAAACTCCAATCTATTGTATAAGTAACAAACTTTTTCTTTTATTTAAATAATTAACCGCACGCTTCTCGCTAAAACGATCAAAAATGTTCAATGCAAATGCAAATATATGGACAAAACAACTTCCAATGAAAAAAAAAATAATAAAAATTAAAATGATGATAATGCAAAGTAAAGGACGCACCGCCACACGCCACACGCCACACGCCACACGCTCCACGCTCCGCGGGCTATATCACTCTGCCGAATCGTTAAATTACAAAATGAATGCTACATGTAAATAGAAGACAAAGACTCCCTTCTATTAAATGGTAAAATACAAATCACAGAATTGTCGAAGGAAATCCTTAAAGACTGCACTCGTCGAGTCCTCTGGACAGTCTCGAGACGATTGGCCAGAGGAGTTCAAAGAAGATCAGTTTTTTTTCTTGCCGTGTTTCTCCTGCTTCCTCTCCCGCGCGGCAATGAATTCCCTTCGAGTGTCGCTGGATCGAACGTCCAAGATAAAATTCATTTTGTTAAGGATGTGTTGGGCTACCGTGGGTTCGGTTTCGAAGTCGTAGTGTTTAAATCGCACCGGCGGCGCACTTGACGATGAGGACGATGTCGAGGAACCTGTAGTGGTGCTAAAATGTTGTGGGCTGGCAGGCGAACCGCTGACAGCCGTTGAAGTCACGTGTTTCGACGAGGAAGATGAATAGCCGTCCGACTGTTGCGGCTTAATCCAAATCCTAATGATTGCTTTGTTCTGTCGCCGCTCAACGATCTCACAGAAGGCGATACAGTCGATGGGGTAGGTCATTGCTTTTTGTTTTGTCCAAAACTTGGAGGAGTTCTTCTGTTGGTCGATTTCGATGCGTTCTCCGGAGATGCCCAGCTGCACCTCCGACTTGAAGAATCGTTTATCAATGATATTGAGTTTGTAGGTGCGGTACATTGGGGCTTCGATCATATCGTTGTGGTCCATCATGCGTTCTTCATAGCAGGCAAGGTTACCACCACTTCCGTGGACGTCGCGGACCGCAGCGTCACCTGCCTTCTCGTCCTCCGATGTCATAGACAGTGAACGATAGTCGACCCGGGTCACATGTGCCAGAGGACGTCGCTCGGCCAATGTCAGGTGGCTAAAGCCAAATTTGGAACAAGGTTCCCGAACATCTAATGGTGGAAAATCTTCCATGTCGTCATTATCCTCCGTCATGTAGAGGCCGTAGTGCCTGACGGACTTCAGCGGAATATCAGGATACTGAATAACGCACCTATAGCAAATGAAACCAATTACTTCCTGGATTTTGGCGTTGGCTAATACGCAAATCTTCATCGGGTAGTTGCGTTCCTTCTCCGGAAGCATGTTTATGAAGACATTTATGCGCTTGGTCTGCATTCCCGTCTGAGAGGCTCCGTCGAACCTCGCGAACTCAACGAACTTGTTGGCTGCCTGCTTCGGACTGTTGACCAGTTGCAGTGACAAACGGCTACTTTTCTTCTCCGTCCCACTGGCGACCGCTTTTCTAACGAACAAATCCGAGCGTTCGCCACCCACATTCGATTGGTCTTCAAAATTTACACACTTCGTTCGTGCAGCCTTTCGCCTCGCGATGTCCATTTTCTCCAACTTCTGTGCGGTGTTCGACCGGAATCTGTGTGCTCCAATTTCGGGGTACATTTGTATGTCAAACGACTGTGAGGCCAGGTCCATATCTTCGTCGTCGCTTTGATCCAAGCCCGGATAACAGACAAAATCCACTTCACTGAGTCCACTCTCCGGCGGTCGAGGGTTGTTTTTCACTCCCACTTTTCTGATCGTTGTCCGCTGCTGCTGTTGGGGAGTTTGGAACTTTTTTAAGTAATGCTTCGGGAGGTCATCGCTTAGCATCACAGTTTCGCACATGCCAGTGTCATCGGTCGAAATGAAAGAGTTTCGGATGTGGGATAGGAGCCAGTGTGGATTGTTGTAAGTAGCCATTGCGGAAGTGAGTAATTTTATTGATATTTTTAAAAGTGAACACAAAAGAAAAAATATTCGACTGAAGAATTAAGATTTCTTTTTTTTTTCTTCTTTTCTGAGTGACATAAGAACTTTGACACTTTGATGTTTGTAAATAGGGGAAATTTTCAGGAGGGAAATTTCATTTGTCAGCTTGTGTTTGGTTGCACAGATATGGTATGAGGTAATTTTCTTTCATTAAGGGTTAGTTTTTCGGAGTTGTAAGATAAGCGTGTGTAAGCTAAATTTGCGCAACTTTATAAATTTATGGAATTTCCAATTTGCTGTTTCATTATTCATCAAATATGAATTTTTTTCAAAATTCGTAAAGTGTGCACAGTATACATAAACACACATTGTATTTGTATCTTATTTGACGAAAGTCCGGTGCTATTTTTAAAAACTGCGGAGGAGTGTTTAAAATTTGCTCGTTATATATTTCAACGGTTAATAAAAGAAAAAGAAGAAAATTGTTTTCAAACGACTATTGAAATATTGTGTCTATGTCTCCTTTCGTGCACCGCCGGAGGGCATTCATCATATAGTCACTAGTCTCCAGCCCCAAGCAACCAAGTTATTCACTAAGCCTGAGATGCATTATAAAGAAAACTATATTCGCTATCGCTCACACTCTCTTAATTACAAAGAGACCTTCCAAATGAATTTACGTTAAATAACTGTGAAAAAGCAGTCACAATAGATGCATGTTCTTCAAATTCTGTTAATGCTATATTGAGTTGTTACACTGGTTCACCTATTTACTTCAAAACATACGACTTAAATGTATTGCTAATGCTTGCAATACGTATTTCGAAACTGGACACGCAGTAATCATTAATCATCATTATCGGATTGAACTAAGCTCACCGTATAAACTTTAAATAATCAAAGTCTGGGACACAAATAGAGGGAGTGACCAATAAAAACGAAATTGACTGCTTAATGTCTTAATATTTTATCCAACCAATTTTTCAGCTTTTAGTAAAATATTAAAAAACTAAATTCTTTCAAATGTGGGCTTATCTGTGAGCGGATTTGAAAATGGAAGCATGGCGAACGTGCATTTTATTGGTCTAGTGCTGCGACTGTCTGAGTTATTGTTCATTTAAACTTAAAGCCTAGAATTAAATTTAAGGTAAATAATACGTTTAATATATTTATCTGTTTCTGAATGTAATTTAATATAAAACCTTGAATATGGTCTCTACAACTTAAACCCCTTACAACATAGGAAGATACCCTAACAGAAAACCTTCGGAGACAGTGGTTTCCTCACACAGTACCAGCAAGGTTAGTTTAATAATGTACGATGCCATATTCTTACGTCATCTCGGTCGTGTGTGCATGAATTTCTTTGACTTATGCTTTATCGCTTAGTTATTTCTCTGGTATTTTTCCCATGTAATACGGCCGCGATGACGTCTAGAGTGAATATAAATCCACATCATTAATATTTTTGCATTTCCTTTCCTGAGTGTGTACCGTCCCTGTATGCCGTCGTCGACATTTTTTTGTTTTTATTCACACCGGCGTAGAATTCTGAAAAATAAAAAAATAAGTTCTGAAAAGTAGAACAAAGTTTATTGTCTTTTTTGCGGAAGTACGCATATTGTTTACGTTTCCTAATTTATTGTGGAACGCAGTGAGACATGCTTATAAAGTGATTAAACAAAGAAAATGGATTTCGATACATGTGCTGAATTTTATGGTAAATATTTATGTCGTGTTTCCTATTTTTTCTTTATTAACACAAATAACCACTCTGAATAGAAGACTTCCCTTCATTTGTGACTCCCGAATACAACATCGATGAACTGGAAGAGATACTGCGTAGTACAGATGCTAATTTATCATCCGGACTTGGATACAGTTTTCAAGTGCAACCGGGGACGAGTTTTCAAACCTTTCCATCGCCTCCCGCCTCTTCCTCCAATTCGAACAGTGAAAATATAAAAAGTGAATGTGACTCGCCCATCGACTTCAATCCAGATGACTTTATTAATTTCCTCTCCGACGAGGATGGAGATGGCAAATCGATTAAGTCAGAGAATCGAAGCACTCCATCGCCCACGAACAGCTCAAGTTCCACTCTATCTCGAGACTCATGTGGCCAGAGTATGATAGTCGACACACCACCGATATCTCCACCCAGTAGTGTCTTTCAATTGCCGGCGAATATATTGCCGCTCTCCGCTAACTCCACACCAATAAACCTGCTGCAAGGCACGCTAATTCCCGTGCAGGCAGTACCACTAAAAGCAGTGCCAGTTCAGAACTTTAAAGCTCCACTTAAAATCAGTCCAAAGCCAGCGGATGCAACAAATGGTGGTTCAAAGCCCAAGACAATAGTGCTGTCGAGTAAGGACTTCAAAGCGTTGCTACAGAAAATTCAGAATGGCAAAGGAAATGGCATGACGATGCCGAAAATTATTATGAAATCCGCAGTAACGCCTGCCCAGCACAAGAAACCACCGGTTCTACCAAAAGTTACACCCATGTGCACCAGTACCGTAGCTAAGCCCGAGCCAAAAGTAATCAGGGACCTAGGGTTGCTCAAAGGCATAGTTGATGAAAGGCATCTGAAGAAGCAGCAGAGGATGATCAAGAATAGGGAATCCGCATCGTTGTCCCGTAAGAAAAAGAAAGAATATGTTGTCTCATTAGAGACACGTATCAACGACTTGGAAAAGGAAAATACCACACTGAAAGGTGTAAGTACAAGTTCTGTTTGTTATCTATCTAGCACCACGTCCGACGAACAAATTTTATCTTATCGCAGATGAATTATACGACCAACAAGTTATGAGGTTTCCAAAAGAAACAAATGCGTTGCTAAAATAAACAACTAATTTAGGTCTTAGAGAGTCAAATATTTTCTGTCGTATTGTTTTTTGTACATATTCTCTTTTCGATCCTTTTACTCGTTTAATGCAGTGTTTGATCTGCTATCAATACTTCCGATGGTATTTGTATGGTGGCTATTCAGTAGTGCAGTTACTTTTCTGTTAACAATCTCTGACATTGCGTAAATACCGATTAGGGTTTCGGCGAGATGAGGATACTTCACTTTTTTTTATGAAGAACGTAGGCATAAGGAAAATTCTCTTAGACACAGCTGAGCAGTTGACAATACTCCGTCTTAATAATGCCGTCGACTTAATCCTTTTTCTAATAAAAATGACCAGGTTGATAACGTGTCCAGCTAAATTCAGCGGTAGCCTGTAATGTTCTTTTTATTTTATGAATTCTAAGCTAACAAGACACAAGGCTTCGAGAGATAGGTCTTTGTAGAATTATCGGAGTTAATAGGTAGGTGTTCAAAGCTAAAAATTTGATGTGTTCTTACCGTTTTGAGTTTCTGAACTCTTCCCTCTATGTGTTAATGGTTTCGAATTCACAGAGATTTTCTAAGCAAGGAGCATGGCTAGCATGTCGATGCATTTATTTGTGTATGATCAGCCTTCAAGTCTCACGCGCGAAGTAGCGGTCTTAAACAATGAATTTGAATTATAGAGCTTAATGTTCTTTTCAATGATTTATCAAATTGAGGCTAAGTATGTTAATTAAATTTAAGATTACGCAGTAGTTGAAGCCAAGTAAACATTTAAGAATTTGCAGACACATGCAGTAATATTACTTTTAAGAAATAAAATATATTTACAACTATCGACAAATACTTATGTCTCTGTTTTAAATTCCGCAGGAGAACACATCTTTACGATCTCAACTGATTGCCTTTGCTCAAACTTGTCAGTGTAACCATAATAAATTGAGTGAATTCATCTCAAATAAGTTCAACAGCAATATAATCGGAAATAATTGTCCAGGCAGTTCAAACTTTAAGAGTCGTCTGCTATCGTCGAATATGAAGAAAAACACTGCGGTTCTGCTAGCTATGGTTTTCATGGTATCCATAAACTTTGGTAATTTCCAAACGTATTTATCTCAAGACGACGGGCTGCAGACTTCCGCCGTAGATTTCGATGCTGGCTTTCACCCAGCAGCTGGACGCCGTGGACTCTTATGGGTGGATGAAACCAGCCAATGGAATATTACAAAGCCACCAGATTCTGTGAAGAATCATGGTAACCAGACCACAGAAGGTGACGATAAATGTCCGGTTAGTATCAACCAAACCGAAAACTTGAGGCTAGAAAGTGAACTTAGGAAATGGATCGGCGTGAACGATTTCTTGAATTTGAGTGCAGTTAAGGAGAAGCCAATAGGATTTAAACTTACGCCAGAATTTTTTGAATTGAAAAGCGTAGCGCTACCGCTTACCAGTAATGTGAAACAAGGCTATAAACGTAGTCGGAGAAATTTCTTTAATAGACAATCACTGCGAAACAAAAAGATTCAAGAACATCCAAGGAATTCTTTGCAACTCTTTAGGCCACAAATTGATGACGAATATCTAAGGCTATTCGAAGGAATCAAGAGGCGTGACGATACCTTCTATGTGCTCTCTTTTAACTCTGAGCATATTCTGCTTCCCGCCGCCGCTTATAACAAAAGTACCCGACCAAGAATGTCTCTAATGTTACCTGCAGGCGATGCATCTGTTAATGGAGATATCACACTAATGCAAATCGATTGTGAAGTGGTTAACACTACAGAAGTTCAACTTAAACCTGAAATGATCCCACTTAACTTACGATCAAAATTCAACATGACTACCCCAGGTTCCCGTGATATTTTAAATAAAACTGGTGGTGGCCCTGTGCAACGAACGGCACGTAATGTCGTCGACAGTACCATTGAAAGCAAAGACAAGTCAAGCCAATTCTATCGGCCTTACTTTATGACGCCTTTTGCAGCTCAAAGGCATCGTAATCATGACGGAAACACCCGCCAAAATGTTGAAAAGCGCCCGGCAACTAACAGTGATTCTATAGCATCTATAAGACGAAGAATTAGAGGTGTTGAGAATTTCACCCTGCAGCAGGACAGTAGATATTTTTTGCCCTGAACCCATATCTATAGCTCCTAAGGACTAGCAATAATTTTACTTACCTTATGTTTTTATGTTAATTTTACAATCCCTTAGTTATTTAAGTGAAACGATAGATAAGACTTGGTGCCTGGGAGAGGTAGTGTATGAATAATTGGAGACATTTGATAGATGCCTCAGTAGAGACAGAATATGGAACAAAACTCTTCTAATGAAGTTAAAGTTTTAGGATTAAGATAGTTTTAATATTTTATTATACCAGTTGGTGCAATTTGCATGGTCTCTATGAACCAGTTCAAAATATTTTTTCGTTAATTTTCTTTATCGTAGCCAAGACATACAGTTTGTGTTTGTTTGTGCAATGAATGAAACAATAAAATATTTACACTATTATAATTGAAATGCTTAAAAAGACTAATTCAGTAAATTTTCTTAAGCTGTACAAGGAAAAGTGAAACTGGAGTTGAGAAGATTTGCATTTTTAAATATTTTGTTTTTGTTCGTCAAGCCACATTGAGGAGAATTTAAAGACCAATGAGGCTGAAATGTAAGAAAAATTCAAAATTACTCCTAGTTTAGATACTCTATCTTCAACCATAGTTAAATACGCGGCTTTCTGAAAATTTTCAATTGCTCAGCCTAGTTATTAAGGTGAATAGAAAATCTCTTCAAAGTCTTCAGGGGTCAGTAAGTGGAACAATGAGACATATCGTTAAGCAAAGTTCGAATTAACCACATTGATGCAAGCCTCCGTTTCTGCAGGTTAATTTAATACTTGCATTGGAAAAAGTTTGTTCATATTTTATGCTCTGCCTGAAAGAAATTTTAGCTGCAAGACTGCATTGTCGAATATGAAAAACCAATGGAAGTCTAAGTAAATTTAGCACATCTAATGTTAGATATTTGGAGCCCTAACGAAACATTTCTTGCTTCGCATTGGACACAAATAAAATCGTGCATCATTATGTACATCTATTTATTGAAACTTGGGTTCACGTCGAGTCAGTTAGCCAGTTTGAGAAGAAGTTCGAATCGGTATAAGATGGTTAAAATAGGAAAAAGATGAAAATATTTGGAAAGAAATAAGGGATGCGTCATTAGATGCAACCGTGCTTAGAGGTATGAGCATATATTTCGAACGACATCATTAACGCTGTGATTATCACAGTTGCTTGAATAAATAGGATTTATCTAAAAAATTTTGCGATCGTACGTACGTACTCTAGTTTCTCAAGTTTCTTAACAAAAAGTATTCTAGTACAGGAGTAACTAGAGAAACCCAATACTGCATACAAGACACATACATGTGTACATATTTTTCTTCAATATCATTCGTCACGATTATAGGCGGTAAGTATGAGTGCCAAGACCCAGAAGTTCAGAAGTTCTAAGACCATATATTCCTCTTGGGAAAATATTTTAAATAAACGAGGTTGTTATGGATTACCTCCCGAATTAACTTTCAAAATGTACATATACATATGTTTGGATGTACATATATAGAAACAGAAAAGGCATTAAATGAACAACTAGAACATTACTTCGTTATTGTTTTTCTTGTGAGCCATTGAATTAATTCTAAAAAGAGAAGTTGATATACCTACATACTACTCAAATAACTATTCTGACCAATCGCTTTTTCTTGAGAGACGACAATTCAGTGCAGAAATTATATCATGGGCATCTAAGAAGGCCTTGAGCAAGATGATCATCGTTCTAGACTATGACATGCAGTCATAAACTATACATTGACCCATTCATATACTATTATTTTTGTCATGAAGACGTGTGGCTTGAAAAAATCACACTGGAGTATGTGTTCTATTTTTAATCAGATTGAGAAAACATTTTAGGACTGTTCATCTGAAACGAAATGATTAATTATCAAGCCAGTAGAGGTCCAAGAAGTCCCTTAAATCGTGTAGCAATTGAAACACACAGTGAGGGGTCTACTGCATTTACATGGGCAAGGGAAATAATATATTGTTACTGTGTTCAATTTCGCAACGATCAAAGAGAATGACTACTGTAAGCACGTTGCACTGCAAAAAGAAGTACTTTATGATTAATGAAATTTATCCATGTACTGGCTCTTCATTTTTTATGTTTTTTTTTCCCATTACTCTCCATGAAAGCAGACATATTCAATAACAAGTAAATTAACATACCTCAAATATTGTAGGTACATACATATGTATGTACATTTAAACTGCGGGAGTCTGACATTGAAATCATAATTCACCATTGCACGTTCAACACGATTTCCTCCCCACAGCTTCCTCTACTAACCAATCAAATGAATCCATTGATTGCGTCTCAGCATTTACAAATGTGTACATACATACTTATGTACATACATATGTACTTCAAGTTTATTTCGCTGACCTCAAAATGCCTATGAATTGAAAAAAAGGAAATTTTTTATTCCAGTCGGTATTTTACTCAAAAAGAGATTTAGTTACAAAGAACATCCATTAAGCTTATACATACGTACATATGTAGATAACCAAACAGATGTACGTGTACCTAGAGCCAGGTAAATTCTTTAACTTAATTACGCACCAACTAATAGATTTTCGCGGAAGCTGAACTGCGTCATAGAATAATATATCAATAGGCGTAGTCAATCAATCAACTATCCGATGTCGAGAGTCTTACAATTGAATCTATGTGGAATCAAGGTGCGGAACAGCTTAAAGCTAGCCGAGATTTATCGCCCCACAATAAACAAACGACAGCAACAAATGCGAATTTGCATGCAAATTTGGAATGTCAGTGAATACCTTAGTTGCTTGGGAGGGTACTTACATAAATATGTATATGTATGTACATACTTTGTTAAGAATAATGTGGGTGCATGCCTACGGAATTGAATTCAATTCTAATGAGAATTACATAACTCACATCTGCGCAATTGGTAGACCTCTTTTCAATGTAAAATAAACAGATAAATGGTCTTAATTAACGAAGGTAGCTACGTAAGTATGTATTTAATACGCCCGGGTTCTGATTAGTACTTTATTATATGTAAATTTATAGTTAGGATGCGACTATTTGCTATTTGCAAAAAAATAGGTTAAGCGACTACCTTTGTACAAGTTTAATTACTTACCTTCAGACTAAAGAGACCTACCGTTGTAATACTCCATAAACATTTGGATAATTAAATTTTCAGAAAACTAAAACAAACAAATTGTTCTTAGAGAGAGTATGGTTTTACATAAAATCTGATGAACAGTTTATGAATAGTATTAGAATACGTGGGGCAGCAAGGCACCCCACCATATCTGATCTCGTTTCCACACTATTTCAATTATTTTTAGATAAACAATTTGCATATTTTTGAAAGTTAGTATTAGCTTACAAACAAATTGTACAAAAATTCGTTCATAGATGGTTCACAAAGGCGATCTAAAAACATTTAAAAGCCCTGAAAACGCAGCTTGCTCCAGCAATTTTTTGATTCCTGAACTCTATGAGAAGTTTGTTCACAACTTGATTCCATAAAGAAGGAATATAATCCTTCCTTTTGAGGTTCTATTATGTACTATTACTTTACTCACAACATGAAACTTCAGTAAATACTTACATATGTAGGTATGTATATCCTTATGGTGTAGTCTGTGTCTGGTGTGCCAATGGTTCAAAAGTGTACACTGGGTTGGGTGTTGTCGTGCGTGGACCGAACTTCTAAAATCTAAAAGTCAATAGGAATGTAGGTATCGAAATAAGGGCTAACGTAGTCCAGAAATCAGGGGCACATCGACGTTTACACATACATAGCCAACCAGGGGACAAGAAATTCTGCAATTCCTACGAGGGGAACTTTCGAATTACTAATTATTTTTACAATGTCATACAAGCTCTGCCCTTTTTTAATAAAACAATTAACAACTTTTCTGGAAAAAGTATTTCTACTTCTGATTTTTTATATCCCAAGATGGTCGTGTAGAATTTTGAAACTTATTGTTTCGAATATTTTGAACCTTTGTGTTACCTTGAGCGGGCAAACTACGCCTTTTAACTAAGGCACACCAAGAAATTGTTATTTTTTATGCGAGCAGTTGGGCTTTGGAGTATATTTCTGCTTTATTACCGGCCAACAGATAAATTCCCTATAAAATAGGAAGGGCTTGAAGATTGAAGTGTTAATACAGTGAATTTGCTTTCGGTATGGAGTATGCTATTGCCATTCTGATGCTAAGGTGTTTCACCTCGTGTATTAGGTCCAATTTTGTGCAGCGTTTATCGAGGAGAACCAGTGCTGCCAAGGTTAAAATCCACTTTTTCGTGAACATTACTCTTACTTAGTATGTAAATGTTCATACATACATATGTACTTTAGCGTTCTTCTTGGTAAGTCAGCAATCAAGGAGAGCTCACCAAGTATTTTTATACACAACATCTTGAAATTAATCGCACAAGAAACTTTAAAAGAAAAAAATAATAATTTTTGAGTCCAATGTAAGTAAATCTAAGTAACAAACATTACCTAGTAAGAGTCTATATATATCTCAAAGTACATATCATACTATGTACATACAAAGGAACAATGAACAACAAAGTATTACCTCACGTAAATCAAATTGCGAAATCTTTATTATTAATGCCAGATACTGCAAGATAAGAATTATAACTGCGGTATCTCTGAATCTAGGTTACAAAATATATCGAAGCGGAAACAACATACGGTACGGACCCACAATATAATTAACAAAATATTTGTCCAATGTCTTTTCGGTATGACACCATAAACAGCCTTGAAGTTGAATGGCACGGTTGAATGGCATCTGCATGGACAAGAGCCATGCCACAACACTCATCGTTCGAATTCGAAATCAAGTCAAACAAATTAAAAAAGAAATATGTAATCGTAAAGAATATAATAAAATCAAAATTCCTAGCCGCAAGTCACTGAATCAGAAATTAAAGACTCATTTTTTAAGTAAATGCATCAAAGACACATGATCCACAACAGCGCTCCATTCCACAGCCAATTCTTTTATTTTTAGATCAAATTAAGACTCCGACCGTATTGCTCAGAAATTCAATCTTCTCTTGCGTCAAATCATGCATGCAAGTAAAGGGACTTTTTTGTTTGTGGTCGTGACACACCTCCCTGAAGACAGAGTAAATAATATAAATATAACTACATTATGTACGAGTTTGTAGCTATTTTCGATGCACACTTGAGTAACAGTCTTGTACCTCCCGCTACTGCCATAAAAACAAAAAAAAAAGAAGACATCTTGCACTCGAACGATCCCTGTGCCATCCTTTGTCCCAGTCTCAAGTTACATCACCATCATCGAGTCGATGAATCATAATTCGGTGAATAAACACAACGGTTTTTATGAAAATTTTACGGGGAATTTCCGTAACGCGTAATTTTTGAAGGCGGCATCAGTATAATTATCGTTTATTTGTTTCAAAAATTAAGTGTCCTCCGTGATAACACAGATTGTTTATTTTTATTTTTATTTTTGGTGTTGAACTCTCATTGTCTCGCACTTAAGTTCATCATCTACTATTAGCTTTTGGTGGAGTTCAAGTTTAACAACGATAAAGTGTCATCTGGATAAATAAGCGAACAAAGGTAAATTACTTAACGATTCTAACGACACACGCACGTCAAGGTAGAGTCGACAAAAGGTTAAGAACCTTCTGTCGCTAAGGGAGATTCATTAGTTGAGTAAATTATGTGTACACGAGTATTTGGCACATAAGAACTACGTACATTTTGGCACCTAATTTTTTTTGATCATATCTTTTCTAATAACACTGCGCAAAGTGCGTTTTAAGTAGCAATTTTAAAACGACGCAGTATTACATCCCACAATGGTAAAAAATCGAGTGGAGGTGCGCCACCACTAATCCCCAAGCAAATTATAGCAATTAATTCAAAACATTCAAAGCTTTTGAATTAAAAAAAAAAAAAAAATAATAATAATAATAAACTTATCAGTCAGGTCGCACCCTTGAAACTTGAATTGATTGGGCCGTACTGTCGTCGGTTTGTCATTGGATCCACCTCTACAGCTGATGGATTTACGACAGTATATGCTTTGACATAAGGTATCAATTGGAGGTAATGCTGTCATTTCACTATGAGACCTTTGAGCGATAGATTGTTTGGTGTAGTTTGTACCAAGTTAAGTTACATTTGTTAAGTCTGATTAAACGTAAGAATTTCGTTGAGTTTATATGCAGTTCATTTGTTAATTACTTATCTCTCGCTGTGATAAAGAACAAACGCCCTGGTGGGTTGTGACGCAATTGTGTATTACACTCAGATCAGTAGCGGGTTGTTGACCGATTTGCATTATGCATCCGGCACAGCTGAAGAAAATTGTTGAATATCTTAGTAAAGAAGATAACAATAGCGAATAGTCGTTAGCTCCTTTAAAAACGATTTGCAATAGCTTCAATTCCATAGCGTTCGTCTTTTGTTAAATAAAAAAATATCTTTAACAATGCTAGTGCAACACTCTGTTTAGCAAAGCCTTCTACAACTCATTTCCGAAGATTGCGACTGCTTTTTGTTTGCATTCGTCGAGTCAATCTTCTTTTTCTTCAAGCAAATTGTACGCAGCAGCTTGGCATGGGGGTACATTTTTGTTTTACATATATTTTCATCGCCGCATTGTTAGCACCTAATCAAGTTTGGGGCGAATTCAGTAATTTTTATAATCATAAACCTTTAAAGGCGTTTTCCAGGCAGCACTATTTTTAGAATAGGAAAGCCAAAATATCTGATGAGGTGAGAAGCGGTAGGATGGAGAGGAAAGTTGCTTTACTTGCACGTTACGATATCTACGATTTCTTGGCGTGTTTTCGTATAGAGTTATATGTTCGAAAAACGGTCAAACTCAAAGTTTATTATGTATTATGTCATCTTCAAAGTGATAGTGAGATCGCAATTCTCCAGAAATTTCAAAGTGAAAAATGGCAGCTGGGGTATATGACCCCAGTCACAATATTTCAAGCAGAAGTTTATGTTATTGAGCTTTGTGCGCGAGAATGCCTTCGGAGAATAGTTAAGGGAGCCTGTATTTATGAACATGTCTTCAGACAGTCGCCTGCATTTCAGATCATGAAAGTTTCGAGAGTAAAGAACGGGCAGTCTGCTTGGCAAGAAGAGGCTCTTGTTGCCCAATCCTTAGTCCTGAGCCCTGTCTTAAGGTACCACCTCACAGTAACCACCTTAAGATAACACAATGGGAGATCGACAAACACGTTGACAACAGAGACAGTAAACCCCAATAGAAAGGTCATCTACAGACAGTGCTGTTTAGAGTACAAACTATTCACTTGTCGAGCCGACAGTTGTTGTCCGCCTTACCTATATCTAATCCGTCAGCATATAGTCTTTTAATCGGTTTGTCTTTCATAGCTCCTTCATTTTCCAATTGCAACTCTACCGATGCAAAATCTATGTTTTGCCAAATAAACTCAGTGCTTATCACTAGACACATTTTCGGGTTCTGAATGCCTGAAGACAGTCGTTTAGTAGTTCTCTGCATTATGTCGGTTCATAGGTATAGTACATTCGAGTTGTCAATCTCCTTCGAAGATCATGTAACTTGCTTTCAATCTGAGTGCCAGCAGGAGTCCTCAACAGGGAATCGGAAGCTTCTTTGGGCGATTTTCAGCAAAGAGAAAAGCGTTCGTAATGGGGATCATAATTGAAGCAAAATCTCTGGAAACAGTATGTATTTATTTTGTAGTACTTTAAGAAAATTAATCTTAAGATCAATTTCCACATGCATCTATTTTCAAATCACACAAACTTCTCAGACCCTTGGCAAAAATCATTCTCGTTTTCGCTAATCCTCTCACAAAGGATTGTGCGAATGGACCGGTGGATCTCGTAACCTTTTTATACCATGGAGCAGACACTTTAAACTCTATGTTCAGTAACTTGAGATTAATTACAGAACGTGTTCAATTGTCCAGCCTCTTTGGCATTGAGAAAATTTGTAATTGTATTTGAAATTAAAAACTAATAAAAGTAGGACGGACTGTAAATATACTGGTTGTTAAGTTTATTGTCTAGAAACGGTAATTGGATTTTTCCGTGGCAAACACTACTTGTCTGTTAACGACGAGGAACAACCACGAGTTTGTAGCCACTTCATGTATGTATCTACTAAGTACTTAAATTAATTTTTACTTTAAGATCTAAGTACCATGAACGTTTAACTTACCATAACGCTACCAAATCACATTTACAGGTTAAACCATAAAACGCAGAATTTTCATTTCCTTATCTCACTCATATTGGCTGCTACAATTGGATAATTGTAAAAGTTTTACTAATGAAATATGTTTTAGAGGTTAATTCCTCCATGAGACATAAAGTTCTATGGCGCAATACTATATCGAAATACTCGTATAGGTATGAGTTTAGATCTATGGATATAAGTAAATCAAATAAAACTTCAAAAATAAAATTGTAAAGAAGGTCATAAAATTCGAATTTATGCGGCGTAACCGCATTTCCTTGTTTTCTTTACATATTCCTTCCGCACTTGTGTATGTTTCTCTTCACACGATTTATCACGCCGTCTTAGACCATCTATACTGAGCATTTGGGACTCTGCATTGTAACAAACTTAACAATGATTGCCCGGAGAAACTAATTATGTTTTTCTTTTTCTTTTTGTAAAAGCCTCTTAGAGGAGTCCTTTAACCACTTCTGGGACTGCTTATCGAAGTGGAAACGCTTTGTTAGAAGACATCTAATTTTCTTTAAGACCAACAAGTGTCCAACTGCCTTTCTTTCATGCATGATATATTTTTTCTCACACGTACTCAAGGTAGACACATGCACTTGTGGATGAGCCTAGGAAACCATGACCACATGTAAATTTTCCAATTTGTTAGGTAAGATAATACAATTTGTGGTCAGTGTGTTTGTAATAAGTAGGTGCGCCAGTTGTCATGTTGTTAACCTTGAATTCTCAGTTTGTGCACATTGGATGTGCGTTGTGAACTTACTTGTAGTTGTAAATATGATCAAGGTCATTTGTATTTAATGTTGTACTTAGATTCTCTTAGGGTCGTTCGGGGAATCGGACAAGTATTGGCTGTTGCTCTCTCGGATGTAGTGCGAGCAACTAAAATTAATGATCAGTCTCTTGGAACTGTTTCAGCATGATCAATCCTAATTATTAGTCCAACGAGCTGGCCAGTTGGAGGTCGACAGTTGCAATGGAATATGTTTCTTAATTAGGAAATGTGCAACTATAAAGGATATAGTCAGGCACTTAAAAGTCCAACTTTGCTGTTAACAAGTACCGAGTTGATGAAATGGACTACGATTAGTGCTTTTAAAACATTCGATCGAGTAAACTGGTGTAAGAGAAAGACATTATTGTGGAATTGAGAAACTCTAGTCTCTAACCTCTAATTCAGTAGTTCTATGCACTAAGCAGTGAACCACGACACCCACAGCAGGAATTATTAACAAAATATCCATCAACGCTAAAGTAAGTGCATAAGGGATCAGCCGTTTCTTTTTTGAACTGCTATTAAGACTACACCGTTTAATATTTTTCAAGTATCTCTTATGTATCTCTCAATATTTCCAGCCCGTTGGTGTTGCCAGTGCCAAATTAATAAACACATGCATAAAAAACTCAACATCTGATCCACCCTTCATAAATATTTGAAGCTGTAAGGTCTGCCAGAAATAAATTTGGAAAGACGGTCATGGGAAGCGTTTAGAGTAATCGCAATAAAAATAAACAATAAATTCAACGAAAACAGGTATAAAAAAAGCATCGTCCAAAAGTCCAATGAGTATGCAGGAAGTCTTAATAGGACGAGAGAGATCAATCGCAGCATGGCTCGGAACCGCGAGGAGAAGAGTGTTTTCGCAAAAGCCAGACCACGAGTTTTGATTGTATCAACTGAAGGTGCCACATATAGATTTTAAGATTGCACGTAAATCATCATTGGCCTGATTTCAGAGCGTAGCAATTTCTATATTGTGCGGTTGGCCCACAGATATTTTCAGCAACATACACTGCATCTACAAACGAATTTTCGTTTCTGGGTGACTCATAATTGCAACACAAAGGTTAATCCAAATTTTAGGATATCCATTGAATGTTTTCACGAAGCCAATACTTATTCTTCATATATTGAAGCTAAAAATCGTATGAAAATAGTTTACTAAATATTTTTTATCCCCAATTCCGTATGTATATATTTCAAAGTGTTTATAATATTTTATAATAATGATCACGATGGTGCTTTAGAATATGTATCCTAAGTATTGACATGAGTAAGTATCGTATCCTTCCTTCTTTTGAATTCATTCTTGCTGGTTTAAGCTATCAAGCTAACATGACAACATATCGAAATTGAAGTGGTTCTCGAGTTACAAAAAAAGACTGCAAATATTCGACGTAACAGACTTTTCGCAACCATGTGCGTGTTATATTTTTTCATACGCGAATTGAGAAGTTTTTTCATGATAGTTATTTCTCTCGGGAGACCTGGAACCGTGAACAATTTTGTTGGTGTTTTTTGGGATTCGAACTTCAAATCCCGCGCTCAGTACAGGATTATAGGGATCATAACCCTCCCACTTTACTGCATCCCTGCTGGTCCGCCATCTCATATCAATGCGCCAATTTAAATATCTTGCTGTGATTCTGGATCGTGTTTTACTTATAACCGGTCTTGTGAAAATTATCTATTTGTCAGTTCTACCGCGCTAACAACTGATGCTCTCAAACTCGTTTGCCCGGATTTTTGAAAATCGGATAATCTATCTTCTGGGCTGCTATAATGCATGATAAATGAAGCTAATCATCTCCACCAAGTAATAATCAGAAAAGTTGGAAGTGCATCTAATATGTTTTACAATAACCTATTTCTTAATTCCAAAGGACGAATTTGTATCAAAATATTTTCCGAATAAGGAAACATAAACAATAAATAAAAATAATCGTTGACAGATTTCGCAGCAGGAAATACCCACAGTTGACTGGTAGTCAAATAATAATTAGGCAACATTGGTCGGATCCCTTCAAAATCCTTGGAAAAGGTACATAAACACAGGCTTAATAGCCTTTTTATTTTACTTCAATGAATTCCAATGCTACATCGTACCATGTAGAATTATACTCGTACACTCAGGTTTCTACCTGAGTCGACAAAGGATGGTGAGAAAATATCGAGTTTCGAATTGAAACACAATTACCAAAATACCATTGTGTGTATTCACCTTTCGGTACACCCTCTCATGCTTTTGTATACACATCAAGAAGTCATGATACAATAAATGATTTGATTTTCTCGCTTAAAGGAAAACCGGGCGTCCTTATTTTAAGTTCCAAGAAGAAGGGAAAAAGAAAACCTCTTTGTATATTTCCTCTTCTTCAACAATCAGATGATCTCCATCGATTTCAAAATACTTGTGCATACCTACTTTTACCTGCGCCTAATTGATCTCGCAGAGAAGAAAGGATCAAAGAAGATAGAGCAGGAATGGAGAACAGGGAGTCATATAAACATTCTAATTTTACCAATTTTTTTTCCGAGAGTCCAAAAGATATCGAATCAGCAAATATAGAAGCTAGCAAATATCAACAGAAGAGTTAAACTGCGGCAACCCTAGTCACTCGATGTTCCACACTATGGAGGTCTATTTCAAATCCAATCCGAGAGCTGATTATGCGGCGCTATTATTCACTTGCTTTTAAAACTCTCCATGTAGTGGTGCTGGTGGTGGGTATTATTTCTTCTTTCATTGTTTTCTTTGCATTTGATCGATGGAAGTGCCATTTATTGGTTATGGATTGGAGATGTACGGCAAAGTTTAACTTTATAAAAGTGTAGGAGGTCATATTTTCCATTTCAGATTTCTTAGACTTTTCTAGTACAGGAATTCTTTCATACTATACTCGTTGGGATGGATGTGAATATCAATATCCAATGATTTTGTAAATTTAGGATTTGTCGAAATTTAATACCTCCTGAGCTTCAATCCCTCAAACTATTGCTCAGTAGGCATACAGAAGTAAATATTTAATAAAAAAAGTGTAAGGGATCTTCTCCCATAAGCTGTGAAGGAGTACTTATGGCTAATGATGGTTGCTAAATCCAACATCGCAGGAAATTCTGCCCCAGAAGAGCCTTCAAATGAAAAAGACAAAAAAGCGGAGTGATATTGGCTTTTATAACCTAGTCTTCAATTGGGACTAAAAACACTTAACGGTGGATTTTTGTCAAGTAGCAGCATTCTACAAATAATGACTAAGTATCTTAAAATGTTCAACTGGAACTAAAAAGTAGAAATTAATGCAAAGAACAGATTAAGGTATAAGATCTGTTAAGATGAACCATATGGTGTAAGGTCTTTAAAATTTAACATCCAGAAAAAGCAGACGTTCTACCAAATGCGAACGTAAACCCTGAATTTCTAGGGTTCAGAGATGAATTTTACTAAGTAATTCTGGTACTCAAGAATTCAGACATCATAAATCATACCAAAACCAGAGTTAAATTTTAAGCTGCTTCTCTCCGCTGCTCTAAAGTTTTTTTCATTTAATACCTCGGAGAGATAAACTTTTACGTAGAAAAAATTAAGAATTTTGATTTTTCCTGTTTTAAGGATTTTGCAAGATTTCGGGCTATGAGTTATTGAGCATTTCGAACGCCCGCCCACCCGTCTAAATTACTTCCATAAAAGCCCGTATACTTTACGTTTACATATGTGTCTTATAAGTTGTATCGCTTCTTTTATATCGCATTCTTTGCACTTTATACTTATTACTTACTAACAAAGTCACAATAAAACTTAAGGCAAAAGAATAAGCGATTTATGTACTTAAAAACTTTTAACTCCAGTTGTACTTTTTTGGCAACTCTATAAATTGTGCGATTAAAGTCCACGACTTATCCAAGTAAAATCGGATCTTAAAGATACAACCAAACCCAGTGATAATTGAAATCAACGATAAAGAAAGAAACTCGTCACAAAAGCAAAGAAGAAAAACAACAACAAGAGCCCAGTTGTATCGTATCATGTGAATCTGTACAGGCGGTCGATAGAGACTAGTACCAGTACACTACCATATTTCAGAAACCAGATACCAGACCCTGACTGAGCTCCTACCCTGTTCCTACTGAGAGAGAGACTACAAGAGCCGACAATAACGACTACGACGACGAGATTTGGTCACAACACAACACAACAAGTGAAAAAAACTGCACACACCTGTGGAATAACTTGAACTTCCACCTGATGTGGACTGTGGAGAGCGAGTGCGAGTGCGAGTGCCAGTGCCAGTGCCAGATACTCGATCGCGCTCTCAGACAAAGTTGTGCGCGCACACTCAGTTAGTTTTCTTGTACGAGGCAAACATTTTGGTTGTGCGTGTCGTGAGCGCCGGCATATTCCGATTCCGAATCCCGATTCTATCCGAAAACTCGTCGCGCGATTCAGATACTTTAGAAATTTTACGTTCTTCAATTACATTTTGCTATCCAGTTTCTATTTTGATTTTGATATTCTTGTGTCTGCCTTTGTGTGCTTTGATTGCGATAAGACGCACCACCAATTTCATTCTCGTGCAGATACATTGGTGTCTATACATTATTTCTTGGCGCTTTATTAAGTGAAAACGACTCTGTTGCAAATTGATTCAACTTTCAGCTGTGAATAAAAACCAGACAAGAACATCCTCCTTACTACAGCAACTCACTTCGGAAGTGTGAGAAGCGAATAATAATAATTATTCATAAGTAAAGAGTTGTGAATTGCGTCATTTTTAATTTTAAGGCTCGTTTAACAAGCGAACCGCGCAAACAAATCAATCAGTGAACTACACAGAAAAAATTAGCGAATCCGATAAAAATTGATTCATAACTTTCGATGTTCAGTGAAAATTTGTGAAAATCAGTTTCAAGGCAAAGTGTGTACTTTTTGGGGAGGAGTTGTGCAGTTCTGCAATAAAAATTCCTTATTACCCGATACGCGCTTATCATTAGCATATTCTAAGTCTGCACGGAGTTAAATCCAAGTAATTAGCATTCAAGGAACGTGGACCACTTGACTTTTCTACTTACATAGGGTCCAAGCGCGTTATGTGCATTGATATTCATTTATTTGCCAATAGCCAAACCATATGTATATTGGCGGTTCGAAGAATAAAAGAATTCCGTCCGTCATAATTCTACTCCTCTATCTGGCCTTCATACGGTAGTGAAAAAAAAAGAAAATAAATATTTAAAAATAAATAATCGACGTATACCAATGGAATACTAATTAATTTTCGATTTAGAGAGAATTCCTTATTTTGTTGCTGTGGCAGTGTGTATGCGTGTGGCATCGTGGTATAGTGCAAGGAAAGCTAACGTCTTATTAAAGTTTTTTTTTTAAAGGTTTACTGTGAAGTTTAGTTTTTTTTTTGTGAATAAATTTCAATCTTCTTCTGCTTCTGTGATAAAGTGAAACCGCTGGGCCGATAGTTGTTTTCGTCTTCTTTCGTGTATGGTGGCGCCCCAAAAAAAATTAAAACAAGAAGGTAAATTCGATATTAGAATTTATAATTTGATTTTATTCACATTTTTTACAGCTTTTACGAATTATCTTTTATTTTTTAAAATTTATTTTTTTATGAGCAGTCAGGCTACTATAAGAAAGAAAGTAGGGCGAGCCATTAATTTTGTATACATTGCACGATGATGATTTTTTATTTAACATCGATACGAATTGGCAGTAAAATTTTGACTTCGATGCATGCGATTATTCGATATGAAATTTATTAAAAGAATTGTGGTACCTATTCTTAGCGAGTGCAATGAAGAGTGGCTTAAGCCCAACATAGTAGAGTCAACTGTCATGAAGGTCTATATCTAACTCATTCTGAATCAACGCTCAGTAGTTCAACGCACTAACCACTGAGCCACAGCCGGCGCCTTGTAACTGATCAAGTTACAATTTTGAAGTATGAGGTATGCTTCTATCTCTACCTACCGGCTCTTGGCATACGGATTAAGTCAAATTCCAATTTAGACTTTGAAAAGATTTTTCCAAACTTGTTTTGTGATGATTTGAAGACCGAAACAGAATTTCACTGAACAGTCCTCACTTACTTAGTTTTGAAAATACATAAATACTCGTACATACTTCTTCTTCTTCCCTTCCTTTTGTTCGACGAGGTTATGATTAGCATTATAGGGATCATAACCCTCCCACTTTTCTGCATCCTTACTATTCTGGCTGTGTGGCTCGCCACGTACATAGAAGGTTTTCTAAAGGCCTTACAAGGAGCTTTTTTTTTGACATTTCCGTGGTCTCATTGCAGCCGATGTGTAGATGCTTAACTCTTTGAACAGGCTTGGACGGTTCTTTACATTCTTGAGAATGCAGTCCGACACGCAGTTTATTGTAGGAGAAGAGTTTTTTTTTGCTATATGAAAGGCATTTTAAAGAAAATTCATTAAGAAACGGTGTTTGCCTTACACTCACGAATAAGGAGTTCAGTTATAGCTTAGGCTTAAAAACAGCTGTGGTGCATTGATTACACACGATGGTTGCGAGAACACTTAGAGTGAATGTATGGCTGGTGCAAGACCTTTGAGAAAAAGTTCTATCTTCAACACTCCAATAAAATCCAGGAGGCAGGCTGAACCAGGAAAGCAGTATCTTTGATTATGACACCCAAAGTGGCAATGGAGGGCAAGTAAAATCTCATTGCAGTCGGAATCTTATAGCAACAACATGTCTTAAACTGAGGTCAGATTAAGAAAGCGGGACTTAATCAGCCATGCCACCTTCTTTCTTAGTATTTTTAGAATAAGTAGACAGAAACCGATTATATGATTGTGATTTTTTTATTTGACAGAAGATTCAATACCAGAAGTTCTTACATAAGCGACTTGGGAAAGGGTAACTTGCCTTGTCCACTGAAAGCTGAGTTTGAAGGCTTTCAGTGTCTTCAGAATCAGAGAGAACTCCTCTAGTCTTTTAAGACTAGATCCAAGCCATTATGCAGGCCACCAAAAGCAATCAAGGACGACGACAATATTGACGAAACAACCATTTCTGTGTACAGCCAGGCCGCCACTTAGGTTATAGAGACCCTGATAACAATATCAGGACTAGGAAGACTCTGTGGGGCATACTAATATACTAACGTGTTTGTGTTTCAAATTACTTGACTTTGTGTTAGTAGCTTGGTTGTGCGCTGGGGAACATGGTCTCTCTCTTAAAATATGCTACAGCCTTGAGCCATTTCCATCGATTTCTGAGCACTTGCAGATGTATGTATACTTGTCCGGTTAATCGAAGGTTGGCATGGTCTTTACTTGTATTCGGACCAATTTTATTTGTTTTTATTTTGCCAAATATTTCAGTTGGAAAACCGAATTTGGTTTTAACTCTATAGGAGGATATTCTCTTAGATCTTCCGTCGTCGGTACAGTGTCGGTATGTAGCCTGTTCACGCGTTTATGCACGCACTACGCTTGGCGTTGTGTTTTATTGTCACATAGTTAGATATAATCTCAGGAAATCGTGCTGCGCTATAAGATTTAAGCCCTTATTATTTTGAATTCAAACTTATGGACAACAGTCTCAACACTTCGAAAAAACTGACTTCTTTGGGCAGCCGAAGATCCGGATATCGAAGACAACGAAATCGCGGATAGTCTTGAAAGCTAGCGTTCACAACTCCCTTTCATTACTCCTGATTGTGTTTACAGATCACAACACCTACTGACTAAACACATAGGTAAAAATGAGGCGTCTATAGGATCTAGATCTTTAGAAAAATCTAGTTTAAGGCAAAGGAAAATTATTCATAATTTCATGAGCAGTTAGTACCTACCACCGATTATTAACCAGAATTTAATTTAACTAACGCCACCCAACAGAAAACGATCGCAGTGCTAACAATGCTAACTAATTGGTTTTGATATTGGATTGAACGATTTATGTTTTAAGGAAAGTACTGAAAATTCGATTGGAGTCAAGCGACTTTTCTCCAACGATACGAAATGGGTTGAGTTCCAATCAAGCAAAAGAACTATCAAAAATAAAAATTGGATCAATTTCTAAAAACATTATTCTGTTCTACATCTTCGAAAACATAAGAAAAAAAAACTTAAACTAATAAAATATATAAAATACAACTCGAAACCCAACCTATACGAAGAACTTAAGATAAAATTAACTACCACTAGGAGTTTTATTTATTCTTCAGAACTTAGCTCCTCTCCCAATGGTATAAACATAAATTGTTTTTTTTTTCTCTTTTTTTTTATTTGAATACAGACGCGGAATGCATCTATCCCATTCCGTACACCAGTGAGAGTGTTTCGAATCTGGTATTTTTAGCATTTCTTCCGATAAAATTAAAAGTGGACAACTTTTTTATTTTCCTATTCTTCAACTCTATTTGCTTCTATATACGATACTATGCATATACATGATAGCAAGATACGGCGATACTTGTTTCTTCGTCTTTTTATAGGACACACAGTTTGTAATTAAACTTGAATATCTAGTCAGATGCAATAGTGAGGAGATACACGAAACTATTCAATCGTGGATAAAAAAAAACAGAAAAAACAGAAAAATAAACAACAACGATAAAAATGGGAAAAAACATGCCCATAGTGAAGAAAAAGAAAATCTTGGTAATTTTACTTTTAAATTTAGAAAATTTTTTCTTAAAAAAAAATTAAAAAAAATTTGAAATAACTTTCGATGTTGTTCTATTTTGTTTGAATACAGGAAATTCTTGGGGGGAATTATTTTGCACTTCAGTGAAGGTGTGACTGTTTAACTTGCATTTTCTGTGAGCCTGCCATGCAAAGTGTAGACGGCTTGAGTGATGTCGAAATTGAATTGAATAACTTATTTAACCGGAAAATTTACTGGCACCAGTTAGTCTATGAAGAGGAATAGTTTGTTGTGATATTGACATTTTTAAAATGTGTAGATACACTTCATACTTGCACTCATCCATAATTTCAAAATCGTTTACAGAAGTCGGCTGTTGGTGCCCATACTAGGTAAAGTATTTTTATGGGATGCCACAGTTTCGGGATTCATATTTCTAAAATCAGTTAGACACTCGTACATAAAAGCAATTTTTGGCCTGAAGGTCTATCGAACTGCTTGTGCTTAAAAGACTTATCGGCAGTCAATCTATCGCCGTTTCATACGAGTTCACTGATTCAGTACGTCTATCGTTCAGCATTTTGATGTAGTGAAAGATGTCAGAACGCATTTAAATAGTTTATAACAATAACATATCTTTTGCTGGGTAGTTACTAATATCCCTCACTTGCTCTAACCTCTAACTTTTCACGTACTCGTATCTCTACGATTCAAGATCTCGTGGTCTTCGAGGGCAAATTGAATGTAGTACATACTGTTGATGAACACCAAGCCGATAATACCTCCAAATTACCTTTATCATCCATTACATCAAGCCCTTCGGTATTTTATGAGATTAAGACTGAACCTCCCCGTTTAGTAGGTCAACACCTTAACCTCTGAGTCAGAGCTGATACATCCAGTGCCTGCAGAAAATGCACAGTACACTTTGAAATAGCTTCTAAGAACCTCTATGACATCGATTCGTAAGAGCCTATGTTTTTCGGGAGTCTGACAATTAGACGAGAGAGGTTTTTAATTCATTCCGGTAGATGGCCGAGAGAATAGCTAATGAAATAGGAAATAGCACAAACAACTTTTTTTCCTTCACTCTCATCACCATCCTGGCCAATAGAAGAAGGGGTTAAGGATCTAATTCGTATAAAAGGCTCCCTTTGACAAAAAACGGTATCAAGGCAGACTTCTATTCTTCGTAGTTGACCTCCTTTTTATCCGCGGACATCGAAGAATGCTTCGCCGATTGTAAATGTCCGCTACACTTGCTTTTCATTGAATTCGCAACAAGGCGCTCGATACACACAATAAGCCTTATTTATGGTGGTTATAAGGAAGATTCTCACAACCTCTCAACCTTCTGTATAGTCGAAATTTTATCTGAATTTGCAGTAGCACCGAACGAAAGAAGAGAGTCCCGAAGACAAACGCAGATTCTTCAAAGTCTGGAAAGCAGAACCATAAGGATAAATAACTTACCGCAAGGCAGTTCAGGAAGAATTAAGGTAATTTGAAAAGAGTTGGTTGAGGACCCAGATGATGTAGGGTATTTTCAGAAGAGGGGATTTGGAGCTTATCAGAAACCTTTACGATTATGCATGGCTGTGATCGATGTTCTAAGACTCATCAGGGGACAGAGAACATTTTCCTGCAACTTGCTATAAGTTTTCTTGAAAATACATAGATATTGGTAGTGTGCATCTGCACTCTGCACTGCGATTTCATTGAGTCCTTAGCATCCTTTTCCTTCATGCAAACATATAATAATAATGACTAGCATTATTCAGCAACCAGTTAGCTCCTTGCAGAGGAAGAGGAAATACTTTATCAACGCCTTTGGGTTTATTCACATCTTTAATTTTTTCATTATCTTTGAAGTGAATTATATTGAGAGCAGAGACTGTGGATAAGAAAATATCTTATCTCAACAGGATGTAGAAGATACTACTCGCAAATAGCAATCTGCTCAGTAATCCATTGGATATTTATCTACACAGACGTCGTCTTTTTTTCGCTCTTAAATTATTAGTTTACATAAACTTAAACAAGGTACAAAGTGTATAGCTCTCATCTCGGGCAAAGCATCTTATCTGAGTAAATTCATATTATTTGCCTGCGAGTATCTAATCTAGGTACCATTCCCTGCCTCTTTGAAAATTGCCTCGTACAATCGCTTCCGATGGATAAGGTGTACGCCCTTAAGCGAAGTCAGATGCATCTATTCGAAAACCCTCAAAGGCCTACAATTATAAATTGTGCAATTAGCTTGCAATAGGTTATTGTAGCCAGCCCTCTTGCCAACTCAGTGACTTCAATTTTAATCAGAAGATATTTCCAGATAGCAAGTTTAAAGCATGTAATTTTCATTCAATGTCTCGACTCGCATTAGTTGACAAGCCAAGCTTAGGTCTACGTCGGATGATTCCATTTGATCTGATCGCACTACGCCGCCACCGTTCTGCATTTAACCACTTACCACTCTTATTGGCATCATAGTAGAGCAGTGGAAACTGCTGCAGCTTCTTGGTATAAATCGTTTAACCTTCCATCAAATCACCATCACTCTCGTGGACGGGAAACAACAGAAGCGTGTGCGTTCAACTGGAGAAGACCGCCGCGCCGCCGCGTAGATACATGATGCAGCCTTCGATACAAGTAGGGTGATGCCCATCGGGTTTATCTAGTTTTTTTTTTTTTTGCATTTTCCTTTATGCACTGGCTGTATCATCGTAGATATCGATTTAAGTTGCAATGCAATGCTTAAATGTATCTTTCAATGCGTCGTCGTCGTCGTCATCATCGTCGCAGTCTCCGTGGTCACGTTTCATCTATGGTCTTCCACTTGTTATGGCAAAAGCCAGCCAAGACAGGAAGGAAGGGTGGCTGTTGTGTGGTGTCTACTATGCGTACATACATACATATGTATCTACGTCCATCCTAGCTCACATTGCAAACGAACGATTGGTCTGGCCTTTTTCATTCATTAAAAGTAAGCAAGGTGATGGCAGAGCCATCATATCAACCAACATGCTTTCTCTCAGAGCTGCTGTTGAGGCACAATGTGAGAGCACTTCAACTTGAAATTGGTGTGGTTTTATGGAAGTAGTTACAACCAGCTTTAAGGTGTAGCATAATTATGCCGGAGATAATGACGAAGTGGGGAAGTGGCAAGAAACGACTACAACTTGTTTAGGTCGCGGTTAGTATTTTATGGTGATACGGGGCCTAGCCATTGTAAAGTGTGCTGCTGCTGTCGATTTGTCACGACGAGTATATTGTTGTAATTATGATTTTTGTTATAATGTTCGCTTTGTTTTAAGCTTTTGCTTTGATTGTGGACGCTTTTGCAAAAAGTACATCTACACTCACAGCATTGTTCTAGAAAAATAGAATTGTGGCAGGGGAACGTCAACTACCGGGAGATTCTAGATTTCCGTCATTGTTTCAGTCATAGAAGCCTTATGCTTCAAGAAGATGACAATATTCGTACGGTAAATAAAGCCATCCTGCGACATTGTGTCTAAAGAACTTGGCAGTACTTGAATAATCGCTTATCCAAATAAGCCACAAATGTGTCTGCACTTCGAGGAATAGCTTTTGACATTTATCTTTTAAGCTAACAAATGCCGGGAACATTTTGCAGCAGAGCACTAGTTCTATGAGCGAACGATGTGGACCACAAAGGTTTCGTTGAGATTGTTCTTCAAATCTTTTCCAGTAGAGAAAAGAAACATGTCGGACATGTGCCAAGAGTTCTGGAAGCAAACTTTTGGTAAGTGACTAGTTTTGTTTGCATTCATGATATGGCAGATCTGTGATGGCAATGCTTTGGTACCGGCGCAGGTTATCCGCCCGTTTGAATTAGGATGCCAACAAATCTCTATGAACATTAATGATGTTACTTGAGTTAGGAATACTAATTAACACATATATGGACTGTGGTTGTATCTTGCTACCAACAAGCATAAATTTTTTGAGCATGTTTCTATAGATGTCTTTCACTGTTAGCAGATAATACTCATTAGATTCTTCAAAACAACCGTTGAACCTTGCCAGAGATACTCTGAACATGGTGACCACTGAATAGAGGCGTCTTTCTACTGATCCGTCTGTGAGGTTCGCCTCTGTAACTAATTTAGATAATTTCATCACTGAGGTAAACGAAATGCTAGTGGTGAAACATTTGTGTGATCCAGGACTCTTCTTGACAGAGGTCCACCGTCATTGTTCAGACGAAATCGATAGTTGCGTTCCTGCAATCTTTTTAGATCTTATTTGGGGTCGCATAATGAAATTCCGCAGATTGTCATTTAAATGATCCACGATCTTTCATTTTTTAACTTTTTACTGAGAACTTTACTCTGTGCACCAATAAATCGCTAATGTAAACTTATTTGTCAATGTAGCCGGCCGTATGGCATAAAACTATGATACGTCATGCTCATAACTTCAGAAAAACTTCCTCGATTTGAATAAACAGAACGACGTAAGCTACGAGTATCTAAAATCAATAAAGTGGCGTCCGTATATGCAGCCATCCATGAATCATGAGAGTTCAATCAAAACAGAGTAAACTCTTTTTTTTTTTTTGTCTACCTACATATTTACATCTAACACAGACTGCTGGCCTACAAAGGTAAATAAAAAACCAATCACTAATTTTCACCGAACCTGTGTATCTTCAATGCCTTCTAAACACAAGGCTTATGTAACTTTTTTTTGAAGTGTGTGTTGACTGATGTAATTGATCATTTATTACGGAAAAAAGAAAAAAAAAATTACGATCACGATTAAAACAATATCTTGTGATGTGATTTATTTACTTAAAGCATTCTTCATCGTCTTCATGCTCACATAGTCTTTAAGTGAAGCTATTTTCTTTGTTATCAGAAGAACTATGCCTCCAGTAAGTACTTTATTCTTCTCATCTATGTGTAGGAAGACTAGGAAGACTGGGCACAGCTTTTACATGCATCTTAAGTACTTCCTACCAAGATAAGGATATGACCACCCATATTTTATTATAGGACTACATTGGCGACGCACATTTAGTTTTCTTATCGGTCGGGAAGTCTTACAGGCTAGACTTAATTCAACATGAAAAATTACGCACTGTCTTTGGTTTCACTTTTTTATTATTTTTAATAAAAAAAAAACTAAACCAACGGAATACCATGACGGAACCAGTTCCGATCAACTACCTCAGATGCTTTAGATGACAATCACACATTCACAACATCCGATGCAGTACCGCCGAAGGCGAACGACATTTTCTTGCCAACCTGTACAAGTACCAGAATTTCAAAATTCGTTTTTTTTTTTTTATTTAATTTTATAGTGTGTTCATCAAAAGCGGACACATAGGAAGACACAATTCTCGTTTGTTTTCCGTCCTCTGAATTTTTTACGTCATTATATCGTATGACGAACCTTCCCTTCTTGTTTTCGTTTAAAGTGCGTTCCAGGAAAGAAAAAAAAAACCTTATCAGGATGACTATACTTTGTTTGTTTAAGAACAATTGATAGCTCTTATAACACGTATGAACACTATATTTTTATTAACACAATCCGACTTTGATAAGTCATCTAAAATTATATTGCACTTTGATTAACTTAAATAATTAGTCACCAGGAATTACCTTTGAAAATTCATTGTCGAATTGATAAGAAATTTATCGCAGAGCTGATTACAAATTATCTTAGTTACTTTCTACATAAATTGATTTCTCGTGGAAGTGTGATACCCATTTGGATATCGCCAAATCTTACTTAAAAGCTTAAAGTTCGTTAGAGTTGCAAAAAATAGTAACCGCTTGAACTAAAATAGTCTACTTTACGCACATAGGTAGGCTTTGTGGTATCTACGTTTGGAGATGAACATCGTTCGAACTAAATACGAGAAATTATGTCGCACTATCTCCAATTGTCCTTCACGGGAAGAAGTAGTTGCAAAAATTATCAGAAAAATTCCATTTTCTTGAAATTGGACACTATAGTCCGACCTAAACGTCAAAAAAAAAATCCTCCAAGGAAAGCCTGAGTAGATGGAAGGGCCATAAATGAAAACAAAACTTCAATTGCCTCTAGAATCAATTGTTGAAGGTTTACAATCTACGAGGGTGTAATACAAACAGAAGTTCTACCAATTACCCAGATGATGTAGGAATTATCCTTGACATTACTTCGAAGAAAACATATCGACACTTATGAACATAGACAATTAGTCATCACATTGCTGCACGGGATAGTTGACTTAAAATTTGTGAAAAAACGCTGTCGCGTTGCTCCAATTTATGTACATGCATACATATGTATGTACATAGAACACAATGTATTACTTTGTTGGTTGTCGAGACGCAAATTCACGGTAACGCAAAAACTGATTAACTAGAGAGAAGGGTTCAGACCTGTACTTATCAATGGACGAGAACTTGATTCTAATCCCAATAACCTTTCTAAAATCCAGGCAAGTCCTTGGCTTTCAAAAGCTACCTGACGAGGAAAGGGGCGCACTCTAATCACGCTTCATTATATGAAAGGTAAATAGAGCACATTCTTGGGTGTAGTCGACCACACATAATATTTTCAATAGACAACTTTCTGCCGAACATGCATTTAAATTAAACTGATCTACATATGTAGAGGTCCAATTGCTAACCAAAAATACATAATTTCATTCTGGCTTGGCAGAAGCCTTTCCTGTCGTACCAAAAAGTACGTTGAGCTCCAATTTCATGTATACATAGCTCTATGAAGTATATCAATGGTTTATGGATCGTTGGGGTAACAAAGGTGTTTAACAGTTTCTCATAAAAAAAGTCAAATGACGTCAAATCGCAGCTGCTCGATGGCCAAGGCACGTCCCCAAACAGCTGATAACACATTCACCGAACTACGTGCGTAAAAGCACGATTGCCTTACGGCTGGCCTGGCACCTTACACCAACAGGCACTTAGGCTATGAAGTATGGAACCCTGCCAAAAAGTTCCACCAAACAATAAATAATGAGTCTCACTGGAGCAGCTCTTTCGCCTTAAGAGCTCGTTGGGTAAGAATAATGGACTCCTGATTTGTAAGGCAGAATTCGACCACTTTGTACGTCACTGCCTTTGTCCCATATTTTTTTCCATTACGGATTCTCGAACTTTCGTTATCACTTTGATGGAAAATAAAAAGAATTAACATTCTTACTGGAGGACTAAGGACTCATTTTTTGGGTCAGAAACCAGGCGCTAATGCAACACACCTTAAAATACCGAATGAAATTATAAATAATTTGGTTTTCAATAATAAGTGTAAAAATCAAAAAAATTGTAAAAACTGAACAAAGCAAACAAAAAAGGAGGACAGGGTGATCATTTTGAGAGGGGCTGGTGGTAGTGAGAGATGTCGTTTAGATTAATTCTGACTTTATTTGAGCTGACATAACGATGTGGTATTTTTTTGTTTTTGTTTTTATGAGAATTCTTGGAATGAAGCTGGATGTAAGCTAAAGGCATGGAATTTTTGGGAACGGCAGGCAGTATGCTAAATCCGCAAAAAAATGTTTGTGTTACGAATTATCTTCAGAACCACAGGAAGAAATGATGTATGCCTCCGACCTAAATCAAAGTCAGAGCGAAATGAATTATGAAAATGGGGAAAAAAATGAGAATATGAAGTGCGTAGAAAAATTAAAATTCTCGAGCATCGGGTTTGCTAAAACATTGAATGTCGTTCTTTGCGAGCGGGATGGTAAAACGTATTGGTTGTCAGAATTAAATGAGGCAATTGTTTACCACTTTTGTTTAATTTTTGTTTAATGTCTTATGATGTTGGCAATACTCGGAGATGTATCAGTTTTGCCCAAGTTCATAGGGATACATATGTACATTTGTACATACTTCCATACAAGTACTAAGACCTTGCGAAATGTATGATTTGACCTCATGAAAACATTTTCAACAATTTGGCATCTGTTTCTGTAATTTAAGTTCACTCCTCTGCAACGATTTGCATATCTGTGTTGTTTTATAAATCTACTATGCACTTAGGAAATGGAAGTATGGTGATGGAGCCTTAGGATCATATTTGATGTAATGCCGGATTCACAAACCCTCTACTTTAGCATTCAGACTCAATACTCGTACAATGTACTAACAGGCAGAAGTCCTCTTCGCGTACAAAGGAACTAGCGTTTCCGTCATATTGATTTATTTGCACACATAATGGCGGGTTTTTCAATTTTTTTAAATTTTCAGTTGAGTTCTAAAGTGAGTTAGTTAGAAGGTAAAAATGCATTGAGACTTGTAGGGAAGGACCGTGTCTCAAATGGACTTCGTTTCTCAATTTGCGCTCTTTTTATTTTCTTTTTGTTCAGGTTCGTTCTGTTTTGAATCTTACGATGCTGATTCCTTTATAAGTTCCGATTAACTGCTGATCCTTCTCAGCGGATTTTGTACATCAGCTTTGAGGGGTAGTGTACGTAGTATGCCATACATACGAGTATGGATATAACTCTTAAGTCCGCTTTTCTATGAACCGTATCCTCAAGTTAGCGATCAGTAATTCCAGTAAAGAACTGCTTACTTAGGCGCACACTTATTCCGGCGGAAGAAGAAAACTTAAGCACGATGCTCGTGTAAGGCATCACTGTTTTGAAATACGTTCGTCGGTTATTGACAGAATACCCAACGAATTTTTTTTTGAACAGCATATCCTGCTCAAAAGTCTTAACCACCTTAAGTTTGTCAGTCCCTGGTTGCTTAGTTGCCCAAAGGCTACTACTAGGGCCTAGATCCAGCCTGTGATGTCGAGGAAGAGTAAGAGATTGGCAATTCTTTCTTCCGCGAGTTCACCAAGGTTGTTGAAGAAGGGTTTGCTTAAAGCGCGGTGCCTAGCCCTAGCCAGGACAGGGCACTTACAAAGGTAGTCGTATACTCTTACCTCACCGAATTGACATCCAACTCGACTCAAGTCATGTCCTCAAGAGTCAAAATTTTAATATTTACTTGTCTGTCTGTCTGTTTACCTGTTTGTGAGTGAGAGTTGAAATTTGGTGGAAGGAAAAACTTTCTTAATAATTTACCTAAGCAAAATTGCGACCCAAGCAATAGGAATGTGATTTGTGATAAAATTTGTCGACCAAAATATTTAATAATCATCGCCAAAGTGATGTTCGTCTCATCAATCTCGAAAAGCTCCACCTAAATAAGATTTTTCTTCCTTATTGACTGCAGAATATTTAGTATCGGGAAAATACTAGCTTTCTTGGTTAATCAGTTAGAAAACTAACAAGCCTGTTACAGATAACTGGGCAATCAGGCTAGCACTACTTAAATCCACAAGTGCTGCGTGTTACCATTTAGGTACGAAGATTAAAAAAAGTTACATTTAACCATGATTCACTGTATGAGCATGTGGATGCAATAAAAAAAACGTTAACAAAAGACGAGTACACTGGCACTTCGACAGCTATATTAACACTCAGGTTCAACATACCAAAGAAAACTGACGTAACTGACAAATTACTAGTCCGATGGAATGAAAGTTGAAATTTTGTGTTGACTCCCCTATAAAAAGGCGCTTCACACGCAAAACCCAACCATTCCAATTCAATTAGCAGAAGAAATCTTTTAGTTTTCTACATGTTTACTGGCACACTATTGCATTGCGGGCAGCATCTTTTTTTATTTTCTTTCCTCACCACGTATCTTTAGATACGTAATATATGTAGGTACAATAAAAATAATAAAATCACCCAGCAAAGTGCTAATTGAATTTGAAACTATTCGTACGAGTATGACATTTCACAATGGTGTCAGAGGGTCTCGTTGGGTTATCTCTGAAATATTTTTTTTCCAAAAGGTCTAATTTATTTCCGTTAATTAAGTTATTCAATTGTACGTCAAAATTCTTATATAAACAAATGGAACGGAAAAAGTGTCCAAATTAGTATGGTTTGGGGGGTGATAACTACTTCATAAATGACCTTGGTTTTTCGGTTTTTTGATTACGTTCACTATGCGTGGTTATGCAAGTGGTAATCAAACCTGAGGTCGTTGCCATTGTTAGAGATTGGTGAAGCTAATTAGTGTTTCAGTCTTGATATGTCTTTTGGTGGAAAGGACTAATTTAAATGTTTATTTATTTAGTTTGCTGTACTGAATTACTCTCATTCTCAAGTGTGAAATTCTTCACGTACATACATAAATGGTATCGATATAGTATTATTCATAGCTAAGTGTAGGTGGAAATACATATGTATCTACTCGTATCGCTAAGTAGTAAACAGAGATAATGTCTTAATGCGAGCCTGTGCAAATAATAACTATAATAAACTGTAAGCTTTTGTCGGCTATTAACTTCTTTCATGACTCTGATAGTAGGTACACTTAATTAGCTTGTGGGTATGTACACCTACTTTTATAAATAATTCATACGCATTGGTTTTCTTTGAAGTAGAAATAAATCTACTCTGTACACAGGCATGGGTGCAAAATTAAATCTTATTAAAGTTGTTGGACGATTGACTGCGTTGTTATTACATTTTCTTACATGCAAGACGAGAATAAATACATAATTTTGTTTAACAACTTTTTTTATTTATTTTATTTTGCTTAAATTTGCATTTTGATGGCTTCCATTGTGGTCCATTGTCATAAACACCTTGCCTGCCCACCAATGCTGAGAACTTCAGATACTAATTAATGCACATGAAGTTGAAATGAATGAAAGTTTGGTAATGCATAAATCCAATTAACAATTTGGGCTGAACAGCCTAAATAGTAACTTTTAATGAATCGAATTGCTCAACGTGGGAAAGTCTAGATTTAGATTGGACCGGTTGCAGGCCATTTAGCATCAATTAGTTTGTGGTTACCTAGCACTTGGCAACCGCTCGAACATCATTCTATCGAAATTCATTTATCAGAACTAGAACTTCAAGAACAACGAGCGAGCTAGCTCTTATGGATAGGAAGGATTTGTCTATTGGAAATGATGACATGCTGAGTGAAGATTCAGGTACGCATGATTCGAGTCAGGTACTGTCAGATCATAAAGCTTAGTATGTCAAGCTCTAGAGTTGTCAATGAAAAATTCTATGCAAAAGTTTGTGATAAGGATTTGAATATAGTTTTTGCTGGCACACGCTTAATTTTTTGTGGTGTATAAGATTGTGGAGTCTGTACAAACTGGAGGACACGCTACACTGTAGGTTGTTACATAGACATAAAGGCTGCTACTTACTCGGATATTTAACGGATGAGACACATAACTTGACATTTTTTTTATTTTGATATTTGATACTATGCAGACTTTAGCACGCGCTTAAACGAGTCATGAAAGTACTCACCATTCCAAAGACTCATCTAGAACAAGCCTTTGGAAGGAAGGTCTCCGCATCTGCTTAAGAGCTGCTAATTGTCAAGCCTTTCATATTATCCGTTATGAAAGCAAAAATGTAAAAGGAAGTGACAATGTGTTGAGTCCAGGCTTAAGTCTGATATGTCATTGACTCCACATTTGAAGCAGTCAGAAACTCTACAAACTCCTGGACCACTATTCTACAGTAGTCAGGGATGGTCAAACAATCCAATCACTGGCCTGAAAATATTCGGGATAAATCCATTTATTTTACTAAATAATAGCATTTAATGTCAAAGCTGCTACGTATAGGAAATGTCAAAGAATCAGAAAATACACTTTTTTTCTAGGAAATAGTCTAACAGTAAAATCTAAAATCTAAAGCGCAGTTAAAGATCAGGCCCGTGTTTCTGGCAGAGTGAACATACTCTTTATTAGATTTCTTGAATTTTATTGAAGGAAACTGGTCATATCCAAAAATTGAGGATATTAGCCTACCTTCGTATCTCCTGTGAATTCCTCTATTGAGCAATTAAAATTTATTTTACAACATGTAGCAGCTAAATCGCAGCGAACAGGAAGAGGTCTGGTCCCAGTGTGAATCCCTGCGGAACACCGTATACCATAAGTAGAAGTAGCACATTGGTTGCAGAATTTAAAAAAAAATCACAAAACTCGTAAGCGGCTTAAAAACCTTTTACGATGGAACTACTCATACCAACTTCGAAGCAGATAAGTGGGCTCCTTAGGTAGTCCATAATCGTACACGATTTACATCCTTGCATCCTGTTTCTGATTTTAAGAAACTGCGTGTACGCGATCTTATCCTCGCACAACCTTGGTTATGTGAGTGTCGTAGAACTCATAAACAAGATTCGCATAATCTCATTCCAGCTAAATACTTGAACTAAAACTGAAATAGGCATGTGACACATATTTAAATATTTAACTCTTTTATTTGCTTGAATACTTCAGCTATATGACAGTGTGTTCAGTCCTTATCAACTGAATCAATACGAAATGTTTTTTCTGTGGCAATTCTAGATAACGAACGACCTTCTCAAGAACGACTTTGCTGTTTATTGTGATTTTTAGCACACAATTAAAATTGTCGTATTTATTTAAGCGATTATAACCTCCTGTTATGTGTGTGATATCTTTTTAAAAATAAACTTGTGCGTAAATTGTTCGCAGAAAATTCCAAAGCTTTTATGGTTATGGTATTCCTATCTCTCTACCAGTTTCAACTCCCTTTATAGCTTGAAATTTCATTTGGAATCATTTCTCATCCATTAATAGAAGCTACTTAAAAAACAATTAATTATTGGCCGACTACTTTTAGCTATTTCCGTTGATTTTTATTTTATTATTAATGAGTTTATATAAATGTAAAGGATGTTGAAAACTACGTCTTTTCTGTATGCACATGGCCTGTGATATTTTTATGATGAGTGGTCTTACTCGTTATTCGTGCCATGGCTGCATTTAAAACCAAAATATCGACTTTTTTTTTATTGAATTAATTGATTTTCAAATATTTTTCGTTTCTGTGAATTTGCTAATACTTCAAACAATAGCAATATATCATAACTAACCAGTTTAATGCTTAAAACAAAAACTTGCATTGAGCCATTTGGGGCCATCTAATTTTAAACATGATGGTATTAGGTTACTCTTCTTTATTTGTGTCTTCCATTGACTCAAATATTAAAATTTATAATCACTCGCATTCACTAAATCCAGTTCAAATCGTCTCAAAGAATATAACCCCGAACTGTTAACCATTTGAAAGTAAAGATACGAAAACCCAAAAACTTGTCTCTCTATCTATTTAAATTAGTTTATCGCTAGTATTTAAGGGGTTCGAGAAAATCCGGTTTTATGTTACGAGTATCTCGATAGAAATAAAGAAAACTAAATGCGTGGGTTTTTTCTTCAAATGGTTCTTTATCGACGGGAAAATAAATTATTATGCATATCTTAGTCATTTGAATTCTATTGAATAAGAATTGCAACCACACATTTAGGAAGAAAAAAAAAATTGATACGACCGAGGATGTGTCATTAATCGTGTTGATTGCTTCTAAAGAGGTCTGTTTAAGATGTATCTTTTCAATTAATAGACGGTTGAGTAGCATTTTATTTTCATGTTTTCTTTTGATTGGAATGCTTTTTTATACGAATTCGAAACTATAAATTAGATGGGTAAACTAAATATTTTTGACAGTGCTCATAAACTGAATGGAGAGTTTTTGAATGCAATTTGAATTAGACTTTGGCGGATATGGTAATCATTGGTGGATTAGATGTTTGATAAAAGTGAGGAAAGCTACTGAATGATTTATTTTATTAAACAGTTGTCATCCGCCTACCACCTCATGTTATTTAAAAAAGTAGTTTCATTCAAATAGTGTGCTAATAATTTACTGAAATTTCCGGAAACAGGGTCTTAGAAGCTTACTAAAACTATGTAATCTTGGTAAAGGTTTTGCACAATCTGGTCAAAGAACCCGACGAATGGATAGTCCGATGAGGATTTCTTGTGACGTGACGTGAGTATGGATATATATTCTGCACAACCTGTTCAAAGTTCCCGAAGATAAGATATTTCTATGGATTCTGGAAAAAAAAATGTCCTCCGAGCTGAGTCTCGGTAATTATTTTGCACAAACTCGGTTGTTTTTTTGAATCCGGTAAAGATTTCCTGTGATTTGGATTTTTTGTGTTCATTTTCCAGCGGGAACTGCGCGGTAGTAGTACTTATGTCTCTCCTTTCCCCCTCGAGGTGCATAGGACGTCAAAAAAAACCTATATGCCATCTTGTTTTGCAATGCGTTTGAGCTGCCTCCAGTTCATTACTAATTAAACTTGATACCTCCTCAACTGCTCTTCGCTAAGTTTGTATGTATATAGCGATCTACCTGACTGAGTTATCGGATTCTACTACCTGGCCGTTCATATTTTGCAATAGAATTGTCTTCGTGCAGTAAGTTGTGGCCGATCTACTGCCATTTTCTTCCCTTTAGGCTCTCATTCTGATCTTTGATAAAACTGTGCGTTTAATGTTGGTGAGCCAAAAAAATCGTGAAGACGCGAGTGATAGATGTGCTTTCTTAGCATCCCTAGAGCGGTACTGAACCTATGTTGGTGCTGATCTCAGCTTACCTCTTGTTCTGAGAACCTTACTTTTCCAGACCTAAGTTAGCATTACAGACGCATGTTTTACTTTCTCGATCATACTACACACATCCAGTTGCGTTAGCCGAGACCACGCTTCCTAAGTAAAAAAAAAACAATTGTCCACTTCTTCGACCTGTTGTCCGCCAATGTTGAGATCTTCATAACAATTTGAAGTACTGAGGCCTTATGTCTTGCCGACCTTATCTTAAGCCTCAGTTTGTTCGGTTCCGGACCATTGATTGCCCATTTTACGGTGTGAGAGCAGGCAGACATCATCAGCGCAGTCCAAATGTTGCAGATAAGATGTCATAATCCATTTAATTCCTTGGTTTCTTTTAATTAACGCTGCACGGAGTACATCGCTCATGACCACAAAGAACAAGAAAGGTGGCAATACGCACCCTTGTTGTACTTCGCTTTGGACTTTAAAGTCCTGTGACACCTCACCATTGTGCCAGACCTGGTACCCATCGAATGCAGTCGTTTTAATAGTTATACCTTTACCTATTCGAGAAATTTAAAACGCTTTTGATCAAAAATTGAAACGAGTTCTATCAGTAGTGCAAGACTACTGAAGTTAATTACACACACATCCACTAGCGTGCACTAATTAACCAAACCATTTATATTACCAAACCATATGACCTTTATTCAATGCCGTTCTTCTGAAGAAAACCCCTATCACCTCACATCGATATGGACTGCAATATTGTTCTCTTTATTTCGAAGCGAATGTTTCATAACTCATAAAAGTAAACATGCACATAAACAATTGAATTTTGACTTCAAAGCTGTTTTTTTCAGACTCACTTTACTACAATATTGCAAACTCTTGCGATTTTGGTAATAAATTTGGTTCATAATTTCAATTATTTCTTTTTTTTTCGTAGCAGATATGTGAAATATGGTCTTTGCACAATTTGGTAGAATTTTGTAATGTTATCGAGAAAATTTCAATTAGTTTGCAGTTGAGTCAGAGTCAGTATTTTCAATGCAAAAATCGAGACTACTAATGAACCTCTGTTAATTCGTTTATTATTAGATTTTATTGTTGAAGTGAAAAATTCATCATCACAGTCACAGGCGCGTGCATGAATAGTAATCGGAGTGTGTCTCTTCAAATGACATATGAATCTGTGAAGTATTACATCATTCTTGAAACGACCTTTGTTCCTTTTGGCATTTCCTTGAAATATAAAGTTTCTAATGAGCTTTAGAAAAGACGGAGTCTGTAGCGCTCCCGAGATGCGTACAGATACCAACTGGTTCGGTTTTTAAATTGCTTGAGGTGTTCCGTACGAGGTAATTCTGACTTGAATTTCCGAAAGAAATTTAGTGAAATTGTTTCGATGATAAAAAACGTTATTTGCAAAAATGTATACCTCCCAAGGACGAATACCAATTTCAGAACATTCCCGGGGCTTTCGTAGACTACCAAATGAATATATTTAGCGTACTTAACCATGGGTCATCTGATGTTTTACGTAGGTTGCTACGTATTGGAATGACAAGAAAAATCTCAACATCTTTTCTTTTAAATACATATTTACCTTGTACACACTTTTGCGTGAGCTTGAGGCAGTCCAGAAAGTACTGACCCAACCGTTTTAAAGCTCCGTACTCCTGAAACGCGCATTAACTCGACTTGTGAAGCGGACGGAAACTCTATAGTTTGAGATGCGGTGTGTGATGGTATATTGTCATGATGAATAAGTAGTTGTAGAATAATATCCGGCAGACAAGTGGTTGTGTACCATTCAATATTTCTGGAATGACTTTAGAAGGACAGTGTCCATATGACCCGTGCTTCGAAGATCTTGTTAACCATTATCTTGTAGAACTGCGTGTGCATTTCTCTCTTGAGGGCTTATTGCAGCCTGGAGAGATACACTGTCGTGATTGTCAATTGATGTTAGGCTCTTAACAGTAAATCCAAGTTTTATCATTGGTAGCAGTGTTAGAAACTTCTTTTGGCCGTCCTTGATTGCATTTTCTTGCTGTAGTCTATTCGCGCCTTTTCTGGGCCTCTGTTAAATTGTGTGGTATTTACCAAACAGTATCGTCTTTCTGACGCCCAAATGATCGTGCAAAGTGGCTTAAATGTGTGTCGCAGATATGCTCCAGGATGAGCTGACATATCTACTTGCAAGTGCACCTCTTTTTTGCATCGTCTACTCTCTACCAGCATATTTCGGACGGCGTCGATGGGTATTTGAAGATTTGAACGATCGACGCTCAGATCGATCCATATTACTGGTGTTTCTCAATCATAATGGATCTTATATGCGACATTAAGCAGGGGTATGATTCGATAGTTGGTTCTTATAGATGGGACATATGAAGCTGTTATTCCAGTCATCGGGCATGTTTTAGTCCACCGATACTTGATTAATGGTTATCTACCTGCCCCCTACCAAACTTCACCTCTCTGTGTGAGCAACTATCCTTACTGCAAACGAAAAGTACATACCATCAGCAACACCATAATCCCAATCCAATCGAATTCCATTTGAATGAACACTCAACCATCCACAGAAGCGATGCTAACGCTGGTTTGGTGTAATCAATACTTGAGTCATTAGTGGTGGCTCCTCTAAAACATTAAACAGACATAATCAAGATGCTTTGGACGCTCTGTAAAAATTCACAGCTTCACCGATACAAGTCTACAAATGTATCATGCAAATTTAACGGTGAACTGATCAATGCTATTTTTAAGCCGCCATTGGTTGCTCCTAGATAAATGCATCTTGACTTTTGTGTTGCATTTTATTGTACTGGTTGTACTGGTTAGAGAATGTTCGTTAATGTATGGCATGCATGAAATAGCCTTGGCCTTTTCTCTGCAAGGAACCACACTCGAGATCTTAATCAAATCGACCTGGCAAATTTCCGTGTCAACACAATATTTATATCCATCGTATTTGACCATAAACGAAGTAATTTAATAATATCCGAGACTGGTTTTCAGTCCTAACTGTAATATTCTTAGCATAGTGCCACCACTTCACCTGAAAACTATCGACTAATTGCCTTCCTAAGCCGAATAGCTGTTGCCACACGAAATTGGCCACAATCCACAGAAACTGGTGGTGGTCTTTGCTTTTGCACAATGTTTGGATAGCTCTTGGTAGGTTGGAGTTCCACCTTCATTTGTCAGCTGATTACCTTGCAGAACCGAGCTGACAAAGCTGCAGGTAACAAAAAACAGCAAAAAAACTAAAAGCCAATGGCAGTGGCAACAGTGCCAGTCAACTTGGCTTGTGGCCGGACCAGTCTTTGTGAGTTTCTATTTTTGATGTGACCATACGAGCGAGTACTGCTGCAATTTCTATGTTCGGTAAAATGAGTCACCGTCGATGGAAGTTGGTATTTGTTTTTGCGTTTCTCTCTTTTTATTCTACTTTGCTGTACATATACATTCGTATGGTGTTGAGGCCGTTGCTGTTGCGCCAGATTAATTATTATCGCGATGAGAAACGTTGACAAGGTTTCCTTTTATTTTCATTTCTTGTTAAAGGCATTCTACATCTGCACTGTGCGCGAAAAGCAAACGAAAAGTCATCGTAGCTTGGTTTTATACCAAAAGAAGGGATGTCCCAAGTTTTGTTTCTTAAAGGACTGGCAACCAGGGTTGTCTTTTTGGGAGATGAATCCAAAGTAGATTTGGGAAAAATGCGTAGATTTTGCTGAAAATTGTTAATTAGGTTCCGATTGATGTTTTAGTAGAACGAATGCAAAGTCATCTAAGTCAGAGTGGGTGGTAGGAGTAGTCCATTTTAAAAATTTAGGAACTATCCTTCTCACACGCTGAGTTTAGAATCCCCTCAACGAGTATTCATGGAATTTAGGATACAATTTGGCTTGGAATACAGTTAAGGTTCGTTACAATTGGGTGCCTTGTTAGGTATTGTACTTTTCAAAAACTGAGTAAACTATATAATTTCTTATACGTACATGGTGGAGAGGCTATATGGGAGTACAAATTTACACAGGCATTTTTACCACAATGTCGTATTGTTGCCATATGTGGAGATCACAGTGATTCGCTTGTTTTGAAACGTAAAAGTCTTAAAACAAAAGAAGTAACCTGTCTATGTGGGAGAAAATGAAAAAGTAGCGTGTGCTCAGAGGATGGCATCTCCTCAACAAGTTGAAACCTCTTTTTTCTGATGAACAAAGTTTGGGCCAGGACCAGAAGGTCAATACAGGGAACAACAGATGACTGTGGGCACAGCCTTCAAATATCCTCCGTGCAATGTAATCCAAGTTTCCTTGGAGTAGTGCACAGTGGATGTCATGTCATGTATCCCTACTTTTTCCTACAAGATGTTATAAGCAGTTTCTAAGTCTGGAATGGAGAGTGTGTGAAGGAGGTCCATTCATTCAGCAGAATTTTGTACAATCACGGAGGACAGTTATACAGAAAATGGTTGTAGAGAACGATCATTAAGCATTCCGTATTAAAAACAATTATACATTACAATTATTTTCTGTCGGAACGGAGGGACGGAACCCTTACGTTCACACACTTGAGTAATTTGTGTTTTCAAATTTTTCCTCAAGTAGCCTCCGCACTCTGTGTTTTTCGTCTAATGACACCAATCATTCTCAATTATATTTTTTTATTTTTCATTAGTCAGTTGCACTGACTTCAGAAGATAACGACGAAATCGATTCATTTGCGGCCACAGTTGATTGTGCATCACTTTTGATTGACACTCTGTTTGAGCACCTACTAGGGGTTTTTGCTTTTTTGCTGTCAGTAGCAGAATGCTGAGTCATTAGTGGTGTAGATACATAGACATAAGGGTAATTAGTTTATTAAAACAAATTATTACGGACCTTTAGACTTTAAAATTTAAATGCGAGGGTATGTACTAGGCCTTGTATTTAAATGGCATTAAGTACTTTTTACTTTCAGCTTATTTTTCTACAATATAATTTGAAAACGAATCACTCACTTTAAATCAGTCTCCTTGTACATATTTACAATTTCTATGTACACACATGTATGTAGTATTGGAGCTAAGGGTTTCATAAGAAAGTCGATGAACCTATGTAAATAATTTCATCTTTTGAAATATGGAAAAAACACTTCAAAGTTATTTGACTGATTAGCCATATACTTACATACATAACAGGAATAACTGACGAATATATTAAGCTATAAATAGTCATGCACTTCATACGTACGAGCGAGTAAATGCCTCCCTATTCCACCTTTCAAAGCGACTACGTGACAAATGAGATGGGGCTGCATGCTTTATGTCTGTTTAAGTGAAGTACAGTTTATTTTTCGTCTTCAGATAATTATTTGATGTCCTAGTATTTATATTGAGTAATTTATTAATTAAAGAATACCTCCCAGTATCTATACGCAAACGGAAATGGTTTGCTATTTTGCCCGCTCTTTTGATATTTTTATTCAGTGCTGCCAAACATCATGAATATGTATATCGCCGATTCGCGAAACTTATAGACGAATTAATGGTTTTTGTGGAGCACAGCGTTGAGCTGAACGAGGTTATTAGTATGAAAAATTGTGAGACTAATCCAGAAGAGAATCTACAGACCCCTGTGTCCTTTAGTACAGTTTTAACGTTACTGGCATCATCAAAACTTCTTGAAAATATGGATGCCTTTGGTCTCGATGGCTCCAAAGCGGTTGACAGGTTACCCGTTGTTTTATCGTAAAATTTTGTTCAGCGACTACCCGGTTTTGTTATTTTGTGAGACCAATACAAAGTAAACTGCCACAGCGGATTCATTTTAAAAATTTACCATTTGACGCGGTCAATGTCAATGACGATGCCTACATTAGAATATAGTTGTTTGTTCTTTTCTACGTAAGCCGTTGGTTCTACGCAAGTATGATGCTCCTTATGTTTGTTATAGATCGCTGAAAGGCTCAAAAAATATGAGAATATTTTGTGCATTTGAAGCAAGCTTCAAGTAATGGGATTGTATACCTTTCTCATGCAAACACTTCACTTTTTGTGTTTCAGATTGTCCTCTTGTACGCCAGAAACAATCATTCAGTACGCCACGAATAAGCTTAGAAAACGCGTCAGTGTAAATGTTAGTGAAACTTCATAATTTTTATTACTTTTGAAACCAAAAACACTTAATTATTTGAAAAATGTAAAATGTAACATGCTTCTTAGTCAAATTTGGGGGAAACTTTTGCGAAAAGTCTCATTCCTCCGATCAATTTATCATTTCTTTCAAATAATTGTTCGATTTTCCATAAGCCAGTTGGAGCATGATCCGGTAGCTTGTTAGTGTCAAATAAAAGACTTTCTATATAGTAGTTCCCCTGTAAGACACGAAAATGTACTCTTAAAATAACTTTTAAATTTGGTTTGGTTTTACTTTTGGTAGAGGACATAGGCCTTCCTCTGGTATAATAGGGAAATTTGTGTGTCCCTCAACCCATGACTGTCCATACTTTCTGTAGTAGGTTTTAAAGAACTCACATATTGAGGATTTTTGCACGGTATACGGATGAGCACGAAATTGACTGCTGCCCGAGGCACTATAAGCTGTTTTGATCGTATGCTATTAATTCGATAGAAATGTTAAAATCCACACAACAAAATTTCTATTTAACTTAGCACCATGACATCCTCTCCGAGGTCGTCGTTGTAAGTCATATTTCCATCGGCAATATAGTTGATACCCTGTCTATGGATTCTGCATTGTGAATAGTCAATCAAAGTCTCCTTCTCTCCCGGTATGCCTTCCATGCGTTCAAGTAGGAAATCGTAATCCCGCTTGGACTAAAAAAAATATTTTTAAATAAGTAAATTATGAGATTTATAAATTGTAGGTATGTTACCAGAACAATAGCAATGTATCCCAGGAGTAGAATTAAAACTCCAATTTGTTGCATTTTGGCGAATTGCAGTTAACCTGTGGATACTGGGAATGTTGCTGCTTTTATATGGGCTGTAAATGCATTTTTCTATTCCAATTAAAGTTATCAAACTTGTAAATCACTAACATAACATTCAAAAAGCGTCAAATGATCTATAACAAGGGTGGATATAGACATCAGAGTGGAACTTGTAATTAGGTTTGAAAAGATACACGAATGATAGACGAATGCGCATCGTGTTTAGTTTCCAGATTGTACTGAAGGCCGGTCAGCAATGTACTATGCATTGTAGTTCTACTTAAACTACAACAAGGGTACAATCAAACCAAAATATCTTCTGTGACATTGTACGAAAACAAACTGGATTTAAAATGAGATATATAACTTGACTGTATGAGAAAAAACATTAATGAAGCATTTCAACTCAGGAGCAAACTAGCTTATCCTGTAAATATCAACACATGACTCATAGTTTCCTTCTTAAAGTGGACAGTACAGGGCAGATGTATATTAAGGTAAGTCCACTCCTCTTTCTGAGATCCGGGCTGGAATATTGATATCATCTCATCATGTTATTTTGACAACTTTTGTAAGTGTTCAGGTGGAACGTGATAACACTTGAGATCTGTATCAGATCTCATAAATAGATTCACGGCACGGTTTGAAAAACTTAAACTTGGTTTTCATGGCTTCTATTACTGTAAGTATGTAAATTCCGTCCGTACAACCAAAATATATTGGGTGCTCAGCATTCATATTTGGACAAAATATTTAGTATTCAAGCGATGGCAGCCCTTTCGGAAACGTGTAATCTGCAAAGTTTCAAAATTATCGTGGGCATCCATCTCACTCACCTTATTCTGTAAATTTTCCCTATAACTTTTCATTTCCTTCCCTACCAAAGGGCTTACATTTCTAAAGAATAGGCTTGGTAGCTATGCATAAATAGATCAAGGAATTTGAAAGTTCTTTACCACTACTGTGCCTTAGATCCACCTCTTAATTCCGGAGTTTGAGAATTAGTTGTACTCGTACTGTAGTGCTTTAGGTACAACAAATTCCTTTCGAAAATTCCCAGCGAAATGACTTCAAACGTCCTGTTAGGTAAGACCAAGACAATTATGTACAAGGGTATTCAGATCGTAATGTTTTCACTCCATTGGATCTTCCCCATTTTATTAACACTCATAATCCTTTTCTCAACTCAACGAAGCGGTTTTTGTAACAATAGAAACCTGATCACTAAATCTTTCAACTGAATACTCCAAACCAAAAGTGATTAATCCCACTTTTCTTTTATGACTGAATAAGGGAGACCCAATACCCAACCATCCAGATCGGATTAAGTCACAATACAAAAACTCAGATTTATCTCAATCAAAACTTGTGGAGGTGCATTCGGAGTAATGTAGGAGAAAAAAATCCTTTCTAAGGGGATCAAATGTTGAAAACAAAACCGTTCAATTCTAGTCCTGCTTGATTTGAAAGGAAATCAAAAATACTCGTTATGGTTATAAGTAGATTAAATAGTATACGTGGGTATGGTGGTAATGCTTGATAGAGATTAATAAATTCCTTGCTAACCCCTAATTTTTTATCTTAGGATGCTAGTAAATGTTACATGTCAGGATGCCTGATTATCGTCTCACAATCCTTATTCCTATGACAATTCACATTCCTAACGCTAATCGGCTCATGACTTCAATTGCAGATTAGCAGTGCCATTCGAAGACTACAGCTCGCTTGCATGAGGAAGATAGTTGCAAAAATTTAACGCGATCGCGTGAGTGCCCACTAGTTACGAGTATTTGTGACATGTTTGGCGTTTATTTTGATCTACTTGAAAATATTTCGAGATCGTTGCATGAAATAGCTTAGTTATGAACGTACATAGATAAAAAATTGCTGCTTTTATTTATTAACTAATTTGCATCATCATGACTAGTCACTAATGATAATTGGAGAGTATCTGAAGCTGAAAACTAATTAGCTTGGTTGCGTACTGATGAGATGGAGAGAACAGGAGAGTCCTCGTTGTTTGACAAACTTTGTGAGAGGGAAAGAGTTTCTATGATTAAGGGGGAAACCACAGGGAGAACTCATCCGAATGTTGCCGATCTGTTGCTTCTCTGTTCTTTTTTATTTATTTTTTAACACATTCTACATCCCTTACAATCTTTGTGAATCTAGCAAAATTCAGTCATCTTACTTGGTTCCTTAGATTATATAGGAAGGTTCGTCACTGATATTTTTTTAGGTGATTGCATCACTTGTGTTTGGATCACTTAGTCTCCAAGAAGTAATCCCCGCAAGGTCATTCGCAAATCCCCGCAAGGTCATTCGCAAAGTCTTGAACTAAAGCTATTGAAAAAATGTTCATACTCGTTTGCTCACCCTTTCTGCGAAAAAACACATGAATATAGACTTCCTACCTAATTTTCTGTGCAACTATTTAAGCCTAATGGCGAATGGTCTTAGTTAAATGCAGGCTTAGTTCACTTTTGGCTTGTGAACGCGGGATGAAATTTAGATTTCCGGTTCCCTTAATGTTAGACTTGGTTGCATGTCAGCTTTATTATAACCGCACCCTAAGTAGTTAATATTTGCCATACCTCGTCATGATTAAAAAAAAGCATCAGTGGCGAGACATAACAAGGTAGCCACTGTAGGCATACAATGAAGTTAAATAAGCAAACGATCTCAGCAGTAGGTAGTGGGACTTAAGCCTAATAATACCACTGTCATAAGCCAAGACCAAAATTACAGCTGAATCGCTGAATTAGTAGAGACAACTTTTTCCTCATGCCTATTGACTGGTTTGTCCACCCAACTTTTGTGTTTTCTTTTCCAAGAAGATAAAAATCTTTCATTTGCAGGGTCACACTTTTGTACAAGTCATTCGTTGCGAAGCTGAATAAAGGCGTGAATTTACAATACTTGATCTCGATCTGCTTTTTTTTCTCGCCATTTGAAGGTGTCCGCTTTCGCAGATCGTTTGACAGGGTTTGTTTTATTATTACGCCATCTACACCTGCGGCGGATGGGTTGCAAAATTTCATAAATAATTTTGAAAAAAATTATGTGCCAGCACAAATGAGACAGTCTGGACAATAAAAGTGAAAATCGTTTCCCCTTATACCGGCAACGGCCGGCGCGCCACAGCGCGGCGGTCCGATTTGGTTCATTGGCATTCCGGCTGGGCGTCGCTGTTGGTCTGATTTTACGTTCAAGTATTCGAGTAGAATGTGTTCTTGTGGTAGATCAAGTGTGTTTTTTGTGTCAATTTTCCCCAAAGTCATTGAGTATCGAATTTGGGTCGATTGTCGCAGGCAATTAGAGTTCAACTCACGAAATGTCACTGGTTTGGCTTTATTTATGTTTGGCCTGGCCCCATTGTTCGATCTCGATTAGATAGGCCAGTACTGTCCTACAGTGATACATATGTTTTGGTAGATAAATTTGTTGGTTTTTTGCGGACAGATCGTGGGCGATGCAAGTGTTTTTTTTTTTTTTTTGCAGTAGCCGCACATGCCATGTATTGACCATCATCGTTAATTGTTTGATGTATGGAGTAACATTTCGAGAGGGGAAATTATGTCATGAAGTTCAAGTTTAACATGGACAGATAAACAACGAATCAAAATATTGAAAGGCTGTCGTAATTATTTTGTAAAATATAATTAGTATTGCAAGGCTGCTGGATCGTGAATTATGAATGGCGATTCTGCAAGACGGGGCTATTCGTACAGATACAAATGTACATACTCACATAGGAGAATGTGTGGCAGTTGACATGTGATAAATCGATTGAAAAAGTATAAATCTTGTAGTAATAAGTCCATTTTTTAGGACAACTGTGACTAAGATTAAATTGGTGGGATGAGATGTTATTCTTCAAATGTTTTCAAAAAATTCGAAGAAACTTCAATATTCTCAATATACACATCCTCATTAGTGAAAGTAATCATCACACGTGAACAAATCAGCCGGGCTTGGTAGGCATATTTCACATAAGTATCTGGCTCGAATGACCAAGATTCTGTCCTTGTGTAAGAAACAAGACCGGCTCGAAGGATCAATAATGATTGGTTTTTGATGACTTAAGTATTTTTGAGCGAAAATCTTCTTTTTTTATACTGTTTCATCTAGCAAACGCAATAAAATGGGCCATAGAAAATGAAAAACGACCAAAGCTCTTGGACTTTATTTGTTAAACTCTCTTTAACTACTACGTTATACGTATCTATGTATGTATCTATTAATAAATTCGTTTTCTTTCGTAACAGATCTTATGGCATTTACTTTGTTATTCTTTAACAAATCTTAGGAGATACAAATTAAACTGGTAAGTTACAAATTTATTTGCCTGTGTACCGTGTGCCTTGCATAAAATTGAAAACATTTTCTTTTCTTAGTTTTAAAATTATACTTACATTCTTCCGGCATTAATCAAAATGAAACCAGCATCGTACACACCTAAAAAGTTAGCTTACTATTTCAAGTTTTAAATTCGGCGTCTCTTTGGGAATGCCAGACACATCCGATGGCCTCGAAAGGCAGCAGTCACGTTGGTGTTGAATGTGTATGACTAACGCATGGATACAGCAGCACTGCGTTATGGTTTGGTGTTGACCCACTGAATATGACTATGACGCGTTTTTGTTTTCTAGATAATTTTTATTTTTTGTGTGGTAGCTAAATAGAATTGTATGCAACTCGTATGTTCCTTTGGAGTCTTTTTATTAACCATGCCATCAACGTTTCTCTTAACGCTAAGTTAGCTTGCCTGTGTTTAATTTATTACTAGTGGCTTGTGCTGAAAATGCAGTTAGTTTATGAAATGATGTGATGTATTGAAATTGAACAATTTGACTGATATTATAGGACTATGTGCTTTCAAATAAGTGGTCAAGAATTGCACTCGGTGCATTTGCTTTCTCGTAATTTTGAACAGCAGAAAAGCGGTTTTTCATTGCTGAATGCCACAAACGGTGGTCAAGTGTGACCAAATGCAATCAAGCTAAAATGGCTGTTACAATGACCGGGGGCTGTACTATGAGAAAAGTTTAACATATTGAATGAAGAACACTCACATGGGTATTTGCGATGCTCACAGGACATGAATATGGATATGCGGAACATGCCTTGAATTGGTGGGGCAACTGGCAATGTATTATGTCAATGTCTGCCATTAACTAACAATAAAAAGTAATATTCGTATGTCACTGGGTGGAAACTTAGATGAGCTAGTGTTTTCATGGGGAATTTCTGGGGGAATCCATGAAAGAGAGACGACCCAATTGTGCGAGGTGTGGGCAAAAATGCATCAACTTGTTCTAAAATATTGTACAAGGCGATACACTCTGCAATTTGAGAACAATTTCTACGCGGTGTTTAACTATGCAGATTATGTGTGAAGGCTGGCAAAATGAGGTCTTTAAATTAATGAAGACAACGTGAAATATCTACTCATATGCAAAATAGATTCTAAATTTTACCGCACTGCAAATAAAACTGAACAAACTTGAAATTGATGGCTTCGAGCGTCGGACAATTGAAAAGAGTTCTTCTACACATATGTATTTGCTAATAGATACTATTGCTTGTTCTACGAGTTTAAACAGGACAAATGTGTGGTCCGGTCCATAAGCCTAAGATACGGATACTTCTAAAAGTGCTGCTATATTTGATCTTTCCGTTAGAGAACTGTTTCTAACTAGTAAATTTTTGCTGAAGTAACAACAATGAAAGAAAGGACCTCTTAGTAGCTCCTGCATTTGTCGACTACATAGGTTAGGTTAAGTTGGCTTGGCTGTCTGCACGGGAGTGCAGACACACTTAGACCAATAAAGGTCCTTTGTGATACCATGGATCAAAACCAATTCGCTACTCATGGACTAACAGAACCAACCGGAGCTTTTGATAAAGCGATAGATGCGCATGACGCCTAAGGACGCTATGTCACCAAGGACTTCAAGGAAGGGGGACCCTAAAAAGAGCATTCTTTTATGCGACAGAGCTGGGCAGTTACATAGGAGGTGAGGGATACTTTCCTCCTCCTCCTCGTCTCTACAGCTTCTGCAGAAGTCATTTGAAAAGAGGCCAAGTCTTTTGGCATGTTGGCCTATAAGACAGTGTCCAGTGAGAACACCAACAACGCAGCTGATTTGTGATCGCTTTAGTTTGACCAACTCAGTACTACGATTATGATCCAGCCTGGGCCAGATCTGTCTCGAGATGAGACACGTTGACACGTTTTCCCATCTGAGGTTGGTCTGGTTGGTTGTCGACTACATAACTTGTTGCAGTTTTATTTCCACTCTTAACATAATAAACGATCAATACGCCAAAAATATAATCTCTGATGTGCCATGTATTCAAACTCAAATCCAAAATGTGTTTTTATACCTATCTCACGATACAGTTTAATTGACATGACCACCCCAATTGCAATTATTACTCTATGCACCAAGCAAAACGAACATTTTCACTGAACTGTATTTCTCCACTTGTTTTCTTTCAATGCAAGGTGAAATTTGTGTCATTGCACATACGATATGCGGTATAGTACACCAGACAATATTTCTTTATTACATGGTGCACAATGTGTTCAATTGCAATTTTTGTTTGAACCAGAATACCACTCATTGCTCCATCGTTGGTCTGAATTGTATTGCTTTGTGTCTATATACTCGTAGATGCATATAGGGTTCTAGTTACCTGAAGATTTGCACTTGTTCTATAAAGGTCAAGTATTTGTTTCTTGATAATATTCGATCTCGAGATTGTGTTCTATTTTGGGGCACAGTACCAGTGGTTATAGACATACTCGTACTCCCGATTTCAGATCACTTCGTCACTGGGGCCAATCAAATGCTACTGTTTTCGGATTAGTGTGATCCAGGAGTTTTTGACCTGCTTCTCTTCCGGGCAATACCAACAGAAGATAGCAGAGTTTTCCTGTCTCTTCATCCACTCTACGCTTATCCGGTGATTAATGTCGTCATCAATAGATCCCCGATACTTGAACTCTTCGCAGTCTTTTTTGGACTAATTTGATACCCATTTTCCTCCAAAACATCCACCCATACATCAAGTACTTGTTGTAGGGACGTTTGCTCCTCACTTATGATGGCTCCATCGTCAGCAAACAATATCGGAGCTACCAGTTTATTACTTACAAACAATCATTGTAAAGTGTGATTAAAGGTGGTTGGGTAGGTTATGTTATATCTCTTCTTCCCGTCAAGTCAATAGTGAGATAAATATCCTTGCTTGCAGAGAAATTACTTCCTACTTAATCCTAATTTTTTTTCGAAATTCCAAGTCATTCTAAGAAGCTACATACGGAACAGGCCTAGGCAGTGTCAAGCTGTACTCTCATAAAGCTCTCCTTCTCATTGTATACCCTCCTGACCAGGTGTCGATCATAGTTTTGTTTCAAGTGGTTGACCTTAAGTTTTGCGCATCAGCACTTAAGCTTCCTTTCACGGTTTTCAAAAATCTCCTCCGTTGCTACCAGGCTGTCAATGCCGGATATCGCGTTGGATACGAATTGGAGGCTAAATACCTAACGATTGGTTAAACATGTTAGACAATGGTCTTGTTAAGCTTAGTCATGGCATTATCGACTTCCAGTGCATAAAACAAGCAGACAGCCCATAGAAATCCAATCACTATTTGAAATATGTACAGACCTCCAAATTCATGACTTTTCTGAACAAATTAAATCTTCAATCGAAAACCTTTTTAACTGAAAGGCATACATATACGAGCAAGTACATGTGGCCCATTTGTTTGCATTTCTTTACGTGGACCCTTTTCCTAAGACACAATAATTCTCGGCACATGTTTATGATTCAATTAAAAATGTGTGCGCCATCATGTAATGCGATTGTACGCCGCATGGATAATGCACATCTCCGCTTTGACTTAGCGATGTTTATAGCAATCCGCCTATCTAAGGCGGAACATTAGATATGTAGGAACTTACCTAGTAATAAAACGGTTTTCTATTTTAATTGTAAACATACTTTCAAGCAATTGCTTTCTCGGTCTTCTTTGCTTGAATGCCCTGGCAAAACGTTAGGTAATCATCAGGTTTTTGTGGTAAAGAGGAGTAGCTAAATTAACAATTACAATAAATGCAGATGAGACTCGCTAATTTAGTAATTCAGCTCATGAAAGGCACCCACAATGCACTCAAAGAGGAATAGGTAATGGGCGGTTGTGTGGATACATGCCACGGAAATGTACGGATTTACGAGTGAAACAAAAATGAAATTTTGCTGGCTTTCGCTGCAGATTAACTTCACCGAAAAGTGCTTCTTTGGATAAAGTCTTTAAAGATTAAAGATACGAGTAGAAATCATAATCCGACATCATTGAAGCAAGTTTTCTCGTGATAATGCAGATAGACATCACAAAGAAAACCCGTTTAATGTTCTTTCCCTATTTACCATGCAATAATTGAAAATCAGTTCAAATATGCACCTCAATGCTGCCATCAATCATCACTTCCACATACCGATGTCTAAAGAATCAATTTGAAAAATAGTCTCAGCCACAGTATAAGTCAGATCGTAAATTTTAAATTGCATAACGATTGCTTTGCACAAAACAGTTCATAGGCGTACGCCTATGATCATGTGTATCTTCAGTGGCTTATATAAGACCGGCTCAAGTGCAAAACATGTTCCATTGGAGTCGTTAGTGACTTCTTCACTGCCTTACTGCTCTTCTTCGTATGTAATTTTCCGGGCAGTGGACGACTGAACATAATTCCAGGGAACTGACTAGCATGGGACAGTCCAAGAAATTGACGTTACGCGGAAAATCATAGCAAGAAATTTATCTGCAAAACTAATAAAAGCGAAAAAAGTCACCACCTTTGACAGAGCAATTTGTAATTTATACGAGTATATGTCTGAGATACACAAAAAAAAAAGTAATTTCAATCGCAATGTGCAGTGAAACTAGGTTTGAAGAGATACTTTTTTTTTTTTTTTGGTTTACTTAACATTTTCTTTTCCACGCGGTAATTGAATACAAAAGTAGCAATGGTAGAAATCGGGAAAGTGATTTCTAATCCGAGCACGTAATAGACGCAGCTCAAGAATGAAATAAGGTGCTTGAAATTGGTAAAAACAAAAAGAGGCCATTTGTTTATTGTTGACTGCAAGATTGGGTTAGTCCATGCTAGGTTGGTTTCTTGCAGTTCGTCAAATGAAATGAAGGGACTGTTGGTAGAATTTAAATGAATTTTAAGGGAAATCGTTGTAAGTTCTTAACCTACTTGTACTTACAGACATTGTCAGCTTCTTCGGAAGTTAGGCACAACGTCAATGGAAATAGGTTTAGTCGTAGTGCACTTTGCATGCACCGCGCGGACTACCAAAAACTGAGGCATAGTGCTGACGATTTAACAAAAGTACTACAACCTCATTCCTCATATATTGACCCCACTTCATGGACTTTAAATGAATTTCAAGTGGTACGTCCGAAATACCTAACCAAATTTACATGCAAATTTCGCTCAGTAGCTCTTGAGTTGGTTGTGTGCCAAGGATTAAAGAGGCAGACAGATAGACCCGGAAGAAATACCAAACGTTTTTGGCAGTACATGTGTACCTTACAAGCCATTGACTTATTGAACTTAGAAGAGTGCACGACTGGGTCAAAAACTTGAACAAAACTTGTTTATTTTTGGATTCACTTGCTCTCTGTCACTGATTAACGAAACACGTAGTGTTCAGATGCTTATTCTTGCGATACATATGGTATCTAAAGGGTGCTACCAGTTTACGTGAAACATAGAGAGTAGAATCAGTTTGCGCAATCTGAAATCAAGACTTTCGACTTTTCATTAAAAATCGGGAAATGGTGAGGCATGACCATATTTCATTTATTTTGACACAGAAAATTTTTAATTCGTATGTTGAGTCTAGTTTGATGATCCGGGGTTTTTATACTTAACTATGGTAGGTCAGAACATTAATATTATTGTAATAGGATTGATCTTTATTGATTTTATCGATGTAGATGATATTATCAGAAAGATTCCGACATACTCCATCTCGAGGAAGGATGTTGAATGAATTCGCCGGCAACCTTTGGTTGTCTTGTTTGCGAGTATGTAATGTTTTTTAATAGGTTCGACACAAATTTAAATTAAAAAATAGCACAACAAATTAGTTTTTAATCAAAAATATTTTTCCCAATGGAAAGTTAAACTTCTGCGAGCAACTATAAATCGATAAATTTCGATTATCGTTCAAACTTTCGTAACAGCGCTAATATTGTCTCCAGAACGCGTATTCCTTTGACGTGTTGGTGCTATTGCCCCATTTAAAGAGTGTTAATAGAACAGATACTCCTTCACTACTTTCGAGATGTGGCTCAGGTCGTTATCTTCCATACAGCCTTATACCATAACGGATCCGACTCAGTGTTTCATTATAGGGTTTCAATTTTTTGGCTGAACTGCTTTATTTGGTATTCTCCACACGCCTGTCCATCCTTTCCAAAGACGTTAATTTACATTCGTCTGTAAATATCACTCGTCCTCAAAAACATGCATCCGTTTCATTCATACTATTTAGCATACTCTTACCATTTTATCTTGTTTACTCTTTACGTTCTCCCAACAAGTGTTCTAGGACGTCCTTTCCTTGATATTTCGAGCGGATCCAGAGTTGTTAAAAATCTTTATTATTATTTGCACTGTTGCCTTTGGTAAGCCCAATGTTTCTGTCACTAATTTCGCACTCGGAGTGAATACAACTAGCTGTCAATAGGAGACATAGCATTAAATTTGACAGAAAGTGATCGATTGTAGACTTTTGGCGCCATTTCGGAGTTAAAATTTCCGATATTCTTCCCTTTAAAAAAGGACCAATGGTGTTGCCAATTTTCTTTACTTCATTTAGAATCTTGATTACAAAAAGATTTGCAATGTCGACTTTTGACACTAAGTGTAAATGTTGTAAAGAGCGGATAGACGACGTCTTGATTTGACAGTTATTTCTATCGAAGCAATAAAGTCACCCTTGTGATGAATTCTGCGAATTGCAAGGTCCCTGGCATTTACTCATTGGCAAGCAGCTACAAAAGATTTCCACTAGTCAGCTTAAGTATCGCATACCTTGCAATGGTAAATTAGCGGAGAATACTTTGTAATCCCTAACGAATTGTTCTCCACATATCCTGTACTCGTGTAATTTATTGCTGTAAATCAGCTTTCAAACCGAATTAAAACATTCCAGACATGAGCCGCAAGACAACTGTGCCGTGGATATGTATCTCAATTCGTTTGCCTTTTTCCATCGGTTATCTCTTTTCCTTCGCAGCAATGTTTGTTGTTTTGCGGTTTTTGTTGGAATTTTCAATGATGCTTAGCTGATTAGAAAGTAATAAAACAAGCAAAAAACAATTCCATCCATTCCAAAAAACGCCAGTTAAAAAATTTAATTTATTACAAAAAAGAAGAAATAAAATAAAATAAAAAAAAACAGCCAAACATACATTCGACTTTAGTTTCTTTTTAATCTCTTCGCCTTCAAGCATTGTATTCACGGAAATTTATTCATCACCACCAACGAAACTCTGTGGATTGCTTTTTTTGTTTTGTTTTGTTTTGCTTCTGTTTATTCGCTTCATTGCTTGTTTTTTTCGCAATAACAGTTCTTTTGTTTGCGCGCCTTCCTTCTTTTTTTATGTTTCGATGGCAATTGATGACCTTATTTATTGGCAGCAAGTCCACTGTGTTCAATTCTTCTTTCTGCGGCTTTCTGTAGACGTTCTAAAAACCAGAATAGAAGTGGATAGATGACTGCTGAATAGACTGAATGGAGTTCTTTAGCGGAAATAGCAATTCAATCAGTGACTGTTATACACTTGTTTAATTGCAACCCAAAAGAGGCCACTTTCGCAGCCCATCGTTATCTAGGGTTACTCACGGCAATTTGCAATTACCTACTACTCGTAGGTAGGTTGATAGTTTGATTTATTTAATTGTTCGTAATTTACTCCGACGCCGCCGGTGGGTCTTCTTAGTGTTACAAGATGTGTGCTCGTTTGCTGAGTATTTTCAGCGCACGTTCATTAACACCAAAAGAGAGATTGAATTTAAAGAATACCGGCCAGCATTTGGCCGCCGTAACATGTAGCTTGAGTCGTTAGTTAGTACCTTACTACTGGCTATAAAATAAAAGTCATAAATGGCTAGTAAGTACCTTTTCACAGTGCTCCAGAATACCTAAGTGAAAATTGATGTGCTCGTACGTTACCTCTAGCAAATAAAATTAAGTCTACATACATAGATATGTTTGCGTATATGTATGTAGGCATTTCCTGGAAATAAAGTCACAAGCAACATCCCAAGTACAATAAAATAAAATCACACCCGCTGTGGATGTTGAATAGTCGTAAGAGTGCGCACCTTAGCGCGGCGAACATCTAGTTACATAAACTCGATCTCTCACCTAAGATAACACACCGCCACCACCACCGCAACCACTAGTCGATCCCATCTAAGGTGCTCCAATCGACTGTCGATAAACGACAAATTTGCATAGTAGTCGAACATCAGCTGGCTGTAAGCTAACTAGCTAGCCAGGGTGTTTGGAATTTTATAACACGTGTGACCTCAGCCTTTCCTCGAGACAGGTATTTTTCGTTTTACAGGCCTTTCATAACAATAAATTATTGGTCTTTGATGGCGGACATTTGCTTTTTGTCTTTTTTTTTTGCTGCTGTGGTTATGTGAACACAGGCATGGATATTAATTTTGTGGAACGAGAAGAGGAAGTGGGGCAAATATTACCCGAATGTCATGTCATTATGACATTTTAAGCCGCGCATATATTATAGCTAAGCTCTGAAAAGGGGACAAGACTGCGACTGCTTTTGGGGTGTCCCCAACTAAAAGGGATTACACGGCGAGAATGCGTTCATGGGAATTTGGGTATTCAATGAATTTCATGTCGGCCCGGCTCTCAATCTAATGGATTCCAGATATTTATTGCGTTTTAAAGATGGAATTTTCAGTGGTGGTAACGGCATTTCGGTAAGATAGTTATGTGAAGAGGGTAGAGCATAAATTATAAAAAATAAATAAATCTTATCCAACACGAGTTTACGGCGGTATGATGCGCCGCTGCAGTGTGCATTGGAATGCGTACGGTTGTGATACAATCGACGTGTTAATGGATATATAAATAATGCTTATTATGCGGTAACGCTTTGTATGTAATTACCAAATGGGTGACAGTCAATTTTGGATAATTTTAAATAGTAGAAAACTCACTGAGTTTATGGTCATTACCTATCAAAGGTTTCGGAAAAAGTACCAAAGAACTGTGATAAGAATCTTCGAGTAGTTCAAGATGTTAGGATTTCTGTGTTTTGCATTTAGGGTGTGAGTTTACGTAGTACAGGTGATCCAAATATTAAAATCATATGTATATATGTATGTCTATTTGACCCAAGGTTGTAGGATAAAGAAAATCGAAGCGAATTTTAATTAAGTTCCGTGACGCTATCGACATAACAATAAAACCGGAAATCAGCCGCCTATAAAACATGCCTAAAAGTGTTGATGAGCAAATAATGTTGACAAACTTAATGCGAAAATGCTAACCGAAGAGAGATCAAGCATGGCTCCTCCATATACATATGTACATATGTATATGCATACAACGAGTTGACAGTCAGACATTCATTTGAATGAAGTTGTGCTTTAGGTTGCTGGTTTATGTGCACAAGCTAGAGACTTAAAGGACATCTAAAAAGAAAAAAACAAATATTGGTCAACGACAGCTCATGTTAGCTGTCCAAGTAGTTACTCGCAGCCATTCGTGTTAGGCGTGTTATATTTTTCGCAAGAATGACCTTCAGTTTATTGCCAGATCTGAAAGAGGTAATTTTTTGTGTTTTCTGGAATTTAAAAATATTAGCCGCTCAGCCACCGCGCCCAAAGTCTAAATGCGTTAAATCGCACGATTTATTGTTATATATTTGGTTCAGAAGAAAAATTGCTTAACATCTCCCTATACTGTTGACAGTTGACAGTTGCGAGGCGAGGGCTCTCGGAAGACATATAACATACGAATGTGATCCAGCGACTCTGCTGACCAAAATTTACTCAAAACAGGGTGTTGTTCTTGTTGAAAAGGAAGCTCCTGGAACTACTGTGAATTGGTATAGTCGCAGATCTAAACATTTTAAATTTTGATTAATTACGCAACCATTCTGCCGGAAAATCGCCTAGTCGCTGAATATGATTTATTTCTCCAAAATTGTGATCCTTTTGAAACGGACCAAGGGACCAGTCGTCGAACGTGTGATGCATGGTCTCGTCAGGTTGAGGTCGGGAAAAGCCGTATTCCTGTAAAAAACAAAAAGAACTCAGAAGCTTCGGTTTCTATGTACAATTCAAGTATTTTTGTTCGAACGAACGTTGTGGCGACGCACAGGCACTGATTGATTAGAAAATTAACTGATTTCCTCGAAATTCGTGATAAGCCAACTTTGCATCTTAAGTCATCTTTTAAAGAGAAATTTATTCAAAACCATTTCCCGTATGAAAACATATAGCACGGCCTTCCGTCCTCTAGCTGATTGTCTGTCCTTAAGCTGTCAGTGCGGAGAAGTTCGATTTTTTTTACCTGCATACTACTCTTGTCAAAGGCTGGTTGGTCTCTTTTGTCAGCCAAAAGTGAAGGTTTAGGATACTGAGTAGGGACGACACTTGCTCGAGTACTGCTTTTGCGAGTTAGAAAAACAATCTCCCTAGGTCAATAAAGGCATATGTTATTATGGGAATCGCAAAAACGATTTAAATTCAAACTGCCACAGTGAGCTCAGTTTGTTGTCTACCATCTCACATTGTTACCATAATAACATTGCTACTAGTATATATTGTCTGTTATTTGCCTGTCAATCTGATGATTTTGGATAGCAGAGTGAAATTTATGGCAGTTTTCCGCAATGAGAACTATCCCAGTTTTATAAGGATTCCCGTCGAACCTACTCTGAGGGCCGCTGAGAAAGAGAAACAGAGCTCCGCCCTCAGGTATGCCTTGAAGCGTTGAACTCCTTGCATCCGACAGATTTGTCGATGATGCTTAGGTAATACATATCTCAGGAAGAAAATGCAAATATTTTAAGCTGCATTGCCATAACGCCGCCAATTTCAATTGTTTGTGTATCCAAACAAAGCGTGTATCTATCGAAAACTTTCAATATGCCGTTCAACGTTACGCAACATTGCCTAAGTTACACCAATCGATCTACGAGTATTGTTTGTTTGTAAATATCGCAAACAGAAGCAAATTACTTTTCTTTCTCTAAACATCTGCTTTAGATATGCTTTGTCTTTTTGTTTGTTGTTGCTTTGTATCTTTTTTTTGTGCCCCATTAAATATGATGAATTGTTATGCAAATAAATGAGGTATTAGAAGCAAGTGTGTATCAGTTTAGTTTTATATAGTGACACTTGTAGAAATATATTTATTTGCATAAATATGTGATTAAGTATCTGCTTTATGTAGTTAAGAGCATATTTGTATATACGACTGACTTGGTGTCGCAACGCGTTTCATTCATTTATAACCATTTAGACACGTGTACGCTCAATAATAATTTAGCTAACTTAGCATAATTGTGTCATTTCAATGTCAACTACAGAAAGATACTCAGACAAACAAAACAACTCACTTTGTCGTTCTATTAAAGTCACCAGATTCTCAATATGTAACCGAATATGATTGGAAAAGCTTCCTGTAAATGTGTTCTGAATACTTGATATCTATAACTCAATTAAATAATAAAATACAACTGCCTAGGTGTCTGATTTACAACTCATTTCGAAGCGCAGTTTAACATTTCATTGCGAAACTTCAGAAAGGCACCATGCATACATTTTCGAGGAAGTGCGGTTTCAAATGCAAATTTATCCATCTCGTGATATTTGATTAATTTTACCATCATACTTACGTATGAGACACTTAGGCAACGAATGAAATCCCAAAACCGATTCCAAATGACTAAGTGAAAGTGATGGTAAATGATGAGATACATACGTAACAAATGCTCAAATTGGACCGAGAAAATTGTTTAATTGATTTTCATAAATACCTTCATTTTCTTATCAATCATTTTTGGTTCTACTATGAGCATTTCTTGGGAAGCACTACTTTCGTTTTTGACTTAACTTAAATGAAATTAGCTAGCTTATTTTTGGTAATTATTTTTTAAAGAAATAAAATTAAGTGTTAAGCTTTAATGCCATTAGTCATTACCTAGTTTTAAGAAAGTGAAACTTGTTTGTTAGGGAATACAAATTATTTTCAAAAAAAGGAAAAACACATTCGTTCCAAGATTTAGAGTGACACATCCGATAAGAATTTAGAAGCAAACTGAACAAAGCCTGCTTGAAAACGATTTTTTGGAAGCGATTTATTTAATTTTACCCGATGACCTTTAATTTAATCTTGTTCATCGAAAGCGATACGAATGGTGACGGAGAATATAATTCGTAGTCTCACGTAGGCAACGTAGCTCTTGTTTGCTTGAAGTACGGATAGTTAAAGTAATTTTTATCGAAGAAGTTTATTCGACGTCTGTTTGTAACTTTGATTGCTTTTCATCAAGTTTATTATCCGAGGTAATCTGTCGATGAATATGCTTTGAATTCTGTGCCGATTGCTTTAGAAGGAGCTTGGAAATAGACATTACGGAATCTAGCAGGGAGTAGTAGAGTAGGGCCTTAGGATTCCTTTTTTTTACAACAAAACTATCTCTGTTGCTATATTTCTCATTAGACATTCTAGGGTTATCCGAATACTTGCGTGACATCTATGTATATTGATATATATTTTAGGCCTGAAATGCTTCCCTGTAGATAGAAGCAAATATTAATACGGAAAATATTTTGTGTCAAACCGTTTCGGAGTCTAAGAAGCGATCTCTTATTGCAGTCTGCGGGTAATGAGTGCTGGTGTGAATGTTTGTTCGAAATACACTTAAAGTAGTCTGACACTCCCTTCTCCCTTTTTTTGGTGCCCGTACAGTGGCTGCTTCAATTCTACCCTATATTTTGTGATTTGGTTTAAATGTCAGATCATGTTTATAAATATTTCACGTTACATATAGGTATATGTACATATATATATATACACATATGCTGATAATCAGCACTGCTTTAGGTAAACCAAAAGTTAAGTCATCTGCGTGCGTTATTGTTTGCCTAGGAACCTGAAAAAGAAGACGATGCGGGGTACAAATGTAAACCTTCGGCTACCCTCCGATGAGAAAGATTTTTTAATATTCAGGATCTTACAAAGGTGAAATACCGATTAAAGTGGTGCGTCGTCTTACATATGTACATATGTATATTCAAGCCCTGACTTTTGCTTCATAATATGTCCAGATTCAAATTTTCTTCCGAACGCCTTGTGTTGGTTGGTTGGTTGGTTGAAGTAGTGTTTCAGGGAGAATCCAATTAGCGCAGAAGTGCGCCGTTTTGTTGCCACAAAACCTCGTACGAACCTGTATTATAAAGGAAAGAGTGTGTTGATTAGTTATGAATTTGAATTGTTGGTTAAACCCAGCCCGTAGAGTTTAGATAAAGAAAGAGGTCTCCAATCCTTATTTTAGCTATCTCGCTGAGATCCTCCAAGGAGTGTTTACCGAGAGTAAGCAGTCTGGCCCTCGCTATGGCCGAGGTAATGAGGTTCTTTCTCGTTAGTGTCCTTGCCGCTTCTACAAAAAGTGTTGTAGGGAATACCAAGCTTGGCTTCGTGGTCTCCGACTATCCAGTGGCCTACAATAATAGCTACAATTCTAGCAATATCTGGTCTCGATTTGCCAAGGACCTTGGTTGGTTTAGATTTGTTATAACTGGGCCACGTCTATCTCGATGTGGCACAATTAGTGAGATTGTTCCACATGCGATTGGCTAGCTAAAGGAAGGAAGTGCAGGTGAATACAGCCCTTAACGAAACCCGGAGGAATGTCGACCGAACCTCGCCTAGGCAGCTCATCATTGCGTTTATTATCCTCACAATTGCTGTGCTCTGGACCTAATTGAGAGTAATGTTTAAGTGAGTACATAGTTGATTGAGTTCAAAACGGCATTGCTCTACCAGTTTTGAGGATATAGATATCGCATCAATGGCTTTGATAGCGGCTTCATTGTCGCAGACTGCGCTGCATATGGCTGTATCCTTAATGTGTAGGTCTAGCGTTGGAAATGGGTTAAATTTTTTTTCTTAGGGTCTTCACGACATTAAATTACATTTTTTCGAAGTTCTTGTTTAGCACAGTCGACGAATTGGACGTCATTTACTCGGTATATGTCAGTATTTGTATTATTAACAATTACTTTGTATTATGTCAAAAAGATATCACATCACCTCTACTTCATCGCCTAGGTCTACTTATATTTCGAAAGCGTTCCTCCTTTAGATATAAAAAAGTCGTATTATCAGTCATTGAATTGACTTTTGTTATCTTCATTACGATAGGTATCTACATGAAATTCATAATCCCATATAGATCCGAATTACAAAATTAGGTCACACACTATCAGGTATTTATTTCGTTCTACGAAAAACATAAGAAGTGCTAATCATTTCTTTACAGTCTTACACAATCCCTGATATAATGACAGCACTGTTACTTCACGTTATCTACAAACCATCCAATATAATCTATTTATCCTAATTAGAATAGACACACGGTACAAGCCGAAAGGAACTCCTTTGATAAACTCTAACTTGGTCAGGGCTTGCTTTGTTTATCTTGTTTTATTGTGCATTCTAGTTGTAGTTATCATAAAAAATTACATGTCTGACACCAGTAATCAAACTTATTTGATTTCAAAAAAATTAAGTTGTAATCCAATATTTTCCCACATACGACTTACGACATGTTGAACATGCAGTCAACATGCATGGAAAAATGCTCATTTCTTTTGAAGTTACCTCACGCGGATGCCATCCCCCTAAGCCATAAAACACGACTTTGAAAAGGCTTATGGCCTTAAACACTCGTAAACAGTTATCCGCCGATCAGTTTTATACCCAGCAAACTGGATTACAAACGCCCACTTACAACTGAATAAAATTCCAACACATTTTTAAAATCTATTGATTCACTGTCGGCAGGCAAAAGATCTTAGCGAACATAACTCCACGGTTCGAACAAAAGTTTGGAATTTCTTATAAATAGCTTTTCTCATATAAAATTGATTACTTTGGGTTGAACCCCTGTAGATAGATATGGAAAAAAATCATGCGGTAATTTCCATTATCGTTTTATTAACAATTCTTCTTTTTTTTTTAATTTGGAATTCACGTGGGCGTATGTGAAACCTTTCTTTATGCGTTATCTTTTGGGGTATAATTAAGTGGTGGCATGGGTTCTCAGTTCAAAATTCAATCTACATAGGTGTGTCGTTCTTTCCGGTTGGATAATACTCGTGTATCTTGTTGGGAGTTTAATTCTGAAACATGCTGGCTATTGTGGCCGGTAACCCCATGGATGATGTGACATGATCTACAATTTATCAGCGGAGTGTGTAATATTTCGTTAACCCCGGATGGTTATCCGTCTGACAAAGCATCAGCAATTAAGTCTAGATGAGGATGGTATAGAGTTCTGACAGAAGTCTTTAATTTTTGGAGAGAAGACTAGAGGAATACAAGGTTATTTTCAAACCGCGGAGTGTAGGCAGTTTTGATTTTGCTGTTGTATGGACGCGAATATATTCTGGGACCTTTGTGATAGCTTTTGCATATCTTCCAATAGTTCGACTGAATTTCCTACTAGAAATGTGACTTATGGTGACAGTCCCAAGGACAAAATTGCAATGCAGGTGTTCACAATGCATTGCGGGATAGCGAAACAGTAGAGTAGTAGACGCGACAGTAGCAACCCCTTTTTGGACGATAAGTAGAATTATAGATGCGACGCTGTTCAGTTTCAGGAAATTGGGTATGTGATCAACGAACGCCAAAGAAATACAAATACAAATACGCGCAACAGACGTATATGATCCACGGCTAGCTTCTCGTGACCATTCGTGTTGAGCGTGTTATATTTTTCACGCAAATGGAAGGGACCTACAGTTTAGAGCCATATCCGAAAGGCAAATTGACAAATTGAGAAGAAGAAGAAAATCAAAGATCAACAAACGCCATCCCATTTGATATTTACATTTAGATACCGATTCTAAAATACAGAAATTAGAAAGATTGTCAGAACTGTAAGCAACAGAACGAAATACAATACGAAATAAGTCCGTAAGCCTAAAACTTTGTACCTAAAGAAGAGTATGTCCAAAGAACCTATAGAATGCGACTAACATAATAATTTCAAGAAAGATCTATGACGGCAAAGCATGGAGGCGTCGAAAGCTGCTGTCAGAGTTCAAACAATTCGAAGTTAGGTTATGTCAAAATGTAATTTTTAGGTTGTAAAGGTGAACTTGAACTTGGTCAGAAAGATAGCGGAGGCTTTTCAGGATGTACGAGTCAGAGGAATAGGTTAAAATGGGATGTGAATTGCAGTCCGGAGGTTTTCTTTTTTCAAAATTTCTGGTCTGGAGTACGTATATTGGCGCATCTCTTTATAGCTTCTGCTTTTGATTTAGGTCTATTCAAGTAGGCATAGTGCTTCAGTCCCTGCAGTACGGAAATCTGCGCCCAACTGCTGGCTACATACATATGTACTTACAAATGAATGAAATCTGAAAGTAAATTCGAATGCTCTATTTCCTCGATCTCTAGTCTAGTCCTTATTTCAACGCGTTTTATAAATTTCTACTTTTTTGTGAGTTTACGGATATTACTTACAAGTATCATGTCGTTTGAAAGCAAACGCAGCAATTTCCGGAAGTGCATTTAGTGCAAGTTGTGTGTTTTGGCACGTTTGGTAGTCGGAGATAACCAAACGTAGTTTTTAAATCATGTTTACTTAAAAGCAGTTCATAATCCAGTTAATCGGCTGCACGCTACCTGTTCAGTGAACGATTATCTCCACTTATGTACAGGATAAGCCTGAAACTACGTCATCGTTGTAATGAATTCCAGATATGAAATGTGTCGACATCCTAATCCATGCAAGGCAATTACAGACGCAAAAAAGAACACAAGAAATTTGGAAAGTGAATTCAACTCGAGGGAAGTGTCTACCTCAGCTTTGAGGCAAGATGAAAACTATTTTCCTCGAAATAAGGAAATAGAACCATTTAACTGAAGTTTTTTCTTAATAAGAAATTAATATAGCTCATCAAATCTCGAATTACAAGTTTCCATTTGCGATTATGACATCCTTGTTCACCGGAAGCTGAGATAGAAGTAACACCATTACTTAACAGCCGACCAGATCACCACATGTGCTGACTATTAACTGATTGACTCATCGTATAAGATTACATTCTTACTCGGATGTCGTAACCTTTTAGACATAAATTTGTGCAAATGGACACTTACAACTGCGCAATGGATTGACCTTTATCCGGTTTACAACTTTACAAATTGTTTACGTTAACTGCTTAGCATACAACCACCTTTTAATAGAAAATTTTTCAAGTAACCTGGATTTCTCCGTATTTCAAGTGCGTCGTGTACCTGATACAGTGACGCAAATCATGATGTGACGTCTGTATACGTATATGTATGGATGAGATGTCGTGCATAAGCAAAGACAATCTGCCTATGATTCATGAGTTATCCACTAAAATTATTAATTACAATCAGCAAGTTTTTGTTTTGCTTTAATAATTTAAAGAATCATTACTCGTTACTCGTTAGTGTTATTGCTGCTAATTGAGGTCGGCTTGATGGGTTCTTAAAACGTATCACCTTGAACACAAGGTGGTTTATTTCCTACTAATAACGTTTCGAGTTGTTATGCAACACGGTCTATGTCAAAATTTTTAAAGAAGATTAAGGCAATTGAATACTAGTGGTTTCCTTCATTAGTATTACCCCTTCGAAGTCTAGAAACTATGTTCTGTCATATAGCTACGTGTGTATATTAAGGTGCACATTAGTGTATGTTCAAGTTTTCTTTAAGTCTCTACCTTTTTCAAACCAAACAATTTAATCCTACCTCGCTTCCCATTTATGATACGAACTTTAAATGTGGACACTTTGGTGAAGTGGAACATATTGGTAACTCCACGGATCTTAGAAAATAGTATCTGCGCATGTGGGTCATGTTCCATGCCTGTTTGCAAGATTTTTGTAGTAGTGATCTTGGCCTATTTTTGTCTTCAGTGTAAAAACTATTTAAAAAAAATACAAATTCTTGGCGCAACGGACCGTATGTGGTCCAGGGTCTAGCTTCTCGCGACCATTCTTCTTGTGCGTGTTATATTTTTCACACAAATGGAAGGGACCTACAGTTTAGAGCCATATCCGAAAGGCAAATTGAGAAGCTTTCTCTTGACAGTTATTACTCTCGGACGTTTGTCAGACATTCGCGAGAGGTAGGACAGTGAAAAACTTTTTGGTGTTCTCAGGGATTCGAACCTCGAACCTCACGCTCAGCCATCCATCATCAGCCACGGCGCCCACCAAAACTAAAAACTATTTACGGTAGATAAATGCACAAATAGTTGCTCCGCCAACCCAAAATTGGAGTACATAACACAGCATCCATTTTGGGAATATTTCATAGTGCTGTTCAAGTGTAAAATAATCTTTTTTTTACCACAGAGGTTTGAGATCACATAGAGTAGCCAGCGTCAAAATAACACGTACTGAAATGAAATGAATTGCTACTAACCTTTTTTCATGTTTCAGACTTATTGTTTGAAACATGCGAAAGACTCTATTGCGATATTTATTTCCGTTTTGACCCTACTTGACCAGTGCATTAATTTATTTGGCACTTTGCATTCGGTGAGTGTTTTAACACGTTCCCATGCACCTGATTAACTAGGCTATTAGGATGCTTTTTCTTGTAGTAATGACCATTTGTTGTGTAGATGGGTGGTAGTACACTAGTAGTACATAATTATATCTCTTTTGAGCCCAAAAAATACAATTTCATAAATAATAAGTGCAATGTCTTGGAGTAGCCAGGTTAGCAGATTGCATTTAATCACTATTTTTCTTTTCTTTTATATTAACGTTTCATTTTACTATTGAAATCGTAAGAAGCCGTCAAACTGGCTGATGGGATAAATCCACGTGAATTGATTCATCTATCAGTAAAGATAGCTACTTCTCCTTTCTTCCTTGTGGAATCGACCCATCTTTCATTGGACTTCTGCAAATGTTGTCTTCTTTAAACAATTTTCCTTGAATGTTCCATATTTGCATTTGAGAATCGCTCATTCAGGTAACCGTAGCTGTTTCCGTTTGTTATTAGTCCCTTCATACATATGCAGACTCGGATAGTGTCAACATATAGTAGTCACTTAGCTCCGCTAGAGTTCCTCAAGGTGATGAAGAAAAGCATTACTTCTCATCTAGAAACAAACACGTTTTTTGCCTTTTAGTTCCACAAAATACTGAGACTGTTAGCTGTTTTTGGAATAGCACTGAACTAATACAAATCAATTCGTTTTATAAAGCTTGATGCAGACGATATATGTATAAATTTTCAAATTTTGTCGGAAGTTGCGTCACACACATCTGTGTTATCCATCTCCGTTCATGCATCTCAAGATTGATGAAACCAGTCTGCCCTCGATTTCTTCCGAGTACTCTTTACAATTGGCTATCGGTAATCACAGATTAGTGTTGTGTGCATAAATAAGACTGTTTTACACCAGGTTCTTCCGCCTTTGAATAATTTCAAGATATTTCTCGATAATTTACACCAACATTAGGCAAAATGATGGATCCGTATCTGTGATCTAATTTTGTCTACTTTAACATACTAATAGCTGTACAAGTGTTGAAACCCATAACTAAAGCAAACTTTTAAATCGAAACTGTTTTGAAATCTCGCTCACAATCGCATCCACATCACTCGTAGCATAACCAACCAGTCGTCTCCCATCAAAGATACACACAAAGCCTGCCCTAAGCCATGACTAAATGATTTCATTTAAAATTTCCGCTTCTCTTCACTATAATTACTGTCACACATAGACATAATGAATTCCTCTTTTCGAAGCAAAAGTGAAAGCTTTTCACTTCCCATCCCAGCCCCAGTATGACCAAATCGAATGTCAACACATGTTTCTCCGGTCCACACATATACGAGTATATATGCCGCGTGCAGCTCAAGCGCAACTACAATCAGTTGCAGCAAATAAAGTAACAAGATGAGCGGAAGCCATGAAAACTGACAACCGATTGGTAAGCGATGAAAGTTACCCGCGCACTCAACCTTGTACCTTTGGGGGCTATCATCGAATGCGTGATGATATAACGTAGGTATCCGTACCTCACGACTGCAAACAGATGACCGATTAGGCACACTCGTGATAATGCAACTTGTTGTCCAATTGCCAGTATTTATGTTGCTCTTTGACAAATAATCCATCTCGAACGAAAGTGAGCACTGCACTTGGGTGCATCTTTTCTTTGTATAGGGAAATTCAATTTTGGTTTAAGCTGATTTTCTAAAAAAAGAGCAGAAACAAGCCATTTCGCAGACTTTCTATCAGTTAATGCTGTGACATATGTCAACTGTGTTTACTACTGGCAAAATGACTTAACTGATACAGAAAACGAAAATAGAAAGTTGTGCTCTGTTAGAAGAATGTCATGCACTAACTATTTTGAGAATATGATGGCGCGCACATTAATTGTCTTTTAATTACCATGATATGGAATTTATGGTCGCGGAGCAGTCTTATTGTCTCGTATAATTAAGGTTTTCAAATTGAATTTCTTGTTTTTTCTTGGGTTAGGGCCTTGACAACGAGTGAGAGTGTGATCTCATGAGCAGATAATTTTTGGTTCTGATTACCAGACATTAGTTGGCAATTTCACTGACAAGTTTGAGTGCTTATGTTGGTGGAAGGACATAAATACAGCACAAGGCCCCTAATGCTAGAAAGATTCATTGACGTTTGCCATCAACCTCGTAGTTTATGACCACTCTTGCTAAAGGCTTAACAGACGACGGCCCTTGTAATCGATTCGACATACCCTCAATCCTTTGGCCTTGAACTATCTTTTATGAGCCAAGTGTAACCAAACACATTTAATTCTGAATTAACGTCTTCATTTCTTTGAGACGCAATAAAGTTTTTCTTGTTACTTGCTACTTGCCTTAATTAAGAAAATTACTTACGGAAAGTGGCTCCTATAAGGAGCGTATTCAATTAAAATTAACCATCAACATGATGGCTACAGCATACAAGTGCTCAATTTGCTTCTCAATCTGTTTGATTGACGACGATTACTTGGGCGAAGAATCATCGCACACTTATCCAAGTGATTATCGATCATTTAAGTTGAATAGCAAGCAGTCTTTTACGTATAGTCGCCGGTTCTGGTTGAACGAAGTTGTTAAGACTGTTTGCAGGCCTAGAAAATAATCATTTCTGACGTCAGATAAACGGCGGAAGTTAGCATTTCAACTTGAAGTGTATCGTGACTCTTTTAATCTTTATTTGCTCTGTTACACAATAAATTATAATTAAATTAATTTAAGATGTTTGTTCGAATTTTAGAAAATTATTTTTATTTTGTTTCAGATGATGATGTTGAAATGGTGCTGTACTATATGACTATCTAAACCAATTGTATTCTGAGTGGAAGAAGAAAAATTAGTGAAATAATTTCTTGAGCTTAAAGGAAGCTTATAACCCTTTGTTAACAGTTCTTCGCATGATGCCATACAAAATGAATAGTAATGCATCTTTGGAAAATTCATCGGATCCAGATTTCAATGAATACTTGCATGAATACCTCATACAAACGGATGCCTCCAATGAGCCGATATTACACTATGAAGGTAATTTTTTTTTTTTTTTAATTTACATGTACATTTGACGATATACATAGGTACATTTGCGCAAGTTTTGAGTTTTTTTAATAATTTCTACTACAGTTCGTGTTTCGATTATGTGATCCCAACAAAAGGTTAATCGGCGTTCTCTTCGTTGTTAATTGCTACGATTGATGTGATTTCGAGGTCAGCAATTTATGTATCTTCTCATGTCCTGGTATCTATGAGATCGAAATATACGTTTTTCCATAGCTCTTTACATACATTTCGAAGTCTTTCCGGGAGAGCATTTTCTTTTTTTTTACGTTACGTTTCCTTATTACGTTTATTACTTTCAAAGTTATGCAACTGTGAATGCTAGTATTACTATCTTCTTTCGCTCTTTAGGGCACAGGGCATCAAGGAAATTCCTTAATCGTCGAAGAGCATCATAAAGCAACTTTTTATTTGCAACACTGAATAAAATAATGGTTCCAGTTCGAGCTAGCCATAGCTGAAGGAAGATATGTGGGAATACTTACTGTGTTGCATTTGGTTGTGTTTTTTGCTTTTATCTGGTGAAAAACTGCGTATTTGGTATTTTTAACACCTTTGCTGTTCATTTAAGTGGCAAAAAGTTCAGTCGACTGATAGTAAAGTTCTCTTGGCTAGTGTTGGTAGGCTCAAGAATGTAGCTCAAATGTTTACTCCATCGTACAAGTCAATTCAAGTACAAGGAGTAAACAAAATGGTCTATTTCTATTTTGTCGCGACTTTTAAAACGTTCTCCTAGCTAATTTTATCATCCAGTTGGTTCAGAGTATTTGGTAATCAGTAAAAATAATACATTCGTATGCCCAGGCAACACTGGCCATTGCTTTTTCGGAATCTGCCTTTTTAGTGCAGAGCTACCTGCTTCTACCCACTGCCCGGTTTGATCCACACTAAAACGGTCCAAACGCATTTATTTTTTGGTCAGCATTCAACAAACGCGCGACCCATCTTGTACAAGTTTTTCTCATATTTAATTATTGATGTAAAATGGATGGAATCTTTCAACAGCACATTGCTTCCCTTCTCGATGTTTATATGAACGACCACGTCCTAATTCAGTCATCAATTTCTCCACTCTTACTTCCCTTGAATGAAACATCCTTGGCGACATACCGTGCAAAACGAAGTTTTATGATGGGACACAATTTTCGTTCATCCACTTCAACGGAACACACACAAAAAAAACAAATTCTTGGCGCAACGGACCGTATGTGGTCCAGGGCCTAGCTTCTCGCGACCATTCGTGTTGTGCGTGTTATATTTTTCACACAAATGGAAGGGACCTACAGTTTAGAGCCATATCCGAAAGGCAAATTGAGAAGCTTTCTCTTGACAATTATTACTCTCGGACGTTTGTCAGACATTCGCGAGAGGTGGGACCGTGAAAAACTTTTTTTTGGTGTTCTCTGGGATTCGAACCTCGAACCTCACGCTCAGCGATCCAACGCACTAACCACTTCAGCCACGGCGCCCACCGGAACACACACAGCGTCTACTTAAAAAGACGTTTTAACTTCTTGACAGATCAAGTGTGCCAATATCACAAAAGTAAATTTCATTATAGGCTGAAAACTAGACCTTTCCTCAGAAAGCTATTTTTATAACGTCTGTGCTTCTGCACTTTTACCGAGCAGTGGATTGAAATGTTATAAAAAAAAAACGTTATTACCCAAAATTTTGTTTTTAACATAAAAAGACAATGGCGGCAAGAATAGAAGTTGAAATGGTTTTTCCATTTACCTTCTTGAAATTTCCAAAACGTATCCTAATGCTTAGATACTTGTAAATCTTTTCGGACGAATTCTTCAATGAATAAAACGAATGGTATTGAAATTGCTTTGTGTCTATTCGGTCGTGTGCTTGTCCAAGATGATCGCTTTTTAAAAGTTGGGCGGATCGGTGCCGTGAAATAACGCCGAGTGAAATAAGGCCGAATTCCAACCCCCCTGCTTGGGGTCACTGTTGGATTTGGGGTAGGTGCGAGGTTGGGTATATACAAAGTTTCTTTAAAAAAATTTAACTAATTGTAGAAAGTGAAATAAAGCTGAATTCTGGAGACATTTGATTCGGCCTTATTTCACAAACAATGTTCGGCTTTATTTCACATTATGAAAGTGAAATAAAGCCGAATTTTAAAATTCGGTCTTATTTCATTCGGCGTTATTTCACGGCACCGGGCGGATCTTCTCCAAATGTCAAATTTGTGGTCTGTAGGCTTAATTTTTTAGTTTTCTGATTCAAAAATGTATGTGCGTGTATAAGTTGAGCATATATTCTGTACATACATATGTACTATAAATAGAGTTTCCAGTTTTTCGACACGAAATGATTTTGTTCTGAATCTATACTCACATATGCACATGACTTAAAGATTTTTGATTGTCATGAATTTTTGGAAAAAATTGCATTTTATTTATTTTCACTAATTTTGGGTTTGTCTAATAATCTGAATAATTTGCATACTGACTCAGAAGTGTACTTTATTTTCGAATCCACTGTATATGACTCAACTACGAGTTTTGCTTTCTAGCCGGTAGAAGATTCCACTTCAGGTTCGTAGTCCTGACATCTTACCCTTATTTTTGCCGATCAAACCTTCTTCCAACTGTACGCTTCCTCCTTTTTTCAGCCTTATTCAATATGTTACTAATTATTCAATATTTTTCAGATGGTGAACTAGAAGCTGAATGGCTCAATGCAGCCGGATTTTCACAATTGACAAAACCCTTTGAACAGGTAAATTTTATTCCAGCAACACGTTCTATGTAAATGCATAAAAATGGTGTCATACCTTTGAGTTAAATGAGCAAGGAACTTTGGAGAAGCAATCTGAAATCTGAAACGAAGAAAGACAAATATTAATAACAAAAACAAAAAAAAATCATTCTAACTGTAGCTAGAAACCGAGATGCAAAAAGAACGTCAACCTTTTTTGTTTCACAAAGAAACTACAATACAAACTGACCTGTTTTTGCAGCGGTATTCTATCTTAACCAGAATCGCAATCGTCAGCTTTATGAACTACAATAGTAAATGTGCCATTTACCGTGACACATGGGAACAAATTTGTGCTACTGCAGGCAAGAAAATTTAAATGTTAGGTATCATATTACATACAACTGACGACATGCCTTAACCGGCCACCTATAAGCCAGCCACATGGCTTTGCCACTATTTAATAACTGAATAAAAAAAAATTTCAATAAAACAAAATAAAAACAAGCCACTTAAACACGTACCAGTCGTAGGAGGTGAACTCGAGTATAAAAACAGTACCAGAGAATATGTTTAGGTTAATGGCACCTAAATCGAAACCCACGGTTATCGATTTCAAAAAGAAAAGAAAAATATGTTTGCGAGCTGTTTGCAGTTTTATTAGTTAATAATTCCAAGAGAACCTTGGGCGAATATGTATGTACGTGTACGTATGTATGTACAAACAAATGTGTACGAAAAAAAATACCATTCTGAGATCGTGATACCCGCAATGAGGCTCTGGTAAAAATGCCAAAATCAAACATTCAAGTGAAAACCTACAGAGATGTGTTTGCCATATCAATTGACGGTGTACCGTTGTAGTTCCGAGGTCGTTGGCAAAATTGGTTGGCAATTTGTCAAAATTTTCAGGTATTCCTTATTTCTGTGGCGATCCAATTAGTAACCTAGGTAACTAATACTGAGAAAATATTCGTAATTAAGTGCTACAATGACCCTTAAATTATGGGATATATCCTTATGAAAGTTAGTGCTTTCTTAGTCATTCGTTTGATAAAAAGATGCATGATAGGGTGGCAATGGTGTAGTGGTAGCGTCATCGTTTGCCGAGCTGATGGTTCATAGTTCAATCCCTGATGTCACAGCAAGCATTATATGATAAGAGGCAGTCCGATCAATTGCGAAAGTTTATGACAACACTACTGCGAAGGCATAACACTGGCAGTAGGTTTGCCGATATGCTCATGACATCAGGTGGACCGGGAAAAAAATACAGTGAATCAGAAGCGAAGGCAAAACAAATAAATGACAACAAACAATTTCCCCAGTTATCTGGACACCACCCCTGGAGCTAATGTGTGAAACCTAATATGTACACCTGAGTTTCAAACCACTACACCAATCTCTTTCTCTCTATCTTCCTTTTAACGCCCGCACTGTGTATAAACATTAAAAGGGTTTTCATAACCCCTTGAGTGCGGGTAAATTATAAAAAAAAAAAAAATGATATCTTTAAGTGCATCTTGCAGCTTTTCTCTCCTGAAACTCATCGGCATTTTTCACAGACTTTTCTGCAGGAGATCTTACAGATCTTTGGATCTTACTTCCAAAAATAACACCGCGGTGTTGGAGCATTATTCTACAAACTTGTGCGCAAACTATGCATGTGGCTTGTTCAGATAAATAATAGGTCTTCGTTAATGGTGACCGCCATAGAAGTCACTGAACACTACCTTAAGGACAGCGCTTCGGGCGAATTCCGTCTCAGAGTCGTCGCTAATGTTGGGTATGATTCAATGGTGATTCCACCTGTTAGTTAAATAATCAATCCTTAGTCTTGCACAACTATTTGTTCTGGACAGTCTATGCATCGAAGAATATCCCTATTTCATATGCTTCTCTATTTCTTAAGGACATTATTTCTATACGATGAGTCGATAATAATGGTTTACAGCAAATTGATTAGTACTAACAGTAGTGCTTGCCTTACCCTATTCTATTTACTGACCCTTCCAGTTGAGTATTTGTGTCGAAAACGAAAGCTCAACTGAATAAGTGGCTACACACAACAGAGTTATTAGTCCAACTAGGATCATCAATCTCGAACTTTAATACTTTTCAGCTACCACTTCTAGACAATTTCACGTTTAATCTTTTTTAATTTGCGGATGACAATATCTGTAGAGTAAATTGAAACACAGAATATTCTAAATTCAATCACCATTCAAACAGCAACTTTCTCTTGGCCCTTTTGGGTACATCTTCTTATCGATTCATTATCAATAATCTAACTAACGTAATAAAATGTTCTCAACTATTTCAGGGTCTCGAAGTTCGTACCTCTGAATTGGAACCAATTTTAGCAACTCTATCGAAACCTCACGCAGAGGCGATAAAGCAAAGAGTACGCGCCCTCAACCACACAGTCCGTGGAAGGACAAAATCCCGTCAAAAGCGAAAACCGGATATCCGTGATGTTTTTCGAGATTTCGATGTAAGAAAACTGTTCTTATCTTCCAACAATTTTTGACACTTAGATTTTTTTATCAGGAATCAAGTACGGGCACACGGTCCCGTAGCGCTACACCTGATTCATTGGATTCTATCCACGGTGACGAAGTCTGGAATACGACAGCAATGTATGATTTTTCGTTCAAATTCCTAATGACAGTGTAATGAAAAATATGTTTTTCTGTCTCTCTTTTTTTAGACCAAATTTCGTGAGCATTTTCGACAATACCGGAAGCAATCCCGCTCTACAAACCGCTGGCAAGCATAAACAGAAGTTAAGGCGCACTCCCAGTGCTCCATTGAAGGGATCAGCAGATATTTTCAGGGGTTCACATGTTCGATGTGATATTCCCTTCTATTCAGCAGATGGCATTGAGTTGTTGGGTTTCTCGAGAATTGGAACTATTCATATACCAAGGGTGCGCTCTGGATCCGATCCATCATGTTCTGTTGGGTAAGTTATTGGTACTGTTGCATCTAAAATTGAACCTGTATCTAATGTTCTCTCTTGAAATAGCCGTGCACGTGGTCAGCTGATACAGAACTCCCAAAGCGATCATAACATCTCAAGTGATTCGTGTGATGAATACACCACGCGCTCTTCCTCAAAGTCATCGAGCAGTGAGAGTACACCGCAGAAGATTCTGCATAAAATCACTCTGGACACACCTCCACAGAGTGTGCACAACTCACCGTCGTCCCGAGATGGCATCAGCTTCGAGAGCATGTACAGGGAGTCTAGTCAAAATGATGGTGGCGTTGTGAGTTTCCAAATAGAATAAATGTCCGAACTTTGTTTAATTTAAATCTCTGTCTGTTAGGATACCGTTGACAGTCACGTCTTATGCAACGAGTACTACAGCGATATCGATCTGATCAACGAGAGTGACTTGAAGCGATTGCAACCCATATTTTGGCTCGAACTAGCCACACTTTTCGATAAATATCCAGTTACTCTCGACAAAAGAAAACCATTCAAGAGACGTCGCAAGGAAGAGGGTAACCTCTTCGGTGTATCACTGAACGCATTGGTTCGTCGAGATCAACAAATCACAGGAAAGGATTCTACATTGGTGCCACTATTCCTGGAATACCTTTTGCAGGAGTTAACTAGACGTGGCGTTCGCGAGGAAGGCATTTTACGTGTGGCAGGACACAAACAAAAGGTATGTGCATGTGCAGCTGACCTTTACAGGCTTATGTCACTCACTCTTTTCTAGACTGAACTACTCTACACCGAACTGGAAGCAGTTTTCTACCAAAAACCAAAAAAAGTCACTCAGCTCTTGAGCACCGCTAGTGTGCACGACCTGAGTGCGTTGCTTAAACGCTGGCTCCGTGAACTCCCTCAGCCACTACTGACGAACGAACTGATTCAACTGTTCTACCAGACTTCCGCTCTTCCGCCTCCGGATCAATACAAGGCTTTGGCAATTGTGACCCAAATGCTGCCACATGAGAATCGCAACACGCTACGGACTCTTATCAAATTTCTTAACTACACCATTAAACAGCAAGAATCGAACAAGATGACTATCCACAATGTCTCCACCATCATTGCACCGTCTTTCTTTCCTCCACGCTACATCCACCCGAATAACAAGAACAGCATAGAGGAACAAGTGAAAATGGCTGCACAGTGCTGCAGGCTAACGAGTGTCCTTATAACCCGCGGTGAATCGCTCTTCCAGGTGCCAAAAACTCTAATCGCACAGTCAAAGTGTACAAAGGCGAGACAGGTTATTAACTTCAAGTAGTCCTTTAATTTTCTATGTACTAACTTAACCATCATTCTAGGGCAAACGAGCTTTAACGCGCCGCATAAAAGTCGGTGGTAGTTTGCTGGACGTCAGCGTCAGCAATAATAACCCGAACAGTACCAATAGCACCAATGGCACCTGCCTGCAGGTCGATCCCAGTCATGTTCATCGCATAGTCGTTTAAGAAAGGATAGAAGCAAGAATAGTTTCATGATGGTGTCTAAGTTCTTCCCCACGTGTATTGTACACCGCTGAAGCTACTCCCGCATCAGGAAAATAAATTTTAACAATCACACTCTAGTATCGCATAAAAATATGAAAATTGTATTACCTAGCGCTTATGTACCGAAACAATAATTATATGTATCTTATTGAATATTTTGTATGTTATTACGAATGAAGTTGCTGTGTTATTACAGTGTAACTCTTAAAGCAATAAAAATTCTAAATTTTAAAATTATTCTTAAGTCCGTTTGTTTGTATTTGCATAACATTTAAAGAGCGCTAAGCCGATTAGTTATGTCCCACCGATGCCGTGTCCTACCTTGTGATCTACATATTGACATCGTGCCATGCAGGACGGTCGGACTCGGAGAACCTGTATGTTGGTTTGGTTAGAGCATCTGGGTTTGATAACAAAGGATCTGCCAACTTAAATTCCACCATTCCTACAATCTTCCAAGCACAACTGAATGCAATATACGAGACTTGTCGGACACACAACCGTATTCCAAGGGAAACATTGTTATCTTCCCTGACGTTCAAGCTGATGTAAAAGCCCTTCTTCAAACTCGATCCAATATCACTATTTTCTGGATTCTACATCATAGCGGCATAGAGAGAGATGAAAGGGCAAGTTACACAGGGTTGAGTCCAAGTTCCCAAGGGAGCTGTCAAGTTAAATTGTTTTCTTATGATTTCCATCAAAAGGTGGACGAGTTTGCGCAATTGTACCATATTCAACACAGAACTTTTGTTGATATATCCAGCAGTAATGTGGCGATTTGTACCAAAATGTCTTGTCTCGGAATCTCTTTTTATACACATCCCCCCCGCAATAACATAGAAAAAGAGGTCGACAAAGGAAACACTCTTCTACATCCCCTGTGGATTTTCTGCAATTACAAAATGCATCACATTTAAAGCTTTTGTTCAACGGCCTGAAAGAAATTTCAGAGAAAATAATTAAATTGGATCGCAGAGTTTTTTTCACAGCGGATGACTTTATGACTGACTAATGGCGCTTAAGTACTTTCGAAACATTGAAAGAGCAACTTCTTTTCTATTTTCCATCACTTATAGGTCAACTTACACTTGTGTTGCTAGAAAAAAAACTTAAAAGGGCTGCCATGTTCCCTCGTAACTACTTGCTCCTGGTTCAGTTAAAACCGTAGTATTATAACTGGGGTTACAGAACTAGATACCCACTTTCGCTTTCTCTTGATCGATGTTCACTCTCAAAACGTTATCTAACCATGTACATATGCAGATCTTAGGTTTAAGTAATGTCATGACTGCTTGAAAGTTGCACGGTTATCGCTTCGTACGATGTACTTCGATTGGCACTTCAGTAATTGCTTACACACCGATACCTCTTATCTTAATAAGGGAACATCATCAATGCCTCGATAAAGTTCAATGTCTTGATGATGCTGTTCCGAAAAAGTTCCCTTATTACGATAAGAGGTGTCAATTCTGCGCATATCTACGACGTTGTTCTCACCGACACACGCACGCTGCGTTTCTGTTTCCTAGAACTTTATTTCGATTGAATGATATATTTAAGCTTGGGATTCTGGGATAACCTGCGCTATTATTCTTTCACTGCCATGATCACTATTTCGTTGTTATGTCGTTGGTATAAATATCGACGGTAATGATGTGTGCGTCGAATTCCAGTGCCGAGGTAAAAGGGGTCCGATATGGTATGTATGTACATAGATATGTATGAAGAATCGAAGCTAACTCTACCCAACTAAGATTAGTACCGGTCTTATACGCTTTTTTTTCTAATTCATCCCTTATACATAGGTATTATTATTTCCTCTATGCCCTAAATGTATTCAGATACGCAAACGCAATTGATTTATATAGTTACCTTACCAAGCCCCCTGCATTCTACAAATAAAAAATGTCTCGTCAACCCTGATAATAGTTTCGAATTCCATTTAAGAATTTGCTTACTGTTGTCTGTCGCATTCTGCGGTTTGTGTATATACTTTCAACTATTTCGAATTTTATATTTTTTCTGTTCCAACGCAGACATTAACCTAATGGTGACAGATTCTAGTTACAACACGAGCTTAGAGATGGCGGTAAATTCGCTGTAAAGAATACGATTTCTCGAGATAGCTACTTTCGAATTTAAATTTTGATTTCATTTATGAATTTGATGTTATTTTGTGAATTTATTTCAGACAACAGTAAAGTTATTTAAGGCGAACGAACTGGTAGGAATAGTGCTTTGAAAGGACAACTGTGTTTCAGCAAGAAAGTATTATGATTCATAAAGTCTATTTGCACTATGTGAGTACGAACATTTATCTTTTACACGTATGTATGCACATATATAAAAGAAGATTGTGCGTATACTTTAACATCTTGATGTAGGTCGTCGTCATCATACAGTCGGACACCAGAAGCGTCTGCTTTGCAATGCTATGGCCAGAGCCAATTAGCACTTGTTCCTTCTTACCAACAAATGCGGTGGCAGCAATCACGTTTTAACGTCTTCTCGGTGGTTGACTACTGCTGCGGTAATTGTCAACGACAGAGTGACCAAAAAAGCGGCGCGGATAGAAATCGAAATTCCGTAAATATTTGCTTCACAATAATTAATGCTGACCCTTCGTACGGACGGATGAACAGCAAGCAACAAAGAACAACATTCCGTTGTTGATTTTATTGATTTTTCTTGTGCAGTACGATCAGTGCTTATGCTTAAGCCGGCCAGGGGAGCCATAGCAAACAACTTATCCGAGCCACATAAGGAGCCGGTCTTACTTTGTAACCAAAGAGACACGAGCAACCGATCAGAGCGTAAGAAAACAAAAACAGAGCCACGTTGCTTGGACCCTGGGGGAATCCTTTTGTTCCGCTTCTTGTCCCCAATGTGACGTTTGGTTAGTAGCACTCAGTGGAGCGCGCGCGTTCATACTCTGGTGGGTTCATTGATTTACAAGACCACCACGGATGGATGCTGGTGCAGGAGCAGGTAGACTGTAGAACGTAGACAATGTGACCGGGAGCTGAGTTTGATTTTTTTTTTTAAATAATTTATTCTGAACTTTGTAAAGGAATGACTGGACTCGACTGGGCAATCGACAAACCGTCAGATTTGTGGTATAAAATGGAATTTTACGGCTGCTCGTTTTTAAAATTGGATTAGTGGGCACAAAGGCTCCAATCGCTTGAGGGAGATGAAGATTTATAGCAGCTTATCAATCTGGTCGTTACGAGGAACTTGTGAATCACTGTAATAAATAATATTATGAGCCACAGCATCGAGAATGTTTTTTGTGGTCCTTTGTAGCCTGTACCTATGTCCGTCCATCAGTTGTAATTTGAAAGGGATTGATAGCATTTATTTCAAGACACTTTTCGATTGCAATAGAAAGCGCGTATTATACCCAAAATTTGATTGAATTCGTTGGATATGAGGGGGCATCAATGGTTCTACAACGGTCAGCAACTTAAAAACGGAACAACCTTTTGTTTTTGGCAAAATACGAGTTTTTCAATGTCTAAATCACGTTCAACCAAAACACGCAATATTAGAGATAAATGTTTGGTGTCTGATAAAAGGCTTGAAAACTAATCCATCAAAAGCTGTCATCATTCCAATCAGAAGAAACTTAAATCTGTAGACTATATGATATCTATCTCAATACAGTGAAGTTAAATATGTACATATATAGGGGTAACTTTAGACTAAAAACTTACCTAAATATCTCATCTAGATAGAATCACATCAAAGGCAACTAAGGCTTTCTAGGCCTGTTCTAGACTCTTTGCAGGGCACGTGAGGCGGATGAACAGATCGGTTCTGCTTGAAAAAATCATTGAATTCACCATTGAAGGACTACACAGAATGATCATATCTTCGACAGACAGGGACCATAGAGTAGAGAATGGCTTCAACCAACCCGGTTGGTTTTCTTCTAAAACAGTTTTATAATATAAAAACTAGAAATTGTATCACGTTTTCTTAGAAAATTGTATATTCTGATCAACTAAGTGACGATTTTTAGCCAGTGTGGAATGAACACTTCCTCTGGCGAAATACTGCAAGTTTATCAAGAGGCGAATAGAAACGAACCTACGTCTCCAATTTAGAGCGTCCATTGTTTTCGACTTGCAGAAACAATTCTGAACTTTGTTAGAGCCCGTCTATACGCTTGCAACATTATATTGATTTAGCATTACTGAGGGTACCAATAAGTTTATTAATGAGGTCTATGGCACTTACTCAAAGGAATAAATCAATTTAACATTGATAGTCCCTACAAGAACTAAGCGCCGCTGATATTCCAGCCCTCAGACATATTTGATTGATGATTTGGTGCATACCTTCTTCGAAAACATCACCTTGGCGCTTTAAAGCTCCACTGGGATGCCATCGGTATCTATGGCTCTTACCCCAGCTTTTCAATAGCTTCCTTGACATCTTTTATACAGTATATCTGTGAGTTTCTGCAAAACTAATTGCGTTACTGGGTAATTTCCGTAGGTAAATACACTTGTATACGTATCTAGTGTGACTAGTTTTGTACCTACTCCACTCAAATCTTTCACTTTGTTAAAATATTCACCGTACACTAAGTGTACAAACTGTTTGCACAGTAAATATATGTGTATATATGTAGTTCGCACTTTGCTTCCGGGGGGATAAACTCCTCGCACGAAATATTTACCTCATGCTCCCAATGCAGTAAATGAGCTTCCACTGAAGTCGAACCATCATTGCTTCTACTCATTGCCCTGGTTGTCATCACATTCTGGATAAAACATTAACCAGGATATCTCCGAACTGTACTCAGAGTAATTGAAAGCAGATTATGATGGGTACACGGACGGGTGTATTGCGGTAATCAAATTACAATAATTGGTTATGGGGCCTAACATCAATGCCAGAATGGATTTGCTGTAAATTTATTTGGAATAGGATTTCCGGGTAAGTAACTCGGATGGGAAAGTTTGTCTAATTACATGATGAGTTGCTCTGAGATACTGTATTCGTAAATATTTAACATTCAATTTTGTTTTCTTTGAGAACTGTTTAATGACGAGAACCAACGTTATGGACCTCATGCTCCGCAGCTTTCTATGTACTAGCTATGCCTGTAACGGTTGAAATGCATAAAGTCACGACGGTATTCACGTGATTGCATAACGTTAAGAACCACTGCTGAAAGAACAGCGAAAAGTCCCAACTTCACTTCGATAATTTATGTCGAAACCCTAATCGCATCTCAGTGTCAGGACAATTTAGATATTTACACGTTTTTAAGTGGCGTATCGAGCTTAATTCAAACAACACTGACCACACTCCACCGTGTATACCTACGCACATACTATGTATGCACATGTTTACCGGACACACGGCAGCGCTGGCAGTAATTAGCCAATGGAACACACACGTTTTACCAGAATGGGCATACCAATTAGCAAGTCTATCGGGCCATAAATAAGAATTTTATTTCGAACACCCAAAGCGGGAGGCAATAAGGAGAGAAAACATCACAAGAGGCAATTTGCTCCGACATTGGCCTAACAGCAGCTTGGGCTGCCTGTTTAATCTAACGAACAAAGCCGACAAGTTTTGTCTGTTTGCATCGACTTGTGTGCACACAACGATTATGTTCGTAGGAGCCACCACAATCAGCTACAATTTTCTGACCGCAAAAATCAATTAGGACTTCTTAAGACTAGCTGCAGTCTGATATCGGAACGGATACAATGCACACGGAATTTTGTCTCCCTCTGCCTTTGATTCTGACCCGAAGGGCAACTACCACCCGTCATCATTGAATTACGTAGAGGAGAATAAACCATTTCCAGTTCGCGTCGACGACGACGACGACGACGACCACGATGACAACGTCGACGTAGGTGGGTAAATCACAAAGAGAAGAAAAAGCAAGAGGCCGGGAGGGAATGCTTCTGGAATTGTTCTTCCTTTTATGGAACTTAATTATCCGTAACGTGAAACTGCATTCGCCCAGGTAATTTACGAAGTGTTTCTACTCTTCCCTTGCCTTTGTATGGCTATCGCTATAGTCACAGTCATCATGAAAAGGGCGTTGAGTGTTCTCACAGCTTGTAGAGCAAGCCTGGATCGAGACCTCTAACAATGACTTACAATGGCTGTAAGAAGGACATCACCTGTTCTTGGATTGTAATTTATAGCCGAGGAGAGCCGGAGACATCAATACTAACATCCCACTGGCAAGATCTGTTGCGCTGCAAGTAGTCTTGGAACAGAGGCATTCATGTAAGTCTGTCATGCTAAATGGAGTGAAACTAAATTGGGTTTTGGGTTGAATGATTCACGGTTGAAACGAGTTTTTTTTATTTGTAAAAGATCATCGTGATAACTAATGTGAAGTCGATGTTGGGCAGGTCGTCTACACGGAATGACATTGGAATGTTAATCAGGTCTGGATAGCTTGATGTTCCAGGAAGACACATAGTTTCTCTATTGATGTGGTGCAATGAACGAGGGTGACAAAGTTAATTGGTTGCAATTTGATGGAAGGCAATACGGGTAAAGGAGGTTTGACAATCAGTTTTCGACAACATTTGTCACATAAAAGTCACTCTTTGTATGTATCTTGCATAAATTATAAATGAAGGGCCACCTGTTGGTTTCTTCCAGCATTTTTGATTTATTATTGCAAATACAGGGTACGTTTTATTTTCAAGGCTACCGGAGTTGGTGAATAACTTTCAAATGAAACAGAATTTTTTTGTGAAGATTGTGCTTTAGCATCAGAATATAGCTACGTTGTCGTCCATACTTTGCTTTAATTACCAATATGCAAATTTTCGAAATTAATCATTGCACGCTGAATGGTTGACTTACTACTTAGCACATGATAAACATCAAAAATAGTAATTGAAGAATTATTTAAATATTTGGATAACTTCAGCACGTTGTTGCAGCGTTAGATGCTCAATAATAAATTGTTTTTGTTATCATACATGCTCCCTTTATATATGTATGTAAGTACTGTCAAGCTTTTGGCAGAAAATGGTGGTTTCATAAGCTGTGCAAAATTGTCTAAAGGGATGGGCTATAACCAAGCTAGCCACAGCCATTTGAATAAAGTTAGCTTCCGAAAATAATTGGAAGATGTACTTTCTTAAGTAAGATAACAACAACTGAAAGATATTGAAAGGTGTAGCTTTAATAGCAATCTTAAAAAGAAACCAAGAAATGGCTCGCCCTTCAAAAGAAGGGGTTAGTAATAATTTGTCCAATAAATTAATTATGGAGAGGGTGGAAAGTAAGCTCCTTTCGAAAATAGGGTGATGCAATGTAAGTTCAATAGATTTTTGAAAATACAAAAATCAATCCTGTGAGTGTGCCATTCTAGGTGACTAATGTTTGTCTTTCTCAAGGAGAAAGGGAAATCGAAAACTACTTTCAGAGAAAAAATTGCTTTCGCGGCACTGTAGGCACTGAAGGTGTCAGGGTAGGACGTCGTTATCTTAGCATTGTTTCTCGTTTAAATCAATTAATTAAAAAATTGGAGTACATACTATAAACTTCGACTGTTTTTAGGTTCCTTGGAAAGATGACAGTCACATCAAAATGTATTCAACCATAAGATTCCATAGTAACATGCGGCTCATTTACTAACACTGGTAACACATTTTTCTTCACGCTTCATTAGCAATACAGACGACTGTAGGTATCAATAAATTTGAGGTGCTAACAAAACCCTAATTGCAAATTGACTACTTGACGATTAAGTACCCTCTCCGGTCGGGATAAGAATAATTGGCCATCATAACCTGTTCATCTGACACAATAATGCACCCTTTTCGCCTACATGTCTACGTGCACAGTCGTAAAAAAACGCATTGACATTCCAGGCTCCTATTGTCACCGAATAAAAAAAAGAAGGAAAACTAAAAATGTTCCCCTGACCTCAACTGGCAGCTAAAAATAGACTGCGCAAGTAGCGCACGGCAATACCCATCGCCGTCGCCGTCGTCGTAAGATCCAACTTGTTTCTCGAGCTCTCCCTAAGTGTTCCCTTTCCGTCGGAGACAAGAAATAAATTATCACTCTTCCTTACAGCTTCTCCAGCAGATGATGAGAAGCGACAATGCGCGGAGGCTCTTGCACAATGGCATGAAACCATCAGAAGCAATGTTCCGGAGAGGGTGTGGGTGCCTGATTCCCCGCGTACAAGTGGGCTTTTGGTTTATTTACATTTTTCATTCTTTTCGTCGCTTGTTCGAACTATTTGACAGTTGTTGTGACAATCTCTGGAAGATGGAACTGGAGTGATACTGGGCGGCTGGCGCAAGCGAGGTCTACGCGCGAATACAGTATGCGGAGGAAGATACATTGCATTTTAATGGCCAATAAATTTTACCCGAGTTCAAGTTGCCTTTAAATGAGGGCTAATTAGCTTAAATTATGTACTACAAGATGTTTTCGGCCAACTTGATATGTGTACAAGTGTCGGCCTGGGTGGTTTGTCAACAGATGTGTCTTGTTTGTTGACAATGCAAAATACATATGTAAAGACGTTTATCGTTCTCTTTAAATGGTCGATGTTTCGAGTCTAAGTCATAACTTCCGGCGGCTGTGCTTTCATATTGAGTTTTGTTACAACACGACTTGTGTCGGGTGAATAGTGTTACTGAATTTGGTCTTTGACATTCTTTAAGGTAGATAACTGGGCTCAACACTTCCATTCACTTCACGTCAGTCGTCCTTTGCTTGAATTTTTACTTAAAACGCAAGGAGATGAGATGTCAATTTTTAGATCCTTTATCGATTTCATAGAAAATGAAACAGAATTTTGATTTTCTTTCATTCAAATTCGGTACACTATTTGTATTTATTTTCCATCTGAAGAATGGAATTAATTTTCGACATCAATTAATAGCCCCTGGGGTATTCACAATTAGATGCGACTTTTGCTACCTATTCAATTTAGAAATTTCCTCTAGTGCGTAAGGAAAGAAAATAAAATCCAATTTTAATCGTACTGATTTCGGGCTGACGTCAAGTTGTATCCACATATAAAATATCTGAAATAATGTGTTCATAATTTGCTTTATAAACGATTATAGGTCCATGAATTCTAAAGGCCACAAATTGATCCAACATTGTAGTATTCAAAGGCGTTCATTCACCACTTATCGCAACCGCAGCCAAATCTATAAAACCTTTTAGGAAAATCCTTGATTACATACTCGCTTCAGGCTTAAACAAGAGACCGAGACAGTCCGGTAGTGAAATCATCTTTCGAATTGGTTTTGTGTGTATCGAAATAAATTGCACAGTTTGCATTTAGCACACAAATGGTGGATAAGTAAAAAAGGCTGCCGACCGTGAGTCAAGAATTTCTGAAAGAAAAGATGGACGAAAACAAAAAAATTCACGTCGTAAAATTTTCTTTATTCAAGCACTTTCAGAATCACCTTATGGAGAAGTTTAAGTGATAAGCGAAAAAATAAATTTTATTCGTTTAGAGTGCCCGATGGGTGGTCTGAGGATAACATTACCTTTATTTACGATCACTTCTGACGCTTAAGGAGGTGAACGAGGTTCTCAAGAAATAGTTGTACATGCTTCTCTGCAAAATTGATGAGCAATGTTCGTAACACGATACTAAGGTTCCTTGCTTTCTTAATGTCTTGCAGTCAAAGGACATACGCGTCATAGTCCTACAACGCATTTTCCCTTCAGCTCATCACCAATTCCTAGATTCTTTCTCAACTGTTGTACGCCAAGTTTGCGTAAAACGGCCCACTCTTTTGCTCAACTGGGGGAATGTATTCCACTGCATATAGTGCTGTTTCCACGCCATAATGTTGGAGCGGTCCATGTTCATTTACTTCGTGGAACAGTGAAGTATACCGGAATCTCGTATGAGATATGATTAGGAAAATATCGCTAAGATGATTTAAGGACATCTATTTCCGAACGACTGCAGTCGGCGTGTGCAAAGGTGGCCACTTTGGTTGACGCGTGAAGAAGTTCTGACTCAACGTTGCTTAGATTCGTTGCACAGAGTAAGATTATTGAAATACACAATCGAAAAGGAAATTAGAGCCCACTTATTCTATGGCACCAAAATTTGGCAGTTACACGCTACTACTATGTCCAAGCTTATACCAAATTATTTCTTGTTTTTTAACTAAGACCTTAGACTTCTTTAGTTTTGTTTGTATTGTATCCCACAGAGGGAAATGTTTTTAAAAAAGTATTTACTACAAGCTTCATGTGTAGTGCCATTGAAATATTAATTTTTGAAGGTGACTAAGTGCCCCGACGCGAATTTTCATTTTTAAATTTACTTACACTAGCCGCTCAAATAATTTCATTTTGATTTAAAATTCTTTCGAAATAATTTTTCACTACTTTTCAGCATTAAACTTACCGCAGAGCGTTGCTAGGGTCAATATAACACAAACTTCGAAAAGAAACCAACATACATATGACTCACTCTTTACATAACGTGTCTAGGGGCAGCAAGTTGAACATAATATCCAGTGCCGCTGAAGGAGTAATCCTCAGTGCACCACTGATGCACATGCATGCAGATCTTTGCACCTTAGCTATTTGAGTGAGGTGGACAGCCCTGTTAAGAGTGGGCCACCATACGATCACGCCATAAAGTAGAATAGACCTGATAACGGACACGTACAGCCAGTGAGTGATTTGAGGTTTCATACCCCAGCTCCTACCTATAGCCTTTTTACAGGAGTAGGCTTTCCTGATGCGTTCTAGTAGATTGGCTTTCCAGTTTAGTTTTCTGTCCAGAATAAGACCCAGATATTTTGCTTTGTCAGTGAAGGTCAGACTTGTGACATTTATCTTGGGAGGGTCTATGAGTGAAATTTTATATTTCCTCGTGAAGAGAACGAGTTCCGTTTTGTGGGAATTAACCCCCAGTCCACATTTGGAGGGCCATCTGGTGAGCCGAAGAAGAGCATATTGGAGAATTTCCTTGAGAGTATTTGGGTGCTTTGCAGAGCCAACGATGGCAACGTCATCAGCATAGGCGATCACTTTGCATCCTGTCTTCTCTAGGTCCACCAGTAGCTCATTTACTATAGTAGATTAGTAATATGAAGAAGAAATAAAATTGATGAAAGAATAGATCCCTGAAGGATGTCAGTGCTCAGAGCAAAACTACCAGCAATACTTCTCCTTTTGTAGCCTTTTTGCAGTTCAAATCTGTAAGGTAACGTTATCTGCGCTCAGTATCGATTCATCTTAGATTCATCTTTGGTTGAGGCATACGAAGCATTGACCTGTCCTCTTTCATTTAATGCGAAAAAGAAAATGAACAGACTTTGTTGCTTATCACTTTAGTCACTGACCATAAAGGACGTGAGCCGCTAAAACATTGAACTAACTTGGTTCTTCTTCTCTGTATTGGGTTGAAGCGCAAATGTCTATGGGCTCTGGTCCTTGCGACAATCCCAAGAAGTCTTTGTTGAAGCAAAGCTTGTTCAGGGCTGAACTTTTAATAAAATGAGTCGGTTCATGGGAACGAGGTAAGAATATGGCCTATGCCAGTTAGACAGCTTATGGTTCCAAATCAGGTGATAGTGGCGCTGTTGGCATTCTATTCGAGTGATGATTCGAATTTCCTTTTTGCAGTGATAAAATTACATAATTATCTGATTCTGAGCAAAGGACATTTTCAAAGTCATTAGCTTCGAATTTGGTATTCTTGTAAAATCTTCTATAGGCTGGGTTGTAGAGCTTGTCTTCCAACATCATCAGTCCTATTGGATTATTGCAGTGAATTTCAGTCTCGAACGCTGAAATTGCCGGGAGTGGTGACTCTGTATCGAGTCAACATTGTGGAATAGATGTTAAAATAGTCTCCTTCGCAGATCATCATTGGGAGAACAGCCCTTTCGGGAAACTATCTATGGCAAGTTTTAGCCATATAGCAAAATAAAAGACTAATATTTGGTGCATAGACCGAGGGACCAGCTTCTCGCGACCATTTGTGTTGGGCGCGCTATATTTTTTCGCACAAATAGAAGGGATCTATAATTTAAGAGCCATATCCGAAAGGTTTTTTTTTAAGTAAGAAGCCTTCTTATGACAGTTATTACTCTTGGACGTTTGTCAAATATTTATGAGAGGTGGGATCGAGAACAAAATTTTTGCTGTTTTCTGGGGTTTCTCCCGCTCAGTAATACAACGCACTAACCACTTAGCCACGGCGCCTAAAGGTCAAATGCGATCTGGTAAATAAGCAAAAAAACGCCTTAAATCTTAACTGAATATACTGTTCGTAGTACGAGAAACAAACATAGGTACATAAGGCCAGTTTTGAGTGATTTCATTTCTTCTAAGAGTTGTAGCACAAAGTTTACGTTCACGTTGTTGAACCTCAGGTCTTTGATGTTGCAAAATACCTTTGGAAAAATGTTACTATACTAGTTACTGCACTAGTGTTTAATGTAAATTACTGTTTCTTTCATGATGAATCCTGCCACAGTCATTGTATGTACAGTCTACATTCAATATGTCTCTTGAACACAAGTACACTTAGTCGCTTATAGCCCCAGACGACCGATATCTGGCAATATTTTTGTACGTCTATTTGCCTGTCGATCCCTAAACTAAAACTAGTTCATATTACAGAACTAGCGAGAGGAAATTTTCTTTTGTGTCTAGATATTTTCGAAAGAAACCTTCAATCCAGTGCGTGGCGGAATAACTCCATTATTTGATTGCGTACCATTGCAGAGCCTAGGAAGATCATTTTCTATCTTCATCCGTAGCATAATCTTCTCAGCTACTAACAAGACACAAAATTGACCTCTATCAAAAAAAAAAAAAAAAAAATGCAAATAAACGTACTGCGGAGAAACGTGACAATGATTAATCATCGAACCCAACTTTATTTCAAGAACATCAATTTTGTTTCCAATAATTTCTTGAGATCATAACATAACGTACATAACATATAACACGTTCCACAAAAGTTCCTGACTAATTTAAATGATTATATCCGATTCGAGTACTAATATTATCAGAACTCGATTTTCGTTCTACAGCTTCATGTTAATTTCACATTGCATCACTTAAGGATGCAGCTCTACTTCTTCATAAATTCTAAAGCTCGCCTCGTCAAACCATGCATATGTTGCTAACTTTTGTAATAATAAGAATAATACTCGAATATTCAGAAGGATTATCCAAGTCATAATCTGCATCGTCATCAATTAAAAAGAACATGTGGAAGGTGATCCAAATGAGACAAATTTCGAAAATTGAAAAAATCTACTTGTAGACTGATCAGGATTGTACATGAACGATATTGTTTTGTCCTCAGATGTTCAGAAGTCTAAATCATATTTTTGCCTTTCAAGGCATTTACATTCTGTAGACATTTCGATCTATATTATTCAGTATCCGTAAGATATATCGAGCCAATTAATTGTAAGCCTTCACCAAATACCAGCCTCAAATTAAGTTATACTAGAACTAAATTTACATATCTAATGGTCTGAAAGTTAGAAAAAAGTCCTTAAGGCGATTACATTTCAATAAGTAGTGTGACTTCTGTTCATTAATTTATTCTCAGGTTTACAATAAATTCGTTAAAAACGTCGCGCATATTTTTAACCTTTCCCGCCAATTACCTGGGCGTTTACAAGAAGAAAAATATTAATAATCGCCTGAATCAGAACTTAGTATCAACGAAAATAAAATCGGCAACATTTAACATAATTTATTGTTACCCAGATCACTAGCGCACAAGCAAGCGCCTTACCTATTAGGTATACCTATACATTATTGTTGATACCTACTATTTGCCTCGTAAAAAACCAATCGGATACAGACGTAAAGTCGTTTTTCTGCCTGTGGCGCACGTCCCGTAGATGTAGGCAACCAGCTCTTAATGACATTTTCTGCGTCCAACTCTGCCTAAGGACAAAACCACTCCATCTTGCTGGCCAATTTTTTGCCTTATTAATTTCATAATTACAACGATAAATGCCAATCATTACAAGATCTTGTAATTGCGGGTAGCGAACACATGTTTTTGTGCGGTCTAGTAGGAGTTGTTTTTGTGCGGCTGTGATTTTTTTTTTTTTTTTTTGTCTACGAGTACCTCACTTTGGTTACCAAGATCATTGATGATGTTACCCCTCAAGGCATGATCATAACTCCGTGGGCTGTGATGACTGCAAAAAGTCAGTAGGTTTGTGAACACCTTTTAGAATCAAGGTACACATCGTTGTATACAGTGGAAAAAGATAATTAAATTGATATGATACTTAGTGGGCTTGATGTGTGTGAATTTTTTATACATAGGCTTGGCGGAGTTATTAAAAAAATAAATTGTAAACATAAAAAGTCAGTTTAATCACTAGATCTGCACGAACGGGATACGAGAACAAGGAAATATTTTAATCTGTATCCCAGAGGACGACAACTGAAACGTGTCCTTTAATTCTTCGTGATCAGAAGCAGAAGGTCAGATATGTAAGAGTAATATAGGATTGATGGAAGAGTACGTACGTTAGCTGCTTGGCTAAAGCGCTCAAGCTTTCATTATGGATGTTACAGGCTTACAGGGTAATGATGTTACGTCCTTAATTTAACATTTAAGAACTGGTATTTCAGGGTGCCTGTAATGACGATCTTAAGAAAAGTTCATTCGTCAAAGCGAAGTTTTCATAAAGTAATTTAAATTTAAAAAAAAAAACTCCTCAAATATTCGGAGTTAATGTTGAAGCTTTCTAGTATGTGCATATGAGATTTCATACAATCGAAAGTTGCATTGTGACGGTTCCAGATAGCCAAGTTGCCACTTACAAATTTAATTCCCACCTGATTAGTTCAATGCTATTTTTCGAATACTTAGATAAATCGACACCTACTACAAGATTCAAATAGGGTATCAGTGACATATCAACTTTTTGGGTCATAGAGCATCAACTTCGCCTGCAAGCTATCGCATTCTTATCCCGTCAACGATCTCAAATCCTATTTGACTGTTGTAGGCTTAATAGTAATTATTTCTAAGCCAGATGGGGTGAGTGTACTTCATTCCATGGCATGTTTTGCAACTAACCCCTTCACTGGATGTCGCTTTGAGCTGCTGACACCTAAATAGTTATATTTTCTTGTAAGCTATAAATGTTCCAATTATGTGGAACATATGGAACAAAATGTCAGGCAAATACAAAAAAATATAACAGGCACAACACGAATGGTCGCGAGAAGTTATGTCCTGGGCCACATACGGTCTGTTGCGCCTAGTATTTAAATATTTGTTTATTTGTAACGGGTTGTCCTTTCGTGTACCGTTCTTAAGGTTGAAGACTTGCAGTAAGAAAAGTGAGCAACATTTAAGTCCAGCGCTATTAATAGTGTCATTCTTTATTAGCTCTTCGGCTTATCTGCACCGTGTAGACCTTATGGCGTTGATGTGCTCCCGTCTGTTATGCCCAGCATTGCACTGAATTTTTTCCGTCTTATGTGATACTAGTACTCTTACTCAACAACTTCTACTCCTACCTCTTACTAATCTACCGTTGAGTGTGGTGCTTCCGATTTGAAAACAATATTTTCGTTACTCATCCGTGCTTAGAGGCACTGAGATGAATAAAGATGTTTTATTACCCTGAGTGTGTCTGAAATATGTCCCATTCTGTCTCAGATTGCAGAAGTCGGAATTTATCTCTAATGGAACTGGTTCATCTCACAGACTCCGACAGCCTCATATTAGATGTATCCAACGTCTCATGCGAATAAATTAATATCCAGAAGTTAACAAACTTTTATTGCCCATTCAAATTTAATTATACCACACAGCATTAACAGTTATAATAAACATGTTATATCGAAAAGCACGCGTGGCTAACCTAAACTAGCTTTGAAACGTGCTAAATGTGAATGTAAACATTGAAAAATTAATTTTATAATTATGTGTAGGTACATACTAAAATTTTAATGTAAATTGGAAGTACTAGATCCGTAAACCTCACAAGTAGCATGGATTAATGTAGTTTTTAATATGAACACATAAAGCGGTGTTAATTTAGTCAAACACCGAAGTTATATCCAATTTAGGGCAACTGTATAGGCGGTTATCTTTGCGATGGCAGGATTGTATTTTCTTTCTTTGAACGAAAAGATTGGTATGGCATGTTCGTAGAATACGTATTTTTTTTGTTGGATGGCTTCCTGTTCCCAACCGGACTTACAGATTCCACTCGTATATCAAGCATCATAAAATAGTTCGCCAGACAGAACACGTTGGGAAACACACATTTCATTGAATGAATGTCTTGGAGCAAGTTTAATTTCTCACTAAGTCATCATGGAAGATCGTTCTTTTTTTTTCATTTTCACTACTAATAGTGACTCGATCTTGTCTTGAATCTCCTTTTTATGCTCACAGAGTGGCACTCAATAATTGATTTGCCCCTTTTGCGTGTTGACATCTTTTCTAGTTTTGATTGCAAGTTAAATGATTTTACCGGCATCAAGAATAGAGTTTAAGACTCATTGGAAGTCAAGTTTAGTGATGAGGATACGTTCGAGTAGTATACACTTCTGTAATTATTAAACGAAAATATGCACAATGAAAACAATAATAAATGTAAAAAAAAGTTGACACAACAGAGCTTTCTGAACACCATAGGTTTTCCGCTTGTTTTATTTTTTCGCACAAATTGAAGGGACTTTCAGTTTAAAGCCATGTCTGAAAGGCGATTTGAGAAGCTTCCACGTAGTAGTTATAACTCTCCGACGTTTACGAAACATTCGCGAGATGTAGAATCGTGAAAAATCTTTCGTTTGTGTTTTCTGGGACTCGAACTTGGTACCTCCCACCTAGTTACGGCTGGATAGTAAATGTGGAGAACCTCAATCATGAGTGAGTACTTTACATAAACTCTGACATATGTGCCATGCCCAATCCCCAATTTAATTAAATAGCCAGCTTGGTTAACATTACGTTACTGTAGCATGTGAAGTAAGACCGTATTCCCTTCAATCCGATCTCGGTGTTGAATAATCCGCCAACGATATTGATCCCTATTGACCCTTAAAATGTTTCCTCTTCTCCCAACATTTTGGGAAACAGCCATCTACTGTGTCAGGTTGTTTAAAACTAATTACTGAAATATTTTTAGCAACGATTTTGAACTCCAAACTTGTCAGTTTAACTTTATAAAACTCATTGTAAACGTTTGCACACTGTACGTTTGCATAGAAATAGAAATAGAAATAGTGTCAGGTCCTAAGGAAACCATTGCAATTAAGGAGACAATTCTTGCTTCTAAAAACCTGTAGAAAGATTGTCCAGTAGATTGATATTTGAACAATTTTTAACTGGGCAAGTTTTCTAAGGTCCCACCGCTCGCAGATTTCTGACAGACTTCTGCGACTAATAGCAGAATTCGTCTTAATTTCAAACAAAAAAAATTTTCTAGTACAACTCTAGATTATATAATCAAATGTAACACGTCCAAAATGAATGGTCGCGATAAGCTTGGCCCTGGACCACATACAGTTGTTCTCGCTGCAAGAATAGGGATGTCGGCTTACAAATACAAATACAAATACTTGGCGCAACAGACGTTTGTGGTCCAGGGCCTAGCTTCTCGCAACCATTCGTGCTGTGCGTGTTATATTTTTTCACACAAATGGAAGGGACCTACAGTTTAGAGCCATATCCGAAAGGCAAAAAGAAAAGATTTCTCTTGACAGTTACTACTATCGGACGTTTGTCAGACATTCGCGAGAGGTGGGACCATGAAAAAACTTTTTGCTGTTTCTGGGATTCCAACGTCGAACCTCAAGCTCAGCGATCCAACGCACTAACCACTTGAGCCACAGCGTCGGCTTAAGTATATCTTAATTAACGACGACCATCGGTTGCAAGTACATTTAATTTACGATACAAAACGAATTCTTGTAAATGTCTATGTAAACAGAATCCAAGCATTAATTACGATCCCAGATAGTTACACCACTGTAGGTACTGATACGAATGTACTCCTTCCCTTGGGACTTCAAAGTACGAAAACGATTAATTTTCCCTCCTGACTTCATGCGAGTATTATGATTTATATTTAAAGAATTGTATTTCCGTTCGGGTATTGATTTGCATTTAGCTTGTGGGCAGTTCACATAATTAATTTCCTTGCCCGACGATAACTAAGACACTTGATCTGAAGGAAATATTTCTCAACTCATTGCTAATGAAGCCGAAGCTGATAATCCCAAGGAAAACCACTGATCAAGAGGTAATCGACTGTGACACGAAATGCACAATTTTGAACGTACACGAAGCCCCAAGGAGCTAATCTACGATACCACATTCAATTGGATTCAAATTACAGAATTTCGCCATGATCGGATAATTAACGAGTTTTAACTATGAGCACAAGCGTCTTTTTATTCCCAGCTTTTCTGCTTGGGTTTTGCAATTGAAAGTGAATTCCCGAGATTGCATTTCCATGGAAGAGGAGAACGTGGAACTAATTTCCGTCGGAATTCGTATCGAGGGACCAAAATCGTTGACAAAACACTTGGCAGTAAAAATATGATTCACATAAGTCAAGACTTAACAAAGTGCGAGAGTAATAAATTTTAGTCACTTAACCGTGACCGTTGATTGCTGAGCGAGCATTCAGCCTCTCTAGATCATATAAATATTCCTCGGTCCAAATGCATTTCAGATGTTTTTTTTTTATTTGTTTTTGTCAAAAAGGGTGTAGGAGGTGCTGGTGGTGGTGGTGGTGGTGTGGGACAATGTTTCGCAAGACACGACCCATAAAATTATCTTTTAAGTGGCATTGCTGTGCTGAAATATAGAGAATTGTCTGCTACCGCATTTGTTTTAAAAAGAAATTAAAGCTGAATGCTGGGTGGGACTAGTGGAGGAATGGACCACAGGTGTGGATACATAAAACGATCTTCGCTTATTGAATTAATGGTTGTCAAAGTTTTTTCTGACAAGTCAGTGGTGCTTAAAATTTAAGATTAACAAAATGCTTTGAATGCTTTACGATTATCTTAAAATAAATAGTTTTGGTTAATATTAAATCCAGATGACAGACCACACGTCTGTAAAAAAGCACCGTTAATGGGTCGTTAGATTGGAGAATATCTGACAAAGTGTCATTGATTGGGGTCAAGAAAGCGAAAGGAACTTTTGTGAGCACATTCATCTAGTCAAAGTTTCTGTGGGAAAGATAATTTTTATCTCTGTAAACCGTTGAAGATGAAGTCTATTACCTTAGTTCAAGCCTGCCTGGTTTACATTCTGCGTTACAAAAAATTTTTTTATCTATATGCCTTGAATAGAGATGGATGTCATGATGACAAACTTTGCCTATCGTATCTAGACTAAAAAAGTGGTTTCTGTGGATGTTGCTTGGATTTCTTAGTAAAGGATATCAAATGGGTGCAGTTTTCTCACTTCTAACACAGTCCATCGAATAGAATTTGAACATTTTTACAGAGAACTATGAAAGAAAACCACCAGGAAATCCATTGTGCGCATGCATCGAATAGCAACAACTAGGTTTAGGTTTTTGGCAGTAGCGCGGTGTTATGATTTTAATGAGCATATTCTAGGGCTCATAGTGTTAGCAGGAACAGGGTCTCTGGCGCCCCAATTGACAAAGGTACGCCTTGTCCTAGGTAGCCATCATGTTTGAAGATAATACCCGAACCAAAGTCAGCTGCCTACTAACTGACATTCATGACGTGATAAGGGGACATTTCAGAAGTTGTCTCCTTTATGTTCGAAAATGACGGTGTACGTTATTATTAAATTATGTTAGGTTCTCAACCGGAAAAAAAACTCCATGCGTGGATACAAATACGTAACCTGCCTACGTTCTCAGATCGGTGAATTTGCAGTGGATTGGTCATATATACATACATTCACTAAGTATGTACGTATGTAAGACGTATGTACATTGGTATAAACGAAATCTGGTAACATTAACCACCAGAAAAACATAAAATTAGGGAATGGTCAGTCTGATTTCACTTTGGTCTTCTGAGATATTCTTTAATAGCCGTCGTTGAATTGTACAAGTCTTCAACAATCAGTTTGGGCCTGTAGACCTAAATTATGAACTTGCACCAATATACAAAACCCTACCCAAAATTAAATTTAAAACATTAGGGGTTATCAATTAACGTCTACCTACATATTAACGTACATCAGCACCCTTCTCCGTATGAGGTGAGTAAACGATTGAAAATTATAAACGGTCTAACAAATAATCACCTTTCCACTATCCCAGGATCGAACATCATCAAAGGTTCTTAGCCGACCGTCCGAAGGTAGCAATGGTGATGACTGTGATGGAAAGAAAAGAAACTCAATAGTGTCCGACAATCATTGTGTGTAATAAAACCATGAACAGCATCATCATCATTGCATTGAGGGCGCATCAAGTTCAAAGTATCATGCCGACCGGTTTTATTCTGTGTTTTCTCCTTCAGTTAAAGGTAAGGGTACTCTAAGGATCCACTAGCGGCATGTTGTTCTATGAGTGTGGTAGTTGTACTGAGAAAGGTTAGGGTCAAAAATTTGTTGGGTTAACATTTTTTTCAAGTTACACGTACATACATACATACATATCCAGATACATATAATATAAATCGGTTTCGTACATTCATCCGCAGGCACTCAAGGTAGTGGTGAGAGAAGCCGCATTAAAAAGGTAAATAAATATTTTCTAAGCACTTGTTTGCTGTCTTTTACGTTAAACTTAAACTATTTTTACAACATGACCACAAGATCACAAGCTGTAAAATAGCACACAGCTGCACATTGCACTGAATCTGGGATGTAGCTTGCCATTTTCATTGCAACAAAGTATGACAAACATTTTCGTTTGGTCTTGTAAGTTCGAAGGTGAGTTTGGCACATAAATCCTTTACAAAGACTTTGTGCTAAATTTTAGTGGAAGACCAAGAGTACAAAGGAGTCTAGAGAAAGTGGACGAAGTGCCTGTTGTTGTATGATCACAGTAAAGATGTAGCTTGCGACTTTGCATTAGAAGTGCAAATTGCATTCTGCTATGCAGATCAGTACGAATAAATGCTGGAATAATTGACGGAACAAAAATAAAAGAACGAACCATTTCCTGCAGCCAATACTCATCGGAGATCCATAAATTATACAACTTATCTCTACGTAATCGGTTGTAGGACACAGTGAAAGCAAATGGTTGACACTTTGTAAATACCTTGGAAAGTATATCTGGGAAAGAAGAAATGAGTGCATAGAGGCTCGGACATCGGCATTAAAAAAAACGCCATTGATATTTATATTTCTTTTGTTTCGACAAGTATTTGTAAGAATGATACCCTCTTAACAACAAGGGGATGCTGGTACCTATAGGATTGGTAAATTCTACCCAAAACGCACGTTTGAAATAGGTACGTAAATATCCCGTGCATTAGGCAGAATACCCCAATCATTTATTCTCCACCGTATGTACAAAATTGCATTAATTATCGTATCAACGTTCTTCAGAAAGACTCTATCTGAAACATGCCCTAAAAGTACACTGTCCAATATTTTTCAATTATTGTTACTCTATTAAGCATCCTTTAGAAACATAAAATAGGACCTTTTCACTGGCTCTAATTTCATATTAAAACATGGAAGGAAATTCTTAATATCAAGTGCAACTGTTAAACAATTTTCTCATTCTACACCCGTTTGCAAGCGCAGGAACTGTACTTTATCCATTACAATCTACTTCACACGTTTATAAAACCAAGAACAAATAATTCCGTCAATAGACCACGTCCATAAAATTGACATTAATTGAAATCGAACCAGCCACCCACCCACTTTGGGACTTCTTCGTCCAGAGCAAATCCTTTTCCTCCAGCAGTAAACATGTACTCCTTCCGAACTCACCACATCAACATTACGTATTTCACCACCGGCAACATGTTGCCTAACAACTTTTCGTATTTTTAAGCATCATCCACAGACGTGGGTTTATTTACATCTGGCACAACCTCTTCAGTTGTTTACAAGCTGTGTGTATATACGGTCGGGTTCGTTAACGCGTCTCCATTGGAAAGTGCATCATTGTTTGCAGTTTGGGAAAAAGGATCGGGTTTTCATTCATGTTCCCCCTTTTCCTGTCGGATTACATTTAAAAAATAGGAAAACCGAGATGAGTTCTGCATGATACATTCTCTTACCTCAGTGTGTGTCTGTGTGCGTTTGTGCATATGAAAGAAGATTAACGTTTTTTTTTTTCATTTCATTGTTATTCTCCAAATTAAATATCCTTTTCGTCGTCCTCCCACAAAAAATAGAATACACTTTGTGCGTTTTATAGTGGATGTCAATATAACCGTCAATTTAGCAAAAGGTGCATTGGGCGCCTTGGGATAAAAATGTTTCAAGTTAAATGCAAAAGTTATATGTGCTGTTGCTATCCTTCCGGTGAATGTGTAAGCCAAGTTGTGTGTAAAAAATAAAATAAAAAAATTAAATTCAAAGAAAGGGTTTGGGAATCAACTCAGATGGAAAAATATTTTGTGTGTGGTGCTTAAAAAAAAGAAAAAGAAAATAAAAGATAAGTAAAAAGGTAAAACGTGTTTTTGTGGGAAACGTGAAAGAAAGGAGAAGAAATAAATTCGTCCGTCGCACTAAGTGGTTCAATTATTTTGCATCAAAAGGAAATCTTCAGCTGTATACTCGTATTTGGGGATCCCTTGCAAGGACGGTGAATCCGGTGAATTTATTATGCGGTATTGGATTTAGTAACAGGTGAAGGAATTTGTATAAATTATTCAATGCGGCAGTTACGGGCTGTCGTTCTTTATGTGCATCCAACTGTTTACTGTCATTTTTATTGGAGATGTTCTTGTGGAATTAGTAGTGAACCACTGTTTTTGATTTGCGCAATATTTAAATCTTCTCTTTAAAATGTGGTCATCCACCGAAGACTGAGAAGTGCTCGTGCTCGGAAATATCGTATCATTCTTGAAAGTTGTGAAAACTTGAAATTGTCTCTTGAGTCGGTTTTCATAGATGTATTGTTTGGCGTTCCACAAGGAAGTCATTTGAGACTATTGCTATTTGTTTTGTAGAGGAATGCTACAATCTGTGTTTCTATTCTTTGCAGTTTACCTGACTGAATTTAGAAGCTTATTGTTATATAGCTACAATTAAAATGATTGCACTTCTAATTTATGTAATAGCAAATTGGAAATGAAGCGATCATGAAGGTATTAAAGTTCTTAAAAATGGGAAAACATATGCGTCTGAAGAGAGGTTTATTTCCAATAAGTCTACATCTCTGGTAAAAGTTGAATATAGTTTAGCATTAGGCATACTTGTAAAACCCTTTCATTTGTGTTGAAAAAAAAATTTTAGATTGCGAGACTGAGTACGGGAATTCAGAAAACTCTGCTTCATGACTCTATCTTTTTATTTCTTTTATTATTGATATTTTTATATTGAATTAAAGAATGTACGAAAATTGCTTTGCTGTTCATTCTAAGCTACATTTGGTAATGCTTGATTTTGTATAAACATCGCAGTTGTACGACATGCATGTGTACATACTTATGTATGTACATATATTGAGAATCCTACTCTACATTCATGCCAAAACTTTTTTTCTGCGTCTGTTCTTTATTAGTCTTTCGTGCACGGATTATTCAAGAACCAACGAACTAAATATTTTCCCCAAACCTAGTTGACGAATTTTGGATCAAAATTAGTTGGTTGGCCCTAGCAGATAGTTGTTTCTGAAAAATAAGTTTCGAGTTAAGGTGCCAGAATTTCAAAAATCTTTGAAAATGCTGTTTTAAACGTCGTATTTCAAAACCATAGAGAAGATTTTGATGAAGCTTTGTTTTTTAAAGTTTTCTGTCATGTTTTCAATTCCACTTTGGTTTTGTTATGTTGAGGTGGTTGCGCTAAGTTAATACCATGAGCAGACTTTTGAAAGATTTGGGGTTATGAGGAATAAAATTAGCCTCAATTAGCACTGCGACTTCATAGTGACGTTTTCTGCTACACAGGCACAGCTTAGTGAATGTGGGAAGTCAAGTATATCTGTATGGTTTGAGTAACAGCTTAATACCTCCCTTCTGGTTCCTTAAAAATAGCTGTATCCGAGCCTTTTCTTCCGTTTCTATTTGGAAAACATCTCGAAGATATTAAGAGGATTTGTATTCGATTGCAGACGTCATCAGTTTCCTTCGTAACGGAGACAGGGGGTTACTGAAACTACATGCATACATGTATGTATATGAGTATGTAGATTTCTTGAGTTTGACTCTGCTGCACGATATGATGTTTCTAATATTCATGTAGGTCAGGTAAGTCTGGTGCTTGTAATCCTTCTTCAAACTCTTTTAAAATCATGAAGTTAGTTGCCCTTACCCAACCTGGACATACCATGATTGCCTACATGTTCAGAAAAAGTTAGCATTGAAATTTGGATAGATATGTTGTTGCTGTTCAAAATGTAGATAAATTTCGAAATACGAAATATTTATTTATAATACACTTCATCCACACTACACTACACCTTCAATAGGTGGTCATTTAATAAATACATACATACATACATATGTGTTTGAGTCGCAATAAAAATAAGGGGACTAGATAACTTGCGTTTCAATATCAATGAAATTTATCTTGAATCTTTTTACGCAATCATTTCGTGAGACCCTTTGCTAAGCCTCACTTAAATTTTTTAAGAAGCCAAGTCCATGGATCCAGAGTATTCTGTTAAAGGTAAGTCCCATTTTTTTCGAAGGCCAGTTTGGTCAACGCTACCCAAATATCAAAAAATACTTTGAAAATCGTTTTTATATTTGCGAAACTTATACAAACTGAGAGATTTTGATGGCCCACCCTTCGACAAGTTGGTAGATTCCCTAAAGGATGTAATGCCACCAACATGTCAAATCAGTGTATGTGTGTACGTTTTGAAGAGAATATCGCCGCCTGAATTGAAGGTGCACAAGATATTCAATTGGGGCTCTGTCTGTGTAATACAAGGAAAAATTTGCGCAAAGGTATTAGCCTATACCCGTATAAAATCCAGCTGATACAGAAATTAAATTCACAAGACAATCGTTCCTTCGCATATTGTGCTCTGGAACATTTACACGCTGATCTGTTTTTCATCCCGAAATTGCGATTAGCTAATTTTTTGCATAGTCTTTGTTAATAAGCAAAACTGTCGAGTATGGATTGAGACCAATGGGCCTTTCAATTGGCCTCTAAGATCGTGCGATGTGACACTTTTCGACTATTTTTTTTTGGGGCTACTAATAAACCAGCAACCCCGGAAGAGAACAATGTTCGTGACATACGGTCACCATTGCCCGAAAAAGTGACACGAAATTGGACGGACAAAATGCACTTAGTTAAGAATAGCCGCAGTGGCCATATGTCCGGAGTTATGTTCAAATATTGATGACTTGACCTTTCTGAAGCACATCGATTTGTTTTATTTTTGTTTATAAATTGAAGGCGCCCTTGCGCTTGAAAAAAAAACACATTTGAAAAACAAAGCGTGGTGGAAAAGTTTAACTAACTTTTTTGGTGTTTGCGTGCCATTCTTTTAGTTTCGAATACGAGTTAAAACCACTGAAAACCGTAATTTGCTATTATCTGTCTCATATCATCAGCTAATTTTAGGATGAATGATCTTGAGGTACGTTGCGTGTAGTAACGTAGATCCCGTGTATTTCCGAAACTGATTTCATCATATTTTCGGTTTTCAACTGTCTGCAGTTATACAGTTTTGAAACAAATTCCGATTTATATATTCATCCTTTCAAATACAATAAAATAAAACAATAAAAACATTCGAAAGATACAACAAGGTGCCAACTGTTTCCCAGTTACTCACAGAGAACAGCAATGCCATTCCAAAGTCATTGAGCAGTATTTACTATGACTACTCCCAGATCGACTTGAATGTATGAGCAGTTCCCTCTTATTATCTGCATACTACTTAAGCATTAAATTGTGTGTTGCCTGGTAAATATTTACAAATCTCCAGTTTTATTGAAATCAAATTGTTTTAACGCGCATCACAAACAAAACGCACCGTCAGATGTAAAAGTGCTGTTGTACGACTATACCCAGTCCCACCTGAGAGACACACTGAAGGTGCAGATATAAAAGGCTAATTGTTGGATTTTCAAACCAACAACAAGCAATTCCAATTTGTTCTTCAGAATCGTTTATATTCGTATGTACATGTATCCGTACGTATTTTTTTCCATCTACCCTTTTCCCATTTCTGTTCCGCGCTGACGTGCACACTCATCCATACGGCAAACAGAATGTGTTTACCCTGCAATTAAAACATCTTTCAATATCCTGTCTGTTGATGTCGATGCTGGAAAAAAAAATATTCGTTTTTTTTTTATGATCCCGATTTTTCACCCCCTCGCTTCATATGACACCTTGTGCCCGACGTTGATTTTTGTAATTGCTCCAGGCAATTACTTCTTTCAGTACTATGTCTCTGTACCGATAGTGGGACACATGTACGATGTAGGATAATCTAAAAAAATCAACAAAAAATGGGAAAAATTTGAAAATTGAAAATTGAAAATCAGGAAAATCTAAAATTAGAATCTCGGTTTTTCTTCTGGTCCGCCTTGGCAGTATCCGTCTGATGAACTTGTCCATTGATTGTGATAAATGACGTTGAGCAAGTGCGATGTTGATGTACAACGCGCGCGCAATTGAGGAATTGGCGATGTACTGCAAAGTGATTTTAATTACTAGCAAATGGTGAAAAATTGAATTCTACGAAAGGGAGAATCTCTGCTTGGATGGATCTTTAGTGGATTTCAAGGAAATTTCTTTAATTAGTTTGTTATTGCTCAGTGTAGCGAAATAAATAAAATTAATTAGATTGGAGTTAATTAAATTAATATATAATTCGTGGAAACATGTGGAAGCTTATCATTTAGGAATTCCAACATTCCTACTGGAGAAAATGTGTGAGTCAGTTATGGAGTAGAGAGGACATTCCCAAATTACGAGTAGATTGAGTTCTGTTTCAACTATACGGCAACAACTTTACGATAATTGGAATGCGCTACGGAGACATGATAACAGCACAGCTGCGATTTAACACCATTGGTAGGAACCGTTGATAATTTAAAAACAATATTCGCACTATGGTAAAACATAGCAAATAGAGCCACAAGCAGTCGACAATGGAATAGGGCAACATTAGTTGAAATATTTTGAAAAGTGTAGCTTTAACAGCAATTTCAAAAAGAAACTAACACTTGGCCCTTTTAGTTTCCTGCGACGGTCGTATAAGGTCTGTTATGAAGTTCACCAATTGAAAAGAAGCCCCCTGTTTTTATGACTTATTGTCCATTTGGTAGGTGGTAAGTGCGTTGGACTGCTGACTGGAAAGTACGAGGTTCAAATCCCCTAAAACACCAGAACGTTTTTTCACGGTTCCACCTCCCGCGAATTCTATATAGACGTAGAGTAGCGGCGTTTTTCAACTTTGCCTACGAACGTAATTCCTTATGGAATATATGTACTTCCCTTCCAGTACAGTGCTAGAGAATGTACAGGGAGCAGAAGCCTGAGAGAAAGCTTATCCGATTTCAAATACTTTCTCTGGCTTGGTTAATGATTTCCTTGTGGGAATAAGGCTTGTTTAACCTTAAGTGTCGGGATAGCCGAAATTGATGTTCGCAATGATCAACCAGCACTGTGCCAATGGATGGCAAATAATTTGGGTACCAAGGGTCTGCTACTAACTCTCTCAATGATATTTTTGCGTAGAATTTGCGGAAAACATATGTACATATGTATGCCATTGATACTTCTTTAGGCACGTTAGTCAATTGAGCGACTGCCTCAGAATGTTCTGGAATACGTTCCACTGACACTACAACAGGAAAATTGATCTCCTTTACGAAAACTTGCACAACTAATTCATCTGAAAGCAGCTGCAAAGGATCATTGTGAATAGAAGGGATGGTTGGTTGAAATTCAGGATCACAAAGTAAGAGTATCCATCCTTTAATATGTGCCAGCATAGTCGCTTTTTAATGTTTGCAAAGAAGAAGTGTACAACAGAGTCTATCAATTAAGTTCGATTTAATTGATGCCCACTCCCAGATACCTTCTAAGAAATAAACAAATTTCAATAATAATTTCCAAGCCATGTCTCCTCGTCTCAGGCATTAGAACTCTTAGTATTAAGAACCCAAGTCTGCGTTACATATATAATTTTAATTAACTCAAAAATAACCTCTCTGCTCCAAGATCGCACGAAACAACAATTAGTCACTCCCACGTCTCGGGCGTACACGTTTACTACTCCTAAAGCCATTCTTATTTCACTTTTATCACCTCCCAACCATCCAACATTTCCTTATTGCGGTATCAAATTCGAATCCATTAGTTAATTCCCTGACGTTTATTTGTGTAATTTGCGTTCGTCGAATACAACCAAATTGACTTTCATACACCACGGGGTGTTCATTTCACATCACGATTTTACAAGAAATATGAAAAAAAAAAAACGAAACCTCCTTCCACACAATGGGAAACACCAAAGTCAACAAGGAACGTAACACATCCTAAATCCTACTTATTATTAACACCACCAATACAAGAGTACATCATTCCATTTCGTGTTATGTCGTTGAAATACTAGAACTACGCGGGGGGGTAAGCCCACAATAATAATGCGAAAGAAGGTGGTGGAGCACGTGACTTTCAGTCGATAACATTGTATGCAGGAATTGTGAGAAAGTACCAATACTTAAATGGGACTCAACTACATCTCATTTGAACTATGTGCACGTATCTAGGATTCGTTTTCTTTGTTTGTCCTTTTATTTCAACGTTGAGTTCATTGGATGTTTTATGAGACATTAGAGAACGAAAATATTTCGATTAGTCATGCGAGAGTCTCTAAAGTGCTTAATATGTGGACAGAAATTGTTATAAATCATTTGTAATTTTTAAGTGTTAACAAAGTGTTCCTGTCTTAGAGTGTTACCGGTAAAAAGGGGATTGAATGATGCAATTCATTGAGTGAAATCGACTTGAATGCGAGATCACATAATGTACATATTTTACCTTCTTTAGCTGGTTCCTTACCTGTAGTGGGGGGAAGTAGAGGTTAATTTATTTCAAACACTCAAGCTGGAAGTGTTATTTCCTTCTGTTCAGTCAATTAAGATTATTCAGAGATTGTATTGCAAAACTTTGAGTGCAAACAGCGCACGGATATCTCAGAATCATGCGTGTCATATTTTTCGCAGTAAATGGAACACACCTACGCTTTCAATGAGCAATTCTTGAACTGAGATGTTTTTCGTCATAATTATGCTTTTTGAGGGGCTTTAGATCAGGTTAGAGTGGCTGTCTATGCCAAGATACAGACGCATTTTGCAGCAACGAGGACTAGAGTTTCACACGTAATGTAAGAGCATACCCACAACTTGCCTTTTCGGTAGAATATTTATGGTCGCGCAAACGAGTTCAACAGTCTTGCAATATGTATCTGGGATGTCTCTGTGGCCTGGCACCCATCATAGGTGAATGTTAAGGATGTGATCTGTGGAAAGAGAGTTGGTTAGTACCAAGCTTAGCAGTTCAAAACCCTATCATTTAAATCAACTCCATACGCATCACAGTGTAATTCTCAATAATTTTCCGAAGAAATGCGTTTTCAAACATAACTTTTGATCAAGCATTGTAAGCACGGTATTGGTTATATGGAGATATAAAATTCCTGAGCCATTAAATAGTTTTTTGACATAAGTACATTCTGGTTTCTAATTTGTAAGATTTTATATATTGCCACTTTCTGATCTATGGATGTCATAAAAATGACAGATTGACCTTTGTAATTTCTCTGCTGATTGTTGTATAGAATCTCCACAGCTAGTATGGCATTATCATCTGTAAATGTGGTAATAGTGGTTCATTCGGTTTGTGGAAGATTAGTCGTATATAGAGATAGGGAAGGTCATAGAATGCTGTCTTGTGGCATACCAGCATTTATTTGTCTTAATCTTGAAGGCTCTTTGCATTTCTTTACTCTAAACATTCTTCTTGTAATATACGATTGCGATATTTTTTTAAAGATACTTTTTCAACTTCGATATGAAACTCTTTTTGCCGAATGACCTTGCTTAGAATGAGCAAGCTAAAAAGATAACTAGGTGGGTTTCCTTTGACAATTGTTCAATCAGACTATAAGTTCAGTTCTTTGGGCACATTTATCATTCTGCTATGAACCTGCAAGGAGAGAACTGCTAAATCACTCTGTTAAGTACGAGTATTTGAATCTCAGGAGGTCTTTTTGTTTACCTTTACGTAAGTTCTCCAGCCTCGTGAAGAAGTATCTCCTAAGTGCTCTTATTCCTCCGTCGGCCAGGACAGTGTTTATTATTGTCGTTCGTTCTTTCTGTTGAATTTTTGGAAGCATTTTTTGGTTTCTTTGACACTGATTTATCTAGGTTGTCAACACTAATGAGGATAATGTGGTGCTGTCTTATAATTCATTCGTCTCGGCAATAAACTGCATAAAAATGATTGCAAAATAAATCGACTGAGAGACTTTTAAAATATTGAAGATGATGGCAAACTGTTCGTAGATACATTGCCAAATTATGAAATCGAGTGTGAATCATTTTGTTTATCTTATTTTCCTATATACCCGCCCTGGTGACACTTCTAAGACCGTATTTCCTGTTCTAAATGCAAACCAAAATTGGCCACAATGTTGTTGTTGTTGCTTTCAGTTACCTACGTCTATCGCTCCAAATCCAAGAAATCTGGAAAACTTTACGGTAAATTATCATAATTTCTTCCGTGAAGCAAGTAAATGTTCTTCCTCCACCTTCTCCATCATCATCAACCAAAATGCATGCATAATCGCTTAACGCTTCTAACAATTCGCCTTACTCCTGCCTCCAACCTCAACAATATGCGTACACCATTTGACATAACGAAACCCGGTTGTCTGGAAGGAAGAACCCACTTACTCACAATGAAGCATAAACTAAGAATTATGAACGCATGAAATCGCTTGAATTCGGTTCTAGAACCAAAAGAGGTACGCAGAAGATGAAACCACCTACTTAAGAGTATTCTCTTGAAATTTATTGCCTTACAGGATCGTCTCCTTTCCGGCTGTGTAATCATGTTTGTAATGGAATGAGAGGATCATGATTTTCTTGAACATTCGCAATTAGTTTCACAGTCATAAGTGAAATAAAAAAATGGACAGCTGATGATTATTTATGAGAAGAAGTAGCGATCACCTGCAAGTGCTGTAGGTACTGCTGACAATTAATCGAACAGGCTACCTGTAAGAAGCTTATTCAATTCGATTTTCGCACCTTTCAACAGTGCTACATCAACAAATAGTGTCCTGTCGGGTTTTGGTGTATTTCCGCTTTCATCTAGAGTGATTCTTTCCTTTTTTTTGGGCCCTAGAGTGAGTGATGATGCCGGGGATATGATTATGAATTAATAGGTTAAGAGCTAGTCTTTTTTCTTCTCGTAGCACTTTGATTAGAAGCATTATTCCAAGCAAGTGGATGCCTTTTCTCTCAAAAGAAAAAAAAAAAGGAAATAAGTAAGTGGCAGGATGTATGCATAAATCATGAGTTTGCTAATAACTTGGTTTCTTTATGATAGATACGCGGTTGTAGATTGCATGTGAGAAAAGGAAATTCACATTTAGGTCGAGAGCCTTTTGAGTGTGGGCCTCTTGATTCACCTCTCGTGTACACATAGGGGAGCTTATGACGGATGCCTGCAGCCAGTTTATTTTTGCTGTCCTTGCAAATATTTCCAGAGAATGCTGTGGTAGTACTTGGAATGCTGTTTCTGAGGTTTATGTGGTGGCAATTAGGTATTGATGGTACTTACTCCGTTACTGGTAAAGGGACTCCTTGCAGATAATAATAATTTGCATATTGTGAATTTTAATGGAATGCATTAATTAGTGTGTAAATATGCATACATCGACTGCATGTTGTTACCCTTTAGTCTTAGGGGATAGAAAATAAAATTAATTTATTTCCTTAAAGTCAGTCTGAGTTGTGCAGGGAACTAAATACGTTGTAGTATGTAAATGTGCTTCCATGTCAATTTCTGACTCTGAGTTGCACCTGTTTAAGTTCCCTGACATCAGAACTATGTCTGATGTGAACCAAGAATATTGAAAACTGTAGTTTTTGAGACCAATGGAAATTAAAATATTGAATATTAGGTTGACAAGGCCAGAATATCTTTACTTTACTTTGGTTTGGTTGACGCTGCACTTAGAGGTGCGTGAGGCCACATCGAAGTTTGAATCTTCTCCTTCTACTGCCTCTACCCTCTGGTTTGAATTCAAAGGCGAAGCTTTGGGGTTAATCTGCTGCTTTTCATCTACTGCTTAAAGCGCTGAGTGCGTATCTTTCTCACTAGGTAATCCGCTTAAATCCAAAAAAAAATATGTTGTGAGTACCAAGAAATAACTCGCAAGAGAATGCAACACTTAGGCCGCTGCTTGTGAAGTTTTGCAAGGAAATTGATGATTTACGAGAATTAGCTTTTTACTTTAATTAGTTGCTTCCTATGAATTACGGTAGACCCGTTATGGCAATAAGTATTCTGCGTAAGCTTAGCTATAGATCGGATCACCTCCTCTTTACAGCGTATAAAATAATCCAACTCAATCTAACGTTGAAAAAGTTTACGCTTCTGCGCCATTCAGCAGGACTAGGATGAGTGTCATCAGTTCTTCTCGATAGAGTCGTGGTACTCGACTGCCTTCTTTGCTCAGAGAAACAGAGGTTCATAAGCGTGATTTCTTCTTTGGATGCACATAAATGCGTTGTCACCTTCACTTGATGCACCCCGGAAAAGTCTTAAGGCAAATTAACGATGAGTGTTGGACTTATGTAGCTTGCAGTTAGCAACATTTAAGCTGTCTTCTTAGAAAGTAAGAGACTATGCGATCATTTGTATATCGGTTTTACTTGCTGTCCACAAAATAGAAATTATCGAGTGAAGAAGCACCCTACAGCCTCGGATTAATGAACTAATCTTATTGTCAGCTACCTATAGCCTTTGGAGTTTTCTTTAGCTGGAGTTTTCTAGAAATTTTAATTTTAGGGAACTGTTACATGTCACATATCGAATGAACTGAGCAGACCTGATGAGTAGTTGAAAAATAATATCATCAGCCTCAACCTGCCTACCTTAGCAATCTCTACCATCAATTCGAATTATATGAAGAGATTGCAGGCTCTGAAAAATAGTGTCTGTGGCTTCTGTATATATCCTCTGTGATGGATTCAAATATTTTTGGACCGCAATGTTGCTCTGCATGACCCAATCATTTTTAATGCACGCTGTTTTCTTTTCTCATCTGTCGTAAAATAATACGAGAAAATTTTGGTCAGCCGATTTTAGTTAATTTACTGCTTCTACGGTATATAACACGATATGAGTTATGGGTGTTTTGTGTAGTATCACCTTAACACTTGGTAAAACTTTCCTTACTAATTGCCTTTATGCATAATTGCCAGAGCTTGTAGCAGAGGTAGACAGACACTGAGTCTTTGAGTATCTACCTCAAGCACATGTTTATTTTGTCACCTGAATTAGAGAAGAAATATCTAGATGTAACATCTAAAAAGCTGAGACCCGATAACTTGGACATCTTGGGGTTATGAATATCACCCCAGCAAAGCAAAACTTTAATTATAATCCTTAGTTAAAGTTCCCAAGAAAAGTCGGACCTTTTCTTCAAAAACGAAGTATGTAATTGCGAGTGCCCAGTATTGAGAGACTCGGTGGTTTAGTGGTATCAATTCTGTCAGTAAATCAACTAACTTTCAACCAATACTAAGCGATCTATCCAAGAATTGACATAAAGTTAACATGAGCATGAATAAAGTAATAATGAATCCTATGGTCTCCAGGATGATTCTGAAGCTTAAGCTCATCAGAAACATATTCTTGTTTTGCTCACATCATACAGACTATTATCTCTTCGTCTTCAGTGATGAACTCTTGTCCATCGTTAGGCAACTCTTTAGCTTGGGCGAACTATTAAATTGTTCAGTGTTTAGCAAAACTGGGATTAGTTTCGATTGCAGAAAAGACCCTCACGTGTATAATCCGAACAGAGAACGGAGATACAATTGGTTTTGTGGCTAAAGATGCAGGTGCATTGCGCAAGCCACCAGTGAGTTGAACATACGTTTTATTAAGATAATCTCTATGGGTGTACCCGTTCCAGAACTACGCCTATATGGAAGATGTAAAACAAATGACTTAACGAGAATGAAAGACTATCGTCTCACCTACAAGCTAGGTAAAACGTGTTTGTATTTAGTGCATTATCCGGATCATTCTATCGAGCTATGTGAATGGTCACTCCTAACCATTACAGATAATCATCTTTACACACGTCACAAGGACTCTTCTATTTTTGCGCTATTCCTTGTCTACATAGAAGTATGTATCTTAGGTATTTACATACATGATTTCCATGCGTAGGCTTGCATAGTCTTCGCATAAAAAGCAGAATGAAAAAAATAAAAATAATTGGAAACGGCCATCAAACACGACAACAGTTTGTACTCGTATGTATATCAACGACGATGCGAGTAATGGTCAACAAGTCCGAACACAAGGCCTTACACAAAATCTGGTTTCGATTCTTTTCCTTTCTTTGGATTGTGGTGGAATTACCAACCAGGAGAAAAGCATTGTTGCACATGTGCTTAAGCCGATTTCGTGGTTGATTTCTCTCTTTGTGAGCATTTTTTTCGTTTCTCTGCTGATGACAAAATCACCCAAAATAACAGAGAACAACAAGGAATTCCATGAAAATCCCTAAAAATGACAAATATTTTGGAAATTTTTGTGTCAAGGATCATGCCATTCTAAATGTTTGTACACAAAACCTAAACAAACATGAATAAAATATGAATAATAAGACTGCCAGTAACAACAGAACAGAAAAAAAAAATGGAAAGTAAAACCTGAATATCACGGATATCCTTTTTGCGGACATCCTTTGTGCTACATGGGCACGTCAGCTGCGGCTAACTACCGTAATAAAAGGGTTCAGATTTCATCACCCAAATAAGGATTATTCTATGAAGGGATATTATGATATCTTTAAATCCTCTTTCATTCATTGTTGGTGCTCTCACCATGGTCCTTGGAATGACGTAGTGAGTGAGTTTCTTGTTGAATTGCCAGTCAAGCGGAATGGATGCTGCTGTATAGAGTGACAGAGAGAGTATCAATCACTTGAGCGGATCTTTTGTTAGAAAAAAGAAACTTCAGACGACTATCGATTGACAGGAGCTGATTAACCATCATTGAATGAAACAAGTTACGTAGTTCGGAAGACGACTACCGAGAACATTTTCAAAACATCTACTCTGCACGAGTATCTACGTCTTAATTAACCCTTTTTGAGGGAAATTCTGTAGATTGTTATCGTGATTTACTGAATTCATTACAATTTTGTTTCTGAACGTAGAAGCAAGGGAAGAAAACTGATTTTAATTGAATCCTTTTGACGGTATTTATTTTCGAAGCATTTCTAAGTTACTTGATATTGACAGGGAGAAGGGCTTTTTTTGATTTGTTTCATGCAGATGGAACTGATTGGAAAAAATTGGGTCTTATTTATTTGACTTTTGGAAGGTTGAGTCATCATGGTTTTGTTCATCACAAAATGAATTGGAGTTTACTGTGCCCTTCCGGGAGTTCTAGATATTCACATTCATTGACCAACTGTCCTTTATACAAAGATAGGTCCAGTTTTTTGGCATGCTCTTGGCATATAGTGAATTTAAGGAAATCTTTACATGCGGGTATGTATTTTATTATCACAAAAATTCTTAAATCTTGAACGAAAAATACTAAAGGCATGTCCAAGTTAGTGCGATGGATTACTGAGCGGGTGGTTCGAGGTTCGAATCCCAGAAAACACTGGCAAGTTTTTGTACGGTCCTACCTCTCACGAATGTCTGGTAAACATCCGAGGGTAATAACTGTCAGGAGGAAGTTTCTAACAGAAAAGTCTTTCGGATACAACTCTAAGCAGTAGGTCCCTTCTATTTGTGTGGAAAAATATAACACGCACAACACGAATGGTCACGAGATGCTAGACCCTGAACCACGTACGATCTGTTGTGCTAAGTATTTGTATTTTTTAAATATATCCAGTGTACAGGGTTAGCATGCTAACAAACTAATAATTTTTTTCTGGATAGCCTTCCTTCGCAAGGTTGGTTGTCCAGATTAAATGATCTCGATGTGTCAACATGAGCTTTGCTCTTACTTCTTGAATGCAGAAGAACGAATCTCGACACTTTATCCACTATAAATGGAAGTACAAAAGAACTGTCTTACATTCATGTAAAAATTTTCCGTTCAAGAGGACAGGTCCTTTCTGCGTGTCACACATTGATTATGTCCATCACACATTAAATATATCTGGCAAGGTTTAATTGCTACAGTAACACCAAATACGTCGACCTTATTTCTTCGCAAAAGCCATTGGAAATATGGTGATGATAAAAAAAAATTATGTCGGGTCGTACTTGGAAGTTTTGCGCATCCTGATCTATGGATTGAGATAAAGATGTGATGTTCGATTCGGATTGAGCAACTTGCAACCGTGGTTGAGCTACTTTTGAGGATGATTTTGGGGATAACAGGTTGTTTCTTGAGGATCTGTAGTAAACTGGTTGCCGCATTCTTTGGATCTGATGGATCCTAATTTTTATGAAATTATCTGTAACTGAAATTGTATACGAATAAGCACCAGACAATGCCCTAACTGAGGGCCAGCATTAGTGCGAAATAAGGGCGGTTCAACTACAAACGTCATGTCAGCAATCACGGGATATATCCTTAAAAGAGTTCGAAATCCAAAGAAATTTTTTTGCGACTGTTTAGTCACCATGTACTAGTGTACGAATTACTTGTTACCAACTACTAGACCACCCTTCAATTTGAAGGCTTGAGCCGTGTAAAACCAAAATCATTTTGAATCATAAAAGTGTCTGTAAGCTCGATGCACTTAAATAGAAAAAAAATAGTTTATTAGCTATCTGTGTCGAAGCTATTCCTTAGTGCAAGTAGCCCATTCCCATAGACCTCTATGCTTGTACAGAAGCTCCTACGTAAATCTTGAATTCAGCTACTTTGGATTTTTGGTGGAAACAGGTGATCAATAAAAAAAAGAAACAAAAATACCTCTGCGGATTTATTAACCTATACATGTATTGCATAGCACCGCGTCTTACTCTCTGCTTTATCTTCAAGTTGAAATCTTTAATTTATTGTTTAAAATTTAAGTAGCTAATGTTTACTCCCCTTTACTCGTAAAACCTTCATTTTCACGATAATCCCATGAAAAATGCTGATGTGAAAAGCATTACTGCAACACATGTGAATCTGATTTGCCTTTTAATTAAAATTTCCCACATCACATGCTTTTCACACACACAAATACACGCACACACTCACCCGTATACCTTCGTTATTATCAAGAAAAGGACGAGGGCAAATGTGTGTTCTTCGTATGAAAAGTAAGTGCCACTTGGCTGACACTTGTAATCATACAAGATTGCGCAAATGAGATTAAGCCTCACACATAAGCGTATGCAGTTTGGTTAGTGGGAAAAATGAGTTAAAAATTGTTCACTTATAAATGTCTGCACGCCTTTCTCGAGGTCCTTGAAGAGTTTATAAAATTCATCTAGACATCATCTGTATAATGACTTTCAGTTCAAAAATCTCAGCACAATCATCATTATGGTCACTAAATGGAAACAATTTATCACCATCATCAGTTTTCTGTTCTCCTTTTTTTTATTACGAATTGTAAAGTGAAAAGTAATAGTCGGATAAGTGGGAATAAGTAAGAAAATAATAAAAGAAGTAAGGGAAATCTTAATGGATTCATTATCAATGCTGTTTTTTAATCGTCGTAGAGATTGGACCAATTTTTTTTATTGGTTTTCCAACGGAAAATTTAACAATCTTTAAAAGAAAAAATACATTTTGACATTGACAGATAATGAGTTGTGGGTAAGCATTCCATTTGATGAATTGACAAGGCGTTGTCGATTTTTTTTTTTTGTAAGCGGAATGTATTCCTTTTGAAGATAAAATTCTTTGTACGGATGATTAAATTAAAATCCATGAATCAAGGAAATTACCGAAATGAAAGTCTTAACGCATCTTAATGTCTGATAATGTCCTTTGGGGGCAATACCGACGACCGTAAGGTGGTGATGGTGACGTGTGAATTCGTATCCTTTGCTGATGGAAGGAATGTTTCATTTTAAGAATTGAAGGCAAAAGCAGTTTTCTGGCTCAAGTCATTAGTACAACTATCTGCCGCCAACTACACCTGCTTTCGCTTGTGTGCAGTTTGTTGGGAGTTTTCAGAATTAGTAGACTGTTATAAAAACATTTTTTCGCGACCACTTTTGAGTAGATGCATAAATTAAATAGATTCGATTCTTAACATTTTTCTGACGCATTTTTTTTTTGTTGTAAGAAACGCTATTGAACTCGAGTCGGTTAGACGGATGACAGCAAACCCCCTCGTTGATATGAGAGCTGCTGTTGGTCTTTTAAGAGTTCCTTCACCAGCAGCTTTTTTTGAAAAACACTTTGACTCCAGTGTTGAAACTCCTCATTGACCTGAGCTCCGTATATGACGAGGTATTGTATACGCATTAGTTGTGCATTAGTCTGACTGTAGACCTCACCGTTGTGTCCATCGGAAAAAGTATCCCCTCATCTATTTCTGAATGTTGGGCTGCATGTTTCTGGCAATTAGGTCAATAACATGTGTCTCATCGTACATTTAGATGTGCTTGCGTATTTCTGATTATTTAGTCATACTCAGCACGGCCATCGTTAGTGCCCTACCACTACGAAAAATGATGATGCGGATTTTGTACATGTGTCGTTAGACATACATATGTACATACATAATAACGTCATCCTCTTCACTTGATCAGCTACATTCTACGGATAAGTTAGATAATTAGCCAGGTTTTAACTCTAATCGTCTTTTCATACGCGGATCCGAACCTATTTTCATTGTATATTTCAGGTTTCAGGCGATAAATCTGTAGCACGTCTCACATGACAGAAAGAAAAGTCCTTGGTCATCCATCGCGTGCTTAGTAGTTTCTCCTTTCTCCGATTGCAACAAAATTGCGCAGTTATAAAAAGAAACGGCAATTCTTTCATCAAAATCCATGACCACCCAAGTGATTCATAAATCTCGCCACATCGCTGACGACAAATGGTACATTCGCGTCTCGTATTTTTATTCCTCCCAGATGTGTCAGGTATTAGTAGTTGGCGTGCTCAAAAGAGTTTCCACCACTTTTTGTTTTTGCCTCCTAAAAATTTAATTTACAAAAAGATTTACGATTACTTCTTAAACTTAAATTTGATTTTCGTTTTCTATTTTACAGATGGAAAACAGCAGCATCTAGTAGACTGTCGTTACATTAGGATCCCGCGCCAAGTGATTACATAAGAAGACAACTTCAAACGTTCACCATGAGACTTGACCAATAAAACATCATGTGTCTTCCGGGGAACGACAACAATCAAAGGTCATTTTAAAGAAAACCCAAAAGCGCTTAGATATGACTGAACGAAGCTTACACCAAGGAGATTTATAGCCTTAAGTCGTCGTCATTCGACCTTTCCTTTGTTGTAGTGTTCGAAAACAAAGAAAAAAAAAGATCTTAACTTATATAAAAAAAATAAAATAAAAATAAAAATAAAGCAAAGAAAGTGAAAATTAATGTCTGTGTGTGGTGAAAAGTGGTAAAAGAAAATAAATTGTGAAAATGCAAGAGTGAAACAAAAGCGAAAGAAAAATAAGTGAGAAAAATTGTTCTATCAAAAGAATTTCCCTCAGTGAATCCATCTTCGCCTTCGAGTCTCACAATCTACAGAGATTCTGGGTTGCTCGCATAAAAAATAGGTTTTCGTGCATTTTACATACGTCGTTGGCGGACGCCGGCAACAAGCTCGTCCATCACGACAGCAACCGAATACAAAATGGAATTCCTTAAAAGGAAGCATTTTTCATTGTGGATTATTACATTAATGTTAGCTGCATTAGCGGATCTCACCAGCGGACTTCAGGGTGTTCCAACATGGATGTAAGTCTTGTGAATGTTTATCTTTGTCTTAGCTCGTAACTTTTACGATTCCTCTCTTAATGACTGCACTCCACCTGATAATTGCAATTTTTTCTCACTCTCAATGGACAGGATAGTCACAACTCGATGGGTGTTTTGTCATAAATTTTGCAATTTATGGTTTTTGAAAGAGGCACCCAAATACTCGCCCACTGTTTGTTCGTTGTGTTGCGTGTCGGTCTGTGGATTAATTTTTAATCCTCTTGAAGTTATAATTTGAGGCGAATTTCCATTTACCTGATGAACTCGTTTTTATTTTCTTTTTTTTTTGTAAGAACACCTCGTTCTTTCCGAGTGGAAAATGAAGAAGTCGCATGCAATTAATGTTGGGAAATTTTATTTCGAATGTCTAAGGAAATGGGTTACTGGGGTTAACGGTAATGACACAAGTCATGGCGATAGAATGTGGGGGTGACCTACTTTGCAGATCTACTACATCAAATAAATTATGCTCGTAAATTGGCTGTTATGACAAACTGAGTCAGTTCGTAGGTGCTGCCGAAAAATGACTGGACTTTGAACAAAGGTAAATTTTTTCTTGTGAAATATCGTTGGTTAGATACTCAATCTCATCAGAGTGCAAGGATCTTTTACATGCGATCATGTGGTATTAGGTAAAGTTCTGGAAAATGTTCGTACGATTTTATGCAAATGGAGACAACTCGCACTGAGTTGGAGGCGGTAGAGGGATCTATTTATGGAAAGCCGGACTCGCCGTACTACAAATATTTCAAATAACCGAAATAATTTAAACCTGCCTAACCCTGCGCAGTGTCGGATCATCGTTTAATGTCAATTTAGTAAACAAAATGTTAAGTAGAAGACGGACGATAAGACATTGCCGCTGACATATTTACAAGTTTAATTTTGCTTCAATTCCCCCAAATAAGTTAGTTTCAAGCCAAAATTAAAACTCTAGTACAAGCTCTACAACTGCAGGTCATATAAGGGAATAGATAACCTATCCTAAAGGTGCAAAGCACCCTCCGTAAAACCTAAGTGTTTACTGGCGGGCTACAAAGGATTGGAAAATTTTCTGCCTAGCTGTAAAAAATGTATTTTTAAGTTCAAAAATATCTGTTTTTCTATGTTGTGTTCATTGCACTAAACGAACTTGGTCTTCACTTGGTCCAACGTTTCTCCTATGAATTGAGTTCATCTCTGTAGTGTGATTCTGGGAAGTGTGTAAAATACACATCTACGACTGCAATCACTTCCATTTGATCTGTGACTAGGGAGGATGGTGCACTATTTCGTACCTTTTTCTCTTGAAGCTCTTTTTCTTAACTGTCTGATAGAATTTCCTTCCGGACAGGTGGAAACAGATACGTGCCTAGCCATGTTTTTTTTTTTTTTTTAAGTTTTAAGTGTAAGTTCCCATTGGGTTTCCCAACTTTGCTCTGATAAAATACCTTTAAAATACACCCAGAATTCTGGGTGAAGTTACAAGGATGGGTAAATAGAAGTTGTATTTTCACAAAAGCTCTAAAACTAGAGAAGGGTTATGAAGTGCATTATGCTGTTCGTCGCCAGAGTCAAATAAGCGTTCGTCTTTCAAGCGTAGCCATTTGTAATCTTAACGCAAGAAATTAAAGCCTTAGTCGACCCTGTAAAATAATTCTCCGAGGATAAAGGCAGGCAAAATGAATGCTCCCAAATATCTGTAAGGAATCTGAGTAATTTTTGTTGTATCTCAGTAGAAAAGACTGAAGATAACGTATTTGCCTCTTTACAGGGGACTACTCTTTTTCTGGACTTCTGAGTAAAAGGCTCGAATTTCAAGTCCCAAAAACCTCAGATTAGCTTCTTCATAGACCCACCTCTCACGAATATCTGGCAAACTATTCGAAGATGATAATAAACTGTACGTTCTTACCATGAACAAGGCTCTTGTCTGCTTACCATACTTTATAGTTGGAATAACGTATTTTTGTACTGCAACCACCCTAACTATTTCTGGCTTATCGATCACAGTACAAGGAATTTGTTCGACTGCATTTTATTATGTGACTGCTGAGTTTTGCGGAGCCTTCAAAGCGCAGAAACGATATTTCCATGAGGCACACATTAGTCACTGAGTTTATAAGAAATAATTTCCTTTCTTTACTCTGCATAAACGGAACGTGGGATAGTCTTTGTAAATTTAGTTCAGCAGGTTGTAGATTTCTACATTGGTTTCGATTGCCTTTCCTTCAGTTGCGGCTCTCCTATGTACGAATGAACCCCGAAGTGGGGATAGATGGGGGATTCGGTTTTATTCCGACTGACACCGGTTCCTTGGCTTTCACCTTATCCTAAGCCCCATTATTGCGAGTGTATTTGAATGAAATGAAAATAAATTTCTACTCCAACACTCTAAGGCGTATACAGATTCATTTTATCTAAAACTTAATTAGACCACTTATATCCTATCGAGCAAGCCATTTGCTTCATTCCCCCAACCATTCGCTTATTTTTATTTTTTTTCTCCGCACTGATCCTCATATGCAAATAAAATTCTTAGTGTTGCTGCACGGCGGTGCATTATTACGAAAGATCACAAGCCAACAACAATTTGTCTCCTGTCAGGAAAAGTTTCCATCACAAGTAAATCATGCAGAAACGTACTTAAGCCACTGAGACATAGCGACTTCGTCACCCCACACACACTGCCTGGCTAGAAGATTTACACTCTCAACACAGACATGTATCTTGTTCCTTGTTCACTCCCTCCGTTGATTGACATGACTGACATGCTTTGGTTAGCCACAAAAGCCATTAGTCCGCTCTGCATGTACTAAGCCAAGTCCCATTGATGTTGTGATCTGTGCAATGAATTAAGTAAGTAACACGCTCGCCTCTTCGTCGTCCACTCGTACTTCTGTTACAAATAAATCAGATGCAACGAGCTCTACCGGGGTTAATTTGTAACTAAGACAGTGCCGGGATACATGTCGAAAATAATTACCCTGTGAGTTTAATGTGGAGGTTGGGTAATAGAGGAGAAGTTGTGAGATTGCGTTTTCACTTTTGACAGATTTTAAGGTTGACGAAGAGAAATTTTTAGATTTTCAGATGAATTCAATAGCGAAACACACACACAACCAGCTGTGTGGTGACGAATCTCTAAGTTCCATTAATTTGAACGCCTTTTTTCGTTTCATCCTCTATAAATTTAACTGACCCACAGAACATTTTGTTGTTATCTACTTAGTGTTGTCACAAGATCTTGACAAAGAACAGGTACAATGCTTTCGGTTGACTCTTGGCCGCCGACTTAACAAAAGTTAAGCATACCAAAGGTGTGTGTGGGATACCCTTAAAGAATCGTGGAATTATTTCTGTAAAAGTGAGTTCCATCCTACTCACAGAGTTTCCATTCAAGATGTAATTTTTTTGAAAGGCTAGATAATGTCAAGGTTTGATCGTTATCCGATTAGAATGTCAAACACTACTATTTATGCCTTAATCTTTACTAAGATGACAAATACTCCTATTCTACTGATGACGACGGTCGGAAAATACAGTAATCATAGGATCAATGGCAAATTTTGACAGTTCTGACAACCACACTACTTTATATCAAACAGAGTTTAGAAAGAATTTGTTTTTATTTGACATCAAAATAATGAAACGTCAGATAGTTTCAATTTGAAGAGTGCTCGGTTAGGGTTAGAGTGCTTAGAAGATGACATTAGAAGGGAATACGAAGCCTGCTTTGAAAATTGTGCTTTAATTTCTTAAAATATGGTGTCTTTTTTCAAGCCCGAGATAGGACTTGAAATTCAAACAAATAGCGAAAAAAATAGCACTTAATCAAAAGCTTTCTTCTGATCGAAAGTCGAATTCATTGCATTGAAATTTATAAATAATTTTTGGCATATTGCCACCGCGGCTTTTAAAGAATTAGAGTCTATAGTACCACTAGAATGAACATGAACCAAAGGATGTAATGGAATTAGCAAGGTGTCGTCTGGATTGGTCTCACTCAATGTGGTACGATTTGGTTTATAGCCAAACGAAGCCTTGATTCCTGCACCAGTTGCATTTGATGTGAGACGTAGGCGCGAAATTTCCATGTAGTAGATGGGCAGAACCACAATTGCTACGACCTACGACCAATCAATAAATTTGTATCTTTTACTCACTTTCGATCACAGCGGCAATATTCTCTTTAGTAAGCACATTCATTGGACGTGTTGATGGTTTTGCATCATGTAGAGAGAATGTGATATGAAATCAATCCCCATTTCGACTGCTGGCTTCCTCAGATAGACCATTCTATGCACCATTAAAATCATGATATCGTCTTAAAGTTGCAGACCACTTTTTCTAAAAACCTTATAAACTGAAATGTGTATGGGCTGCGTTAAGCGATTGAATCTCCATCTGAGAGTTGATAGGTTCCCAAGCACTAATTTTTTTTTGTGGTCCCGCTCTATAGTTCATTTGCCATACAAATCCAATCGATTGTCAATCCTGGGCCCGAAGCTTCACTGAAATCAAAAAACTACAGGATTTCCACAGCACCCTTGCACCTCATCCAATTTCATTCTGAACCCTTCCTTGTAACATTTTGATTATTTCCATCACCAATGAACTCTAAATCTCTAAATCTACGTATTCTGAAGTCATACATCAGTCGTGCTCTGGGCCTTGTTCCGATCTCGCTTAAGTTACATACTATAGCAACTATAGGACACAGAAGCAACAGACATGGACACTTCTTAAACCATTTCGGAAGCAGTGCAGCGTTTAGAAGATTAGAAAATCAATTTACATCATCTTTGCATTTCGGGATCGTACCTTTGGCATGAGGAAACGGACGAAGCTATATACGGACCTGCCTTCACGCCTTGTTGTTAGTATTAAATATGCATACATACTACGAGAAAGTCACTCGAAACTACAATAACTTAACTATTCAACAAAGAAAAGAACTCTCGTTGTATTTTCCCAGCACACTTTGTACGATTGACTTCATTCTTTATAATGCTCGTTTAAATTCTATTAACGAAACTCATCAAAACGCTTTCATCGCCGTGTTAACCCGCGCAGTTGGATTAAAAGGATAATCCTCTAAACACAAAAAACCCCAATAGCTTATACTTTCTCTATGCAAATTGAACTGAATCACGCAAAGGTAATTTAAACGCCACAATAGTGAATCATCTCTAGGCTTATTTTAAAGATTATAGCTACCAGAAAACTTAAATTTATTTTATGGTGAATAGTGGAGGTTGGATTTCTTTCCCCTTTTATTTTGCTACCCAATAGCTGCTGTAGACGTCTGCGCGGCATCTCTTCTTAATCTCAGCGTCTTAAAAATGCTATAAACTGCATTCGCTTCTAAAATCTCTTAGCATGCGCGAGGAATGTTTACAAATACCATTCAAAAGATACTCGAATCAGACTTTATTCCCCATTTCGAATTTATTTTATTGATTATGTTTACGATGCAGACTTATCAGCGAAAACCAGTTGCCTTCTGTTGTGCAGAATCCAACACCTTACATCTCGGTTCTTTGAAAAATTCCCTAATCACAGTTCGTTCGTAAATTAATTGCACGCAGTACAAGAAGAGAAAAAATCTTCTTTAACACGCAACTCATCACGTACATAGAAACATGTTCGTACAAGTAATACAATCCTCATTAAATTAATGCCATTAATAAAAATATTTTGATTGGTTTGATTGAATCAAGTCCAAAGTTTCCTTCCCTACAAAGAAATAAATCAAGTGTCCCTCTTCGATGCACTGTTGTTTGAGTTTTGATTGTGCCAGTGCCAGTGCCAGTGCCATGTATCTAAACATGTTTAGATACAAAATAATCATAACACTGCGATGCAAAAGCATTGATTGTGGCCAAACGACGAGAATATCTTGGGGGAAAACAAAATAAAAATTAAATTCATCATAAACAGTCATGAATGGGACGATCTTAAGTGGTCATTAAATTCGTTTCCATATATTCTTTTTTATTATCAACACTGAGTGTATATCGATGTCAAAATTGTTATACGTTTGAGTTTCCTTATTGGATGTCAACAACGGTGACGAGGGGGATCAGGCGAGTATGTACCAAAACGTTTGAGGAATGAATTTGGATGTGATAAATGGAATTATAATACACGATCGGAGGAATGTCGCTGATATGAAAGTCACATTATTCCTTGGGTGGCCTCTCAGAGAATGAAGATCTTTTGAGATTTTATTGCTCATAATATGACATATTTTTATATTTTCTTTTGGTTTATTGGATTCATAACAGGAAAGCTGAGAATTTAAATTAGTTAATAATTTTTTCAGTGACTCGTTTCAGAATTACAAAAAAATGCGTCGAAGATTTCAATCGTTTTATAGATGTTTTTATTGATTGGTAGTTCAACTGATAGACACTTTCCATTAAATTTGACTGAACAATTGCTTTGTGGGCACCGTAGCTCAGTGGTAAGTGCGTTGGACTACTGAGCGGGAGGTTCGAGGTTTAAATCTCAGAAAACAGCACCTTTCGCAAATATCTGACAATCGTCCGAGAGTAATAATTGTCATTCTACGACCTACGACTTAAAAAATGGGTTTCAGATATGGCTTTAAGTTTCCATTTGTCCGAAAACACGCAAAACATGGTTGGGAGAAGCTGGGCTCTGGACCACATACGGTTTGTTCCGCCAAATAATTAACTTTTTTTTTTCTGAACAATTGCTTTTGCTTAAAACTTTAGTCGTTTGTTTAAATTGCCTATAAAAGTCCTCCGCGAAGATGTCTCTGATGATCTTTCGCCAGCTTAAGATCTGAGTCAAATTCCCTTATTTCGCAACATTCTCTAGCATTTGGGTCTTCGTCCTTTAAAGTCATAGACATACTGCTGGAGTGAAAAGAAAGTGTATACGAGTTGATGATGACAAATTTTCGCTGCGGTTTCAATTAATCCATAGTATGGAATGAATTATGGTTTCCTCAAAGTTGTCGCTTCAGATTATAAAACATCTACGGATTACCAAAAATAGGCCTACTCGAACCTCTCGAGTCGATATAACTACGAAACTAAAGCTTTAATTCACCGAAAAGAAGGCTAAACAAACAGCGGTCTTGTTCTCCTATCCACAACGTACAGTACCCCAACGGAAGTCAACGCCTTTTACTACTTAGAACACTAAATGAGTGGGTTTTACAAATAAATTATAACTCCTCTCTAAAACAAATCTAAATTAACATCAATTGCCAGAGTTATGGTGAACGATAAAAAACAAAAGAAAAACATTTTTCCTCATCACAACTCAGCTCAAAGCCCGACACGAGTTAATGTTGGCGCTCCTCTTATTAATGTCAATTTACTCCGTCATCTCCACTTAGAAGTGCAGCATGGCGATTTCTAATTTGTTTGAAAAGAAAGAAATCAAAACACGACTTCACATTAATTTTCAACTCTGTTACACCTTTGGTTACACGAAAGTCGAACCTTTTCGTTAACAATTACAATCACGATCATTTATCCTCAAGCTTTCAATGCAATCCACGGCTGACTCTGAAGGATTTTTGTTATGCAACTAAAGTCAACAAGTCAGCCGAACGAACGCCGCCAACTACTACTGCGAAACGAGAAAAGCCAACAGCTCCCAGGAAGGCGAATTCAAATGGAGAGATCGTGTCGGAATAAGTGATCTTTAAACACAATTTATGCGATAATTCAATCTGATCTTTATTGCATCTGTCTTGTCCCGGCTTTCGTTGGTCTCTTTTTGGGTAATAAAACAAAATTCCCCTGAAAAAAAAAGAAAGAAAAACTGTAGCTGTTACAGGGAATTATAAAAAAAGAACCATAAACTCAGAAGAAGTGAGAGAATGAGAAGAAAAAGCGAAGAAGAAAAGAAGACTGCATCAAATTGATCCGTGGCATTATTTTTACGGGGCTAGCGAGATACGCCGCAAGACTTAACCCAAAATCGTCACTGTCGACAAAGGGCACTGCTTGACGTCCCAACCGTTAATTAAAAGGCAATTAAAGTCGGTCAATTTTTTGTTTCTCTGCTCGCCATGCTTACCATGTTGTGGTTAAACATTTTCGACTCGATCTTTGGATCATTTATTTTAGAAGTTTTTTACCATCTGGTCTGCGGATGGATACGAATACATTTATTGCTTTCAAATTAGGTGAAGTTTAGTCTCCTGTTGTGCACCACATAATCATCTGTCGGATAATATTTTTGGATACAAAATCAGTGATATTCACACGAATGGGTGACTTCGGGCTTCTTTTTTCACTAAATGGTGTGTTGTGTTATAATAAGAATCACACATGCTTAAATTGAGTCTTTTGATGTTTCGGGTGATTTCTAGGAAATCGAAGACCAGACTGCTCGTAGATAGTAATCAAACACTCAAAATTGACTTTTGTAAACTGTTCATTTAAACTTAATTGGGATCACTATGCCACAAAATTGCCAACAATGAATTTAAACACGTATTTGAATAGTGTGAGAGTGAAAGGACATGTAGGGCTGTCATGTTCTCACCGAATAGAAATCTCGTTTACCAGTGTAAATTTTGCGCAGCAACCAAAAAGGGCTTTTGTATAGCTTTAACAGTAGCCTTTCTGGCTGAGAGGTTATTGTTGAAACTTTGCATCTGTTGCACTTTTCATCAGAGCTGTGTTCCTTCTGGGAGAAAGCGCCTTTTCTTTTTTTTATAAGCTGCATTCAGTACGCGGAAAGTTTAATTCGAAAAGTCGTTGTTAATCCCGTAGTTTGGGCAGACTCCTTAATTTCGCGGTCAAAAGGATAAGCCTTCTGTCTATGTCGCTAGTAGCCTGATTTATTTTGACTGATCTCAACTTCTTCACTGAAACACTGCTAGTCACTTAAATCGGTGTTGAAATTTTTGCTTAGCATTGGAATTCTGTCGCTGTTGTTATGCAGCAGTCCCAATGTAGAGCTCCAATGAAAAACCTTGTCCTTGATATATATTTTATCCTGTCTGACGTACGTTTTCACTGATGGGTTTAGTTCGCTTAGTCGCCTTCTGATCTTTAGTAATTAGCTTCATTTTTGTCGCACCGTGATGGGGAGATCTTTGAAGACAATGAGCCCCGTGTTTCCAAATACTTTCGAAGACTTTAGTACAGAAATCACCTGTTCCTTGGATTCATTTTTGGATTCGATTTGACGTCTTGGTATGTTTTTAAGAGGTGGAGTCGGTTTTTGCGAAGTAATTGCAGATACCTTTTTTTTCATCTTGGCCTTCTTGAGTTGCAGTTGATAGCAAGATTGTTTTCATTATTTTTTTTCTTCCAAAATTGAATCTAGTGCTACGTATTTTTTTGTTTCCAACGTAGTGACTTTGGCGGATAATTAAATGTTCAGAGCCATGCATAATTTGTTTGTTTGCGATCGCTTCGATGTCAGACTTTTTTACCACATTTTTCATTTCATGCACAAGAGATGCTGTTTAATGGAAAACTGTCTTTTGTTCTGCAATTAGTGTGGGATATAAAGTCGACCGTCTTACATCCTTCTTGTTTTGAAATATGGCAAATTGAAATCACGTTGCAAGTCCATTAAATTTCGAATAAATTTAAACAATTTTCGAAAGAAGTCTCTTTGATGCACACTCTATTTGAAGAACGCATACACATCCATAAATAGTCAACGAGAAATTAAACAAAGTCCATTAAAATTCCTCGAAATCCATCGCACTATACCAAGATATGTATCTTCAATTAAAGCCTATAAATATCCACCTTAATTAACTGCCAGCCATAACTTGGTGTTTGTTTACAAAATTTCCAATCTCAAAAGGCAAAAACCCCAGCTGTCCGTACGTAAAGAGCTTCTTCAACACACCATGTGACTGTCTTGCCACAGCCGCACCACCACCCACCATCATCACACATCTGTGTTGTGTCATCGATTTTGTGTTTTCTTGTTGATTTGTTACGAGTATAAGGTTATAACCGACCCGAGGACTGCCACTGTAGTATCAAAGACCCAACTCGACATACGGAGTTTATTAATCTCTTTTTGTGATTCTAGTAGCGTAAATAAATATACACACTCGCGCATCCGAATTGAGTCATCCTTCATCGATATTATGGACAACGAAACATTGCAGCTAATATTTCAGGCAACTGCAATTGATCGGAAATAGCTCGTTGGATGGGAGCAAAAGTTCACTTCCTTTACATTAGAAGTAGAAAAAAAATAAATAGAGAATCACACTCGCTATTGGGGGTAGTATCGAATGACACACGAGGACTGCTCTATCATTTTCCGCTTTCGACTGCTCTATTCACCGATTGGAATCCCTTTTTGGACTGCAATTAGTCCCCTCCGGTGGAGCCGACATATCCACATCGGTATGTGGTGGCATTGGAATTTTTCTTTGCTCTCATAACAGTGGATGTTCGTACATTTGTTAGGTAGTCTGGGGTTTTTTGTTGCATTAAGATGGGGATAGGTGTGTGTAGAACAGGTTTCCAGTCTCTGATTGATTACTAGATATGGATGGGTTGCACTCTGTAATTTTCTGTGACGCCGACCGGGGTTATTTGTATGAATTTGATAGCCTGGTGGTAATGGTAGACTTTGAGATACGTTTTTATTAAATGTTTGGTTACTCATGTCGAGGCCATGTATCTACGAATTATGGAACATGAAATAAAAAGGGCAAATGCTAATAAGTAGCCTTTTCGGTGGAAAATGGTATAGATACATATGTATATGCAAATAGATCCACAGCCGCATAAAGATATGTGTGTATACCCTCTGAGGTTAGATGTTATTTCATAACATCGTTGAAATTTAGGGACCTGTGCGAAACGAGACGAATCCTTAAAATTGAAAAAAAAATCATTTCGTCGTGTAAAATGTGGAGTTCAGGTATTTTCAATTTTTTCGTAGTCACAGTTATCGCAAAAAAAAAACTTGCTGCTTTTTAAAAACATTTTGTAAACTGAGGGCAGGTTTGACCTAAGATCCTAGACACCGGCAATGCGTTGCGTATTCAGAATTTAAATTGTTAAAGCTCCACGCTGACCAAAAGTACCCTCTATGTTTTAATGACCAGTTTTTCTTCGTTATTTTTTAGCTAGATTTGCCTTAAGCACAGATGACTGCTTCTAAGAATGCCTTTTTAAGATAGCTTCCGCAGCTGATGCGCTACACAGACATTGGGCAGCTTACCCAGCCTGGAAAGGCCGAGTTTTTTTCTTAAGCAGTTTGTATAACTTTTTTTAATTTTGGATTCTAAAAACATTTATTTCATGCTATAAGTTTGTTGTTTGAATTAATTGGATCTATAGACACTGTCATATGCAGAAAGACACATATCTCCTCAACCTCCGATTACCTATCTGTCAGCTATCGCCAACACACTTAGATCGAAGATAGGTTCATTGCGATACCAAATGGATTATTAAACCAATTTGAGGTCCTTATGGAGCGTGGGAGGCTCCTAATGTGTGTATTTTCAGTTCGCCTAAATCATTGTAATAAAAGGCTCCTAAGTGAAGCTTTCTTCCTTGAGACAGAGCTGGGCAGAGAAAGGTAAAGAATGGTTTCTTCTTCTTCTTCGTCCATGCGGCTTTTACAAAAATCGTTCGAATATATGTGTGTATAGAGCTTGTTACGTTCTTGCCTATTAGGCAGTGCGCAGTGATGACACTAGAGTTAAGCTCGGTAGATGAATAAAGAATAAAGAATAAAGAATTTCAAGTCCTTGGACTCTTGTCCCTTACTTACTTACTTAGGTGGCGTTACAGTTCGGGGTGAACCTGGGCCTCAACCAACAAGCCTTTCCAGTTAGCCCGGTCCTTAGCTAACTGCCTCCAGTTGCGCACTCCAAGTTGGTTGAGGTCCCTTTCTACTTCTGCATGCCACCTTAGGCGAGGTCTTCCTCTACTGCGTTGTCCCTCCGGGTTAGATCCGAAGACTCTGCGGGCCGGAGCATTTGTGTCCATTCGCTCTACATGTCCTAGCCATCTTAGGCGACTGATGCGCAGTTTTTTGACTAGGTCGATATCGCTGTACAGCTCGTAAATTTCGTCGTTGAATTTTCTCCACCAAAGCCCGTCAACGCAAACGAAGCGACCAGGGATATCTTCATCCGCTTTCGATAGAGTCCATGCTTCAGCGCCATAAAGTAGGACTGGGATGATCAAGATCTTGTACGGAGTCTACTTAGTTCTTCGAGATAGGGCCTTACTACTCAATTGCCTTCTCAGCCCAAAGAAACAGCGATTGGCAAGAGTAATTCTTCGGTTAATTTCCGCCGAGATGTTATTGTCAGAATTAATAGCAGAGCCAAGCTAGACAAAGTCCCTTACTACCTCGAAGTTAAAGCTGTCGACTGTGACGTTCTGCCCGATTCGTCGATGTTGTGTGTCCCTTCTTGTCGACAGCATATACTTTGTTTTGCCCTCATTTACAGCTAAACCCATTTTGGCGGCTTGTGTTTCGATACTAGCTGTGTTCTGCGAATTATGTCAATGTCGTCGGCATATGCTAGTAGTTGCACAGACTTTTGAAAGATTGTGCCTCCGGTGTTGGCTTGTGAGTTTCGCACAATTCTTTCAAGAATGATATTGAAAAATTCACATGACAGCGCATCACCTTGTCTAAATCCTTTTTTGACATCGAAGGTCTCGGTGAGGTCATTACCGACCTTGATGGAGCAGCGAGCGTTCTCCATCGTCATCCTGCACAGACGAACGAGTTTGGCAGGGATGCCAAAACTAGACATGGCTCTGTATAGCTCGTCTCTATAAATGCTGTCATATGGGGCCTTAAAATCGATAAAAAGATGGTGAGTATCGATTTGGACTTCTTGGGTTTTTTCCAGGATCTGCCGGAGTGTGAAAATTTGATCGACTGTGGACTTTCCTGGCCTGAAACCACACTGATAGGGGCCAATCACGTTGTTGACGAAGGGTTTCAGGCGTTCCCACAATATGGCAGATAAGATCTTATACGCGATGTTGAGGAGACTGATGCCTCTGTAATTGGCGCAGTTGAGGGAGTCTCCTTTCTTGTGAGTCTTGTCCCTAGACATGTTATACTACTTATTCACTTAAGATATCAATTGTCCAATTACCCATATCTATACCAGAGCTTTTAAAAATAGTTTCTGTCGAAAATTCGCTTCCCAAATCGCATTACGTGCAGCTAAGGCCCGGCGCCAGTACAGAGAGACGATGTGAAAACGCGCTTGTCTTCATGAATTTTCGCCAACTTGATTATGGACTGGTTCATTCAGCCAAACCAGTTTCGTCTTAACACTTGAAACTTCTCCTCACGGTCCACCGAACCAATGAAATTTTCTATGAAAAAAAAAGTTCGCTAGAAAAACAGCATCATGCTGCTATCACTCTCAACACTATCAATCAATCAAAAAATGGCGCGTATGGCGCATAATTCAGCGGCGCAGCGTGGCCGTCTTTTATCTGTGCGTTCAACGAAAACCAGACTGAAATTCGATTCCTCTTCGGGGGTATAATTTCACCACCATTTTCTACGTACATATGTATCTATCTCCACACTATTCCATCCGCACTCTAATTATAGTAATTTTAAGATTGGATTTTGATGTAATATGAAGTGTAATTGGGGTTTCGGGCGATGCCGTTACTCCGTGGGGCTTTTCCTCTTCTCCTCGCCTCTGAGATTATGGAAAAATGTTCCTCAAGGCGAAAGGTATCCTTTTTTTTCTGTTTTTCGAAAGCGTAAATTAAGTTGTTATTTTTAATCGGTATTTTGACGCAGATGCTGGAGAAGATGGTGTAACTACTCCTTAATGTAAAAGCTGTAATTTGTGGCGCACAATTGCTGTGATTTGGACAGATGAGCTGATGTGTGGCGAACACCTGCATGAGGCACGAAATGATTTATCTTTAAAAAGCAAGCCGACAGAATATCATTATGAAATGGGCACGACGACTTGTCACAGATATGTCAGATGTTCGAGGATGTTATGTGCCTGTCTAGGCGTGTTAATGCAGCCAGTGGCTTTGAAATAATAAGACAATGCATTGATTTATGTTATTTGATGGGTGTCTGTAGATAGTATTTCATTGAAAAGTGGGTGTCTTTTTAAAAAAAAAACATTCACAGTTTGCATATTTTCGCTACTGTGATTCCTTCACGTTTTTCTTTGCATTGAACAGTTCATTAATTTTAGTAGGACTCAGGCATGCATGCAGATAGGTTTTAATAAAATGAAGAATAGCCAAGCCATTGTTTATGGTAAACTTGTTAGTTTTTGTAGTTTCGGTAAAAAAAGCCGTGCTGTGTGAGGATCAATAGAACCCGATATTGACGCTTTTGTCAACTGCTGTGTACAGAATAAGGCTGAGTTAAACACTCTGGACATTCCCATTTCTAAATGCATAAATTTGCTTTTTAGACGAGTTTTGGTTGGCATTTTTAGATCTACGTCGACAAAGTGGAATTAAATAAGGAAAACCTTAGGGTGAGGTGATATGATGTCGCAATGCATGTAGTAGGTAACTGTTTGCTTCTAACTAAGCCGGACTATGCTTGAGCTCCAAATGGAGAAAATCTTAGTTTCTATAGCTACTACGCCTAAAAAGTAGTTTACTGCTTAGTTGCCGCTGAAAATAAGAACCAGATGCAACTGGCCCAAGAACACCTGTACCAAACCTAATGAATGAATGTAGCTGCGATCAAATTCTCCAAAAACCGTGAAATCTATCCATTCCTCCAACAAAAACCTTGGACAGAAAAATTTATGACTTTTAGCGGAAAGAAAATCTGATCTTAAGGATCATCCTATGTTATGTTAACAAGTTGTAATTCCTCTCCATTAAAAGGCACCAAGCTTCCAAGATCGCCTGATCTTTAAATAAGGGATTCGGTCCGTGAAACCCGTGAGGTGATATTTACAAGACATCTTGGCTTTAATATTAGCGGCTTTTGGCCCAATTTCCAAGGTAATATATCTGACGTATCTATGTATGCCTTGGGAACTACAAGACAGATGTGTCTTACTCCCAATTCCCCCTTTCTGGACGCATAATCAATTATCTGGTAGAGTATTTTCTTTCGAATAAATTCAATAACTAAACGTACTCTGCTTTCCTGCTTATTGTCCAACATTCCCTGCCATTCTTCACGTTGGCGGTGTTTATTCGCAGTGCCTTGCAAAACAGAAATCGATCCGGTTTGTGAAATTTACGTTTACGAGCTAATTTTTCTTCTTAACAGCTGTAGTTGTTGACACTGGCGCCCTAACCGCCTAAATGATTCGTTGTATTCGGTCTTATCTAAGTTCCTTAAAAATAACCTCCTTTTGCATTTTTTTAAACGTTGTAAACTCTTATAGAACGGTTCGTTGATTTTGCGCTATGATCTTGATTTCATCTGAGTACCCCAGCGGCTGGTGGGATTTCTGAAATATAACAGCTTCCATGTTGACCTACCTAGCACACCATTTACTCCACCACGAGAATGAAGATGGTGCTATCATACGCGACCCAAAAGTCGATAAAGAGATGATTCGTTTCACCTTGAAAGAAAGAAAGATTTACTTAAATTTTTCGAGCATCATTTCGACATCGTGTACCTGCCAGAAGTTGTCCAAGAGGTCCAAATGTTTTCTTGACAGATTTTTCAACATCCTTTGTAGGAACACATGCTGATTTTGTAATTCAGCATATCGATCACTCATCAGCTTGAAAGCAATCATCAATCGGACTTCAATTTGTGTTCCATGTGCTCGGAGATTGATGGTAAGCTCAGATGGGCAGTAGTAAATTCTAGGAACGTACTGTTGTGGATAAATTTAATAAAAAGTAACATTTATTCTGTAGATAACTGCCCAGTGCAGTTGTATTCGATATTTATTTGCTAGAAGTTCTTTGAAAACGAATTGGCATCTGAATGCTAATCGTTAATTAATGACAGAAAAATGTAAAACAATTCAGTTTTCCCTTAAAATAGTTTCTTAGAGAGAATATCGCCCATTTCCTTCCCATTGCCCTGCCCATTGTCAAGTTAAGACAATGACGTATCTGGGGCCATTATTCACAGCTGATACCGTCGTATGGCAACCTTGGCGATTGTATCTGGAAAAATTGCTGCTTTTCCCAGTTGTATCTGAAATTTATTTAAATGAATTAATTTCGTTTTATTTTATTCCATAAATTTTTGTGTTAATGAGATTTTTGTTTTTTTTTGTTTTGAGAAATAATCCGTATCTGGGAGTGGCATAGTGTGAGAAATGATGTATTACATTACGCATATGCATTGGTGGCGGCATCTTGTAATGTTTTGACATTTGACAATTAAAAGTCGAGAAATGGAAAGTGGCATCTCGTTTTTGTTTCTCTGTATATTTAACGGGTTAAGTTCATTAATTAAAAGAAAAAAGAAAAATTATATTTGTGTGATTTAATCAATTTTTGTTTTGTTTTTTGGGGTCATCATGGGTTGGGACTGATAATCGTATTCATTTAACATTTTTCTATGTCTTTTTTTATTTTTGAGAAGTGTGAACAATGTCAAGTAGACGATTTTCTGTTAATTTATCAATTTCTTGATTTTATCAGCCGCACAGCTGCAGCTAAATGTCAATTCCTCATTCTCAGTGAATTCTACTTAATCGAAAAGCGATTGCTTTCTCAAATACCACAATAAAATTGAATTTGATGCAAATCCATAAATTACCCTTTCCATTTCGCTGAGCAGGAAAAAAGAAGTAAAAAAAAAACCGATTAAGACAATCTCATGATATTCAACTCCTTGCCTCCCATTAGCATTCAATTGGACTCCATCAATCACCGCACAAGCAGAATGAGGCGATCAAATCATTTTGCGTTTTTTTTTTTCCTTAAATTAAAAGTCAAGATTTCGTTTCCGATATCAGCACTCTCTCCAATCATACAATGAATGACTGGATGAAATGAAATTAAGGAAGGTGGATGTGAAGGATGGAGGAGGAGGAGGAGAAAAAAAAGAGTTGAAGTAGAATCTTAAGATAACTATCGTCGATGCGTCGCCAATGAATGGTAATTGCATGACGGTCTACCGCGCACATCACCACCACTACAGCCAGCCCAGCCAGCCCAGCCACCACCTGACTGCGTCCCTTTTAATCGCAATTATCCTCCACCAACATGCAATGCCAATTTTCAAATTGAGATTTTAAAATGAGCCCAGTAGTGAAAGAAAATGAGAGGTAGAGCTCGGGCAGCCTACATACACAGACACATACTCCACTCGAACTTCAACCGATCGAGATACAGCCGATGCTGATGGGCGGAACAGAGCGTAGTATGTGGTACGCTAAACACCCTCACCCTAGAGGTATCCGGTGATCTAGCACACCATGCGCACTGTTGGCGCAGCATTATCAACTTCATCGTCATCGTTCGACGACAGAGGCCAGAGATTGAGGCTGAACTAACAAAGCCTCATGTTGGAGTTTTCGTAAAAATTGTTCAACATCACGACGACTTTCGCGAACCCACTATTCCCATCCATCGCGCACATCCATCGATGTGCTGCCATTAAATTTGATCGATAATTTAATTGCGCCAAAAGGTTGAGAGGTGTGTAGCTAGATAGATGACTACGGCCAGTCGATCCACGGGGGCATCTCTTTCCGATTACCACCGTAAAATGTGGCCCGTGGGCCCTTTACCACTCGCTATTCTCGGTTCGTAATGTGCAGTTTTGCAGGAAATATGGCCGTGGGTGTCAACAATGGCCATTGAAAATTGCACTAAAACATGCGATCTGCTTGGAGAAGTGTATAGTTGAATGAAAAAAAAAAAAAAAAAAAAAATCGAATCAGGGAAATGTTTATATCTTTCGAACAAATAAACCACACACACTCGTAAATTTTGTAGCTATCCGTGTGTCTAGGCATTTTGAGAAGATATCTCAACTTTTGATTTAAATTGCATGGTCGCAGAAAATCGTGACCGATACCACCTTCAGCTGTACGTTTTCTCCGAAGTCCACCTCGACTTGATTAATGACCTTCTGGATCATAATTTTGCCAGTTTAAAATACCCTAATGATCTCATCACCATTTAAGCGGTTAGGTATCGTCTTTTGCAACGGGGTTGACTCTTGAGGAGGTGAGTTACCAAAGCGAAAGTGCAACTGCAACTGACTTTCCATTTGTGATATAATGTATCTTTCTTATTACCCTAAAAAACCGATGAAATTCAATCTCAATTGTTACATATTCATAGTTCAAGTCTTATTTTACTGTTCAACAGCATTAAACTTGACTTGAAATCGACGAAAAGCGTTGAGGTCATCGTCATGGCCGGATGAAATTTAGTTCAAAACGCTCTCAGAGCTGAAGCAACTCTCCTGTGCTGTGGCATCTATTTCTAAGTATTTTTCAAGAAATTTACATCTTGACTTTGATACCCCGTGGAAAACGTTATGTAAATTTGGTCTTTATCTATTTTCAAGCATCTTTGATGTAATCAGACGGGTAAAGATAAAGGTTATAAATCATGACTGATAGATATACACCGATAGTGATGGTTGTAATTTTATTACTGTCGATATCACATATATTAAGGGAAAATCAGAAACCAATTAACTGTGAATCAAGCTGCATTAGAAATAATGAAATACCCAACTGACACGAATGCGTCAAATATTTTGAACCGCTTTTATGCAAAATAACCGGTTGCGTCTGATTTTAAATTTAATGGATATATAAACGGCTTCTTAGCAATAAAACAAATCTTCATTGTACATCAGAACTTTGGCTTTAAAACTTAATTTTATGTTTTCTACGGGCAATTTTACTTTATATTATCTTCGATAAGCTGAGATACAAATTTCTACGATAAAATAGACGTATATTGGAAAAGGCAGGAATTGGTAGTCGGGCAGAATCAAAAAGGTGCAGGAAACTTCATCAAGTTTTTCACGGTTCTACGTCTCGCAAATGTCATACAGACAGACGTCTGCGATTAGTTTCTGCAACGAGACGCTTCCCATTCAACATAGAGAAACATAGCATTTACAATACGAATGACTACGAGAAGCTAGATTCTAGACCCCTATATGGGCTACAAATACAAATACTTGGTGCGTCAAACCGTATGTGGTCCAGGGCCTAGCTTCTGACCACCATTCAAATTGTGAGTTTTGTAATAGATGATCACAAATGGAAGGGGCCTACAGTTTAGAGCCGTATCCGAAAGGCGATTTTTTTTAGAAGGTTTCTCATGTTATGTCGGACGTTTGTCACACATTCGTGAGAGGTGGGACCGCGCAAAAACTGTTTGGTGTTTTCTGAGATCCGAACCACGAAGCTTCCGCTAAGTTCTCGAACGCGCTAACCACTGTGTCCCGGCGCCTGCCCCTATATGGACTACTTGTCCTAAATATTTGCATATTTCCTTTTTCTACTCACCTAAGCTTTGCAAGCCCCTGTTGGACGGATTTCTGAGGTATGGTTCGAATCCCTCTTATTAATTTGAAGGGACTTGTCCTCATCTTCGAAGTTTTTGATCCATGGATGCATGGATTGAATTTTTTCCAGTGGATTCTATTGCAAGATGCATTTTGTAATCAAATTATTATTCGTTGTCACTTTTGTCGTATTGCTGTGACAATGGGCTTCTAATCCGCGCTATGGAAAACTGCGGTTTCAGGGCGATACATGCAGTTTCCTTTTTATGTTTTTTTGTAATGTTGGCAAGCTTCGATTAAATTTTAAGCAAACTGCCCGCCCATGGGTCTCAATCACAAGGTGAATTCCAGCCTCAAGTTGCAAATTATGGGTGGTATGCTGGGATAAACTTAAGATTTCAAAAAACCGCAGTAGGAATTCGAATAGTTTCAAGTTTTTCGTAAAAATTCCGTACAGGGCATGTTTAAATGCTGTTTATGATGCCGAGTTGATTCATTGCGGCGATTTTCTCCATTGGACCGGGCAAACACGTGGTCCCCCTGAAGGTTCGAGAGGTTTCATGCTCCATAACTGGCCCAGTTCCCTAAGATCCGGATCCGTAAAGGGTTCATTTGATCAAACCAGGAGTATCCTAAGCCGAACCCTGTCTATTCGTACATCTAATAATTATCTAATGTTGAATGCGTATCTTGTATCAATAAGTCCATAAGATCGGTTGTTGCGTTGATCAGCTATTACCTTCTGGTGCAAAATTGACAGCTGTCTGTTGTTGTACCTATCGTGAAATCCAGCTGAATCCAACCCAAAATTGTTTTCTTATCAATTTTAGCTTGAAGTCGCCGAGAAAGTTTTTGGATGTTATACTCTTATAGGCTCCACCTAGAAAGTTAAAAGACTTCTTCTTGATATCGACGTATACTCTTCAAAGAAAGTTAAGAATACAGATACTCGTATCTATATTAAGTGCCGTTCAGCAGACATGTCTTCAAGTGATGTTACTCACTACGTTTACACCACCTCAAAACACACTTAAATTAAGAACAAAAAATCATATTAGGAATCCAATACCGTTTACCCTTCAAAAATGCTGCAGAAGTTCAGGTTTAAATTATTACAATCGCGATACAATTGTATCTGCGACACCTAAAAGTAGATAAACAACCTACATTATCCCCACATGCAGACCGTCTATTATTTGGCAACTTCAAGTGAAATAAAACGTAATCTAACCCCAACAGCAAGCGAAGCCACATAACAACAACCACGCATCCTAACCACAATCGCAGCGCATTACATTTCAAAACGCTGTTTTTCCAGAACATTTGCATTACAAACTTTGCACACGTAATCGACTGTATCTTTGGCGAGCAGGGGATTCAGCACACATCGCACCGTGAGTGGTTTTGTCAGATTTTCAATTAAAATTTGAAATTTGTTGAAGATTTGTTGCTGGCGGTGCAGTTTTCTAGGCAAATACAGGCAAAGAAAAACGCACGAAAATGTTATTCTTTAATTTTTATATAAAAAAAAACAAAAACAAAAAAATTGAAAATAATATTTACATTAGACTTGAATAAATTGAGGGCTCAAGTGCTCTGCGTTTGATTATCTCCCATAGATCTCGACACGGAATATTAATCCATAACTGTATTGCGATTGCAGCTTTATGTTAACGAAATTAAATCCAGGACCTCCAGAGTAGATTGTCGCATGACCTCCAGTACCGTTGGTTACTTGATCGATGGCACGAATTGCTGTTATTACACGGCCATTTGTATTAGCCTGTTAATTGATAGATAAATTATTGATTCGTGTGATTGTAGTTATTTCTCTGATAAGACGAGTGTATGAGTAATGAATTTGCTGTCTATATGTAGATACTAATATTAAATTACCGAGAAAGTCACGTTAAATAATATTTTTTGATAAAATCTTAGATTTCAAAATATAGTGGATTTCCCAATTTTTTTTCTATTTATATGCGCCAAAAGCATTCGGATACCGTATACTCGTAACGACAGGTTATGTTTTCACAATCAGAAGCGAAAGTAAAGATAAATCAATGTGAATCGGAGTATTCAACTTGAGACTTTAACTCAAAAAAAATTCTTAGAGACGTGATTCTTACTTCCTTTAAACATACGGATACGTACTATCTGCAGGATTCTTTTGCTTCTGTGTTTATCCAGGATGAATCTATAGAATCACTTCTGAGCGCAATGTGCCGAATTGTTCTTTCAGTTATTCCCATTGAGAGGCGTAGCTCACTCTCCATTACAATCAGTCTGTTATTGAGGTTGACTGTCACATATTTAGTCTCTCTAGAAATTTTCAATGATGCTGAATTAAATGGATTCCTCAATGAAGACTTGTTTATGTTGAGTGTTATTCAGCGCTCTTTTTCCGCTTTTTATTTGTTGCCTACGATTTGGAGTAAAGGGAACTCTTTTAAAGCAATAGCATAAGGGTACGTTAAGGCTCTAATTTTCTAACCAGGCTTTTACAATTTCCTCTACTGAAGTGATAGAATCTGAGCAATTTGAGTTAAAAATTTAATATGGCTAATGAATGATTTTCTGATTTTTGTGGGGATCATTTATATTTGTAAACTTATTTTTCCTATTTATAGGTAAATTTGATGCAAGTTCTTTACAACTGTCTTTTGTTGTCTTTATTCTGCAATGTTCTGCATAGAATAAGCTCCGTTCAACCTTGCTTACAAATCGATTATTAAATTTCTATTGTTTCAAAGGACACTGAGGAAAAGGATATCCTGTGGGTATTTCTGAGAATTTTTATTTTCCTGCACAAGAGATATAAACAGCGGACAAGAGACTAGAAAAGAAGAGTTTATTCAAATACGGTGGCCACTAAAGTTACATACAATACCGAACCCGAGATCACGTGTATTACTCGTACTTACGCTTAGAAAAATGGTTATAGTCCTATAACCTCTTTTCGTCGCGTATAAAGTCAGGAGGATACAAAAAATTCAAGGACGCTACGCTTAGAATAAAAACAAAGTTTCCGAAATACCTTTAAATAGAAGCTGTTGGAATAAGCGAGGCCTTTTAGTGCGGATGAAAACTATTGCTGCAGTTCAGAAAGTGTTCGCATCCAATCAGGGGGAACTAGGCAAAAGACAGACGGAATTTCAAATTGCATTTGCAAGTGAAGTGAGACTTTAACAAATTTGGAGTATACACCTGGAATGATAGCAATTGATTGGCCTCAGTGACGAAGTGATCCGAAACCGGGAGGCCTGCAGATACCTTCTGAAGTCGAATCGGCGCACCCCACAGGCGGACCAGTAGGGATGCGGTAAAGTGGGAGGGTTATGATCCCTGATCAAAACCTCGCCGAACAAAAAGGAAGAAGAAGAAGAAGAAATTATCTATAAATTTCATCCGGATTGTTGGTAGAGAATCCTCATTCAGTATGCTTTCGGAAGCTCGCACTTAATGTAAACGATCGACAGACCTTGCATCCAATTTACTAGACGCAATGGCCGAATCTCATATACGACTACTGCTGAGTATAGGAAAACGATGAAGTTCAAATTTTTCTACTACATATGTACATGAATTTTAAAGAAAATTATTTCTTTTGATGGGCAAAAGGACCAACAGGCAGACGCAAATGAAAGCTCGTTTCTAATCTCTTAGAGTGTTAAACTTTTCTTTGGTAGATATCGTGATGATGAATGATTTTATTAATTCTAAAATGTAGGAACTCGAAAAGTTGGCCCCACAATTTTTGTCCGTCTGCCTGTCAGCAACTTGGTCTGCAGCCTAAATGTTTAGATGAATTTACTTCAAACTCATTTTCTGGGACTACACCTGACGAGTTTCTAGTTTACCATGATAATTAAGGGCATCTTTGAGGACAGTACAAAATCGTTTCTAACCACTTCAATTGAAGGTTACATCTGAGGCAATTAGATAGGTGCGAATGTGAACCTTTTAGTTTCGTGGCTAAGTCTAGTGGAATTTCATTAAAATTAAAATTTCGGTGATTTTCGATAACACGCACTTAAATTTTGAACATATGTATGAGTAAGAACGGGAAAACCAGTCGTACTAAGTTCCTAAGTTCCTTCGAAATTGAACAAACAGGGTGATGAAACCTCTAAAAAGTATAAAAGCAAGTAACAAACCTCAGAACCCTCTAATTGGTGGAAAGCTAAATGACTTAAATAAATCAAACTTAACTCCAATCAGGTCTCCCCAATCAGGTTATATTTGAGATGGAAATTGCATGATGACAGCCAGCCGAAATTGTTGGGAATACCAGCCGTCTAGTGAGTGACACTATATACATATGTATACCTTGCATTTATTTTTTAATTATAATTTGCTTTTCAAAGGAATAATTCCGTGTTATAATCTTCTTACTAACCAAAGTTCAATTTTGTTTACTTTGCCGAAGAGCTACAACTCAATTTTAAAAATTTGTAGTGTAGTGACGATTGGTCACTGTCAAATTTGTAAGAGATACAAGTAGTACCTAAGAAAAAAGTTATTCTACATATTAAAAAAAAATTAAAAAAAATAAAATCGAATAAAATTGCGGCAATCATTTTCAGCTCAGTCTCCCCTGCCTCAACAGAACAAAAAAACAGAGTATTTGTGTACCAAAATTATCGATTAATTTATAATCGACGCCAATTATTTCAACCAATTCAAGGCTATCGGCGAAACTCTCCAAAAATTCCATGTAAAGACCTCAAAATACACAATCAAAGCCACTACACTACCAGCACTTGGTAAATGTACACTCAGTGCAATGTGCCATCAATATTGCAGTGTCTTCTCCAGTATGACACACTTTTCAGGCCCCGCTTGGGGAACAAGCTACCTGACCTTTCACCAATAAATTACATTATCAATCTGTTGGACAGCAAATTCATCCTCACGCCTCTTAAAAACAAAAATCTTTTCGATTTATAAAGCACATGTGCTGCCATGCTGCTGCCTTACAACAGCGCAGCTCTCTTACATTTTTCGGGTATCGGACTTCTCGATTCACATATCGGCGGGGCAGTGATGAATTCAATATGTTCTCGACATACAGCAATTGTGACGAGGGCGCAAAGTTGCCCCACGTACTTGTAACAGCGTACGCAGTCGCTGCAAATGCCACTATCAGACCAAAGGTCATAAGTTTTACTGTCTTCATTGTTATTGTTGTTGCTTTAGATTGAATGTGTGTGGTTGAATCTATCTGACAGTTTTTAAGAGTTACTCTTATCGGTAGATGAGATTTTTTTTTTTTCTTTTTTCTTAAATAGACAAAAACTGATAATCACTTAGCACCAAATTCGATTTGATCAGGAGCTTGTGTACGAAATCCGACCAAATTTAGACCGTTGATGTCAACTACCAAACCGAAACTAATTTTGATAATTTTGAGAGATTCTATTTGGACCAATAATTCTCGCGCTTGTTTGGTTTGTCTTATCAGTCTGTTCTTCGCTAATTATTTATTGCTGATACATAAATTACAAAAAAAAAAAAAAAAATTGAAAACCCAAAAGAGATTCATTGTCAAACACACACAGAAGCCAATTAATCATGACGTATTTAATTTTTAATTTTATAAATTGTAATGGGATTCTGTGGGGGGAAAATTCAGATTCAATGGCCGAGCAATTGCATTCAAAAACAGAAAACAAAAACGAAAAATCCCAAAATCAGTTACCAACATTGATCAGGGCTAAACAAAAATCCCCCATATGCTCATGAATCTTATCAGTATCGGGGGAATAAGTATCACAATCTGCTTCTGAGAATTAAGATACGCATCGGCTGGGAGAGAGGCCACTTCAAAGAGCACAACTCATTATTAATTATTCACTGAAATCTATAACAAAAATAAAATCACGAATTGGGACTTCCGATTCGAAGAATTTTTTTTCCGATTTTAGATTGCTGAGAGTAGGTATGTGTGAGTGTGAAGCTTTCTCTAAGAAGAAACGTTCTGAAGTTTTTTTTTTAGCTAATGAAATACGTTATGCGAAATAGTCACTGCGTTCTTTAAGTGCTTATCAGTGAAGTATATGTACGAGTGTGTATTCTTTTTCTAAGCGAAAGGCTTTTGTGAGCCACACTGGCTGGCGAAATGATCAAAGCCAGTGTTAGCGAGTTTTATAGATCTGGGATGAGTGCTCTTATTGACATTTATAAAGGAAACAGGCGTGACCATTTTTGGAAAGTGAACATAATGTGCTGTAGGAGTAGACTCGTCATAGAAAAATGTGAAGTTCTTGATTCTACGAGTAAGCTCAGGCTCGAGGCCACATTTTCGTGTAGTTTTTGAGGTTTCCAGCGTATGTTGATTACGGGTTTTTTTCCAACAACAAATTTGCAATTTTCGTACGCAAGGATTGCACATCCATATGTATATTTCAGGTTAGCTATTCCAGTGAACGACAACCCAATTACTCGATCTTAATGTTGCCCGTATGTTGGAGTATCTTTCGACCTTATGAATCCCGTACCACAGATTTGAAAGTGGAAGTTTTCGAAAAAACCTTAGACTGCGTTACCCGCGTTCTTAGAACCACAGAGTTAGGCAAACATGAGTTACAGTATTTTCCTTCACTTTAGATAGAAAACAAACTCGAATTTCATTCGAAGAATGCAAGTTTTAAAGCAACTAATTCTAAGGAAACACTTTGTCCTTCTTTTAAAAATTTACAGTAAAGCTTAGGTTTCTACCCAAAAGTCTTAAATAATAGAATATTTGGCGGAAACCGTTGCATCCATATAGTGCCTGGCTTGGTTTCTTACAGTCATAAGTGCTGTGCAGTTTTATCCAATATATGTAATTCTTGAATCTGTTGCTTATAATCACTAAATCCAGGCAGCCACGAAAAATGCCAATCAAGAAATTTTTTGCTCTAGCATTGTTTCCGATTTTCAAGCGCACGAAGAACAGCATAACAGGTGCTCTCGGTCAGATTCCGTAACAGTGTACCTGCATCTTCAACCCTTGAATCCAAAATAAACATTTGACAAGTTGGTCCAATTCGCCACGCTGCTATCAAAGCTATTAATTCGTTCACTGCGTCCTTGAAACTAATACGAAAGTGCCGAAATGAGCTAACCTAGACAGCCAAAAATCTAGCTGGTCAGTTCAAGGGGTCTCAGATCTGGAATCTAAGCCATAACGATATTGACGAAACGAATACGATGACGAATTAGCCATTGATCAGTTCAGGTCTCTCTTGCTCACTTGAAGGAGCACTAAACATTCCGCTTAAAGCAATTAAAGCTTAATTTCTTCAAATTAATGGAGAAGGCTCCTTGCCATTTCAAGGAAGTTATGGCCAATGAAGACAAAAGCAAATGATATTCTCAATAGAAAGCTTGGAACGCCTTCGATAGCGGAAGAAAACTCGTAGTCTGCATCTCTAAAAACGTTTTGTTCAAAAATGTAAATTCAACTGCACACCCTAATTTTTCTTACTTAGACAGTACCACCTCGATTGTTAGCTATCTGCTTCCAGTTTCACATACCGAGTTAGTGTTTTTGGGGATTCAGTGGCTTGAATTTATCGCTTTAAATGAAACTTTATCCATGTACATGTATACTCGTAATTTAGAAATTTGTTCTACCAAATATCTTACGTCTGATGTTCTATAGCTTTGCGTTCTGCGGAAGCGTTTCTAAGAAACCAACATTTTGTATCCAAATTTTGTTGATAAATTCTTCTAAAAACCATTGACTCTACCATAATGTCACTACTCATGTTTCAATACTTTCAAACAAAATTGAATTCGTTCCCTACCTATCTATACCCGCACATTTCTGCAAGCTGGCATATTTTTCTTTTTTTTGTTGGCTTTTCCTGTCGTCATCTCTCCTCATTTTCTTCAAAATTCCCATCATAATTGGCAACCAAAAGTTCTAATTAAAATTTATTTCCAAGCCAAAAACTCTTTATTCTTATCAAACGAAGCCATCAACAGGCAAAGTCTACCCGCCCAAAAAAAAAAAAAGTACAAGTACACTCAGTCATTGTTCCAAAAACTCAACAAAATAAGCCTTATCAGATCCCAGAAGCCAACAAAAGAGCCATCATATTCATCTTCATTTCTTTGCACAATTCATCTCGAATACAAAGAGCCCTATAGTATAGTGTAAATACTACACTACCAATTTACATTAATTGGAGTGGGGAATCCTTGCCTCAATGAAACCCTGCTGCACACTTTCGTGGTAATTATTCTCATTAAAAGTACACAAGGCAGAGAAAGTTTGATAGAAGATACTTGAGCGGATGACCCCAAAACCCCCCAAAAATAAACCCTCAAGAAGACGTCAACGTTTAAAAATTAAAGGCCTAAATCTTTCCCCTCAGCACAGTTTCGTATTCTAATGAATATCCTTGAACTCAAAGAGACGGCAGTAATTCCTTCACAGAGCGTTCCCTTTCTCGAAAATCCTTTTTCCTTGGAAAGTGATAGCTACTCACTAACACAAAATAATTTTGGATACCTACACTCGCTTGTATTATTATGAATTTTTCCTTTGCTTAGGAGGGAGTCCCTGTTCTCGGTGGAAGTGATTTGTTTGTTCCGTATGTCATGTCTCATGAAAGGAAACCGCGCATATCGTCGCACACACACGAAAATAGAAAATTTTGCCAAAATTCTAAGAATAACCTTTCTACTCGACATGATGTCTACGGTCTCTCTACGATATTCTTGGAGAGTGGAATTCTGCTCTTACGAGTATGTGGCATGGAAATGAGAATTCCTCAAGTGGCGGTGGTGGTTGGGTCGGTAGAAATGTTGAGACGCCTTCTTGACTTTTGCTTTAGTTTTTGGCATGCATTCCTTTGCCACTTGACTGACTATTTCGAACTTAAGCACACATCCATCCACTGCCAGTCATCTTTTCGTGTGTGCACATCGAAATCAATATTTTTTGCAAGCAAAGTAGCAGTCCACAGAGAAGTAGTCTTGTGCACTAATTTTAAGCAAGAAAAATTCAGCTCATGATGTTGTATGGACACTGGCGCAACTAGGGCTGATACAAGTGTTGCTCCGGACACAAATGTCAAATATGTTAATATTCTTGCTGCGGGTAGTTGGTGCTGATTGGAGGCAATGTGCTGCCACTGACACGAACGCTTTGCACGTTTTAACACTCTTACAAACTGTCTTTGAAAATTGTAAATTATTTTATATTACGCATGATAGGTTGGGAAAGGATAATGTTTTCAATGGCAGCAGAATAAGACGGCCGCTGTTGTCCAAATGTAAAATGTTTGCTTTTGTAAATTGTTTTGTCAGGGGGTTAGGACGAACTGAACTTATAAATGATCAACCACTGTATTTAAATCCCTACGAATCGAAGTGACTTTGACAGTATTATCTGGGTGTTAATTTATATTCCAAACTTTTTGGAAGAGGTACACCTACAATTACATTAAGACAGTATATGTGGCCTCCGCCTATGCAAATAAATAAAAAATTAATAACTAAACAATACTCGTACAAAGGGCTGTAAACCTTTATTAAGTCTAAAATCAAGATGGTAGCCTGAAAGACACCAGTACCAGCTTCAGATTTAGAATCCTTAAACGACTTTTTCCGAAACATCAATATTCTGCTTTATTTCCGTCAAAATCGAGACACCGTCTATTTATATCTTTATTTTGCCTCGTTGAATTAAATTTCATGATAGTTCATCTTTCAGTGCCCAGTTTCCTGAATTTTTAAGGCCACAAGTCCAGTTGTTCAGTGGTAGTAAGTACCAAGATCTAAATTATCAAAGCACGCAGGGAAACTTGTTTTTTGAAATAGATTCTCCCCTGGAGTACGGGCTCTGATCAATTTTATCGCAACAAGTAAATGATATATTTTGTCCCATTATAGCGAAAACCATTTCCATGCGGATTTTATTTTCATTGAATAAAACATTTAATTTCCATAAATCTCAACAGTTGAGTTGATACCTCTACTCAGTTGGGACTTAAAGTCCAAAAAGGTGAAGTTATACCCAGGTCCACCAGCCCACATATTGGGAACGGCTCCAGTGTTGTCTTTGAAGTTGTCAATGACGCGTATTCCAGAAATTATGTGGCTGTTAGTTTGCCCCTGATTAACACAAAAGTTTGTCATACACCCATGGCCAGTATTGAAGTGATACTCACAGGTTTTGGGAACAAGTAGTCATGGCTTATAATTTGTCCGTTAGATGGGTTTCTAATGACAAGATCCCTAGTCAGCAGAGGATTATAGCCGTAGATGTTGCCATAAGTCGCATTCAACGAATACGCACCATATGTAAGGGTTACCAAGAACAAGGCAACCCCAAAGGCTTTCATCTAAAAATAGATTCAATTTATGTAAACAAAAAATCACTACCGAACAAAATTAAAGGACTCACTTTGATTTTGTTAAAATCGTCGCTGTTATTGGAACAAGTTACTTAACTGTGTGACGATCTCCTCTATTGTTTGTCCCTTTATACCAGTTGATAAGAAATTTTTCTAACTGCACCTGTTCTGTATCATCACTGAGTTTATCATCACATGCTTCAGCTAATTACTTTTTCGTATGGTGGACCGAGAGCTTACCTTAATAGAGTCCGGGCAGAGTATCTGAGACGGATATCAAGCACCCAGCTTGATGGGATGCCATTTTATCTACAAAACTTACTCTTTAAAGTGGAGTGAAAGTTCCAATGTTTCCATTTGTGCGAAAGGGTTATCTTCAAAAAAATCAGCTATTTATTGGATCATTCTGTATTTATATATTTTTCGGTGTTTGCAGTGTTGTCAGATGGTTATAGTAGGAAATTCCTCGCACGCCATTTTTTCAATAAATAAATTTTTCAGATTTAACCATTGTCATAGGAAAAATCCAATCGCCGAAGGCTGCAGATTTTTTTTTTTTTATAGGTAAACGTAGACAGAAGTCTACTGATGTGTGGTAAGATCTTCAGTATAGAAACCCATTAGTCTGGTTTGACTTTAATCTGAGTTCCACGAAGATGTTTTAAAATTCCACGGTCACCCTGCGTCATATGCGACCATATCATATTTTAAGCTACTCCAACCGAATTGGATATGAGTATCTACACATCAGGCCAAACACAGATTTAGTTGAAATGTGTCCAGTGGTTCTTAAGCAAGGCGTGCAAGATCAAACTCATACGAAACTTTTCTAAAAACGATCAAGGCTTCTCTACACTCGTCGTTTTTTGTTTGGGTCCAATTTCGTAAAAACTTTGAGTTTCACAAAGAGGTTCTGCAACAATTACAATGTCTTTGTCAATGCGCAGCAACATTTCTGTCATAATACTCGTAGTTTGCAAGTTAAAATTGGTGACTAAGAAATATATACAGCTGCCCCTCTCCAGTCTTGGCTTTAAATACTATTCACAATATTTTTGAATAGGCTTTCTTATTTTAAAATTAAAACCAATCACTTTACACAGCAAATAAATGATTTATTTCATCCCATTAAAGCAAGTAGTTTCGACGGAAACCACATTAATAAAAATATTTAATTTCCGTAAATCTCGACGGTTGAGTTGATGCCCCTGCTCAGTTGTGACTTCAAGTTCAAGGTGGTGAATGTAAATCCTGGTCCACCAGACCACAAAGTGGGATTGGCTCCAGTGGTGTTTTTGAAGTTATCGATGACACGGATTCCAGAAATCACACGGGTGTTAGATTGTCCCTATTGAATGAAAATAAAAAAAAATTAGGATTTAAATAAGGACTTCTAATATTCACGTTAAACTTACACTTTTTGGGAACAAAACATCGCGACTAATGAATTGTCCGTTGGATGGATAGCTAAGGACTAGTTCCCTTGACAACAAAGGGTTATTACTGTAAATAGTGCCATAGGTGGCATTCAATGAGTAGGCGCCAACGGCAAAGGCAACCAAAAACAATACAACACTGAAGGATTTCATCTTCAAATAAAGGAAAAAAATATATATTTGAACCAACTTTTGCTACAGGACTAGCTTTTGGACTCACTTTTGCTTAGAACTTCGCTTTGGTGGTACGAGTAACTGTGTGCCGATCTCTTCCACTGTCCGTTCTTTTATACCATTGAGCCCGTACTTTATCAGTTGATAACGGAACTTTCTAAACTCACCTGTTCCGTATATTTTGTCTTATCAGTCGATGAGTTTATCATCACATGCAGCAGCTAATTACTTTTTTCACGCTTCGCTCGAATGAAGTAGGCATTCTTCAACAATGTTTACCATTTTCGAAAGGCTGAATTGGGCTTTAATCTACACATCAATTGGTATGAATATACTCGTAACAGTTACCGACTGTCTGGCATCAGGTGAATTCCCCAGACATTTATAGGCTTGTTGACTGTTATACGGTTTATTTGTGCAAATTTAATTAATCCACACGATTAATAATATTCTCTGAATGGTATATGCCGCTCTTCTAACTGTGGCATGATTTTGGAACAATCAGAGCAGTAAAACCATTGGAAACAGACTAACAAAGAGGAAATAGTGCTCATAAAAACGATCTGCTGCACAGAGGATCTCGCTAGTTAGAGAGGCTTTTCGCTTGAGGACCATCTGCATCACATACTGTAGTTCCTCTTAGGTCAGTAAAGGTTTTATGGACGACAGTTGTGTTCTAATGGAGTGGTGTGTGTACAAAAACCTTCCTGCTCATAGGGCTGTGTAGTGCAGGATACTTCAGAGGCTTCATATTAAGTGTAGTGTCGTCGACCATGGTCGACAACTACAGTAACAAGTAGTTTGGTTTTTGTTCATCTGAACATGTTATTGACTTGCTGAATAGTGTCTATGTCGACTTCAAAGAGATGCCATTCTGAACATTCTGTGCCATCATCTCTTTCAGTGCAGATAACAATTTCGTCTGATTTACTTTTGAATGCCTTGCAGTCCTGCCAAAAGTACGAACGATGAGTGCGATTTAAGTAGGTGAAATTTTCTTTGAAGAACGGATACCATTTAAATGTAAAAGGATAGAGCGCGTTTGAAGTGTTTGACAAAACAAGAAAGTTATGAAGATAGTAGGGATAGGTGGGCATATGAGGCTTTAAAGATATTTTTGTTTGCTGCTTGGTTGAATATGGAAGGCAATTGGATGGCACTGATATAATGGCATTGATGAATGACATTGGAGTGTTATCTCTGTAATTAGTTGGAAAGAAGACAGCGCGAGTAACCAAGATGTATCGCAAAATCACGAATGAATGCATGGTGAATAACCCACCCGGAGTAGGTATTTTATCGGAAGTACCCGCCTTAGGTTTGGGATGAACACCTTATTATATCAAGCGGATATATCGTCGGCTTACAAGCAAAACTCACTAACTGCAAAAACGTAGTTCTTGAGAAAACGCAAAACAAGTTTTTGTTTGTCGTTGAATCCTTGTAACTTTATGATGATAACTGTGATTCTCTTAGATTTTTTTCATATTTCCAGGCAATATATCAGATAGGCAGTTTTTACAGAATTTTCTACTATACTTGCCATCAATAATACAAAATAAAATATACGGCCTGTAAGCCGGCGATATTTGGTCTGAGACACACGGTAAATTGCTTAAGGGAAGTCCAAATAGCTGGAAAATACTCCCATTGGACTAACTACTCAAAACCTCAACGAACTTGTAGCTCAAAATACAAGCATATACAGTATCGAAGAATATGAATGTGAATACCCTACAACAAAAGAGATAAGTCTCGGGTTTTCTGGGCTTCGAAGGAATGCTAAAAAGACATGATCGAAAATTGGGGTACTAGTGATTGAAGAAAACGAAGTATGTAGCTATGAAATAGATAGTAGTAAGTCTCGCAAGACGTGATATTACCCTTGAATTACGGATGTCGTCTACGCCAGAGGATTTCAAGAGATAAAGGAAGCAGAACGTCGATATTTCTCTATCGAAAGAGCTATTCCTGTTCATAACTCAGTATCTTTTCCTTATTAAAATTGAGCAAACATCGGACGAATACATAAAAATGAAATTAAACTTCTCGATTGCCTGCTCTTTCCTCCAACACTCTTCCCACAGTAAACCCACTTGAGGCCACAGGGGTACGCAAAGCAGTGCCAACGCCTCCACTTCTAGCGTTCATGTAACTATGTTGTAACTATTAGCAATAATACGTTGTTCATCTGCGCTCATTCCTGAACTTCCGCTGTGCTCACTCTAAGAACAGAACCTCCGCCTACAGGGCTACTGCTAAAACAGTTATACTCCCTCCCTTTCAAACAATTTTATTGAATTACCAACTCACCACAGTCTTCCAAGATAAACATCATAAACTTTAAAAAAAAAAGAACATATTCATAACCCCAGATGCGACCTCAAATTAAAAACACTATTGGACGCCCCACCAGCTACGAGTACCAAAAAAAAAAAAAAATTAATTCCACTTCCAATAAAACTAACACTTTGGGTTCGTTTGATCGTGTAACAGGTGTACACCTCGCCCAGACCAACGCAATAAACAGCAGCAACAGCAGGAGATCGATCTATCGATAGACAGACAAAGCTTCGCGTGCCTTGACATCACAATACCATCGATCACCAAATTATGATCGGTGCAGTTACAAAGGCCCAATCTAAAGAAACACTCTCATCCAGACAATCGCCGCAGGTGGGGCGTGAGTTTAATTCAAATGTCATTATTACTGAATAATTTTTTAATTTTTATTTTTATTATTTTCTCTTTTGTTAGTGTCATCGTTATTACTTCTAATTCCTCGAATACATGTACATTACGGCTTCGCCTTGCTCTTTGCTCTTTTGATGACAGATCTACGAGTATTGAGTATGCAAGCCGAAGATGAGCTGACATAACACTGAGTCGAGTCGATATTCATTTTTTGGCCCCATTTTAGATTGTCCGTTGGTGGACAAGACATTATCCCTTACCGGAGCTGTCATGTTTGGGTTCACTTAAGACAACACCATCCAGTGACCTTTTGTTTCTCTCGACGGGTTTTGAAAGTTGTTTCAAATTTGAAAAAAGATTCTTTTGTTTATCGTCAAGTGTGAGTGAAGGGTTTGAAGAAGATCTCGAGGATGAGATAACGAACAAAATGAATTCAATTAATCAGGTGATTTTTATGCAAAGTTTCAAGCCTTGAAAGCGATCTGAGCATCTGTTCTCTTTTTACTGCATTTCTGAAGCACTTCAGTGTTTACTTTCAGAATGGTTTTCCCACCGAATGGAAATTTGTTTTTCTCAAAGCTTTTGTTATACGAGACGATTGAAAGAGTCGATGAATGCCGTAGAAATGTGGCATTAATGTGGTGTATTTCAAACAATTTCGTTTTAAGATTATCTAAATTGATTACCGGATTCTTTATTGATATCTTTGCGAATCCATGAAAGCGAGGGAAAGCCACTAGGCTGAAGACAAAGGGCTTATCTGTGGCCTGTCGTGTTTTGATTCTAATGATTTCTAATGGGCTTCCATGTGCATTCAATGGGAAGTCTATTTGACACTTTGAATTGATAAATTATGTTAATGCTGGTGGAAGTGGGTGATATTGGTGAAAAAGTTATGGTTATGGATATTTCATGTTGGAATTTGAATTCGTTTCTTTGAGGATACATTTACATTGGAATTGTTTTTGAATTGTTCATGTATCTAATGTGTATTGTGTGTCTGGGCAGACTGTCATTGCAATACAACTCAAACTAAAATGGATAAGCTTGCACTAGAAACATGTATCCACTGAACCAACTTTTCTGAAGCGCATATACTTTCTGATTAGGGACATTAACGCGCTTGAAATACCGACAAGTATGAAATGTCAATAGATCATCTTACAAAGGTGGTAAATATTGAAAATTTTGAAAAATTGTTTTGAAAAGTGAGTGAAAAGTTGCAGAAACTGTTGAAAATAATTTTTGTTGCAAATATTGGCCAATTCAGCGGCTGGGTATTAAGAAAGATTATCGAGCTGACATTCATGTGGATAACCGCTTGTGAAAACCCAAAAATCTTAACCCGTAGCACAGCTCAACAACTGAACATCTATCCCACCTTGTGGAGATGATGTTCCATAAAGACTCGGGTTGCTTGCTAATCCGGTCCAAATTGGAGCTGGATCTCAAACGACAACCCGCTTGCTTATCTCTGAGTGAAAAATGACATAGAATTTGGTCGGAAAATGATCTTTTTGAACAAAACTCATTTTCATTTAGGAGTCTTTGTCAAGAAGCAAAACGTACGATTTGGGGTTTCGAAAATCCACACGTGGTCAAAGAGAAGCCAATGTATCCATAAAAAGTAACTGTTTGATTGAATTTTGGTTTTGACCCCTATTAGCTTAAAACTGAAGCTAACAACAACGTTGCGGTGAACGAAGTGAACCTTGAAAGACATGATTTCTCTGATTTTTTTGGCAGCAATTGTACTATTTGGACTAGACGGGCCGTGATAATTTCACCGGGATGGTGCAACGTGACTCACCAGCTGTCAAACAATCGTTCTTTAAGGCACTTAGTTCAGTAATCGCGTTCTCAGCCGTTTTGGAGATTTAGCTTGGCCACTGGGCAACTACTAATTGATGCAATTGGACATTATTTTTTTTGGGATCTCTTAAGGACATTTATTACTCCAACGATGCACAGCAATTGGTGCACTTATGGAAAATATCCATTAATGACATAAGTACATATAGCCTCAAGCAAATAACAAATAACTACTGACCTGAAAGTGTGGGGTACTGGCAAACCAGCTGCGGCAATTATATCTCATAAATTATAGCAAGGTGTATTTTCTTCAATAGGGCAACAAAGGGTGCTCGATAAAATACACCTCTCTGTCTGTATGTGTATGTGTGTTTGTCGAATTTGTGTATGTACACTTGGCTTCTAGGCAGCTGGACCGATTTTCTTTCGACTTGATGTTTCGGCTCTGTAGGGTGACAGAGTCGAGATTTTCATTCTTAGCTTTTTACTAACCTTTTTCTGCATATTTCGTGGTGCTTAATATTATCAGACTCAGGCCAATGTGTCCAGAGTGTAATTTATGGCCTCCAGTATTTGCAAATCAGAGTAAAAGGCTACACGGCTGATGCTAAAATCACCCTTCTAAAAGTACACTTATGCTCTTATCTGTCGGACGGCGTTCCTATGTTAAAGAAGACTTGGCGTAATATCTACGATTAACATAAAATACTGCTTTCTTCCGAAAAATGCCCCCTAAGCTGAAAGGAAGGCTCTACACCGCAGTTGTTCGTCCAGCACTCACATACGGTTCGCAATGCTGAATAATGTACAAAAAGTATGAGAGCAAATTAACGGCAGCGGGAGTTACAGAGCTTGATCGAATTAGAAGTTCGAAGATCCGAGGAAGCCTTCACGTCAGTTGGTATTGCCATGTTTAAAGGAGGGATCCTACGAACCCTGTCAAAATTGCAATGTCAATCAACGTTCCTACAGAAGCGCGGAAGAGAGGCAAGCCAAAAAACTCCTGGATCACCCAAATGCAGAAACAGCAGCATTTGATCGGCCTCAGTGACGAAGTGATCCGAAACCGGGAGGCCTGCAGATATTTTCTGAGGTCGAATCGGCGAACCCCACAGGCTGACCAGTAGGGATGCGGTAAAGTGGGAGGGTTATGATCCTTATAATCCTGATCATAACCTCGCCGAACAAAAGGAAGAAGAATAAGACTGCTTTCTCCCATGCAGCTTAATAATTGCAAACTAGTTTTTTAAGCTCTCGTTTGCATTGAAAGCTTCAATTGAAGAGCTTTATAAAGTAAATTTTTGACAACTCAATACAATCAGCCTTATACAATACAATATAAACAGGTCATAAATGTTATATTTCTCCTACGAATGCAGGAGATCTACAGTTTTTTAACGTCATATCCGAAATGCACTACTGAGAATTATTCATGTCAATTATTACTTTTGAACGTATGCCAGAGAATCTTTAAGAGAGGTAGTCAAAAACTCTAACCACCGATCCACAATGTCTATTGTAATTAAGACGAAATGGTTTGCTTGTTAAGTCGCTTATATTCAATCATCACATCACAAAAATCTTAAAATTATAGAATAAATTAAGTGTTCACAACTCAAGGCGTGACCGAGTACATGTTGCGCCTAATAAATATAAATTAAGTTATCACGCATTAATGACTTATTAAAACTATAATTCATTACAAGCTTGACAGTCTCTGCCATAATATTGGGGGGTATCATAAACTAGAAGTGATCGCAACTCTCAGTTCTATATTTTCCTAAAATTCCATCGAAAAACATTAAATTGCACAGACCTTACAAATATTTATGGGATATCGTTAAAATTGAGAGATAAATAAAAAAATTAAATCTATCAGCGAAAAGACATTTAGGTCTTAAATGAAGCACATCGAAGGCGAAAATCTGCAAAAGAGGAATGATAAAAATTGCTATAATCCCATCTGCTTAGTAACGGATGGATGCTCGATCGTATGTATGTATATTCTTCGCCTCCAAGCATCCGCATGAGAAAGATGGAGTGCATATTACAGCATCAATAGCGCCAAATAGCATGACATAAAGTCAATTGTGATTATGATATTAATAAGAGTGCGCCCATGCTCTGCCTCCTGTGGTGTGCCAAATAAAGTGAGATCCCATTATAAATGACCATTGGTAGGTCGGTCGGTTCGTGTTGCATGCGCTCTACCACTGCGTTCGTGTTTTTGTTATATTACTCGTATTATTGACGACTTAATGCGTTTCGACGAACGAAGGTATTAAATTTTACGAAAACATCTTAATGCACCTTCTTGGGTGATTATGATTTTTCTCGGTAAGTTTTCTGAAGATTAAGCGATTCACTTCGTAGTTGGATGGCAGAGTTGAAAATATTTCGCTTGAGGTAAGTATTTTTAATGCATCACTTTGCAAATACTTTTTTAAAAGAAAAGCGTGAACTATTCCAGACACCATTCATCTACACGCGAGAAGTACTACGTATGACAACTCATTACAGCCCATAGGGGTTAACATCCCTTTTTCTATATCGCGTCGCTTTTTTATTCACCTAATTCCATGTTTCAGTCTAAGGAAACCGGTCTGCATACGTCAAATTAATGAAAAAAAAGTTTTTTTTTATTTAAAAAAAAAGAAGTAAATTGAAAGGATGCGTGCAGTTCATTCAAACCCTAGGTTTTAATATCTATGTTAATGTGTCTGACAGACAGTTACAAGTAACCTGAAGAGATTGATTTCATGACGCGGTGTAGATGTATACGATGATGGATGACGAATGAGAGAAGAACGCAAATGGTTGTTGAAAATCATTTTCAGTGAATTTACTCGAACCATGTGGAGTGGTGAGGTTCTTTTGTTGTAAATGAAATTGAGAATACATTTCTGATTGAATTCATTCTATGGGGATTTTTGATTTTTAACTGAAATCTGATATGTATTTTAAGAGCATGCCAACGATGAGCAATGGTAGATATACATTACTTTCTAATAGAAAACAGTTGTTTTCAGAGTCAAATAATTTTGAGCAAATGCCATCTTTTTGGTGTCGGTTTTGGGTTGTTTTTACGAGCGATATACGCAGCAGTGCTCGAATTTACACAAAAAACAAGTGCAAAATCCCACTGGAAAAGACTGTCGGTAGCATCCGCTGGAAGCGCAGCTTTGGATACGTTGCACGATGAAAAGTCTGATGGCCTGAGGTCTCTAAAGGGCATATAACAAAACAAATACAAATACCTGGTGCAAAAAACCGTATTCCATGCAGGGCCTAGCTTCTCGCGACTACCTTTTTGTACCTTTTTTGTTTTGCAAATCCATCTACGCCTACAATTGTTCGTATTTCGAATTAGAAATCACAAATTTCGGTTGGAAACAGTATCAGTAACGCCCACCTATTCTGCATATAAAATTGGAAATGAAAATTTCATAATTCCGCATCTACTTTGCAAGGATTTGTTGAAGGAAAAGTATCAATCAATCCTTCATCCAGTACCCGAAAAGGTAAATTACTCTGCAAACATAAATTCAGATGCAAACTCACGTGGGTAGTGCAATTAATTACGTGTTTAAAGAAATCACCTGATGCATAAGTATCGGTGTAAATTAAATAGCAAGCACTATAGAGAGCATTTAAAAACTCATACCAATTTTAGTAACTGCTAAAAATTATAAACTGGAATGGGTTTCACGTAGACTTTCGATACGTGTGCAGCTAAGAAGTAACTTCGATACCCCGTGGATTTAAATGCCTTCAAATAATTCAACTTGGAGTCCAAAACTAAATCAAAGCAAATCGGCTGATCGGCAATATTGAAAAGCTACAATCCGCAAATTGAATGGGAGTATATGAAGTACAAGATCGAAGCATGAATGGTAAATAAGAAGTACTTTTCCGTTTATGTCCGTAGTAAAAATTTACATCGGATTTGAAGTCCACTTGACGAAATTGTAGCTTAGAAGATGACCTCTTTTTGGTGGAATAAAATTCAAGATAGGGATGTCATGACGAATGAATTGTGAAACCGAGTTGTCATTTTGCCCGTTCTCTTGACATTATTGACATAATGCGTTTAGTATAGTCTGGCCCACTATCGCGAATAAAGGCACGCTTGGAAAGCGGTTTACTTTGCAAACCGGTCCTCAGTTCGTGAAACTTACTAGATTCCTTACTTTGCACATAATCGTCCTTCTGGGGAAGACACCCCCTGAGCTGGGAATAGATGTCATACCGCATACTCCTTAAATGATGCAGTAATACGAACACGTCACAAGAATGTAAGCGCTGAAGAAAAATCGTCGCTGCAATGGAAAGTGTGCAGGTGTATCCAAATGTATCGATTCGTTGTCGGTCGCGTCAATTGGGATTCTAATCTTCGCGTCAACTAGATGGATTCCAGGAGGATCTAGGCCTCCTACACCCGTATAAGATTCAGGTGGCGCTGCCACAAAACCATGAAATGGATAATTCGTTCACTGATGGGACTCTAGAACAGTTACAAGCTGATCGTTGTTTTATCGCGAAATTATGTTTAAGGTTCAGGCTTATTTGTGACTAAATGGATTTGTTAATAAGCATTAATGTCAGATATTGCGTGAGGTCAATCCATAAGGGATAGAACGGATCCTTTTTCTTCAAAAATGCGGTCGAATCTCGCTTTACCGAGATACTTGTCGAACAATGATTACTGATTTTATTAACAAATTTAAATGCAATGGATTCGCAGATGCGTTATTCCAATTGATGATGTCAATTTGATGAGAAATAGACCTGCCAAGATGCCCTTACGATGGTGTGATTAGACACTTTTTAATTATTTTCTGTGGGGCTACGTGAATTCACTGGTAAGCGAAATTGACACATTTTAAAAGCCACAATAGCCCGAAGAATAGCTTCTGTGACCATACACCCGAAATTATTCCTTGATCTTGATCTTTTTTGAGATATCAAGTTCTAACAGACTTTACAAAAAACAGCCTTTGCACTAGCAGTTTTCAATATTTTATACTCAATTTTGCACTTGAAGTACGTTTTTCCTTTTAATTTATCATAGCATTAGCAATTTACATAAAATATTCACTAGAAGATGTAGTGGACACCCTCAAAAACTTCATTTAACGTCCGTAGATTTCGACAGTGAAATTCAAACCTTGGTTGCGGAATGACTGCAAGTGCAGAGTTACATTTCGGAATCCAGGACCACCACGGTGCAGGGTTGCATAGCCTCCATTTTTTCCTCGACTTCGATCGAGAGCACGTACAGCGGTGATTATTTTCTGATTATTATAACCCTAAAATAAAAAAACAAGTTTTTCCTTCAAATCCATTTTCGGTGTATCTCAAGCTGTTGTACCCACCCTTGGTGGATATTCCACATCCTTAGTGACCACTCGCCAGAGTTTCCAATCCGCCACAACATATTCACGATGCAGCAATCTATCATAGGCACCGATTGCACCAAAAGTAGAATTAACACCTTCAGATGAAGCCACGAATAGAGCAGCCACCAAAGCGAACGAAAGAACCCCGAAATATTTCATCGCGAATGTGTTTCTGCGAACTGATTGCACGAGTACCAGAACTACTCTTCTTGCCTTATGGAAGCAAGGTACAATCAGAAGATGCTTTTATTGCATTCTGTCAGTTGAGTCATTGATTATGTTTGAAGATGTTTCTTATCTTATCTGTTGGTCGGTCGGGACAGTTGAGTGTTTTTCATTGAAATAATGTTTTATAAGCCACAGTGAACGGATCGTGGGGAAATCGAGAGCGCTTTTTAGCCAGTATATCTATGGAGAGTGTACTTGAGTTTGATAATATTCACGGAAATCATGGCGATTAAGGAAGCCCTGTCCTGGCTGAAGTGTAATGTACTATCTGTCAGGGATATTACCATTCTCGCTGACAGCCAAACGGCAATCAAGTCTCTAGAATCGTGCTCGTTTACTTCAAAGGCCGCTCTCAACTGCCGTTTATCTCTTATGGAGATGACGGAGCAGTTCAATATTCACCTATGCTGGGTGCCAGGCCATAGAAACATTCCAGGAAACTGCAGGGCAGACGAACTAGCCAGACAAGGCACTACTCTAAGAATTCTGTCTGATAGGCAGTCCCTGGGTATGCCCCTAGCTACATGTAAGCATCTACTAAAGCTGAATGCTATTAGCAAGACCAACCTCAGATGGGAAAACGTGTCAACGTGTCTCATCTCGAGACAGATCTAACCCAGGCTGGATCATAAACGTAGTACCGAGTTGGTCAAACTAAAGCGATCACAAATCAGCTGCGTTGTTGGTGTTCTCACTGGACACTGCCTTATAGGCCAACATGCCAAAGGACTTGGCCTCTTTTCATACGACTTCTGCATAAGCTGCAGATACGAGGAGGAGGAGGAAAGTATCCCTCACCTCCTATGTAATTGCCCAGCTCTGTCGCATAAAAGAATGGTCCATTTAGGGTCCCCCTTCCTTGAAGCCCTTGGTCACATAGCGTCCTTAGACGTCATGCGCATCTATCGCTCTATCAAAAGCTCCGGTTGGTTCTGTTAGTCCATGGGTAGCGAATTGGTTTTGATCCATGGTATCACCAAGGACCTTTATTGGTCTAAGTGTGTCTGCACTCCCGTGCGGACAGCCAAGCCAACCTAACCTAACCTAACCTTGATAATATTTAAATGCAGTGTGCAATGAATATATTAAATTAAATTGAAACTTCAAGGGAAAATTAATAATTACAAACAGCTGCAATCAAAAGTCTGCCTGTACAGGCTTTTCGTAAAGCATTTTTAGGAACTTCACTTATACCAGTCTACTGGTAATTGAATGTTTAACTTGCCGCCTAAGTGTACACACAAAAAAAATTAATATTGACCCTGTCCATTTAAAGTTAAGTGTAAGTGAGTTTAATTAATGCTTTTATCAACTTGTGGGTTGCGATTATGTACCTACAAACTATAAATAAATAAATAAATAAATATATGCTAGCATGGAGAAATGGTCAAAGAAATTTTGGACAACATGGGAGTAGGTCAGGTTAGGTTAAGTTGCTGACCAGTAAATGTCCCTTGTCATACCGTGGATCAAAACCATTTGGCCACTAACAAAACCAGCCGAAGCTTTTGATAAAGCGATGACTGCACACGCCTAGGGTCGCCAGATCGCTAAGGTCTTAAAGAAATGGGGACCGTAATTCTTTAATGCGACAGAGCTGGGCAATTACGTAGGAGATGAAGGACGCTTTCGTCTTCCTTCTCGTCCCTACAGCTCCTGCAGAAGTCGTTAAAGAAGAGGCCAAGTCTTTTGGCATGTTGGGTTATAAGATAGTGTCCAGTGAGAACACCGACAACGCAGCTGATCTGTGATCGCTTTAGTTTAACCAACTCGGCACTACGCTTTTGGTCCAGCCTGGGCCAGATCTGTCTCGAGATGAGGCACGTTGAGCCGTTTTCCTATCTGAGGTTGGTCTTGCTAATAGCATTCAGCTTTAGTAGATGCTTAACAATGGATAACAATGAATTCAAAACCCTGCTAGAAATATTTAGGGTTACAGAGATCTATGCAAGCAATTTTTTTCGGTATTAACAAAAATTTACTATCATTCAGATAAAATTCGATTGAAATTAATTCTTTTGCGGGTTAAAGTCATTAACTTTTGTTTGTTGTGAGACAGAATTGTTTATTTCTGTCTCTCAAAGGCCTAGTTGAGCAGTATCGGACGCACCAAATTTTACATTTGAAACGACGAACTCGATTGCTGAAATGTGCTCCTAGCAATTTGTTAAGCATTTCTTGAATTTATTTAAAGAATGTTACGTGTTCTATATTTGCAATCTTCAAGAGTTTTGGTCATACGATTCTAGTTATTACAAAATTGTTATTCCGAATTTTTTTTTCTTAATTCCACAATAATTTATTTCGTGTAAATATTTACAATAAGCAGTGGTATCTACGGGAATTTACAAGTAGGTACTAACTAAAATTTATCATCACTATTGTACTTGAATTGTAGCTGTGTTTATTTTATGAAAAGATGAATGAATAGATATTTATATTTTTCAAATCAAAAATGAGTGTTTTTTTTTGATTTCGATGAAATTTGAATTTAAGAAAACAACAAATAATCAACTTTTGATCAAAATACTTTTTTATTAAGATCACTTTATGGCATTAATACTAAAAAATAATTTAAGACATATTTATGTCTACCGCAGCTATTCTTGACAAAGCGCATTCTGAACATTCTTGTGGTCGTATATAATAATATTTGTTTCCAAAGCGTCGTCAATTTTTAGTGGTTTATCAACAGAAACAGCGATACAGAAAATATGTGTCTATCGCACTATTGCATTATCTTCTGCGCATCTTGACAGCTCTATTGAAGCTCTATGAAATCAATTTATCGCCAAATGTACGGCACGTAGCGTAGAGCCGCATTTCTGCAGATGTATTTCATCGGATGGGTCGCTAGATTCCTTTATTGATTAGTTGCACCCTATACGCGAACATTTTGCTTATTACTAAATCCGCTAAAACGCAAATAAGCCTCATCGCTGAACACAATCTTGCGATAGAGAAACGCATCAGTTTGTAACTGCTCTTCAACCCACTCAGCGAAACAACTAGATCTTATACATACGTGTCTTTGGGCAAAATTTTGCATGCAGTGCACGGAGTGATCTCCAATTGAATCTCCTTGCACACTTTCCTTTATAACGAGGATATTCTCTCTATACACCAAACGTATAAATCTGGGGATGGCTTTACTATTCTATGGACCGAGCTTCTAGCGAACATTTGTGTTGTGCGTGTTGTATGTTCTTTTCACACAAATGGAAAGGACCTACAGTTTAGATCCATATCCGAAAGGCATATTGAGAAGCTTTCTCATGACAGTTTGTCAGACATTCGCGAGAGGTGGGACCGTGAAAAATTGTTTGGTTTTCTCTGGGATTCGAACCTTGAACCTCCCGCTCAGCGATCCAATGCAATAACCACTTGAGCCACGGCGCGGCGCCCATAGGTTACTTGAAAATAAAGTATAACAGATCAGTTCTTATCGATTGCCTTACTTTAATCTGGTTAATTAATTAATTAATTAATTATCTATTAGACTCTTAATTAAATGATAAACAAATAGGTATGTACATAATAGGCATAAGTTACGGTTTTCCTTTGATTTGATGCAAGAATGTTTCTTTCTGCAACCAACTGTAGCGGATTTTTTTTCTACTAAGTGCGTCATCTACGAGCAAGTGCCGGATCCACTTTTGATGCATCAAAAAATAAAATCTTGATATCTCTGGAAATATCTTCTCTTATTTTACCAATCTTTTTGTGGGTCCTGATTTACTTAATGTATCGAGTAGAATCGGTACCAAAATCATAGGAAAATTTATAGGAATTGGCACATTTGTCCGTATTTTAGCACTTAAACCTTCATATCTTACCTCCAGATATTTAATTTAGTATCTGGTAGACATACCAGGCTAGATTTCAGAAACGCACTTAATTGAATTTTCTCTTATAAATTAGACGTTCGTAAAGCAAGCAGATACGGAGCAGAAAGTGTTTGTTTTTATCTGAAATCGAATACAAAAATGGTGAAGCTTCCTACAGTTCGCAGAAAAAGTAGGAAGAGAGTCACTTGTATATTCGAAATCTATGACACTGAATAAAAAAACATTTTTGTGCATTTTATACACAGATATTTTCTGAATTTCAATTTGCTTCTTCAGTATTGAGAGTTTTCTAAAATTTAATTTTTTTTATCGGATACATAAATCGTCAGCTTATTTTCAAATAATTCAGCAGTTAAATATCAGCGTCCATAGATTTCCACCAGCGACTTAATACTGTGACCGCGTTCTGATTTGAACAACAAGGTTGCACCTTTTGATCCTGGACCGCCAAACAATAGCTGAGCAGTAGCTCCATTCTTTTTCAATCGATCAGTAACACGAATGGCAGTAATTGTCAGTGCATCCAAATCCTAAACAATTCACAGATAAATGACCTCGTATTTCAACACTGACTAGTCGAGCTCCTTACCTTTTGTTTGAAAATATATTTTTTGTTCAAAACCAGACCAACAACGAAAGACTTTGTAACTTTATCTTTGGCAATGAGGAGGTCTTTTTCACCAATCTCGCCCCACAGGTAATCGGCACAAGATGCATATGCCACGAATGTTGCAAAAAATGCCAAAACAATTACGTACTTCATCTGCGAAATATGAGATATTTATTAATTAACTCTTCTGCTAAACTAGTTAACCTTATCACTCACATTGACTTGATTTTTAAGGAGAGCTCGTGTTAAGACTGCGGCTAACAGACTCAAAGTCGTGACAATTTATTGTCAATCAACTGACAGTGACTGGCTGTCGGAGCTCCTCCCCCATCGATACCCAGTTGATTTGACTTTATCTAGATTTGCTTGAATGTGTGGTTTACGCGTTTTATATAATTAGCTTGTGTGCCGCTGAGAAAGTACACAGAAAATATTCGTATCTTATCGTAAATATTGCCTGAATGGAAATTGAAAATACATAATACCATACCCATACCCCCTAGGTCGACGATTAGAAAGTTAAAGCAACCTCCCTTATCAGTGTGGTTGAATCCTGGAAATACCTTTTGATGAATTTTTAATTAAAATCTAGAAATTTTGAAGTTTGGAATTCGTACTGGATAACAAATGTGCGGATTTATTTTTAGTTTTAAATAGGAAAGATAAGGAGGAGAACAAGGGTTTCTAAATACTTGTCTATCTTTTAATTAACAACCGACGTTGTTCTCCAATAATTGTCGAATACCTACAAAGGTATCTATTTACTTCTTTTCAAATGAGGACATACTTATGATTTCTTGTTGACTGATTGATGTGCGCTCCATTCGATATTGATAGGTAAATCAAATCTCTTGAGGGTGTTATGTGAACCGATCAAGTTCTATTGTAACGCTCTGTGGCTGCGCGTGTCTTGCTTGATTGATGAGTGACGCGTTACGAGGTTGGCTTTCTGATTTATAAGGACTGATTGACGGATTTTCTAGGAAATTACTATTCAATGAATTCATTGATTTTTTAAGAGGAATTTCCATGTCTCAAGGAGTCAAGCATTTGACTTTTTATTAAGATATGTAGATAAGCAGCCGACATAGGAGTAGATTGGCATCCGCATTGCTTTACTCAGCCGAAACAGCTGAAATGAAGGTATTCTCTTACTTAACCACCAAATGACGAATCTGTGTGACATTTTTTGTTTTTTATCTTGTGCAGTCATTCTAGGTCACTAGGCCTTCTAATCGGTTAATTCACTTGAAACGGAAGAGAGATAAAGTTAAGTCTGTACGCGTTCCAATTGCACGTTGAGTAGTAGGATACCGTGCGGTTGGAGATTTCGTTTGATAAATTTAGGAAACGTTTACTTTTATTGGTTTAGTATCGCAATGGCTACCATGCACAGCCTAGCAATAATACTGTTGTTTGGAAGTTGATTGTGTATGCAATTTTTGTTCCAGAATTGAATTACCGCTTAGTGATTGACTAGTGCTAGTGGGTTGTTGAGAATTTGAAGTAGTCGTGGTAAAACAACTGAATGACAGCACAAATTAAAACGCACATAGATATTTGGAGGAGTTGGTGTTGGGTTGAAACGATTAGTTGGAAAATCGTGATTAACTGTAATATAAATCATTTAGGCCCAAAGTTAGGGATTTGTTCAGTCTATCAAGCCGAGATGATTGCTCTCTTACATGCGTTGGATCACCTGATACAACTTCAAGTTGTTGGTAAAAATATTACTATAGCACTGGACAATCAATCAGTGATTAGACGCATGGAGCAAAAAGATATAAATACATCCCTGGCAATGGAATGTGCTAATAAACTGAATGAATGCTCATCTCGAAATGAGGTGACGCTGCTTTGGGTGAGAGGGCACGTAGGGACTGAGGGCAATGAAAAGGCGGACTCTCTAGCAAAACAAGGGTCAACCTCGGAGTTCTGTGGTTCATAACCATTTGCTGCAATTGGCAGAGGATTGGTGGAGCACCTGATTAACAACTGGCCCGCGGCGGAACACCCGAGAAGGTGGTCAACCGTGAAAGGTTGTGGGCAGGCTAAAATGGATATTAAAGTGCCGACTGGCTACACTCATAGGGAAGTTCTAAGCTTGGAGCGAATCTACAGGTCATGGAAATTTCGGGTATCACCTAAAGATACCTGTGAACTATGTCTGGGGGAAATCGAGGTGGCAGCACATGCATATATTGAGTGAATGTCCGGCATTAGTTAGCAGAAGAAGAGAGGTCTTGGGACTTGGTAGAAATCCATAAGATGAACAAGAAATCAAAGCCAGAGAATAAATATGGAGAAATCCAGAGAGTCGCTCAGGCTAAGATGGATCGTGGAAGAGAGACAAAAAGAGACCCATAACTGTGGTCTGGTCCCTATATATATAGGGACTTGTTTCTGACGCTTTAGCAAGAGGTAGTAAGCCAGGTTTCAGAGTGATCGATAGGAAAATAGTTGTCCAAACCTAACTCTTACCTTATCTGAAAAGCGCCCGAGGTTTGTTCAGTCAATGCTCAAGTGCTCAATCTCTTTCTAAATAGTTCAGCGGCAATTTCAACCCCTTTAGTCAATTCGTGACTTAGTGTTCTCGCGGAGCTTGTGAGGCATTATAACAATGCCTTAAGAGCAACTTGCTTGAGCACGAGCTTATGCACTAGTGTTCCTGTTATCGCACAGCAATTAGTTTGGCTTGTAAAACACTTGTACACTTTCCTAATGGCTTGAAGACTCTGAATATTTAATTTAAACTAAAAACACTTTCCATACGATTCAACCGGCGTGGCGCGGCGCCAAGAAACACATTCCAATACCAGTTTTCTCAATTAAAATTCCCCAAATCATTTTAACATAATAAAGTGGCTCTCTGCGAGTCTTACACGTTGTTTCTTTCCGTATTATCAAACATAATTATCGTGTAGCCAGATAAGGAACAAATATGCACTACCCTCTCGGTATGATAGGCTGAAAATTAATTTATAAACCCAAACGACAACGAAACGAAGAAATATTTAATTTTTCCAAAATGTCTCACTTCCCTCTGCACAGCAGGGACACAGTCCGTTGATGTATCTTAGAAGCTACGCAGCCAAAGGTTCCAGGCTGGTTTCTATATTTCATTTTAGATGCAAACTCGTATCTTCAGATTCAACCAGGTATCAAGTGACGACCGAAACTGCAATTGATTTGATAAATGTATACATTAACCTGCCAAATGAGATTCCATTTCGATGATGGAATAATAAAACTAAAGTTCTCCTCACCTCGATACAAGTTGTTGTATCTGTGGCTGCACTAAAAGTGACTGTACAGCGACAGCCTGCACAACTGATGCATCCTTTAGACAAACGAGGGTATTTAAAATAAAGATTATTTCTGTTCGCATTAAAATAAAAAAGAAAAACTACTAAATAAAAATGCTTTTAGGAATGGAGTCACCTTGTGATTAATACATTTCATTATAAATTTCCATTTTCTGAGGAGCTGATAAGTTGAATAGATTAATGACCACCACTGGCTCTCTCCTTTATTGAAGAAGACACAAAAAAAAAAAAAAAAAGATGAAGAACTTTGTACCTTAAGTTGTAAAAGGTTTGTAACATTTTTTACGAGCAATAAAAACGAGATTCCATTTAGAAACCAGCACACTTATCTGAATGGTTTACAGCCGAAAACAAAGACGGCGCCATTTCCTTGAGTGTAGAAATTGTATTTTGAAGTCATTCGACTGTCGTTTAAAGGACATGCGTGATGGGTTCACTCTTGTGACTTTGAATAATAGATGCATAGTAAAGTGCACTTTTATGGTGTAAACGTTGCATAGCAAATAATAAAGCAACAAATGTATGCGTCTGACGTTTGCAACGCTATTTCATAATGCAGGAGTTTGTTTGGTATCTATAGAAATAATTTGGCTATTGGAAGACTCTTTCATATTCAAATATCGTAGCAAACATTTTTGTATTTCAGACGATTAGTTTTACATAACAAGAGCAGACTACAGGTCTTAGTGGTTATGCTGAGGAACAATAAGAAAAAAAAAACATGAAACGCCTTGAATCTCATGCGGTCCAAGCTTGGACAAAAATGAATGCAATTTATTGAGGTATCCAACAAGTCGGTGAATTGTGCAGTCAAATCTACTAGCTAAGGTGTAACCAGCATCCGCCTGCTAGTTCACCATATGGTTTACCCACGCCGCAGGTTACGCCTTATATAAGGTGAGAGGGTGTTCCATCCGCATAGTGGAAGCTTAAGTCGAGGTCGTGGTCTGGTGTTTACTACTCGCCCATAGTAGTTTCCATTTTTGCAAAATCGGAAATTATACGATGACCTATGCGGTGCAGAAATTTGGTTGCTGGAGACGTGGGGCAATTTTCGCCGTAGTTTCTTTGGTGTGTGCGCTCGATTTTTGTAAGTGTTATTAAGGCTGTGGCTTTTTCGGGTGTTAGGATGGGCCTTATGATTGCCGTATCCATAGTGGTCTAGATAACCATCTATTTCCAAAAATTGTGTTGCATGCATGGAGAAATCCGTGGATGGACATGTTTTCTTTCGAGTTCATTTCACCGTTTAAGATGCGGCCAATATATCTTGCCTTTCAAAATATTTAGAGTTGTATTCCATATCATTTTATGAGCTCGGATGACAGTAGATGCACATTGGAATTTATACATCAGGCTAAGCTGCTGTTGCCATTATTGTGTCAAGGGTGGACCTGTAAAATAGAAAAATTGTCTGTAGATCCGCTTACCCGCATAACGCGAAACCTGAATCATATCATAGTTGAGGTCAAAGCATCGTTGTTATTTGATTATCCATGCAATCCAAAAATTCATGCTATTGCCTCTTGTTCGCACATTCGATGAGACTTCATTTCGTCGCCTTTGTACGTGACCATACCAATTGAACCTATCTGCTGGGCGAAAGAAGAAGACTTGAACATTTCTTCTGAAATGGATGGTGCGCCATTCACTCTGATGTTATCATTGGATCCTTACCGGTTCAGGATCTATGAATAACTCAATGTGTCATACGGAACCGAAACTATCGACTTTTGAAATCAGAGCGATCCCGTACAAAGGGCAAGGTTTTGCTTCATAAATCATTTACTCAACCTTTTAACTCTAAAATTCCTTTCAGTCTATATTTATTCAACTATTTACCTTTCTTTTCTTTTTTCAGGTGTCTGGGCATAAAGTCTCCTTTCATCGAATTCCGCAACGAAGTTGAAATTCTCGCCAACACGAGTATTTCGCTGAACATAACAAAAGACGAACAAGCTCTAATGCATCAGGAAGGCCTGAAAAAGTTGGGTACATTTATCAAACCTGTGGACTTGCGTGACGCCTCAACCGGATTCGTGAAAGCGAATCTTACGAAGAAACTTCCTCCAACTTGGCCTGGGCGAAAACGTGGGAATGTGAATCCAATCCAAGAAGAAATGGAACAAAAACAAATAGTTCTCCTCGATGAGGATACCGATGAAAATGGACTACCAGCGAGTCTAACAGACGAAGATAGAAAATTCATCGTACCGATGGCATTGAAGAATGTTACCCCGGATCCGAAAGCACCGAGTACATCAACTACAACTACAACATCAACAACGACTACAACTGCCGCTCCAGACTTTGCATCGAATATTGATGATTTGAAAAATCATATACTCTTCCTTCAAAACATGACCAAGCATAATAGCAACTTTCAGAGTAAGTTTGTGGTCTTCCCTAGTTTGCAGAAAGAGAAAATTCCTCCAACTACTACCACAACGAGTACAACGACTACAACTACTACCCCGCGGCCAGTGTTTCGATATACACCTCCAATACCACCGCCTACAAGGCGGGCGACATTTCTATACACTACATCCTCCACTGCTCGTTCTCACCAATTTGATCATTACTTCGATCACGATGATCCAATGGCGGCGATACAACGTGAGAAGATCACAATTGTTCCACAGGTGCTTTTGTTGAACGATCAAACCCCACCCGATGACAATGAGGAAGACAGTCGCCGATTGGGCGATCACAAGGACCAGAGGGTGATCTATTCTAGGAGAAGAAATTTTCGCAAATCCAGCACTCAACCCAGTGTGCCTACAACCACCGCCTCGACAACAACAACGACCACAGAAAAGCCCTTTCGAAGAAATCCCAAAAGGCCAAGGAACAATGGAGAAAAGCGAAACAAGAATCAGCGAAAGCCTTGCAAGAACCCTGACTCTCCGAAATGTCAACGTCAAAGGCGAAGACAGGAGCAACAAATGTTGGAGCAACAGTATCAGGCACCGTTTCAGCCATTTCTTCAAACAATCAACAATACTCGACGGTTTGCAGTCTCCATTGAGATTCCGGACTCTTTTAAAATCAAACCGAATCAGACAAAGGAGGGCCCTGGTGAGGTGAAGCTTTTACGATCCGCAAGGAGTCACCACAAGCGACGGAATATCGGTGCTAATAAATTCGTTGGTACATATGGATCGACTTTCTACGATGCTCCAGCAAAGGACTTTATCATGTCAGGAGGACAGTTGGGACTCAACGGTCAAATATTTTTGAACAATACCCCAAACCCCACAGCGGCGGCTTACTCTGAACCCGTTGATCTGAATCCTGATCTGTGTTACGACGTGGATGGGCTAAGCTATGGCCAGAAGAAGTTGTGCGTTATGCATACGAGTGTGATGCCGGCGATAAGTCGTGGTGCCAGATCTGCTATTCAGGTAAGTTTCTGTACAAATGTTCGAAAATACCGGGACTAGTTTCTTTGAAGCCTACAAGCTTCAGTAAAATTTTAAATGATCCATAATTGGGGCACTAGTTAGCAAAGGTTCTACTTTTCAATTAGTTTCGTAGAATTTTCCTAGTTTTTAAAGAACAGCGCGACAACTTTCTTGAAAAAGTGCTAAATCATCAAAGCGGTTGCAAAATCATTTCGGCTGATCTCGAGATATTTTGTAAGTATTATCAGAGATTCATTTGCTTTTGTTCCTTTTACGTCGATTTTTGGGATATCATCCTCGTTTTTATTGTATCCCGTTCATGTGTCATAAAAAAATACGAGTGCTGCCAGCCAATTACCTGCGTCATGCACCGAGAGCGCAAAACCGACTTCGCTTCAGAACAATTTCCTCTTCAAAGGAATAACCAAACACACAGCTACATACCTGTACTAAAGCTTATCAAGATAAACTTTTATACAAAGACTTGGCACCTGTGTAAGTGGAAACGATTCTGGAGCACGCAAAGTGCACAAATTGCGTATGACGCAGCAGCAGTATTATAACCCACCCCAGGATTAGTAGTGCTTCCTGGTTGATAGGTTGCTATGCATTTGTACAAATACAATGAGCGCCTTCAAGCTATGTTATACTATTTAAATGAAGGACAAGACTACCCACCTGTAAGGAAAAAAAAAAAACTTCATCGAGAGATCAAAAGAATTGTCCTGTTTTTTTTGTATGAAGCACATGACAGCAGGGGTAATATGGAGCATGCATTCGAATAGAGGTCGTTTTAAAGCCCGAAGCCGTATGCAATTTTTCTATAGCAGTGTATATAGTATGTGTGTGCTTTTTTTGTGTAACTCTCGAAAGTTTAAATCCCTCAGATTGTGTATGATTCCATGCTGAGGACATTGGATGAGTTGAATTGCTTGCTTGGAGGGAAATAAAATTAAAATGAAGCACATCATTCCGTCGTCCTTGTGATGGAACTGTAGGGGTAAATGGCATTTTTCATATCTTTTTTTTTTGTAAGAAAAGTCCTTGAGAAACTTTATTACAAGCACGTGAAGAAGCTGTAGAAGAATGTTGATTAGTTTTTAGAGTTTCGTTTACGAGTAACGGATCACAGGTCGTTGGAGTGAGAACAACCCGTTCGCAACTGAAAATCAATGAAGAACATCTGAAAGATGTAAAATCTGCAGTTTTGAAGTTGATATTTGGTTGGCATTATGTTCTCATATTCATTTGCTACCCACATAGATAAGACTTTAAGCGTTTTCGAATCGCACGCAACGGCGTACTTTTCTGAATCGAATGGGATCTGTAGGGACTCTGAACTGCACTCATTCCATATACCAGAACTACCCTCATCGCTGAACACAATTTTGCGGTAGAACAATGCGTTAACTTGGAACTGCTTTCTGCTTTAGAGCTCAGTCAGGTAAAGAACGAAGCAAATGATGGTCTTGTGGTTTTAGTTCCTGCACCTGTAGTCGACGGTTAAAGACACAATTACTGCAACCGATGATGAGTTAATAGGTTCGATGGTTTGCACACTATTGTTTACGTCCATTTTAGTACGACACAATCCTCTGAATTGTACTATTGCATCAAAATTGGACCAAGGTGACTCTTCTGTGCTCTAGGATTAGGTCTCCCATTTTCTATTTTATTTTTTCCAAAAACAAAAAAATATTTTTTAGCAGCGAGGCGCACGATTCTGTGGCAGATCAGATTTGATCTCAGCTCCACTACTGTTTTTTTTTTATTTTCTTTATCCAAAACCAAGTTTTTTGATATTTTTAAATATTTCGCTGTTTAGCAAAAATGTTTGGATGTACATAAGTGCAAGTGTCTATGTCCACTACAACCGGAATCGAATATTTCTTTAAATGAAATACGAAGCTCCGAACAATCCAAAGGACTATCCATTCACAAAATTCTCATAACCCGGAAGTTTCAGCATAATTTGTTCCAGTTAAGTGTTGGCTTGTTTCCAAATCAATAAAGCCTAGTGATTTAATTATACTAAAAGGCTAAGATGATGCTTTATAAGGAAAGATTCGATATGAGGAAGTTATGTAAATCGATAGGAAATTTTAATCAAGTGCTTTGGTAAGCCAGATAATGAATTCAGTTTCGGAGGATGTGGGTAGATATATGTGTATATAGTATTTCAAACACAAGTGTATCTGGTAGTGTTTGAAACAAAATCTCTACACAGCACAAATGTTTTAAGCGTTGACAGAAAATATCAATGAAAATTGTTTTAGAATTTCTGTGTAAGTCTGCACAATTTTTATCTACAGATGTGTCTGTCGACGACTTCGTTTCGTTACGTGGAAAAGCGCATCCAATCTACAATCTTTCAATTGCATTTCAACTCGACAAAAGTACAACCACTTCATCCATCAAAAAAAGGAGTCGTGCATGCATTCGACATGTGTTCGCTTGTGACAGCATCATCTTATCCATCTATCCGAACCCAATTATAATCACAAATCAAGTGCTATACAATAAAATGCCGATTCAATCAAACCGGCACGCCGGCGGTACATTTGGATACGTCATCAGTGCGAATGCTGCCGCAGTAACCTCAATTCAGCAAATCCGAAAGGAGAAAAAAGAATCCAGATCTCCGTCGCATAGCACACTCCCGTTTTTGACTTTTTCATTATAGATTAACCCCGAGACCGAGAAAAAGTCTGCGTTACACGTTCGCCTCAATTAAATTCCTCGTGATACTCCTCTTGAGCAGGCACTCTACTACATTCGTATTGATGCGATGCAGCCCGTGATTATGATTTATTCCATGATATCGCAAAGTGCCACATGCAACTCATAATACCTACCATCACTACGAGCACCATTAGAACGAAGACGGAGCTGCTGAAACCACTGAACTCGTTTGGGAGTAACAGGGGCCGGCTTCCACGACTTCATCGTCATCGCAGAGTTATTTGCCGCACATTCTCTCGAAAAAAAGAAGTTGCAATGTCATTTGTTGCGCTCTTCATTGGAGGAGCCTGTTCGGGTCTTGGTCTGCCTTTCGCTTGGGGAACTTTTCACATTTATAAATGTCTTATTGTCCTTTTCGTAAATGTGTGGTGCGCCTTGGAGATGGTTCGTTGGTCCGTCTATCGCACTGTCTGTCTGCTCGCTTGTTTGCTTACTTGTGGCCGTGCCGTGCCGTGCCGGGCCGTGTGCTGTTTGTCGTCATCGCGGACAAGGGACATTAATCATTTTGTTCAGTCATTAAATCGCCATTACTGCATTGAACTGTAGAAGTAGATACAGTAATGCTACATAAAACAAAAAACCAAAAAACTTTTGTTTGTATTGTGAGTTTGAAACAGATTTCTCTCCCTCGAGAGGACTTGTGCAGAGAAGAGTATTGTTTGAAGTGGTTGCGGTTTTACACACCGTCGCATTGTCTGGGTATTTTTTGTTTTTACTCTGTTTGTATGCTCCCCGGATGATTCGTGATGTTTACTTGACTTGGTCGATTCGGTACTCTTTGATGTTAGCTAATTAATTGGTATAGATAGCCTCAGATATCATTCAAAACGCACCAATTCTGTATGTCAGTCCTGGAGAATGTTATTTGTTCTAGAGAAGAGCATTGAAAAGATAGATACATGTGAACATTACGTTGGTAGTAGAGGTAGTATTCCTGATCCGGTGGATCAGGTCAGGTTGGGATCCGATCACTAACTAGCTTACGAAAATCCGGTGGACTGGTGGAAGTCAAGCCTTGACCTTAACCTATCCGTACAGTAAATAGTTACAATTAGTCATTGCCTTAAATGAAACTTACTTACTTATTCATCGAAGTTGGTTTACGGCCCTTTACCAAAAAAGGCACTACCTGAAGTTAGCTCTTCCTCCACTGTTCTGTTCTAAATAGATTCGGCCATCACTGTTTTTGGATTATGTATTATCTTGATAATACAGTGTACTCTATCATTACGGACACCCCTCATAAGCGGACACCCCTCATAACCGGACAGATTTCAATGAACCCTTCTTTTAAAGGTCCTTTTTTTGTTTTCTCATAACCGGACACCTCTCATAAGCGACAAATTTTTCGCAACCGTCGGTGTCCGCTTATAAGTGAGTACACTGTATTCATTCCAGTCCAGCTGACTGTGAGCTGCCTTATGTACTGAAATATTTTAGGTAATTTAATCTTTTTTAAACGCGCAAGATCTCAAAAAGTGCCTTCTTTAGATAATTCTTACGTTTCGTGTCAAAAAATTGGAAACTAAATTCCAGAAGACTCAAACTCGTTTTCTGTTTACTGTACAACCAAGTAGATATGTTTTTTGGGGTAGTTTTAGACATTTTGCTGCTATGTACAGCGGATTATGAACCTGCACCGGTGAGTGAACTGCAAGCCAGCTGCATACATACATATGTATATACCTGCATATTAAATCGTGATCACCCCTATGATTCGGTCCGCACAAAAAAATTATGCAATTTTTCTTTTGAGCTTATTTCATTTCCTCATTTTATCGATCTATCTCACGACAATCGGACATGTGATCCAGGACGAGAACACTTTCTGACATGCTACTCTCTACAATTTTCAGCTCGGACATAACACCTTTCAGGCAAAATAGATTCACATACACTCAGTTTTTGGACAAGGTATTCTTACTAAGTTTAAGTTCACCAGAAAAAGTTTTGAAGATTTGCTTGTGTTTAGGAATATTTTTCGAATGAATACACGTCTTACCGGAAAAAGGATCGCAAATAATTCGAAGAACACGTACCATTGTACGATATTTAAAGTATCGTTGGTTTGCGTTCAACCTGAATAATACCGAAAGTAGTTTATCGATCATCGCTCATCTTTTATCGTATGGAATGGACGTACGGTATGACGCCATATCCGAAAGACGCGGTAAATCCTAATCTAAGACATTTGAGGTGTGATTATTATTCGAACCTTCCTCGAACGCTCTAACCACTGAGCTCTGTCGCCCTTAAATGCATAACTTCGCTTGGAGGTGAGTTCTTTCTTAATGGAACTGGCACTATGGATACGAATGCTCAAGACAATGCAGGTCCACACCATATGCTTGTATTATATGAAAGTATTTGACTTGGCTTTAACAGCGAAGGAAAGCACGGTTATCTTACACTATGTGTACCCTGCAAAAGTACTGGCGAAATGGCAGACAACCACTGAATAAATAAATTATTAATAAGCCAGCGCAAAAAGTAAATATTTGTTTTACACACATTTCCAAAATGTATTTCAACCCCAAACAAGATACGAAACAAATGTTGATCAACATAATTATGCTGCTCCTCGTACTAGTCATCAGACGGAGCGCACAGTAGACTCAGCCTAATACAATATGCGAGCCAGACTGTAGGGGTGTACGTACGACACCTTCGAACTTATTGATTTTGTCTTTAAATTTTAGTTTAATGACAGGCATTCGTGGGTGGAAGGGGTCTTGCTATAGTGCAACACCCCAAGGGTTCAAGAAGAACATCCCTCTTCTATTCCATCAAAAGTTAAATGAATGCTTGCATTGCATTACAAGGACCAATTTGTGTTGCAAATTGGCATTTTAATTCGATTTTGCATCCCCTAGCTAAGCAAACAATATTCCGTCTGGTTAAGATAAGAATACAAAGAAATCGTTACCCGGCAATGGATGCAGGTGGGGATTTATTGGAGATTTATAAATGTATCCGTTATCTTTGGGTACGGACACCCAAGTTTTTTTACGATCGATTTTCATTCGACTATTTTTATCGCATTTTAGTTTTGGAGACTTGGCTTCTTCTTTTTTATGATCCAATATGAGATTTATAGTTCTCGAATGCCGGGCTCTAAATTATTGGATCATTTGAAACCGAATAGTGTTTGGAAGGAAAATAAAATTGGACAAAGGATTTGACATTGAAAACTGATACGGGCGCTGCAGTAATTCTGTTCATTCATTTAACTGGACCACCCCTAATACACTGGCGCTGTATTGTATCGGTACAAGTGGCATTTAAACGCAGATAACAGAATATGCTACACCGCATTTTATGGTCGATATCCAGCTGGATTTTTTTAATGACAGCTCATTGGACTTTGTGCTGGGCAATTAATTGAAACCTTATGACTTTGAAGTCTGCAGAAAGCCGATACGCGGTTTTATCTGCGTTCTGGTCAAACATAAGAGACATATTAATTTTTCGCGTTATTTATTTAATAGTCATTTGCAAGCTTACTGGTGGCATGTAGAATAAGATGTTGGATGACGCTTTTGGTTCTTGGACTACTAAAAAGTGTTTTATGATAGCAAATCGTGAATAGACTCACGCTTCAAAAGTATTCAAATTTACTTTGAATATCGGTCGTCGACTCACGAAACCCACAAACGACTTCGTGATTTCTATGGCGCCCATAATCGTTCATCTGAGCAGGCCATCCATCGAACTCTGGATACATTTCATACCAGATATTCTCTATATGATGCAATAATACCAACACATTACAGGAATACATATGTGTACTGTAGAAAATATAGCCTCGGGTAACATAAATAAACAAGAAGATTCAAATTTATTTTATCGTCGTCGGTACCAACACTACGTGGAATAGTTTGCGCAAAACTCTTAGCCTATACCCCTATAAAATGCAGGTGGTACGAGGCAGAAGACCATCATTTTAGCAATTTTTTCGTTGATTACGCTCTAGACCAGACCGTTCGTGGTCCAGAGCCTAGCTTCTCGCGACTATTTGTGCTGTGCATATATTTTTTCGCACAGTTGAAAGAAGTTGAGTAGAAGTTGTCTAGGATTCAAACCTCGAACCTTTCGCTCAGTAACGCAAGGCAGTTACACTGAGTCACGGTGCCCCACTGGTGGTATTATTTCTTTAATAATCAGGCTGGAGTTATTATTACGGCCAATGGACGATAATAAATGATGTCTTGTTCCTAAATTTGAATACAACGGATCTCGAAATGTCTCAAACAGGATGACTCTTTGCACAAAAACTATCACGAGTATGATTTCGAGAAATTGATCCGTCTATTGGCCTCCGATATCAAGCGATCTGATACCTCTCGATTATATCCTGTAAAGCTGTTAAAAGTCACAGTGAACCCTCATTGATTTGCAACTGACCACCGTAGTATTATATTTCTTCCTGTACTGATGTAATTGTTAAGAATTAGCATGTTTCAAAGTAAGTAATTAAGTGATTATCAGCCCAGACATGTAGGGACCCTACAAATCGCTTCCCTGTTTCAGTGATCAGAATGCTTTAATTTTCCTAAAAGCCTCAATGTTGTGAAATAAAGAATGTGTAACACTCGTAGTCACTTTAAGATTGGTATTTACAAGCCTTATTATCAGAGCTATATTCCTTTACAGGAATATAATTCTAAAGAAGTAAGAAACCTTAGCTCTCCCCAATTTTAGGGCGCAACAGTTATCTCCCATTCAATGCATAAATATATTCATGTTATGCGACTAGAATTTCATATCATATTCCTTAAAAAGGATGTCACCTCCTGAATGCATATCATTCTAAAATGCCAACTCGAACTGTCCTACCTTTTTAGCTTCCATACTTGTTCAACCCCCTTTGTGAGCAATTTTGCATAAAATGACGATTTGTATCAAACCACAGCCCAAGCGCAAGCACATTGTACGTACACATGTGGTAACACATCAACAGTGCCACTTGCAGTAGCTCAGTGTTTGGTGACTGCTGTCAGTCTTCTGCACTGACCAACATTGAAAAGGACACAGAACACACTTTTGAGGTCTTCTTTCACAAAAACGAATCCTTTATGTGGGCGCACACACAGATGCTAATGCAAATACTACAACTATGCACATTGCAACCCCTCTGCAATTTGTACGTTTTTGTGTGCAAAGTGCAGGAAACCACCTCCTACTGTTCGTTGCATGGAGTAATGTGTTGCAATGGATGCACTGTGTACCGCGCGATTACAATCGCAATATTCGTTAGGGGATGATTTCTATACTACCCCTTGCCAGCCACCTATTCAATTGGAAAATTTAAATTTAAATTCAAATTAGTCGCCGATATGCAATTACGATTGCCAATAAAGGATGCTTCTGCTATTGCTGCTCTCACTCTGGTTCAGTTAGGGTTTTTGCAAAGCTTTCCTATTTTTTCGGGCGTAAATCCTTTCCTTGTGCGTGTGTGCACACAAATATTTTAATTCGATTGTTTGTGGAGCGGAACGCGCGCTCTCGAGGGAGGGTGCTGTACAGCAAAAAATTGAAGTTCAATGTTTCCATTGTTAGGTAACGAGGATGTATGATTGTGTAGTACATACATATGTACATATTTATGCACGGGATATATTCTCAAATTGGAATTTTATGCGTCTGTTTCTGTTTTAATCCAACCGGGGTTTCCTGGTGAAGTCAATTGGTAGATTGGTGGTAACATGTGCACCTGGTTTAAATACCGAACACTTTTAATTGAACCTGCAGAGCCAAACAAAAAAAAATATTTTCAATTCGTTAATTAGTTGATCCCTTTCTTTTTCGTGGTTGTCGGGACCTTACTAGTGATTACTTATTTGATTTTATTTACTTTGTTGTTCAAAATTTTGTTTCTTTATTTTATTACAGGAATGTCAACACCAGTTTAAAAACCGTCGGTGGAACTGTAGCACCACAGATGACAATACTGTGTTTGGACCAATGTCAAGTCTAGGTAAGTCAAGTATATCACGTTTTCACTTTAAATATCGTCGGTTCAAAGGTAAAACTCACTAAGTCCGTTTAGAGCTCATTGGAGATAATGATGTTTGAATGAATTTTTCTTTCCGGAAGAACCTAAAAAATTACAGTTGATGAAATTTAAAAATCAGAAACTGGTGTTTTCAATCGTTTAATGGACATAATGACTTGTTCTAGCGATAGATAACTGAAAAATACGGTATTGGGTGATACAAAGTCATTTTGGCTAAGTTTGCACTTAGTGAGTCTTACCTTTGAACCGACGATATACAAAAGATATATGCGGAAGGCAAAAGTTTTTTGTAGGAAAATAAACCTCCCATTTCGAGCATTACAGGACGACAAAACTGGGAGTTTCTTTTTTTTAAGTTATCTAAATCCACTAAGTTTGGACCTAAGAGATTCATTGACTTTGACATGGGCTTTCTTGTACTTTCAAAAACACTTAAGGAATTTTCGATCAATTCCTGGTTCTATTTTTCTTTAGTATGATACATTTGAAACGAATATTAAATCCATCTTTTTAATTTTAAACGGTGTCAAAGTAAAAGAATACCGGCTTTAAATTTTGCTAAATTTTCATTCCACAAGGTTGCAAACACTGCTTAACTCCTCTTTGGATGCTTTTTAACTTAACAACAGGACCTAACTTCTCGCGAACTTTCCTGTTGTGCGTGCTACATATATTTACAGAAAGGACCTACAGTTATTTTTCTATTTTTTGAGAAACTTTCTTTTGACAGTTATTACTCCATGGCGTTTATCAGACATTTTCGAAGAGTCTCGCTGTGAAAAAACTTTTAAATATTTCTGGGATTCGCTCAGTAGTCCACAGCACTAACCATTGAACCACGGCGCCCACCTATTAAAATATTCATTACTTCATTAATCTGTTTTTACTTAGACTTAGAAAACAGACTGAAATTTTATACCCCACAGAACTACCCGCATATACTCATATCATCAGTTTTGCGTCCTTGTCTACTTTTAAGCAATCCATCAGTGTGGAAGTAATCATATCATTTTCCTCTTTTAGTCCACACATCTGATCTGATAATCTCTTCCCTTCTTCATCAAATCTGTACTTCATTCCATCATCAGAGTTCTAGCCTAGCATCGCCTCCTTCAATCAATTGTCGAATTTACTGACATTCACATGCAAACACTTTGGTCTTGTCAGTCAGAGAAACCCTTAAACAAACTTCAGATTGAAGTCGACCTGCGAAATACTGAAATCAGAAAATCCACTCGAGAATGAAAATACACGGAAAACACCACATACCCTGATCCTTGTGCTCAACCAAATATGCACACCCTTTCGCAGAGTAACTACCGCATTTATTCATCCCCTGGGAACAACATCTGCACCATTGGCAGGCAGCCAGGGAAAAGAGCACCTCCAGGATTCACTTAACCATTCACTGGATTTTTCTGTTTTTTTTTTTCAAACGCTGTACTCTGTTCGGGTATTGATTACGATCTCTGAATCCGAATCTGAATCCTTCGACGGGTTTTGTCAAAACATATGAAAAAAAAAACCTTGAAGCGGAGAACAGAAGCAAATCCATTATCGTCATTTCCCATAGGGTGCGGAAGCGGTTTTAACTGAACTAATATTTGAATACGCGCGCTACGTTTTATGTATACGATATGCTAACCCCCAAGTGGTTTTCGGTTTTGACCGTTGTTTCCTATTGAAAATTCAAAATTTTCGTTAAGCGGGATGGAAAAGGATCCACCGCCCACAAAAGCGCTTGGTTCATTGCTAGTTCACATGTTAATGGTAATTATTGTTGGGGGATTGTCATCTGTAAGCCCTCTTAACAAGGACAGGCTCGCGCAGGAATACGTTTGAAGGAAAATCTTGATTTAATGATTGCCCCGGTAAGGATTTGAGGAATTATATGCGGGTTCCAGTTGTTGTTTTTGTGTATGAGGATGAACGGAATGAACGTTGGCATGTAAAACTGACATAGATTATGTGGGATTGAATTCTCAAAAGCTTTGTGTAAACCAAACTTTATTGCACTTTTGGGGATCGCGAGCACATACATGTGTACATAAAGGATGGGATGAAATCAGGAGATTTATGAATGGCGTTTTGACGATGAGTCCTTGTTAAATAGTGTATACACAGTCTTTAATTGCTGTACGCATTAGAAGGATTATTACTTCAAATTAAAATGTTCATTTATTAAAGGATACGAGTATGTCACGAACCCTGCGGAACAAGTTTACATTTCAGCTTAAGTATGTATCAAAAAAGTTTTCAGCTTAACGTACATACATATATCATAGATGACAGTCTGATCGAAAAGTAATATAAACGTAGAATTTTTCTTAATTTATATCGTGCAAATCAAAAACAGTTCACTTAAATAAGTGAATTCGAAATGCATCTATAAAAATATGAAATTTGAGCAAAATCGCTCATGGAGTTTTCGATAAAATCGACCTTTTAAAAAGACCTTTGAGAACTGCCGTTATTTCTGACGCTGGACTAAAAATTCCAAAACTACTACCTCCCCTTTGGAATTAAAAAAAATGAGGAAACTGTCAACTTGACGGGCTCGTTGTTTATGGTACTGATGCTCCTTAGTTTTTATATTTGAAACTCCCTTCAAACCAGGAAATAGTCACCAGAGAATGCAAGGCCGAATCTAAATGAAATGAAATTTTGATTGCATTGTAATGTGCGATGAGACTTAACTCTACCACTGCGGCGTCGAGACTAAACAACAAAGCGTACAATTGAAGCGGCGTGGAGACTGTGACCTCATCATTAGGCGCACTGAAGTATTCAGATTTCTATATGTCAACTAACCGACCGCATTCTTCAGAACTTACCTTCAGTAAAGTTTCGCACCTAAAGAGAGATCTCAAAGGTAAGCCATTTTCGTAGAATGAGCGATGTTTCTTAGTACTTTGATGGCAAAGATTTGAATTGTTTTTGTTTCTAAGAGAGATTCAAGAATTCAAACAATGTCAGAATTGATGCGGTGGGTAGGATGTATAATGACTACAATGGCAATCTCGTCCTAATCAACAGGATAGTGAATATCCTAGAGGAGAGATATATCAAAGTGAAACTTGAAGGAAATACAGTTGCACCTCAGAGCGGAGTAATCTTCTCTCAGTTATTGATCCTTATTCTGAAAGAAGTATTTCAAAAACAGGATAATGACAAATTCCTGCCCAATCGCAGCGGACAAGTTTATAGCTGTGTATACTTATTTTTTCAAAATGAACATCCAAAGGTCGTAGAGGTTACAAAACCGGCCCGTGAGACTGCAATGAGGCAATACCGTAAGAAGATATAACTTTTTTCGTTAACGTCAGAAAGCGATAAAACACATGATTACAGTTATAAAATTGATCATGCAGCATTATGTTAGGTGACATTAAAAATTTATAAGAGGAAGTCCTCTCCTTTCTTAGGACTGCCCGGGAAATAAATTTATTGAATGACCTTTCTTCCAGGACATAGAAGAGCTGAGTTGCATCTGTTCCTCATACTTTTCTTTATTCGGCAGATGATGCAACAGAAGAATTAGGTGTTTTTATCAGTTTTGTCATTACCTAAATAACCTCACCTCCCTCTCTCATTTCTCTGCGGTTGTCTGCAGCCTCAATATCTAGCAGATCAACTTCAAAACTTTGCGTCCAGCCATGCATTTTTGCTAATTTTATTTTCACAGACGAAATACTAAAAATATTACAATTAAAATGAAGAGTTTCTAAGCAACACCGATTTGGCTATGAAAAGTTCTTGGAATCAACTAGTGAGACTTGGAATTTCGACTTTCAAATTTCGATACAGAATTTTTTATTTATTTATTATTTTTTTTGTTCAAAAAGTCTATTCTATCTCAACTCAGCCATAAATGGAATTAATGCACGAAATGAAAGCAAATGCAACCGGATTACCTTTTTACGCCGCTTTGTTCCACTTAACAACATTTGTAGCTATGTTCATTGTTCACTCTCATGAACAAGATTCTTTTATGTTTCCCAATGCTACCCGCCGCGTCCTAATAACAATTGTCACACGACAGGGTCATACGCAAACACAGAGGGATTTTGCCGCCAAAACAATACCCTTGTACACACGGACGAACTAGCTTGTATGTATGTATGTATGTATATGCGTGCGACACGCCGAGATTTTTCACCAACGTCGTCTCACCACCTCCTTTTTACGACTCTATAATGGGCGATTAGAGAGAAACCACCCTTTGTGCCAGGATACCCTGCTTTGGCCTCTGACGTTGTATAAGCCCCCATTTGAAAACAAAAGAGTTGGGCTCTCTGTAAGCCCACAGAGATAGGGAATCGTCATCATAACTGTAAACCGCAACAAATTGGTAAATTAGTGCACATTTATTACATTTCCTTTTTGGAAAGGGCGAACGTGGTAGTACTATGTACTTTCCTTGAAGGGAGAAATGCGCTTCGAACCCCTTTCCAAAAATTTAATTTAATTCCCTGTCAGATGAAACGGATGACTTTGAAATATGCGACGCAATGGAATAGCTGGGTAGAACGGGGATGCTGGCTCTCATCCTGATAAGAAACTGCGTTAGTTGTTTTGTACGTTAATTTTGCACACGATAATGTTTGAATAATTAAATAGACGCTCGTTTGTTATAAAGTAGCTGTTGGATTAGCATCACGGATGTTTGGATTGCTTTTTTTTTGTAAAATCAAAAAGTAATTACCGCATCATGAAAATTTCAAAACGACTTGAGTTAATCCTACATCCAGATACAGGGTGATAACTACAAAACTTCAAAAGAAAAGGAAGAAGGATTCTGAAAAGAGAATTTTTTTGGCGGTTGTTTTTTTATGACGACATATTTCTTAAAATACAATCGACCTCTCAACTGCCTGCACACTCTATCGCCGAATCGTTTTTCCATTTACCGTTATTCTAAGCTTCCTCTAAGGTACAGTGCACTATTACTTATTAAAAAGCCAAAAAAAAGAAGGATGGAAATAAGAAGACAAAGCTTTAAATGAGCGCATCGTTCTGAATGCCATGTTAAGATTGTCGAAGCGTAAGTAATCCTCTTATGGTTATTGGAGAAAAGGATAACAACCATTATACTGAGTCCGTATACACCACCAAACACCCCCATTGCTTTACTTTCACTTGTTCGCTCACAAAAATTGAATGAATGAGAAACTCTACTTAGGTATAGGTAAAGGTACGAGTATACAGGCAGTCGGATGGCGAAACTTTTCCTATGGGCACTGCTCATATCCCTGGTGGTGGCGGAAGGATGTTAATAAAAATATCCTTGAGCAACAGTCATTGTTGGGTCTTTGGCTTGATACTGCTGCTGTTGCTGTTGCTGTTGCCTGATACCTTGGTTACCTAGCAAAGCATCCATTTCAATTGGTGAGGACCACCACATTGGTGGTGGCTCAATGTCCCATTTCATCGTTTATTTAAGGTAGAATGGAAAAAAGGGATCACAAAATGTGTACTTCTAGGAGCAGATGGCTGTGGATAGAATTACTTGTGTACAATTACTTGAGGAGTTTAGTGATTTTATTGTAGTGTACTTTTTAATTGAATTTAACGTTGCTAATGAACCAGAATGACTGTAATGCTTGTTAAGCTTCGCATTCGCCTTTGTTTATCATTGAAGAGGATGGGAAAATTGAGAATTGAATGTTTATTTGGTTTATATACTATATTCCGAGAATTAATTGAGCTAAAAGTTTTTAATTGAAGCTGTAGCTACATACTACTGGATTGTTTTAATTTAATTGACTAATTTGCATTTTTCGTTAATTATTTTTGTGCTCGTAAATAGTTAAATAGTTTAAGCCGCGTAAGACGTGCACATCAAATGTAACGACTTAAACCATCGCCCATACCGCAGTTGGTAGCCGTGCCAGGTGCACGTTTGAACCCCGCTAGGAATCGCAATCACTGCCACCCAGCATAAAAGGGAAAAATATAAAATCTAAGTTTCTTCAACCATAAAAAAAGACACCAATATCCGGCGCAACAGACCGTGTGCTATCCAAGGACTATGTAGTTCCTCGCGACCATTCGTGTTGTACATGTTATATATTTTTCGCACAAATAGAAGGGACCTGTAGTTTAGAGTCATATCCGAAAGGCTTTTTTCTTTTAGAAACTCATAATATAATCCTACAAGTTATGTTAAATCAATAGTTTAATTTCCATTAGAATAAGCCTCCGTAATTTGGATCCTATATCAAAACGTATTGTCTTAAAAGAAGGGGCATCAAACAACGTTGCGATGTTGCAAAAAAAAGCACACGGGGAATTATCGAGGCTGCGAATAGCTAAGGAGCTGCAGAGAAATATCATGACGCGAAATAAGAAATATCATGACGCTCAAGGGGAGGCAAAGAGAACGCCGACATCCACTGCACGCTTCTGTATCTTCTATATACCCGTGAGGTACCGGAAGAAGAAGTCACCATTTTAGATACCTTTGCCGATGACACTGTTATCCTAAAAATATGTAGGTTTAACTTTTGACGAAACAGCAACAAAACTGCATAGCTTTCTGAATAATGTATGTATGGACATATGTATGAATAGACAAAGGCCTGGCACATAACCCTCTACTTACAAGAAAATGAAACAGCTTGCCTATCCTTGAAAACACATGCTCATTTACCCTTACTAGATCCCCAGTTGAGCGGTCTTATATCTCACAACATACGGTTAGGTTGACCACAACCAGTAAATTGTGGATTTCAATTGTACTCTTCCTTGTAAGAGCTACATCACATTCCAAGACCATTGTTGGTAGTCAACTCGAGTAAAAAACCCCCCTTTCATAATTCACTTTGAAAGATCCCCATTTCCGTCTTCGAAAAAATAGATTCCTATCGCCTTTAAAGTAGTGCTTTGTTCCAAAGCAGTGAATTTTAAAATTCACCTAAAATTTTTGCGCCACCCTGTATAACCTGGTAGATTGATAAATAACTAATATAAATATTGCTAGATAAATTTATTTAAGATTACACCTTTTCTGGTATAAACACTTTCTTGGCTTAACACTTTGCGAAAACTTGAAGTGCCTTTTAAAGTCTACTGACACAAAAAACAAAAATAACGTAAATCACTGTTTAAGCTCCTTTGAAAGTTTTCCTCGCATCAAGTCTTCAAAACCCTTTGAAATACTTTACAAAGTATTTTGTAAAGTAAAATCGTAATTCATTTTAAATTAACTTTTCAAGTAGTAAAGATTCTTAGTTAATGATTTTAAAGGACGGCATTACGAAAAGATTCATACTTAGTGTCCAACGGTTGACTAAACTTTCCCAACTCATGACAGGCACTGATATTGAAAGCCCTAAGTAGTACTTCAAACCTTAAGAGCTCTTCAAATTAAAAATTTGTTATTAAAATAAAAATAAAAATATATATCTTGTATATGTATAAATTCCTTTGTTTCTTTTCTAGGATCCCCTGAAATGGCATTCATTCACGCCTTGGCCTCGGCAACTGTTACCAGTTTTATAGCGCGCGCCTGCCGTGATGGACAGCTGGCTTCCTGTGGGTGCTCACGTGGTTCCCGCCCCAGGCAATTGCATGACGACTGGGCATGGGGTGGATGCGGTGATGACTTGGAATATGCTTACAAGTGAGTACATACATACAATAAAGAGAAGCTTGAATAGTGTGAGTGTGAATGAAGAACCCTTCCTGCGAACGGCATGTATTTTACAAATACCATTGTGTTTAACGTTATCAATTTATCGCCTTGAAGCTCGCTAAAAACGAGACTGCCGCCATATGGCTTTACGGCTTTCCGGGGTTTCACCGCTGCTCCCAAAGGAACTTTGCACCTTTTCAATGTCTGATGGGTGAGGGTGCTGGGGGTGCTTATTTGTGTACGAGACGGCTGACCTAATCCATTATGTAAATTGTACAAAACAATAGTGCCAGAGTCCTCCTCCTCTGTCTAGGAGGGTACAAACAACATTGACCCAAGCAATTTTCGCTTGCGTTCTCTAATACACTTTATTTGATTCTACCCCAAAGGATAATGGAGGGTTGTTATGTAATTACAACGGCCTTTTATTTTTTTTCCTTCCCCTGGATAAGTTGATGGGGCTCCAACAGCGGAAACAAACAAACAACAGGATAACAGAGTGGAGAGGACACCAAACAAAAACAATTCCCTGCGATGATGATGACGACAGAGGATGCTCGTATTTACATAATGAGATTGTTCACTTCTGTGGTCGTGTGGTTGTTACGATTTTCCACTCTTTTTTATTTTCTGTGGTTTTTGGGGTGGTGTACTCCAAAATTGAAAGTGATACGATGGATGGGGGTGGTGGTGGTTAGAAGTAGGTGGGGATCGAAACACAACACGGTCGGCAAGTGCAAAATTATTCAAGCCTGAAAATATGCAATCATTTACAAGCACTACGAATCGTGGGTTAAAATCTATGCGGAGTTATTGTTTCCAGTCAGAAATTTGAATAATACGGCTTAACTACCCCCGACTTTTATGTGGGTGTTTGTGTGTATGTGGGAAAAAAAAGTCGCTCGCATTATAATTCGAAGGGGTGCATAAATTATCTGGGCGGGCGGCTTAGTATCCAGGGACGAAAGACACATCCATCATATTCGAAAATATCCGTCAGCCAATGGGTTTAAATCATAATTTTGAACTCTAGCAGTCTAGCCTCTAGCTGATGATATCCAGTGCGCAAAAGGGGGTAATCCACAAAGGAACAAAAAGGAAAATATCATTTTTACGGTCTGCGAGTTATCTGTGATTTATTTCCGTGCTGTTCATAAAAATGGATTCACTTTAATTGATTAGTCTTCATGTGGACTTCCTGATGAAGACTTGTTGAATGCGTCGTAGAAAGCGTCGGAGTATTCAAACCGAATGGCATTTGTCTCTCCATTCAGACATGTATGCATCATCGATTTATTGACATGCGATCAATTTAATTGAAACTTCTATCACTGCGTCTGTAATGGGTACTCTTGACGTCAGACTGACGACGTTGCGCTTGAGTTGTTATTTCGAAGTGGCATTCCGTAGTGCAGTGTGAGTTATTGAGAGTTCAGAGCGCAAGCACACATTTTATGATTTTTAATTAAAAAAAACATGGATTAAGTTAATAGGTGAGATGATTAAATCAAAAATCTTCTTTTGCTAGTAGATTTCTAAACCGAAGCTTGTGATCGAATGTATAAAGTTAGTGATTTTGTTTCTAGATACGAGTATGTATAATTATCAGACATTGTATGTATTCTCGAACCCTTAGTTCACGTTTGCACTTATTGTGATCCATTGCATACGAGTTGACTTATATTTACGAAGTCTTGGAATGAACTCTAATTTGTTAAAGTAACAGGGCTTACAATAACAAACCCGACTGTCAGAATCAAATGCGGGGTAGTTAACAACTCACTTATTAAAACAATTTTTGCTCTGACTGGTACGTTGATAGAATCCTCACGTGAAATAAGAGATCAATTCACCAACTCCTTCAACTTCGAAATACATTCAAGTTCTTGTCAAAAGCGACAAAAAAAATCAGAAACTTTTCATTAACGAAAAACTGCAAAGTTTGGTGTTGTCGATATTTACTTACTCTCCTTTTCATCCATTTTCCATGTAGAAAAATGAGAAAATTATTGCAATAATATTCGTAAAGTTTACCTAGAAATACTCGTTTACCTCGAATAGCTAAGAAGACTGAAATGCTGCTTGTACCAGTCTAAATTCCTTAAGAAACTAAAATTTTTGAGGGGGATTCCAGAAGACCTGCGAAAGAAATGTGTGACCATTATTTACACCTGACGACGGGACGTCTGCTTGCTTCACAGAATGATGTCGCTCATATGTGCATATGTATGTCTGAAGTAGCATTTAATACTTATTGCTATTTTCTTATTTCCTGATATCTACTTCAAATTGTTGGCCTAGTCTAGAGTAAATGATGGCTATATGCTTGTAGCCCACGTATGGGTCGAACCGGTCGATGTTAGTTTTTTTCCCTTTTCTGATGCTTCATTAGAACCTAAACATTCTATTCTATTGCATTCATATCTAATGACTGTGATTGCCAATTGGCAATTGGCAATGAAGCTACGTAGGCTTCAAAACCCAAACGTGCATCTTTGCTGGTGTAACAACACCCCTTTTAATAATCTACTCCTTTATACTAATTTAATTTAGATTCTCTCATAATAATGAGGAGAGGTGTGTCACTATCTATTGTGAGCTAAAGTTGAAGTTTACCAAATTATTGTGGATCACCTTTTCTGAAATTATTTACCAACTGAAAAACGAAAACTTTGAGTACCACAAGGTAAGAGCGTAATTAAATGCGTTAAAACTTCCCATCTTCAAATAAGAGAAATGCCAACAGTGTTACGCACATTTCCAAAGACTCTGTCTACTACAAAAATGTTAAGCAAAAGGCTCGTCCTTATACGTCATCAACGCTTTTGTCTCCACTTCTCCTTATTCTTGTACAATAAAAGGCATAAAAATGCACTGAATGAACAAAAAAACACCCCAACTAGATATCCTTTACGCCTGGTATAAAGAAATTTTACAAATAAAAGTTATAATACTGTGGAGAGACTTCAGAGAAAAAGAGCGAGATAGCCACCAATACGTACGAATACAATTCAACTAAAGCATGCGAAAGGATATTTCTCTCTTCCATTCTATTCACTCACTCCACTCTGCTACGCGAATACGAAATGAGAAAGTGAAACTTTTCTACTCATGCTCAATGTTCGTACATCATTCGAGCGAAGGTCTACTACTGGCAACACATGTTTTCGAAATTTCATATAAAACACCAAACAACTTAATGAGAAAATAATTATCCTGTGGATGATATACACTCTTGCACGTCTAGACAAGGTGCACCACAAATAAGGACTAAGAGATAGATTAAATTCATGTTCTTTTAACAGAGGCGCATATGGTGTTTACGTTAACAGGAGCCCATACGAAGATGAAGGGAATGCCTTATTCAAGTATTCCATTTCGTAGAAGTAGGAGAAGGAAGCTAAAGAAAGGATAGCATGCTTGTTACAATTTCTGCTTTCCTGTTGAAAACAAAATGAAGCCGTATCAAATCTTACCTGTTAGAATCGAATCTAACTTTTTTCTCTTTCTATATCATATCCCACTTGGAAGATAATATCCCTTAGAGCCACAAAATATGGAGAACATTAGAAGGAATACATTTTTTGTATGTTTTTGGATAAATTAAGAGAAAAAACCGCCATTGTTCTGTTGCCAGCATACGTAAACTGGGAGCACAGGGACATCTGCAAGTATCCCGAATGTTTTTATGTACATCGCCTTAGCAAGTTTTCTATGAGATATTTCAGAGAAGTACATTGGAATGTAGCTGCCAACTACAAACTCTGTTATCCTGATTACAGAAAATTCGAAAGTGGAAAAGGAATTTTTGGCGCAAAAATTTGTGTGTACGTTGTACAAAGCTGAATGAAGAGCAAGCATGTAGTCGTTAGTGCCTCGCAGCTACTCTTTCGTAAACAGTTGTTGTATGTAAATTCGAGAGCACGCAATCTCTTACCACCCCCTAAGCTAAATATTTTCATATTTTAGTCATCCTTTTTATATAGCTGATTATGGTAGTGATTGTTTGTGCTGTTTAAGCCTTCGTGGGGTTTACCATCTCATCCCTTATGAAGGGGGCTGAATTATGGAGAAAATGTGTACGACTTGGTAATAAGATTTGTTGTTGGCCCCTTATGTTGACGTTGTGTGAATATACTTCTTACATCAACAGTGGCAGTTATGACGCGTTAGACAAACAAAAATGCGGAAGAGTGGAAGCATATGCGTGCATGTAAATGCAATTGTTTGGTATTATTGCACGCAGATACATTCTGGGCCAGACGATAAAGCAAATATGTTTCTAAAATTATAAGCTGTATGTACATATGTACATAAATTCATACATACATATGTACAATATTAGAGGAACCCCACCACAAACATACTGTTATTTTAGGAGTGCCTCCCATGTTTGCGTTTAAAACTTAAGGAAATGAAATCCCGTTAAGTATCTTTCCAAACGGAAGATAGTGTAGACAACTAAAGAAACTGTTGGTTCGAATACCTATCGAATAAATGCTTAGGGCAAACAACCCCTTTTGGAACCGGCTCAAGCTTTTCGCAATATGTCTCATGGTTCGTGTTATATTCATAGAATGAATATCAGCAGTTCAATGCATGTACAGATACATACATGTACATATGTACATACATAGCTGAAAAGCTTCTCATGGGAGTTTATGAAACAATGGAGCAATTCGACCCTGATATAACTTATTTATGTTTTTTTGAGATTCGAACTTCGACCCTTTCGCTAGATAGCGTAAAGCAGCATGCACTGCGCTATAGAGCCTATGGTTCAAGTGCCGGTGGACTTGAAATGAGTCAAGAAGATTCCCCAAAAAATAACCGCAGAAACAACTGAAGCTCCATGTGAGGCATAGGATCGAATTGATATTTGTATTTGTCCGGCCATATTGTATCATTTACTGTCTGTCCTTAAATGTTCTTTGAAAATCATTTTAGTATTTTGGGCGTGTTTTAGTGCTCGATATTGACATTTATTGCTGTGTTATTTTTGTGGAACCCAGAGACTAACGCTGCATTTTCAAAGTGTCCGTTTATACAATCGAACTTTGCAGCAGCATAATCTCGGAAAAAAATTTTCTTCTCACTAAGTGGATAGGTCTACAAGGAATGTCGTATATTTAAATATTTCCGACGCTTAATTGGAAACTGCGTACCACTCTAAATAAAAAAAAATGGCCTGCTAGTCACTCGCACACAAATTTGAGTCAGAAAAAACGAAAACTATAAACGTGAAATAATAGATATATGTACATATGTAGATATTATGTACGAAGGGGGCTGATAAGTTTGCGGCCTAGGTCATTAAGTGAAAGAAAGGATCAGATTTAAACAATTTATTTCGCAATATAATGTCCCTAGAATAAAATGCATTTCTCGCATCGGGCATACCGTGCCTTGCTTTTCATTGCCTTCAAAATGACTTTCTATGGCCGCTTTGGTCTCGTCCGTTTTCACAGCTCCCTCGCTCTTGTTGAAATAACCGAGTCTATTTTTTGACCATTGTATATGAAGGTCCAGAATCCTGAAAAGTCGATGAGATGTCTTCGAACATTTCTTTGGGCGATTTTCCTTTTTTCACGAGGTAAATACTTTATTACGGTGCGGTGCTAAAATTTGCGATAATATCCTATTTCGGCTGACATGGTGTTGTTTATCCTACAACAGATAATAACAAAATGAGATTATTATTGAAACAAGGTCATATTTATACTACTTAAGAGTGCCGCAGTTATTGCTATCACTAATGAGAACTCGTTGTGGAGTATCCCAGGCCGCGAATTTATCAGGCGCCCCTCGTATGTCTCCTTGCATATGTATTGCGTTTTCTCCGAAATAAACTGGCCAATTCTCATGGCATAGATCTTACATACATAAATATATGAGAAGTTTTCATGAACCACACCTCGACTTGGTCACTCAGACACCAAAAGGTTCTTTGCAATTGATATGATCGACGTTTCTCTGTAGTTCCGGACTTTTCTTGCTATTGAAAATGAATGGTTTCAAATTCTCGAAACAGGCAAAACATCGCCGCCAGAAATCAACTCGTCGCGATGCTTATGAACCAACGGTGACTCCCAATAATTTTCTCGTTAAATGTCGAAGTCATGAATACGAACCTAAAATAATTCGGATTTTTCGGGTTTTCTCTATTACCTGGTTCACTGCAGACTCTTTAGTTATCAATTTGATGAAAAAAAGTTTTTTTTTTAATGCTGGTATAACAACCTATTATGTAAGCTACTCTTATATTAAGGAGACTTTTATTTTTTTTGTGGATTTTGATGATGATAATGCTTTCTCTCGAACATATCTTTAAAATCGTTCGTTTTACCAAAATGCTTCAGGAATTTGTTTCTCTACGAAATCTTACTTTACCAACCTATGTATATGTATGTGTACACATGTACAAATGTATCTAAGCGACATCCAAGTGTCAATATACATATGTGAGTTATGGTAATTATAATTTCGTGCACATAATGGCACATATGTCTTCTCTTACGTTTTCGTTTAATGCCGTTTAAAAAGCATATCTAAGAGATAAGCTAGCGCACGCTATCTCTACCATTTTTCCTCTTACCTTCTACAAATGTTTTGTTATTAGTTTGGGTAACTTCAAATTTTTGCTTCTTCAACTTATCTGTGCAAGTGCTACTACAAAGTATGTACATATACATAAGTCTTACTAGAACTCAATATTAAAAAGGATACGCTCTGGTATTTATGGCCACTTTTGGTTGACATGGCAAACTATGATGACATTCCAATCGAAACTCTTTGCTGTCGCATAGATTTTTATTTATATTTATTTATATATTCATTTTATTGGTAAAGGGGCAACAAAAGTCTACCCCGTCGTGTGTTTACTTATGTATTTTCATAAGGCATCCCTGATTAATAACATGACGTGCCCACAGCACACGATAAATTCCCCTCAAAGAATTTCCTGCACAATAACATCTTTCCATTGCCTCTCTCCGAAGCAATGCACGATAAAACCGTAATATTTATTTTAATAAAGCACACTTTCATTATATTCCCTTATTTCCTTTACAGGTTCTCTCAGGATTTCATCGACATCAGAGAAAAGGAACGTAAACGTGGCACCCGTGGTCTTGCATCAGGTCCCCGAGTAAAAAATGATGAAAAATCTCCGGACAAATCACCACCCTCCCAATCACATCGAGAAACGAATATCACAGCAACAGATGCTGTTGATGCCGCTTCCAATGGTAATGGTGGTGGCGGGGGAACACGAACACCAGCAGAGCAACAAAATGCTACAACGTCAACAACGTTTCGTACCTTGCAAGATGGACATGCCAATATAACTGTCAGCGTCGATAGTGATAATAAAAATAGCAGTAGTAGCTCCTACTCAGCATCTTCGTCTTCCAGTTCCTCAGTTAACAAGGATAACACCGAACGGGAAGAGGACAGCACAGAAACAGGCAGTCGCTTCAAGCCAGAAGATTTATTAGAATTGCAGGAAAGGATAACAAAGGAGATTCTCAATTCGAAATTACAAGAGAAGGAAATGCTAGAATTACAGGTAAAGCTCATGAAAGGACACAACTTTTTTATTAGCATCCTCGTTTGCTTTTTACTATTTTGACAACCGATGACAACGAAAACCATGTCAGGATGGAATGATGCAGACTGATGTTGTTGCGCGCCTCGTCACTCACAAGGGACCCAATTTCAAATTAAAAAGTTCTGTCCTCTGTAACTTTTACTCATTACATTATAAAAGCAACTTTTTTTTCCACCCAAACGTCTTAATTCGATAGCTTAACAAGAAACATTTTTTTATTTTGTTTGTTTGTATCCTTTGAACAGGAAAAAATCAACCGGGAGATATTAAATTCTAAGGTATTCAATTTGGATGCCTTCATGTACGGCAAAAAGAAAAAGAACCAGCGAGCGGTGAACAGCATGGGAACCGGTAGCAGCAATATGATGGGGGTTGTGGCCAATGGGGGTCGATTGAAAAATGTAATGTCGGCGAAAGCACGAAGTTTAATGAATCTCCACAATAACGAAGCCGGCCGAAGGGTAAGTTTTTTTTATTGATTCATCTTTTTAAGCGAAAATTTCAATTTTGCGGAGTTTTGAGTGCAGATTCCGATAGCTGTACAGTGTGAAGTTTGAACGATATTTATTGTGTTGCATTAAAGTTCGGAAAAAACTGGTTGATGTGGTAGATTCCTCTGGCAATTTCAGTTGATTCTGATTAATTGGATCGAAAACAAGTCATTTATAAAAAAATATCATAGAGGTTCAGGGTCATGCAGAACTGAGGGAAGTTGCGTTCTACTTTTTAAAACAATAAATCTGAAAGGCTCAAACCTAGAGAAGGTTTTTTAAAAAAAGTATCACTTCATTGCTCGGCGTGAAAGGATTGTATCTGGTTATGTGATATTTACAAGGTTTGAATTAGTCTGCAGTGGGTCTTTACTTAACATGGTAATTGCTTTCATGTTATTCAAATAAAGCCGTAAGTTGATTAAGCAGTACTGAAAATGAATAGTTCAAATATTTTTTCAGGTCGAAATGAACTGGTTTAGTGGTTTTTTCCTTCTTATTCATCTTGCGACTGTCCTCAGCATCATTCTGGGGATTGCATGCAGTCGAAACTCTAAGCAATGTCTATGTCGTGAAGGTCGAAGTATAATGATAATCATCGAAAAATAAATCTCCCTATTGTCTATCGTTGAAATAACAACGATTTGTAACAGTTTCTCAAAAAAAGTTCTATCGTAGCTCCGCGTTGGCCAACACACATCACCAAAGAACCTCAGAGCACGGCTATCGAATTCAATGCACTAAAGATCAATTATTTGCCGGCTGGGGAGGCACACCATTCTGCTTGAATCAAAGCCCGTTAAAGTTTAAATGGTTTAATTGCGACCACAAAAAATGCATCTCATCTGTCTGTAGCGCGCTCCCTTCACTGTAACGTTATTGCCAGCTTTATTTTTGCAGAAGTGCGGACCTATGACACCACCACTTCAAAACACACATAAAACAGTGACTTTTTGAGGATGTTCTTCTTAGGCTTCTTAGAGACGAAAATGAATGTCGATACGTCTGAAAAGATGATTATGCGGCCCAAATGTACGTCATTTTCTAACTCATTTAAGGCTAACATGGAGAAGAGATAACAAAGCTGATGATTGGGCCTTGAAGTTATCTGAAATCTGAATCTCGTAACAAAAGAGCGATTAATGTTTAGTTGTTAAACTCTGTGACCAGTTGAGGGTCTTGGGTTTTCACACACAATTTGGGCAAAAGCAGCAGATCCTCCATCTGCTATACCCAGCGAGTGTACGGATAGCTTTTGTTATTCATAAGCGTGCTAGTTTCTTGAACTAGTTTCTTCCTTACACCAGCCGCTGAAGGTACTTCATTTCGTTACAAAATAATTTTCAAATTTCACAAACTTTGTTGCAGGTGCTCACTTCGGATAGAATTTTTCAATATTTCCCAGCGTTGTTCAGCGTCATACGATCAATGTCTCACCCCGAAGTATTGACTTAAAAAACACTGGTTTACAAAAAGAGACAAGGGAAATCATTAATTAATAAAAGTTCGTCAATTTAAGAGTACAGTTCTTGTCATTGTCATATATAAGTAGGGTTTCAGAAAGTCACTTGATGCGCGATACAACCCCATCTTTCCCTTATTTTTATAGGTGATGTGAAATAGCGCCCCACATATGGCCTTATGCCGTAGGGCGCTATTTCACGGCCCAATTTTTATATTGCAGGGCGAGGTGAAATCATGACATTTCCTCTGTTTTTTTGAAAATCTTCATTAAAAAAACTATTGGGGTTACTTACATTAATATTGGGATATAAGATCATCATCACCGGAAGTACGCTTCATCAACTACTACAAATTCTACGTGGAGTCTGTACTCTTATGGCGCCTAGCGCAGTTTCATTACAGTTTGACTTCCCAACTTATTCTAATATTTCTTTCTTGACCTCTAAAGCACCTGAAAATCGCATGTAGGCTCTCTTTTTTGGGAGGGATATTTTATAAATCTTATACCCTTGCATTAAAACATGGTTTTCCATAAGAAAAGGTCATCTTTCCATAACGACGACTCCAGTTTATAACCCAAAGGTTTTTATTCAAAAACTACAACGAAATTTAATTAATGGGACAAATTGGGGAAACCAATCCTAAAATAAACGAATAACATAAAACAATTAATTCAAATCAAGCCAATAGGCCTTTGAGAAACCCCATTTCACTAGACAATTCAAATACTCTTACAATTTTGTATCTAAAAGGTATTTCCAATACAAAGTCATTCATAGTTTTCCAATAAACTCGCTACATTCAGAAAAAGGAAAAAAAAATCGGAAAAAACATGTAAACATTGAAAATCATTTGGCAAATAAATGGGAAAATCTACGACGGCAAGCAATCATACCAAAATACCTTGTAACCCTGCCAAAGCACGTCGTCGATACTGTCAAACATTTTACCAAAAGTAAAAAACCGATAAAAACTGTCGCCAAATTGCTGGTCAAAGTATTTGCTGTTCCTCTTCTGTTTGTATCCTTGTTTTAACAACAAAAAAATTCTAAAAGTGCGGGAAATTGCATTTTGTGTGTTGGATTCGCGTTATCCTAGAAACTCAATCAGTTCGCCAAATCGCACCGCGCCAATCGAATGAATTCACTGTATGCCCCCTTTAAAGTTCTTGTGTCGTCGTCAACAACCGATAAAGGACTCAGAGGACGAAGACCCGTTGCTGTTCCTGACATATGCTTAACTTTTCTCAAAAAAAAAAGAAAGAAAAAAAAACAAAAAATTGAAGTAAAAGAAATGCAATGCAAAAGGAAAACCACCTTTTGTTGCCCTCGCTTTCAGAAGATGGCAACATTAAGGATCAAATGACGGAGGTTACGACCAACAACCGCATCAGATATGCCAAAACCTGCTGGCGATGGCGATGCTGGAAGAAGTTTATACGTGAATGGAAACAGATTGTGCTCACCGAGTCGTTTCGTATATTTTACGTGATTCTTAAGAGCTTTGTAGAAATAGTAAAAACAAGTCGAGGGAAACTCCAACCTCAACGAGGATTATAAATTAGGTTTTCTTTTTATTTCAGTTGTTCAAACCTATAAGAGCGACAGGGATGTGACGACATCGCATTTGACATGCACCACTAAAATATGGCAGAGCGTTGTGAGGAGCACTTCACCCCATTTGCCAAAATATATTTGACAATTTATGACAGCTTTTGTTGGATTCGTCAAACGTCTACATGCAGTATGTAAAGGAACAAGCTAGGTTCTTGTTTCGATTTCATTGAAACGTTTTCGTCGTTCAGCTACTGTTGAAAGGCTGAAGCGGAGGGGGTAAAGTGAAATAAATCGTGTCTCATTTATCGTTGAATTTTATCCCCCATTTGTAGCTGTCATAAGCTTTTTTTTTTTGGCCTGTAGGTGGTCCGTTCAACGGCCTTTGTTGGGATTGAGTATCATCGCTTTAGAAAGTATTTTCAAATAATAACCTCAGGGCGGTTGGTGGCGAAGCCAAAATGATAAATATGAAAGATTAATCTCAGCTTCTTTGAGGTAAGAATGTAATGCAAACCATAAAGAATATCATTTTCATGGGGTGATTTTAAACAATTAGACGAGTAGATCATTTTTGCTGACGGATATCAAAAAAAATTAAAATGTATTAAAATTGGCGCCTGTTTGTGGGCCTTATACAAGTCAATTTAAAAATTAAATTTTCCCTGAGATCACTAGTTTGTCACAAAAACTATTTTTTAATCATCGATCGTAAAACTTAGTAGCCGCGTAAGAAAAACAAACGAAGCTGCGCCAAGTTAAAAATAAAACCTAAGTGCTTTCCGAGGTACATATACATTGCAGTCTATAAAGTCACACAGCATATTGGAGTATACTTGAGGACATGTCTTGTTTAGTCGTTGATAGCAGACGCTTAAGTTTTCCGGGGTTCAAGGTCGAACAAAGTCTTAACATCGGGAATTGCAGGACACGTCGTGGTTGTTGTTGTGTGTACAGACCACTGTTATCTAGAAATATCGCGCTTTTTAAAAATCGCGCGGTCGTCTTGGCGTCGAATGGGAGGTTGCTTGCAGCAATCTTTCACCTGATTGGGAATGTAAGGAGCATTCAACACGTTCAGACAGAATGAACAGCCCAAACAGGAAAGAACCCCTGCAAAGGGAGATAGACATTGAGGAGGTTAATAAACGCTGGTGCCGATTAAATATGTACATGCGCAACAGCCAAATAGTTATAGCCAGTCTACAAAAAAAGGAGATCTATTACGGAACTAAGTGGCAGGGATATCCGAATAGCTATTGGCGTCGTAACAGGATACTGTGTGATAGGTAATCACGCAGCACGGCTAGGATTACCTCCCAAAGACAACTGGAGCCGTTTCAGGGAGGAAGGGGAAATAGAATCCGTTCATCACCTCCTTTGTGACTGTCCAGCGCTGGCCACTAAAAGAAGACGTGCTCTTGGACGAATTAGGTAACATTGAGCGAGGCAAACTCCTTAGCTGTCGAAGACTGAGATTTTAGTTTTGGGCACAATGGACTCTTACTGGTCCAAGTGAGCCGTTGACAATCCTGCCAACATGAGCACTCATTTACCCACGAAGCCTAAGAGGTTTCTAATATTTCTACTTATTCGATTGCTTGGGTCATTTAGGTGAAGATGAAGAATAGTTTTTTTCTTTTCGTCCATACAACTTCTACGGAATTCATTAGAATACACACCAAGCCCTATTTTATGCTTAACTATTAGATAGTGCCGGGGGATTACAGCTATTATAGCACTAATGTGAAATCTGTTGAGAGAAATTTATTCCGTAGGGACCTCAGATCCAGCTACCACTTGTTCGCAGATTTGTTTTTTTTTTTTTTTGTTCGATAGTATCCAGCTATAATTTGAATTAAGGTAACTTTTATCTGGCAGATTCATCAGACTTACAATTTTATGAAATATACATACTTACATATGCCCCAGATCACAAGTAGGTGAATCGTAAGCTGCTCCACCATATCTTTAAGAGACGATATGAAATCTAAAGCTACTACTGAGGTGTACATCAGATGTTATAACCGCAACCCAACCAACGTAACGTAGCCTAGCCCAACTAGTAGTTTATTCTTTTTTTCTTTTTAGGTACACATTAACATATGTATACCGAGCAAAACTATTTATTTTTAACCATCATTGGCGGTATCATCACTCTATTAGGCTAAATCATCCGTCACTTAAAATCGTCTTATGTTGCATAACCTATTCATTTTGAAAAGTTTTACAATACCTTCAAGCATATTTGTCAGCTTAATTTTACGCGGGAGATAAAATACGAAAAGTGGGCTCTGAATCCGAAAGGAGGACAAACTTCGTCTGCAGTAAAACCAAAACGAAAAGAAAAGACTTCAGTAAACTCATTAGCATCGAGGCTGCATGCCGGAATCCATTCCTTCTGCCAGCTGTGCCTCACAGTTACCAAAAAAAAAAAATACCTGTTGACTAGTGCCTCCTGCCTCATTGATTAACTGATATGTCTGCTTGTTGCGTGGTATAGTCACATATTATTGCAAATTACTGTTAGCCTCGGGACCTGTGTGTATTCGATTCCTAATTACTTCAGCTCGGTGCTTCGGCCTTGCCTGGACTACCACGCTGGTGCACTTGGCCACAAATCCAATGGAGTTGAAGATTTATGTGATTTTGTTGCTATGATTGTAGACATGAGTTCGTTTGTATTTTTTTTTTTTTTTATGATAACTCCTTTTGCAGCGTAACAGTGAGTAGTTTCCAGTTAAAAAATCTGTTTAAATATTTTAATTAAAATAAATTAAAAAACATACAAGTGTGGAATTAATATCGGGATATTACACAGCCTTACAGGGCGTTGAGAGGGGAATATTGAATTATTGCCTCGCTGATAAGTTGGACCTGACGAGTGTTGTGGGTATTAACTGCCGACAGATTATTATTTAATATTTGCTGCGGAGGTAAATAAGAAAAAAAACTGCAGCAGTTATTTTGCAATTCAATGTGTGCATTTTATTTTTTTTTTTTTGCATACTTGTTAATGAACTTTCAAATGATATGCAATTAATTCAAAAATAGTTTAGTGTACACATTGAAGAGACAGGAATAAATTTATTAATTTAATGTTTGGTGCGGATACTTTACCAATTAAACAATCATATGGATATCGCTTGGTAAAAAGAAGGAAAGGTAAAAAGGCAACGCCTTTCAAGCTTAGGATGGGAATAAATAATATTCCAATGACTCACAAATTTTTAGCAATAATTTTTTTGTGGAAAGAGATTTAGTACTTATTCAGGTATTTATGTGCATATGTTTGTAGCTCCAGAATATCTCTTAATGAGACCCAACTTTTTTCAAATGAAAAGTAGAAATTCCACGTATATCTCAGCGCTACTAATTCGGAAATAAGAGCACAATAATGCAGCCAATTACAGTCAGCACAGTGATGACAGTCTGATCAGTATACATGTTCGTACATCGACTTCAGTCATGTGCACAACGGAATAGTTTTATACGATATTAATGCGTAAACAGGATATTTCATTCACATTGCGGGTAGGACGGCTTACATCACTTGCGGTAAGATAAAATGTTAAAACGTCCCTTAACTCAGATTGAGTAACTGAAAATTAAGTCCTTAAAATAGAAGGAAGCTTCAGCATTTTACTTACTTACCTTCATTACGAATCGTTCTTTATTGTACCAAGTATGCAATTATTAACACAAGCATGCGATGATTTTTAACCGTATACATATGTGTGTAGCATATTTGTTGAAAGCAAACGATAGTTGATACTGTTCCTTATTTTCAAATACCATTTACAGTAGTAAAGAGGTTCGAAAGATTGTCGTTTTATGCGTATTGTACACGGTACCAAGTACCAACAATAGCTATTTGAGAGACAGTTCGTAGAATGACAACTGCTTTAGATGCACATTTAGAGTTGCGCTGTGCTCCATAAGAACTTTTCCAATAGATTACTTGCATATGAAATGTGTTCTGTTCCTCTCTCATCATTCTTCTAGTTTTCCTACTTGGAGATAAACTAGTATTTAATTAATTGAAGGTATAGATATGTACATATACTTAACCAGAATCGATACTTACTGCTATTGCTTACCGCGGAGGCTTGAAACTATACAGTGCCTTAGTTTCGCCAATGTTAGGCAATGCAAACCACTGGCAGTTATAGGAGCAATGCCTAGTCTCATACCACATTCACCCCAACCTAATTCTTAAAATTCCAAATACTATGCTCAAGAGATTTCGATTCTCCAGGAGTCGAATTAGTCATAGCTGAATGCTGGAATGAAAAAATAAACTGTTTGAAGACTACCAAATTCCCAAATCTGAAATGGCAGCACCGAAAATATGGTCACAGTTTCCGACGCGCCAAAGTCAGAATTCATAATCTTTAACTATGTACATATGTGACTGATGAGAAAAATTAAGGGAACCCGCATTTATATCCTTTTAGTCCGTCAAGCAGCACTATTGGCCCTTAAATAATACACCCTATTATTTAAATCTTTCTAGTACTGTCTCAATCTCCACGAAAATCGTACGTTCATGTACATATACTAATAATTAAATTGTACACATGTGTACAGACAGCAAAAATATGTCTTTATTTTTCCAAAGCATTCCACTAGTTTTACGATTTTATCTTATCTTCAGTAATGTATTCAATTATATATTTTTAGGCCGTCATTAAAAAGGCTCGAATTACCTGCAAATGTCACGGTGTATCCGGTTCCTGTAGTCTAATAACATGCTGGCAACAATTATCATCGATACGAGAAATCGGTGAGTATCTCAACTGCACTACCTTACCGTCAGTCTATACACGAATGATGTCGTTTTTAGGTGACTATCTGCGCGAAAGATACGACGAAGCAACTGAGGTGAAACTGAACAAGCGTAGTCGCTTGCAGGTAAAAGATCCACAATTCAAAGTACCCACCGCACACGATTTGGTGTATTTAGATGAGAGTCCCGACTGGTGTCGAAACAATCGACAACTTCAATGGCCAGGTGGGTGCCTACGATTGGTCTTTCTTTTCATACAATTTTCGATAAAAATATTGATTTATCTTATGCAGGAACCCATGGTCGAACCTGCAATAAAACTTCGTCAGGTCTTGATGGTTGCGGCATTCTCTGCTGTGGTCGAGGCTACAATACTAAAAATATTGTAGTTCGAGAAAGATGCAATTGCAAATTCCATTGGTGTTGCCAGGTAAAATGTGATATTTGTGTGAAAGTTCTCGAGGAGCACACGTGTAAATAAGGACAAGACGGAACCATTACTTCTTGGTGCAGATTTTATTTTAATTTAAAATTTTTTTTTCGTCGTAGTAATTTAATTTATTTCAGAGATTTTATTTAAAATTATAAAAAGAAGAAACTACAAATTCCATAGTCATAAGTAATTATTAAGTAATAGTTTCCTATGTCGTATACTCCTTTAGTAACGTTTCCACTTAACAATCAGTATTAAGTCAAACCACAATAGAGTCCGTGTAACAGAACAGATTTTTGCAATTACCAATGAAAGCATTAAGGCAACAGCAAAAAAAAGGAAAAGAAAACACTCAACAACCCTAAACAGCAACTATATAATAATAACAAATGTTTGTAAGATAGATTTTATTTGTAATTAATAAATTTGGTTGCTAGTATCTAAGAGGAAACAAGAATAAAAAACAAAAATATTTATGATTGTAGTAACTGTCTATTAACTAGTTTGTATTTACTAATAAGCGATTGCCAACCTCTACTTAAAAATTGAATTAAAATACTTGCCTATTTCTATAAGCTGTTTTTACTAACGTAAACAAAAAAAAAACAAGAGAAAAACAAAAAAATTAAACAATTATTCCTATAAGCTATTTTTATCGCTTAGGTTTCTAATTTACTTAATAGTAGTGAATTAGGTAGTAGTATTTAATGAAATCATTAATTGTAATATTTATTCTGATTTTCTTGGATTGTTTCGCTTTTAAGATATTTGATGTTCAAATTAGTTTTAATCTTTTGAAAGAGTAAACAAGAATAATAAACTAAGTAATAAATTATTTAGGACTAGGTACTGACGCGACGCGGGGGCGTTATGCTTTGCGACATTGTGAAATAAATACAAAATAAAAATAAATAGATATGTAAGAGTATTAAAAAATAAATAAAATAATTATTGAAGTAGAAAACTGTGGGGACTTAAGAAAAGAATAAGGAAATGAATAAATGAAACCAGAAAGTGTAATTGCATTAATTTTTTTTAATAACTTCATATTTACTGATATGATGGCGATCGATTTTTTTTTCTTGTCACTCTTCTTGAATATAATTATGCATGTACATATGAAGTTTCATGTTAATTCATCAAGTTGTTCGATTGCAATAGTCAGAAAAATAAGTTAAAGTTGGTGGTAATTTTAAATGTATGAGTTGTGCGCAGTAGCAACATTCCTCACAAAATAGGGAAAGTGTGTGAAAGTGAAAAAAATGGCACATTTCAAAAATGCAGTACTGTAGCAGTGCTGCTGCTGTGGTGAAGTAACAAGATCAAAAATGCAATACTTTGCTATTACTGATCAAGTCAAAAGTTCAAAAAGCAACTGCATAGCAATAATTTTTCTGTTGCAAAATAAATATTAAGCCGAAAAAAATGGAAGAGGTGGGGTTTAATGCCTTGTTCACAATTTCAATTTCAAAATTTCAATAATTTCATAACACAAATTTGATTACGAGATACATATGTAGAAGAGTTCATTTTGATTGAAACTTGGGTTCATTATTATGACCTTGAGTCAAAGAAAGTGGCTCTGAAGATCATGGGAACAGTGTTTTGGGACTCACAAAGAATATTGTTAATAGTTAATAGAATTCTACGCTCTTGTTCAAAGATATTTAAGAGAGTCTATTAAAATATAAATTGCCATGGCCACTGTGAAGTTTTGTGACTTTCAGGGATAAGCTTATCCACCTCGCGTTCCTGTAAGCCGGCTCTTTCATTAAATTAAGACTCTTGCAGAAATAAATTTCATGGATCTCCGTTTTTCTTTTGGAAAATGCAGCATAGGCCTTTCTATAAACCTCTTAATCAGATGTTTTTCATATGAATCTTAGAATCGTTAAGCTATGGAAACTGAACTTCAGTATCATTACCCATTATCGTTAGTCCTCGAATGTCTGACAAACAACCGAGAGTAATAACTGTCCTGAGAAATCTTCTTACCTGATACTCAATGAAAAAAAGGCTTTCGGGTAAGGCTTTAAAAGGTCCTTTCCATTTGTGCGAAAAAATACAACCCGCACAACACGAATGTTCGCCCTGGACCACATACGGTCTGTTGCGCCAGATAATTGTATTTGTATATTTCTTGAAGAGTCCTTCGTTCATTAATAAAGACTCCAAGACTAATGTGATCAAGCTATCATGCATATATCGAATGATGTAATGTGAAATCTACTACAATTTCGAAAATTTCTAGATCCGTTGGCACTTTAAAACTAATTTCAGAGAAACAAGAAAAAAAACAAAAACATTATAATGAATAGCTTCGTTAGTACTCGTACATGGTCGTGATAAGAAGTTATATTAACGATGTAGTCTACGATGAGATAAGCGATATTTTGTGATTGTCAGGCGTAGTCCTGGCCAACTGATTTTTGATTACTAAACCAGTTCATGAATAATCAGTCGAGAGTGCGGTTTACTTTGATGCTTTCCATATTCTGATTTATTTCACACTGACTGTGACAGTGCTGAACTAAATTTGTGTTGTGAAGATGTGATAGATTGCAAAGAAAAAAATTATCCTTACATATATTACCAAATGCAATTCAGTGAAATGCATATATTTAGTACTTTAATACTTTTAAGTGTATTTTTAAATAATACAGCGTTTGGCAGCATATTATCCCCACCAATTTTGGAACGTCCCTCAGATCTACTTCCCGACATAAGGTAATTGGTTTAGGCCTTATCAATGAAAAGATAGTATGCACAGATAAGTTAGCATTAGCTATTCGCATGTGTTTTCCTTTGGTGAAGGACTATGTATTTGTGTGGTTTTATTCAACCTAACCTAGTGTTCATAATAAAATTGCAAACACATTTGAAAATACTTACGTGTTCTTTCTCATTTACTTGTACCTCTTTGAAAGCCGCTGTATGTAGCTTTACTTCTTTTTACTCAAGCGTTGGTACGGCACTTAATGGTGAAATTAATGGATTTTATTTAATCCAAAGGAGGGATTTAGTTTTGAAATTCAATTTCGCGATTTATTTATTATAAACGGAAATTCCCAAAATTCGAAATCAGTTTCGCTACTTCCCCCCAGGTGTTAAAAGAATGCTCCACACAAGGTTCAAATTAAATAGATTATTGGCTAAGTGGGGAAGATAATTCAGCTGATTGCGATAAGATTTAACAAACCAATTTATTAGGCCAATGTTTTGTTTATTACAACTACATAATTAACTCCTTGACAATACCTGCTTCAAATGGACAAGAAGGATCAGATTGATTTAACGAAATTCATTGTAGGCATTGTTATCTGGCATTTCAGTATGTCTAGGTAGAAGCTAGGATTTTCGGTAAATGCTTTGATTCTGATACTCACGTGTATGTATACGGTATACCTACATACATACATAAGAAGAAAAATGTAAGAAATTCGATTGGCTACGAAATCGACGACAAGTAGAAAAATCCTGGCTTCATTTTAAGTGATAAGGATTGCCTAAGACGAATTTTTCACGAATTCCATCTGAAGGGCTAAAATGTAATGCAAGTTTTCTTCATTATTCATGAGACCTTTCTTACTAAATTGCCTAGCGATTGGCCTAAATAGCGATTGGCAGAGTAAATCATCTCGTGAGATTTGCGCAAATGAGATGACATCGTTAGACAAAGCTAAGATGAGCACTTCTACTGTCAGGATTTCCATTTGGATTTCGCTTAAACACAAATGTAAGTGATTTGACGCTCCAAGATTCTGACAGCATGTACAAATGCTTCTCAACGTCCGACAATTACTGGCATTCTAAGGGACTACAAGGATGACAACTGTGGAATACTTCGTCTGTTATTATTATGTCTTTGATGGCAAAGTTTTGATGCTGATCTATTAAAAATTAAAAGAAATGATTGACCATTGATTTTTCGTGACTTACGCATACACTTACGGGTGCAATAAAGAACAACTCCTTGTTACATCACAATCACCAACAACACTCAAAGTTACCAATTGTTTCCGCAGCAGCAACTGTAGTGTGGCAGGTCCTCAAGATTCTAAGTTTGACACTCGAATTCTATAAAAATTCGTTCATAGATTCTCTATGCACAATTTTTATAAATTTTTAAAATTTCCTTTCAGTGTTCCACCAATACGGCCCGCTCCTTCGAAAGGTCACTGTTTGAGATTGCAGTGCACGTACATCTGCTTTAATGGCAATTCTGCAAACATTCAAAATGAGGTTCAGGCTGCAAGCGTGAGTAAAACTATTTCTCTCGCTATCAAAGCTTATTTGTTGAACAAAATTTTTCTTTTAGAGCCATGAATGCCAGTCCATTGACGAGCTTCATCTATACAACTATGATTTTCACAAAAAGACAATTCCCCGACAGTTTCTTGGTAATATTTCCTATAATGTCCATCAAATATTCATCTACGCTTCTGCCGTTGTACGCATCGAAAATGGAGCGTTTGAAAGTGAAACACTAACTGGAGTTCATTTGGAAAATCTGCAATTAAATAATATTGACAGCGGCGTTTTTGAAAACGTATCCGAAAAGTTAACAGATTTCACCCTGATTCAAAAGGAAACCCCCATAGAATACGTTGATGCGAGCTTCCTTACTTACATCAAGTACCAAATCAAGAAGCTCACCATACAAACTGGTCTAGCTACCGTCAAAAATCTAACAAACAGTGAGTGCCTTCTAAACAGTTTAGAGGAAGTCAATTTGAGCTACAATAACTTTGAGGACAGGTTAACTGAATCAAGTTTTACCAAGTTATCCGTGGTGGAGAAGTTAAACTTGACGCATTCACAGATATCCTATTTGCCCGAAATGATCTTTTTTGATATTGTCGGGACTTTAAAGTCATTGGATCTATCAAACAACAAACTTATGGTCATTAACAATAATGTGTTTGGATGGCGCGACGTGACAAAAGGTTTATCGCTATATTTAGCGGGAAACCCTTGGGAATGTACCTGCGAACTTCGAACGGAAATGCTTAAAATTTTGGTTTATCAAACTGAATGTGTGTACTGTGGAACTCCTGAGGGTATGTTAGTTACGAATGCAAAATTATGCATGAGCAATGAGTTGAATAACGAGAGTTCTGGTTTTGAAGCCTACTCAGAGTCAGGTGGCTGCAACTCGGACGGTGGTGGTGGTGGAGGTGGGGGAGGAGGTGGTGGTGGTGGTTTCGCGCCCTTTCCACCAATAGCAGCCCCAACTGAAGCTCCTGATACAACTGACATTAGCATTCCTTCAACTGACCCTGGATTCGATGCAGAAGTATCTACCAATGTGGATGGGCTTGTTATGCTGGAGTGCCAGAAGGAGAAGGGTAGCCTAGAAAAGGAAAAGTTTTCCGTCGAGTGGCCAAGTGCTCAATTTGACATCATAGAAAGGGAAGGTTTTGAAGTTGACATTGTGGTAAGGGCTAGTATGAATGGGACTTACGGAATCTTGTGGTTCAGCAAGGTAACTACTCAGTACTACAAAATGGAGGTGAACTATAAAGAATATGGCTTGGGATGTTATGGCCTCATGGAATATGTCACCACAGTTAAGAACCTCTTACCTGACACATCGTACACCTTTTGTTTGGTTCTGAAGGACCAACTTACCGTATCGCCTTTTTCGTGCAAATCAGTCTACATTGGTGGCAACTTGGACGTTAAGTACAATGCATGGTTAACAACCAATATGAAGGCCACTGGGATAACGCTGGTCATTCTTGGGATAGTGCTTTTCAAATTTTTAGGAATCCTCTTCGTTTTCTTACTGATTAAGCGGAAGCCCATCCTGGTGAAGGGAAGCAAAAGGGTGGCTACCGCAAAGAACGACTCAACGAATATTATCGTTTTCCCTGAGGACAAGACTTTGCAGAAGTTTAAACTGATGGAAGAACAAATAGCCAAGAGGAACTCAAAAGGGTAAGTAGAAATAATGTTGCTTCATGCAATGCTTACTGTTTTTGTTATTTCAGATCAACTATCAGACGTTTATCGTCTGTATCAGCGAGCAGTTTAGATAGCAATCAGAGCTACATGAATCCGAATCTTTATGAAATAATTCCAGCATACCAGCGCTATTTACCGACTTTTAGCAGTGAAATTAGTTTGGATGTTAATTATGCTGAAATACCTATTAAACGGAAGCGTACATCGAATGACCCATTACCAGCGGTTCCCAGCACATCGAAACCAAATACTCCAGCCTTGGCGATGAGGAAGTTGGAGATAAATAGAGGATATTTCTTTGACACGGACGGTAGTACTGTATGAGGAGGAAAAACTAAATTTTAGGGTTGCCTTAGGCTTAGGAAACCTGGATTGTAACAGAAAATATATTTTAAGTTTTCAAGGACGCATTTTTTTTCCGTAACAGTTGATTATTCGCTTGTTGATACAAACTACCTTATCCTACAAGACTAATATCGTATAAGCAAACAATTAAATATGAAGCTTTTAGAAGCTCAAATGAACATCCCTGGAAGATCTTGTGATACCGTGCTTTAAAGTCTTGTTGCTACATAGAATTTAATGCGCGCTTGTTTCTGCTAATATGTATGACGAGGGCATTTCATCGACCTTCTACAATGCGACCTTTGATTGCATGTGTGGCTCTACTAGGCAGCATGGAATATGTATTTTAAAATGGAACAATGTTAATGAGTAGAACTGTGATTGCAGGTGCGAATTGTGGCAGCTAAGTAACTATTTGGCCCATCACCGCAACATTTATATCTATGCTGCATAAAATAGAAAATAGATATAAAAGGCTTTCGGATGTGTTTAATACTTTGGACTTTCAAAAAAAATCTGTTGCAGGGAAGCTTGCAGACACCAATTTCTATTTTAAAAACAAAGTACAAAGACTTTGGACATTAAATTTCCATTCAAAAATTTTACTGATTGCATGGGCCACTCATTGTTCCAGTTCTTTCAGAATCAGGAGCTCCCACCGCATGAGGAAGAGAATATGACGTTATTTTAAAAGTACTTAGTTTATATCCAGAATATCCTTAAATAGGTATGAGAGGTCATTTTAAAATAATTAACAACTTCTTCTTCACAACCCCACCCGAAGTGCTCCAAGTTTCGATATTCTACAAAATTCCTAGGAACTGCTAAGGGTACAACCAATAGCCTTAAGTGTATATGTAAGTAAATACATATACATATCTATTCTATCTATGAATGGAATTCTTGTGATAATCTGACATGGAAAAAAATTCACGTTTAGGAATTAGTCGTAGGCCTAGCTTCTGCAGCAATTGGTGTTGTGCGATATAACATCACACATATGTATGTACAAATAGCTTAATGTCATATCTCTAAGGCAGAACGTAGAGTTTTCTCACGCCAATTATGTACTCTTGGACATTTATCAGATATTTTTACTTTTATTTCAAGCTTAACAATAATATTACAATCTAGTCATCTGATCTAATAAGTAACTTTAAGCGAACCTAATTTTCTACATGAAACTTCAAAATATTGACGCAGTAACGCCGTTTGATTTCTGGTCTATGTACACATACATTAGTATATAGACACATTTTTATTGAGTCCTTCATACCGGTTATCCATCTAAGTTTGCGTACAATGTCTGTGCTGTCGAAGAGTTCTGTTACGTAGGAGTTTACTCGGTGCTGAATTCTTCCTTCGTGCCTCTGGCAGTTATTTTAACTACGTTTGTGACAAGATCAGCTTTTAAGGTATTACTGGCTGCGTCAACGATGTTCCTTAATAGATACGCCGTAATGGAATCTTTGAATAATCTTATTGTATATTGAAGGACTGAATTTCTACCTTATAACCGATACTGTATTTAATTCCTTATTCAGTTATTCCTGTCTTTTCTGCTTGACGTGCTCCTTCCAAAAAACTTTATCATCTACGGTCATGGCAAGTTATATCACTGTGATCAAAAGTGGTACTTTTTGTTGGTCAATAGTGATTATATATGTTTATGGTTTAACTTTTCGTTAGCAAATTCAGCATGAACCTACTTAATTTCATTAAGCCTAATCCGTTTTGTTCAATTATGTATTTCACTTTCATTTTCATCTACTTCATGAGGTTGGAATATATTTTTAAGATGTTCTGCAAAATTATGAGCTTTATTAATAAACATATGTATTCTCGGGTAAAATTTTACGACTCCAACGCACTAACTACTAATAAATTTCGTTTTACTGTGGTAGGAAGTTAAATTGCTACCAAAAGCTACTAAAGAGTTAAGCTTCTTCTCCGGCTTACGCATTAGCTCTTATCTATGTACATAGGAACACGTGTGAATCCGATTGATTTTGCCTTACCAGGCTCTCCATGAAAACTTTTCTTATCTTAATTTACGGTAGGGATTTCGCTTTCATGGATGTACCTCAAAGAAAAAGAGTATGTTTCAAAGGATTAATTGCAGCAAATTCAAATTATTTTGTAGGAGATTAAGCAAAGTATTTATAGAAAAATCCATTAATTAATACAGCTCCTTGTTAGTAGGCAAAACAGTTAAAACTCGCGACCGAAAAAAGAATTCATTAACACAAAAATACACAATGCAACAGGTATTCACTTTATCGAGTGTTACGATAAAGACCAGCAATAGAGATAAATATGACTAAATTGTCGAATCAAATCAAACAAACACAACTGGATAACTTAATTAGAAGTATTCCATGGAGTTCATTTAGTCAATGCGTGGCAGTCGTGAAAATCTATTTATCGTGTTGCTCGTGCAAATAAAAATTAATTCTACCTTCCTGTTCGCCTTAAAATATGTTTCACAAGAAAAAATTTACTCTGGTCGAAGAACAAAATCATAAGAAAATGTACACTGCTAAAAATATTAAGTAAGTCGAATTTTTTTAAAAGAAATCATTAACAAAAGAGTGCCTAAAGTAAATCAAATGAAGCCCGGTTATATACAGTCACATTCAAGAAAGGACAGCCTGCTAGAAACACTAAAGATACTCTAAAACTTTTCCGAAACTTCCTTTGTATGGATTCAGATGATACCCGCAACTTGTTATAATACGTGTTCACAACACTCACATAATTCAGGTCCAGAGTTGATATGAGGAAGTGGCAGCAGATCATATTATAAGGCAAAATGTATTTCTACTCGATAGCAATGTGAAATAAGCAAAACGGTACCGCCCATGGATTAGAAAATTCACCGCAGTGCTGCTGAGTCGGCAGTATTACATAAGTGTGATACGTATTACTGAACATAGAAAAAGGTAGAATTTCTTAATTAATACGGAAGGTACATAGCGTGAATAATATTGACCCTAGATATAACAGCATTGCATACTTAAATCAACGTTCGGTATTCTTGGGCTCGATAACTACTTCCAAATTATAGCTGTCCATATGGACAGATGTTTCTTTGTTTATCAACAGCATCCTGGTGTATTTCGGCATCTCTTCTTTCAGTAAGTAGTCGTACGATGTGGTTAATAGCTTAGAAAAAAATATTAGAAAATTAGACAAACGCCAAAAAAAAATCATTTAAAGCCGCTCACCTGCTGTAGTATAACTTCTTTCTTATACTAATGAGAACACTGCGGTGTCTATCAGTGTATGCTTGTTGGTATACTACACAGCTTGTTTCACTGAGATCTGCGCAGCTATTCGTGCTCCAAATCTGTACACAATAGGTTGTGTTTTATAGACGAATATTACAAGAAAAACTAGAACATATGGGCTACACATTGATTTACTCTTCCTTTTTCTATCTTACCGATATACATTATCTAATACCAGACCAATTTGGTATTATCGCTTAATGGCTGATTGATGTTACTATTTGCTTACAAAATAGTTTTGCTAAATTGTAAAGTCTCCCATAGCCGTGGTACCTCAAGCTCAAGCAAAATGTTGGCCGTATTAGACTCCGTTGGTGGAAGGAATCTTTATACACTCTGCGATCCTGCGGTATAGAAAATTCCAATTTTCTTGACACCAAGTTTATTTATTTTCAAACTTACATACCTCGTTAGCATGTATTACATGACCAAAGTTGATTTGCTTGACATTCACTTTCTCTAGCAATACTTGACAAAAAACAAAAAGAAAAAGCGTATAAAACCCTAGGCAATATGGTAGGCAATAATTAATTTTTTTTTGCGTTTTTATTTTATCTGAAAATTTATACACTTTTGTTCATTTTAGATGGCTCAAGTATTTAATCTTTTTGGCGCTGACTGCTTTCATCTTATTGATGATTCTAGCAAATGTAAAAAGCAAAAGTTACTATAAAAACTTAAACGCTTCTAAGAAAGCAAACGAACAAAAGAAGTAAGTCTTGTTATCAAAATTATCTCTAACTATTCACTTACATACATACATCTGCTCTTTCAGCTCTGCAACTCGGGCGATTCTATCACTCGATGGAGTTTCAAGCCGTGCAATAAGTTGTTCAACCAGAACTTGTTCAGTTACCTGTTCTGGCGATATGACCGGCCTTAACACCTATTTAGACAGCCAGGCTAAAAGTTGCGCTTTGTTCGAACTACTTTCAATTTCTGAAGGCTCTTTTCCTAATGATCGACTCCAAAGCAATTGGTTGAAAGGAAGTTTTAATCTTAAAAGCATCAAAATAGCTCAGACCACTCTCAGAGAAATTGATAATGGAGCCTTCAATCAGAATACTGTGGTTTCTTTGAAACAGTTGAGTCTACGTGATGTTCAACTAGCCAGCTTAACTGAGAATACTTTTGTTGGCCTGAACTCCTTGGAAGAATTTACTTTATACAATAAAATTGAAGTATTCTCTGGAGATGCATTCCTAAAGCCAATGCTAAAAACGTTGAAAACAGTTACAATTGGACATAATACAAACACACCTACAGATCCTGGACCCTGGTTTCGTGGGGGAGATTTTCCAAAACTTATGACGATTACATTCGATCATTGTAACTTTGGGGGATACATAAAGGCGGCGACTTTTGAACATCTACAAACACTAGCAATTTTGTCGTTGAACTCATGCAATATAAATTATATAGCCGATGGAGCGTTTGACTTTATTATGCATAATGTAGTAGTGTATATTAATTTAAAAGACAATAATTTGAAGCGACTTGCTGGAAATTACTTGACCAAAGTCGTATTGCTGAGGTCCGTGTTAATTGCAAATAATCCATGGGACTGTACTTGTGAGCTGAATGATCTTATTAAAGAATATAAGAGAGATAGTGAGGGCTTTGGTGAAAATGTTTTGTGCAGTACGCCATCTATCCATGCTGGCAAGGTTCTCAGTCATGTGGATCCTTGTAATGATCCCCCTGAGGCTACAACTCCGCCAACTACTACAACTACACCAACAACGATTAGCACTACAAGCTCTTCTACAGAACTGTCAACTTCTACCGAATCTCCATCACCACCAAGTTCAGTAACAGATTCAACAGAATTAGCAACTACTGAACCGCCGTCAACTACGGAGGAATCTACAACTACTGCCACACCAGAGTCTGTTGAACCACCATCAACTACGGAGGAATCAACAACATCGACCACTGACACTACTTACACACCAAATTTTTCAACAAAATCAACAACAGATTGGAAAACGACACCTGAAGATGAAATCACGACTCCGTCACATCCAACAACTCCCTCGCCTCAAAATAGGACCACAACCATATCGGCAGATGAAACCATCTCTATTCAATGTGACCGATATATAACTGATTCGTCCATTACTTCACGGCAGCTATATATAGAACTCTTGTGGCCAGATACGTATTTCTACATCTATTCCGTCAGTGAAACTAGTGTTGTACTGAGAATTAAGGATCCTATCGCCGATCTGGCTGTGATCTGGTTCTTCGAGCAGCCAGTTATAAACGGTTCTGGAGAAAACTTTCAAATTGTTGAGTGGTTCAAGGTTGGTTGCCAAAGCGATCTCGACGATTCGCTGCTTATTGAAGGTCTAGCCAAGAGTCAAGCTTATACTTTTTGCCTTGTCAAAGAAGGCGCACAATCGATTTCTCCGTTTAATTGTCTCTCGCACTATACCAATGATAACAGTGAAGAAAGAATGGATGTGAGCGAAGCTTGGCTAAGACTCGAGGATAAAGCTCTGACAATTGGTCTCTTCGTGCTTGGCATTATTATTTCGCTTTGTATGGGGGCACTCGGAATGTTTTTAGTTCTTCGCGCTAGTCCGACTCTGTTGAAAGGCAGCAAGCGAGTAATAGTGGTTAATCGAAGCACAGGAGATGTTCTAATCATGCCAAGACCCGGAGGCAAGTCATCTACAGCGGAATCTTCTTACAGAGATAGGTAAGTTTTTGGAATGCCCTGTCTGGTTAGCATTGAATAACATTCCTTTTTGTTTACAGCTATGAAACAAATACAACCATCCGCCAGAGACGATTTTCTGACACGAGTATTCAGAGTGGTCGCAGCTATATGATGGCCAATAATTATGAGGACATCGAGTATCGTTGGAAGATGAATGTCGTAAATGACTTGATTTATGCGAACCGAGTGCCAAAAAGTTCACCACCGCCTTTGCCGAAACGGATTTCTCAAGATACTTCCTTAACAAAGAATAACATGGATAAAATGAAGGTGGCAGTAGTGTGCCAGAAGGGCAATGACTACGGCTATATAGCCTGAGTTGGAGAATGTTATAAACAAGACATCCATACGAGCTAATTTAATACTTAAAATAAATTTTCTTTAGGTAAACATACGATTGTTTTTGTAGCGAACTACATAGTTATAGGGAACTCATTAGCACTTACACACGAAATACAGCGCGATCGACGACTATCAAAACCAGTGATATGCACTGGAGATCCAATAAACAATAAACGAGTCTGCTTCGCATTGTTTTCTGGAATAATATTGAAACATTTAGTTTTGGAATAAAGAACGTTTGAGGTACTGGGTGACTCCGCCATTTCTCTTGCACTTCTTTTCCAACATACCTTGATCAAATTCAATCAGTATCGGTAGCCCAAGTCGTCAAATTCTCGCAAAAAATCAGAGTTGCTGACTTGAAACTAGGACAGCAGGATATCTGGCTAAAATTTTAAATTCAATTTTAAACCTAAGGTACATAAATAAACCTAAGGTACATAAATGTAACGTGCTGCTTACACTCGGATAATAGCCACAATTGGGTGGCTAAAACAGCAGCCAGGCTGAGGAAATCGGGACTGTGGACATTGATGCCCTTCTGTTACGCATCTATCTTGTTGTGATGAAAGGCTGCATATAAGCAGACAGAAACCGATGGTATGGATCCAGAGCTATTCTTTAACAAAAGAAGCAATACCAGAATTCGTGGCAGAAAGCCGCTAACAGAGAGTGACCAGTCTTTCACATTTAAGGTTCTAAAGTGAATCTCGGTACTGGAGGTCTGTATTACACAATTTTAATGTTATAGCTACAGCACTGCTCGTATGTTTCGTCTAAGAGCTCGTAAAACTTTTCTTTGGCATTTTCGTCTTTCTCCTCTGTGGGGCCATGTACGCACATAAGGCTTACTTTGCCAAATTTAGCCCTGATGCGAATTGTTGTCAGGCGCTCGTCCACTCATTTGAAACTTAAAGGAAACTTGCCTAAGTCCGTCTTCAAAGACGAATCCACATTCAAAAAGGACTTGCTTTTGTTGCCGGTAGTAATCGCCGTAAGAAATGTTTGAAGTTTTTCATCCTTTTTAGCCCGGCCCATCCTGTCGCACTTCCTGGCAATGGCGGTGATATCTATCTACCATTCCACGAACTGACTTGAAGTTCGTTGTCCTTTTTTCGTTTGCATAGTCCTCCCAACCTGGAACATCATTTCCATTGTAGAAACTCTTGGAGAGAGGTCGGTTAAAGAGATGTCGGTAACCTACTTCAGGGATGTGAGCGCTGCCATTGGCCTCCTCAGGGATCATCTGCCACCATGTTTTTTGTTAAAATCCAACTAATTCTTAGAAAACCTTAAGCTCAAATTATGTCGAAGAATTCCGGACGAAGTGCTATGTCCGCTCCGGAAGTTTATCACGTCACCGTTGATTCCATCTGTGGAATTAGTCCGTTGTCGTGTTAATAGTGCTGCTAATTTTGTCTTTTGGTTTACACTCGCAGATTGAGTCCGGGTGGACAGCAACCAGTATCCGATGGTTACGATCCAGCCATCCGATGGCTTACATCCAGCCATCAAGATGCTAAAGTTTGGTTATATGTATTTCAGTGATTGGCGTACTTAGATCATCTTTCACCTTTTGAGTTGGTGCAACATTGTACGGTTTTTTGTAGTTTTTTTTTACAATCTTAACTGAACAAATCGGCAATGTGCAGCTCCATTCATTTCTCCAGAGCAAGTGTTGACGTCGGTACTCTTGAAATATATTTTAGCTCATAAAAAAAAAAAAACGGAAAAAGTTTCGCAGTTGCTGTCAGTAGCATGTCTAGTACTATTCTCAGGACATTGAATTACGAAAAAGGTTATATAGCTATTTGAATGGTGAAACCACCCATTTCCGAGGACAAAAATAGTTCAAGATCTTCGCGAGGCTAAATGAGATTCCAGCTATTCCTAAGTTTCTATTGAAATATTGAAGTCGCAAAACACTATCATTACGCTGTCGTGCTCAATTGAACTTTGACATGTAAGTCAAGTCTGATTGATCGAAGATAAAGAAGTTATCCTTCAATCCTAAACGGAATGACCATCTTCGAACCACAGAGGATGCGTTATGTGTGGAGTCAGCTAATAAACCGGAGTTGCGGTTAAGACTAGCAAGTGTTGTTGCGGATTGACTTAGCTTACGTTTATGTTACTGAATCTAATTCCTCTGATTTCGTAAAATTTTAAAAGCTAAGTTATTCCGCAGTCGAAAAGTATCCAAATGGAACGAGCAGTGAGTGAGTTACAAGTTAAATCAATCAAAATTCTTCTGTTGCGTCAGATGTCATTTCCATAAGAGTGTATATACATATGTATATCAAGAAAATTATAACGCAAGTTTCATTAACCCCAGTGCAAGTTGTAAAAGAAGTCACCTCTTTTTAGATGAGAAATATTTGTATATAGATTAAATTAAATTAAAGCCAACTAGGTGTATCAATTATTTAGTTTCTTGAAGAGCAAATATTTAAAAATTATAGCCAAGTGAATATAAATAGATACCATCAGTTGCCTTTTTCTTTGATCCCAAGCTCGAGCGTCTTTTTTTGCTAGATGAGCCATTTGCCATAAATTAATCCGCAATAACCTATTTGCCACTGTAAATCACATGTTAAAAGCCGCAAAAGCAAGAGAAATCTAACACACTCAGCACCTGCGGTGCGGCACAACCCCTCGTGCGTCTATCCCAATCTTATCAGGACATCATTATCATCAAAGTGTACGAGTATAATTGACTTTTGATTTTTATTTTTATCATGATATACGATAATCATTTTCACCGATAACACGAACATTAGATAATATTTTCAATCTACGATGGATATACTAGTCAGTTAAGCAACACAGCGCTTACATTCACAAGGAAGCACTGTTTCAGCAATGACACAATCGGATCCTAAGGAAGGTGAAAATTCCTTCAGGTAAGAATAAATCTTTAGCCTTGTAAATGTCTACTATCTGGTATTAAATTTGAAATTTTCTAGTTGTTGGGAGATTTTACAACAACACAGCGATAAGGCTGCCAAGGTTTGTATATGGATATTGGGAGCTATGTGCGTTGGTGCCTTAATTGTCATCACCATTCTTCTGACCAGTCCTCATACAAGTTCGAACGAAATCTCCGAACACTATACTACCATACCATTGGAAGCAAGAATACTGGATATACCTGAACATAAATCTGCGATAAATGCTTGTCAGGTGAATAATTGTACTATCGAGTGCCGGGATACCAGTAGAATATATAGGCATGTATTTGCAGCCCTTCAAGTGAGTGTATGGTGAAGAGGTAGTGCTAGTTAAAATCAAGTAATTTTTTTTTAACTCCAGGAGGCTTCCTGCCAAAAAGATATCATTCTCAACATATACAATCAGCGTTTCCCAAACTCCGTTTTGAGAAATAGATGGATACCTGCTAATAAGGTAATCAAGGAAGTCTCTATCACAAGTAGTAATTTTTCCAACATTTTGAATGAAGCATTTAATAGTATCGACTTTACGAATACCAAAGTTTTGACTATTGTTGGATTCAATGTATCCGCACTTGGCAATGGAGTGCTCTTGGGCTTATCAAAACTTCATTCCCTGCACTTAGTGGGAAAAGTTGGACAAATCGACAGATGCTTCTTTCAACCAATCCAGGCTTCCCTTATACAACTGAGATTAGGTGTTGAACTAACAATTTCGGGAGATATAAACGTATTTGGCGTAAGTCATCTACCGAAAATAGAGGCCTTGGACCTTAGTGATAATACCATAGAGGGCCCACTCAGTAAGAACTTTTTTGTAGCAGTGCCAAATGTAAAGATATTAACATTGTCCAATTCGAAAATAACATCTATTGACGAAGATGCATTTGACGATATAGCTGGTAAGCTTGAAATTTTGGACTTGAGCAATAATCTTTTGACTATAATTGACATAACATCTATGGAGCGACTTCTTACCTTGAGAAAGGTTAACTTGTATCTGTTGGGCAACGACTGGTATTGTAATTGTGACCTACAACCTTTGATAAAAATGCATGCGAAGTTCTACGACCGCTTTGGTGATATTCCATACTGCAAGGGTCCAGCTATTTTTTACGGGGTGCTTTTCACAAATGTGACTTACGCTGAGCTTTGTGAGGCCAAAGTTGATGAAGGATGGACGCTGGAGACAACGTCTGTTAACAACTTAAAAACGGAATCCTCTCCACCCATAATCATTAGCCCAACCATAGGGATAAGCCCGACCACGGAAGTCTCTACAAGTGAGGAGACGATCATAAGCCCTTCGCCTTTTCAAATGAGATGCTTGTCAGTTTTGACTCTACCAAGTGACGAAGACTCATCAAGTAGTAGCGAACAAATGGAGTACTTTCTCTTTGCGCCGCCTTGCCACGAGTTTGAGCTCATCCTTTTGGAGAACAGTTCTGTTCAAGTTGTTGTAGAGAACGCCGATGAACCGATTAATATCGTTTGGTTTAGCGACGCTGTAGAGGACTTTGCATACACAATTGATGGTGTCACGGTTGATTATAACTGCGAAGGATACACCGATCCATATCTTATAGTTGACAATCTGCTGGAGAACTCAACTTATACGTTCTGCTTAGTTCCTGTTGGGACATATTCAATAACGCCGTTTAACTGTTTGCCTCTTCACGTGCCAATCAGTCGAAGAGATGAGGACAGCATTTGGATATCAACCGATGAGAAACAGTTCACTGTCGGAATAGTTTGTTTAATTTTCACATGTTCTATGCTACTGGGTGGCGTTATCGCATTTTTCGGAATCAAAGCTTATCCAGACCTCTTGGAGGGCAGTAGACATGTATTGGTGGTAAAGAAGTCAGATCAAACCTGCTATGTGTCAACTATTACCGAGGGGGAGTACATAATAAATCAAAAGACGAGCTTGAAAAAGAACGACTCCTTAAAAAAGTAAGTATTTGCGTCTCTGCCTAAGACCGATTAATGAATTTTTTTTTACAGAATCCCACTCCCTGTACCAATAACTCCACCACCTCCTCCGTTTCCGATACCCATGAAATATGAAGAAAATACAGACGAATTTTCAGGAGAAACCGAAGACCACTACGAGTTACCTTGTATCTATAACAAAACTCATGACTGTAAATTGCAGTGCATTCCAAATAAGTATGCCATGAGTCCAATATCGCCTCCACCATTGCCAAAACGTAACTCGGACATTTTGCTGTATAGTTCGAATACTGATGTATCGCCTGACAAACCCCATTCGAAGATGAGTTTTTAAGCACGCCAGGACGCTTTCTGACTTACCTAAATGTTGCATATGTTATTCAAAATGTATAACTAATTAATAAATAAAGTGCCAGCAAGAGACTTGACTCCAGCTAGGGACCCACCCTTTATAAATTATTCAACATATTTGTTGGCGACACGAATTTTGTTAATTGTGTTTGGTGTACGGTTTCGTTGGCCTACATATGTATACTTTCAGGAGTGTTGACCCTAATGCTGATGGACAAGATGGTAGCGTCTAAAGTTTCTATTTAGACAAAATATCACAAAATATCAACACAGGCAATTCAAATCACAATGTAGAGTAGATGTAATCACAATCTTGATGCAGATGGCTGATTTGTATGTTTGCTTCGATGAAAGCAGGAAGTACATACCTAGCTGCCACTGACCAATGGCATTGTTGTTCACAACGCATGCCATCGCTTGGAAAAGCTTCAAATGTTTCCGAGAATTTTCTCGTCAATAGTTCACTCATTTAATTCAACTACTTAGTGATTCAGCGGTTGGAAGACTCCCAAAAAACACCAAATATGGATGTCCTTTATCGAGATGATTGCCAATTTTTGAGATTCTCTTGTATTTCGGTAAACAAATAATGTATAAATAAAATAAGTATCTACAATAGTTTTCCCATTGTATACTATGGTCTCATCCACCAGCTTCGTCTTAGATCTAACGACCGCTGTCTACTCATTACCTAATCGTTTGGGCCAATCAAAAACAAATGCAAATATCGTACATTCTCGCAGTTTCTATCGGGGGGTGCATGCTAAATATAACAAAATCCGCCAACCGAAATAGTTGATGAATTTCTATTTTTATAGCAAATTTAGAAATCGCCTATATTATTGTACTAACGTCTCGTGAACATCTCGTGTACACCAGGGGAGTACAACAGGTGAAAGATATACAGTCACTTGCCAAATGGAATAAGACGGATCTATATGCTAAGAGTAAATTGACCGATTACTTTACTTAAAGTGAAAATACATTTTAAATAACCAGGGCAATTTGTTTAGAGAAATAAATGTGAAAAAAAAGGTGCTCGTACATGCCAAAAATATTCTCCACGTAATTCGTTTCCTTAAATTTCCATACACAAAAATTTATTTTATTTTTTTAAGTACCTAACAGTTGACGACAGGTGCTGGCAGAAATAATTTCGTTTGCTGTCTAGTTCGTTATGGATTGCTATTCATTCATGTATGCCAAACTATTTTGAAGTATAATTTTATAAATTGGCTTTCAAGACTACTTAAATTGCTGCTGTTTAGAACAACAGATACAATACAATACATTTTTGACAGCTGTTTTTTCTGCAATATAACCTGCTGTCATAAATTCATCGAAAAATTAGAGATGCCTTCTTCCATTGGCTGTCGACTTACCTGGCAAGGACCAAGAATAAGTTATTGACACATGTAATGTTGGCAACGAATGAGCACATTTTATTTTCTCATTTTTATTAATATAGTCGATTTCAGCAAACAACAGGAAAATCAGGCAATTTTGGCAAGTTTCCTCATGGTTCTGCATGCTGCATAGCCAGTACCTCGATTTTATAAATATACATGTACATATACATACATCTAGTTTCTTTTTTTTTTATTTTTGAATAAAGGGGAAAACGAAATTTTTTTGAGCGCTTTTCGAAACTGCAATATACATACTGTACTTGACCTAACTACACAATGTAGTGGTGAGTATAAGATACAAATAGAAAGCAAGGAAGGTAAATTTTAGATTGCCAACAAACTTTGCTTTTTTTCTTTTAAGAGCAATGGCCATCTCAAATTTTAGTACTTTTGAATACGCAAATATTATTTTTCATACTCAGGTAAGTCTATCGAAAGAGTCATGTGTTGGCTGAGAGTTAATTTGTGAAAGCAGATAACTCACACCTTTTAAAGGAATGTAATGAAAGTAATCATCGAGCCTAGAGGGATTATTTGCTTCAAATACGATTTTCTACTTAGTTTCGTGTATATGCAAATAAAATTATTATTATTTTTTTTTTAGTAAAATTAATGCAAAGCCCATCCCCTGGTTTTTGTTTAAATAAATTTTAAAGCCACGCCGTTCGATATTTTTTAATGATTGTTAAATTATTGTAGAGATGGCTTGACAGTAACCCATGCTATGGACCAAATTTTTCAGTATTTTGTCAATTAGTTGTGGCTTTTTTATGCAGGTAGTTGGATGCACGATTTCCATAAGTGCATCAATTTCTTGTAGATCGTTGGAGTAAAAACGGTGGCTAACAGTTCCCATAAAAAAAAAACCCCAGTGGCGTTAGATCCTAGCAACGCATTATCCAGGTCGTGTTTTCAAAATAGCTGGTAACAAAAGGCCGAATGTTCGTCGACGGCTGGTGTGACACATTGTGCCATCTTGCTTTACGCGGTTGCGGGCATTGGAAATTAGTTACATGATAACGTTGATGCTTGCTTCTTACTCAAAGAAGTAGGCATCAATAATGCATGCCACCAATCTAAAAGCATACGATTATTTGCGGATTTTTAAAACCCTAAGTCCTATACAGTTTTCTTGTTGGCATAGTCGTAGTATCGGACAGAAATTAGATTCGTTGACCGGAGTATTAAAACCGATTTCTTCTATTAATCGAATCAAGAGCAGTCAAATTAAGTCTACAATAGTAGATACGGATACGTATGAGCGGGTTAGCTCAGTCATTCCCAAGCTTGATAGTTGATGTTCGAGAGGTTCGAAGGGTTTTCCCACGGTTCCACGTCTTTCAAATGTCTTACAAACAACTTCATATAGCCCATTGGTCCGCGATGAATCCTCAGCGAACTGCCACCAGTATAGTACGTCAAGCTGATATTTTACAAACGTCTGCGAGAAAAATCTGTCGTGAATAGCTTCTAAACGCCTTTCGAATAGACTGAGAAACTGTACATCTTTTCCATTAGTGAAAAAAAAATAGGCTTCAGGTCTTAAGGAAACTGTTTGTGTAAAATATTTAAAATAACAGATACGTAGATACGTGTATAACATCAGCAGATACATAAATAAATCATAAAATTGAGAACTGTGTGTTTTGGATAAATGTACATTTATGATTTATTTTTTCATAAAATTTTTTTGATCGCAAATGTTGAGTGGCAAACTCAAAAGGTCCAATTAAGGTGCACAGTAAGCAAATGACTATAATTTTAAAACTTTAATTCTAATAGATTGGTATAATCTTACAAAAACACATGTAGCCACATCGAATGCTGGCCAATGTGAACAAGTCCACAATGCACGACGGATTAATTTATTTTTTACTACAAACCTAAATGTCCCAGCCAAACAGAATGCATTTCGATATTTTTTTTGCAATTTCAATGTATTTCACTGTCTAAAGTGAATTCGCATTTTTTTTTTTGTTTATTATTTTGTGGCGTAAAGTAGGTGGTATCCCAGCCAGACGTTGATGCGCTCCTATTTGTTGTCTCAAAGTCTCATTTTCCAAAAGTGTGTAGTGAATTCATTTTACTTATTTTCTGTTTTTTTTTTGTTACTTTTCAGTTTAAGATTTTTTGGTGAATTGCCATTCAATGAACTGTCAACCACGTTGATGTTAGACATAAGTGTGCTTCTAATGCGGCTCAGTACGCTCATTGAATATTTTTAAGAGAATTTACGTAAAATGAAAATATGACGAAGATTATAGTACGTTCCGACGTTAATGAATTTTCTCTCTCGTCCAGGAGCTGTGGGAACGCGTCCAGTCTTTCTTCGTCACTCAAATGATAACGTTTCGGAGGTGAATCTTTCCTAAGAACGAAAAGAAAACTGTGTCCTTTATTTTTTAAACGTTCATGTTTTCGTTGTTGTTGTATTTTTGTTTTTTTTAATTTTTTGAAAAATTGTTAACTCAAGTGTCTTTTTTATTTTGCTTTTCTTTAAATCAAAAATATACAAAAAAAAACTACAAGAAAATGGTTTCAACAATGGTAAATAAAATAATTAGTTAATAAAAATATTTTAATTATATAGCGATGTTATTTCGTGGGATGATTGCTTCATGAATCATATTCCGTTTTAATTTAAATTTCATTTAAATGAAAACTAAAGTATTTCAACATAAAGGAAACTATATAGCAAAAGTCTTAGCTCTCTTATGTAATCATTCGTCAAAAAAATTTCATTTACATGTGTTACATATAAGGAAAATTCGGGAAACATATGTAATTTTCATTCAGTTGGTGATTGTGTTCAAAAGTGTGAATATTTAAATTTAAAATATGATTGGAAGAACGGTGGTTAAATGTACATTTCTCACTCTTTGTTATTCGTTTTCTATAAGTACATAGGTTTATAAATATATATATGTGCCCATATATGAACATACACATTCGGACTGTTCAACCTTTTCGATCTGAATACATGTCCTACCCTACTACAGGTTCACGCAATGCATGTATTTATTGCAAACGAGCTAAATATGCATGTCTCACTTAGCATAAAAGAATATCTACAAATATATGTGCTATTTCGCTGGCGAATATTTTTGCATTTACGAAAAGGTAGTAAGCAGTTCAGTACATTATGTGCTAAATTGGTAAAATGTTACTTCTAGGGTTAAGATGGTTAAAGTTCAAAGAAGGTTGGTCTAACATTGGGGATATGCACGAAAAAATTACAACGAGGTCACCTTGCAGAATGTAATTTTAGAATTATGTAACCAGATATAACAAGATCAGTGCTCACATCTTTTTTCGCCGATAGAGGGCACAATGAAAAGGCATCTGCTTGATCGCAGTGGACTTCTAGCAATTCTACTTGTTTTTTTTCGATTTTTTGGATGGGAAATAAATACACCAATAATCCTTCAGATCTGATTACTTCCCAAGATGCTAAAGAACATAATTCATTTGCATTGAAGGAAGAAGTGATGGAAGGGCAGACGCTTAACGTCGGTTAAGAATTTCGGTTCATAGTTGCTATTGAAGTGAAATTCTTAGCAATAATCAGTAGTAGATTAATAAGAAGAGTTTTTTGACCTTTAAATTTGGCTATCGACATTGTGTGTCGCAACAAATTCAAAATGAATTAAAATTATTATTTTTTTTCTTTGCCTTTTCAAATGAATATTTATAACTGAAATATTAACGCATTCAAATGGATAATAATGGATAGTTTATTGACTGCCTCCCCAGGCAACAGATAAAATTCTATGACACCATTAACATAATAATGTGTTTTGCTAAGGTAATGGTGTTTGGTTAGTATGGTTTTTACAATTTAATGGTTAGTATAATTCGATTTGTTAATGTAAAATAGTTTGTTTAGTGTAGTTTTTTTAGTTTTCAAAATATAGCTAAACCGGAGAAATCGTATTTTTATTTGTCGACAACCTGTGAACGTATTGTAATAAAAATTAAAGTCCAAGGTTTGACTGGCATGTACATACATAAGTCGAGATTTTACGACCTTAACTAAAGATTGAGTATGAAAAAGTTTTCAATTAATATAAAATTCAACGTGCGGATGAGCTAAATGTTCAAAAATTTACGGGGTGTGATATGTTTGGGTGGCTTGCAATTTTGTTCAATTTTTCATGCAACTTGATTCTGACCTTGCATGCTTTCAGTTTTTGAGACGATTATCTTCCATTTCTTTTCAGATAGTTGTAAATTTTATTTAAAAAAAAGTATACATGCAACCTAACACATGAGTAGCCGATTCATTCGATTAGGTTTTTGTAATTATTCCCACATCCCTCGAGTTGGTCATAAAGTTCAAGTTTACACACTTTTGCGAAACCTTTCAGTGAGTACCTTATTTAGGTTTTGAGAATTCTTCATGTTTAAAACTAGCTCACCATATAGTCTAGAGTCTTCGTTAAGCACACTATCCACAATCGATAAGATTTGCAATATTTGACTTAGGAAGCGCTTGTTAGAAGATTTACTCGTACAGATACATAGTTTGGAACTTTTTTTCATTCCAAAAGCGGATGCAAGCTCCTCTTGAGTTGTAATTTAAGATTTGAAGAAGAATGTCGTCAAACATTTTGATGAATTTCTCTGGAGCTAATTACATTCTCAACAAGATTTTTTTTTTTTTGAATGTGTCCGGCTTTCATCTATGCATATTGTTCCCCCAGAGACTTCTAACAAGCGATTATTTTGCTCTTGTTCTTAAATCGCGTCACAGTAGACATTGTTTCAAAAGTTATGTAGCTGTAAACTGAAATCTTTAAGATAAAGTTAGAAATTGTTTTCAAAATTGTTAGATGTTCATGCAATTACCGGGTGGACATACATATGTACATAAGTAATAGCATTTCAAGGAATCATTGAGTATCACTTACAATTTATCCTTGGTTGTGTCTATGTATGATAAAATGATAAGTCTTCTACCAGGCCTTAATAAATCAATACTCAAATTGATTTCTGCCTATTCCACCCAATCTCTGCTGACATCAATACCAAGCTAGATATTTAATTTGAATGATGATGCACTTGTGTAGAATTAGTCCTTGTCTGTTCGTGTTGTGGGTGTTAACTTTATTTGCACATATGAATGGGACCTATAGTTTAGAGCCGTATCCGAAAGGCTTTTTTTAATTTGAGAATTGTCGAGTATTTCTTAGAGATTCGCAAGACATGAAACCGTAATTAGCTTTATTGGTCTTTTTGGAATTCAAACGTCGAAACTTCCGTCGTCACAACGCGCACATAATGAAACAAATACAAGGTGGCGCAAAATTAATCATCCAATTTTGTTTTTGAATTACTTTTTTACTGAATAAAAAAAAAAAGTTTTGAGTGATGGAAATCTTTATTTGGACCTTTAAATTTTTTTCTGTTAAGTGGAAAAGATGATATCCGCCAAGTGGCTGCTGCCAGTGTTAGTAAACATTCGTGCCCGTTTTATCGCATTTTCCATGACTTTCCGCAAGATTTCCGGTGATAACTGTTCGCATTCCTGTCGAATATTCTCCTTAAGGGCTGCGATTGTCCGAGGCTTGTTGGCATAAACCTGCGACTTCAAGTAGCCCCAAAGAAAGAAGTCTGGGATGGTTAAATCGGGCGATCTTGCTGGCCATGCCAAATCGCCAAAACGGGAGATTACGCGACCTGGAAACGCTTCCTTCACAATATCCATTTGTGGCTCGTGCTATGTGTGCGGTTGCACCGTCTTGTTGAAACCACATGTTCACCAAGCCCTGCTCATCCAATTCCGGCAGTAAGAAGTAGTTTATTATGGCCCTGTAGTGTTCGCCAGTAACAGTGACCGTATTGCCGATGGCGTCCTCAAAAAAATACGGCCCAATCACTCCTCCCGCACAGTGGCTTTGAGTAGATGTAATGGCTCTTCGTGCATCACACGCCTATTTTCAGTGCCCCAGAAACGAAGACTTTGCTTATTGACGTAACCGCTTAAGTGGAAATGCGCCTCGTCACTCATGATGATTTTCGACACAAAATCGTCCTCTTCGTTGTTGTGATTGTTGAGATTGATAGGTTTGAGTATAGCGCTCCATTGCTTGTCGGTTTGTATACTGCAGCCGTCTAGTTCACAAATGTCAAATATGATTGACGTACGACGCCATTTGCAAAAATTATAACATCTTCCGATAGGATGATTCAGTTTGCGCCACCTTGTTGTATCGATTCAATCTGAAGGCAAAGTATGGTACTATACTGCGCTTATTTAATTTACCTACACATCTTCAACTCAAGGAAACTGGTAGTTTGCATTTTAGAAAATTTCATTAATGAAAATTTCATATTTTAGTCAAAAATTGTATGTTCTTCTTCTTTCCTTTTTGTTCGGCGAGGTTATGACCAAGTTTAAAGGGATCATAATCCACCCACTTCACTTTACTGGTGCGTTTGTGTGGTTCGCCGATATGCGAGTATTTGACACGTGCATGCTCCTGTTATTTGTCGTTATGTGATTTCGCCTTTTACGACACCAATAATCACCAGTCGTGTCAACCCACGGATTCGCATGCACACTTGCGGGACAGTTTTAAGATGTTAAAAGTGTCGCTAGGCTCACCTGAACGTTTAAATTGCCTAGAAGTGATTTATCTCCTTAGTCGCCATTTACGACAAGCGCTACTCATCGGGGGGCCCTGCAAAGATATTCTTACCCCGTCCAGGGGAAAAGTTAGAAATTGTATACATACTCTTATGTTAATATGTGTATGGATGAATATTTGTATACTTATACTTATAATTTTGTTGTTTCTATTAGTCTGTAGTAGCAAACTGTTTCTTTATGAATTGCATACTTTCGATCTAGCCGAGATCTAGACAAACGCGATGTTTTTGAAATCAAATGAAAACCAATTCCATTTCGAATATTGAAAGTATCGAATTTTGTATTTAAATATTGAATTTGTTATTTTGTTGGTCTCTTAGGGCAATAATGGACGTTCACAGAAAGTGTTTTCTATTTAAAGCTTCCCAATGTAGAAGACCCGTCGGCGGTAGGTCAGGAAATCCAGCCGATCAAGTGTTGGGGCGGTTCTGTTTACTGACGAGGGAATTTTTCATTCAAAAATAAAATGACTTCTATCCTTTAAACAGCTTTGACAGTTTATCTCTGAAGAACTTTAAGTACCAGAGGAAGCTTGAACCGATGTAAATGTTTCCAATTACTTCAAACTAGAGATTTAGGCTAAGCGACCTTTGAAAAAATGTTAATACTCGAAATAAGTCGCAATCACTAGTGAAATTCAATATTCCTTATGATTTCCTAAAATTCTAAAAATTTTAAGCCGGTGTTCGCATATTTTGAAACAGATACGTGCTCTGATGAAAAATACATGAAGTCATCAAACCTTCACTACAGAGAACTGTGGTTATGATGTTTTGAAAATTTTTTCTCAATTAACTCCAGTTTACAATACGAGTATGAATCACTTCACCAATTTTTGCTTTTCTCCTTACTCATTCTTCTTCTTCCAATAAATACGCTAGATAAAAAGAAAATAAGAACTTTTTCTTGACGTACTTGTTTTGCTCCTAACAAAGATATCGGACGTATTGTTGGTCAGAACTATTAGCGTAGATGGTATTACGTACAGTTCTTCAGAGTGCGTTGTTCTTTAGTTGCTAAACGTAGACGCTTGAAATTGTGGCTTTGAGCAATGGTGAACGCCCGTTTCTTAAAAATTTTCACAATTGCCGCCTACACTTCCATTTTTTTCTAAATGCATTTAGAGTGTGGATAACAATTTGTGCTATCAACAAGACAGAACGCAATATCGACGAATCGAAATAAAAGTCGACAAAGACAATGTCAACTTCGAGGTCAACTTTTCTCCGCAGTTAATTCTGAGAATGATGTCAGTGCTGTGATGAAACAAAGAATCTTGCAAACGCTGTAGCCCTAAAGGAGAAAAAGGAGATTCGTGAGATATACGGCTCAATTTATATTGACGAAGTGTGAAGAAGAAGATTCAATCACAAACTAAGAATCTAAGGTGTCGGAGACATGTGGATCGTATGAGCACCTATTCGGCGTGTAACACTGGATGCAGCTAGCTACACATCGATCCACTGAAAAATGATGTTGATCTGTATGACTGCATTTTCCTCATTTGTTAAGGGAATGAGTAACGATCCGAACTTTAGTTTGTTATTTGTTGTATCATATTATTTATATATGTACATGTATGCTGTTAGCTACTTTATCAGTTTTTCAGCTTGTCTTTTTTTACGTACCTATACAAACTTAAAGGAGGCATGTATATGAGCAACATTAAAGGATGTGGACGGGACACAAAAATTATTTTTTGGAAAGAATTAGTTAGGCAGAACACATTTAAGAGTTGTAAATAAGTTTGAAATGAACAACCAAAAACTATCCAGAAACTCACGAACCGTAAAACTTATTACCGAATACAATTTTCAAAAAAAGGCTCACATTTTTCTTATATGTAAATCAGACGGAAGGCAGATGACTTACTGCAAAAGATTATTTGTTAATCAATCTTAATGCATTTTAAAAATATGCAAGGATCACATACCATGATGGACACAATAAGTCAATAGTTTTCTCCAACACATATTTACCAGAAAAAATAATCCTAAATCAATTTGTAGATACAATGTCATAAACAACACACCACATTCATTTTTAAATGTCAAATCAACAGTTGTGGGCGAAAAGCAACCAACAAATATCAAAGACATTCGATCAAACAACAGCACCAGACAAATAAATCCTCCTCCTTGTGTTTTGCCAGGCAAAAGAGAATACAAATGAACACCTCTACCATCTTCCGATCGCCAAAATATAAAATATGTGCACATTTCTTGGCTAAAATCCTATTTTTGACACCCAGTCGCAGTTTTGGCATAGTGCAATATTAGTGCAACACCACATCTCTGTGTGTTGTAATTTCGAGGGAATTGCAGAAATAAATCCAAAAAGAAATAACAAGATACAAAAAATACAAAAATTTTCATTCCCTAGCGCATAGATTTGCGATTATATTTTTCTCTTCGTCACTAGCCGAAGGATTTTTTCTTCGTCAATCTGTATAATCCGTGTACGAAAATCTAGAATCAGCTTTAAAATTTTCCTCTATTCCGGTACCCATCGATCTTTGAAGTAAAACTATAAACCAAAGAGAAAAAGGAAGAAAATAAAAACCATTCGTCATACATAATTTCTTTTTTAAACATTAGTGATCACGGGAAAATTTTACAAAGAAAACAATAAATTTTTGTCTTTTGTGTAAATTGTATTGTTTTTTGAATTTTTGAGTGTGGTTGCGGTTTTGTGGTGGTTGGTAACAGCTGATTTAGCACTTTGGATGCATTACGTCTGGGTGCACCGCTGCATAGCTGCCTCTGCCCACACTGCACAACCACATACCTAATATTCACACTTGAAAAAGTGAGGAATTGCGAGGAAAATTTTTGGACTTATTATTCTGTATCCGATCGAATGAGGAGGTGTTGTGCGCGGTCCTCAGCTCCTTAGAACACACCAAAAGATTCCACTAAATTTTAAATTCTTTTCATTTTATTCGTAACAGTAACCGCTTTGATTTGTCATTTATTTTTTCAAATTAAAAAAAAGTTCGAAACATTTCCAAAAACTCACAACTCATCTCTTTTGTTGTAAACTTTGTCAAGTGTGAAGTTTTTCTTGTAACTCTCTGTGTACCTAGTATATTTTGTGTTTTGTTTTGTGTTCTACATAAAAATTATCTGCCATGGTGAGTGTTTATTGAAAAATTATTAAGGAAAATAATGAAATCATTTGCAGCGATATCATAAATTATTACACAATCCCCATAGTGTTTGTATGCATCGCTAGAAGGGATGCATTTTTGCACAAAGATTTGATGAATATCGTAAAAGTATTATTTTAAGAGAGGTATTATATTTAGATCGCAGGCAATTTAGCATAGCATCGTCAGAATGGCGGCAGATTTTCGCACATGGCATCGCGATAGAAGAGCACTAAATCCTCCTTTAGATTGCAATCGCATTGCTTAACCCATGCAATAGATGGATGTGCGAGTACTCGTCGTAGTTGAAGTGAAGGACGGTGATGCTGATGCTGGTGCTCATGGGTATGGCGATGCTATTGTACCGTACCGTACATGTGTTAAGTGCAACGTGAATAGATAGAAGTCATTTAGAAATATTTATTTATAATTCGATTGTAAATGACACCTGAAGGAGATGAAGTCATGGATGCCGCTTTAGGTTCTTTATTGTGGGTGTCTGCGGAATAGGATATGCGAACTGGGTAAAAAACATTAACGTCGACTTGTTCATGTATTCTCTTATTGGAACGAGCTCAAGTCTGTATCTGGAATGTTCAAATGACGGACATGTTAGTTACCAAGTCATGGAATTTCTTATCCTCCAACACATCCATTGATAAATCTGTACTCAGCCGAACTTTTATGAACGCTTACAGTCTGGGTTATTTTGTTTTATTAAATTTAATCCAAGACGCAGTACATTGTACTGAGGTGATGATTTTAAGCTACATGCGTCAGTTTTCTTCCAAAATTGGTCATATAGTTTTGTCCAGACTGTAAGTCCTGCCGAAAATTGACGAAGTCTGTGATCAACTTTGACTTCGGATCGAATTGAATTAGTACACTAAACTTCCGTTTGACATAACTCGATCGAAGAAAAAATATCATCGAATTTTTTGGCTTCGATGTGACCTTAAATTGATGCAACAATAAAAGTTGTGTCTGTTGGCGACATCGAAAACTTCGAATTGATGGCTAGCGCAATAGCTAACACATTTGTACCTTATTCTGCAAATTCCGTAAGTAGAGCTCCCTTAAAACCATGATATACATATGTATTTATGTTTACAATTCTGTGTATCACTTGTTTAGAGCTCGAAATATTCTGTGTATCACTTGTTTAGAGCTCGAAATATTTAGTATCAGCCGATAAATAGCCTAAAGGTTCAAAAGGTTAAAAAAGCTCTGTAATTAGTGAGGTGATTGTAGAAAAAAATATGTTAAGTGACTTGTTACTCGAGAGAATGCATCATATATCAAAAAAGTTGCCAACTTCTGCGCTATTCTGTCTAACAATGCTGATCTTATATTGTTCTACGTCAAAATAAATACACATTGCAAGCCGCGTAGTCCAGACTAAATGGTTCGTGTTATATTTTTTTTTGCTTTGTTTCTTTGGTAAGTTGAGTTAAGGCATTTGGACCCGCTGTGCTCTCCTTTGAAAAACCGTACATTAAGAGAAAAAGAGAAAGTAGCGTAAGCGTAAGTTATGAAGGAACTCAATATCGGTTACTACTTATATTTAAGCTTCCGAGAAACAATCTAGATATTCTAGAAGATTGCTGCAGGACAGTTACGGGAGAACAAAATAACAAAGCCCCCCGCCTTAAAATGAAAAATATTTGACCTCTACTATTTAAGGGGCCTATTACTTGCACCCTTAAGTTATCCATGGAGCACTTGGCCCTCAATCAAAAACAATTTGCAAACTGTTAGATCCTTAGCTAGTTGCACACGTCAAGTTGGTTGAACTAACCACACAAATAAAGACAATGTTTTCCTCTACGTGATTGTACCTACGGGACATCGTTCTACTGATAGGCCCCTGACCTCTTCGAATCGGCTGCCTTCTCTATCCAAACAGGGGTGAAAAACAAGAAGTGCATTGTCTTATGTTTGAACAATGCAGGAACATACCGAAAAATTATTTCCAAAGTAAGTGCTGTGTTGTGTTGGAGAAACTGTATGAAATTTGAAAAGAATTTTTTTTTTTAAATTTGTGAAGACAGTTCATAAAACTGGCATGCTTGCAGACAACAAAAGGTATGCACGTGCTCGTCTGATATGTTTAGACAAAAGAATTGTTGTCTTCGATAGTTCAACAACTAAACATCAGTCGCACTTTTCTGATGAGAATATTGCTTAAAGACCTCAGATTATTTGCTTGCGAAATAGAATGGACTTTTATAAAATCGAACTCTGACTCCAAGATTTCCTATTTTTTCTGCACGCTTTGCTTTGGCATTGGTATCCTTGCCATACTCCCCTTACCTCCTGATGAAGCTTCTAAATCTCATTCCAGGTATTACAAGTCTTTATTTGATTCATCTCATAGGGCATATGTGTGTATGTCCGTACCCTGTGAACACAGGCACTAACAATTGCCGAATGGGATTGAATTCAAATGAATATCAAATATCAAAACAAAAAACAAACTTCCTACTTCTCAGTTCATAATCTAATCTACTTTAATTTTTCATATCCATGGAGAAAGCATAATCAAAATTAAGTTTGAACTCATCACTCGATAAGTTGACAGTCCTGTCATTCAGTCTCTTGACTCAAAGTATTTTGACATTTTTTTTTCAATATAAACGAACGCAAGACAACTTAGCTTCAAGTAAACTGCCCACTCGGCTACTGTCAATCACTTCACAGAAACATGAGAAACTAAACATAAATTGATGAACCACTAAAAGTATCTAAATTCTACTTCATGCAAAATGAAAAGCGCAATGAAAACCCACTCGCTTTATGATGTGTCCCATCTGAAGAGATGTCAAAACAAAGTAATCGCATTTTTCTTATGTGAACTTCCATTCGCTGAAAGTTTGTGTATCTTTTGATCGATAATTGCAAATCATGTCAATTGTAATGTACCACATACTTGTGTCAATAGAAAGAATACTTTTTAAAATAATTTTTTTCTTCTAAATGTTCACTCATGATGTTAATTTTTTTTTTCTTTCAGGATGAGCTAAACAAAGAGCAAATTGCTTGTAAGTATAACCAGCCACTTTGTATCGTTCCAATTGCAACGGCCTTATGTGGGTTGTGTCACTATTATCATCTAATATTTGAGAGAAATCCATTTAAACCGCAAATTTTTGTCATATGATCGCGCCTGAGAATATTGCCAAACATCGATAAATGACAAATAAGAAAAAGGAAAATTGCAGTTTGTTACAGATACAGTGTATATGGGTACTCCGGGGGCACAATCGATTGGTTCACATGCAGCTTGTGAAAAGGCTTTTGGAGAAGCCCTCAAGGCAATTCGACTACTTAGAGTCTGTCGACCAGGTGACTGGCTGCAGGGTAACTCTATCAGTAGTCTATTTATATGCGACGATAAACGACTTGAGTTTTCCCATCAAATTGATGTGAACTTGTCTTCCGTTAAGTGATCTGGTTCTTGGATTCTATGACAAGTTGCACATATAGTACATGGTATTGCGCAGCAATACTGCCTACGGGTCTTGTTACAAGTGCAGACCGCAAGCGCAATATAGCATCAAAACTTTATGTGCAATGAGATGTCACTGCCGATGGTGTAGAAAAATAGAAAAAACACATATCGTTTCGGATTCTGAAATGCACTCGAAATGGATATAGGGAGAGAAAATTTACATTGCAGGTTATTCAGCGAAGTAGTCCCACCTACACAACTCGTTACATAAGTCAAAGCGAAAATATAGTAACACTCCATGCGACAGATAATAAATGCACGAGTCCAATGAATTCTGCGTGATCGCGTGTGCTTACTTAACAGCGTATACCAATGAATGTATATACATATGTACATATCCGTACATTAAACCTTTCCCAGAGGAGTTAGCTCCATAGCTACCATCTCATCATGGCAAACCAGTCAAATTCAACATGTACTCAAATGTATGTGCGCTTATGTACTTAGAGGTGGCTTGAAAGTTTATTTGAGTCAAAATACATTCATGGTAAAATTTCTGCTAGGCCGGCCGCTGAGTATGTCAATCAATCAAGCGGCCAACTGATCGTTTTAAGCATTTGTGCCTGAAGCTAATTAGTGTCACTTAACTAGTTAGTTATAGACTTTAACTTTGATGCTTTGTATTTATTAAAGAGATAGCGGTATTTCCTACTACATGCTCGTGCCAATATAATGAATTCGTTTTTCGGAGACTCACAGTTGAATGTCCTCTTGCTTAATAGGATATATCTCGAGGGTTTCAATAAAATCGTTTAGTTGCGGCATACATATGTACATACATACGTATCTCGAACCTTATAGCCTGCATTTGGAATAAGTGACAGAATTCTTTTATATTATTTTTTTCAAATTTTGCAATACCCTACTTTTTTTAATTCAGATCGGATCGTAGCCGATTGAGATACATATGTACATACATCTACATAATGTATGTACATACGTGCATCAACTACTCTGAGTGCAGGCTACGTCATATAATTAGAAACTCGATTACCGTTTGTTTTTTGAAAGACTGTGCTTATTTTATATAGACTATTAAAATAAATAATTTATGAAGGTTGGCCCATCCGTTGGTTTCTTTTTGAAGTTGCTAACAAAACACCACAATTCCATGGTTTCCAATGATTGTTGCTTTATTGAAAAGAATACACCTTTCAATTTTTTACAAAAATTATTTCAATCAATTTGCTGCTGCAGTAGTAGCTCATCGCTCCAACCCCATTTTTCAGTGCGTTGTTTGTGGCGATGGATAGCTCGATGGATATTTTCCTTAAGTGCGTAAATTGTTTGTGCACCGTTGGAATAACAACGAAGCTTAACAGTTTCAATATAAATCGCAACTGCAGGATCTCTAAAACTGCTGACAGCACTGTTAGCGAAGTAGGTGCGCAAAGGATCAATTTTTTGGCACGTTGTGTCATCGTGCTGGAGAAAAACAAAGTCTTATTAGGGCAAAGGTTTTTAAAGTCTGCGTCAGCCTTACTTTCTTAATTTTTTTTTAATAACTTATCCAAATTTAACCTAGACATTACTCAGAAGGTACAACGGCGCCACATATATGTAGAAAACAAGTTGTACAAGCGTCGAAGGCAACACCCCCAAAATATATTGTGTTCCAAAGAAAACCCCACACTAATATGAGATCAAAAGCTCCTTACTTTACCATTTAAAACCGAAAATAAAATATTTTCTGCTTCATAGTGCTTAAAAATGCCTTCAATGCATTCGATCCCCAAAAGAATGGCTACATTGAAGCCACCATGGTCGGCACAATTCTAAGTATGCTGGGTCATCAATTGGACGACACTGTGCTAGCCGAAATTATTGCCGAAGTTGACGAAGATGGCTCAGGTCAAATTGAATTTGAAGAATTTACAACCTTGGCTGCCCGCTTCCTTGTTGAAGAGGATGCCGAAGCAATGCAGGCTGAGTTAAAGGAAGCCTTCCGTTTATACGATAAAGAGGGCAACGGTTACATTACCACTGGAGTATTAAGAGAAATTCTCCGTGAGCTGGACGACAAGCTCACCAACGATGATCTTGATATGATGATTGAAGAAATCGATTCCGATGGTTCCGGCACTGTAGACTTTGATGGTACGCGACTTGCTTTCCATTTTCAATACAAAAGAGAATAAATTTAAATAATTATATTTTTGAATTTTTTTATAGAATTCATGGAAGTCATGACAGGCGGAGATGATTAAATGCAACCAAAGTGAGCGTGTACCACCTTCACATAACCTAATTCAGCGAATCAATTGACACCTCCAAAGAAATCAGTTACGTACAAGTGCATATACATAAATAAATAAATATATATATATCCGTATATATATGTAAATATGTTCACGGACATGTGAACAAAGCAGTGGACTATAACAATAGTACGAATTGGAATTTTTTTTAACACCTTCTACTATAAGCTCATTGTAATCGACAATTGAAATTTCCGACTCCCGATATAGATACATTTGACATTTTAGTTGCAAGTATTTCTTGGTTGAAAGGAGAGCCGATACGAATCAATCAAGAAACCTGTCAAAACGACATAAGAAATTAGACAAATTAATGTCTTGGAAACACTCCCGCTTGTTGCGCGCTGTCATTATAACCATTATGCTAAATCAAAAGTTGCTATATACGAATGCATATAGAAATGAACTTGAATGTATTTTAAGCTTTAAGGAAATTTTTATGTTTTTATTTTGTGTTTTATTTTTGTAAATTAAAATTACGGATAAATGCTAAATGTAATGAGTCAATTCTAGTCCAATCAAAAATGAAAAAAAAAAAAAAACAATTGTCTGGGAATATACATACATATACATATGTGTATATATATATTTATTATTAAAAGACAATCAGATACATATTCTTTAAAGAACGAATAAATGATTTCTATCTCTATGCTTCATTTCATATACGATATGTATACAATTTAATACAAAAACTATATTATTACTCTTTGTATAAAGTGCCTAGTAAAATAAAGATGTAATTTCGTTAACAATTTTAATTATATTTCATTTAATTTTTTTTTTTTTTAAATTCATAGATAACAATGCAGTTGTTTTTAGGATAACCTTGTGAGTTACAGTATAACTCAAGAGCCGAAGTGAAATTCATTTCGTGTTTCTATTTCTAAAATATTTTTTTTGAGAAAAAGTTTGACATTTATTTCCAGAGAATTTGAAACTTAAAGTGGGAGATGTAGATTTAAGTACAAAATGGAATGAAATTACATTTTCCTTAGAACACTGACAGCTAGAATGGTCATGGCACGACGTAAGACCTGCATCGTCTACATGCCCTGTCATATCGAAAGGAATTGTAGACAGTGTACATATATCTAAGGCTACCTTCAGATAATGAGAGTACCACCGTATCTCGACCGGATAGTGGCTGACAACGTTAAGAGTATGCTATTGCATAATCGGCAAGAAAAAATATAAAACCACATGAGAAGTTTCACAGGAATCAGTCCTAGAACCGCTGCTCTGGAATGTCGATGATGATGAGTCCTAGGACTGTAGCTGTAGCTTTTGCTGACAATATTGATGTAATACTTGTAGCGAAATATCTATATGAACTCGTGCATTTGCACGAACGTGCCAATTGATACCATAGACTTGCTTTGGTTGGGCTTTTAGCCGAAGTTCTTTAATTCTTTATGGAGTACCAGTTGGGGTCCTTGTCCTTATAGTAAACGCTTATACAAAAAAAATAAAAATACTTGGCGCAGCAGACCATATGTGGTCCAGGGCCTAGCTTTTTGCAACCATTCGTGTTGTGCATGTTATATTTTTTCATACAAATGGAAGGGACCTTCAGTTTGGAATCATTTTCGAAGGCAAATTGAGAAGCGTTCTCATGACAGTTATTACTCTCGAACCTTTGGAAAGAAGGAAAAAGGTTGAAAAAGTTTTACGTAAACATGATGCACTGGCAACAGTTGGATATATCGTCTCATTTCCTCATTAGACGTTTGGATGAACTACAATATCGACGACAGAGAATTGTTTCGAGAAGGTCTACATCAGTCACCTCTACCAGAGAATATAGATGGGCTTTTTCAGTCATCCGTAGAAAAATAGAAAAATTACTTTACTATGCATTATGGTACCTTATAAGTTCAAATCAATTAAATAATTTTTTTTATTTTTGGAATTTAAACAATTAAAATAAAAAACAAATTTAAATTTGCGTTTGAGATACAGCAACGATTAATAAAAGTTTACAGCACTGATAGCAAGTTGAGCGAAGCAATCGCAACTTGATGCATGAAATTATTGTAATCCTTTTCTGATCTGATCTGGGCTAGCTGAAAGTCATACGGAGCTGGAGCCAGGTTTGCCGAATAAAGATGATGATCATTTGCTTGCGTTAATTGCATTAGTGAAACAATTATTTTCCTCAACACTTCTGTACGCTTTTTATTATTTCTTTATTTTTTCTTGCAGCCGACAGCAGTATTTATAGGAGTTAACTGTTCGGCAAGGTAATCCACCATGATGATGTCCTTTATCCATTAGCTTATCCGCCAATAGTTACAATTTGGCTTACTTAGGTGCTAGTAATCCAAACTTCCACATTCTTTTGATTTCCGTTTGGTCCAGGTCTCATCTGTCTACACAAATCCGGCCGAAAAATTCTCAATTCTTTTTGAATAATGTGAGTCCTTTGATATAAGATACCGACGATTACGTATATCTTCAATCTACGGTCTCACGTGATAGGATAGCAAATTTTTTCTCTGTAGTAAAGGTTGATGTTTCGCAACGTGGGCTGTCTCCAATGCTTTAAGATACTATCCGTTTTCTCTTAGTTCCACAGATCTCTGGCATGGAAAAAATTTTAATAGTTCTTGAGTTAAGTGTCTTTTTTTTAACCGGACTTAGGAACTAAATTTTATTGAAATTCATTCGACAGTTCATATGCAAGCAGACAGAAAAACCTACGGAAGGACAACAAAGCAAAAATTTTAGTTTTGATCTGAACTGCTTTTCTAATGAATTTAGATGCTCTCTACACCATATGTATCTACGTAGTTGCATCATGAAGAGAACAACGTCTCCAGGTGCCTCAAATTATTTACGAGATATTTCATTGGTAAGCTAAGATGAAAATTCAGTTTCATATTATTTTGCCGATTGGATCGCTGGCAGTAGGCAAAAGATTTAATAATTTTACAAATGTCAAATAGTGAGTTCCGCACAAACACTAATTCCTCAAAAACAAGGAAAAAGTGTTGAAATATACTAAGTGAAATACAAACAGCTTGCGGAAATTCTTGCTCTGAACGAGGTAGTTCCTATTACCCAAAACAAAATTCTAAAATTCTGTTCGAAAATTTGTGCTTAAGTGAAAGATTTTACTCTTCGTAGTAAGTTTCATAAAATTTCAAATTAGAAATCGCGGAAATACAATAGCTTCCGGAACTTGGACGTATAAGGAAGCTTGCACTCGTACTATAAATATAAATTTTTTTTCTTTCTGATTTCTTTAGAAGTTTAATTTTTTTTATATTTTGTAGGTCATGTCTTATATTTTCTTCCTAAGTTTATTCTTAAGGTCCCACCTCTAGCGGATGTCTGAAAAACTGTCATGAGAAAACTTCTCAATTTTCCTTTCGGATATGGCTCAAAACTGTAGGTCCCTTTCCTTTATGTGAAGAAATTAGTACCGATCTTTTCAGGAATTCACTTTATCTTTTACGGCATTTTCAGGAGAGTTTTTAAGCTGTAGCTGAGTGTATTATATTTCTTCTCTCGAAGAATTATTTTAATATTTTTCTTACATAACTCGTAAGCATCGCAGGTATATGTGTAGGTCTATCGATGCTCACTTCCGTTTTCACTACCAGAGTACTGGAATTCTATGAAAAAGAGATGCTTTCGAAAACTCTTGATGTTTGGCTATTCTGCTTAAGAAGCCTACATAACTCTTTAGTCGTTCTACATATTTGCATCCAAAATTTCATATTGGCGGTCATTAAATATTGTGTTTCTTTTAAATAGGAGGAACACACCCGCTGTTCTGAATACGATCCGATCCAGATTGAATATATTTTTTCGATTATGTTTGTATATTTTACCTTTCAAAACTTTATGAGCCTTCTTCTTGGACCGGCTTGCTGAAAAATCATTTACCAGCCGCCTAACGCTGCTCACTTGCTCATGTTGGACTGGAAATAGTTTCTAGCAGCCCATAAAAAAAGAAGTCTTATCTAAACCGGTAGATTGTTTCATAATATAGTAACCGAGCTAAATAAAAAATTACATAATTCTCGTTCATCTGAACAAAACTTCCGCGCACAAATCACACCACCCCACACTATTCCATGCTTGATTAATTGAAGAAATTAGTAGCATACTCGTACCATTCTCCTCTTTGTTTTGGTCAGAAGTCACAGTCATTGTTAGATACCGAAATAAAAACATTAACCCAATTTTGCGGTCGCATTTTTAAAAGGTAGTGCAGACTATCAGAGGCAAGCGTAGCCTAAAAATGGCACCACTCCCACTAATCAACACTCCTTCACTAAAAGTAACAATCAGACATTTCCGAGAGACTAAAAAAGCACAATGTTAATGGTGAATAATCTAAATTAATTTGATCAAAAATTTGTGCATTATAAAGAAGAAAAAAGGAAAGAAAACCTGCCGCAAATTTCGATGACGGGCATATCGCAATGGGGTGGAACTGAGCAGCCATGAAACTGTTCCGATGCTTGAACAGAGCAATAAATATTATTTTTTGACGGCACAAAAAAAATAGTCTGATGGAATGGGGGTGTAGAGGAAATATATTCAGCTTCTTGTGCATAGCAAGCCGGAATCAAAAGTTGCCGATGCGAAGAGGAACGCTTTCCCTCAGCTGTAGGAATCCATACTTAATTCCCACTCAGTTATCCTTCATTTGCATTTGGTTATCATTTCTCTTCTCACCCAATTAATAAATTACTAATGACGTGTTCACTTTGATATTTCAAAATTCTCAAAATAGGAACAGGTCGGTCGATTAGTGGAATCAAACTGAAAATAGATTTGCAACAGCAATCAAGTGTACGGGTACACCAGATTGATTTTACATGCACGAATGTTTGAGCATGTATGCGATCCTACCGCACCGCGTTTCTTTGCCAGCAGGATTACTCTGAATCGCTCGATCTTCGCTATGATCTATGAATGTGACCTAATCAAAAATTTAATTCGCAACGGACAAATTGTCGCTGAATTATGCGAACGCTTTCATTAAGAGTTGGCACCATAAACATAGCTTGTGGACCGTGGGTAGAATTGTTGAGGTACACTTCTTACCAGAGTCTGGTGATTTCTTTGTTTTTTGCATTATTAAATTCATGCATTTGAGTATCCGTAAATAATTTCCATCTCAAATGGTGGACATTTAAATGTACTCGACAAGTTGTGCTGATTGATGAGTCTCTCGAAGAGAAAGATGAAAATGCGAATTGGAGCAGTGGCGTAGACCTGATTTGATCAATAAGGTTAGTAATTGGAGGGACTTTTGAAAGATTGTGCTTCTGGTGTTGGCAGTGAGTTTTGCACTATTCTTTCAAGAACGATGTTAAAGAAGTCGCAAGACAGTGCGCCTCCTTGTCTGAATCATTTTTTGACATCCAGAGTTTCGGTGAGTTCTTTACCGACCCTGTTGAGTTAGCGTGCATTCTCCATCGCCATCCTGCATAAACGGACGAATTTGACAGGATTGCCAATACAAGGCATTGCTCTGCATAGCTCCTCTCTAGAAATGCTGTCATACGCGGCCTTGACATTAATGAAAAGGTGGTGGGTATCGATTTGAAGCTCATAGATTCCTCCAAGATCTCTCGTAGAGTGAATATTTGATCGATGGTGGACCTCCTGGTTTGAAGCCACGCTGATATGGATCAGGTTGTTGAAGAACAACCTCAGGCATTCACACAACACGGCATATAAGATCTTACATGCGATATTAAGAAGACTTACCCTCTGTAGTTAGCGCAGTTCAAAAGGTCTCGTTTCTTGAGCATCGGGGAAATAATGCTGAAGTTCCATTCGTATGTAATAGATGAGATGGTGCTTTGCAAGTCATCTAATGCCGCTTTGAATAACTCCGTAGATAGACCGTCAGCTAAGGTAGTTTTGGTGGAATTAAGACCAATTATGGCTGGCTTCGTCCGTTTCGAGTTGGTCTCCATCGTCTAGGTTGAATAATTCATTCTGCTTCATAGCGGGATTTGATTCGTCGTCGCCGTTAAACAGAGCTCGCGGGCAGCTCTTCTCCTCTTAAGCAGCGCCGCTTTGTATGCCTCCTATTTAGCTGCATATGCTTGCCAGCATTTGTCGTTTAATCATGAGTTTTCTTGCGGTAGTAGGCATTTGTGATGACATTTTGGCAATGTTGCCATTGGTCTTCAATACTTGGTGCTAGCGGCATTGGACGTGTTAAGAGAATAATGAAGACTTGATCGGGAAAGAATTTTGCAATCTTTTGGGTTATTGCCGTCCGACGTTAAACTTTCTCATAGTATTTCTTTATCTTGGTGGTGTTTGGGATATTGGCAACCGTACCTTGGCTACAAGTAGGCATTTGTTAATTTTCGCCCATCGGAACGTTCGGACATCCACAATACTGGAGAAGTGCCTTGCGTTAATCTGGTGGACGGTTGATTGATCAGGTGATTTGCATGTTCCCTTCTGAATATCGAAATGCGAGAACTCTGTACTGTAATATGCCACTTCCTTGACAAATTTATTGCACCTAATTAGGCAAGTTAGGAAGATGCAAACTGTTATACGGTGCACAGGCACATTAGAACCAGAGCAATCCCTCGCGATCATCAAGAACAATTCGCACGCCACTGCCCATACAAGATTAATTAGGGCACAATGTAAAGTACCAACATATGTACATTGCACCAAGGTACACGCACATCAGCGTAGACATTCGACAAATCCAAAAAGGACAAATCCATACATTGCAATCGTCGCATTAATTTTATTTTCATCCAAAAATAACCCATCGTCGAGAGGTACTTCCTCCGCACCCATTCCATTCCTTTGCGAAACACATTTCGAATTTCTAAATAAACCATCAAGCCGACCGCCAATCGCTGACTACTTGTACCTATTGACACATTGAGGGACTACGGTTCAAAGTGGTCAAATGATCGCCAATCGCTGTACTGAGACGTATTGAGTGGCCGCCGCTGTGTAGTGTGGTCGCGCCGAAAACGATCACAATCCATCGATTTCACGGTTTTTTGTTATTCAGTGACCAGCAATTGATTCATTCTTTTCTGAAATCTTCCCACAATTTGTTGCATCAACATTTTTGTTGCGAGTATCAACTAATTTTTGCACTTAGCCGGGAGGGGGTGTCTGTAAGGGATGCCTTTTATGCTACATCGATTCTGCAATACGAACTGAATATACCGACCGACCCATGTACTCTTGGTGGTGGAAAGTGGATTTTTACTTTTATATCGTGAGTGTGTGGTGAACAAAATTCCAAATTTAATTTCGGTATCGATTCGGTTCAACGACGAGGCAGAAACGAACGTTACTCTGGGTGGCGTTTAGATAGTGGTTTTTGTATTGTACGTTTCATTAACAAAAAAAGAAACCATAGGGGATCAATTCTATTCTTCTCTCTGATAATACACCAACTGACATAGAAGTGGGAGACCCAAAACGTTGTTCAAAAAAACAAAATTGTCGTTTAATTGAATAGAAATAAAAACGTCTTTTTTCTCTGCTCGTTTTTCTGTATTGTTGATTTAAATTTAGAAATCGATCAGAAGGTAATTTTTTATCGTCGATATAGATCAGGTCTTGAGTGATTACAGAAATTCGGTGCGGTGAACACGTTCCGTTCGGTGATCTAGCTCCGTTTGATTTGCAAAAAAGAAATATAGTTCGAACGTTATATAAAAGCTCCTTGTTCCAGTGTCTCGTGTCGGATTGAACCACAGGAATTTCACAAAAAATGGTAATAATTCCCAACTTGTAAAATATTCCAGGACACAATTCTTCTTAATAAAAAAAAGTGTACTAAAATAAATAAATAAATATGAAACATTTAAATATACGTCTATGTATATGTAATACTAATATCTATAAAAACATACAATAACCATTATGCATCATCATAATAAGCAAAGAAAATTTAATCCATGTTACGCAAGAATTTTTTTTTCTCCTCCAATTGCTGTCGAAGTTGCAAAACTACATTTCAAAAATTTATTTTTATTATAGATATTTTGCAATTTTACATTGCACTACAAAAGTGTATACACATAAAGACATGAATGACATTAATTTATTAACATATTAAAATCGCATTAATTATTGAATAATTGCCAAGTATGTTGAATCGATAGATGAAGTGTATCCTTTGTGTAGAAATTGGATCAAATAGACTATTTATAATAAAAATAATTGTTTTTTTTTTTTTTTTAGTATATTATTTTTAATGAGAAAAATACTCGAATTCCCATTCTGGTTTTATTAAAAATATCGTAAACTTTAAAAAGAAATAATAATAAGTGAATTTTGTCGGATGAATCTTACATTAGAATTACATATCCCTATTCATTAAAAATAATTAAAAAAAAGATAAAATTCAAGAAAAAAAATACAAGGCCTATTCTTCCCAGCTTATTCTTATTATATTTTTGGCGCCTACAGTTCAATTCCGAATCTATAAGTCGAAATTAAGACGCCTTCGATTACAATTAATATTTTCGAAAATTCCCACTCAGCAATTCAAAACACTAACCCTTGATCAAATCTGAGAAAATCCAGCTGACAATTTGCTAGTAAATATCGGATTTACAATGATCAGGCCTTGATATACGTTTCTAATTGTTTTTCAAAAATGTCAGTATCGGGCTACTAGAATACACGGCATTTAGTGCTTACCACGCAGGATTTTATTATCGATACGAAAACATAAATTTTCAGTCTATCCAATCGATGAAATTGTCTCAACGGAGCAGAACTACAAATCATATTTCAAGCACAATGCTGTGCTGATTACAATTGGACTGATTAAGTAGTTCAAAATTGGCGTCCAGAGGTTTTAATATTAATATTATTCTTTTATTGACTACACTAACTATTATCGAAGTAATTGTAAAGAAAGTTGGATGAAAACTTGACCAAATATTTAACCTGCAACTGGCAACTTAGCGTAGAACTGAACTTATTGAAAACGCAATGAGAATGCTTCTCTAGCTCGAGCTCTCCTCCATAAACTCCTTTCGTTTGTTTATTTTATTTTCCTTAGACCATTGATTAGCTTCAAGTTAGTGATTTTTATGATGATTTTTTTATTCACAGGGCGAGCAAGAGTACGATAAAGAACAACTACGAAGTAATTAATTCAATTCAAGTCACAAAACACAAATAAAACTCTTGTTTCCTTAAATAGTTTTACGAAATGCCTTCAAGGCCTTCGATCAGGAAAATGAAGGCTTCATTGAAACCAGCAACATCCAGACCATCCTCGAAATGTTAGGCCAAAAACTCGACGATAAAGCCATTAAAAATCTCATCAAAGAACAGGACAAGGCCAATGTTGGTAAATTGAATTTCAGTCAGTTTTGTGCACTGGCGGCCCGTTTCGTTGAAGTAGAAGAAGACGCTGAAGCTGTAGCTAGGGAACTTAAAGAAGCCTTCAGAGTATACGACAAAGAGGGTAAAGGCTACTTGACAGTTCAAACACTTCGCGACATTCTTCATGAATTAGATGACAAGCTTTCAAACAATGAATTGGACATGATCATTGAAGAGATTGACGCCGATGGCTCGGGCACCGTGGATTTCGATGGTTAGTTAAGAGATACCTCGACTTATCTACTTTTCTATTAAATAATTTTGTCTTTTTTAGAATTCATGACTGTCATGCAAGGTAAAAACTACTATGAGCTCTCTGTAACTCATAGAGTATCCTATTATTCCCCATCGACTGGGCATGTTGATAAACTTTTCCGTCGGTTCAGTCCATCCTTTGTTAATTTGCTTCTTTTCCCGGAACTAAATTTTCCTCATTCCAATTGGTTTCGTTGTTTCTCCCTATACCATGAGGTAGTAAGAATCCCAAAAAGGAGATCCCGCATGCTTGTACTCACGCATTGCTCTTATGATTAGTTATCGACTAACTTTCGATTTTGAAATTTTACCTTTGTAACAGATTTGTGTTCGTTTTTGTGTTCAGAATTAATTTGAAGTACAAGTATTTATTTATTTTATTTTTCACTTGTTATAGGATAAGCAAAAATAAATAGTACAAAGAGACTAAATAAGGGCCATCGTAAGACAAGAAAATTAAAAGAAAAGTGTTGTTTTGAAAAGTCTAATTTTTAACATGTTGATGATGATAAATGAAAGGGAAATGAATCATTTCATTAGTGAATTAATATATTTAAAGAACAATTGTATTAAGCTAAAATAAAATTTAATGAAAATACAAATTTTGCAGTTTTTTATACACAAAATGTATGTGATGAGAAATTTATTCTAAGTAAATAGGATAAATTTAAGGCTTAAAGATGAGCTTTGATTCTTGTTTTCCAGAAATCCATAAATTTATGTTATACAAAGGCATACTATAGCTGTACCTATATGCGAGATAAGTTTTGATACTTAGTCCAATTCTCCCATTCTATTGGCCCATAGGCTGACAACATTGCTTACGTAGTCAGAAATAGATGATCGCCATGGTTTTTTTTTTTTTTTTTGATGAGTGGTTAATTGTTATACATTTTCTTTTACATAAGCATCCGGTAATTGTGTTGTCCAATCTGCGGTAATGATGCCATTTTGCTCCTCCCGCTCCGTCGGACTATAGCGCCACCTAAGTAAGCAAGTAAGGTAATGTACATCAACTTCCTGGCATGAAGTAAACAGGATGGGTGTTCTAGCAAAAGTATCAAATTCAAACTCAGCGCCGGTATACAAAGTAAAATATTTATTTTTATGCTGCAATAAATCTTGCCTAATGCGAATACATTAACGCCCAATAAACCGCTTGCAATCCACATAAAATCCATTAGATACCAAATGCATTACTATGCGCTTGAACTAAATGCTTACTGCAAAGCACTTACGATCAACACATGGCATACTGCTGTGTCGATTATAAAGTGTGAAGAACTCTAATGAATGTGCGAATAAAATGAGCTATAGAAAGTACTCGTATTAACTTGCTTGAATTTTTAATTGAAGAGTTTGTGAAGTGAACGATAGACAAAGAGACTTATAAATTTCGATTCAATAGTTTTATCTTTCTTATGCTCCATATGCCTCAGGCTGTAGTCTTCACGTAATTTACACCTAAAGTACGCAATTTCGCCAATACACGCAGTAATCTTCAACTCGAATTACTTCATCGAAAGTGCTTACAAACAAAATCAATGTTTTTATGCATAAATCATCCAATTGAAACCGGGCAATAAAAATTATCCAAAAACATAACGAAGCAGACTTTAGCCCCTAATTAAGCCGATTCGTAATTAAATCAATTTCCACAAGATGAAATGTTTAATCGGCGCACCAGCACGAATGTGAGCGTACACCATAAAAAAATCAATTTTTTTGCATTTTCCAATAATTAAATTAAGACACCAGACGGACGGATTATTATATCACAAAATCGCATTATGCAATATTTATGCAGACTTGAGCACATGGTGCGCTGCACGCTAAAATCTTGTCCGTCATACAAGCGGATTTAAGTGGATCTACAACACTTGCGGGGGCTCGGCAACATGATCAACAAATAATAATAATAAAAAAGATTTTCATGCTACCTATCAAGTCAATTGAGTGGTTAATTGGTTCTCGAGAGTTATTGTTGTAGAAAGATAGTCAACACTAATGTATCGATGTGAAATTTCACCTACTGTGGATGATGATCGACGGCACCGCTCCGCTCCGCTGGTAATTTCATTTTGATTAACGTCTGATCCGAATACAATTTTGTTCAGGAAGCACACAGGGTTTCTGTTGCGGCTGCCTGTGGCCGTACAGCTCGCCATGCATACAGCTTTGGATAGACGACAATGTGTGTAATTGCATGCTCCGCAGAAGCGAGGAGTCGGATCCATTAAAGTGACATGAATCGGTTAAGTCAATAGCTCAATTATAATTGACGGCGCTGCAATTAACCCAGCGGTTGATCTGCGATCTGTATCTGGCTGGTTAAGGTAACGAGTGATTTACGGTAATTTTTGCTATTTTTGCTAATAGATACGAAAAACGAGCTTATTTGTTGAAAGATGTGAAATTTGTTGAATTTTTTACTTGGGTCAAGGATTTCGTAATTGCTTTGGGAACCCTGACAATTAAGACGAAAGATAACCACGCAAATAATAATTATTTAGTATAAATTTTACTGTCAACAAATTATGCAAATTTGTCCATATTGACAGAAACAGTACGGCACGTAAGTTAGGCGCATTGAAACTGATTGAAAAATATATTTCACAGTCTCAGTTGTAGGGTAAGGTACGCAATTCAAATTTGCATATCTAAGATGAGATCGTTGAAACCTATTCAGAAGCAGTAAATAGATGTTACCGACAGTAGAACTCATATTAAGAAGCTAACCCAATGCATGATTCAAGCTGCTCTTTGCTGACTTCAGATGAAAATTGATTAATAATTTGGATGAAGCATTTCTCAGTGGCACTAAAGAGTCTAAGCAGCTACGTATTGTTAACCTAATTTCGAATCAAATCAGCATAGCGCCAGACACCAGATACGCGCATATGTACATACATAAGTATATGCATGTGCAGAGCTACTGTCTGCTCATGTGGAAAAGTAAAAGCTTCTCGGAAAAAGAGGACAAAGTGTTTGATTCCCGAAGTTGCAAAGCAAGCGTTAGGGGCGAGCAAATGTGGTAGAAAGAAAATGTCATATGTCCTTACCTCTCAGGGACATGTTTAGTTTAAGGGGCTTCTGATTTGGGCTGTTCGTCATGTTAGAGGCAGTGGGCATCCCAAGGATCTCCTTGCTTACAACCCAACGATCAGACATTAAGAAAAGGACATGGATAAAACCTATGCATAGTCGTTCAACACATAGTGGTTAGAAATTACTACGCCATTCGCATATGAAAACACGGTATCTTATGTACAAAGGACCGAAATGGGCTACACCAAAGCAGCGAAGTACCTGGAATTTTAAGAGCAACGCCATAAGAAGATAGTCTAGCTGGTAGAGGATCAAAGGGCAAGACCTAATGGTGGTGTAAATGTTCAAGCAGAATCCCACACTGAAACTGAGTCAAGTCAGAAAAAAAAATCAATGTGCGAGAAATTGATTATCCCTAAATACTAGGATTAGGCAGCGACAAGGAGAAAGTAGTTTCTCTTTTAAAAGTAATGTGAAGAAGCCTTTTCTTGATGAAACATATTTTCTAAACGACTTCAGGAGAATGCCTGTCAAAATTATGATCATAGACGAGCATTCTTGCTGGGTTTTGAGTCACAAGAACTTGAACGTTTGATCTGCGTTACGGAAACTTTAAATAAAGAGTAAAAGTTGAACGTATACAAATCTATTTTTTAAAGTCTGCAGGAAAATTCTACGAGACATACATTGGCAATTGGCTGAGGGAGGCGGTGCAGTTATATAGTCGTTATAAGAATAATAGGGAATAGGGTAATCCTGCGGTTCGAATGAACAGAAATAGAAGGGAGCTACAGTTAATTTTTGGGTCTCAAATGTCGAACCTCCTGCTAAGCAATCCAAGGCACAAACCACTTGAGCCACCGCACCCACGGATCTAGAGCAGGCAGAACAAATTACTTAACGGATATATTTGTAAGCATAGGGTGCTACTGTATAGGGTAAAGGGTGCCACTGCTAAAAGGAAAAAGATCCAAAACATGCATTTATCACATTCACATTGTAAGTTCCATGAGCATCATGCATGCAGCTTTTGGAATGAAACAAAAATATTTCGATTAAATATCTTAGAAACTCTATGCAGTAACTCACTTCTCTTCTTCTTCTTCCTTTTGTTCGGCGAGATTATGATCAGGATTATAGGGATCATAACCCTCCCACTTTACTGCATCCCTACTGGTCCGCCTGTGGGGTTCGCCGATTCGACCTCAGGAAATATCTGCAGTAACTCACAAACAAGGAAAGTGTCTGGAAAACGATTTGATAAAGACAATGATCTACGTACCTCGAAAATGTTCTAGGGGAAACCATCGCAATTCATTCACAATCGCTTTGTAATCGAATGTCCCTGTACTGTTCCTTTTCTATGCCTGCAATAGTGGCAATATCCCTCTCAGCTTCCGCTGACATACTATGATATACATACATATCTACATATTTTCAGTTAACCTTTTTTTTATAACAGCAAAAACAATTCAATTTTTGTCAATTGTATGAGTGACCTTATTGCAATTTGACTCAGCGTGACCGTGGTAGTATAAACATGCAAGGTCATGTTACAGATACTTTGGTTGCCAGCTGATAGTGAAAACACTTTTCTTATGGTGGTTGGACTGCAGTTAAGTTATTCATTTAGTCTACAGTTCCAATCTATCTACAACGAGAATTGTTCAAAAGAAAGAAAAAAAACATAATTTCTGAATAGTATAGTACAGTGCAGTCTTGGACTCTAGCAGAGCATTAAGCTGTAATAATTCAAAAACGATACCTTGATACAGTCTTGCAAGTACCGCCTCTAATTACTCTGCATCACAGGGCACATCTGGACGTACATAATTCGCATTCATATTCATACATAGAAAACCTACGATGGCGAAATCTTGTTCGCACTCTTTGACGTAGAGAAAGTAGTTCCCAACACATCGGCGCTTATATCACAGCACAAAATTCAATTCTCCCTCCTGGACCACAAATATTATGAAATTTTCAAACTATTTACTCCAGAATAGTAGATATCCGAAATCTTGCAAAAAATAAACTTTGAGCAATCAATCAAGTTATGCCTCGCGTTCGTAGTCACGGCTCTCGGCCGTGCACTGATCTCCGGAATATTAGACACAGCCACTCCACCAGCTACTATACCCAAGTGGGAGACCATGATAATTGCAAATCAATTCGCAACATTTCGATCAGGATTACTTCGATTGGCGTGGGAAATTATTGAATTATTACAACAACTGGCCGAAAAACAACAAAACATAATCAATAAAACGAAATTTCTGTGGCGTGATTAAGAGATTAAGTCTCAGCGACGGACATTTATACTTTGTAATTACCGAACGATTAAATCTCTGAGGCATGGCTAACTTCTCCTAAAGGCCAAATTAGGAGACCCCAACCACTGACCATTCACTACTTAATTATGATCGCAACGAAATCTTGAATGAGGGGGCTCGAGCCAAAATTGGAAGTGGTTAAAATATTGGACTCATTATGCGATATAATCTCTTGACAGTCTCAAGATCGACCTGGAATTCATTCATTCATTCGTACGAGTATTATTATTTTTTGTATTTCAAGTAACTTCCCCCGGGAACTAAAAAGCTGCACACTCACCAAAGACACCCAACATGTGTCACGGAAAACAATGACAAGTGGGCCCGCATTTTGTAATGAATGCACACAGTGCGGATAGATAATAATGGCAGCAAACACCCTTAATCTGGGATTAATCAATTTAAATAATGACAGTTGCTACATGCAACCGATTAGGCAACGCTAATGGGTGGTTTCAGTTGCTGCTATGGCGGCGATTGTGATCATGTTCGTTCTACTAGAATTCAATTAACACGTCAGCTGGTTTGGGGTTTGTCGCAAGTGCACTTGGAATGGAGTGTCGGCAGAGATGTTGTCAAAGAGCTGGTACTCCTTTATGCTTTTTGACAACTGCATATGAGTTATGGTGGTCGGCGACGAAATACGGCTTAAGGGCAAATAGAACCAGTAATGTGCTGGAATTCCACTTGACATCGAGTTTCGTGCCGTAATTGACTCAGATTATTTCACAAATATAAAAGAACCCAAATGCTGTACAGTAAAATATTTTCCCATGGCTTGTTTGTGCACTTCGAATTCAGATCCGAGGCCGTTTAGAGTGACCTAATAAGTTTACGCATGCCTAACTTGCTGACGTATGTGTGTCTATCTTATTGTGCGGATATCCGCAACGCATTTTCTTCACAATTTTCCAGATCACTGTAATTATATCCGACCTCCGATGAATGGTGAATACATAAGGGGTTTTCTGAGTATAAATGGCAATAGTGTGGACTATAAATTATCGAGACACCGCTTGTAGCTGCAGGTGACCAAAAATGCAATCTTCCAATCGACGGGGTACAATCCCACTGGGAAATCCATTTGATATGAAAAGAAAAGCCATCAACTCAATTGGATGTTATCGTTTTGATGGAATGGAATGTCATTTGGCTTGATGCGATAGCCTTGCTAAAAGAAACTTTCTTTCAAGCGTCTTTCAAAGTAACTGGGTGGAGTCATTGTTGACTTCGAACTGATTGATAATGACTAATCGGTGATTTTTGTTGGCAGAGGTAATTGCAAGATACTAACACGTAGTCCTCAGCTCAGCTTGAACTTTCATTTTTCATTGATTTGGCATTTGAGAAAGACGCTGTCAGTGAATAAAGGAAATTTGCAATTTTAATTAACCAGAGGATTTCCCTTGCAGTAAAAAAATTTTATTTGCTTTATTTTCATTATCATGCATGATGCTACATTTTAAGAGAACGTGATAATTTGTCTTGATAGGTTCACATCATTTGAAGACAATGCATTCATCACTTGTATGGCTGGCGGAAAAATGCTACAAATACAAAAGAGCCAGCAATAGACTGTGAGATGGCGTTATTTAGCCTTTTTTTTTCACCAAATGTTAAGCAAACTTTATTGCATTCACATACACATATGTTAATTGGAGATGGAGATAAAGAGTGGAGCTTCACTAAAATCTTGAATGATAATGTTGCAGGTGATAAAGTAGTACATGATGGGGTGTTTAGTTTCGTTATGAATCTCAATACCACGCGATACAACGAGGTATGGATGGATATTCATTGTCTACTCCCGAATTTGAAGAAAGACTTACTTGAAAAGCATTTTGATGATAATAATTAATCTTAGATCCTTGTATTCACATTCAAGGAGATTATAGTGAGAAATGAACCCATAAAATTTAAACATATTCATCGCCTTCTATGCGATCCACGATCGTAAAAATTACCCTCATATGAGTATGATACGATTCTTAAAAACCTTCAGCCAACCATCATTTGGAAGACATCTTTTCTGCACTCAGTGCAGGAAGCTCTGTATAACAGGGCGGTTAAATTATATTGTTTCACTTCTGCATTACCTTGACTAACATGAAGTTTTTAACATGGTTTTGCATTTACAAAACTTAAAAAGGTTTTGATGGCTCTTTTCAAAATGTAGAGGAATCGGTAGCGGAAACAAGGCCAATAGAAACTGAGCCGCCCGCCATGGCCAATGAAAGGTTATGGATCTACCAACCCAAGATTCTGCATGTAAAAGTGATTCAAATGCCGCACTCCCAAATTTCCAAGAGATTGACATAGAATGGAAATGATAAATGGTGTCATACGTAGAACTGACAGAAACACTTTTTGTCACAATGCGCTGTTTTGGAGACACTTGTAACAAGAACCATTTCCAATTATATCCTGCAGAAGCCCAACATTTTACAAACTCCGCGCAATTTAAGAGTCTGTTGCTAAACCTGAGTAGAAAACATCAAAATATTTTTTTTTTTCAGTTTTTAGCTCTATCTACTATGCAGTTGGTTTCCTAAAAATTTTCCATATAGAGATTTTGATCAATATTGGAGTTACACACTCGGGAAGTGTGTTCCTCAATCTTTCACCAGCTAAAACGGTTAAATGAATTTTCTTCAAATTTGACATCTGTGCTCAAGATAATCAGTGTGTGACATACAAGTTTTCGAAACGATCAAAATAAGTTGCTAGCTTCACAACGGGATCTAAACAAGAATGCAACGATTTTGCTTTAATTTATGATCTTGGTTGTAAGAGGAGTTATGACCCAAGCATGCATTTTATTCTTCTCTCTCTCTCCTTCTTCGTGATATTGGTTCCGCAAAACACGATACCCATAAATATCTAGACTAAGAACTATGTTTTTTTTATCATAAATTGAATTTCAAAACGAATAAATCGAAGAATCCTTTGTAAGCTCTCGCACATTCATTATTTTGCAGTAATTTTTTTAGTGAGTCATACGTAACTTTATTGAATTCAAGCATAAAATAATATAAAAACTCACCTTTAAACTAGGCGCAAGGCTTTTACATCAAAGCTTGGTATGTAAATAAATACCTTATTCGAATCATGATTGGGAAGAATTGGAGCAATTAAGGATATCGAAACTATTTTGCACTCATTTAAATCTAGTTGTCTAACACGGACAAACTTTTTCGAAAAAAAACTTCAAAGATCGTGTAGTTCTCAATTTGACCGAAATATTCTGCATTGACCAACTTCACTAGGATATTCTTAGGATACGTTAATATTTTCACAATTGTATTGCGAGCATTCCAAGTAATCCATCGATGTATGGATGTTGCAAGGGCTTCCTCGTCTCCACTACACTATTCTGACAGAAGGCAGTCATTTACTGAAAATAGGAATACAATCCATACCTTCGTGAAGGATACTTTTGACTAATCTTATTCTTGATAGATTGCAACCATGAATTGGTGCGCGAAAAACTGAGACAGATTTAATGGATCTTTGAACGAGGATTCTATCATCCCCCAAACAAAAGTTACATCTGTAGGCTTCAGGTGCTTGCATAGGATCGTTGCAAATTCAAGACGGGCATTTTGCGGAGCTGCCATCCTGGTGCTTGAGTCCACTTTAACATGTTCAGCTTCAAGCATGAACGTACATTGAATGACGGTCAGTGGATAGTTCAGATGAATTCGTGTTTAGTCATATTACGTATTTTTCGGGATGCTTTCTTAAGTGATGCGGCAAAATCCCTAGTAAATTAAGTCCGGATCACAACCTCAAGCAGCGAAATTCACAAGATTCTTTCTTAGGCTATAGTTAAGTGCACGTATGGTCTGCTGAACGCAACACAATGTGTTGTCATGAAACTAGTAACGCCACAAAGGCTGCATTCATCAGAAGCTAAGATATTGATGGTCCAAATGAATTTTACTTTTTCTTATGTTACAGTCGGATAATAAAGAAGATAGATGGACACCGAAGAAAGGCTAAAACTGCATATTTTCGGTCCCCCCATTCCAGTTCATGGAATAGAAAATATTATTGCAGCGTACTCGTTAATAATACATTGTATGTCCCATTGTGACACCTTGCACTTAGAAGTTTTGTTATCGATCTCTTAACCACTACTTCCATTAACCATGAAAATCATTTAACCATCGTCTTTTAATCAAAGACGAGTTAATGTACTCGTATGACGTCCTTGCATCTTAAATTAATTACATAAAACCACGGTGCTACGAGTATACAAAACCCGGTGCAGATCATAACACTACGGGTGTACCTATCTCTTAAGATCTGCTCCACTTTAAAAAGTGTTCTTGAAAACCATACTTAATTAGAATTTATGTATGTATGATCCTAATGCATGCACGCATTTGGTAAATATAACTTTAGTTTAATTCAATTCAATTTATTTCTAGTACTTTGGTTATGGTAAAGATTTTCTCCAATGATAGACCTTGAATTAGTTGTCCTAAAAGTGCGCGCTTTTTAACAAATGATACGAAAACAACTATCGTTTTTAATAGCATTGCAGTTGAACAGTAGATCAGGTCACTCTGAGGTTACCGCCCACAGTTGCGACAACTGTATAGAGTCTCTAAATCGAATTTCACGAATGCTCTTAATTTAAACCTTCAAATGGCCAAAAGTCACACAATATCCACTGAACCAGAACTAATTTCATGAATGTTTCGCACAATCGTTTTACTGTGCATACCGTTCGGAAGCGAGCTTTATAAAAAGACCAACACAAAAACTGCAATCAAGCCTAGATGCATTTAAAAGCACCCTACAGCGTTCAACATTCATTCAACTAAGTACGAGTAAATAGAGTAACTGAATTAAATAATCGATCAGACTCGATGGTTTTCTAATTATGAGACTCTTTTCTGTCATTACTGCCTAAAAATGGTGTCTGAGCATCACTTAAGTTGAAATGGTTAGAAATTCATAGATCGGCCGGGACCACTCGGCTACTCGTTTAAGATGTGGAACTTGTCGAAAGTTAATTCTGTTTATAAGCCCCCTTCCAGAGCGAGTATTGGACTTGAAACTTACAGGCCCCATAAATTGTGTCGTCTTTTATTTTAATTATATGATGCTAAGGGACCAAATCGAACTCTTAGACGATAACAGAGTGACCGCTTAGCTTGATCCAATAAAATATCGTTTGCGATCATAACATAGCTGATCAAATTTGTAACTATTTGACTGTATTGAAGCCAAAAAGACCGCTGTTCATAGAAATGTGTGTTTTATGCAAGTTGCGAAGCAACTGAAAATGTACAAGACAACATTATTCAGAATTTGGATTCACATATTAATCAACAGGTTTTTATCAATATTCGACGAGAAATGACGAAAATCTATCTACATCTATCCGAAAACATTCAAACTTTCAAATACCATTGAGTTCGCACTATAAACTTGCACAAAGTAAGAGCAGAGATGCCTCTTTAGAGGGAAATTTCTGGAGACCCATTGGTTTCTCGAAGCTTTGATTTTGATTGACCTGCCTGTTCGCCGCATTTGACTATGTCCACTTCTTTACACAAGACTGTGCAGGCATTTCAGATCCTTGAAAAAAATATTATCCACTTATCTCTTTTTCTTAGTCTCTGCGGCTTCTGCAGAAGTCATTACGCAACATTTGAACACTTTGAGCAGGATTACCCGTAATATAGATCCGGATTATATTACAGAGTCGTTCGATATCTTCTGTTTTAGCACTGGTCATAATGGCTTGCACTGGTCAAGATGGTTTTATGTATGCTTTGTCTTATTAACCACTTCGACGTAGATACATATGTAGATGTCTCGTTCCGTTTTGTCATTTACGCAATTTCGCTGGGTGTCAAGTGATATGGTAACCAGTAAAGGATGATCTTTTACAACGAGTATTCAGCAAGTAGTGATGGCAGTTCTGACTGTCGATATATACACGAATGTTTGGCAAACATTCGAGAGTAGAATCTTCAGTAGAAGCTTCTCAATTCACCTTTAGTATAAAACTTTAAGCATTCGTGGAAACAAATATGACACGAATGGTTGAGAGAAGCGAGGCCCTAGGTACATGGGCTTTTTCCTTCAAATTGTTTTATACTGAGCCACCATACTAAAGCGAATGAAAGGGCAAGATAAAATCTGTGCAATTTTCCACACCTCTAATAACATCTTTATTCGATTAATGTGCTCTGTAATTTATAGTAATAAAGTATTTAAGTTAATTTACCCTATTTAAATAGGATACAAAAACGTGCCCCCAGCAAAAATCACGAGTTTTATGCAAAAATGCGAATAAAACTGATTCTCATCTACGAGTATGTATTCCGGACAAAAAGGTTCTCCGCGTGTTGACTTACCGTTGGCGGTGGCCTGCCTGCACTGTGCTGTGCTTTTATTCGTTAGTTTGTACTTTCATGCCAGCCTACGGATAACACGAGTTGCTGCTAATACACTTATCCTTTTTTTTTCCTTTTTCTATCAAAAAGTTTCAAAACTTCAATGTGACCATGCTCCACTGGAGTTTGGTTGTCTATCTGTGCTTGACAAAACAAGAAATAATGAGTTGTCGGATTTTATAAAAGGAGATAAAAGGCATTAAATGTCGAGGAAATGGTAGTTGGATAATTGTAATGGCAAGTTAACAGTCGAGTAGTAATAGGCCGCGTTACAGACATACTCGTAGTATTTGGCTTTTTCCTCTCTTGAGGTGAAATTGAATGTGGCTGCCCGCCCGTCAAATATTTGAGTTATGGTACAAGTTGTCTTTTTAGATTTTCTCGTTTCCCACTTTTGTAGATTGATTGCAAAACTGTACTGCTCCCTGCACTAATGGATTTAAAACTAATCAGTATTCAAGAATGCTCTTAAAAATTATTCATTATAAAAAAAAAACAAAAACAAATAATTATGAATGTCATTAATAAAAAATATACTGACGCGCATAAACTAATTTGCATTTTATAATTAATAAGTTCTGAAAATGTATGTAAAAAGCCATTTTTTGAATAAAGGTACATGAGCAAGGTATATGTATACCGAATCGCTAGGAATATCGAAATCAATACGCCTCCCAAACCACAGCAGCATCTTCCAAGCGGAGGACTTGGCAGTGACAACAGCCAGGCGGCTATAAAAGCAAAAACTGCTATAGAAATAAAATCGAAACTTGTGAAGTGATGTCGAGAAGAGCTTAAGGTTCTTTGAACACAAAACAAGGTATCGCTTTGCTGGGTCCCTGGACATGAGGGACAGGAAATCCCTTTCCACCCTCGTTGGGGTTATCACGGGGCACAGCTTTCTGTGGCATCATTTGAAGAAATTACGTCTGACGGAAGAAGAACTCTGCAGAGGCTGCGGTGAGGAGTGAGCTTTTGAGGACACAACCCTCTTCCTATGCCACTGCCCTGGTCTCCAACACAGCAGGAACAAATTCCTTGGGAATTACTTTTTCCAGGACCTAGAAAAACTCGCCAGCCAATCCGCAGCAGTAACTATCGGAGCAAATTAGGGTCAGAATTTGGTTTCAATGGGCAAGGGACAAGGGATAAGACTATTTCGGCATCTGCATAAATGCTTTGTTACTTCTTTGTTATTCGGAGGAAAAAAAAGTATTGACAGATGAAGTAATGACATCGGTTTCTTGGGAGTGATAAAGTTGAGTCTTAAGATGCAGTTTCATGGTAATTGGCTCGAAAATCCAATTTAAAAATACATAGATATGTGGTGTAACTAATTATGTATGGGTATGGGGTCCATGGCTTAGTCTTTCACGACCATTAGTGTAGTGCACCTCAATGTAGTGCACCCCAATGGGACCTGCAGTTCAAACTCACATCCAAGCTAAGAAGCTGGGATTTGGATTTCTAATACCCCGCTCAGTAGTTGAATTCCGGAGCTAGTGAGCCACTGTGCCCATACAATTTTTAATTGTTTAGGCCCGTATTAACTGATTTTTAACTTACGATAAAGCGGGGCATTGACACAGAATGTGGTCTGCGTTTCCGTATCACAAATAGTCTCCAGGCTTCAGATTGACTTTTTCCAATTTTCTTGAAGTGGTATTTCAAGGAACAATATGCAGTTAATTCAATGACAACAAAATAGTCAGAAACTATAAGAGTACGATGGTGAATCCGTTTTAGATAGTAGCGAGGTAGAAAGCGAATTGCAAAATGTCAAACGAAAGAAAGTTAAAAGTACAAGCACTGCATCAAGATACGAGTATACATCTATATACATATGTACTTGTATCTATAGATGTAAGCAGTAAAATTTAACAACTAAATCATTAAATGAATGGTAATCAAGTCAATTGATATTTATTCTATTTTGCGGTAAGTTTAAGTGTAAAATCGATTAGTGAGGCTTCCATACCATCGTAGCTGGTAGTTTTCCCGGTGATCTTTCATCGTAGAGAGAGGTAGTCTTTGATATTGGTGAATAGAATTCTCGAACTCTCTTTCGAATGCATTCTCAGTTAAGAAGGATCCCAATATAATGTACCCAAAGATCGCTCACTTATACATTACTACTTACCTCTCCCTTTCAACCTAATTTTTTCCTTTAATTGCATTTGTTTTGAACAAGAGGTTTCAATGCACCTTGTGAGGATTAAACCAATAAACTAAACTTCTCCTACAGATGCTTTCCATATCCACATCCGACACCACCAAACTGCTGCCAGCAGTCAAACTTAAATTCAGCTCCATAAGCTCAAACTTATATTCACCATCTCACTGAAGCGTTAAAATTCGAATGGTAATATCCCTTAATATAACCGGCACTTAGGATTTATTAAAAGTAATTGCAAATGTCACTAATTCCCAATGCGAGATACATGGTAACTTGAGATTAACTACAGATTTCGGTTTTGCCTCCTTGTGCAACCGGAAAGTAGGTTGCTAGGAATTGCGTTCGCTCTCCATTAAAAACAAGATTTTATCTACTCACCTAGCAACAGAAAGGTACATTTGTCTTTTCAGCAGCACTATAGATACAAAAAGAAAAAAATATGTTCAACATGACTGACAAGACTTAATGCATTGTGTGGTCTTAATTGTCCAAGTTCACCAAAGATACAAACACGATAATAAGCTGCAAAAAAAAAAAAAATTAAAATAAAATAAAAGGGTCACTTATTAGTACCGTAAACAGGTTAACCATTCACGATTTTATTTATTTCGTAATAACGGAGTTTGATTAATCTGACAAATTTTGCCTTTTAATTGCTTGTTACAATCAGTTTGACATGTTACTACACAAAAGGTGACAACTTACTAGAACGTTGAAAGTTTTGTTCTAATTATGACATTTCCTGGTTTAAAAAATTACACAATCCTCAGAAGTTGACAGAGCTATTAGTAAAATGCTTGTATCTGTCTGCCGTGGTTATTGTGTTCTTAGTGCCTTGAGGCGATCGTCGGGACTTCAAAGAAAACTTGATACAGTCGATGGTAAATTTAAATTGAAATGTTCGCTTAGAAAAAGGTGGGTTAAGAAATTATCTGACTATCGTTGATCGACCGCTAAAAGATGAAAGATAAAAGAGACTGTAATTTGGCTTTCCTGTCCGGCTGACTTTGTGTTCTTTGCCAGACTCAATGATATCATCAGGGGTTGATGTAAACATCTGAAGCGGACTTACCTGCTCATGAATGAAAGTCAACTTTGCAAAAGCAATCATCTTTATCTTTTTTTATGAGTGCAGTTTTCTTTCACATTTTATATAACTGGCACCTGGTTTTCGATATTTACAGCGGATATTAGTCCCCAACTATCACATGTGTCCATTATATGTAATCTGTTTCGTTTTAACTCTCACTTCGACGAAATACCCTCACATGAAAGACCTGTGTCTATCTCAAATTGTTGCAAATTTTTATACTTAATTACTCCAGTGCCCCTAGTAAAAGTCACTGCACTTCAGCAAAAAATCATCCAGAGTTGGACTTTCGAGTTGAACTTTGCATTAAATTCAAGGCTCTAATAATTTTTTATTTATTTCTATAAGATGTGAGGATTTTTATCCTTCGATTAATCGCCAGATGTGCGCATTGCACTGCAGTTAAAATCTATTAGAAAATCTATCTGTTGCCTACGGCTTCAAAATAATGCTTCAACACTTCATGTTGGACACTTCTTCTTCTTCTTCTTCTTCTTTGCCAAAATGTTGGTTTCTTTGGTTCCTAGTTTTATGATCAAAGATTAGCTTTCTTTACAGTGATATAGCCGCTAAGGTAAAAAAAACAGGGACCTAAAATATGAATTTTACTTGTAAAAGTGAAACTCCATAAACCAGAGCACATTGTGTTACACTAAATAAAACTTCAAATGTGTTACACTAACAAATCGAAATCGAAGAGAGTTTCACAGATAGGCAAAATTACAATGTTGTTTAAAATTACTTAGCTGACTAAAATAATAAAAAGGTCGCCGATAGACTCTTGATTGACAGCTCTGATATCCCTTAAGTGATTGCGCATTCTGGGGGTTTGAATAAGCATCTGACACTCGAGTTTGGGGACGGCTCGACCCCATAGAAACTTTTTTTTATTACTATACAACTTTGCTTTGAGTAAAGGCTTGTTTTTGCCAAGCCAAACAATTGAACAACAAGTTACGAAAATGTGCAGCTAGGCAGTTAGCGAAGTTCCTATACTGCCATAAATCAGATATTACCCTTAGCCAAGAAGTACTATTAGACACGCAGACAAAAAGCGGAAGAGAAGCAGTATTTCTTTGCACTTACGTTGCACAAGACTTATTACTAATGTCTCTGATATGACGTTAAGGTCGTGTCAGACAAATTAGGCAAAAATAGTCAAAGACAGAATCTTTGGAAATACTTTTGAAAAATGCACGGCAAAACTTCCGAAAACTAAACCAGTGTAATCGACTTTGAGGCAGGGAGTAACAATACGACAGTTAACACACAATAAGACCACTTCGATATCCATAAAGGGATCTACCACACACCTTCTACATATACATATATGTAAATTAGCTGTCAACCAGATTAATTATGCGATTGATGCAAGGCAATTTTTCAAAATCTTAGCGACAATTTTTGGAAATAAAGGAAGCTAATACTGAGTCAACCTTTTACATTTCACTCTGTCACTATTGAATATTGCCTGCGCTCAATTTGGGACAGACACAATTTTTTTTTTTTTCGTTATCTGAAGGACCTTCTTAGTAAACTATCGCCCAAGGGCCCCCATTCTCCCGTGGTTTTTCAAATCCACTCCTGCAACAGTTCACTCACTTTTGAGAAAAAAAAAACAAAAAAGTTGCAGTATCTCCTCTGAAACAGGTAGCCGGTGCCGCCAAGCAAATCGAATGTGTGGGTTGCTGGACAGGTCTTCTATAAGAGCATTGCTATTACCTCAGCTGAAAAATTCCAATGATTTGCAACTTAGCACGTTAAATGCATTAACAGTGTTTGAACGTTGAACTATTACCAGAAATTTGCCTCCAATTTTGGTATGTTATGCCGGGGCTTAGTATACCAAACAACCAGTATACGATGGTGCTATTATACCTGTGATGTAGTGCTACCGGGAAGAGTACAAAAATATTATACTTTGCCTATAAAATGTTGAATCTTGTTTGGGCGTCGCTGAAAGATTTTATTGATTGATAATGACAGCAATTTGTGTCTTCTGACTTTGGAGTTTGTTTGGAATCTGTGAGCTATGAATAAAATCTTTTGGAACGGTAGCTGATGAAAGATTATCTTAAGTGTTTGGGCTTGTTGTGCTTTCAAGGATGTTGCTGACAGACTATGGATTTATGACTAATGCGCGGCTGTATTTATTTAGAAGGTGCAACAATCCATTGTGGATTGGAGGCAGGTCTATGAAAAGTTGATGCTAATACACTCGTGTCTATATACGAGTATGCTCTAAAGAACTTTTTCAAAGAGAAATAATCCCTATCGACACATCAAGTGATTGGAAGCATTCTTTCATTACAACATTCATTTCAAGCAGACAACCTGAATCAAAACGAGCAGTCAATCGTGTGCCTTGGCTGAAGGCGACAGATCTGGCTCTGACAATGACCTGATCACGCTGCATGGGAGAAGAGTTTCGCTGTGGTAGTGATTGTGGTACAATGGCACAATCGAATAGATATCACTTAAAAAGCATTCAAATAATGGCCTGCAATTGGAATGGAGAGCTTGAGAATGAATTGAACTGCCATTGTTCTTGTAAATGGGGCGACTTAAGGCTGTCGTCTAGATCTGCTTCATGTGGATCTGTATCGACCTTCGACTTATCGAAATTTGATTTTATCCGTGCGCTATACCGCACCCAATATGACTGTTGTGAGTAGTACGATGGGTGTGTGTTATTGATTTTATTGAATTTTAAAATAAATTTCTGTCTGTACCGGTTTTCTGAGATTTGGCTACGTGCACCTCAATTAGGGGGTCAATATGCTGTTTTTTTATTTTCTTTTTGTGCATAGCCATGAACGTGAAGTTATTCACTTATTGCACGTTTTTATTTATTAAACAGGTAAAAAATTTTCCTCGTGAATAAGTTTTACTAAAGTATCTTTAATTTTGTATTACCATGTAGTATTCGTGTGTTTTTGGTTTTAAGGAGGATACATACATATGTATGAACTTAACTCAGTGGCTCTTACTACCGCTAACTTTTAGCGCTTTTCCGCTAAAGCCAATGTTATCGGCATTAAAGCAGGTGGAAGAATAGTTACATTTATTACTAAAAGAAATCTATTCCCAAAGAGGAAAAACGTAAGATTATTTTTTACTGATGTACAGAAGTATGAAACTTTAGATCACAGAACCGTCTCGTTTGGCATTTAGTATGAATCTACAAAAAGCATCTATGCTTCGAGGCTACCCAAAGTAACGAAAAGCATCCAGCATAGAAAATAATTGCTGTTATAGAGGAAACAAACCGAAGGAAAAAAGAAGGCCGACAAATGACACCTTGACTCTAAAGTACTGTATAAATAAAACCCTTAATGTTGTGCTCTGAAGTAAATGCTGAGATGTAATGTAATATATGCGAGCGGTATTAACATACTCATGTACAGCCAAGTGGCATTTAAGTCCCTGGAATTGGTTCATTCACATCCAAGTTGGTGCTAGACTGTCGGCAAACCAATGCTCTATTCACCTTTGCTGGATGTCAGGTCACAAGCTTTTGTTACTTCGAAAACATCACTGCACCTGGATGCAATGATGGGACAATAGCACGACGTGTCAGACTTTCAATAAGATCTGACTTAAACTAGATCAGAAACGGTCCAATGGAATAGTATTGCTAGAGAGAACGCAGATCAGTACTGTTATTGCTGTCCTTTCGGGGCATTATCCGATAGGACTACATGCTAAGAAGCTAGGCCTCTTCTCAAATGACTTTATCAGGAGCTACAGCGTCGAGCAGCGAGAGCACAAAGAATAAAACGATAGAGCCAAACCGTGTGGTGAAGAACAAGGCCTTAACTACGCCAGAGGAAGTTCGTATAGATAGAGCAAGCAGAAGTCGTTCAGAGGATTTTATCCCCGATTCGACAAAGTATTGCATGAACCCTCCAGTACATAGACTGTTGTTTATACGGATGATACTTCACATAACCTTAGTACTTCAAGCCAACATAGTTTGCTTGCTTGATTTTTTGAGAGATGATCGTAGGGTAATCGAAAAAAATATCCCTAAACCACTGAACAAAACAATGATGAGTCATATGAAATCAACAGTGATCAACATATACCCAGTATATGAGGTGTCGTAAAACTCAGCGATCGTTAAATTTAACATTCAGTGACACTAACTTGGGTGTAGGAAATGAAGGAATCGAAAGGCATGAAAAATTTGATCCAGTCTTAGAATTAATGAGCCTTGAGCCATTCACTGTTCCTAGCAGACAGAGGGAAAGGGTAATGATCGATATATAGAGTACTAAAACACGCTAGAAGCAAATGTCATTTGTAGAGGAATGTACGAGACGATAAGTCAATATACCAGTTAGCATGTGTGAGGGAACCTCTTATAATTCGTGTACGCTAGAAAATTTCTAATAATTTGTGGAACTTCCTCAAATTTATCGCAGTCTTACGAATTCCAATTCCTTGAGTCTCTAAAATTTTGCGAGAAAGGTAAAAAAAATAGAAATATACTAAAATTGAAAGCCTTAGAGTTACCATCCTCTTAACTTGTTTTTATTAAACTTACTCGTTTCTGTACGATGCACTTAGATGTCGATCGGATATTTTACTGAATATCAAAAAAGTTAAAGATACATACAACTAAAGAGACATAGATACTGCAAGATCTTTGAGTACCTTCGACTGCGAAAGTCAGAAAAACGTGCGCATTTTTAATTCTACAAACATTCCTTCCCTTTGCTCCGTGTGTATGGGTGTGGATATGATTTGAGATGTATTTGAATTAATCAATCTTTTCAAGAATTTGTTAGTGAAACCATAAAGGTGTTTAATACTTCTTTCCATGTTTGAAGCTGATTTCCACGATTTGGTATTTGACAACCTTTCAACTCTTGTGCCGGTCCGAAGACTTGCAAAAAAATCATTTCAAAAACTTATAAAAGCTGTCATAAAATTGCGCAAAACTGCCATTGAAATGTCGGCACTACACTTTATGTGAACTTCGAATAAAGAATTTTAAACATTATTCGAATGTCGGCACGCCTTTGTACAAGAACAGTTTACTTCTTTTTTTCTGGCAAAAGTATCTGCAACCAGGTGAGCTTTATTTCCCGTCAGCTTTAAGCATGGCTGATCAACATAGAAAATATGTAAATATGCCAATCAAATATCAGTTCCACAGAGTGTCAGGAAGTTTCAAAAACCAAAATTTCCAACTGCGTTTTCTGTTTAGATTGTTTCATAATTACTTTGGGATTCCAACCATTACTGCCAATCAAGTGCGCTTCCGCTTATGAAATTCAAAAAGGCTAATGCTGCGCATTTTGCTAGTGAAGGAATCGGCCTCTATACGTACATGCAACTTTCAAGGCTACAGCAGAACAGAATGACACCAAAGAACAATGCGTATCATGCTGCAGAATACCAATGAAATTGTCAATTACTTTGCTCGCAATTTTACCATTTATTGGCGGTTGAATGAAACTCAACCAAACATATATAATTTTTTCATTCAATAAAACAGGCATATATGTATGTACATAGAGCGATTATGGTCCAGTAAGTTTTTTAATGATCAGCACTTTTGTTTAAGGTCTTTTGAGTCAGTAGTTCCATGCTCTGGTTTATGATCATTTGCGAAAATTGATTGGAGATCATTAGTGCAGTCTTTCTCGGTAAATTATAGAAGGTGAACAGAATGCAAGATCGTGCATAAGGAGGCTTTAACATGAGGGCAATGTCATTGTTCTGTTCTCTGGTATTGGAGACTTCAATTAATTTGAATACTCAGTTGTTCTGTTAAAGAGTTGAATGAAATGGAACAAATGATGCAAATTCTTTCATTCGTATCTACACTCACAAAGGAACACTATTCTTTGAATACCCCAATTATTTTGTAATTATCTATTTTGGTGTCATTAAGTGGTTACATCATGTTGGAAACTTTTGTTTGTGTCGTTAGTGTAGAAGTACTTGCACCATACCATTGCTTTGTAAAAAGCAGCAGAGTGGGTACATTCTTATTTCATTTGTACTATAATCTAGTACACTGAGAGAAATATAAAATCACACACAACTGGTGTTAGTTGAGCAACATGATATCACCAATATCAATAGTAATCATTAGTCACTTCCATTCGTCCATACATCGTTTCAATGTGACAGACTAGATTTATTATATTGATTATTTGTATTTAGTAATTTTTCTCACTGAATAACATTTATTGTGAATTTCAAAGTGAATGTATTAAAACGCAATCTTCTTTTTTGTAATTTTTTTGGTAAATTGATTCATCTTTTCTTATACTTTGTCGTAATGATTGAATTGATTGCTACAAGATTCGTTTTGTCATTCTGATATTTTTTTTTGATGACTCTCAAACTTTCATTTTCAACTCAAAAAAACAATACAGTCTTGTGTTCGAAATGTTTATTGTTTAAACGAATATTATGTGAACCACTTAAATTTCGCACATACATAACTATTTTGATATAAACAGTACGAGTATGTTAGACTTCTTCTTTTTTCTTTTGTTCGGCGAGGTTATGATTAGGATTATAGGGCGCATAGCCCTCCCACTTTACTGCATTCCTACTCCGCCCGCCTGTGGGGTTAATTACTCCTTCTATCATGCGAACCATCTTCATCTCAGCTGCCGTTAATTTGGCTTCATACTTTTTGTATATACATTGTCCAGCATTGTAAACCATATGTGAGCGCCGGACAAACAACTGCGGTGTTAAGCCTTCCTTTCAGCTTAGGGGGCATTTTTCGGTTACAGATTATAGAAGAGTTTTCCTGCCAATTGCCCTACGCTTACGTGGTCATTGATGTCGTCATGAATAGTTGCTTCGCTATTGATTATAGATCCCAGATACTTGAATTTTCGCACTTGGGAATCACTTTTTCATTCAAATAAATGTCTTGACTTTGTTGGACTGAATCAGAGAATGGGCAGTACAGGTACTCCGTCTTTTTTGGACTAATTCGATACCCATTTCGCTCCGAAACATCCACCCATGCATCAAGTGCTTCTTGTAAGGACGTTTAATCATCACTTATGATAGCTCCATCGAATAACTGATGCACTTTGGGGTCCGTCACTTTTCATTCAAGAAGATAATCTAGGACTCCAATAAATAGCAAAGGACTTAACATGCTTTCCTTGTGCACACCGACTTTAATTGGGAACTCTTCGGTGACTCCGGCGGGGCATCGTACTCTTGTCTTTGCTTCGTCATACATGTCCATGATCTGGATTCTGAAACTCCTCGATGTCTTAGCCCCACCCATGTCATATTTCTTGGTTGTCTATTGAATGCTTTTTAAAATATGTATATAAATGAACTTTAAACAACGTAAATCCTTTTGTACACCTTAATTGTAATTGAAACCCTTTTACTTTCTGCAGGTGGAACATACAGAAACTATCTCTTTAATTACGACTGAAACAGAAGTTGTAAACTATTAATCTGCCAGATACATATGTATTATATACAAATACATGAAACACAGCAGGGTATAAAAACTTGTAGGACACTACTAATTAGACAGCATGCATACTTCCATAACATTACAACTTGGTTGCCAACGGATCAATAAAATTTGATTCCAACATTAGCACGAGTGATAATAATCAGCGCAGGTAACACCTTTTCTAATTTGTGCAAATTACTCGTACACCAATATGCATATCTAGCTACTTAGCCTGCTATTGATACCGTGAAATGATCTAAGTACTCTAAGTCCACACCAGCCGCAAAAATGTATCTAATTGATCGCACCTATGTATATTCGTATTGCTGCTGGTCATTCTTGGCTACGCACCCAAAGAGAAACGTTGCTTACATGGGCCACTGCATGTCTCTACGTCCGCTTGTAGCCACCTTTCTAGACAATTTGAAAATGTATCATTAAATAAAAACCATTCATTCGATGTGATTGCCCGAGAATTTTGTGGTTACCGTCTATAGTAACAATTCCAGGGATATGACCAGACTACTCCACCCAGGTAAAAGGTGACGACCGAACCACTACTGCACGTTATACGTCGTTAATGTGAGGTTTAATGAAAATAACCAGCGAGCTTACCTCTCTGGAGAGTACCAATCAATCGTGATTGACTTAAAAATTTGTCATTTCGACATACCAGTTCGGTAGGCACCCACTGGTCTGTTTATTGCTCCTGTCGTTGCTCTGAATCCCAGCGGAGTGCACATTTGGCATTTCTTACATAAGTGAGAGCATTAGATGGATGTCGGATTCGAGTGCCGTTGCACATGCAGTAAGCCGGATCGACGGTGGTCTCTTAGTGGAAATTAGTTTACTAGGCCACTAGCAAACGGTGCGGCGGACAGAGAGGACTGATTCTGTTTTGTTTTGCTTTTTCCAACTGCGGCTATTTAAAATAAATGATAAGTGAGTTGGCCAGGTAAGTTGAGGCACGACACGTTGAGCCAATGATGCAGTGATGGAGGATGATTAATTATACGCCAATTAAAGGTGTTGAGTATTTTGCTCAGATGGAATTTGTAATATGACTACGTTGATCAAAATAGAAAAGTTAATAGTCGATCAAGGAAACTTGGCAGCGCACTTTTTGAGATGAATTACTATGTAGCTTCTTTAGATTTGAAATATTTTTGCTTACGGTCAATTTAAAATATCGTTTGGAAAGTAAAACATAATTCTAAATTCCAACAAATCGTGGTACTAGCAGTGACCAGCATATGTACACCGGTAAGCTTCAAAGGTACGGTATGGCACCTCCAAATGCTCCAGCAACTTCGTCAGCACGGAACCAGCTTACTTACATGGTACATGTGCTGTAACCCCATCTCAGCAGCACTTTAACTAATTTTAGGGAGGTAAACGAAGTCATTTCAACATCAACCTAAATCGGCACCTGCAAGAGCTACAATTTTTGGCATAGAAATTAAGGGAAAATTGGTGTAAAGCTAGTACATATATGTACATCTGAAGTACATGTACGTAAGGAACGGATTATATTTTCATTATGTTGGTCCACTCCATACTCGACATCATCAATAAAATTAGCGTAGCCGAATTGGCTAGCCATGTATTAAGTACACAGACTTCCTTTTCGAAGATTATTGGGTTTTTTGACATTTATTACGCTTTTATCACACTCCCAAGCTTCTAATCAACATCTCCTCTTAACATACAAATCTTTAGTTATTCTACGTACGTAAGATCATATAAAGATTGTGCGATAAGTTTTTAGAAAAAGTAAGAAAAAAAATATGAATTTATTACTTTAAATGGTTTATTGTTTTTCAAAATATTCCCCTTCAAGATTTATATACTTTTCCATTCGATAGAACCAGTTTTCAAAACATGTACTCTGAACCCGACACCTCAGAAACATGCTTGTTGAACGCCTCTATTGCCTCTTCTGGCGTTGAAAAACGTTGACGACGCAAGTTACATATAATGTTACCACCCATAAACCTGATAAGTATGAAGTGCTTATCAGCAATATTCAAAATGAATTAAAACAAAAATAAATTTCTTTGTAAATCGCTGACACTATGTCTGCGATTTGTGCAGCAGAATTCTCAGAAATATGAATTAACAATAAGCATAGAATTAAAGTCAATAAATACTGCCGAAGGTGAAAAAGCAAAGAGTAGTTGTAAGAAGCGCATTTGGTAATAAAGTTCATTTTTCTGTTAATCAACTTATAACTCGTGTTTTATTTAGTTTGGTTTTTTTTTATTCCGGATCAGAAAAGAAAACTTCAGTGGCGCAGTCGGTAGGATCCTTTGTTAATTAATAAGGATCCAGTGATCGAATCAATAACCGGAAAATAATCGTGTGAAGTTAAGTGCGAAATATAAAATCGTTTAATAAACGCGAGGAATTCATTACATATATAAATACACAAAAAAAAAAAATCGACAAAGATTAAGTGTTAAACTGTAGTGAAAACTAAATAAAATTACAAAAAAAAGAGTTATAAGACACCTATAATCGACAAAGATTGGTGCAAAGTGATTAGTGAATGAGTAGACAAAGAATTCACGACGAAAACAGAATCATGGCTAACTATGAGCAGGTGGTAGCTGAGCTTGATCTCCGTACACAACAGCTGGAGCAAGTACGAGCCGCTTACCAACAATTGCAACTACAACGAAATAGAGAAGAACATGATCGGGTTTTGAAGGAAATTCGCTACATGCCCACCTTCAGCGGACAAGGAGATATTACCATAAACTCTTTCTTCAGTTGCGTAGAATATTACCTAAACCGAGTTCAGGACGAAGAACTTAAGAAGACATTAGTGAGGGCTATTTTCTACGAAAAGATTCAAGGAGGAGCAAAGGATGCGGTCATCAACCTGCCAATGACGGACGATTGGACACAGATTAAGGAGACGCTGAAACTTCGCTATAAACCTGACACCGAACCACACCAGATCTACAAACGAATCACCAACCTAAGAGTCAATACGGTGAGCGAACTAGCAATAGAATTACAAAGTATAAAATACAAAACAGATGAATTAATTGTTTATTATAAAGGGGAACATTTTATAGATTTAAGTAATGTAGGAATCATTCTTGTAAATACTGCAAAAGAAATGACCCAGGGAACTTTGTTAGATAGGATATATGAGGAAGATGATCTAGCCAAGATCATAGCTATAATCAGAAAACGAAGGTACGAGGATTCTTGCATTAGGCCAGAATTCCGAAAGTGTCATAAGCCTAGGACCAACCTCCAAGAAGAAACTCGAAACCAGAATAGGTCAGGGAACTATCGAAATACGAATAGCAGAAATTATTCAGGCCAATATCGCCAGAACGATAGACCAGGACATAGTAGGAATTATTCAGGACAATATAGACAAAATGTAGGACAAGCAAATCCCAGAAATTCAGGTCATTACCATCAAAACCAGGGACGAGGTGATCCCATGGAGGTAGATAATATAGTTCGAGCAAACAGAAATAGAGAACAGATAAATAACGGTCAAAACTCACACAGCTCTAGACCACATCCGGGCCAATATTGCCATCAACAGGGTACGTCGGAGTTAATGTTAAAACCATCCAGTGAAAGAGTAGAACCACCCAGTGATAGAATAGAAAATAGAGGCCAGGAGGAAACATTTTTTATGAATTAGCCTCGGATGAATTACCTCAAATAAAAATCACGATTAATTCGAATAAATACACAGCATTAGTTGATACAGGTTCAACACTTAGCATAATAGACGACAGACTGACCGAATTTAATAAAATACCAATCGAACCCATTCAATTTACAACAGTTACAGGGAGGGATTCAATTTTATATGAGGTGCATACACCTGTACCTGATGAATTTAAAAAGCCCCCTAACGCACGCATTAGGTGGAAGGTCAAACGACTTTCCAATAGAGGTTACCAATTCATAATTGGTATGGACCTTTTAAACAATTTAAACACATTCATTAATGTAGACAAAGGTAATATAATCCTTAACGGACAGCGTTTGTACTTCAACAATATACCATACGCATTAGATCAAATATGTTCTCTAGAAACAATTGACTCTAATTTAAACCAGATAAAATTGAATCACCTAAATAAAGAAGAACGTCAAGAAATAGACAAACTACTAAAAAGATTTGGCAGTCTATTTTTCAAAGAAGGGGACAAACTAACAAGTACCCCAGAAATTGAGCATGACATAGTGACAACAACTGACCAACAAGTCAACGCGAAACTTTACAGATACCCCCCTAAGCATGAGGAGGAGGTAAGAAGACAAATTAAAGAAATGGAGGCTCAAGGAATTATTCAAAAGAGTAATTCCAAATATTCGAGTCCACTTATAGTTGTACCAAAAAAGATGGACAACTCGGGCAAAAGGAAATTTCGAATAGTTATCGATTACCGAAAACTAAACGAAATAACAATCGATGACAAATATCCTCTGCCCAACATCGATTCAATACTAGATAAACTTGGAAAATCCCAATACTTCACGACGCTAGACCTCGCGAAAGGCTATCACCAAATCCTAATCAAAGAACAAGATCGCAAAAAGACAGCCTTCGTGACGCCTCACGGTTTATATGAATTCATAAGAATGCCATTCGGACTGAAGAATGCCCCAGCGACATTCCAAAGACTGATGAATGAAATTCTCAGGGATCATATAAATAAAACGTGTGTTGTGTACCTGGACGATATTCTCATTTTTAGCACCACATTGAAAGAGCATGTAAAGGCTATTACAGACATTTTCAAAATTTTAGAATCAAAAAGGCTTAAAATACAAATTGATAAGTGCAACTTCATGAAGAGAGAAACCGAATTTTTAGGTCACATTCTGACTAAAGACGGACTAAAACCAAATCCGAACAAGATAGCGGTAATAGAAAAAATAGAACTTCCAAAAACACAGAAACAGATAAAGAGTTTTTTAGGGATAACAGGCTACTACAGGAAATTTATACGTGATTACGCAAAAGTAGCACAACCTATAACCAAATATCTCAAAAAGAACGCGAAAATAAACACAAGTGACCCAAACTACATAGAAGCATTTGAGAAGTTAAAGTGTTTAATAAGTAGTCACCCAATACTAAAATACCCCAATTTTGAGAAACAGTTTTGTCTCACAACGGATGCTTCGAATTACGCGATAGGAGCAGTTCTTTCTCAAGAAGGACATCCTATTTGCTTCGCATCAAGAACATTAAATAAGCACGAAAGAAATTATTCCGCAACGGACAAGGAATTTCTGGCAATAAAATGGGCAACGAATTACTTTAGGCCTTACCTTTACGGTAATAAATTTAAAATATTTACTGATCATCAGCCAATAAAGTATCTGCACGCGAAATATAGAGGAAAAGATCTATCACCTCGACATCAAAGATGGCTATTAAAGTTAGGAGAATATCAGTTCGAAATTGAATATCTAAAAGGCAGAGAGAATAGAGTAGCCGATTTTCTAAGCCGTGTAGAAATTAACGAGGACGTTAAATCTGAGGAGGGAGAGAACACAGACCCCCCACAACTAGACAATTTTTCGCTTAACTGTAACGACAGTAACTCGGAATCAGATTTCATATTTAATATAGAAGATGACGAAAATGAGGAAACGATACACTCAGCAGACGAAGAGTTAATGGACCATATTCCAATCGTGGAAGATATTGTAAACAAATACAAGACGCAACTAATATTGACAAATGATAAAACAAAGGATTTCGAAGTCATACACGGAAAAAGAATAATCTATATAGCAGAACACGACTTCAACCGACTAGGAGACATTTTAAGAAGATTTGTTAGGAAAGGGAAAATTGGAATTTTTTCAGATTTAGCTGATCACACCTATAATATTGTCCAAGAAAAAATTAGGGCAATATTTTCCAATGATAGCAGTTTAAAATTTGTTAAGTGTTCCTATAGAGCACAAGACATAGCAACAGAGGTAGAGCTTGTTAAACAAATATCTCTTTATCATGTTAGAGAAAGCCAGCATTCTGGAATACAAGAAACATATAATCAAATAAAATATAAGATATATTATCCAAACCTTATGGAATTTATTCACATTGTTATTAATCAATGTGATGTCTGTCAAGCAGTCAAGTACGACCGCAACCCTATTAAAGCTAAGTTCAATAAAACTGAAACACCTTCAGATATTAATCAGATTATTCACATAGATACATATGTCATACGAAAAATAAGTTTCCTAACAATAATTGACAAATTTTCTAAATTTGGTTCAGCATACCATTTAATAGACAGAAATCACATAACCATTATTGAACAATTAGAAGAACATTTCGCAAAATTCGGAAAGCCAGCAAAAATAATTGCAGATAATGAATTTAAAGCGGTTCAGATTAAAGAATTTCTAGATGAGGAAGGTATTATTCTGCACCTCACAAAACCAAATAGTCATACCGGGAATGCAGACGTGGAGCGATTCCACAACACTTTAGCAGAAAAATTCAGGATTATTTCATTCAATAAAAGGACTTATTCAGTAAAAAGAATCATACAAAAAGCGGTAAGAAACTACAATCATAGATTTCACTCTACAATTAAATGCAACCCTTTAGACGCACACAGTCATAAGATTGACATAGAAAAAATTCGTCAAAACATAGAGAAAGCAAAAGAAAAGAAATTAAAAAAATTAAATGAGACCAGAGAGGATTATGAAGAAAAGAGGTCTACAGGTTTTATAAAAAACTACAGGGCGCTCAGACACAAGCAGGAACCCAAATATAAGAAAGCTAAATTGAAAAATATTCATTCCACCAATATTAAAAGAGCTTTAAAATTTTCAGGCGATAACATGGGTCTTATTTCTGATAATGATAACTCAGACTAGCTGTCAACAATATTTGGACGTACAGACAATTAATGAACAAAATGGATACGTGAAACTTCAATTAACTGACATAAGCATTACGAACGAAACGGACATAATACTTCATATAATATATCCGGCTGAAATTATAGCATTAGTTAAAAATATTTCATTAAATTTAGCCCCATTACAACTTGAACAAAGGCAAATTCTTAACGAAGAAATTTCAAATATTGTACATAAAATTAAAACTCTAACCCCAATACAAAACAGGCAAAGAAGAGGTTTACTTAATGTCATAGGTAGTGCACAAAAATGGCTCTTCGGAACCATGGACGACGAAGACAGACAAACAATAGAAGAACACTTAGATAACGTACTACAAAATAGTCACACTTCGATAAATGCAATTAATAAACAGATTAAAATAAATGAGTACTTTAATAATACTTTTAAAATATTAAAAGAAACTATTGACAGCGACCGGAATACTATTTCAAGGCAGATTAATTCAATACACAGAGTAGAAAGAGAACTAGTAATGAAACAAATTTATTTCGACCAACTATTTAAATTAAAATATATAGAATCAAAGATAGAACATATTCAGGATAATATAGTATCTGCAAGAAGTAATATATTACATCCCAATATTCTTACTAATGAAGAAATTGAAAATTATAAAATAGATTTCCTTAAATTAAAGCAAATAAAGCTAGGAGTTGCAGAATACAAGAATGATATGCTTATATTCGCCATTAAAATTCCCAAAAATTATTTAACTTTACCACTTAAGCTGTTGACCCCAGTCCCCAATAAAGATTTTATGGAAATTGATGCTAAAAAGGAATTCATTATCGAATATAAAAATAAAATGTACAAGTATGAACAAGATAAAGCAATTTCTGAATTTGAAGAAAGTAAGCATTGTATTATAAAACAAAATTGTAAGTTCATTAAGAATATTCAAACTGAAATTATACCTTTAGATGATGAAACTATATTTGTAAAAAATATTAAAGCAGACTTAAATCAAACATGTGATGATAGAAATTTTATACTTACAGGAAACTATCTTATCAATTTTACAAACTGTACTCTATACTTTTTAGATCAAAAATTTTCTAATGTAAAGCATATTCAAAAACAACGATTTTATTATCCAAATAATAAAGAGACATTTAATATTTCTGAACCTTTAAGATTTGAAAAAATTATAATAAATTCAGTTGATAATTTAAAAGAAATACAAGAGATAGAATTTAAGAAATACGTATCCCATAATTTGAATGTAATTTGCATTGTAATAATTTTAATTATGTTTGCAATATTGACCTGTTTATGCATACAACAAAAAAGGATACAAATTAAATTTCATAATAAAATTCAGGAGAATTTTAATCATAAGGAGGGAGAAGTTACATATAATGTTACCACCCATAAACCTGATAAGTATGAAGTGCTTATCAGCAATATTCAAAATGAATTAAAACAAAAATAAATTTCTTTGTAAATCGCTGACACTATGTCTGCGATTTGTGCAGCAGAATTCTCAGAAATATGAATTAACAATAAGCATAGAATTAAAGTCAATAAATACTGCCGAAGGTGAAAAAGCAAAGAGTAGTTGTAAGAAGCGCATTTGGTAATAAAGTTCATTTTTCTGTTAATCAACTTATAACTCGTGTTTTATTTAGTTTGGTTTTTTTTTATTCCGGATCAGAAAAGAAAACTTCAGTCGCATTATGCGAGTATATCCAGATTTCGTCTCCTGCAACGACACTGTACACATTTTTTGAAGTACCACGATTGAATTTCTTCAGCATTTCTTTCCACCATTTTACTCGACCCTTTTTTCGAGCATCGCTTCTTCACAGCTAAATGTTTATGCAACATTGATTGAATTGCCGTCTTACTAATGCCCAAGGTTGCTTCTATCTCACTGTATGTTACATGCCGATCGGTTTCAAACATGGCAACAATGTTTTCTGGAACAACAGAACTGCAAAGACGACCTTCACGAAATTCATCACTGACGTTAGCACGACCGTGTTTGAACTCTGAAAATTTCGTCATCAAAAGCCAAATGAAGTCAATCTATGCATTGTTGTTGAGTTAGTTGTCATATAAAATCATAAAAAATCATGCAGCGCAATCCTTCACAAGAAACTTCTATTTTTTGAATAAATTGTTAATCAAAAACTGTAACAACGAAACCACTACTCGCTCTTTCACGTGTCACTGTTTCTTATCACAAAAAGTTTCGAATTTTATGAGTATGATATTTGGAAACGTCAAAGAATCAGTGCTGCCACATTCTAAAAAATTATCATACAACCCTCGTAATTATGCATTTGAATGGAAAGTTTGTTATATTTTTTTTTCTGACATCGCGTGTTGAGTGAAATCTAAAAAAATGATCCCAATACGAAATCACGCCCTCATTAACAATCCCTTTAGTTCGTTTTGATTTGTTGTGCTGTGGCATCACTCCAAGGAAAATTTCCCTTTCACATCGCAATCTGCATACCATAGTCTTTTTTATGATCAAAAAGTGAGAGTAATTTGCCAACAGTAATAATTAATAATGAAAATGACATGGCAAAAAAAAAAAAAAATTGCTTGTGAAATGCAAGATACAATTGAAAAACCGCCTTCATCCGCCACACAATTTCCAACCTGCCACGAACAAAAACACACACACGCCGCATTATTTGCATTTATGCAAAAACAAAACGCTGCAATGTCAATCACCCATTATACTATGTGACGGCAGCTGTCTTTCCCGCTCCCGGGTAGGTGAGGCCCTTGAAAGCTATAAGCACATTATGAAGAATTACGAGCGTACCGGTGAATCGTGAATTGTTGGCATCACTTCGTGGAGGAGCATTCAGCTATGTGGTAGCGCTATTATTCAGTTGCCTATATCGGTAAGCGGACCTGAACTTGAAAGATACGGTGCAGCCAACGTCACAGCCAGTGCAGCAGAAAAGAAAGAAAAATGAGAAATTGCAGGTGAGAGAGTGTTGTTGTAATCAGGACGTTTACTGGTGGAGTTTTCTTTTCACCATGTGTGTTGATGGAAGTGTTACTTTTTTTGTGGGATCTTGGTGATTTATTGGCACGTCATGGAATGTAAGACGCGGCACGTTTCTCAACGGTAAGCTGGTTTTGATTTCTGATTTGAAAGGTTGACTTTGGTAAAGTCTTCGATAGAAGAAAGTGAGATAGGCTTGCGATCACGATATGGTAAGAGGTATTCACACTTTTTAAGTTTTTCAATATTTTCAATTGAAACATAATTTTTGGTCGGATGGAGTTTAAAAAATGTCCCGAGATATTTATTGGTGGCAGAATCTTGTACGAGGGAGACTAGGACTGTTATCGATGGAAGTTTTTTGACTGAAAAAAAAAGCTAGAGTCATTCGATTCATGAGTTTGATCAAACATATAGTTCTTTTCCTCAGCGAGGTCGTCGAAGAAGGGTTTGCCTAGTGTTCGGTATCTGATTCTAGCTATTACTGGACATATGTATGTACGTACGAGAAATTAAAAAAAGGTTCATTCTCCTTTTTCATTTTCAGAGCTGTAGTTGTTCTTAATGGAGATGAGACTTTCTCCGTAAAGGATTCATCTATGGCTGTTCCTCCTCTAATTTATTCCTATATCAGAGCCAGAGAAGAATTATAATAAACCTTCGCCTTAGCTGGTCGTATTCTTGTTTACACTGCTTCACCAGTTTTGAGCATGTGATAGCCGGCTTAAGATGGCAAGATATCAGGTGGATGTGAAATTGCACCCAAGTGCCTCTCGGATTGCTAGTTGATGCTGGATAAATCCGGAGGGTGATGGTATTGGGATATATTCACTGTCTCTTAAAAGATAGCCTCTCAAACTCAGCAATTATTGTCGTAGGCGAAAATTGATTCTTTGAATATATTTTTTTACTTTATCTTTCTTTCATTCCTCCCCAGTCGGGAAGCATACCCTGAAGCATGTCTTGATGTTTGGGACTTCCGCAGTCAGCAGAAGTCTTCTCCAAGACTCTTGATAACGAATTCTGAATGCTGCTATGCACATTTGGCCTTGCAGGCCAGACCTGTTGAGTCTACTTGAATTGCATGATAAATGTAATGCGGTGGCCAAGGGGAAAGCGATGCAGAAAAAAGGTTTAGGCTTCGGTCGGAAATGATCACATGGCGTCTATTGCACCTATTTCTGTCTAATTAAGACTTTTTTTCAGTCTGTCTACTTAACTCTTTAAAAATATAGTATCCGTTACTAATAGCGGTTAATGAATATACGATTCCACGGCGCCCACCTTAAAAATAATTACTATTAGGAAAGTAACTCCGACAAGAACGTGTACATAGATTAAATGGTGCTACATTGACTGCAAAAAATTCTCTAAATTAGTAAAAAGTAGTGGACTCATTATGACAAACAATTTTTGAAGATGACATGGTTTATAATGTTACCTGTTTTCTATTAACCTGTTTCCGTTTTCGAAGCATCCACTTTCAGTGAAATTCAAAGCTTTCCTTAGCGATATTAAAGATTTCACCGTATTCGTTTTCCGTTTTCAAAAAGATCGTATTTTAAAAATTTATTAGTTGAAGTTTAGGGAAAGCAGTAGTCAAGTCCCCTCGTCTACTGATGGTTCTATGTCGGCTGCTCTAGAGGCACATTTTAAAAGTTGTATCTGCGTCAATTGAAAAAAAAATGATAGGCTTTTGTTAAAACACATTTTGCTCAACATTCATAAAAGCCGCAGTATTATCTTACACCTATAAACCCAAAGAGTTCATATTTGTGTGTTTACAAGTACAGCAGGTGCAAACAGAAATAAACTAGCCTTAGTTCCACCGCAGAGCTTTGTAATTTTTCACGTAGCATTTAGTAATCATTTTGTAAATTCTTAGAACCCCCCAAACCCTAAATCAGTAAGAATGCACCGCACTTTATTAATTTCTTTTGAGAGAGTAAAAAGAATTAGAGAATGTGTTACAGAAAGCTATAGTGAAATGGTTTCCTACCCATGTACAATATCTTTTTCTGGGTCTTCCTCTTATGTGGCAGACAGACTGCTGGTATTAATACCATGTTATAGCAATACTACGTTCTATACCACATGTATGTCACTGCAATACCACGTTTAAACCTAGTATACCATGAATAGAACCTAGTATTGAGATTCGCAAATTTTTGGTGGTATACCACCATCTTATTGCTTGCAGCGCCACTTTCTTTTTGTTGGTGGTTCTTCATAGCTTCTTTGGCAATTTAAAAGCAAGCAATCACAGCGAAAAATGTTTTGAAAATGGATTAAGGGGGACAATTTTATCTGCATTGGAAACAATGAATTAAGACAAGTTTAGAGGAATTATATCGGCGAGCAACGAGGAGCAAGATGCAATATTGGAGTGTTGCAAAAAATGTGTAAGGAGCTGGATGAGGTGCAACACAAATGTCAAAGTATACCACGTAATGCAAAAGTCAACATATACTACGAAGTGCAGTCTGTCAGGGGTTATAGTATTCACTATACCATGGTATTCATACCATGGTATCAATACCAACAGTCTGTCTTCCTCTTATTTTACATAAATGTGGAATTCTAAACAAAATATGACAAAAAGGATCACAGATAAAATCAACCCAAGATGGAGACCAGTTGACTAAAATTACGACACCTAATCTATAATCTGTCTGTTGCAATAAATCAGTGCGACTGTTACAGCCTCTTTACCGAATGCACCCACACTTGTGGTAGCAGCTGCCTCAAATACTACAACCCAATTTTGTATGTTCAGCGCTAGTTTAAATAGCACAGCATCGCATCGTTATATCTTTTGTATCTATAACAATGTGGTGGGCGGTCAGTGCAAGATTTCCCTTTTTCCATCACAACTGCACTTCAGCGGTCAAACGACATGGAACACTTACGAGGAAAATTTATGAACCATTTCAAAACGTAATTTCTAGTCTAGTTGCACCGGCTAAAGTGAGTAATTAACAAGGAATTAGGGCCCCCAATACGAGAGTAAAATAGAAGAAAGTGCATGCCGCCTGCTGCACTGAGTACACTTGACTGTATCTGTATCTATGTGACTGCGGTAAGGGTCACTTGCTACGGTTGCTGCATAGTAGTATCGGTAGTCAAGCTTTTTGATCGTGCCGTAGGTTATGGAGGAAATTTACAATCTCAAGAGCTTTGGTTATGTTAACTATTTGATAATTGAGTCGTTGTTGATTTGTGGCTTGTGTGCGGCTCCTGCGCCATGGAAAAGTGGACACTATGCCGTATTTCAATAATTTCTGCGAACCGCAGTACACATGACGGAAGTATTTGCAGGCAAAATTAATCTTAAGTCCAGCGAAAGCGAAAGGTGAGTGCAATTTTTAGTTGGTGTGTTATTTTATATAATACCCCTGCCAAGTGGAGTACCCAAACGTATTTACCACAAAACACGGTAAGGATCACTCCACAAGAAAAATATTGATATTTCCTGTAATTGAAAGCAGAAAATTGAACTGAGTTCATAGCTGGTTAAGAAATACCGATCTTTGAGGGAAGCTATGCCGCAAAAAACAAACAATGTCACTTCCCACTTCAAGTTCTCAAGGCGCTGTGTGTTTCCTTCCTAGAAAATTTATTTATCGCAATAAATGCACAGATACTCGTATGTATATATTCATATGTCGTGCAAATGACTGGTTCGGATGTAAAGCGAAGCCAATAATTTTGATTTCATCTGGAACGAGTGGTTGAAGTAGTATCGCCTGCATGCAACTTTTTAAACAATTTGTGCAACACTGTCTTTTGGCACATTTGCCATATGGATAATGTGGTACTCGTCCGTGTGTGTCATTTCATACGTAAAATTTATTTGGTATAGCTTCGATTTAGATCTTAGTCGTTCATCAGTAGGACCATCCGTTTTACAAGGAGTAGTGCACCATTTGGCAATTTTTAGATCAATGAAAGATGATTTAAAAAAATGTTACCTATCAAGCTTGATCCAATATCAACCTATGGATAAGTAGCGCAGACAGCAGAGCTATTGGGTGATAGTTTCGCGGCAGTTTCGTGGCAGCCCCTGAGAATTTATTGAACGAATGCAATTTTCCAGACCGGCGAATGGTCTGCTAGGATATTACAGCTACCCCCGAATTCTAGATACACACCCAAAATCTTTTTAACGATTTCATAATCTCGAAGAAGAGCATAAATAGGGACGAGCTCTACCAAATCTAGTTATGGCACTGTACTCAGTCCTGTTTTAATTTAAGCTTACCATAATTATCTCTTGCGTCTAGTTGAACCTCTCTGAATAAAATTCAACTGACAGTTGATGTCTTTAATCTCATCTACTTGAAGTCGATCAACAACTTTCCTATGCTCCATTTCTAGCTTTCCCCAAACAAATCATTCAACAATTTATTTCAAATTATACAAATTCTTCAAATTGCAATAGATTGCAACAAATTGTTTTGAAAAATACGACGAAAACACTCCTCCTTTTCATCTTTGTGGTCTCCCACAGCGAAGCTATACAAAGAACAAACCACTTTGACCTAGAATCGCATTCGAATTGTTTCAGCACGGGACACATTTTCCATTCTCATGTTACGATCAGTTCAACGAATCACGATTCCAGATCTGTCCGAGGTGATAGCATGTTCTGCACTACAGACGAATGGAACTGCAATTTAATAAATAATTAAGTCGGTGGACATTTGTTAGAAAGATTGAAAGATTGTCTTTGGGCTGGTGTAGCACTGCTAAAAAACTAAAAAATTAAAACAATAGGCACCAAACATTGTGCAATTAATCCGGTTGTGTAAATAAAAGGCATTCAACTGACCACGATCACCTTATTCAAATTGATCTTAATGCCTGTGCGGCATTGCTCTTAGATATCTGTCTTCGCGTCTCGTACAGATTTCCTCCGTGTTCCGGCATAGCCAGGTGTTTGGGTTTTTTTATGTCGAACCGGTAGCGTTGTGCTGCGGGTAAGGGTTCAGTCTATGCTTATGACTTGCAAATGCACTACACATGGTCTGAGCATAGCATAAACATTTCAAGGTCTTTTAATTATCTGGGTGGTTGGGCAAAATCAGCGAGACCACTCTTGTCATCCTGTTCAGATTATTCGTGCAAGTTGAATTTATGAAAGGTCATGCGCGCCGCCGCAATAATATTCACGAATTTTTAAACACGACTTGGTGATAACATTGGGAAAAATACACTTGGGTGATTTATAAGGTGGAACAAGTAGTCTAAACTTTGCAGGAACGCTTGGCGGTGGGAATGCAGTAAAAGGCAAAAAGTTGTCATGTTGATACTGGTGCCGAGCTAGCAACCTGTAAGTTGGTCTCAATAAATTCGCTTCTACTTGTTTTTTTAGCAACATTAAAGATACACGACAGGCAGTTGAAAATAATAAACACAATTCTCAAGGAGCTGTAGATATAATGATCTGTGGAGAGATTCTGCACTAACTCTACCAAGCTAAGTTATGTACATGAAAAATGCTTTGCAATTAAATATGAAAGTCAGTCAAAAGCAATGTAGACCATTAAATAATGAAACTTTTCTCACTTGATTGCCCTTACCTCATAATGCATAAAATTGTCCTATAGTCCTTATGAAGAGCTTACACTGTTGCAATTATCAAGTGTCCTATATTTTTGTGACGTATGCGGCTAGGAATTTATATAGCTTAGTACTAGGATTTGCATGCATCGTTGTTTCCTAGACCTATTGTCTTGAGGAGACCAAGTTGGTTGGTGCAGGCACCAGTTCTCTTTCAGTTGAGCATTTTGATGACTCATTTGGCTTAACTTAGTTTTGGGAGCTTTCTTAAGAGTTTGCTTCTTTTCATTTTCTCAGCTTTTCACAGCTTTTGGGATGATGTGTCTGCCCTTTCTGAAGTGTGTTTCTAGATCCGTAAACGAAGTTGCCACACAGTTCAAGATCATCCACTCAAACGCGTCTTTTGCGTTCCAAGTCGTTCTTCAATCCAGGTGCACCAATTCTTCTGAGGCGTGGATTCATTAGTAGGATTTGGGATTCTAAAAATCAGAATGCAATACATCTTCAAAGTGTGACTATTTGATGTCGATCGTAAAGTGGTGGGTTATTGGCTCATACTTCTTTGAAAATTAAGCTTTTAAGAATGTAACGGTAATCGGTATTCGCTAAATAGATATAATAACTAATTCTTTGTGACCACAATTGGATGGCTTAGTATATTCGTGCCTCACCAGCTGCAAAGCAATAAATCTTTTTATGCATGAATTGCAGACGTCCCTTAGCCACCGCGCAGCTGCAAATAGACGCCTTCGGACATTTTTTTATTTAGAACTGTTAAAGGCCGTTGTTAGCCTAACCATGTACAAACAATTAAACGAAACAATCATCCATTTTCGCGAATTAGACCCAGGAGCATTTGTTAATGTGCTGCAAAGTTGGGTTAATGATATGGGGTGCTGCCAAGCAAACTATAGCAGCGATTTGAATAAAATTATTTTCTATAAATAATTGGAATGTACATTCTCTTGAATAAACTAACAATTATGGAAAAATACTCAGTGGTCTAGTTTTGATAGCAGTTTAAGGGAACGAACAGATAACCCACACTTTACAAGCCTATCTCTGTACTTTTTTAATTATCCCCATCGAGCTTGCCTTAGTAATCTCTTTTCGAAAACTATACTTAATGACCACAAAATATGCGACTTGAAATCCAGTAATATGATCATACACTTATACATATGTACACATGTATATCAAGCGATCAAACTGGAATATGGCATTCTTAATGTAACGTAACCCACTGGATCATATTTGTCTAGTCTTTCTTTTCTTCTTTATTTATTTCGAAATATTAATAGTTGTAATGGAGTTTTGTGAAGTTAATTTTTCTGTCACAACGCGATGGTGACGAGGATGCCATCAATGTATCCAGTAAATGTGTCGCATACTTGTATTCTATATTTGCTGCGTATTTAAATTTCATAAAATCGTTAAAATTTAAGTTTTGTATGACCTTTACTATAAGATACTTCAGAAAGTATTGTGTAGATCTGAATGGTTGATTTAATATATAAATTCTATGATTAATACACAATTTCAAAAACAAATAAAAATTTAAAGCCCCATGGCTTGTTGGTTAGAATGTGGGACTACTGAGTGGTTCGAAGTTCGTGTCCCAGAAACTAAAGGTTTTGTGCTAATAATCTGCATTTCTTTATTTTTTTAAAACCATTACCATCTGCCAAATTGAAAACTATTAACTTTCATTAACTCGGTACACTTGAATTTCGAAAGATCCCTGCAAGTTTCCTTGAGTTCCTCGAACCCGATTTTATTGTCCTCCCGATTAGTTCATAGATAAGAAAATAGTTAAGAATTGCAACTGAAAAATCGGAAAGTTCAAATGACCATGCAAAAGTACCGAAGTAATTAACTTCAGGCACTGCATGGCCTTATGCGATAACCTTGGCTTAAACATCTTAATTTTTCTAGATAAACTAGAGTTCCAAAAATCATTCCCTCGTCATTAGCAAACACGCAATCTAACACTTGCTACTTGTTAATGGGATAATGATCTTAGCCCCACATGGTGTTTAGATACGGTCATTAGCAATTCTCCATTCTCTATTTGTTTTTTACCGCAGTTAATTGATTGAGAACAAGAATTTTAAAGAAAAATCAAAATAATGGATTGTCTTAAGAAAGTGCGAAAAATTAGCTCGAGTCCAGGTTATTATAATCCACTTTTATCAACTTTATTGTATCAGTAACATAATGACTGTTTCTGTTTGCTACCGTTACTTATTTAAGTAGTATCGTTCAGGCAACTGGCCAGGTGTTTCCCTGCAACATGATCAAAAGCAATTTAAAATTATGCACCAATGGAATTTGTTTAATTAGTTTATGAAAAAACTAAAATGCTTGCAGCTAAAAGCCTTACAGAACCGGTATGCATGCGAGTTGTATTTGTTATCAGATAAATCGCCACATTTATTAAAACTGAATTTATGAGGTTCTAAAAAATATCTTATAGGAAACAAGCGACCATCACGGATATGCAAATATTCTGTGTCCACATTTATTTTAGCTCCCACTCAACAAAAACGGTATTAAAACACGAGTAGCTAATACGTCTTTGACTATGGGTGTGGCTTTAATGCTATATTTATATTATTTCATGTAGGATTCAATATAAAACCATTCCAATAAAAAATCGCTATTTTCAGACTTAAATAAAGTAAAAGAGTCCAGTGGTTCCACATTAAATTAATTGCATGCAGATATCTACTTCTTTGTTCTAAATTAAAAAATAATAGAATTTATTACATACAATAAAATTTTGCCAATGAAAAAATTAATGAAATAGTTATTTAGGATTTTTGTATAATTAAAGTAAAATAATTTTATTATACTAAGGTGGATCCCGCTACATGCAGTTTTTTGTTAAGTAAAAGTAATTAAGACGAACGCGGTCTTTTATTTTAATGTGTAGCTAAAATGTCAACAATAAGTCGCCTTAAAAAGGACACTTGCTATGGCGGTTTCTATTGTGTTTGGAAATCCGGACATACGCATAAGCAGAGCATCTTAAGATAAAAAGATGCTCTGTTTCAGTAATTGAAAATCCAATCTATAATCTATGGTCTATAAAAGTGGATTTCAAGCTTATGCCGAGCATGCATGCCATAATTCAAATCAAATCAGCATGGTTTCGTAAGCCATAATCATGAGTGGGTAATAAATCATGTTACATAAAATCTTATACATGCTTCATCTTCGAGCACATTCCCTGACTGGCAACACCTTACTAATCTATAATCCTGCATATGCTGCATGGCGTTCTAAAGGGCGTCCCAATAAGAGCGCAGGATTTTGCTATAAAAAACAATGCAATATTATTGATACAACTCACTCTAAAAATGGAGAATATTTTGCGGAAACTGTTGACAAACTTAGTAAAATTTTCGGTCGAAATGATGCTCAAAATGGGCCATAATCATATCGATTGGTCATCGGATGCCACAATTGGGGCTCTGTCCGTCTACTAAGTGTCCTGATCGTCTTTGTGGCACAAAGAGCAGCGATGAGGCATATTTTTGACCTAGACGGTTTGGTTATAAGTAAAATAATCGCATATGGAGTGAGGCCACTTCAGGAAAGATATTACATTCAGAAAAATACATCACTTGATGCAGTTTCTATGCTATTTATTCAAAAATAAGACCGGAGCTCGGAGATCCTTTAAGGATCAGATAATTCATTGCTTGTCTTTATTTTTATTCCTATGGAGCATGCGTGAGTCTTGTGTCTCGAAGACACCTGATTAAAACTGAATCGGGCTACGTGCACACAAAGACGAAACAATCGAATTATTGAAATAACAACTTGGTGATAAGTTGGTTTTGAGATATGGACCTGTCGATTGGCCTCCAAGATTGTGCGCTCTGACACAGCTCTATTATGTGAACTCACGTCACTGGTTTATGTTATGTTATAACTTGGCGCTGCTTGAGAATTCTGTCGACTCTATTTGAATTTTTTAAAACCAATCTTACTGAATATACTCGTAGCATAGAAATATAGAAAGATTTCGTGGAGAAGCCATTTTATGAAAACTATCTGTTATAAATAAATGAATTGTGAAATTTTGAAAACAGTTTGCGATATCAATATCCAGACATCTTATATTTTTCTCCAAATTTAAGACAGGTTAACACGGTCATGACGTTATATTTAAAATGTAAAACACCCCCATATTTAATTTTAATCAAAGAGGTGTTCTTATTTTGATTTTTAATTCAACGTATTTTTTACTCTTTACAAGGAGCAGAGAACGTTACTATTACCAAGTATACGCCTTCGCTAAAATACAATACCATAAGTGGATGTACAAATATGATAATCTAGTTTCTTTCATTCTTGCAAGACTTCGACAACACAACACGATACGATAATGTATGCAGCAACAGCAACATGTTGCTGGAAAGAGCCTTTTTCTGTGGGAATATTATTTTCTATTTCAATAGCAGGTTGGCTGCACCTATCACCTCGCTGCAAGCTCCATTTATCCCTTACTTCGGCACAACACACTAGTATATTCATTATCTCATTAAAATTTAATGTGAATTCAATGAATGATTCAATCATTTATTCGACGCATCTAATAATCCCCAAGTTGACATGATTGCCAATCGGAGTATAAGAAATGAAATACTTCCACTGGTGCACATGAGAAATTCCTCTTTTACGCTTAGTTTCATATACCTTCAAACCTGATCTAGAATCTCACTATGTTCATATTTTTTTAATTGGCATACAGCAGGTGCAATTATAACAACCCCAACTCTTTTTCGTTACGAATTCATTAAGTCAGAATCAGACTTCCTTAAAATCTAAATCAAAGTACGACGACGGTCTTAGTACACGAAGTAATTTTCAAATTCAAGATTTTGATGGCACGGTAGTAGTTCGATCTTTTTTTTCAACTGGTTTAACAAATTATTCCGCATAACGTAAGAGTATGTATTAGGATTCACAGTACTATTGACTGTAATATCGCATTCATTTAAATCCGGGATAAGTAATTACGGGTCTAGACGCAAAAGCCGGACAGACGACTGCACGATGCGAGTACTTAGGTTACTAGGTTACATAATCACAGTCATAATCAGAGAGGATATGAAACCGGAATGGAATGGAGCAAGTATCTGTAGCTTGAGAAGAATTTATCGTGTAGGTAGCTTAGGAGTTTTTAGGAACTGACCTATTTACCAGATATGTATATTTGCATAACATACATTTTTGGGATGTGGTCTTTGAAAATAGTCATTTCTTGTACTTTAATAAGATAAACCAATTATAACCAGCCAACACAAAATTAAGAATATTCGTGCACTTATAGACCAATACATAGATTAATCGACGAGCCATCCGTATGTTTCTTTTTGAAACTGTTACTACAAAGACAAAAGAATTTCGCCACAGACCATACATGGTTCAGGGCCTAGATTCTCGCGATCATTAGTATTGTGTGTGTTATATTTTTCGCACAAATGGGAGGGACCTGTAGTTTAAAGCGAATTGCGAAAGACGAATTGAGAAGCCCTATCATTACAGTTATTCCTCTCCAAAGTTTGTCCAAAATTCTCGAGAGGTATGAAAGTGGAAAAAACTTTTTGGTATTTTCTGGGACTCGAACTTCGAACCTCACACTCAATAGTCCAACGCACAAACATATTTTTCAATGATTGTTGCTTTATGGAAATTTTGTTTATCAACCCGATTTTACAATAAATTGTTAACTGTTTGCTTGATGAATGTTCTCCTCAAGTATGTCAAATGTTGTGCCTTCATGGAGTAACAACGCCACCTAAAAATGGAAGATGCTCGGCAGCCAAGGCACCACTTCAAAATGGCTGATAACACGGTTACTGAACTTAGTGCAAATGTGCTTCATCTGCTTGGATTTTACTCAGATAGAGAAATTTAGGATTAGTCTGTGATTCAACCTGGTGAATATATACATCCACACCTTACAGCGGCCCTAATTTATGCATAGTTATATCGTACGTAGCTGAAGGATCGCTTAAAGTCCTAAAATCTAAATGACTTCGAAGTATATCTTATCTGTGTCTATTCGATTTAAGGAAGTTCGCTGCACTAGATATTGCAACATTAAATTGCAAAACAATGTTAACGTAAACATTTCAGTAATCACATCCTTCAAACATGAAAAGTCCTTAAGCCTATTTATTAAGTCAATTCCTAACAATTACTCAAATTGATTCTCACCCAATTGCTACTAGTTAAAAAACAATGCGCCCCTAGTCACGTTAAATTACAGCAGACCGATAAAATATACCTGCAACATGAATTCAGGCTACACATTGTCTTACTGCACTGAAAATCTAACTATCGAACATGTGATTAAACATGCGTTGCTCTAGTTATTGCCTCCTAAATTTGTATACTTATGTCAAAGAAGTGAGCTGCGCTGCAGGCGCTAAATACGTGCGGGTAGATACGTGCTGTGTAGTTGATTTTGAAGCAAATCTTCAACTTAGATTGTACGGATACAATTTTTACCAATAATGTAGTTTATTACTACGGTTAGATATGATGATAAAATAGATTCAAATAAAATTTGGAAATATTGTGAGTATAATATTGAAGCTCGCAAATGAATAAAATTAGCTTAGGATACTTTGGTGGAAAATAGATAAGGCTATCTAATCTAAAAGCTGTTAACTTGGTCAAGTTTATTTTCAGAAGCAGTAGGTAGCGCTGTATACATGCAAATTGTAGTTTAAATATTCCCAAATGGCGGATGATATTTCTTTGAGATACTTAAAAAAGGGGTTAGGCTAGACAGGTGTGTTTCGCAGTGATAGCGTGATGTCAGTCTTACAGATTGGACATTAAAGCCAACTGATTTATTGGTACACAGATATGTAACATAATTAATATGCATCGCTTGTGTAGTGGAATGTGATCGTGAACATCATCACTGACCTTCGCACATTATTTCATAAAAGTGAAAGATTGATTAAAATTGTTTGATTTACTCCTCGTCGGGTTTCGCAGCCTACAGGCCCAACTGATGATTCAGCTAGCCAGCTTTACAACCACAGCCCACCTTACAAGACTAATTTACGCATTCCATCTCACATTTTAAAATCATAACTTGAGCTTAGTATTCTGTTGAAATTTGAAAATTATGCTTCTGATAGGCCTAACTTATGGATGGGTAAAGGGGTAAGGAAGAGGAGCTCTTAATGGCCGACGGCAGCGCTCGCAGCCACGAGGTGGGGTGCTGGCATTGGCTTAGCCGAGCCCTTGTTCTAGAGGCTAAAACAAGGGATCTGGTCCTTCAGGTTGAGAGTTTAACTTAGGGGCAACTTCCCACGCACAACGTAAAAAATATTTGTTACGAAACAATAACAATCGTCGGATATGCATGATTTCTGAATTAGGTAACCGTTTATCGCGTTTTGTTGAACAAGCTTAAAATACCTTTATTTCTTTAGAAAAATCATCTATAGGTTCTCTTTCATTTTGATATTAATCTATGGAAGAGATTACTGTCTTTCTTACTTTAAGCAATGCACTCGGTGAGCATAGTTTACATTTTTAATTTATAATTTCCCATACTGAACATTTTTTCGAATCTGTCAAGTTGTACTCATGTTCTTAAACCAAAATAAATATATGTACCTCCCATAAGTCAACAATAAAAGAGCCTATCTCAGTGGTTTACGGAAATAATAAAAAGTCGTTACACTTTTTCTCAATTGCTTTGTAAGCGCGGCCACAAATGCCATTCAAATTCGATATTTCTGATCACCAAGAAAAGATAAAAATACACGCGATTACTGAAGAACAGGTGTGGTATTTCGGGTGCGCTGCTTTCAATAAAGAAATTTCATTTCATTTCATTTCTTTGCCCTGAGCTATGAATTTTTTTATTTAAATTTCCTTCGTGAGTACCTGCGCAATTAGCTCATTTTGATTATGCACCCGGATTCGATTGATGAAACCTTTCACATTTAACTTTTCGAATTATTTGTTAACATCTTTGGCCATATATACAGCTCCTGTGCTATAAACAATTGATTTTATCTTAAAACTTACTGACAGGTTTGGTGGTGTAACTTTGTTCATAGTATTTACAAACAAAAATAAACAGTGTTTACTGCTAATGGATTCGATAATTTGCCAATATTTGATCTAAATGTGTAACCATTACCAATGCGATTATGGTCAACCAGAACCAGATCGATTTAATGCTAATAAACTCACGGATTAATTTTATTGATAAAGTGACCACATAAATTTCGTCGCAGTAATTATCATGTTATGTAACTACGAACGGTAGAATGCGTATGTGCATTTCAAGTATATCTTAGTGAGTGGGTCTGCTAAAGAAACGCAGGACCATATGAGAACTCGTACATATGTATGTGTACAAGCAGTTGCTCATTCCACTTTCATAATTCATCGAAATTTAATGACTAGTTATCATTTTCCCCCCCTGCGCTAACATAGGTGCGATAAATCAACTCACAGAATATTTGATAGATATCAGCGACATGACATACATTTTACATTTTTTTTATAGAGTAAAGAAAAGCAAGTTATCCGCCTCGTAAAAAGTCCACACAAATAGGACTTCATGGCGAAATGAGAGCATTGAATTTGACGCAGTGGTCTATCTAGTAATTCGAGGCCTATTTTAAACGCAATAAAAACCAAACAAACTATAATCTCACTAAAACACCAACTAAACTAGGAGTTTTATCACGCCGGCACTGTTTGGTGCAATCGAAAATGTATCTATGGACATTCGCATTTCTTGCTCATAGTAAGTAACTATGAAAAGTATTATTTTCAAAATAATTTCATACCGGTACAGTTTTATTTGGATCAGAAATGGGTTGGTAGGTTACATTATGTAGAAGTCCATTTCGTGTCACCTAACTTATATCTCAGACAAAAATTAATTGTTTATCAAGAGCAATTGCCAGAAATACTTCTAGAGCCTAGGACCTCTTCGTGTAAAAGAAAATACTAAAAAGATTTTTCCCCAGTCCAACCTTTTGTGAATGTATGTCAAATCTCCGAGTTTTAGAACTGTCATAAAAAATTTCTCAATTACTCCTTTCGGATAGGTATGTCATTTAATGTATGCACTATTGACGTACATATTTCGTACCGGGGAGGCTTGCTATTATACATATATCTGTTAATTTTACCTGTGTCAAAATAACACGCACTCCTAAAATTAACAAATAGATTTAATGATATCACTCCACGGAAAAACCATCTCCGGCAGGCGCAACTGCATTAACCCACGAATGAAAGGTGCCTGAGGCTCCAAAAAATCAAAAATGATTAGTGGTTAAAAATCACTTTGCTTTTGAATTCACGACTCAGCTACTTGGTGCTGCTTCCCGTACCAAATTTCCACGTCGGATGTATTATTCTACGATTTCATAAAATAGGAAGGCTAATGCTGTAGTTGCGATATTACAAACATAACCTTGCGTATAGTAAACCTCTGAACTTGGCATTACAAAAATGCGCAACAATCTGTGCCAACCTATAAAGCTGCTTCTAAGATTTAATGCCTAACCTAAATGAAGCACGAAATGTGCATCGAATATGGAAATTGGTGTGACACTTAAAAGTTGAATTTAGTACTCGAAAATAATTTTCCAATAATTTTTCGAAATTGTGAGATTGAGATATAATACTGATCAAGATTAACTCGCAGTTCGCACTTATGTATATATGCCTCATAAATGCAAATGTGCATTAATCCAAAACATCTATCCTAAGATGGAGAAAAATTTATCACCTAGATAGTCAGTCAAGCGAATTCGAGGTTGGTAATGGATTTCTGATTACCATTCATTAGTTTTGAGACATGTTGATGGTAAAAAATTGTTGGTGGTTTGTTTAGTTTGATAAAAAATTTTTTTTCTGATGTGTTTGAACGGATGCTGTGTGGGGCGTTTCCAAATGTACGAGTATCTACATGGCTCATATTATTTATTCCCGTAGTTTAATGGTTTAATGGTGATACATATGTACAAACAGAACAGCAAATACGATCAAGCATTTCTTTAAATGTTCAGTAGCAGTACAGTTCTCCAAAACCATGGCCGGCAAAAGATATCTGTTTCCACAAGACAAGCCATAAGTAGGTAAAAAAAATACTTGTAAATATGAGTTACAGGCTCTTGTGAGTTACAGCAGTGAAATGTTAAACAAAAATAAGGTTTGACAACTTTTACTTTAGGATAACTGACTGCAACACACATGCAATGCCATTAGTAATATGTACTAGCGTAGTCGAATGAGCTAATACATGTTTCGAGTACCTATTTATAAGTTTTTTTTCACTTATTTATTTATTTTACAAAATCTTCAACATTGGACTTACTTATAAGGAAAAGTCTAGAACAGTAAAAGTTAATAATTAAGTATTCATGCATGCAAATTCGAAATGCAATCTCGGGAGCTGCAGCTCCCCCTTCGGATATCAAAAATTTCCGTCGCATCATCCAGGGATCCGATGGCAAGAGGAAGCTTCGCATAAGTTCCACATATATCTCCAAACCATAACAGAACCGTCATTAAAATAGTCCAATGTAGGAATAGCAATAGATTTGATTCTCTCCTGGGTTGTCAGCACACACTTTTTTTCCGTGTGGAACTCATAATGCGACTCCTTTTTCATCCGTTAACAAATCTGAGCCTTCCAGTTGGCAATCATTCTTAATTTGATAAAAACGATTTCCCAATCATTTAAGGTGACTTGATCATTTCTTCCTTTAAGTTAAAGTACTTTTTAAGCCCTATTCCATTGGAAGATATATTTTTTTTGATTCATAGCTTGCTACATGAATAAATATGTATTTATGATGCTATTCCTTTGTTTATCAACTTTTGTTTTGGGGTATTAAACTTGAGGATAAAATTTGCTATAAAACAAGCTTGAATCTCAGAAGACACCACACAGTTTTCTTCAACCACTCTTGAACCTGACAACCATCTAAAAGTAACTTCTTTATTCCGACATTCGGGTACTGCACAAAACTGTGTCCTTCCCATTCCTGCGAGTGTGACAGCTATTATAGAAAGGGACAGACATATATTCTTATTAGACGAGAACGTTTCGATGTATTTACCCTTCCTTGGTCGGTGAAGGAAACATTTTCCCGATCTGGCTCCAGTTTTTTAGGCTTTACCGAAATATCGACACACGTTGCATCTGCAGCAAAAATACCCTTGCGCAAATAAATCTTCGAAAACCCGCTGAGCAGTCCCCAACCCAAATTTTTTTTATGTTAAAGCTGTTTCCAGCAATGTCTTCTCAAACAAAATTCCTAACATTGCTCAGCCCGGTATAATCTCAGCTAATAAATACCCTAGCACCGCCTTTATAAATAACAAGTTTTCATAAAATTAATAAGTACACAATTACGTGCGATAGTACTTCAAGCCATTACCCCCATACACTACTAATCTTATTGGTGGGAACGAATTTCTGTTTCCTTTGACCACCTTCAGCACGTCAAAGACAAATCAGTTTTGACCCAAATACCTTTCCTAGTCACTTGTCTTTTTTTCCTTCAGTAAGCTTGACTCTTTCAATCGATAGCCTCAACTGGCCATTTGAGTTATATTTGCAATGGAAACTACTTATTAATTTACACTTCTCGTGTAGTAAAGCTGAAATGTTTATGAACACAAATAAATTCTTCCGCTAATGATAAAACAATAGCAACCGACTCAAGCCCGTGGAAGGGTATAAAACTAAAAACTATTTGAACAGTGGGTGTACCTGGCAGAGCACCACTCCCAGGCATGGTTTCTTATTAAATTCAGTTCACATACGAGCACGGCTGAACGTACCATTTACTAAGATGAAACTAGGTGCAGGCACTTTGTTAGCTTTAATTTGATTAGGTGCAAAGATTTTTACGAGCCCGTAACATGGATCATTAAATTTCATCAAATACAGAGCGGTATTTCTGCAAAGCAAATTTATTTATTATTATGATCTAAGTGTTGTAATTGGAGGTTTATTGTAAATCCTTGTGGCTAGGCTTTGGATTTCAGTCGATTTTTAAAGGCTTGTGAGTGTAGTACCTTCTCTCGCAAGACTCTTATATTAGAAATGACTAACTTCACCGTCACATGAGCTGTCAGTAAATGTTTCAAAATCTATTACTACTGTCAGTTCTTAACGTCAAAGATAATTTATTTAAGTTCACATTACCAACGCCCTATCGTACAATAGTTTATTTCTTGATAATATCTACAGGCTCTCGTAATGTGGGGTGTGTCTTTCCACATCTGGCATTCATTTCTTTTTTCTTGTTTTAATTGTAGTGCTCTTGAAAGTCCAGCAAATTTGCGAATTCATTGGATACGTTATGTAAGCGAATCGCAACATGTCAGCAAAACATTCAAATCTCCATAAAGATTTGCATAAAGAAAACGAAATAAGGTGTCAAACAGGCGAGCAGTTGACCTGGTGCAGTTGACTAATGCAGATAAAAGAGATTTATAAACTGATTTATTTTAATTTTAGTAATAGGACATCCCACAGGGAGCCGGTAACTAAGACTGATAAGGGGTAATCAAAAATCCTGCAGAGTTGTTATTCGGGCTGGTAGTCAATCAATGGTTTGCAAGCCCCATTTCTTGGTAAACTTTTAAAATGAAGTTAAAATTGCACATGTATGTATGTATGCACGTATGTAGGTCTTTTACGACGACAGCAAGAAATTGCTTTTTAATTACTCAAGCAATTTTTAACAATCCATCAAGCCCCATACCATAAGTCTGTAAGCCTGTTGCATGTAAAAAGAGTTCACTTCAACTTTTAATTAGTGTCCCGCAGTAATAGACAGCTCCCAGAGTAGTCTGGGCGGGGTGCCATTCCATAATTACTGTACGGTGCAATATACGCGTAGGTATGGAGTCAGTGACACAGTGCTATTTTGCATGTGCTCGTATATCTTGATCGTGCAGGAAATTGCAAAAAGTCAATGCCTCTGACTATGTCCCATGGAGTTAAAAGCCCGCAAAGGCAAATCATGACAGCAGTTCATTGGCAATAAAAAGAACCGGTAAGGCATTGCTCAAGCAAGTAAGTCTTAATTTGCTTTATTTTTATTCTTGCTCGCTGGAATTTTCATTTCTATAGGAGAAGTGTAAACCATTAATTATGAAACACGCGACAATATTTTTCATATCATCTTTCAGCGAGTAGGAATTGTTAATTATGATGTTCAGTAGAATAGTGTACGTAGTTATCATTCTACGAGTATCTGTCCATTTTTAAATTTAGTACTAACTATAAGCTAGACAGCTGTATCATACCAAAAAGAATTTTAGTTGGTACAACAACAAACGAACATAATGAACAAACCTTTCAGCGGGACTTGGGGAGACATTGCGCGAAATGTGGCGACTTGAACTTAAAAGACTTTCTGGGGAAAAAGTATAATACTCTTCGTACAGGTTGTGTAGGGTCATCTTCCACTGCGACCTAATGGTCTATGGTGTCCTTGTATGCGCGTTAGTATAAAACACAAATTGCTTCAAGTATGAAGCACTAACAGCAAGGAGCCCGACTTAAAATTGCAATTACAGCTCCTTGCTGCTAGTGCTTGATACCAACATATGTAAGTGCTTTGGTTTTCAAATTTGAATTGAACGTGCACTTTGTATGAAAAGCCACAAGCAGAAGTGTATAACTTCTAGATCTCAGTACCATCACAAAAAAAAACCGAGTTTTGGTATAAAACTTAAGTGGGACCATGAACAACAAAAACATTCTAATCATTGCTTTGGTCAGACTTCAGCAAAAATTGGACACACAACTACTTATCCGAGCAGTGACACACTTGTGAGGGTGGTAAATCAAATGGCTTACATTTTGCACTATTTCCACTGAAGGTCGATGCAATAACAGAATTCTCGCATTGCTTCTAAATTAAGTCTTCAAGCTGATTTTGGTCTTTAAATAAATCGCGAAAGACCATAAATATGACACAGAAATGTAAATAAGTGCAGTGGCCTGCATAATAATAATCCCATGTGTCCAATCAACAGCATTTCAGAACGCATGAGCCATGATTTGTAGGCACACAGAGTTCAGTTCAGAATGATTCCATAGCGCATACAAAAAGTCACTTCACCTGACGATTGTATGTATAATGACCAGCCATCAGAATTAAGTAATCAGCATTCAGCACTGGAATCACGATTTTCAGTTAACTTCAGGCTTTGCTCGGTCTAGAAGGATTTTATCCGTAACTATCCAATCGTTGATCGCAATCATTTAGATAAATTCGATTGATAGGAATCCATTTAACATTGGATTATTTGCGTCCGACTGCCACCACCGACTATCAACAGCCGAATACCTCAGAACCACGTTTAATCACCTATCCAAAGGCGGTGAGGTAATTATTGCGCGTGATTTCTTGAAAAGAAGTAATTTGTGTTGCTGTTTGTCTCAGGTTTCATTTCTTTTGGCAGTGCGTTTTTCTGTTTTTTTTTCGAAAATCGTGCGTCCATTTGCACCAACGTCAATCTTAAGTTTACCTTGGATGGTTATGTTGGAAGCTGGTGGAATGTTGTTCAAACGTAATTAGCTAATTGAGTTTAGAATTTCAGTATTTAGCTGTTGTACATGGACTTTATTGGACGAATTTATGCCAAATTCCGCCTAAGGACAAATTTTGATGCTTTTAACCTTGTTTGTACCGAGCGAGAGGCAGGAAATCCGACGGAATGGTTTTTTTTTTCGGTTTCTCTGTAAGTGTATCATGGGATTAATTTATTAATTGAAAGGCATAACAATTACGTGAGTATGTAAGTCATTTACACTTTACGGTACGAAATAACTTTGGCTATGAATGGAGTCTGTGCTCTGAGCTTGAACTCGCGTACTTTGCGGACCTTGACTATACTGCTGGCGAGTCTTTTTCCGTTGATTACAAATATGTACACGATCCCATTTATTCCAAATCGGATTCTAAAAATTAGTCACACAGTTAAATTCGCTTATAGTGACCTCGGTTGTAAAGACATTTCGGTTATAACGACGAAGTTAAAAGCTAAAGTGTGGTTTCCCATTCAATAATGAATAACGTCTTTCGGTTGTAACGACTTCGGCTATAACGACCTTTTCGTCGTGGTTTTTGTCACGAAATTCGGATATAACGATTAAAAATAGAACAAAACGGGAGAATTGTCGCCTACTTTTGCCTTATTCCTATGTTTACTATCTAGACAGGACACAGTTACATATGTTTGAATGCATCTGGAGTTTATTTTCTTTGATTTTTGTGTCAGTTGTGCTAATTTGTCATTCAGAAGCGTTCAGATCTATCTATGTACCTACATATACACTTGTAAGAATTTGATTAAAATGAAATTCAAACATAACACATAAAATATAAAAAAAAAATAGAAGATTTTTTTTCATTCAGATATAGCGACATCCGCTTGTAACGACGGAAAATTCGTCTCCCATGAGTGGTCGTTATAACCGAATTCAACTGTATATGTACATTACATACACACATATGTGCATTCATATGGAGATCGACGGCGAAGTACTGCATTAGTTATTGATGTCTTGATTAGCTACCTATTGCAGCATTTCACTTTCGTCGTCAAGACGAACAGTTGCTATTCTATTTATTCTATTAATCTGGTAAAATACATTGAACTGTACACTCTACCAAGTAAATTGTTCCGCTGTTTGAAGGCAATCTCATCTTAGAATTCGCAACAGTTCGGCTACGAAACGTTGCAGGGTCAAGTGACAGTTCAGAGGTTACCAACTTTCATAACAGAAGAAGTCGCGATTATTGCTTGGTCTAGACGTCGCATCAAGTGGAACCTTTTAGTGGTAAATATGATACTGAAATAATCAGGCAAAAAAAGCTACATCTAAACGCTATTAGTTCTTAGCTCAGCACTCGATGAGCTAGAGTAGACTGAATTTGATATTTTATGAGCCAATTGTTACATTAACAATTGAATCAAAACTCTTACTGTAATTATATCTGAGTCATATGACACAACCATTCAAAGGCTCTCCAACTTTTATTTTATAAGCCAAATTAACACTGGCCTGGTTCTGCACTCTCTAAAAGAACGCTTGATTCAAACACGACCGCAACTTACACATTGCTTGTATACAAGCTAAATTAGTATGATCATATCCTTAAATATGCAAGGAGCAATGACTATTCGTAGAATTAAACCTTGCGGTATTCTTAAAGTAGCAAAAAAAAAACAACTTTTTAATGCTACTTTGTATAGAAATAGTACAACAAAAATGTGTAGTTTGCCACACCATAACCAGCAAGATACGTTACCACCATTGCAACTTTGTAGTAAGATTTTAAAATAATTAATGTACTCGCATATGGAGACAGCAGTCCATACACATGGAGTTTGTTAACGCGTGACTTAAAATTCCCCAGGTAATACTAGACCATTTATTCATGAGAGTTAGACTTTCTTCTAGTTTCTTAAATAATACAGAGTTATAAATGTCACAAATGTTTTTTATGAAAAAAAAGAGAACGTGTCCATTTTTGGTGGAGAAATAAAAGTTTATCTTATCGTATGCTCGTTCCTTGCTGGTTTGATTTCAAATGCGTTGTTTGGAACTACGAAATTTTAAAACAACAAATATGTATGCTTGGTTTGATGTTTGCAAATTATTAATCGCTTTACAAGAAACACTTAGCATCTCAGCCTTACAAAATTTAAGGCTCCGACCATTCACACAACCCACTATTTTACTTCCCCTTTTATGAAAAATCCTGCTTTATAAGACACATAAATTGCTCTCCGCTGTTTCAGTAGTCATCGACCTAAACTTACCTAATATCCCACGTCACCCCATGGAGTCTGGGCAACAAACGTTTGAAAAAAAAAATATACTAAAATACGTGATAAAAAGAACGTGACTTCTCACTTCTTCGAAGAGAATGCCCTCCATTCTAAGGCAATTTCACTTCCAATAGAATATGACAATTTCACATTTCCTCTCCGCGCATCACAATAAACAGCTTCAAGAAAATCGAAATTGTCCGTCTAGCCAATAATATCAAGATTTGTAATAATGAAAAACGCTTACTACTGCGCAAACTAAAATGATCGCCGAGAGAAATTTAATTTATCACTTTCCAAACAAAGCAACAACCTCCTCGCGTCGTGAACATTAACAACGCCAATTACCACCTAAGTGTCTCCCATTCATAAAACTGCGACTGGTATGAAATGAAAAATTGTGTGGTGCACATACGAGTACACCCATCTTCTGTGATATAAGCAGCTTTTGAGATGCTCAGCAGAAGATAGCAGCAGAAAAAAAAAACCTTGACAATGAACTTCTTCGGCTTAATTCGATCTGTTCGCGAGTGAAGATTCATTAACAATAATCTTTAAGTAGGTCAACAAACATAGCACACACCACCATTATGCGCTGCTGATGATCGTTGGCTGATTACGGTAGCTGTCCGAATGCGCATCACTGTCACCCAACGGAGTTAATGATCAGGTTGCTAGCTTGTTTCTCTTTGTGTTGACGACTGCAAGTGGTTCGCTTAAGCGTAAGGATTACAGAAAGCTTGTAAATATTGACAGATGACTAAGAAATTACAAATACCTGCCATTAATAATGTCGCCAAGCAGATTAAAATAAACTGGTCTTACTTCAAAGGCAATTATAGAATTTTGATTTTTGTAACAAATGAGAAGGGAAACTTACTTTCAAGCACGGTGTCAGTTATCATCAAAAAGTCCTTTGGACAGGTCTGAAAAGAAAGTTTTACCATAAATGAGTGGTTTGCATAACATGAGTAACAGAGTACCATAAACCGGATCGAATTTCTCTGTGAAGAAACAAAAAAAAAAAATCATTTGCTGGAAAAATTATTAAAAATTTAGGTAACTTCCTTCTCGCCATATGTGCACCAGTAAGCAATTATATTATATCAAGAAAAGAAGTACATATATATAGCAAAAGCTATTAACGACCTTGGTACACCTGAACCTCAATCACAAGATCAATTAAACAAAGTATTTCGTTTCTAAGATTGATATGCGTGTGACGGCGGCAGTGGTTACGCCAACAGTGATGGAGCAAAAAGGAAAGAGCGGAAACCCCCGTCCTTGAAAACACATCACATCAAAAATTTATAACTCGAGAAAGAGTACAGTTTATAATTGGTTCAATGCATGCTACGGTGTTTTTCTTAAAAATACTGACCAAGTTCGTGCATCAACTCTTTTGTTTCCCTTTTCTGATCAATGAAATACATCGTCTTTGTTACTCAAGTTGAGCTCACTGCAAGTCTATTTTTTTTTACTAATGACCATTTAAGTTGAATTCTGAATTAATGTTATCTTATGTTATTATCAGAGTTACTTAACATTTAAGTGAAATGCCCTTTGACATTGGTTGGTCGGGGAGATTTAACGTGCCCTATGGCGAGATCCAAAAGCGAAGCAACTAGAGCAAACGCCTTTGTTTTCGATGCAAATGCTTTGTAAACCACTAAATAATAAATAAAAAAAATATGCAAATGGTCAGGGTGTGTCCTAGGTTAACAATTCGTTCATTTTCCTCTCTTCGTTTGAGAAAAATAAATATAGTTAGCGTGGGCATGTACGTTTGGCATTCACGATAATTTCTGTTAGTTATAGTTTTGTTGTTATCGTTTGGAATTCATCCAAAACTTCAAGTGACTGTTTTGATATATAAAACAGCAAATTTTTCCTTTGATGACACACCTTTTTGGTCGATTGCCACTGGCGACATCGACAATGGTATTTCAGGTGGATTTCCGTTTTCGTATGCATTGAAATTCCCTTCCGAATGTGAGTTACTATCAATTATTTCATTGATAAATTGGCTGGCCAGCCATGATTAATTGCTTACATTTCACATCAAAAACTTGTAATGCGTGCTTATTTTACCTATGTTACAACTAATATTTCGAATGGCACCTTAGGTTACCAATTGAGGCATGTAAACGTTTGCGAATTAGCTTGGAGCGAGACTTTTTAGAAAGCGTTAAATTTAAAAGTAAAACTAGAAAGATCAGTATCCCTAGGTATCCATTTTTTTCATTAGATTGACTTGACTCCGTGGCGAATCAAAGTTTTCACTTTCCATCGTATATTGAGGTTTTAATTAGAAATGTTACATCATTCAACAAATTTACCTTTCGCTATTCAGTTCAATCGCAGCTTGAATGAAAAAAAATCTACATTTTTTTACTTCGCATAGATCAAAATAACATAAAACAAAGTCATTTGCATTACGGATTGGACAATACGAATATATGTTGATTGGCAGGTAGTGAAGAGATTTGTATTTTTTGCTAGGCTATAAAAAATTATGCTTCTCTGTCTCTGAATTCTTTACATAATACATTGCCAGTTCACTCACCTTCCTACTGCAAAACCATTGAATTTTTAGAATTTTTGAAAAAAAAAACAAAGCAACATACATGTATGCAACAGGAAGGTAATGTCGATTTCATATAGCAGACTAATGCGATGAAAAACTTCCCAAAAATCATAGCTTAATTAAAGGACTGAAAAGATTGCCTCCAAACAAAATCTCATCTCTCCATCTAGAACCATACAAATGAAATATATACGTATAATTCCAAACTGCATTGTTAACACTCTATTTGAAACTTTATTCAGCTTTTCTGTTCCTAATCAAAGTGTATCTCCTTTGCCTTCTCTAATGCTTTGTAGGAGCTATCGAGGCACATCCCCGGAAAATTTCTGTGTATAGCAGACAGCTTACCGAATCAATTGTACACTCCCAAGTACTGAAGTATTAGTGGAAAAGCCGAGTAAATATTAAATACGCTCTTCGAGAGAAAATCTAGAGTACGGCGAGGATGAGTGGAAGATGAACCGCAAATTCAATCCTCCATCACTATATTTATGCAGTCATATCGAGGGAATGGACTACAATACCGGCCTCAAGATTAAAGCTGATCAGAAAAATTGAACTGAAAACAGCCTAATCTGGAAATTAAGCGGCAACATCTATCTGATCGATTGTCATTGTTGCTAGCCTTAGACTTCCGTATTTAAAACACGGACATAATCTGGAATTTCCTAGCAAAAAAGGGAGCACCATCACTTTTAGTTTCATACAGACAAGGACTTATGTATTCATCGCAGTTACCAGTACAAGGTGATGCCGGAAATTTACAATTCCAAGAGTCTTTGACAGTTCATTATCCAACCAGCGGCTTAACATTCTTTCTCTACCTACATAATAAGTATTTCAAGATAACATCATTCAATTGCTTTCATTCCCTGTAATAAAGTTATTAATTATTTGTAGCCTCAATTGGTGTAGATTTACAATTGATCAGAAAAATTACTTCGCCGTTCATTACCGCATTCGATCTTGAAGTGTGTCCACTCCTTATGTTAGCAGATATTTCCTACACCATAGTGCTATGATAAATGCTATTGGAGGTAGGAACAGGAATTCCGATTGCGAGCATTTTGTAATGATCTGCTTAGCAATCGAGGAAGTTATTATCCATGTCGGATCCATGGAGGTAATCGTTACGAATGCTTGTCAATAACTATCTCTTTAGACGATAGTGTGTAATTATCATTCTTGACATATACATGAAATGCTTGTTAGTGTTTTTAATTGAATCGACTACACTACTATGTGATAAAAACCGTTTCAGTCTATGAGAGGAATTTCAATTTGAATGCGAATGCCGGTAATGTTTCTTTGCTTATACGAACTCTTGTAATCAAAAAGAGATGTATTAAATAAAGAAAGACAGTTTTTTTTAACATATTTCCTACTTCTTGTAAATAAACATAAGATTTCACAAATCTGACCTTAAAAGGAAGGGATTCACCAGTCTGGATTATGTCATCAAACCGATCCAATGTACATACAACTGCATAATTTTGTACAAGAGACTTTGAGATACATGGATTAAATGATTCTATCGAATCCCACGCTTTGTACAGAGAAAATACTCAAAAAAAATGCCATGAATGCCTTCTAAGAATAGTAGTAAAGGTGATATACTGCTTTATTGGACATTGTTTCGGGTCTCCGACAGGCTACTTGAAAATATGGCACATGGAGTTTAACGCGTTCGCAGCCTGCTTTGTTATTGTCAAAGCATTTCAGACGTACACCTTCTTGAAGTCAGTATAAAGCAAGTCAAGCAGAGATCTATTCTTGATCCACAACTACGTTCTACTTGCTCGTTCATGATTATGTTCCAGATGTTTACTGATGATTGATAAATGGTGATGGTTCTTCAGGTCTTACAGTACGTTAGAATGCCTTTCTTTGGGAACTTGACAACCATTCTTTTGATAATATTTTGTTCTTTTCAAGTTTTTCTGTGAGTTGATGTAGAAAGCGTTCCAATTTTGTTGATAAGGCTGTGCAGCACTCCATCAAAATATCATCAAACCCCGCTGTCTTGCTTAATCTCCACAATGAGGTTTACAAAAGTTGGCAAAACGTATTTTTCATCTTCTTAAGTGATCCTCATCCGAACTCAGCTACGACCACTAGGACTACATATTAGCAAACTTGGTCCTGTATAATTTGAATTTGCCTTGGTAGTTAATTCTAAAGAGAAATTAGGTGGTTTCTACAACACATACAAAAAACAAATTCTTGGCGCAACGGACCGAATGTGGTCCAGGGCCTAGCTTCTCGTGACCATTCGTGTTGTGCGTGTTATATTTTTCACACAAATGGAAGGGACGTACAGTTTAGAGCCACTTTCGAAAGGCAAATTGAGAAGCGTTTCCTTGAATGAATTCCAAAGCCAGTTTACTTTGAACTGCTAAAGTATGCCAAATCACCCTTGAAATATAAACAGCTTAATGTTCTTCTCTTTTTTACTAATATTTATCCTAAATGACTTTAAATAGTACTACTGTCTGTAAAGCAATTTACAAATTTTAACAACCATTTTGAAGCAAAAATCCCACGGCGCTACCTATTCAGTCACGCCTCCCATAAAAATCTTTATTGCAGCATGTGTAAAAAAAAATCATTTTCATTCATTGAAATCCATTCACTATTTGAATTGCAACTGACACGATGACACTTCATTGATTCAAGACATGTTATCTTCGACTTAGATCTCCAAAATTGCGCAACAGCCAACACAACCTCACCCAATTCCTTCCATTTACCGCGAAATGCACAAATAAATTACGCATCACCTGAAATCAGTACGCCAAAAGTGTTTCCGTAAATAGTTTAATTTATCACTTCAAGATTTAACACCAATTAAATTCCCATCGAATCGTCTCATTGAATTGCTTTCATAGTTTCATTGAGCAAAACGAAGCTAAACAACAAGAAAAATATACAAACTTACCGCTTTCATCTGCAATGCATTGATCGTCCCTAACTTTATAGTCAATCAAAGGCCATTAAATAATTTTATTAGCTTAACATTACAGAGATGTTTACCTGTTCATTTCAGAGATAAGATCAAAAGCAGCAATCTGATAGCGAATGTGTGATTTTTATTTCGATTTCCATACAAACCACTATGGAAACCATAGAAAGTCACATAGTCTTGCATTTAGTTGTTGATGAGGACAAAATTTCAATGATAAGTGATGCAATTTATTTCTAGCTTTGCAATGAATGGTGTGAAGTGCGGATTTCTTGCGGATACACACCACACAGTGGCTAGATATACATATATATGTACATATATTTTTTTATTTATCGGATTTGAGGAGTACCAAACGAAGCTAAGCATGGAGATCCAATTTCATGCGATGAAGCACAAAATTTATTAGCTGAGGCAGTGGCGGTACGAATCAAATGCTGTTAGTATTTAACGGCTAAAATAAGCTGTGGAAGTTGTTATACTAAGTTGATTACGTGTTGATTAATCTTGTTATTGCATTTTTGATGCTTGACAGGTAACTTGAAACCGGGTTGCAATGCTTGTTAGATAGTTTTGTACACATGCACCAAATTTTCAAAAATGATTTAATTTTTTTCACAAAATGACGAGACATATCTTTTGAAATCGATTATTTTCTGCAAATGTTTATCGAGAAATTAAATTTATAGATTAAAATGAAAAGAAGTGTTTGGCGGAACAGACCGTTTGGGATGCTTCTCGCGAGCATTCGTGTTGTGCATGTTATACATATTTTCGCACAAACGGAAGGGACCTAATCCATATCCGAAAGGCCAATTGAGAAGTTTTCTCTCGATATTTATTACTCGAAGGCTTCCTTCAGACATTTGCAATAGGTGGAACCAAGAAAAAACGTTTCTAGAATTTGAACATTGAATTTGATGTGCGACGCCCATTCGATTTACAAAATAGACACATTTTGAAAAAATTGCATGTAAGAAAGCTGAGAATTTATTTCAAAATATGATACCAAGACAGAAGCAATACAGTAAATGACGCTTATAAGAAACACGCTTATAAGAAAAGCACGTTTATAAGAAACCTGAATAAAAGCACCGTGTACGAGCACATTTACGCCAACGTAAAAAACATACCTTATTAGAAACACGCTTATAAGAAAAACACTGATATAATGAATGTTTTTTACAACACCGATTCTCAGTTTTCCTCTGAAATATGATGTGTATAAGAAACTTTTGTATGACACAAAAAAGTCCCATCTAAATGTGCCTTATATGTGAACGAACCCGCCCTTAGGAAATACATGCATTTCTGAACTCTCAAAGAAAAGTCATAAATGTCAGTTCAGTTGCGTTTGTATTCATTTGTGGGATTGAAAAAAAAATGTCACGAAATAATATTTCAATTAAAACGAAACTTATAATATTGGAAGAATTAGCATCGGGAAAAAGCAGAAAAGAAATACGTGCTAAATTTAAAATCGCAGCAAGTACTTTATCAAAACTAATTAAAAACAAAGAAGACCTAAATAAAGAAAAATATAAAAGCAAATGCTTACAACGAAAAAGACAACGAAAAGGAAAATATGACATTTTAGACCAAGCCATGAACAAATGGTTTGATAAAATGATTGAAAAAAATGCAATAATCACCGGTCCGATACTACTCGAAAAGGCTGAACAATTTGCAATTCAACTTAGAGTTCCAGACTTCAACGCCAATAGTGGCTGGCTCCAACGTTGGAAAAAGCGTTCCAATATATCATTTACAAAGCTTCACGGAGAAAGTGGTTCCGCCGACACCGAGGCCGCTAGTAATTTTTTGGAATTAGTAGTGCCTGAGATTTTCGATAAATATGACCAGGAGAATATATACAACGCAGACGAAACGGGGCTTTATTATAAAGCTCTTCCTACTGGAACGAACGCAAGGAATGACCACGAAGTTAATGCTCAAAAAATTCCAAAAGATAGAGTAACTTTACTCTTTATGTGCAATGCGTCTGGCACAGACAAGTTAGTTTTTGCCATTGGAAAATACAAGCAGCCAAGATGTTTTCGAAATAAACAAATTCCAATCGCCTACAAATACAATAAAAAGGGATGGATGACAAGCAGCCTTTGGAGTGAATTAATAAAGGAAGTAAATGATTTAATGAAAACAAAAAAAAAGCAAATATTACTCCTGGTTGACAACGCCTCTTGTCACAGATTAGATTTTAAGCCGAGCAATATTGAAATCAAATTTTTGCCGGCCAATACGACAAGTCTTGTGCAACCCTTAGACCAAGGTATGCATGTTCGATATATGTAAAAAAAACAATTTTTTTTTACAAGTTGGCATTCTTTTTAAGGTATCATTCACTCATTTAAATCGCATTACCGCAAGTGCTTGGTAAGAAAACAAATTCTGGCCCTAGAAGTAGGAAATATGAAAAGTTTTTTGAGAGAAATAAACTTACTCGACGCTCTTGAAATTGTCAAACGATCTTGGTGGCTTGTCTTACCACAAACTATACAAAACTGTTTCAAAAAAGCTGGCATTTATGAAAGAAATAATGAGAACTTAGGTATCCAAACTAACTTATTTTTAGAACTAACATTTATCAAAGCAAGCTTATGTTTCAGACCTCTCAGAACCTGACGATTCTGTTGTTGAGATGCAAAGTAGTATCGACGAAGACTTTGAAAACGAAGAAAATTTAAACTGTTTCGGAGAGTTGCAAGATTGTGATATTTTAAATGACGTTCAGAGCGGTGATGAAAACGAAATCGAAGAGGAAGAAGAATGTGATCAAACGTCATCACCAACGCCGCCTACTAGGGCCGAAGCTTTGAGAGCTTTTTTTGTTCTAAAGGTTTATTTAAACAGCGATGAGGAATATGACAGCTACCTCGAAAAAATTGAAGATTTTCTCTTCAAACAAAGGGAGGAAGCTCTCACTCAAACCACCTTTGACCGATATTTAGAAGAAACTTAAGTTTCAATTATTTTGTAACTATGTGATACATACCTACCTAAAATCTGCTGGAGTAACTGCAGTATACATATTTATTATTTTTTGTTTTGCAATTAAAGTACTGTGAATTTTTTTGTTCTTTTTTTCAAATAAAATCAATTTATATTTTGTTGTTTAAAAATGAACGTTTTTTTCTAAAAGAACATTTTTTATAAGAAACTTCTGTTTCTTATATCCCTGTTTTTCTTATAAGAATCTTTTTTCTTATATCTTTTCTTTAGGATATAAGAAACACACGCTTATAAGAAACAAAAATTGTGGCATCTTGGAGTTTCTTATAAACGTCATTTACTGTATCAGCCATCTTTTAAATAAGGTGAATCCGGAGCTTAAAGAGACGCTGAAAGTCATGTGCTTGGAACTGCTGTTGTAAGTTTAGTTAAACTTAAGCTTGGTAGTGGGTTTAGTGCATTATCTTTCTTGAAAAGCCTTGCTCCTTTCAATTTGACTGAAATGCATACCACTCTTGTTTTGATGAAGGCGTAAAGGCCTTAAACCGTGGCCAAACCTTTACACTACATGTTTCTCAACTGAGTTATCTTTACGTCATAATGTGGTAGGAATCCCCCTTAATTTCATTCAGCATATTTCGATGACTGTAAATTTGTGACCTTTTCTTATAAAAAACTGCTCGTTCCAGAAACAATTTGATACGTACGAAATACTGTTACTTGCGAGTAACATTCGTACACTTACGTGGAATAAATAACTCGTCTGTTTGAAAGTGTCGGGCGTTCAAATTGCCCTTGCATGTTTACGCTTACACAAGGTTTTAAGCAATTTACTTACAAAATTCGAATAATGTTTATTTGTTACAAATTATGATGGTATCACAGTTTTTAAAAGTTTTCTATATAATTAGAAGCATTGACAACGTTTATCAGAATATAAATCAACTCTTCCTCATTGGAAAGTATTCTGGACAGATAATCTCAAATGGCACTGCTCTTAAAAGCAGCAAATTTTTCACTGAATTTGTATGTACATATGTACATCCATATTTTTGTTTACAATTTTTTCACATTTTTAAAGGAACTCTAATAATAGTGTAGATTTACGCCAGGGAAGTCCACTAAGGATTAGATGTTCACACAATATCGTTAGATGTTCAAAAAATATCTTGGACAATAATTAGGAGCTTTAAGTCAGCAGCTTGCATTGATCTTAAAATCGCCTTTGACAGCATTAACCTTGATGAGCAACATAAAGTCATATCTGGCTTAGGAAGCTTTGTCAAACTTGTCCGTCAGTTAAAGGAGAATGATTTTGATTGAATGAGGCCGGTTATGACTTCGCTGAAGGTTAAGTATCAAAAGAAGTCTAAATGTAAAAAAAATATGTGTTCTTATCAAAGAAGGACACACAACATCAGACACTCGGACGGAATCGAATGAAGCGGATTAAATTTTATTTTTGCTTGAGTGCAATCGTATGCTCCAAAACGTTTTTTTTTAAATAAACCCATTTCCTGACGCCTCAGTTTGAGCCTCTGAAATGCTTATAATTGTTATCCAAATTGGGTAAGAATATGGCCAAAATCGAATTGACAATTGCAAAATTCTGGAACACCAGAATTCAGATTAAACAACATATTACATGACACCTGCACTACCAGTCACTTATCCTCCACTACGAATATTTCCCTCGCTTGTCTCAACAAGTTCACTGTTAAGTGACCAAAAGAAATAAGACCTAAATATGTCAGACCAACAGTCATAAACCAGAAGAGACATAAAAAGAACAAAAAGTAATAAGCGTACTAACTGCCGAAGCATTTTTGCTTAAAGTAAGTTTGAAATAAAAAAATCGCTAATTTCAGCAAGTGGAACAGATCCCCAGTCGTTATATGTATTATTTTCAACACGCTGTTACTTAAGCCTTATTTTACTAAACCACTTCACAGACACACAATTTGTTGTTGCTCGTTGAGGCCGCTGTGATGTAAGATACATATAACAAAAAAGTGATCATAAAGTGTAATAACATCAAATGCCTTAAAAATGTAACCTGAATGAAAGAATCAAAGCAATTTAGCTTACGCATATCATGTTGTCCGGCAAACAGCTTCGTAGTGTAAATGGCCACTTTTTCTAATTTAAAGCGACCTTTACCAGGAAAATTCCCAATGTGAGATGAATTCACATCGGTAACTAAAAGAAATATTTTAATATGCTGTTAACACGGTTATTCGTTCAACATCAGTAACCATAATTTGGTTCGGTTTCTCGTTCACAATGAACGTGGATCTTATAGCAGATGTTTCCGATGACGCGTTTGAACGAAACGAATTTCATCAGCAGTCAGTTCGATTTAGTTAAAATTGACTACGGATGCCTCTCAGCCAGAAATACGATATTTATTAGATGCCATTCATACGAAATTCGACGAAAATTACTGTGCATAAATCTATCAGAACAACTATAACTCATACATAAGGTATGGGATCTTTGTGAAGTGAGAACTCCATGTTACAACTGCCAAGGAACTCGGCTTATCAAACACAAAATCAAACTGGACATCTTTTCCATTTGTGAATGCAGTACAAATTATTGCAAAAGATAAACTGGAACTTAAGGCCATTTGCAACCCTAAAAATTTTATGGAATATTTAGTCATCATTGTTAAGAAACGTTTTGCAGAAACAGTTCGCAAGCTTCGTGGAATTTTCGGTCGGAACCGGCTTTACCGGTGGCCTTAAAAGGATTAGACATAGAAGATCAAAGTATAAGTAAGATTTAATCCAATTAACAAAACCGGGTTGAATTACAATTCGATGGGAGATTTTTCGAAAGCCTCTTCTTAACAAATTTGATGTTTTAATGATTTTGCTCAGGTTTTATACACATGTACACACATTTGTATGTACATATATGAGAACATTTCTGATTCTTTTCCATTAAACTCCCTAAGATTGTAAAAAAATGTAAAGTGGATAATGTTGTAGATCAGTAAGGAAGTGAGATAGTGTCTCTACCCAATTACCTTAGCTTCGCGAATATTAAGAAGAGGATATTGAATTTCACAATCTGTTTCTCTTTTCCACACGTCTTAGATAAGCCAACACAGAGCGTACTGCGTTCAATTCTGTGTTGGCTTCTCTAAGACGTGTGGATTTTCAAAGATGATTATGCGACCAGACTAGTCGACTTTTCCAACTCCTTCAAAGCCCACAAGGAAAGCGATAGCTAAATGGATCCTAATTTTGCTTCAACTCTCGGAGGACGTGGGACTGAGGCTCAGTTTATGAATTTTCTTAGACCAGTTGCTGAAGCAACTTTATTTCCACGAAAAATGATGTTTAAGTATCGTAGTTTCTGCAACTCGTTTTGGAGATATTATTTCAATATATGTATATATCAAGATGAAAAATTTCTTATTGCGGAGGCTTGATACTATATAATAAATTACATTTTAATGGCTTCAGTCTTGCCATCGTCGAAATTCCATGCACTTCCAATGGAAGCCGATAAATGGTCCACCCTTCCGTTGATCCGTTGCATCAAAGTGCACTTATTACCTGTGCCCTCATTATCATGATATTAATTCACCTGACTAAGACAAACAATTAAAGCTGTAGAGTACTATAATTAAAACAACATTAAGAAAAAGTAACTATATTAGTCTTGATGGGTGGTGCTACTATCTGACTTTAATCTATTACATTTCCTTAGAAATCTTCAAAGATAACTGCCTAATAACGAACACTTCCACGGTGAATTCCCGAACTTTAAATTACTTAATTAGTAAGGATACTGTGATATATAATATCTTGCAACTTTTAATTACCAAGCTATAAACTATAAAATTGAAATTCTATGTAATTTTAAAAACTATAAAATTGGGTAAGAAAATATTTCTCAAACAGCCACAGCAATACGAGTACCCACTTATTACCAACTCTTATCTTTTTTTAGATAAGGATTTAGGCCAGGCAAAACGATAAAATGCTGAAAAGTTTAGAAAAGTCTAGATGAAATTTTCGCCCCTTAAAATTAAACTGCGCACAATGAAGAAGCAGCGTGATCCCATTGTAGATGATTAAGTTGTGTAAGGTGAAAGCTTATGTAAAAAAATACGAATTGTAAGGGCAAGTGTATGTTAAGTTTCAAATCGTCCTTGCCGGGTATCTGTGAATGGATTTTGATAAAATTCTATGAGAAAACTTAGGCTGATATGTTTATAGTCACGTTTGAAAATGATGAAATCAGATGAAGAAGGTGTAAGATGTAAGATAGATACGGGAATATGAACTTTTTAACACATATTACATCAACATTTGGTTCAACAAGTATATGCGTATTGGACTCCTTGACTTCCCTTGAATGGAAGTAGTCAGACTTCCAAGTTTTATTTTATGAGTTCGCTTGCAGGAGCAGCAAAAATATGTTGAATATGTTAGGTATTTCCAAAATGTCAAATATTGAGTTACCATCTAAAATGTTGTAAGCAGCTTTTGGAACTATATGGCGACAATCTCGTAGAAGTTATCAAAAAACTTTGGAGTCATTGCTATGACTTCAGCTCATTCACCTTACAGTCCTGACCTGGTACCTAGTGATTATAGCCTGTTCCCAAGTTTGAAAAAAGTCTTACGTGGAAAGCATTTTGCTGATAATGAATCATATCTATAGATGTAAGGAGTATATCCATGAAGATTATAATTAAAAAATTGAAATATTCTTACCTTTCCATCCCATTTCGCGAACATCAAAATCAAGCTTTCTTATTGGGACGCCCTTTATTTAAAGGGAAAAATAGTGCATTCATTTTGCCACTGTAAATGTTGTACATTCCAAACAATTCGTCCCAAAGAATACTGTCTTACAAGCAATAACATATGTCAGCTCAAGAATTTAGCCGAATTACCAGTCCACGCTCCTGCACCACTAAAATATTCTGCAAAAAAAATAGTAGGTATACACATGTTAATATGCCAGCATTTATCTCCAATAAATTTTTTTAATCTATTCGAACAAACTTCAAAACTGACTCACAAAACTAAGAGAAACTACTCAATTTACCTAGCATTCGCCCTTTGATTTGTACGAAAGGGATATAAATAATTACTTGCGAATGGCTATAACCAGAAGGATGAATGTTTTTAGAACCATTTCCGTTGATCTATCTTCTGACCTTACTGTTCAGTATAGTTGTGCTTAGTTCTCTTCCGCTCTAGTATTAAATTCGTAACCATAATCTAGGTTGCATTGTGACTCCATCTAAAACAAAAAAAAATTAATAAATATATAAAACGGAAGTATTCCACGCCAACGTATTGTTTCAGACTGCTTCTACACAGCAGGCATTATTATTATGGATATGTCTTCTATTCTATTAGCAATAACTCTCATTAAGAACCATTTTGACCTTTTGGAAGTTTTTTAACCAAAGACAAGTGAATTCGCTAAGAGTAACAAATCGTTCGTTCTAAAATCAAGTTTTTTTTTTCTTTACAGGTATTTATTTGTGTATAATGCTTTTGTTTATGTTCCAGTGATAAAGCTAATAAGCAATATAAATGCAAAATGCCGGTGTTTTTAAGTAAAAAGAAAAAAAAAGACAATAATAGGTGCCGCATGCAGAACAAATGAAAGCGAATTTGGAATATTTTGCAAAAAAAAAAAAAACATAATTTTGACGCAACGGGTCGGAACAGAAGATGTACAATAAATTTTGTTAAATAGACAGACATGGGAAACAGACTGAGTTTTGTTATCAAAATCTTTGAAATAAAATATTTTAGCCAAATGGTTATGAATTGCTAAATGAATTTATGAGGGACGTAAATAGCTATAGTGTTTACTTTCTTAGACATTATGCAATAACAGTTATTTTTTATATATCAAATTAAGTTGTAAAAAAGAGGATACAATTTATTTTACTTGGTAAATAAATAAGTTTGCATAACGAAGGTTTTAAATCGTGACGTAAATCCTACATTTTAAGGGTGATTTCAGAATTCCGTTTTAAAAAAAATGTATATATATGCGAGAAAAAGAACCTTCACAACCGTGCTACTTCGATTATTATTCGCTGTGGAGCTGTGTGAAATTACTAAATTATCTGATAAACCAGAAACAGTTGATCTAACAGTACCACATGGTCGCCATCGCCATTAAGTGACCCCAATTGAACAATTTTGAAAAATTTCACTATTGAGAATTCCGAGCGATAAGCATAACTTCCTCGTTGAGCACACTGTGATATTCGGAGCCAAAAACAATTTCTTCTAAAGTCAAGATGAAATAAGATATTTTAACACTATCTATGGTGTGGAATTTTGGTGGTTTTATGCAAATCTTTTTGAGATCGACTCATCTACATATAAAATATACATACGTCGACATTTAAATGAACAAATGCGGAACCGTTTAAACTGTAAAGCCGCATATTAAAAGATGGATACATAACTGATGTCTATGCAATGAATTTGTTTTTCAAACGTCAGTAATACTAAAATAAGTACGTATGAGTAGGCATTCTTACATATTTTAGTTCATATGATGAATGCAAGACGACACAACAGAATACGAAACCGACTCAAATATTCATTAGTAGAAGCTCTGATTGAGATGTTGCCAACAATCTTAATTCCAGCTATGCCTTAAGCGCTGTGAATAATTCTCATAAATTCTTCTATGCACATATGTTCATATTTGAGAACATGGTAAGAGTTATTAACTATGTTTGATACCGCTTGGAATTGGGTTGTTTGCGAGTGTGCAACATCTTAATTTTCACTGTCAGCATATTTACAACAATAATTCCATGTATTGTATACGGAAAATTAAATAAATTATATGACTAATTGGCGCCGTGGCTCAAGTGGTTAGTGCGTTGGATCGCTGAGCGTAAGGTTCGAGGTTCGAATCCCAGAGAACACCAAAAAGTTTTTCACGGTTCCACCTCTCGCGAATGTCTGACAAACGTCCGAGAGTATAACTGTCAAGAGAAAGCTTCTCAATTTGCCTTTCGTATATGGCTCTAAACTGTAGGGCCCTTCCATTTGTGTGAAAGATATAACACGCACAACACGAATGGTTGCGAGAAGTTGGGGCCTGGACCACATACGGTCTGTTGCGCCAAGAATTTGTATTTTTTTATATGACTAATTGAACAAAATATAAGGGGAAAAACTAGTTGACGTTTGTAACATTGTCTGTCAACAAAAAGTGTATCCTTTCCTCTGCAACCACTGTTTGTCAGTGATTCTATTCTTTCGCCAAGAAAAACATTAAAAAAATTTACACAAAAATTGCATTGTTAATATGTGCATATGCTTTCACTAATTAATAACAAAGCAACCCAAATAATCTTAATTATCATTGCGTTTAATAATAAACTGAAAGTGAACGTCAATAGCATCGCATACAAGCAGATGCACGAAAGAAAAAAAATCTTACCAAATCATTAATACTGCTTTTAATTTAATTAACATATTAACTGGAATGAAAACTTTTGCAGTTGTTATGTCACCAAAGACCTTTGCCGAAAAAGTGCAAAAAATTTCATATCATGCTTTCTGATTGGTTATGCGATACATCTTTTGTAATTGTTTTATATCGAAATGGATGACAGCTTAGAATGAATAGCCTTATCAAAATCATAAGTTAATGCCAAAAATAAGTTCCAAAACAATAACTTAGAAAATAACGGCTGTAGAGTATGATAATAAATAAAACTGTGCACATTTGAAATAACTAAATTGTCCAGTTGATGCGATATCTATTACCACACACTTCGTAACGCATAATTGGATTTGAATTCATCATGAATTTATTGGAACAAAAATTTATACTTTTGTGTGTATCATAACTCGCATAATATGCTAACGAAAACTAATCCGCAAATGAAAGAAAGTCGCCATTTGAAATTTATTTGATGAAATAAAAAATTGAAACAATAGTTGGAAAATGAATAGTGGTGTTAGGCTTCCGTCTTTTGTTTCTATTACTAATTGACAGACGGGAGAATGTGAAGAATGTATTATCAACCCGAGTTATTTATTATCGACAAATACACACTAGACAATAAAACAACCTTTGGAAAGTTACTTCGTGGTAGGTTTTCATAACCTATAGAAAATCTATTACTAAATATTTAAATGGAAATGATTCATGTGATATAAGTCAAAATCGGATCTTATCTGTCAAATTTGAAACAGGCGATATGCATAGTTGTTGGATTGAAGTGTGTTTTGTTCCGCTTTGAATTGTTTGTTGTCGTGATTAATTGACTTTTGCAAATTAATTTGCCTGGCCTAACAGATTTCTAATGCTTAAGGGTATGAAACGTGTGCGAAAAATATTAAAAATCTGTGTTTTAATTTACCACATTCTGCTCTATGGTTTGATTGAAGATTTTTTTTTTTAAATTCAAATGACATAAAATTAAGTCCGCTGAAATGTTGCTTGAAAACATTTCAGTACCGCATCCAGTGAGGATGCCAAATCTATAATTTGTGATGTTTAAATTAATTTTGCCTACATATCCTTTTAACTTCCCAATTTGCTTTTCGGTTATGGTTTAAACTGTATGTCCTTTCCATTCATTCGAAAAGACACGCACAACACGAATGGTGGCGAGAAACTAGGCCACAAAAATCGATCTGTTGAGGCATATATTTGTATGAAAGGGTAAATATTTTAAAGACACTAACGAGACCGCGCCCGCCATTTTTACCTACTAAAATAACTTCCTTCTCCTCGTCAAAATATCAGTTATCTCCACACTGTGCTACGTCAACTACTTCGAAATGGGGTGTATAGTATTCATTCCCTGTTCTTTCCTACGTCTAGAACTGGCCTCCTTCTACTAGCCTCCTTCATCTATGTATATCCTCTTAGAATATTCAATAGTTCATATGCATCTCTAGCGCATGTTCATTAGGGTCTCCATTTCTGGACAGCCGTGATTTTTAAGTTAGCTCAGATAAGTATGTTTAAATTGCTATTGTCCAAAGAAATTTCACCCTAGAGACTTATAGTCTCGGATGCAACGTGAGACTTGTACTAATAGCATCCACATAGATACTAGTTCCTAAATTTTTTTCCAAGAGTACTTTACCCAAAGCAAGCGTGCAACATGAGGATTCAATTCATCACTCTGAACCCATGACAGCCGCAAACAACTTTCTCTGATAAAAACATCTCCGGTTTGGTATCACTTTACTTCAAAGACATCTTTGAATTTTGTGCATTTTCCTTGATCACTCAACTTAGAAGATCTGACTAACTGAATTAAATCAAGAAGCCAACGTGCTTAACAAAACTATTTGCAAGAAATTAACGAGATATCAAAATGTTTAGCTGTACAAGAAGCATCTTCATTATACCCCCGCATACATATTTATGCATGTATGTATGTACGCACATACATATATGTAAAGCAACTCCAGGTTTTGCAATCAATCCTAGGAGACCATTAGATAAAAGATATCACCGCATCTTTTGCGGTTCTACCTCTTTACCTGATTACCTCACGGTTCTGCATTCATTGATACCAATAAAAGGATATCAGTCAAATCTACCTCGAACAAAAAAAAAACATTTTTTACTGTGTATTCTCACAAGGCTCCATGAAGTAAAACGACCAAACGATCGCAAAATCACGGTGCAGCACATAAATCATTCAGTCATACCTCATACCAACGACCAAAACAAAACATAACTCAGAACCAGCAAAACCGCTTATAGTGCGGCCTACAAAAAGAACTAGGGCAAACCAAACATTCACACATATTCACCAGCATAATCACCAATGGCTCAACTTTCGATCTCGATTAACAGCCAGTTGAGGTCTGAGTGTCTCCCTCCACCTAACGAGCTGCTCGTTTTGAACGAGTTGACGGTAATCGTGCTGTAATACCTTACTAACCGTTATGCATCCGTATGTGTGTACACACTAAGCAGACACCAGAGAATGAAATTAAATTCCGATCCCAGTGACTAGTAGCTTTTCACTTTTCTCCCAAAAATCACTCCTACTTTGCGTGTGCTTGGCTCTCTGAGTTGTCTGCGCTGCACCTGTTGCGCAGGTTTCATAAACTTACTCTTAAATTTGAATATCGTACGGTATAACGGAACTCATATCGACGGAATAATCAACGCTCTTTCCCCATTGATCATTTTGGTTTCTCTCTCGCTCTCTTTTTAAAATGCATGTGATGTAGTGAGACATTTGAAAGCTTTATTCACATCTTGATTGGCAGCTAACCGCTCCTATCAGCCAAAATAGCGGATATTGCACACACATACGAGTAGTCATGCACAAGCAACGAGTACTTTACATTTACATTGAAAGAAAAAAGCTGAACCATAAAGAAAATTATAGCTCAAGAAAAACTCACAGGCCAAGAGGCTTATATTTGTAATGGTATTGGTTGACGATGGCAGAGTAAAAGGCTTATAGAGTGATCTTCGAATTCTTGTGTGCTACTGCTACTGCTGCTGCAATTCGAAGTTGGAAATTTCTTTGCACGATCTCTGCAGTTGGCTTTTTCAACTTCATTCATTCAGAAGGTTTTAAATAACCGTTCAGCGTTAAAGTTTACTTCAGTTTGGTGCTTAGACGCGGCTCGCGAATTTCTTATTTCGCGCAAAACTGGCTGGCTTAAAAAAAAAATAAAAAATACACAAAATAATTAAATTTGAATTAGTAAATATCGTTAGTCTTTCGATAGTAGCATTCGAATGTGTTGAACATATCCTGTGGATTTTTTCTTCCCTATTACCGAACCGACTTGGTTTTTAGTTTAAAAGAATATTCGACTGTGTTTTGTAGTTGATCTCTGGATGCTTACCCAAATGTTGATTATGTGGTTTTTATAAAAGATTTTTCTCAACAAATAATACAACAAAAGGGTGTTAAAATTTTTCAAGTGTTAACAAATAAAAATTAAACGAAGGATCAAGGAAAACGATTGATTTATCTTTTGGAGAAAAAGAAACCATCGCAAAAAACATCATTAGCCACATCATGTGTGTGAAGTGGAAATTAAACATTGGATTGAGTATCTTTCCTCTTATCGTAATAGTACTATTGGATATTCAACATTTAGCAAGTGCCGTACGTGTTGGATCAACAGTTAAAGGTAAGAGACTAGACAATTTAATGGATTTTTCTTAAATGAGTCCTGTCCGCTGTGTCAAATTGTAGAGGCGACATATGTACATATAGAATTAATTGTAATTCTTAGTCAGGAGCAGTATGGTTAAGAGTACAGACCCCAATTTTAAAGAACAGCTTTTTTTAAAAATTTACGATTTATCGTGCATCAAAATTCATAAAACGATACTTATAAATTCTATTTACATAGCTTCTGAAACACTTTTGAATATATTCTAAGATGGTCTCTAGAAAGATGTTTTTAACATTTTTTTGCGAATCACCATTAGGTTGCGATTGATAGACTCAAATATACGACTCGTAAAAGTTTAATTTATTTATTTTTGACTTAAAAAAAACAGTCATTCAATTTGTAGAAGTACGAATATAACTTAAACTCCAAACGAATAAAACCTTGAATGGTTCGGAGTTGGATGACTTCAGGAACAAGAAATTCTTTATTTTTTGACATAGATATATTTGCATTTTATACTGTTCAAATATCACAAGAGTGTCACTAATTTCACGCTGTTTTTCCTATTTTAAATTTATATACCACTGCCAATTAATTGAACTTTTATTTCCTGATTTTTATTGCGGAAATATTTTAACTTTTATTTCATACTGTAGACACAAAACCATCCAAAACAGTCTGTATCTTCTTAGGGCTTTTGAAATTTAGAGCAGGATTAAAGTTGCGACAGTTGTATTAATGGTGCAATTCAAAACTTTGTTTTAATAATAATACAAATTAAATGATGATAATACAAATTAAATGATTATCTCAACAAAATAAAATTCTGAAAGGATCATGACATGAAAGAGATAAAAGACTTGTTTGTTTCTAACTTTGTGATTTGTACATGTGATTATCTATATACATAGTTTAAGTCCGTATTCGAAAGACGAAATTGAGACAGTTATTTTCTCAGGACAGTTATTTTTTACGGACGCTTGTCAGGAATTCGCAAGGGGAGTGACTGTAAAACAACTGTTGATTGTTTTCTGTAATTAGAACTCCGAACCTAGTAAGCGAGACTCCAGTGCACAAAACCACCAAGCCAATGCATGCACAAGTATCGGCAAGGCTTGTATCTTAGTTAGTTCATGCTTAGTTCAAAAAAAAAAAAAAAAAAACAAACGCTTGGAATTCCAGGGAATCTCTATTATACATTAAGAGATGTTCAGCTTCAGGATGTTTCTGGACTTGTAAAAATCTTATTTATAACACTGAGGATCAATCTCCTATTTCTCTTCACCACAATGTCTAGCAATTATAAAAATTATATTTTTTATTCTCTTGATTGAGAGAACTAAAGTTTTTTTATGAAAATGGTATCAGAAGGGGCCAATTCTTAGACCACAACGTAAAGTAAATGCACACATATTTTTTAACCCATCATGTGATGCGATGAAATTTGGAAGATTTTAAAGTCAAAGATGTAACAAATTGTTAACATTCGTTGAACAAATGTGTTCACACTATATCTCTCTTTCCATCAGAAAAAAATAAAAGAACGTGAGAATTATGAGTATATCCGAATTCTCCAAACATATACAGTTGTCGAAAATATAAAACAATTTTGGGGTATTTTTTTACCGCACCATATCCTTCTTCCCCCAACGCAACGCAAAGGCCGAAAAGTCACCACCGGATCCTCATTGGAGAAGTTTTTCACCCCGAAAACGAGAAAGCGCCTGTTCTGGCAGAGGATAAATTTTCAAATAAAAATGTGTTGGCCAAGCACAAACTTGATTTAATTCTCTTATTTTTGCATGGAACGCTGAAACCAACGTTCCCATCATTGTTTTTTTTATTGTGAGAAATATCGAGTGAGATAGCTTCTAATCAAAAGCAATTAAAAGGAAAACCAAAGGAATTCATATTCTTCCTCTTCAACCGTTTTCCGCCTTTTCCTAAGCTGTCACCATTTGTCATCTTTAAACTACCATAGTTGCCGCGGATAACACCGCATAAATTAGTAGTGTATCCAGCAATGCATATAAATCATATAGAAAGTGTGTTAACTAAATAATTTTTAAAGCCAATTTAAGCAAAGACGGAAAACTACTGGAAGATTTTGTCTTCAAAGCTAAATGGGCGTGGTTGTAAGAAATTATGATTTATGAGGTAAATTCGTGCAAAAAAAGTGCAGCACTTAATGTAAAAATAGCTACACAGAGGTAAAATTAAATGCGAAAAGAGCGCCCACTAGACCATAGAGGCGTGGTTTTACTGAGATGCATTCAATATTTTCCAAAATCTCCTTTCACGAATTAATTATAATCTTTCAATTTACACGTCATTTATTGCTTGCAACTGTATTGGATATGAATTAGTAAAAATAATAATAAAACCTATGTAATTTGTCAGCTAATGCATCTATAAATTGGAAGTTGCAATTAGGTATTTAAATTTTGAATGAAATAGCGTCTAGTTCGCACTGATGGTTTTTTAAATGCTGTAATGTTTGGTTTTCCTTAAGCCGTTTGCAGCACTTATCAACATTATTGCGTCAGTTCGCAATAAGCTCTTTTTTAACACGCAGTGAGAAGGACTCACTGCGTCAGTTATTTTTAGTTTATGAATTAAAATCATTAATTTTTAAAAACGTTTATTTCGTTGTAAAGTACAAATGCTGCGTTAAAGCAGCGAATAAAATGTCGAGATGTGGGACCGTGAAAAAAACTTTTTAGTGCTTTCTGGGACTCAAACGTCGAACCTCCCGCTCAGTAATCCAACGCACTAATCACTTGAGCCACGGCACCCAAATTTCCAAACATTTTTACATTATTGTAGTTTTTGGCAATAGCACGCTGGACCTGTTCAGGAATATTTTGTCGTTGTTTAGCACTCACATGCGACTTCCAAAAACACCTAAAAGAAGAGGTCATGTGGTGTCAAATCATATCATCACAAGAGCTGGAAATTTTTTCCTGCAGCAATTTAATTGCTTCGTGTTGCGGGTTCCACAGTCCTGCTCGGACCACATGTCTTCAAAATCTTTCAAATTTATCGTTCACTAGCTTAAGTTCCCTGAACCAATCTTCCCTTCCCTTAAAATGGTATTCGAGTTTGAGTTCTTGACTTGGGTTGGATCTTTTACTCATGCCGGTGCAGATATTTCGTGAGAATATAATGTTTCATGCTTCTTGGAACTACTTATTATTATTAATGTTGACGTTTCAGTAATACTGGGGTTCCAGTACCATTTTCTCTCATTGCCGCTATGTTTAAGCTGCCTTAAGTCATATGAATGACTTGTTGCTCATCTGAAATTGAATTGATGAATTATTTGCAGCGTTTGCGGCTTAAAAATTTGCAAACCACCATGGTTTGACATTGTTAAAGAAAAACTTGTTAAAGCTCAAGCTATGTATTTAAAAATGTCTTAAGCGATATCGACATGTTCGATTTGATGGAGTCATTATTCCTCGCCAAGCTCACACGTATTTTACAATTTTTCTCACATGTAATTTCTACGTACATATGTACATATACACTTTATTGATTGAATAATTTTATAGCTTATCTTGTGAAACTCGCATGGTATTATTAGTGCCTCCAAACTCGTAATTGCCACCCCTATATCTCCTTGAATTCTTCACTCACTGACAGATGCTAACTTATTCGTTTGCAACATAAATATTTTTTCCAGAAAAACATCATTCCATGAGTAAATGAATAAATTCTACTTCTTTCTCATTTGTTTCCTTGCTGTTAAATAACTTTTAATGTTCCATGCTTTAAATAACATATAAACTGCGGTAGTTAAGGACAACTAGTTAATAAAATGACTTATTCCCGTATCAACATTTGCAAGAAATAGCAAATTAAATTCATTATGCAAATATTTGATCAGTCTGTCAATATAAAGAAATATAAAAATCGTTTTAATTGGACACAGATATGATCACTTAACTCTCTGTTTTTCTAATCTAATGTCTCTCGGATCAGTGTGGCCTTTTAAATTAACGCATGAAGGCGGGTTTTCAGTGGTTTATCACTGGAGCCATTAGTGGAGTAAATGCAATGAGTGTGCATAACGTTATGAAGTTGCACTTACTTGAATAAAATTATGCTACATATGTGTTAATAGCAGTATGAAATAAAAACACATTTATTCACTTTGTTAAGCTATGTTCGTTACTAGAAACCGGTCTGAGTAATATGCTTTGCGGACACTTAATCAGTAATCTCTGCTACTGTATTTGAATATTTTATATTATTTATAGTGTCATTCGATTTTATATTTTGTTTTTTGATAATTTTAAAACATTTTCGTGAGTCGACTGTTTTTAAGTCACAACAGTGTGAATTCTGACTCAAACAATTTCTGACTGAAAATAACCCTACAATTCTGTCTGCATAGAAACATTTACTTATTTACATCGCTGAGTCTTGTTTCCATATCAGTCGAACACATGCGGTACTGATTATTTTTACTCCTTGCACGATGTCGCTTTGTGTTTGGTGTACAGATGGATTCCTAACGTTGCCGATATTATACACGAATTCTGGTACTACCATCGAGCCTTCAAATTGATACAGAACGTATGTATTTCGTTAAGCAATAGCTGTCATAACATTGTGATCGATCACGTATCATAATCACAGCAAACGTATAATAGATCGCTTCTAAGACGTCGGCTAATGATCGATTTGGCACGACGTTGCTGGTATACCTTTTTACACCAAGTTGACTCGGTAGTAGGGCTTGTGTTCAAACATAGCATATGGCATACATATGGCAAGTGGCAAGCTCCTTCTCCATTATTAGTAGAGCACACGTTGATTCATAAAAATATAGCAGAGCTCTTCGTCATTATTGCCTATCTTCTGCAGCTCTATCCTTCGAAGCTGTCGTTTTTTTCTCAAATCACAGTCCCATTTTGTCATACCTGAGTGTTTGATCGTATTTTAAATCTAGACGGTATGATTCAGTCAAGTGACAGATCGTGCGTACGTATGGACTTCTCCGGATCACTTGGCGGTTGTCACTCTGACAACATCATTCATCATATTACCTCGCTCATTTTTAATATCTTCATTCTTACTTTTCAGAAACTAAATTACAGTGTTTGCTTGTGACTCGGCCAGTGTTAGTTCGAGCCCCGTGAGGGGTCTAACATTACAGTTCAATAAACCTTCACCTATTACAAAAGGTCACTGCCTGGTGCTACATAGACCGAATAGAGTCTGAGTACTTCTGGAATTTGATCGCATTTTTACAAAAAAATCGGCTAAGCCCAAACTTAGCAATGTAAGCACTAAGAGTTCAGCATTTAAGGATAAAGTAGCAGCATATTTTCCATTCATCCTTCTCGATCGTTCATCGCATTCGCCGAAGATAAGAAATTGAAGCGTAAGAAATTCGGAGAAAAAAAAAATAAAAAATGTATCAATGCTTCATCAGACATCGCATAATATGAAAAGAAAGGTTGGCGTCCTGCAAAACATCCCTTTTTCTGGGTTATAAAGTTTCTAAAGTTGAAGTAGTAGCTGATTCTGAAAGTAAAGCGTCGTCGAATCTCCATTATTTTATCATTTGTGGAGTTAATTTTTAATACATCCCGGGCTTAAATTTAACTTGGATTCTATTTTGATATTTTGATTGCTCCTTCTAAATCGAAACATCCATCGTTTTGCACTGCAGCAGTCGCAAATGTACGTCTCCTATGAATGCCATACACTTTTCATCGATTTGTTTCAGCACCGCACTCGATTCACTAGTCGTTAGTATTTCGTACTTTCTTGATTGAAACGGCAATAACGAAAGTTTTTCGCTCAAAACTTACATACACGAATAAGAAAGGACAAACCCGTTTCACACTCCTTCCATTAGATCGATTCTCCACTAAAACCTGTATTCAGCCTCGAATTCATTCCCTTAACATCCATTGCCGACATTCTTCCAGGGAAAATCATTTACTTCTCAATACCATCTGAAACAAAAAAAAAATACTGAAGTGTAAGGTTCATCTGCTTCTTAAATTTTGCAATCTCTGCGTTAATTAACAAAGTAAACAGTTTTAAGCCTAGTTTGTTTCTAGAAATACCAGCATTAATACTGGTATTACTGGTATGTCGTCTTTCAAATATCTATCAATATATCGTCAAGCTTTAAGCTTCTGTTTTTTTTATTTTATTCAAGCCATATTAAATAAAATTCCTAAGGTTCCGAGGTCTTCAAAAAAAATACAAATCCCGGCTTGTACTTTTTTAATTGTTTTGTGGCAGAAATTATTAACTGACATCATATATACAAAACCTTATAACAACATCAATAAAAACCTCATCCAAGCCGGTTTATATTGTTGGATTTTTCTTTTAGCCGATGGTTATTTCATACTTTGATTAGAATCTTTAATAAACAATCATTTCGTTTCGTTTTTATAAATTGATATTAATTGTCTGTTGATGATGGGATTATTTTTTCTTTACTTTTTTTTAACGTTCACAGACGTGTCAAGATTTTTTTTTTAATTTAATTCAAGAAATACTTTCACTGTCTATGGAAAAAATAATAATATAAAATATAAAAGCTATGATGAAATACAAAACAGAAAGCTTTTATTAACTGATCGGGTACATAGTTACATATTGTAGAACAAGAGACAAACTGGAAGAGGATAGTAATTAACGCAATAAATATTAATAACAGTAATTTTTCTAATTGGTCCAATACAATCAAACTAGAACTTTACTAAGCTACAATAACACAAAAGATACTAGCTGTTAAAAGCTTTGTAAGTAGGCTAACGTACTTATTTCCTTAAAAAAAAAAATATGCAAGCGAATATATCAAATATTAAAACCATAAAACGCTAGAATTCCGTGGAATAACATCGCACAATTGAACTTCAACAAAAGAAAAAGTTTCATTACCAACTCGCAAATCATTAGGTAATTCAAAATCGTAATCGAGTTCGTTGTACTATGAATTGTTACCTTATTAAGGTTCCACTGCCTGTCTATCTATCATTAGAGAAATACTCCTGTTTTCTTTCACCTTTCCACAATTGGTGACTAACGAGACAACACCCATTACCAGCCATACGACAACACAACTAAATCCGGCTCGTAGATATTGAAAACTTGATTTTCATGCATAGATACTTATCTGTATCGCAAAACTGATCCAATTTTAAGAGAAAAAGAGCAATTGCTCGAATAGAGGCATCGCCAAGGCGATATATATGTGCAAATGCTCAATTTATTCTGCTTCATTTCTGTAATACCCTATTCTAAGCGTGGATGGGTATGAATATCTCCATTGGCAATCGAATTTATATAGTGTGGGCCATCTGCTGGCATATTTACTGAAAATTATTTAAATTTAATGACCGCAACGGCTGGCTTGGAAGTAATCCATCGTGACAACCGATTTTCATAGAATATTGTCGATTGTTTGCTAAGCCAAAAAGTAGCCTTATTTGGATAATTTAGTAACGTTGTTCAAACAAAAGTCAATTGACTACGCTATACTTAACATAAATATCAGAAAAAAATGGTTATAATTTGAAGTTAATTTTGTTACCGCCATTAAATATTTTTTTTCATTTTTCCGAAAACCAATTTCAATTTAAGTTAAACCAGACTTCAAAAAACTTGTTATTATCCAACTGTTAAGATCTAGGTCCAGACAAACTGCAACCAACACATGAGCGTTATGCACTCTCCTTCTTTAGTTATACAATTTGGAAAAGCAGGCACAAAGTTCTTGCAGATCGCATGTCTCGAAGTCCTTAAATTGAATTTAGAACCTAAACGCACCCTGGACAAAATATAAATACAAATAATTGGTGCCACAAACGGTATGTAGTCCAAGGCCCAGCTTCCCGCCACCATTCGTGTTATGCGTTCGTACTCGGATTTCATTTGAAATAAGTATGAAGGAGCCCAGGACGACACAAACTGGTGACTTTCCTACACCAATTGAGTTACAAGACAGAAATGTGAAGAAATTCTAAAATTGATTTCCTTAGCACATTAGCAATAGTACACTTGTGTCAGGGCAAACACTGACTTTCGGAGTAAATCGTTTTACACATTTATTTCATAGTACATACCGCTATCTACGGTTTTTGGCTTTTCAAAACATGTTGAAATAATCGCAAACTCCGGCCCTAGCGTACGGGTTAGCACTTAGTACTCAATTCTTCAGAAATACATATCTAATTCCCTATAACAGTTTTTCCTGCATGTTTTTTTCCTGACTTCTTTCCTTTGATCATGGCAAAGCTGCCGCCTAATGTGGCTCTTGGGTATTTCTTGCATCCCAGTAACCCAGTTTTCCAGCAGCCTCTTTTAAATGTGATTAAAATACTTTTACTGGAAATCCAAACGCACTCTTTTAACAGGAACGCCGTTTACGCGCGTTTGTACATTCCCAAACGTGTTATATCCAAGAATATTTTATTGAAAGATTATTCATTGAATTGCTGCTGTCTTTAGACCACACTTTTCTACCAGAAGTTTGACAAAATAAGCAATACATAGAAAATGAAAACCTCAAGACTGGTTTTGTGATAAACACAACTTACTCGTAAACTCGTAATATAGAATCAGAATGGATACACAGCCAAAGAGTTTCACAAAAACAAAACTTAACTGTAAATGAATGGTAAGGTTTTTTGACTTTATCACATGAACGAATCTTTTTAGTTGTCAATCGATTGATATCTTTTTAGGTTAAAATCTAGAAACAAGAAAGAAAAATATACATATATCTGATTACCTGGGGCTTTACTTATAAAAGTGCAGACAATGAGCAACTTATTTACGATTAAAGGCAATTACCACTTGAGGTCAACTCAATATATTGTTAAGTGGTATAAGGTACGTTTTCGTAATAGTGCCATTAAAAAGTCAGGAACTTAAATTGCTTAGTCTACTTAAGCGACTCGTGTTATATGTAAGTCCTATACAGTTAACCAATTGCAACAAAATATTACGTAATTAACATGTGTGTTTGAATTGAAATACCCACCCAATTAGCGAACATAGTTTAGTAGCCTATAGTATGTCGGTAATTAAATCACAACATTTAAGTGCATTACAGTCTATCAAAGTGATGACTAAATTATTGCAAAATTTTGAATATGTAGAAATATTCCTACATGAGTATGTAGTAAAGTGCTTATGCATCCAGATGGCAATAGTTTGAATCCGTTGCTAGGACTCAAATTCTATTCACAACGAATCATATTTCAATCCACTACTTTCATCTAAATACAAATACAAATATCTACTGCAACAGGCCGGACTCGCGGATGTTTGTGGGACATTCGCTAGCGATGAGACCGTGAAAAACCTTTTTGGTGTTTCTTGTATTCGAATCGAACCCTTTGCTTAGTAGTTCAATGCACTAACCACGGAGCCATGCTGCCCCTTCTAAATGATTTCAGTAACTAAACAATTAAAGCGTGATCGTACAAATTTTGTTGGTCAAAAATTCCCTCCATATCTTGGGATTTTAGATGCCAATAAAAATTATCAAATTATCCATGACTATTTAATGGGGATGGATTGCTTCGATTTAAACGCTCAAACTACCCGTTCTAACAAGTTCTACTATAGCACACATTTGCTTGGATGCGTGGAATGGCTTAACAAATAGTGCATTTGAACACTAAAGGATATATATTTAAGAAAACTCTCATTGGACGTCTTTTTTGTGCTCCTCACCTGAATAATAGTCTATGGATTCCATACAGCGTCCTTCGCCTATCAGTTTCAAGTAAGTAATGCTTAAAATACGTTGGCTTGGTTGGCTTGGTAACCCAACTTCGGAGTACATTGGTAAGCGTTTGTGGCTCTAATTTTCGAACAAATCGAAGGTTGTTTTTCTTAGACAATCATTTGTGTGGATTTAACAGTTCTCGACACAAAAACAGTCCAACAACGGGGTCGAATCTCTGCTGCACGTTAGCGAAGGCACTTCTCCGAAATTGCTAATAATATGATTACCGAATTCTGTGTACAAATGATTGATTGTTTAACGAATATTGTGCCATGCCGCACCATCCTGCTGTGCCCAAAGCCCATCCAAGTCCCAATAGTAGTTGCCTCGTCCGAAAAATTGATTTTGTAGATGATTAGATGGATAGAAATCATAAATATTTCAATGTAATGAATTTTCTTTAAAAATTTCCTCCACCATCCGCTGAAAAGGCTTTATTTCGAACAATTTTTTTTTTTGAATTTTGCAAAGTTTCTGCAACACTGCATTCTGTTTCGAAATAATTTTTAATGTTTTTCAGCGTTATTCAAGCGTTATTACCTAGAATTTGGCGATGTATACCTGTTAATATTTCAGGAGCATCGAAATAACATGCACTTGAAAAACCAGCCCACCCTAAGTAGGTTCACTTGGACACCAGTGCCATTAAAATTCATTCAGAAATGTTTGAGCTAGGTAGCTGACAAGAACGACCTAGAGTTTTCGCAACCTTTCCTCTTATACATACCTATTTCACACGTCATCCAATTTTGCAGTTTTAAGACGAAACTTGAACCCTCTTCAATGGTTCTTGAGATGGACTTAGATACTTAGCCTCCTCATAGAAAGTGCGTTTATACTTTCGTAAGCTACCAATATACTGGTATGAAAGTTGAGTACCCAACTTAGGCGTTCTTTATTATTGCCAAAAGAACTAAACTTTAAAACTGATAAAATCATGAGACTGGCCATTGTCATGGAAGCAATATTCTAAATTTTACATATCTACAAGTCAATGAAGTAGCACAAAGCATCTGCCCGCAAAATCTTGATTTCGAAGATCCCACGATGGCGAAATTATAAAACAGAGACAAAAAATAATAACTGGAGGCGAACTGTATGTAAGAAACTTTTTGCTTGCCAAAAATGTTCAAAAATGTATGATCAGAAGTTAACATTTAAGACTCGAGGTGTACTCGTATGTACATATGTAAAATGTTTTTTTTTTCATAAATGCGTTGACAAATATTCTCATAAAGTATTACTAAAATTTTTTTTTTTTTTTGTTTTAGTAATTTTTAGAATTTTAAATTGTAATATGAGAGGCAATTACTGTATATTTTCATATGTTTTACATGAAAATTAAATAAGAATGAGATTTACAGATAATTCAAAAGAAATGGAAAAAAAGCTTTTGAACTTTCCGTGTCCCCTCCATCAAAACACAGAGTTAAACACATCTATTTAGCACGAATTAAGCTGTGCACCTGCTTTATTTATTAATTACTTCAGTCAATTTATGTTCCATCAATTGCACTTTTATCCTCAATAAAAATCGACATCAAATGGTTCCATTTAAGTGTTTCCCCTTTCTCTCAAATGACTGAAAGTTCATTTACATGAAACATCTCGAATCGCATTTAAATGAGGTAAGCAATAACTAACCAATTCCATTTCCAACAGCTGGTTCCAATAGCATTTGTTTGAGAAATATAATTGCAACTGATCCGGTAATTAATCCATTGCACAAATGGTATGTCAACAAAGCACTTTGACTCAGCCTTGGAGGGGTGGTAAGTTAAGCCTAGAACGTTGAGATCTATGTGCTCACCATATTGCTATTTCCCCTTCTTGCGGCGTATCTTTCAAAATCTGTAACAATCTGCTTGATCTAAGCAGTTACATGGAAAATTCTAACGTGGGAAAGCAGAAAACAGGTGCCTACCATGTCTCATATTACTCATACGTTTGCAACCACAAATTACGTCTCCTTTACGAGCCCTACTTTGTGATTTATTGGGAAGCATCATTCAAGGAAAGATTATGAAATGCTTCTAAGAGCGGCCCTTTAATCGTGTGTGACTTTTCAAAATACGAGTATCTACACGGGAAATTTGTTTTTTTTTTTTTTTATTATTTCCTGAATGTTTTAATGGAAGCCCGCGTGAATCGGCTCACATTTCCATACTAAGGCAAATACCAATATGAGTAATACTATGCACGCTTACACCGACTAAATAGGAAACGATTAAACTTTCCCAGCCAATCGATTGATTTTAATTCAGAAACAGTGTGAAGCGTGAAGGGAATAACAGACAGAAGTGCGAAGTGAACCGCAAGTTTCTGAATTAATGTGGTAGCCAAGTTGTAAAAGGTGTTTTATTTTTATTTATTTTTATTGGCATTTCCTTTTCCTTTTGATGGAGTTTTCCTTTTTTGAAAAGCAGACATCTTTTCGTTGATCTGAACGTGTTGTCTGTTTATTAGTGGATTTCGCTGGAGAGTGATAAGCGTTTCATAATGTTTCCATTTTCGGTAAAAAAAATGTCTTTCGAAAATTTAAGCCCGTTTTCAAAACAGAAATGCTGATGAGACGGTCAAGGCCACTTGACTTCTTAAACATGAAAAACAACCTTTAAGCAATAATTTAAACAATTAACTCTTTCTTACGAAGACATAGTGCTCATGCAATCTTTATAATCGCTATAAAATACCAACATAAGATGTGTATATCTAAGGAGCATCACTTTATTAAATTAATAACAATTACATTCATCTAAGAAAACCTGAAGATTCGAGACGTGGCGTTTACCCGTTTACATATATTTTTTTTTTTTTCTAAAAGCATCACAGCACGAGCATGAAAACTAGTGGAAATCCATCTCTAGCTATGGATTAAATGCTGCCTGCACATTTAGAGTTCGCCTTATTTCTTTCCGGTTTGTGGTAAAGAAAAACTAATCTCCTTCACTGTGTCTTCTTCTGGCACTACGAGTATTTACATGGATATACATATAGTATAACATGCATACATTTTTCATGTTTCCGTTGACTTTTTCGTTTGTAAAATGTCAGAGAAGAAAATCGCCTGGAAAAGTTGTTCGTTTACTTTTAGAAGTTCATTGCGATCACGATATGTATTAGCAGACTTTTATACGAGTATGAAATATCATTTGTTGTTTTACTGAAGGACGCTAACTCGTTTTGACTGCAGTTGACTTTTACTTATCTATGCTATTGTCACACCGGTTAGGTAAAGATATAAATTTGAAATTTGCTAGCATTCCAAATTGTTTGCTTCTCTTTGGTTAGATTTCTATAGTCTTGTTAAGTCTAAACATGGCAGCGGGCAACATAAAAAGGGCTTTGTTCTATTTGCTACAGATCTAAGACACACACCAAATTTTATTGAAAGACGACCCGGTCACATGCTGATAAAGCATTGTGTTCCCTACACTACATTAGAATTGCATTTCGTTAGACTGAGTTTTGTCAGGACTTCACGAGTATTCGAATTTCGTATAGAATTATAAATGTGATCCAATCGGAGGATTTTCAAAAAAAATATTTGGCGCAACAGGCTATAGGTGGTCCAGAACCTAGCTGCTTGCGACCATTCGTGTTGCACGTGTTATATATTTTTGCACTAATGAAAGGGACCGACTGTTTAGAGCCTTATCCAAAAGGCAAATTGAAGCAACAGGCCAGAAGTGAAGGAATAAAGTCTTTACCATTAGTTACTGCTTCATCACTGCCTCTGATGCAGCTCTCTAAATCATGTAATCTTGTGTAAAGCTAAATTTAAAAGACATCAATGAATCCTGGTTTTTTCAGCGTAAGCCAGCAGGTACATATTTGATATGATTTATAAGAAATACTATTAAAACTTGTTCCATAAGTCACTGCATCCATATGAAATTCAAAATGTCAAACATCATCGCACTTACATTTTTAATCTTTGATGGTGTCATAAGCAAAGGCACTCTTTTTACAAGATTTTATTTCATTTTTACACGGAAGTACAATTTTAAACTCCATTTTGGCGCATATCTAATTTTCTTTATTTATCTTTTTCAGGTAAGCTCTTTGACTCTACAAAAGTTGTAAGTAACAAGTTTTAGACCCATCGAAACAGCCGGTACAAAAAAAACAAACTTCGCCATCAAAAGTCCTATAAGATTTTGGTATGCTGTGGTATGGTTTGGTGTGACGAAAATAAACTATGTTCTATGGTTTACACTCTTCAATAAGTTCATCCAAATTTGCGTATTTTTGCTAACATTAAAGCAATAGAAAAACTAGGAGAAAACATTTAAAATTTACTGAAACTGATCTAATTAACTTCAAGGTCTTAAAATCCTAAGTACCCCATGGGCCGAATACTGTCCAGTGTATGTGCACAAGTTATGGTGAACGAAAGAAGGAAATCAATTCATCTAGTGATTTTTCTATCAAATAAACATTTTTGAATTTCAATTTGAAGTCTTGAATACCCGGTTTGGAGAGGAGTTTACCGCGAAGAGCACAGCCTCATATCAGCTGGTTGCCAAAATTAATCGTTCTTCTTAATCCTTAAGAGATACAACAATAAAATGTTGTTGCTAACACATATGTACATATGTCTAAGATTTCGCTAAGCGTTTGCAATACATAAGTGGTATAAAGGCAGCATTGGTTGCATCATTTTTGAAAGAATTGTTTTATTGCATGCACATAAAATTTACGAAATTTTCATCTAGTAAGTGGAGGGCCATCTGTTAGTTTCTCTTCGAAATTATAATTAAAAATACCACAATTCAATATTTTCAAATAAGCACTTGTCCTTTGAATTATTTGTTGAGAATGATTTCATTTAAATTGATGCTTTTTCCACACCGGACCTACAGTTAAGAGCCATATCCGAAAGGTTTTTTTGAGAAGTTTTCTCATGACATACATTTCTCTAAGTCGTTTGTCAGATATCTATCTACTGCGGATAAAAACATTTCCTTTCCAATGTTTTCCCTTCAAGTCTATTTACACGAGAAAAAACGAAGGACATGTACATATGTACAGGTGATTCCACCCGTCCACCATTTTTACATATACTCTAACATGCAAACCTTTGGACTAATTTGCTTATGCAAACAAGCAGTAGCAATTATGCACACAGAGTAAACTTAAACAATCGTGATTTGCAGTATGACCTCTGACTTGGACAAGTTTTTACTCACCCGTCGTATCTGATTTTATTACGATCCATTTTTAATGAATTTCTCTTATTAAAAAAATATATAGTATTTGCTTATTCACACCATTTAAATTGATACTCCCCAGCAAATGGTAACGAACTCAAATGAAGAAATACTTGTATCTGAATAACTAGTCTAGTACACATTTTTGTTTTACGCCTGCGAGCACTTGCTTACTTTCCACCATCTAGCAGGTTCAACGTTTTTACTCCCGTCTTACAATGGCTTTCTAATCACAAGTCGAGCAGCTCACGGAGTCTGGAGACGACAACTGAAAACAAGTTCCTTCAAATACAAACCATTTTACACGCCTAAATCTTGAACTAACTAAAGTCCTCATGGGATGGTGAAATCACGAAAAAATTAAATTTGAGGATAACCGAAGCATATGTATGTCTCTATTGCATGCATTTCTATCGCATCTTATGGATGAATGACCTTTTTCTGACGATGCGCTTTCCATGCCACCATGACGACTACCAATGACGACGATGACGATGCGACGTGTGGAAAATCAATACGCAATAATTTCCTGCGATTTTTTAATACACACGAATCTTGGCAGATGTTTAGCGCCCAGTCAAACATGATGGTATGCAACAATTTCCCCGCGTTGATGGTTTTTTCTTTCTATTTTTGTTCCAAAGATTTTCATTCTTCGAACAAAGAAATGAAAATAAACACACTGGGACACATTAAATAGAAAAACAGCGAAAAAAAAGAGAAGAAACGCGAATAATCATTTTGAACAGCATGTTAGAAAGTGCAATCATTAGGCTATAATACATATAAAGTGGTTTATGTGAGAACCCCTTTTGTTTAAATGATTAAGACGTGATGCGATTATTTTGCACTGATACTTACTGCATTGACACACTTTAGAAAAACAAATAAGATCTGTAAGTGAAATAAAAATGGCATTTCTTTTCGATTATTATTTAAATAAATGAAAGTGTTGATTTTGAAAGTGAAATTGTTTCTGATGAGCGGATAGAGGAGTTTTTTTTCTGTCACAAAAAGCTGTAGGTTTGTATGACTGTTATACACTCACGTATATGTCAAATGGTCAAGTTTATTGCGGGTGAGAATTAGCGGTCCTATGCTAATGTAATAAGCCACAGTGTTCAATGTTCAAAACTCAAAATCTTGCCACACTTTTGAAGGTTTCAATAATGCTTGGTCGGTGTTATATGAGAAACAGTTTGAAAAGGCAATAGCCCCTTCATTTGCAAGTTCAAGGCCAGTAACATAAGCAATTGATTAACATATGTTGCTAAAGCAAATCAACTACATTATCTTACCTTTAAAATACTGTTGAAGGATTAGATTCATGCTCGAGAGTACAAATCAATTATAACCTCTACTTTAGTCAAAGAATGGATGTTAACACAAGAAGGAAGTACCAACAGATCTAATTATGTATCTCAGGTTAAGTTGGCGTAGGGTGCTATATGATTACAGTCACTGCTTACGTTGATGAACCGTTATCTTAGAAAGTTCAGGTTGATGTGACTGACAGTATACTTCATTCTTCTGTTAGCTAGAGCAGAGTACAAGCAAAGTAAATTCTATTTCTTGTTAGTCCCTGGAGGTTCTAAAAAAGTAGTTTTCGCGATGACACAATGACTGCCCCTTAACGACATCAGAAATGACTCTTATATCTTTGCAGATACTTTTTATGAAAGAAAAGAACCTTCTTTTTGTCAAAGATTGACCAAAACGTCGTCTCTATTGAAATGAGCCCGAGAATCTGCTGGCTCTGGCTCTTTTGATAAAATATTCGATGACGTCGTTGCATAATTAAGTCCCACAAATTGTTTGTAGTTCATTAATACCCATTTAAGTCTAATTTTAAAACTACTTTTTCTATCACTATCACTAATCAGTTCTACGGCATAGAGTGCGCCGCTTCTTGGATGCGTCTTAATACTGTCATTGAAACTGCATCAAATCAGTGGCCTTTGTTCACACATTACTATTTCAATCAACCACTTTTGCACGTGTTTGCTTAGAACGGCTTGGAGTATGTAGTATGTAGAAGTATAAGCATTGTCGGAACAAGGTGCACATATTAAATAATGACTCATGAAATTGAATGAATCATTTAAAGATCAATTGTAATCAATTCATATGTATATCCGCACTTAAAGTAGTTGAACTGCATAGCATACGGAAAAATTCCACAAATTTCAATTAAATGAATGTATACTGATCGTACACCCACTTTTATATCTCATAAATCTTGATTCATTGGGCATATTGTGATGTAGTAAGAATTTGTACCTGAAGCATTATACTATCATTCATGTAGTTAGACGTTCATTAAACTTTGGATATCACTTTTGCTCAAAATTATAAGAGCCTGTGATTTCAACGTTTAAACATTGCCTCATAGTGTAATACAAACTGGCCCCTTAGACTGACCAGAAGCCATTAGAAAAAATGCCCTTTAATGTGATTTTAATTTAAATGAACGATGATGGGCTTAACTTATCGCAACATTGGCAGATGTCATGTATGAATTTTTTAAATGTTGCCTCCTATGCATAAGCAGTGAGAAGGAATAAAAAGACCCAAAAAAAATTCAAGAATTGATTGTATATTCCTTGTTTTTAATTATTCGTAATTTAACCATATTATTCAAATTCTAAAATGCTGACAACAAGAGCATGAACACCTTTTCTTGAAGCGCTATAAAGGCTGAAGGATTTTACCTCGGTTAAATAAGTAGCAATTTAATTATCAAGTACGTCGTACAAAATTCTGGTTTACTACGCTCCAATTATGTACATTAAGCCTTCTATATTCAAAATGAAAGCTATCACTTATAACAAAGCGTATGTATGACATAAAAAAAACATAAGTGTATCCAATTTAATTCCCGATGACATAAGTGCTCTCACAAATTTCATTCAAGCGAAATTTATGCAATTTTATGTCGGCAACGATTACCATTTGAAAACAATCGCGATCGAAATTCCTCCTTATCTAATTGCAGTCAATTAAGTTAATATATTCATTCGACCATTAGCGAGTCGAAGTAACAGCAAAAAATGCTCGTAAATACAATCGTCCCAAGCAATCGCAGATAAACCCACATCTAATAGGAGATTTGTCAAAATATCTGACTCACAAAAATTCATTCAGGCATACACACACTTTCTTTTACCTTCAAACCAAAAGATACACTTATACTCATTCCCATAGGCAAACAGGCTATAAAAGAACTTGGTTACTCTGTCAATGGTTGACCGAATCTGACTCAAATTACTATAACAATTGAATATCGGGTACAATGGCACAAACAATGACACAGAAAAAATTGTACTCACGTCAGCGCAGCGTTGGCGAATATTATGTAAGCTTCGGCAGAAAAAGGCACACAAATATTAACAGGGGAAAAAAAAAAAACACAGAAACTAAAACAATTACCAAGTTAAGATTGTAATCAATTTTGTGGCTAAGAAGCCGGCTGCTCCAATTCGTGTTGAAGTTGTTTTTTTTGACAACAGCAGTTTACAATCGTGATCGCGGAACGCGCGCTCGTGTTCAAATCACCTGCAAGTTGGACATACTACAAGGAAAGTCCCTGCAGAATAATGAGGCTGTCTGTGAACCAGCATCATCTGTGCCATGGCTTGGAGTAGCTTGATTGATTTTCAATGTTTAGACTTTTGTCACACTATCTAGGTCCTGTACAATGGCATTATACATGCAATGGTATGTTGATGTGAGGCTGCGTTTGGCGGAAAGCTTACAGCTTGTAACTAAATCAGTGGATAAATCGAATTATCCTGATCGTTGTCCAAAAGAATGCTGGTCTGTGAATTGTCAGCATTTGATTATATCACTGCAGACTGGGTATTGTGCGATTGAAAGGGAATTGATGAAGTTTAATTGGTGCTGTCAATTTACGAATGGTAAATACTGACTTGTCGCTGGTACATGGTTGAAGCTAAGTAAAAGAGCAGTGATATGAAAAGGTCTTTTGATTAGTCGTCATAGACGAAGTAAAACCTCCGGTTTACTCGGAGTATGATCCATTTTAAATTGTTAAACTATTTATTTAAAGCACAATTTCACGATGTTTCTCTCTAGCACTCTCTTAAGATTCAACTTAAACGTACCATCAAGTCATAAGGAACACCTTCCTTCCCCACCTAGCACTCTCTTAATGTGCATCTTAAGCGTACCAACAAGTCATAAAAAAAATTCTTCGTGAAGTTATGAATTCTATTGTCACCGGTGGGGAGATGTTCCCACCTTGCACTCTATTTGCATTCGCAGCATAAATATGGGGGTGGCAATGGTGTAGTGGTAGCGTCATCGTTCGTCGAGCTGATGGTTCACGGTTCAATCCCTGATGTCAGTAAGCATTATATGATAAGAGGCAGTCCGATCAATTGCGAAAGTTTGTGACAACACTACTGCGAAGGCATAACACTGGCAGTAGGCTTGTCATATGGCTGGAGAAATTGATCGCTCTGTTGATAATTGATATGCTTATGACATCAGGTGGATCGGGAAAAAATACTGTGAATCAGAAGCGAAGGCAAAAAATACATGACAGCATTAAATCTCCTCAGTTATTCTGGACACCACCCCTGGAGCTAATGTGAAACCTAACACATCTGAGTTTCAAACCACTGCACCAATCTCTTTCTCTCTCTCTATCTACATTTCCGACGCCCGCACCATGTGAATAACATGTAAAAGGGTATTCATAACCCCTTGAGTGCGGGTAAATTATAAAAAAAAAAAAAAAAAAAAAAAATTATGGAGCCAAATATTGGGCAATGCAAAGCATTGTATTAAGGTGGCAGGAGTTCACAGTTGCATTGTTTTGGTATTTTAGTACCACATGCAAATCGACACAAGCTTCTGGCCAAAATAGTATCTAAATAAGTATCGAAGACTTTTGAGCTGTAAATTTCTCTCATACAAAACTAAATTTAAATATTTTCACTCTTAATCAGTGAAAAGAAGGCGCAAATAGTAATTTTAATGACTACTCGCTCATATTCACAGCTACAATTTGTTGTTCAACTTTCAACTGCAATCGTTTGGACAAGAAATTCAGCTCTCAGCAAATTAAACTCAAATTGATGCTGAAGTTTGTGAGTAATTTCCCGTAAAGTGTCACATTGTCACATGAAAATACATTTCCATTTTTATTTTTTATATTTCTCTCCCACACTAACTTACTATGACATTTAATTGGGTACCACTAGTCCAAGGTATCCATATCTATTCATCATGGAATACTTAATTTTTTTTCAAGCAGCTACTTAGGCCACCACCATTTCATCAGCAATTTGTCAATCTTATATCCATTTTCACTCAACACAAAAAGTGGTTTTTGTTTTGAAAGAGTTTTCTATTGAAATTAAGTAATTACAGTTGGCTACATGAAGAATGTGGCTAGTTAAACAAAAACTCCCATCAAGAGTATTCAGCAATTTGCTCACATGCAAATTTATTAAATTGCACTTTTTTGTGACGGTGTTAGGTTATAACAGATGTGTGGGAAGATGTAGCCAAAGACTGATTGCGAACTTTTCACATAGTTTCAGAGAGAAGAAATTGCGTTTTCTTCTGGTACGAGTATACCGCATTTCCCAGGTATATAACCGCATTTAGTAGATCTGTAACGAAATTTATACATAAAACTAAAAATAGGAGCAGGTGCTTACGCTAGTACTGGAAACATAAACAATTAAATGATGCTTATCAAAAAGGTGGCATACGATGATGACGTACATGTACATAGTAAATAGGTATGCCAAATGATCTCACTTTTCAGTGGAATGCTAGAAAGAAGAGGCTAAGCAGAGTTTTATCTTAATTCTGAATCATCATTTATACCTAAATACATATATTGGCATCATGCTTATCCCTTTCTATGTGTTTTCTATGCATGCTAGAGTAATGTGGCAAAGTTCTCAAAACACGCATTTTTGCGTCTGTCTGTAATTAAGAGGTTAGGAATGGCTGTGATATTTAACCGCACCTTACTCAGCACACTGCAAAGACAAGTTCTAAATGAGTGAGTTGGCCAAATATCCAAAATTTAATATTCTAACTGAAACTGTTTGCTATTTGAATGATGAAACCAAATATCCCTGCTCTCAGGACAGATTTGTTACTGCTAAAATGTCCTGATGACGTTTCAGACTTTAACAATTCACTCGAAAATTGTCTAAAATATAGAAATGTACGAAAAAAGCGTTCTTAATGGAACCGGATGTATTTTACTTATATTCTGTGTCGCAAAAACTTGTAAGCAAAAAGATCTGTAGTGCGCTAACGAAATACGGATCGAGAATTATTATTTTAAGTCTGAAACCGGTAAGTGTCCAGTTTGGCGAAAGTTTTGTATTAGATAGACTATCGAAAGACTATGTGTAGTCCTTGCACATAGCGGGAGATCGCCTTGCTTTACGTTTTTGCCGAACTTCAAAATTTTTCCTCTACTGTGTATTTACTCATTATCCTGCTTTAACACACTTTAGACGCAGCGATAATGAGAATGGACTATTTCAAGAAAACAAAACCAAAAAATTGATGGGGTGATGATATTGATGATATACTCGTAACTATCCTCATTCGAGTACGAATAGACAAACCTCTATTCTTCTCACTAGAAATCAATCATTCAATAGCATTTCCTATATATGTACCATATGTATACCTTCCAGAAAAGAAATATATGCCCAACGCCAAAACATGATAACGGGTGACTAAGTAATTTCAATAGCCCAGCAATGGAAATGAAATTGCCCATGCTAACAAAACTCTGCGTAAAACAACTGTTAAGATCTTCGTTTAACTTAACTTAAATAGTTCTTTACTCGTGGATTTACTATATTTACTATTCTAAAGAGAGAGAATGTTATTCACGTCGAGTAGTCCAACTAAAGTGTTAAAACTTCCGACTGATGAATATTTGTGAGCTAAAGTAAAATGAGGTTAGGCAATTTTTTATATCAGACACCCAGCTTCATATCTAAGAGTACATGTGTAAAATATTGAGATCCCCTCAATTTGACCTAGGGTAGACTACCACATTATTAGCTGCACTACTACTTTGCTGCAGCGATGGTATGCTTCTTATATTAAAATGAATTAAAAAGTGATTCCACAATTTGACGAACTATCTAAGTCTTGGGAAACCTACCTAGTATTTCGCATGTTTTGAGGATAAAATTGTATTATTTAAATCGTTGCTAGCAATTATTTACGGTATTTTGTGCATGAACAAGATATTCATAAACATTTATTTCTTCATTTTTATCGTGATATCTTACTCCGCATGGTTTGGAAAATAAAATTTGATGTCGTTTGGTAATACAAAAATAAAGTTCGTTGCTCAACTCTTTCGTTTTACTTTACATTTCATTTTTAATTGCGTTTTAATCGTTTTTATTGCATTACAATTAATAGGGGAGGAATATTTAATAAACCACAACATTTAAGCTTGTAATTATGCACGTTATCCGCATTTTTCATACGAATTTTTAGCCAACATACATATAGTACTGTTCACATTTAGGAAAACGTAATAGTTTGTAATAATTTTTACAGTCACAGAACTAACTGAAATCGAGAGCATGGCGCAAAAGTCAGAATTTGAAGAAACTAAACTCAAAATTGTACCTCGTTATATATTACATTTTTTACTTTCTTTTATTTTGAGGCCGGAAAAAATAAGTTCATAGGCTATGGTGAAAGTAAATCATTGATACTCTGGACGACTAAATATGACATATGAATCAATTAACAAGGACCCGCTATTTTATTCACTAAGGCCTGTTTTAGGAAAGAGGTAATGCGCAATTTTTCGGTAGTAGTGCGTATGATGGTAATGGGAGTACCACTAAAATAAATATTGGCAACAATTTCCTCACTAAGTTGATCGAAATTCTCTATGAATACTTTCAACTATTCGTTCACTAGTATATCAGGTCTCGTTTACTACGAAATTGTATGGAAATAAAAAATAATAAAGTCGGTGTTATACATAGGGATGTCTTGGCTCAGCGGTGGGAGAATCAAAGTTCGAATCCTATAACCCTATTGTATTTTCTTTGTTATATTATGACATTTACTTAAATAATTTGAATCACATATACGAACAAAGACGAAAGTTCACATAATTATGTGAAGTTTCAGCTAACGCCTACTGTTTCTAATCTCAACAGTCAAATTCTATCCGATAAAGCCAATGCTTTGTTTGCATATCTGATCTCAAACAACATTATGTATTTGGTTCTCTATATTGATTTATACTTTAAAACAAAACCAATTAAAAAATTGTATTTCCATAACTGCCATTATAAGATAAATGCATTCGAGGCTCACATTTATTTATAGCTGAATATTATACAAGGCCGTTTGTCCAAATAAAAACTTACTTAGCAACATACCTTCAAAATATTTCAATTAGAAATTATGTGAAAGGAAATGTCAAAATTTGAATATTTGACTCATTTTGGCCATTATTTTTGAGTTTGATTCTTATTGTTCTGGGAACATTCCACTCTAATCTATTATGATATATATGCTAATGCAAGCTCATGTGGGAGCACTCAAAGTGTCCACAAACGAACAATAGATAAATCGCACGTTTCGTGTCACACAAGCCATATTTCAGATTTAGAAAAATCGAAACAAGACAAGTCACGAATTCGGGTTCAAAAATTTAAATATATTGCCGCCCAATAGAGTCCATGGCTGCGGACCTCCTTTCATTATATTTTCCGGTCTTAGGTCTCTCAACGAGCTCCCCTAACCTACTATGGAAAAATAAAAGAACGACCAAAATAGAAATAAGTTCGACAGATATATGGTATTTGGTTGTTCCCGGTGCCCAGATATACTTCAGTGCTTTTCCTTGTACCGTCCACAACTCCTTGTTGGAAATATTGTATGTGTTTTGCCTTTTTTTAACAATCAACGGTCATGTGTTGCATAAGCAACGACGAAGTAACCGCCACGCCGCGCCATAGGCGCTTATTGCTAGCTTATCTAAAGCGGAAAAATAGTTACGATACTTAATATGGAAATAAAACATTTTTGGTTTTAATTAATTTATTCCCCTCTGTCTACTGTCTGCACGTTCTTGTTTTTCGTTTTTTTTTCTACATCACTTTCAAGTTGTGTTCTTTATTTCGTTTCTTTTTTTTCTGACCAACATGTGAACGGAGTTGTGCTTACATAATGCAAGGTGAGTGGGCCATTGGGTAAAAGGAAGTGAAATAAAGTGAAACTTAAAATAGATTCGAACTTTAGCTCGAATATGAAATTCAATAAAACGGGTTTTTCTCATATTTTATAACAGATATTTTTAGTTTTTATATTAAAAATTAAATTCTTATGAACCTTGTGAATCTTGATTCTTGCTTTGTGTTTTTTGTCACCTTGAACAGTAAAAAGAAGTCTTTGATGTCACTGCTTGGATTATGTATCTTAATTTTTGAAACCTAGGTATTGTGGAAATGCGGTAGAGAATTTGGGTAGAAAAACATCCCAAAATCATGCATATAAAGTGTTGAAGAAAATGATTTTAGCTACTTCGTATTGAAGGTCGTGTTGAGGTGAAACAGTGATTTCTATATAGGTGGCTTCTTCTTCTTTCAAATGGCTGCCACTGTTGAGTTGGTAGTAGCACGTCCTTTCAACCCAATTTCTATTGGTTGTGGCTCTACTTTTCGGATAGGTCAACGAATGTTTTCCTTCAGTGCATTAATTGCTTGTTGAATCTCAGGTGTTGCAGTATTTTTCAGCCTTGTTTGAAAATAAAAAAATCAATTTCTTATAGCTGAGGCATAGAACTACATATCTGCCAATATTTTAAGCACGTTAATACTGCCAGCTTAAGCTTCAACAAAAAAAACTTCCCTTCCACCTTTTGGTCAATTTAATTAAATTCAAATGCATTTTATTAAATTTAGTGGCAGTATTTCGATGCTATCGGGTTAATTGAATACTTTAACGTCATTCAATTGCCTTAGGCATTTACTTCTGTCGTCATTTAGTAGTCTGCGATATTAAGTTTTTCAGCTTTGCATGCCCAATGATGTTATATTCCAATATATGTGCATATGTCTCTACAGTCACCATCTTGTCTTCTTCTTAGTCGTACTTGCTATACCGTCCCTCGCTTCTCTGATCGTTGAATATATGTATGTATGTATGTACATGTACCTTAGCTTCAATTAGTTAGTAATCGAAGTCTGCGTACACATATTGGCACCAGTCTCTAGTCCTACGTCGGATCGGCTGCCGTCGATTGGCAAATGATCAAGCAGCTTAGTGGTATATCTATTAACATACCACCATGCTGCATGAGTATTGAGATCTCGTCTTTCAGCAAAATAAATTAGCCTGGAGCCGTTTCGAGGGTAGTTTACACTATGTTTTACCTAAAATGTTTGCAAATCCAGCACATGTTGCAAAACCTGAAAGCTAGGTTACTCGTATTACAGGTAAGTTAGGAATTAATTTGATCCATAAAAGCCATCTACCGAAATTATTTCAAAGTTATCTTTTGGAAATCTCAAAATTTACACTGTACGTTACTTGCGTCATATTTTTATCATCATCAAATAAAAATAAGGTCTCTTCTCTAATTACCACTTTTCCAAGTATGTTAAATGTTATAACCACACTTGCATCGCATGACGACGAAGATAACTGAAATTCTTAGACAAATTACTTAAATTTTATGACAATGCGTAACAAACGCTTGCAATAAAGGCACGCATATGTCTTCAGCTCTTTTATGTGACAAAAAATAACAATACCGACAAATGTGCGTACGTAACTATCATTGAAATCATTTTAATGTCTTATGTATGCTTGTACTGGTTTTCTGTATAATTATTCCAGTTTAGTAATTTCACATTTTTTTCCTATCGTCTTTTACTTGCGGTACATTTCACCCATGGACGCTTGATTCAAGTGATCATGCAAAAAACGAATAAAAAAATCGCAATATGATGGCACATTTAATGCTTTTTTCTTATATTTTAATGCGATATTTTTTTTTTATTGTTATAGTGTGTTGACTGTCTGTCAGTCTGCATTCTTTTAGCAAGTTTCCCATCACAAAGGAATGGAATCCAGACAAACGTTTTTGAAATTTATCTTTTTTCTGGCATTGAATTTATGTGCAACAAATCATAGCAAGTCAATGGTGCCATTATGCCGATGTGTGACAATTTACTGAAACACATTTGACTACACATGTGTTTTCTATTAGTAGCTCACTAGCCCAATTAAATAAAATATAAAAACTCATTTCCATTTTTTTTTTTTTTTGAAACCTAATCAACCACGCGAATTTCGTGCTTAATCTTAATTATATGTACGTGCAAAAAGCAATACTTGAACTAAAATCAGTAGGTATTACGAAATTCTTCCTTGCAAGACTTATTCACACCACTAAATCGCGTGTGATACTCGATTAATGCATACGTAAATGCACGAAAAAATAAAAAAAAAACCGTATTCACATGCAGCAAATTTATGCAAAACGGAAATTTTTGTATTTTAATTACCTCTTTTCCTGCCACCATCTCTGCTAATGCTGCTCCCATTCTATTGGATTTATTTTTCACACAGACAACCTTCATGTCGTAAAAGACTTGCGAAATTCTTTTAGTTGCGGGGTGGCACCTTACATGGTTATGGTAAACATTGGACAGAGAACCCCATTTGCACCAATCTACTCGTACGTTGATCGAACCAAAGTCAGATGGAAGTTTAAGCATTCACACATTTCAAAAAACCACACACCCGATTAATGTCACATTCACTTAGTCCTTGATTGTACCGCAATCCAGTGGTATAAGAACTAAGTAAATGCTCATGGCTACAATCCACGTATACTTCTTGATGGTTGGAGGAATTAGGCGCTGAGTGCAACCGCTTTTAATAAAATTCTTTTGCGATTAATTGATAAATGTAAATAGTGGACAAATAAACAGCACGACTCTAAAATTTTGATTGATGATATACATTTTTGACGGTAATTATTAGAGAGAAAATCAGTAGTCTTCTGATAGTACGTACGAGCACATGTATATCTTATGGCACACGGTTCATGCTGGTATTTAAATTGGCTGCCATTGACTTACTTTCAATATTTAATATTTTTTCTTAGAATATAAACTTTTAAATGAAGATACAATCCACGGATGGCAATAGAAAGCACTTGATAATTTTATTCTAAGTGGATCAATTGGCACTGCCTGAAAAGCTTAGACATTCTTGGCTGCCCCAAAACTCATTACTCGTAATGTAAATACTGACAAAATAAAAATATTCCCTAATATAAAGAATAAGGCGGATTTGCGAGGACATGCCTCAATGACGATCAGGTCAATTTCACAAAATCTTGCTACAATGTAATGTTTTTTGAAGTATTAGAATTTTTTTCTACAGATGATTTTCAAAAGTGAACAATTTTTTTCTGAAAAATGTATTCTATTCCTAAACTCTTGGCAAGTATACACCAGTTGTGTAGCCCAGTTAATATTTACTTCTTTCCTCATACTACACCACCAGAGATGAGACCAAAAATCATAGTTTTTTTTCTTTTCTTTTGAACCTATCAATATGGTCTCCTTAAAGTCAGTGAAGACTTGTCTACAAAAATTTGTTTTTTTTTTTTAATTGTTGAAGCTCTTAATATCATTTTTGAAATACGTATCTTGTGTTTGAATCAAACCTTCTTCCAATTTTGTTTCTTTCAGGTATTTTTATTGAATTGCGAAAAATTGCTTCTATACCTACAGTGTGCGGGTGTAACAACCTTCAGTAAATAGTAGGTACGAGTAAGCCGGTAATTATTTTCCATTACTAACTCATTGACTTCAAGCTCAGCATTAAAGCTGTAAGTGCAACCAGAGAGGATAATATGAAAAACAATCATTTCGTTGTACAGCGGAAGGCTAAGAACGATTCTGAAAGACGGCTTATTTCAATTTCATCTAACGAATATTTTAAAGGAATTATTAACTTCGGCGATATCTATTTATGTATCTCCTTGCAAAAAAGAGAAATCGATCCAATATGCTTTCAAAACTTGTTCTTGCTTAGCCTTCATTATACCACACTTCTCGTCCTCGAAACCTTACATATTTCTATGAAATATATCCTAGTAAGCATGGAAATAATACATAGAAATACATAGAAATATTATAGAAAAAATAACACGCACAATGGTCCTGAGAAGCTAGGCCCTCGACCCACACACTCTGGTGCGTTAAATATTTACAATACGAGTTCTTATTCGAAAGTACAGATTGGCGATGAAAGGAAGTAGAACCTTATTTTCTGTTCTGTCTAGGTTTTGTGTATATTTGCAACATCTTATGCGAAACATTTCATGCCTGTAATTTAATTTGCTTAGATTGATACATGATCTACAAGATACATTACATCACACTGGATTGCAGGAGTGAATTAATTCAGTGAAAGTATGAGAACGTAAAGCTAATTAAAAATCACGCATTATTTTGCATTCTGCTTAAACGTTTCATCATAATTGATTAATGCAAGGCGTGACTGATTTTATCCGTATATCATATGTAATAATTTATTTACTAAACTCAATACCCAAATGAATGAAGCAGAAAACGTCCTTCCACATCCAACGAGCCAATAGCTTTGATTTCTTCAAACAGATAAAATCTACTTTTTATGTCTGATACTGTCATCTTATAGGTCAGTAGCTCAGACTAAGAACTTAAAGAATACAAGTAACTGAGAACTAAAAACCAGACAAGTTGTAAGGTTGTATGACCTCTTTTTATTGTTGTTTTCTCCTACTTGTTAGCATCTCTATGCCTCCGACCACTTTCCGACAATTAAGTCTTGCTGATCCGGTTCCTAAGAGGCAGAACATAAAAATTTATTCTTTTATGGAAATAAGAAAAAAAAATCATGTCATTAAAGTGGCTTCACTGATGCTCTTGGTCCACGATGATATTGCTTTGATCATTCATAGTTAGCTGAATGCTTAAGAACCGTCACCGTTGTTTCTTGCTCATAATGCAAGTCAATAGCACTTTAGTCCGCATAACCAAACAAGACTATGTAGGACCAATGATCAGACGATTATCAACGAATAAATGGAAAACTTACGTAAACTTTGGATGATATTTCTGTATCTCTTCCTAATTTGATCCAGGTGCCAATGATGCTGCGAGAGGAAGAGAAACTATGTACGTACAGTAGACAAAGATCTCTTTCCCTGCACTCATCTAAAAGTGGACAATTTAATTAGGTATTGCACCACAGATGTATCAAATATTTCCTTACTTGGCAGGATTATATACAATTATAATGAAGCTGTTTGATCAGATGGCAGAATCGCAGTTTCTTATCGAGATAGACTTGAAAATTACTTATTTATTTTGAAAGTTGTTATGCAACTTCAATGTGTTTCTTTTGGCACACGACGTGATTTATCGGAGCAATCGTTAGAGATTGGTAATCAGGTCATTCGGCCAAAGAAGTCTACGTGTAGGCATGTTATTGACTCCACATCACTAAAATAAACATGAAAATATTCAAATTATTTGCAAGACTGTATGAGAAGCTAGCGACTTATGTAACTAACGTACGGATACACACGGTAAACCTGTTTAAACGTACACGTCCACCCTGCAATTTTGCTTTTTAATATACAGTTTCAGTATAAGAAATTCATTAATTCGTTAATGTCCACTGATTACACATATCGTTTGCTTAGTACAAATTAGTTTGGAATTTTGTTTTAGCCAATGTGTCGTAGACGTGAAGTTTGCTCTGGAAAACACTATTACGACCCCTTTGGCACATAGGCGTCACCACAGCCTTCACGCTATCACGTTTGGTGTGCTGCTTCGACTCTCTCCAATATACATACATATGTATGTATTCTGACCTGTTCTGCGCCATATGTGCTTAAGGCAACATATTCTTCTTCCGATATATATCTTTACGTCTGAAGAGTTGCATTTAGTTAAATGGCATGTTACCTAGGCATGTACGTAGCACTTAATGTTAGTTTGAGTTTAATGTCCATTCCGTCGGGAGAGATTGTTTTAGCAGAACTAACACTAAATTTGCAGCATACAAATACAGTCTATGTGCTTAATTTAACCAGAGCATCTTCCGCATTTTCGGCGTTCAGAAAATACATTCTGACATTGCCTCGCCAAAATGTTGTCCAGTAGCGAAAGTTGAGGACTAACTCGCAAAGAGATTCTTGAATTACTTTGAGGTTACTTTAAAAAAAAATCCAAATATTTAAGCATATGCATATCTGCAGTACTTAACTATTACTTTTGTTGACAAGTGAGTACCCTGTATTGTTTTCCCTTTCAAACTTCGGCTAACGTCCCCCTAATTATTCTAGCTTTGGACATAGACTGCGAGAAAATACTGAATTCCTGAAGTATAGCAAACAAACGTGAGCACACAAATTATCAGTGCCCATTGCACAATCATAAGTAATGCAACCACAATTCATTGCAATTAATTAATTTTGTATATGGATAAAAGTCAGTTATCTTAAAATTGTGGAAATACTGACGAAGCCTTAAAGAAAATTGTGAGTACCGCCAAATTCCAACGCGAATCGAGGAATGAGTAAAGCACAAAACCGATTTCACTATACAAGTACACTGATCAATCAGCAGTGATTGAATGTCTTCTACGAACGCCGGCTCACACCCAATTATGTTGTTGTGAGCCACTTGAAATTCTCATCCAATTTGGTTACAAGTCATTAATAGACGACGTCAGAATTGAAGGCAAACTGCATGCTCCAAATACGCGCGCTCTTGAGACCTTCTGCATGCAGCGCTGTAATATTTTGTTTAGTCTTTGTATCGGCAGTATACTTTTGGTGTTCTGGATAAATCGTATCTATAACGAACAGATTAATAAGAGAGCATGCTAGTGAAGTGTTAGCAAGATAATTCAAAGGCAAAACTGTCATTAGTCACAGTCTAAAGAAGGTCGATTCCATAGATAAGGCTTTTATGCTCTGGTATGAAGAGTAGAAGAAGAGTAGGTCAAGGAATTTAGGCAGTGTACATAGCAGTCACCGAGTTCGGTAGGTACATACTTGAAAACTTATCTGGAATTAATCAGCATCCTTGAATAATGCCTTCTTGCTCGACTTGGTGGGACTTGGTGCTGAGTTAAAGCACCGGAGGGCATCGCTAACTAGTCGGATAATTGACAGAAAATGTTAGAGTCAAACACAAAATAATAAATGATGATTGAATTAAATAGGACTACGTGCTGAAATCAACTAAAGAAGGTATTGTTAAGCAGAATTTTCTGAACATCACAGGAATTGTTATGTTAAACAAATATTTGTACCTAATTGATTTAAGTACGGTTTTATCTCACTAACAACTTGAACTTATTATTGATGAAGTAACGAAAAGGGTGATTATGTGTTATTTTGTCCAGTTAAAAGAATCATATTTCGACCGAAAGAAAAGTCAACAAATCACCACAAACATTTTAACACCAGACAGATGTAAAGAAATGTTTTCGTGTTTATGTTCCTTAAGGCAATAGATTTAATTTCCATCTGGGACAATAATAATTTGATCGTAAGTGGCATTGATTTTTGTGAAGTACATAAAAAATCTCTACTAGGTTCTTAGGTATACTGAAATACCAGAAAATTGGGAGACCGAGAGTTGGTAACAAACCAGTTACGCCAGTCACTCAGTAAGCACAATCTATTGATTTAATCTCCAACTGTTACATTACACACCTCACAAGCCTTATCTGCGACCTTTTCTGAGAATCCTTAGATTAGACTTGGCCTTACTATCTCTTTCTGCGTTGAAACGCTACAACATTTACTTGTACACATGGACAGGACATCTTTCCATATCTCCTGTTGATTGGGATTGTGCTTTTTTGCATTCGCCCAGGGACTATCAGTACCGAACAACGATGTGAAAGGGAAATTAGAGTAGTTTAGCCCATTTTAGTCTCATGAATATTGGTCTATTTCCCCCTTCAGGTACTTTGGTTCACCAATAATATCACGACTATCGGGTTCTAGAAATAAAACTAAATAAAGCTATCATTAAACATGTTTTTTTTCTTCCGATATATGACAACTTTTAAGCCGTAAATATCCCTCGAAAATGAGTCACAAATTAGTGCAATATTATTCCTCAGAACTAACAGCATTTTTATTTATTTTAATGACGTATTAATGTAAGCTACGTTTAAAATCTACTTTAAGACGTAGAATTTCAATGAATATCTATGTTACCATATTTACCACAAAACAGGAGCGCCTTACTGTTGGCGGTAACAAGAACGACAACCGTCATTGTGACGTTGAAATGTTGCAAAGCGCTGCTTCAAAGTGCTACTTAAGTGCAAATATGAGCCATGCTGTCTGTCTAAAGCTAACACCATAAATAGCCTCTACACGAGTACAACGTAGCCGCTGTTTGATACAGCACAGATTCTTAACAATCTCCAATAGCGATCACAATACGTAACTGGGGCATATATGAATGAGGTATTTTGGTGCCCACAATTACACTGTCTGCCATTGCCGTGCATGCACGACACACACATATATCATTGTCGCGACCGACAGAATTAGATGAACTTTTTATTTCAAGTGTCAATTAAATCGTATGTTATTTATGGATTTCTCACTCGCTCCATGCGGTTTTTCATTGTTTGAACTACAGTCGAGATTGCATAATATCTTCAAATATCCACCGACAAGCTGTATCCAACAGGTAGGTAAATGTAATCCCCCTGGGGGAAAACGAACGCTCGATGTTGATACGGAAACTTAATTTTTAATTATCAATCAGGAGTAACGAACTATGTCCAGGTAGCCAATTATAATTATGTTATACGAGTGCGACATCGGCTTTGTTTCTGCGACTCCTGAACACATAATCATTCTCACGGCTCATTGATTTTTAATCTATGGGAGGTATACATCATTAATGCACTGAAAAAAAATACTTTGTTTAAATAACAAATTGTGTACATTGTATGCTTATTTGTTTACGATTTCTTTTCTTGTAGACCAGGCTTGTTTCCTTGAAAACGTGTTCACATGATTTTAAGTCGCTTTATTTGAATTTAATTTGATTCCTTGTTTTAATTTTGTATCTACGAGTGCGAACGGATACGCTTTCATTTTTTCCTTAAGCGTACCTAATCAGTTAATCCGGTAATTAGTCGTCGTCGATGTTTTATTCACATGGCACAGTTTTAATTACATAATCACTGCCCGACGCAATTCTCATCCGTCAGACTAAAATTTAGTGCGTTTTCCGCGATCCGCCAGAAATAACTCGCACTACTCTTGTGAAATCCAAAACGACATTCAAATCAGCATGTAACTGAATAACTTGAACGTTCAACCGCAATCTGTTTACCTATTTGTGAGTTATGGCCGTTTGTTAAGCTATCAGCAACCGTACAAGACCATGTGGTGTACATTTTGTACGCTAACGATAAAAGTCATTGCAACTCCATAACCATAGTCAGTTCAAAATTATGTAATCGATTTTTACCACTTCTCCACATTGGATTGAAATGGAACACATTTTGTTTTTCTCTCAAAAATTGATTGATGGTATGGGGCCCAAGACTATTCTATGGTTGTGCATAGAGTTATTGCTTTTGACACTGTATTTGATTTTGTTAAAAACATACCAATTAAACAATTTTCATTAACTACTTAATTGCTATTGAAGTTAATTTGAAATCTTAGAGAAATATAATTTTATAGCTTTGTGTTTATTTTGAAATTTTTCTGACAGTCCTGTTAAGTATATGATATGTATTTATATTTACAGTTGAAGAATTAAAATTGTACAACAATCAGTCTTTTTTACAAAACGTCTTTATATCGTATTTATCGGATCAAATGTTTCTAAATAACAAGTGTGAAACACTCGGATACAAAGAGATACTAACAGATAAACTACGCTTGGAAGAGGCTTGCGCTTTTAGTCTGGACACGTTTTGTTCCCAATTTGTTTTTATTCGCCTTGACGAACATTGCCCCTTAAATAACTTGAACATGGCATTTAGTTTCGATAACAAAGACTATAAACTGCTAGCCGGTATTTATGCAAATCGAACTTTAGCTCTTTTGGACCCGCTATAAAAAAAAGGACTTTATATCCTGAAAAGTTATAGTTTTTACCCTTCTACTATATATCCATATACATATGTAATAGTTCTACTTCATATATGCAAGCAATTTAAAATATGATAGTCTCGACTTGAGTCGCCTTCAGACTTGCAACTTTGTTATTTCTTTAGGAATTAGCGTTAATTTCTACGTTAAGAAATTTATCTTTAGGTATTGATTTAGCAATACTTGCTATATGAAATAGTTAATAAATTACTGACTGAGGAATTTTTAAGCCTTTCGAAATTGTGACTTCAGAACTGTCTGGGAAATAACTTCTGAAACGTCACCTACCAAATGGTCAACTTAACACCCAGCTAATCTTATGATTCGGCTTCTATTCGAACTTAATACCACCTATAACAAGCAGTCGATTACTACCTGCAAACAATCAGCGTACAATCTCACATCAACATAATCTTGCGAAAGCTACTTTTAATGGTTTGTTGTATTTAGGATTCAAGAATTTGTAGTATACCCGACCTAAATGGTTGGATAAAATTTACTTCAAAGTACATACCTGCCTATGAAAGGTCAAAAATTGCTCCTAAGTGGAAAGATTGCATTCCTTACTAGATGCAAAAATGCTTAAATATAAAGCTAATATTTGAAATTAATATCCAAGATTATCTTATGGATGTACATATGAAAAAGTTAAGAGTGCTAATGCCCTCTTCTCAGCATCCTATGATAGGTTGTATCTATTTCTATTTTTAGGCCACTATTTGTCTTATTCGCCAAAAATTCCTAAAATTTAATACAATTTATGAAAACTACAAAAATTGTTTCGTTTAAACTGTTGCTATTGCTCAAAATTAATCAGATTTAATTGAACACATTCCCAACTACTTTCCTCCATCAGTAGAACAGAAACTAAATCGAAAATTGGGCACACCAAGATCAATGACTGTGTTATCCATAAAATTAGGTAAACGTCATAAGAAATGCATCTTCTGACTTTAAGCTTTACCCAATCAACTAAAAACGCATTTGCATTCTTAACTGCAAATCCAATTTGGTCACGATATTGATACTTTTTCTGGTTTTATTTATTGCCCCATCAAAAATGTATTCAAAGTTCCCGTTAGATCTTATTCCCAAAAATACAACTCTAAAAATAAATATCTTCCGCAATCGTTTCGCATAAATTGACAAAATTAAATGATCAACAAAAAGTTTTAATAAATAAACATCGCACGCACTTGAACTTGACCCACAGTCGCGATAATTCACGCACGAGTGTTGACTTAATTCCGATTAAAAGTCAATGCCCCTGCTGACGAGTCTTTGCTTAAAATGCGTGAGGTATACGTTAAATACAAGTGGGGGCTTTTGCTTTTTTAATATTTAAAAATGCGTAAAAACTAGTATAAGTGCGGCTTTATTTATTGTAAATAGCGTTCTGAGATACGCGTTCCAACTAAGTTATACGGTATATCAACTTGAATAACATTTTATTTAGCATTTTTAGCTGTCGTTTTTTTAATAAGGAATTAGTTTATTAATAAGTAGCTTAAGTGCTATAGTCATCTCAATCAATCAATAATCATTAATTTATTATGAGAGGTCTTGCCGTCAATTAGAAATTATGTCAAATTAAAATAAATTAAGAGTTTTCTCTTTGTGCTTGATTTACAAGAGTTATCAGATCGAGTTTCCCTGCCTAACATATTTTAGTTTTCTGTGTGGATTTATATTTATCGTTTATCTTTATTGAAAAATGTCGTTTCGCTGTAGTGCCCACGAAAGAAAACAAAATTGTTTATTTAATAACATTTCTGAATAAATAATAAAAGTGTTGCTGCTGATATGCAATATGATTAAGAACTATTGATTGTGACCAAACACAGCTCAGCTGTTGTGATGCAATAATTACCAGTTCACTATGAGTTCACTTTGGTCAAATATATAGTGGCAGGTAGTTTCTTTTATTTTTTTTATTATTAAGCAAACAAAATCAAACACGAGACGCGAACATATAGAACCAAGAAGTTGAGCAGAAAATGTGTGTCTATGTCGATTGTAGAAAGGAAAAAAAATTAAACCTGCCTGAAAGTGTAACATGAAACCGCAATGAGACCGTAACGAATCACGATAAAGTTGTATAGAGCAGAATACAAGATAATTATAAGAAACGAAAAAAAAGGAATATGTCTTTAAATGTTTACATTTAGTAGAGGTGGTAGACCGGCACGAAATATGGAGTGTGTCAAGAATTAACATTGACAGGATAAAGAAGTATTACAGAAGCCATTGATACTTGCAACCTCTTTGTTATATCGTTACAACTGATCTGACTCAATGATGTTGCACGCGATTCTTAAATGGAATTTGGAGCAATTTTAATTGACATCAGAAATAAATTCTGGTTTTCATCTTACCTGCTCTTTGTATTTACTCATTCCAGCTGTGAGTAAATGGATTAGTTAAGCTCGATTGGTTACCTTCCCCAGAGTAGATCTGCTTACTGCTGAGAAGAATTTTAAAAAGTTATAAAAAACCAATGGATGCAATTATGATGCAACTAATGCACGAAAAGATTGTTTAAAACTTAAAAGGGTGCATTGTTTGCAGAAAAAAGTGGATACGGTTTAAAAGTAGATCATTACTACAAACATTCATGTAGTTGAATTCTGCTAAGAGAAATCTTCAAAGAATTTGTATGTTCATGCTGGGGATAAATCTCCTCTGAAAGACACGCATGCAATTACCTTCAAATAAATACTCAAGGTGATTAAAAACTTTGTGCAATATAGTGGAAGAGCAGAGGAACTCCATTGATTTCAAGAAAAATCATATCGAGTAGTCATGGTGATGGCAAATCATGTAGGTACATATAAAGGCCAGCATATGGTGTCATTCAGGGTAATTAAATGAATAATTTAAATAGTAATCACTCGCTCTTAAAAAATATTGGCATGACAACGAACTCGAGTAAATTCTTCAAAATTTTCATAAAAAGATTTATAGCTTTTGAAGAGTATCCCTACGAGATTTTTTTTTTATGGTTGCGCCAAAAGATTTGTAGATTAATCCGAGCTACTGGCATGCACGATTCGTAGACCTGAATAATTGCTGTCAGGAATACGCCTACGTACTAAGCCACACCCTGCACACGTCGAATTACTCCGCGAAGTAGAGTGGAGCTGGTTAGCCTTTTAGGCTATATTCTCTACGCGTTACTATCCACGTTGCGTTGCCGCTCTTGACGCCTAAGGTCGCTGAGTATGCGTACCGTCATGTTACTTACGATGGTCCAGTTTTCGTCTTTCTAAAACATATAGTTTACAACATTCTCGGGAATGGGCCACTCCCCAAATTGGTCCCTGAGGGCGATCCACTCGGGTTCATATCGTGGGCAATGAAAGAACACATGCTTCGCGTTTTCCGAAACACCGTGTGGACAATTTGGGATATTTCGTGTCCGCGTTTAAAGATGTGTTCTCTGAGGCAGCCGTGTCCCGTCAGAAACTGAGTGAGATAGAAGTTCGTTTCGCCTTGAACCCGCTTCATCCATACATCAATCACTGGTATAAGACGAAACGTCCACCTTCCTTTTGAGGACTCGCTCCACTGTCGTTGCCAAGTTGCGATACTACGATTTCTTTCATACATTCTTTTTTTTGTTGTCTACCGAATCATTTCGAACTCGCTCATTTCTAAATCTTTCCATTTCTTCAGCGAGTAAGTCGATGGGTAGCCTTGAAGACACGAAGAGTATAGCATCGTTTGGGACAGTTCGAAATGCGCTGGCGTACTTAGGGTCACGTTGAGATGGCGCGGCGGACCGATTTAACTCCACGCACATAGGTATTAACTCTCGCGGCACTTGACCATATTTCTGCGGCATACATATGTATTTATAGAACGGACAGCTTTACATTTACATGTGCATGCTTCTCTTGATTTACTCCTCGATTCTCCTGGAAAAATTAAAGAAAATCAAAAAATTAAGAAATGTATCTTTGCTTAAAATGGTTTTCTGATTTGATTTCTAGGGAAAAATTCGACCTTGAACACCTGAGGATTCAGACATTTTCTGAGAGTCCGCTGTAAGATGCGTTTTGAAAGGTCTTAATCTAATACGATGTCCTTGGTGTTTCAGTGAAACTTTCTTTTACCGCGGCTATGTTTGCGAGTAAACGTCCACAACGAGGACGCTTAGCTGACTAATTATTCACGGTTGAACCAGTGTCAGATTGGTATAAGAAATGAATTGTACCTTCACATGTCTACTAACAGCATTTTCTTATAAATGTCGTTCTTCTATGAAAAGAAAATTGCAATCAGCATTCATCTATAAGTTTTAAAGAATTCCTTGAAAATTGCTTAATATTATGAATGTGCACTGTACGACGTCTTATGGTAAATGTATTGGTCTTAAATTTATTTGTTTTTAAAAACGCCAAGTAATATCATTAAGCTGCCATAGAGAATTCGTTTAAACTCTTAGTCTGGATACAACAATCGGTGTTAAAGCAATCTCTGTTTAACGGTACAGCCACTATCGTGCAAGACTGTGCTTTATTTCGTGCATGGATACTGAATGACTTGCTCAAATAAGATCGTAATCGATTTCATATCTGTTAAAGAAATCAGTGTTGATACCGCTCAAAGAAATATATCACTCTTTTTAAAAGATATAACGTGCTGCTATTATGTTTCTGATTTATAGATCTTTGGTATCCTTAGGATTGCGAAACTCAATTTACTTATTACATACATATGTACATACGTAACATTTTTAGATCAACTCGGATAATATCAGCAATTTAACGGCTTGAGTTAAATGAGTTGAGGCTTAAACAAACACAAATGCACGTGCTTCAGGAAGCAACTTAAAACTTTATTCATATATCTGCATACAGTCATAAATTCTTTCAAACTGCATTGCAGATCACAAATCTTTCTAATTACAGTGATTATTCGAGCTAAGCAAATCAACTCCAAAAACCAAATACAGTAAGTCGCTCTCATGAATATATTTTCACGTTGACCTAAAATCACGGAGCTCAAGCAGATATCTTGTGGTTTGTATTTGGAACGAATCTGCATCACTCGGTACCACCCTCTAATGTGGGGGCCATTATCGAATCATTGCTTAAGGCTTGGCGAACACTTTAGCAAGCAATGGGCAATTCACTGATTTGAACATGGATGTTGGTTCATAATAGGGAACAGTATACCTAAAAGTCAATTGCTTCAGGCTAATATAATGGATTCTAATCGTAACAACTAGCTAATGCGCACCAGCGAAGTATAACACAATGTCGATAGTATTAAGGAGCCAGTGGGTGAGCAAATATTCAGCACTCAAAGTGTATTGCAGACGATATTCTGAATGAATCAACTTGCATTGAAGACGAATTCAGTATTTAATTTTACTCATTCGGTATAATGGCTTAACGACGTCATGCATATTTCAACATTCATAACGTTCTTTAACGTCCTGAATTCAAGTGTAAACGTCGCACACAACACGTTAATGTTCATAAAATGACCTTGTCCGCGCAAATGCAAATACTAAATTCGTTTTGATGGCTTACAGGAACTTTACTCTACAGGCAAAGCTGTTAGTTAAGAGTGCTACATGCTAGAGTATACAGTCCAGTCGCTACCATATGTGGGTGGATTGTAAGATAAGTTACTCGTGTGAACTAATGCAGACAAGACTTTTGACCTTCTTTCGGACAGATTGCAAAGATTGTGGGAAAATGGAAACATGAAGCAAGGCAAAATGAATCTACAAGGAGAATTACTTAATCGCAGCATTAAACCAAGACAATTGGATAATAAATTAATGGGGATACACCCTCCATAAGTTATTATTTTAAATACTAAAAGTAGGTGTTTGCGATATTGTGTATCTAGTGCGCAATAAAATTCTAAAACTATTCCTTTATTCCTTAGTCATACAAGTACAAACAAAATAAACATAGCCATAGCACAACAGCCTTACATGTTTGTTGGTATGAAAATGAAGTGAAAAGACAAACGGAAAAATATTTTCTTTTTCGTAATAACATCGAAGTACAAAAATTACGAAATAATTACATCGTGTCTTGCAGTAGCACATTAACAAGTGCGTGACCAAAATACAAATTTTTTTTCCTTATTTCATTGTTAAAAGTAAAAGTTTTCCACACAATTTCACATGCGTTCTAACAAGAAAATGTAACAAGCTTTCCAGTCTACTTGCTTTTAACTGATAAATTCGACGGGGACAGTGATTATTCTGCTTAACAAGAATTTAGAGCATTTCTTAATACGCTGTGAATAAATAAATGTAAATGCAAATCCTTCTTCGTACTAAATTTTACTATAAAGATCAGTCTTTCAGTTGACAAAACCCTGAAACACTTTAACTTTACTTTACAAACTATCACTGAACAAGACGTAGAATTTGTATTATACGTATGTATGTGTAATTAATTAATTGTAAAATTTGAATGCCGCGGTAATTCAGTAAATTGTGAACTAAATTTTTACTAAACCCCACTAATCCGGTCGGGGTACTATCCGAATTCAAAGAAAGTCCTTCAGAAACCGGTGTGACAGAGTTTGACGGTCCAATTATAAGGTACCATGAAAGTGGGCACTGGGCCAAGCCGACGACGGTCATATGGTTATGGCTTCAGTTTATGAAGTTATTCCAACTTGACCTTAGTGGTGTCATTTAATGGTTTGCTTCGTTTTCCAAATTACTGAGAATAGTAATCCCTAAATATGGAAGAGATCTCAATGCCTTCAGATACTTTTCCAAAGACACTGTTTCGAGGGTACATCATTCCGTATTTTTTTCAAAACACGAGATTCCAATTTTGTGAAGTATGAGTATGAAATGAGGAATTTGTCTCCTACAGTCGGCTTTTATATACTAAGCAGAACCTTCTTAGAATGTTTTTTTTTTAACTGATATGCATCTTCTTTGTATATTTTTCTTGAGTAATTTTAAGGCTATCCTAAACGTGAGCTATCCTGAACTTGTGAAACGCGTTCCTTAGATTAGAAATTTATGGAAAAATAACTGCACAATTTCTCATCCGATTTTCGTTTACTGTTGCTTTTCGTTGCCTGCTTAGAAACTTTTCAGCGGTACAGCCGCAGCTGGATTAGTTTTCTTAGAGACCAATTATCGTCTTGTAGAGTTCTCCAAGTTCTCCAAAATTGATCATACCTGACCTGTCAAGCCGAATAGTGTGTTGCAAAATTGCAAAATTTGCCAGTGCTATTTGTAATAAAATATGTAACCATGAGCCATATCCACGCACTGCTTCTGTACTCGAAAGCATTATTTTCTCTTGCCATTTTTCGATTTTTTAATCTTTTAACCAGCTTTAGTTTTTCTGTATTATGTGAAGAGACTCTTCTTCATTGCATGAGTTGGAATTTTCTCAGCATGCCATCACACTCTATTTCCTACTGCTCTTGACTACATATTTAAATGCCTAATTTTCAACAATATTCCACTGATTTTTGGATTGAAATCAAGACCTTTCAATAAACAAATTCTTTAATTTCTAATTTCTGCATATTTTTATAGCCTACAATAACAGCAAGGATTTTAAATCAAATTGGCAATAAAACTAAATTGCTGCTAGCTAATTTCAGTTGGTCCATTTATTAAAACGCACGTATCCACATATCCACATGACTTTAACTCTCCTTTTCACATTTTCAAATGGCAAACATGGCCGAGAGATTAAATTGAAAGGCGTTTTGTTCGCGTAATTCCTATGAACTTTCAGAAATGATAAACACACTTTGTACATACATACATGCATATATTTATATAGCTAAATATTGCAAAAAAAATGAGACGGCAAAACACTTTCAGCCCACAAGCCTCATCAGCAAAAATCAAATGTTTTTTTTATTGTTTTTGAAAGGGGCATGCCTTTACTTTTTGTGACCGTAAGCGGTGAGATACATGTCTTTTTATGAGACTGAAAAGAAATTGACGTAGGTATCTGCACTACGGATACATATTTGGTTTCTGAGTAGTACTTTCTCCTTCGAAATATTGCATAAGTGTTCTTTGGTTTCATCTTGAGAAACACTTTTTTCATGTGGTTTTCCTTATTATCAGACCAGTCAAACCTAGAACTACAAGTGCTATAAAATATAAAAGTTCGACCTCAGCGGCTTGCTTGGTTTTTTGGGTTTTGCAAAAAGAAATAAGTAGAACTACAAAATATTTCCTACTTTCAAACCAACTTAAATTTAGGTACAAGGTAAAGTGTACGTACATGTGTACCTAGCAATTTCGGCATGAAATCTGTTTGAATATATTTATGGTGTACAATAGTACTGCAACAAGAAGTAATAACAACTTTGAAATATTTTTATAGGCTACTTAATTTTATACAACAAATTACATATGTAGGTTTCCAGACAATGGCAAAAATGACAGAAATTTGAGTGTTACTTTCAATTGACCTCAAAGAAAAACATAAACAACATTACCTACGGCAAGAGTGTTAATAAATATTTTTTAAGCTCTTGTTTATGGGACAACAGTTTTATGTACATGTTGAATAACACCAAACAAAAATTTGTAGCTGACTCAATAAAACTTTAATCGTCGAATTTTTGCATAAAAAAATCAAATAAAAATACAGTACATAGCGCACAAGCTGTTGTTGTATGTTTTTTGAAGTACGAGTGCATTTACGGTTGCAGTTATTGTGTGTAGATTGTTTTTTTAATATGGATTAATAACCAGATCTAATAAAGTTTGTGGTAAAATATAACCAAGCGATGTGCGAGAAAAGACTAAGCTAGGAGTATTTTATCATAATCTTAATGTATCAAAAGCGTTTTCTTTGAATTTGGTAATTTTTGACTAAATACTATTTATTTAGACCTTTTACATTTAATATTCCGCAATTTATCTTACTCATGCCTCTTAAGTTTTTTAAAAGCAAAACCAGATGACATTTGAAACACACATAAATACTTGCTGATTTTTTTTTTATTATTACAATTTGAGGAACTGATGGTCCAAATAATCAAACAACTGAAGTGATAATTCACCGAAATTTTTATTTTGTGGATCAACCACAACCTCTGAATCGCGGTTATGGCCAGTCAAAGATCTAAGAGTAACCGGTAACGGAAAATGTGGGACCCCAACTGATACGTAGATTGGACATATGTAACTTAAATATGAAATTTAGAGAAATGTGTCTGAGCCGTTTTTGAGAAAATCAACTTAGAAGAGTAGTAAAATTCCGATTTCTTGAAGAATTGTATACCTCCTGAAAAAATCTGTTCAGCCCTTGAAGCTGCAGCTGGACATGCCCCTTTTACAGACATGTCCGTGTATTTCGAATTTTAGTCCGTGGAGTCATCAGTCTCTTTTTTCAATGAGGAAGGACGCCGAGCGGTGATATGTTTGTTATGGTATTCTCTTGCTTAGCACAGACATTTAAAAAATACGTGCCACACTATACGTGAAACGTTGAAGGGGCAGCTAATAGCTTTATTAAGCTTCTTGTGTACAATGTTTAGTCGTTCATCTATTCCAATAGACGCACAAGCATTGAGGGCCATATACATACATACATACATATATACTAAAACCTTGACCTCTCGCATTCGCGCAACCCAACAAATCCATAGACGTCGTAGAAGCCAATGCCTTAGATATTTGTATTTTAAATAAATATTTACAAAAGCTAGTTTTATTTAAAAATCAATCGTCCCCTTTCTGGAAAAGCCTTTTAAATCGCTCGTGAGAATACCTGCACTTACTACACAAACTGCAGCTGGACATGCCCCTTTTACAGACATGTCCGTGTATTTCGAATTTTAGTCCGTGGAGTCATCAGTCTCTTTTTTCAATGAGGAAGGACGCCGAGCGGTGATATGTTTGTTATGGTATTCTCTTGCTTAGCACAGACATTTAAAAAATACGTGCCACACTATACGTGAAACATTGAAGGAAGGAAGGCAGCTAATAGCTTTATTAAGCTTCTTGTGTACAATGTTTAGTCGTTCATCTATTCCAATAGACGCACAAGCATTGAGGGCCATATACATACATACATACATATATACTAAAACCTTGACCTCTCGCATTCGCGCAACCCAACAAATCCATAGACGTCGTAGAAGCCAATGCCTTAGATATTTGTATTTTAAATAAATATTTACAAAAGCTAGTTTTATTTAAAAATCAATCGTCCCCTTTCTGGAAAAGCCTTTTAAATCGCTCGTGAGAATACCTGCACTTACTACACAAACCTTGAGCTATAAAATTATTCTATTACTACTAAACGTCATGGTACCTTTCCAAAGTAAAACATCAGCCTTCTCGTAAATTTAAATTTCCAACAAAACTGTTTCCGCTCAATTTGAAAATCCATCGCAATTTTTGGAAAACCTTTTATAATCGCTTGGATGAAGAGTGGCATTTACTATCCTAAGGTTGAGAAATAAATTTTTCTGTTACATCTTAAGGTCATGGTACCTTTCCAAAGCAAAACATCAAGCTTGCTCGTAAATTACAATTTTCAACAATACCGTTTCCTCTCAATTTATCTAACACCTTGAAATTTACAGGTGCTCGGTGTAAAGCAGCGGATAGAAGGCTCCTCCGGCAAAGATTCAGTATGTGCTTACCTCAGATATAAATTATTACACCTTAAATGGGTTATTAGAGTGATTTTATTGCATTTAATTGTGCACTATTTAGATGGTGATTTAACTTCCATTTTTTGCACAACACCAGTAAATAGCTGATTGATTTTTATTCGCGTAATAAGGGTGTCGGGTACTTTTCTTTTCGGTCTGCTTCTTGAAAGGCTTTCACTTTTGATTTAAATCTTAAATATACCAACTTTAATTGGCCTATACTATAACATTTGTGCTCATAAAAATTGTATAGAAAGCACTTGCATTTAAGCCAACATTGGAACTAAATTTCCCTCTTTCTTCTTCTACTTGTGTGAGCTAATGCTTATGACGAATGGCCCTAACTTTTTCACGAAACAGTGCACATGCTGGTTATAAAATTGCAGTAATTACCAACAGAGACGGTTCTAGTTGATTTGGTGCAAAAGTAAATTTATACAGCTCACCTGCTTTGGGAAATGCCAATGTTTTCTAAGAAACTACGATAAGATACAATTATCGTTTTAGTGCGAATAATGAAAAAAAAAAAAAATCGGACACCGATGCATAATGCTATGCAGATGATAGCCTGTAAGTAAACACCAGCCACACCCCAGACAGATTGCAAATTGTTACTACTTAGAAATAAGTGCAATATGCATATTAGAGACAATTTGTGTAGCTACGAGATACTGGTATATACAGTTAATGGCCTTTCGTCGTACTTTAATTGAATTATTACATTTTGCTTCGGAGAAATGCTTAAAAATATGAGTAATGGATCGAGCAAACTTTGGGTTTTTAACCTTAAATGTACATACATACGTATTTCTTGACGTAAAGTTAATTATAGCTTCCTATATTTTTGAACTACTGGTAAAGTGGTTACTCAATTACTTCCTTGCACGGGTGCGTCCACAATTGAATTGTATACTTCGAAGTAGGTTTACACTTTAACGCCTTTACGCAAAGCCACGTGTGCTAATAAATACCAATTATCTTTTACTCTTTTCAACTCCAGGGGATTTTGTACCAAGTTAATTGGATAGATACTACAAACGGGAGGTACTATAATTATTGTTTATGGAATGGAAGACAATCAAAGTTCAAAGGATCGATGTAGGAGATTTGATGTAGGAGATTTGTATTCCATTTTAAACTTGGAGACTTTATCCAAGATCATCATTATTTGTGGCCCTTAAAAGTATTCGCCGATATTTGTCTGTTATGGTTACGAACATTTACATACATATATATACCTAAACATTTTGAATTCATGTTTTAAATCGACCACTTTTCATGGTGTCAAGTCAGCCAATCTTGATGGCTTATTCAAATTTGTATTTCATGAAATCACTTGAATCACTTTAAGGTTTCCCGAACCTTAAATGCGAAATTTGTTTCTTATTTACATATGTACGTAAATATGTAAATCTGCAACTGTGTTTTAAAATAGTCCTCTCTTTGGAGTTCTTAGGTCGGTTGGATTTTTCGTGAGAATTCGCCTAAAGGTACTTCTGGAAATGTCTTATTTTTACGAATAAAGATCCATTTGGTTTCAGTTACAGTTCCTCTCACTGCGACTAGTGAACCCACTACGAGCACGCACAGTATGTACAGTGATGTATTTTTCACCACAAATTTAGACAATTAGACTCCGAGCTGATGACATGTTTGGAGCATTATTCCGGCATTATTTGGGAACTATTTCTGCAAGACTACCCATTTTGTGATAAGTTTTACCAATAATAGCGCTCCGTATTTACTTATCGCAACATTAACTAATGCCATACATACGTAAAAACGTTGGGAGTAGAGAAGAATAATTAGTTGTCTAACTTATTAACTTCGCAGACATCGATTGACCACAATTTTTCTGCTTGAGATAGTTTTTGCCACTTCTAAATATAAAAACCCACTACCCTCAAACGGATTCAAATACACATCCGGAAACATGTAAATGCTGCTACATATGTGTACATATCTCTACCAACAACAGTAACAAAATGGGCGGACATTCACGGCACTGCAAAAAGTTTAAGTTTACCATTTGCACCATTGTTATGCAACAATAATTTGCATACCACACGCGTTGTCTGCCCGTGAATGACAATGTCTGCACAATGCGGAGTACATCTACTCATAAATAATTAACATTTCAGGAACTTACGTGCACTGCAAATCCATTAATAATTCAATTTTATTTTACCTCTTTTCATTGCAGATCAAGCGTCGTCGGGCTCATATTGGCAGACCCAAGTGGTAACGCCATCGTCATCATCATCAATCTTAGACTCACCATTCTTTTCGGCGACACATGGTCTCGTGCAGACACATCCTTCTTTAGGTAGTAGCATTCCACGACCATTAAACAGTAATAGCCTTGGCAGTGGTAGTAAAACTTCTTTTGCGCCAAGTGTTGGAGGAGCATTGAATTCAAGGCAAAGTATAAATAGTGGTCGTGTGATAGCTGTAAATCCAAATCCTAGGTCGCCGTTTAGGCATTTGGATTATTCAACTAGTGCTACAGCGGAATTGAGGAGGAATCCAGCATTATCGGCACCAGATGAGTGTGCACGTGCTTGCCGAGAAGGAGAACCACCCAGAATCTGTTACTATCACTTTACTTTGGAGTACTATACAGTGCTGGGAGCGTAAGTTTTTTTTTTTGTTTTACTAATGTTGGTCAAGAATATAAATAGTGAATTAATGTCGATCTTTAGTTTAGAAATCGCGATGGACCGTAGGTATAGTTATTTTTGTACGCCAAGATCCTTTCTGTACATGTCACCTTGCATTGATGTTTACCGAGAATAAATGTATCAATAAAGAAATGAACGAATGTAAATACATAAATACATATGTACATATAAGGACAAGTGGATAAATTTATTGAGGATTAGGTAGAGCAATTCTGTTTTGGAGCAGGCCTTCCATCACTTTTGGATTGCTATAGGAAGCCTCTTGCAAGCACCATGTCTAACCATTGCTAGCTTGCAGTTTAGTTAAACTTTGGATCGCTTTCTTGAACCATCATATTTTTGGAGCAAAATAATATCAATTTTTGTTCAAAATTTATATATTAGATTTGAACTCTGAAAAAGTAATTGGCTAAAATACTTGATTAAATGTGAAGACTCAAGAGAGAGTGAAGAGAAGAGGTGTAGTACTCAATCGTGCACACTATTATCGATGAACTATTTTAAAGGACTTAGAAAATCAATCTTTTCAATATCGCTCAAAAAAGAATAATAGAATTCATATTTGCTTTATTAATAATAATAACTAAGTGCACCCCATCTTAATTTTTTGCATCCTGATTCAATTTTCTTAGCTCCGTTTAACTATTTGCTAAAAAATTTGCGCGCTATTTAATACTTCTGCTGGCAGTCCCATAATTACAAAGGCGTACATTTTTATGATTCATATTTTATGATCGTGTTCACCAAAGAGAAATTCGTTCGCTTATAGACTTGTTTATAGTTTTAGGACACTAAACATGCTTTCAGTACGGAAACCAATGGAACGTGAAATTTGCACAAATGAAAATAAATTTGATACCCCTAAGCCCTACAAAAATAAACATCGACATTGTAGAGCTTACAATAACTCTATTCATACAAGCAGCACTTCCTTGCTTGTTGTCTCTCTGCGAGGGTATCTACTACTTCATAACTTGGGATTTTTATTCTCATTTTCTTTATCGTGCTCTGTTTGCATAATAATAATCAGCATCGGTACAATACCATACGCCCCTTTTTCCTTTTCAATCTCATTTTCTCGAAAGCCAGCTTTTCAGTTCACTTTCTCACAGTTTTCCATTTCATTGGGAAAGCAGCGGCACCGACACCGACACCGGCAGCAGATGACTGGACAGAGGCAATGCCAAAAGGAAAACAAATGAACGAACGAATCGTAAACCCGTCATCGTTGTAAGCATAACAGTAGTTATAGTTAAATCAGGTGTGATGCGGTGTCATTTTCCAGAGATGATTATGACTTTTTTTTTACGGATGCACACCTGAAGGTTGTCGAACTTTTGCGGTTATAGCTTCGTCGGTATGTCTGGAAACAGATGAAAGAAAATGGAGATGAAGTGCAGGCTATAGTGAACATTGATGGATGGATAAATAGGGATTTAGTTTGGCGAGACTTTCACGCACACAAAAACTTGTTATGTGGTGATTAAGAGATCGGTTTTGCCTTTCAGTAGTTTGACTAATTTTCTGTGTAAATAAAATGTTTAGTATTTTACTGCCAATTATGGAATTGTAGTTATTTTAAGATACGCATATTGAAAGTGAGAATAAATAACTTGCAGTAAAAAGTTTTTATGTTGTCATAAAAAGATTGTTTCCCATTTGTAACTAACTTTGTTGCGAGAGAAATAGTTAGTTAGTTAGAAATAGAAATAGACTTCAATTCAGTTCAAGAACCTTTCACGTGCTGCTTGCTATTTGGCATTTGACAAGGATTTCAACTACTGCGGGAAATTCTTTCTCCCATACCAAGTGTCATTAACCATCCGTGTATTTTAATAGCTGTCACAGTCTTTAGTACACACCTTTGGCTCGAGCTTGAAAGTGAGTGGAATTCCCGTGTAATATTACTGAAATTGCATTAACGATTGCAAGTACACATACTTGCGTATTATAATTCTCAAAATATTTTATCTGCAGTCATTTAGAATCCTGCTTCTTAAGGAGCAAATCAATTACATCCTACACCAAATTCTCACACACAATTGTGGCTTTCTTTAGAGAGTAAGTTAACTCCACGAACTTTAGATTTCTAAAAATATTGTATAGCAAACGGAGAAGAAACGATTTGCAATAGTTCCTGTAACGTTAGTTTTCTTATTTTCTGTTTGAGAAAATAAATTAGGTGCAGCGCTCCAACGATTATTGTACCTAAATCGGTTATTTTTGTCAGCGAAACCAAGTTAAAAATAACTACCCTTTCTTTGGCGTAAATGTCACATTAATGAATAAATATTGCATTGTTCTCTGCAGTGCCTGCCAACTGTGCACTCCTAATGCAACAAACACCGTGTGGAGTCATTGTCAATGTGTGCTAGCTGATGGAGTCGAACGTGGTATTCTCACAGCTAATCGCATGATCCCGGGACCAAGTATACAAGTTTGTGAAAATGACAAAGTTGTTATCGACGTTGAAAATCATATGGAGGGTATGGAGGTTACAATCCATTGGCATGGTATTTGGCAACGCGGATCCCAATACTACGATGGTGTGCCATTTGTGACACAATGCCCAATCCAACAAGGAAACACATTCAGGTAAAATTTTATGAATTTTCATTTGGGCGCTTAGTAAATGAAATATTAATTTGCCTTTATAGATATCAGTGGACAGGCAATGCTGGTACACACTTCTGGCACTCACATACTGGCCTGCAGAAGCTAGATGGTTTGTACGGTAGTATTGTCGTACGTCAGCCACCATCTCGTGATCCCAATTCGCATTTGTACGATTTCGATTTGACCACACACATCATGCTAATAAGTGATTGGTTGCATGAAGATGCTGCAGAGAGGTATCCAGGTCGTTTGGCTGTTAATACTGGACAAGATCCTGAATCGTTACTCATTAACGGAAAGGGTCAATTCCGTGATCCAAATACCGGATTCATGACTAACACGCCCTTGGAAATATTCACAATTACACCGGGTCGTCGCTATCGTTTCCGTATGATAAATGCATTTGCCTCGGTTTGCCCCGCTCAAGTGACAATTGAAGGACACGGTATGACAGTGATAGCTACAGATGGTGAACCAGTGCAGCCAGTTGTGGTTAACACAATTATTTCATTCTCTGGTAAGTAGAACCGATTACATTAAGTTAGAAAAAATGGAGAATAGGTTATATAGCTCCAGAGCATTGGGGAACGTGCTGTTTTTAAATGAGTAGGATCTAATTAGACTGTCATAAAATTCCCCAATGTTGGTACACTGCTGTGCTGGAATACAGTGTGAAAACGGAAACATAACAATTTTTATTATTCAGTTTAGTCATGGCTTCTGACAAATTTAAGAAATACTTTTTGGTAACTATAAACAGCTGACGTATACCTAAGGCTTCCCATTTCCAAACAATTTGTTCGTATCCCATCAGAAAAACCTTAAAATCGTCAATAACTCCGTTTACTTTTCAAAGAAGATAAGTGTAGAAGTGGCTTTCAAATGCATTGCAATTTTACAAAAAATATGCTTAAATTTACTTGATCACTTTTCGAAATTAGAACTCAGAATATTCCTAGGTTTGCCACTATGTGTATTACGATTTGAAATGCTAAACTTATCCATTACTCTATTGGTCTTGCTTCCTTTAATAACACGCTTATTTGACCCTTGTACTATTTCAACATTGTAAGTGTATTTAATATTTCGAATCCTCAACGGAACAAACATTTTGTATACAAATTATAATTTACAACTTTTTTTGGTGAATTTTTGAGAAAAAAAAAGTCCCATTAGTGATGAAATCTCACAAAACTACAAGGAAATCACTCTCCCTCTGAAAGAAAATCGAGTAGTGATATCATTACAGCAATGAAAAGCAAACATACACTCGGTCATTTCCGCTAAACAGCATGATCTGTCTTTTCTTAGCTCAGTGAATTGCAGAACAAAAAAAAGATACTTGAATACGAACGAGGCGGTGCACAAACTCGATCGATCTCAATTATGCGATCCAACGTAAAAATCAATTATGCTCGCAAAGACCCCCGCCCCCTTTTCGTCACCGCGTCGTCAACAACTTTTTTTATAGTTTTTTTTTAAAGTCACTTATTTGTATGACACTCATGACTATGAGAACGGAATCTCAATGTGTTTTCTTCTCGAGGCCTCAAGGCAGTGGCAAAAGGGGGCTGTATTTGTTATACTTCTACTGATCTCATTTAAAATATTAAAAGTAACTAACTTGAATCCCACCATACAATCATACAGGTGAACGTTACGATTTCGTTATCACGGCTGATCAACCCGTCGGAGCTTATTGGATCCAATTGAGAGGCTTAGGTGAGTGTGGTATACGTCGTGCACAACAATTGGCTATTCTGAGGTATGCCCGCGGTCCATATCAACCTGCATCGGCGGCACCAACTTATGATGTTGGTATTCCACAGGGTGTGGTGAGTACTGTTTACTATTTCTTGATTTTTTTTTCCGTGGGTGTGCTCCCAGCTGGAGCTACATTCATTGGACGAATCACAACGATTTCAATAAACATTTATGTGACTTTGAATTTTTAATCGAAAATTGTGGTAAGTTGCTCTTGTCTGTGAAGTATGAAGTTGTAAATAACATATTTATGTTGTTATACTTGCACGGAGAGGAGTGTGCGGTGTCTGAATGTTACGTATATTTTGAATGTAATCGTTTTTTATTGTATTTTTATTGTTTAATTTATTCAATTGCTTAGTGTATACGATTTTTAGTGTACGCAAGATCGTGAGAGTTTGTAAATATTGTACAGAAGTACTCAATTTATTCTCTGGCTGTTGATATAGAGCTTTAATTTATGGAGTTTTGTAAACGACAAAAAAGTACATTTTTGCAATTTGTGAAATCGAAAATGATATGAAATATTTGAACTTTTTGTGAACAATACATATTATGGTCTACTTCACATGATAGAAGTTGCTAAAGAAAAGTCTGCTAAATTTAGATTGCTTGAATAAAATGACAAGCTGTCTGTCGGTTTCTTTTTTATGTTATTTCGGCACTGGCAATACTAACGCGCTTGAAAAACAGATGTGTAGTGTCAAGCATCCATGGTAAGACATTCATAGACCGTTTTACGTTTGAGAAATATTGAAAAATTATTTCCAACGTGAATGAACACATGTATGTAAATATCTTTTGACCAACTTTGAATGGATTTTTGAATATTTTCTTGCTCCAGTTAACCATTGCCTTCTTTTGGGCACCTGTCAAATTGTGCGGCATACATCGAGCACAAATCTTCATGACAATCACGTACATAAATGCATACTTTTTTCGAACGTCGTCGATGATTTCTGGGACGACGTCAGTGGCAGAATGTCCCTACGTATCACACGTATCTTTTTTTTACTTGATTAAACATTTATTTTCAAGTACTACTTTATTTCTTTCATTATTTACTGATAAATGTACATACATACATATTCTCATTTAAGTATCTTCTCTCTTTGACTTTTACATTAATGGTTTCAACTTGCGGTAGGCCAAAATATTTCGTTTATTTATTGCAAAAACGTACTTGACTCTTTACAAAATATGTATATTCTAGATTAAATTTCATTTTCTTACCCAAGTTAAAAATTTTAAGTCTTAAGTTTCTGAATCTCTATAAAATTTACACTCCACTTGTAAATTAATACAAATAAATTTGTTCTTTTCTTTTTTTCAAAAATTTCGGAATATTTGTACAAAAACACAATGTAAATCTACACAACACCAAACAAAAAATATATTTATCCAAATATATATTAATTTGTGTATATGTAAAAACACCCGGTGAATTGGCCCCCAAAACAAACCAAATATATATATATGTATACCCCATAAAAATATCCAAACCGAACTAACCAACTGAAAAGGTAATGAATCCATTGGATGCTCAATGTAATCGAGTTCGCGATGATGCTGTTTGTGTGAGTCAATTGAAAAATGCAAATGAAATCGATCGAGGTATTTTGGATCCAAAGCCAGATGTCAAAATTTTCCTTCCATTCCGTTTCTATTTATACCCCGTTGAGGAATTGTTCCAGCCTAACACCTACAATAGATTTTTGGGTAAATTGATAGTTATCAGATAACCTAGATTCGGTCAGTTATTATTTCTTTTTTCATATAGTTGCACCCACTGGAGATCATGTAATTTCACTGATCGACGAAATCTCGTACTTGTCAGCTCCAGCACCTCTAACATCACAATATGATGAAATTAATCCCGAACAATTTTGCAATGGAGACAATCGTCCAGCGGATTGTGGAGAAAATTGCATGTGCACCCACAAAATAGATATTCCACTAAATGCCGTCGTTGAAGTCGTTTTGGTTGATGAAGGTAAGTGAACTTGCTGAACAAAAAAAAAAATAGTGGAAAATTTATAATTTTCCGCCAAATAAATCGCTAAACGATGTGAGGGTGGATCGCTTTTACAGCTATGAGGTATAATTTTGTACACCCACATACTTGTGGCTTATATCGTGAGTAGATGTGGCAGTGTTATTATTTTTAATTGAAATTAAACACAATTAGAAGAAATACGGTTCAAATTAAAGAGCTACTTTTTATTTGTGAAACGATTTAGGAGATACTTACAAAGTTTCTGGAACGTTATAAAAACAACTTTTACTTAATGCCACTATACTTCAAGTAAAAAACTCGCGTTCCGATCACAATTTAAGGGCTAAAGAATGTATTGCGTTAATTCATAACGTTAATTATTATTCTAGGACTAGTAATCACAAAATTTAACTTGACCTCTCGGCTGAAAGAGTTTCGCGACAGGTGGTGAAATGTTTGCCCGGCTGTCGACATGTGTGTATACACATACATAATTACACAACAATTAAATAATTGACGCAACAGACCGTTTGTGTTCTGCATTTTTTCTTAAGGAATTAAGAATTATTAACTGTTTTTAACTCTCAGATGTTTGTCAGTCATTCGCAAAAGGTAGGACCGTCTAAAAACTCGTTGGTGCTTTCTGGGATTCAAAATTCGAACCTCAGTACCAACAGTCCAACACACTAACAATTAAGCCACGGCGCCAAGTAGTTCTACAACGATTTTATTTTTTACGATTTTTCTATACAATAAGGTTATGTAATTATTGGCATTTATTTATTTTTTTTTTAGTACAACAACCAAATTTGAGTCACCCCTTCCATTTGCACGGATATAGCTACAGTGTTATCGGTATTGGACGGTCGCCCGATACCAATGTGAAAAAGATCAACTTGAAGCATGCCCTGGATTTGGATAGACGCGGTCTATTGCACCGACAATATAATCTACCTCCATCCAAGGACACAATCGCTGTTCCGAACAACGGATATGTTGTCCTCAGATTTAGAGCTGATAATCCTGGTAAAATATCGTATTTTCCTACATTTCTTTTTTGAACGCCTAACGTTATATTTTCTTTCACAGGTTTCTGGTTATTCCATTGCCATTTCCTATTCCACATTGTGATTGGAATGAATTTAATTCTGCAAGTCGGTACAAATGCCGATTTACCACCAGTTCCTCCAGGTTTTCCAAAATGTGGTGACCATACGCCGCCAATACCTATTAATTAAAAATAGTTTTTGATAATTGTATAAAATACAGACTACCATCCACCACCTCTCATATCCAAGACAATTTCAGACTATTATACAAAACATAAAACGGTGAACTTAAAGTCTAAAGATATAGTCTACTTTCCACTTGATTTAAAAAAAATAGCCGTAACTATTGAATATTGCTATGGAATGCGCAGCAGTTGAAAAAATTAAATTAATAAAACAAAAAAATAATGACTGCGCATTTTAATTCCATTAATGACTTAAACAAAAAACTTTAAATTCACGCGAAATCAACACTACACTTCTATGTATTTTCATCTCATACTTCCTTTCACTTCATATCTTTTCATCAGTTTTATACAGCGGACAACTTATTCCTTTCAAATTTTTTTTGTTTTGTAAATTTTTCAAAATATTTTCTATTATTTAAAAAAAACTGAATCTTGCCTTAGACGAATCTTCCAATGTTGGACGTAACTATCTTATGTTTGCATTATTTAATTTATTTCGGTTCTGTTTCCAAAATTTATAATCATTTCTATAAAATCAATTACGTCCAATGTTTAATTAATATTTAAGCTTTTGTACAGCAATTTTTTTATTATTATCTAAGCCTAACAAAAATAAATAATTAAATAAATTAAAAAAAGTAAATAATTTAATAATAACTTTGACACGTATGGTTCTAAAAAGCACTATTAAAAAATGTAAAGTTTTTTTCTTTTTAATTGACACATTATTTTATGAAAACAAATATATATGAGTTCTGATAATTTTAATTGTAATATATATATTTACATACACATATTTATGTAGAATAATTATATTATGTGCATCTTTCTGTGTGGTTCTGTTTTGTAATAAATTTACATTTTTTATGAACTGAAAGATGCGGAGCAACAAAGACACTCCCAATTGTGCCTGAGTGTTAAGAGTTAAGTTCGAAGGACGAGTAGAATAAAATAAAAAAAAAATAAAATAAAAAAATAAACAAAACTTATAGTGTTCAGAAATATACATGCGCTATATTTTTATGTGTTTATGTTTTAAAGAATATAAATAAAAAAAGAAGTATATTAAATTGTATTACGTAATTTTTGGCTTGGTTTTTTTGTATTTCTTTGACTACACTTTTGCAAATGTTTTTTTCATGTACAGCAAAACCCAACCCCTTTCCAAAAGACGTGTACATAACAAGCACCTTTGTGATTTAAAACCAAATATGTAAGTTGGTATTTTGCATTACACTTTAAAGTAAAGACGTGTACATAACAAGCACCTTTGTGATTTAAAACCAAATATGTAAGTTGGTATTTTGCATTACACTTTAAAGTAAAGATGGATGCCAGATTTCGTCAACGGTCTACATAGATTTTGCAGAGATAATTTTTAAACGAGTTTTAATAAGTTTTTTGTTTACCATGTTCAATTCCATTTTTCATAACTGACATTTTCAAAATCGTAGGTAATGAACCCACTGGACGCGATATGTGATCGCAAGCGTGTTGACGCTGTTTGTGTGACACAGTTGGTTAACTCGAAGCACGTCGATAAAGGGGCTCTTATTGATCGGCCGGATGTAAAAATCTTTCTTCCCTTTCGATTTTATGAATATCAGCCACGTGAACTATTCGTTGCTAACAGCTACAATAGATTTCTGGGTAAGATTTAGCACATAGCGAACTACTTTTACTAACCAATTGAATAATTTTTTTCTATTAAGTTGCGCCTGGAGCTGATCATCTGATTTCTCTGATTGATGAAATTTCGTACGTGTCTCCACCTTCACCAATGCTCTCACAATTCGAAGAAATTCCCTCGGACTACTTTTGCAATGGAGACAACCGACCACCCGATTGTGGACGTAATTGCATGTGTACTCACATGATAGATATCCCACTTGGGGCTATCGTCGAAGTAGTGTTAGTCGATGAAGTGCAGCAAACAAATCTGAGTCATCCCTTTCATTTACATGGGACCTCATACTATGTCATTGGTATGGGTCGATCGCCAGATACAGGTGTAAAGAAAATTAATCTTAAGCACGCCCTCGAGTTAGACCGTCGAGGAATGTTGAAAAGAGATTTTTCAAAACCAGCCCTAAAAGACACGGTAGCGGTCCCAAATAATGGATATGCAGTTTTACGTTTTCGGGCTGATAATCCTGGTTACTGGCTGTTTCATTGCCATTTTCAGTTTCACATAGTAATCGGAATGAATTTAGTCATTCACATTGGAACACGGAAGGATTTGCCACCGATTCCGCCGAATTTCCCTCGCTGTGGGGACCATAAGCCATCTATAAATTTGTATTAGAATTTCATAGAGATTGTGTAAATTATGCCAAATCGTTTTCTATAATTATTATTAATATTCTTATTTGCATTTTACTTTCCTAGACATCAATTTATGCAAAATTTCAAATCATCAAGCAATTTTCTTATAGTTAGGTTTAAAATATGTAAATTTTATGTACTTATACGCCTTTATTTGTAAAATACATGTTGTGTATTGCCATTAGATTACTATTTATTGGATAATTATATTTAATAAATTCTTTTAAGTACCAAATGGCAAAGGTTCAATCATTTATTCTAAGTTTAACAATATTATGTTTTATATTTAAGGTGAAATAAAAATTGATTTTATATTTATTTAAATTTTTTATACAAATACTGTTTTTTAATTTGTTCGTTGGCCAACATGTTTTAGTAGCATCAATGTGAGACAACTTTCACGACTGAGGCAGGGTCTTGAAAAAGAGATGGTGGCGGAGGAGCTCTTAATGGGCCAACGGCAGCACTCGCATCCCCGAAGTGGGTTACTGGCATCGGGTTAACCGGCCCCTTGTCCTAGGGGTTGCATAAGGGACCTGGCCCTCCAGGTTGGGGGTTGTGCGTAGGGGCAACTTCCCTACCACGTAAAAAACCCTTAGTTACGAAACGACCAAATGCCTCGGAAAGGAATGACCCTACTGTTGACGACCCTGGCGAACGAAATAAGGACAACGATTTTCGGATCTGCACGTGGAATGTTCGGACTCTTAACAGACCACGTGCAGCCGATCAATTAGCAGAGGCCCTAGACTGCTATAAAGCAGACATCACAGCCATCCAGGAAGTGCGATGGGATGGGCCGGGCAAAAGGAGGATGAAAAACTGTGACATCTACTACGGTGATTGCTACAGAGAACAGAAACAGCGCTTATTCGGATGCGGATTTGTTATACGCGGCAGACTTAGGCAAGAAGTCTTGAGCTTTCGACACGTGAGCGAGCGTCTTATGACAATCCGCATCAAGGCTAAATTCGCCAACATTAGCCTAATATGCGCTCACGCCCCCACAGAAGACAAGGACGACACTACCAAAGATTGTTTTTACGAGCTCCTCGAAAAAACCTATGAGCAATGTCCTAAATATGACATTAAAATCGTGCTAGGCGATTTTAACGCCAAGATAGGAAAGGAGGACATCTTTGGTAGAACAGTTGGTAAACATAGCCTGCACGACACCACGTCTGGCAACGGACTCAGGCTGATTGATTTTGCTGCGGGGCGAAACGTCACAATAGCAAGCACACGGTTTCCTCATCTCAATATCCACAAGGGGACCTGGCGGTCTCCTGATCATGAAACGGTCAACCAAATTGATCATATTGCGATCGACGCAAGGCATGCCTCCAGTATTCTGGATGTCCGAACCTTCCGTGCAGCCAACATCGACTCGGACCACTACCTTGTTGCAGCCAAGGTACGAATGCGGATATCCCGAACGCCACAAAGAAGAATAACTGTGAGAAGATTTGACGTCGGAAAGCTGCAATCGCAAGAGACCGCCAGAATCTTCGCCGATCGCGTATCCCGAAATCTCGCCACGACTCCTATGCCGCCAGCATCAAGTGCCGAAGACCAGTGGCAACGTTGCCAACATGCCATCAGAGACGCCGCAACTGATGTGCTGGGTTTCAGTCGACCACCACCAAGAAACCCCTGGTTTGACGAAGAATGCCGGCAAGCACATGCAGCTAAACAGGACGCGTACAAAGCGGCGCTGCAAAGAAGGACGAGGGCTGCTCGTGAGCTCTACGAGCGTAAGAGACGGGAAGAGCATCGGCTTCTCCAGAAGAAGAAAAAAGAGCACGAGAAGCGCGCGATCGAAGATATTGAGAGATTATACTCCAGGAATAATGTACGGAAGTTTTACCAAAAGGTAAAAAGAACGTGTCACGGCAACAAGACCCGTACGGAAACCTGTAGAGATGAGGAAGGAAACCTGGTAGTAGAATCACAGTCGGTGCTGAGAACATGGAAAAACTTTTTCTGCAGACTGTATAACGGCGATGAAGATCAACATACCGCTGTCAGGCAGAATGCGCCATTCAACATAGACGATGATAGCCAAAACTTCCGTCCACCTGACCAAAACGAAGTAAGGATAGCAATATCTAAGCTTAAATCTAACAAAGCTGCTGGACCTGATGGCCTACCGGCCGAGTTGTTTAAGGCAGCTGGAAATGACTTGGTAGAGAGCATACACCAACTCATTTCCAAGATTTGGTCAGACGAGTGTATGCCTGATGAATGGAACCTCAGCATCGTTTGCCCGATCCACAAGAAAGGAGACCCCCTCAACTGCGCCAATTACAGAGGTATCAGTCTCCTCAACATCGCGTACAAGATCTTATCTGCCATATTGTGTGAACGCCTGAAACCCTTCATCAACAACCTGATTGGCCCCTATCAGTGTGGTTTCAGGCCAGGAAAGTCCACGGTCGATCAAATTTTCACACTCCGGCAGATCCTGGAAAAAACCCAAGAAGTCCAAATCGATACTCACCATCTTTTTATCGATTTTAAGGCCGCATATGACAGCATTTATAGAGACGAGCTATACAGAGCCATGTCTAGTTTTGGCATCCCTGCCAAACTCGTTCGTCTGTGCAGGATGACGATGGAGAACGCTCGCTGCTCCATCAAGGTCGGTAATGACCTCACCGAGACCTTCGATGTCAAAAAAGGATTTAGACAAGGCGACGCGCTGTCATGTGACTTCTTTAATATCATTCTTGAAAGAATTGTGCGAAACTCACAAGCCAACACCGGAGGCACAATCTTTCAAAAGTCTGTGCAACTACTAGCTTACGCGGATGACATCGACATAATTGGCAGAACACAGCGGGCTGTCACTGGTGCGTTCGCTAGTATCGAAACAGAAGCCGCCAAAATGGGTTTAGCTGTAAATGAGGGCAAAACAAAGTATATGCTGTCGACAAGAAGGGACACACAACATCGACGAATCGGACAGAACGTCACAGTCGACAGCTATAACTTCGAGGTAGTAAGGGACTTTGTCTACCTTGGCTCTGCTATTAATTCTGACAATAACATCTCGGCGGAAATTAACCGAAGAATTACTCTTGCCAATCGCTGTTTCTTTGGGCTGAGAAGGCAATTGAGTAGTAAGGCCCTATCTCGAACAACTAAGGAGACTCTGTACAAGACCTTGATCATCCCAGTCCTGCTTTATGGCGCTGAAACATGGACTCTGTCGAAAGCGGATGAAGATATCCTTGGTCGCTTCGAGAGAAAAATTCTTCGGAAGATATACGGTCCCGTTTGCGTTGACGGGCTTTGGAGGAGAAGATTCAACGACGAAATCTACGAGCTGTACAGCGACATCGACCTAGTCAAAAAACTGCGCATCAGTCGCCTAAGATGGCTAGGACATGTAGAGCGAATGGACACCAATGCTCCGGCCCGCAGAGTCTTCGAATCTAACCCGGAGGGACAACGCAGTAGAGGAAGACCTCGCCTAAGGTGGCGCGCACAAGTAGAAATGGACCTCAACCAACTTGGAGTGCGCAACTGGAGGCAGTTAGCTAAGGACCGGGCTAACTGGAGAGGCTTGTTGGTTGAGGCCCAGGTTCACCCCGAACTGTAGCGCCACCTAAGTAAGTAAGTAATGTGAGACAACAGCTTTCTTAAACTACAATGCCGGAAGACCGTTCTTCTTAATTTATTTTTTTTTAATTTAAATCTACTGTCTAAGACAAGAACTTAGCAAGTATGTACTCCACACACACATATGTATATTGAAATACAATGCAGAATAATATCACTGTTTCCCAAAAAGTTCGCTCAAGTGCAGTTGACAAAATTGGTGCGCTAAGCATAAATTAATAATCGCCCACTCACTCCAATTTTTGCTCTCAATCGATATCCTTTAAGTAATAACATGTAGTAAAAATTACAATGGAGTGTACTAAGCTAGATAGAATACAGATGCTCGGATATGTTTGACGAGCATGAAAATATATTCAGCCATACACTAGTTGAGTCTCGGTCCCCTGAAAAACCCCTGATTTGAAAAAGCAAGCGAGCACATGCAGCAAAGTTGTACAAAACAGAGTTGTAGAAAAAACATACATTATGTATGTATGTATGTATGCTGCTCCTGATAAAAAAAAAGAGTAAAACTGACTTTTTCGAAGAAGTTACAGTTGAAAGATACTACTCGTACTTTAGTACACAACGTGTAAATAGTACATACTATGAAAAAAAAGTAATACTTCGTGCATCCATTGATATATTTAACGCTAGGATAGCCAATTATGCCTGGAATCTGTATAATTTATTTCCGGCTACGATAGAATGTTAAAAGAGGTCAAACAGAACACTGCGGAGTCGAATAAGAAAATTTAGTAGCAGATTAGCATTCTCAGGATGTGTAACTACTAAACGCCATCATTTCACATTCAGACAGAAAAGATTCAATTTTGACGATGACCACCAACAATTCCATCTGATAAATTGCGCCTAAAAGATCGTCTGTTGTTTCAATTTTATAAATATTCGATAGCAAATGTTGTCTTTTTGGCAATAAAGTTATCCATGATAGCAAAGGTACATACATACATATGTACATAAAGACGATCTCTTCAAATGAAAAGGGAGAAACTGATTCCCATATTATAAACAATGTTTTTATGAATTTTTACCTTCCGCTACCATTTGCCTTCTTTTAAATTTAAGTAGCGATTACACTTAAAGGTGCCAATTTACGCACCCTATTTGACTTTTGCATAACATTCTTTTACAAATTGTCGTTTTACACTAGAGTAATCAGGTAATTTTATTTTAAAAATCGTCTATTCAAAGAATTGTCGAAATATTTAACAAAAATTTCTTCCCTTAATGCTGATGCTAAAGGCCGAACTATAATAGTAGAATGGGTGCGTAAGTCGACGTACGTAACTGTGCGAATACAAGGAATTTGTATTCTACGACCATAATAGCTTTTTGCTTCGATTCGTCAAGTTTCGTTCACTTTTGCTCACTTACGAAAAGAGCGGACCCATTCGCTCTTTCGTACGAAAATGTGACATTTGAACAGCTGTGTTTAATTAAAAATTGAAAGTTGCCAAGAAATTTGGTTTTATTTATTTGTAAGGTAATTACATTTAAAATTATCAGTTGAAATAACAATTATTATTTTTAGATTTCATTTACATACTTAAATTAGATAGATTTCATATTCATACTTGGAAGAAAAAAATGGCAAATCGATTTGACTCTGACAGTCGCTTCCGTTCACATACGAGTATTATTTGCAACTTAAGTAATTGAGAGTACTGAAGGAAACTTAACGTAGAATTTTGACATTAGCTTCCGATTGCTTTCGACTATTATAGTAACAACAACGAGACGTACCGAAGAGAAGCGTGTACTGGTTTGTGCTGTAAGTGAGTGTGTCCGAAGATGTAATTTTGTTTGTTCGACGTCCTTCGCACCTCGTTGGGCTCAGTTCCAATATTTTGAGAAAAAGGCTTGGGCTATATTCCTACAAGTTCCATGTGAAAAATCGATATCATAAAATACTGTTCAGATTAAAAAAAAATTGTCTAGTTTCAGTTTGTCACAGTCTTAAAAAAAACCCCACATCTTAAACGAAATAAATTCTTGTTGCTTGCGCTTTTAAGATGCTGCTATTTTCCCCAATAGTGTGGTGGAGACCTTAGAGTTGGGAAAACTTGACGTTTCAAATTCGCCTATATTTCTGATGCTCGTCGCTGTCGACCTACTGTCATTCCATCATAACAAATATTTCTACTTGATTGTTCACAAAATATTTAAATCGTATACAAACCGAATCGCTTCGGAAAGATGTCTACAAGTAAGTTAAATTATAACAATATATAAAAACCAAATAATGATTGTATTTCCACTTCAGAAAATACTCCGAAACGACACAAAAGACGCAAGAAGCATCGCCATCGTCAACCGGCTCTCAGTGATGATGAATGCGTCGATGTTACAACCGAAGTTCCTGCTACACCAATCCGTACAGCCACTCGTGAAATTAATGAAAGAAGTCGTAATACACATACCCCCAGCATTTCCAAGTCGACTATAACACCCGCTTCGCTGAAGACTGTGCCGGGGAAAAAACGCAAAGGAAAAGGTAAAGAAAGTGGAACATCCAGCGATGAAGAACGCTGGCTAGATGCTATCGAATCTGGTAAACTGGAAGAAGTCGACGATGAGCTGAAGAAAATTAAGGATCCGAAACTGATGACAGCTAGGCAACGCGCTATGTATGAGCGTAGCACCGACAAAGAGCCCAGTCCTGGTGGGGAGATTCTAATGTCGCTGCCTACTGGATATAAAGAAAAAGTTATGACAGCTGAAGCAATAGAAAAGGCACTGTTAAAGTCTCAAAAGCGCAAACAACTTGCCGATGAGAAGCGTGAAAAGGACAAAAAGAAGACGATGGAGCGTTTGTTGAAGAAACAAGAGACCAAACAGCGATCGCAGGGAAAGAACAAAACCGTAAGAACCACGGAGCCAGTGATAACATATCGTAATACCTATGAAGGTGCAACAATCTCTCTCCCAGCAGACCTAGAATTTCCTTTGCGACCGCAAACACCGAAAGATCCACCAAAGCCAATTCTCTGTGCGATACCAGGCTGTACGAATCTAAAGGTGTATAACTGCTCCAAAACGAATCTTCCGCTGTGCAGTTTCTCGTGTTATAGAAAGAATGTTGCCGCTGTTAAGGAAATTATGTGCTAGTTACTATGAACTATATAAGTAAAACTGAAATGAAGTCCATGTTGGGCCCACGACTTACCTTCTAGATATGTGTACACACATAGGTACTGGGTATGCCGTAAAAACTTCAGAAATACAAATTAGTTAAGGCATTAAATCAAATAAAAATCAAAAAATTAAGTTTTGCAATTTTCTATTGATTTTGAACAAAATTGTTAATGATTTCCTGTTGCTCGGACTCTATCAATTGTAAGTGATGATACTCGCTCTTCAAACGCTCTAGTTCGATTGTTTTTTCAAGGATTTGACTCTACGCATAGAATGCCTTAAATTGAAGTAAGTTGATTCAAATCTATTAACAGTAGTACCTGAAAAATTTGCTGCTCTGCTTGCCTTTGCTTGGCTATGGTCTTCAGCAGGTTCTGTGTGCTTATTGCCCGAATTCTTTCCTTCTCAACATCTTTGGAAAAATCATTGAAAATCTTATAAAATTCTTCAGAGAATCGTTTGAAATCTTGAAGCTCTGTAAGGAATAAAATGTAAAATTTTTTCCCATCCAATTAAATATGTATTTGTTCTAACTTGTTGCAAATTCTATGCACTCTTCTCGTAATTCATTTGCATCTGTTGCAATTTTCGGATCCTGCACCCGAAGTCGATAAATATCGTCTATATAGAGACCAGCTTTTTGTAGCTCTTCAGCCATGTTTACGAAAAGTTGATTAGATACGACATTTTTCCTAATTTTTACTAAAATGTTGGTTGCTATGGGCAAAACAAAACAAATAAAGTTAATAGTGTGAAGTAGTTTACCATGCCAAGCGACATGACAAACAGTTTTTGTTTCTTTTTAACACTACTTACTTTCTTAACATGCGTAGTCTATAATGAAGTTTCCGTTAAATAAAGTATGTACATGCAGTATTCTAGAAAGAACAATCAACATCGTTTACT